>JANXHW010000003.1:165646341-166944674 GCA_026170595.1 Plestiodon gilberti rubricaudatus | reverse complement strand
TACTCCAAAGAGTAATACATCCTTACAATTCTGGAATTTGTAGTTTGTTGGCCTCAATTAGCAACCTACTCCCTCCTGTCCCTCAAGACATCATTTGTTAATTGTGAGCTTCAATTTGGATAGTTAGGTGCATTTTTTCACTTACCCTCCAAAGATAATCTAATCCTATTAACTCCAGGTCATCCATCATATAGGCTCGTCTCTTTGCGACTAGCTTCCCTTCCCGACAGTTCACAGCTTTGAAGAAACGTTCAAAACATTTCATTCCATTTTCTGTTAAGAGTGAAGGGTCCAGCTGAAGGACATTGTTTTCAAAGAAGTCTTTATTAATGTCAGGGTCTAAATCAGGTTCCTCTCCCATGAGTTTAGAATACCATTTAAAACAGGCTTCACGATCACACAGGTAGACTGCATTTTCTGCTAAACACTTCCATATTTGCTTTGCTTGAGGAGCACATAGCCATAGTTGACCATCCTTCAGTAAAAATCTTACAGAAAACAAAGAGAAACAAGTAATTAGAATTCTATGAACTAATATTGATAACCAGCAATACCCGAGTATAACCAAACTCTCCTTTAATAATTCACCAATGTATCCAAACATTTTAAAATCTCAGTCAGCAAAATCAACAAAGAAAAATACAGTGGGCCGCGCTATCCACGGGGGATCCGTTCCGGACCCCCATGAATAGCGAGGATCCACGGATGCTGGAGTCCAGCACCCAATGTTGCATTAACTCACTGTGGAGGCCTCCAGAGGCCTGTTCCACGTTGGTGCCAACCTGGAAAGGCCTGCAGAGACCTCCGCAAGCCTCTACGACACGATTTAAACTAAATCTTGTCATAGAGGCTTACAGAGGCCCGCGGAGGCCTCTGCAGGCCTTTCCAGGCCCGTGCCAACATGGAACGGGCCCCCACAGTGAGTAAATGGGCCACTGGGTGCTGGACTCCAGCATGCCGTTATTCACAGGCTGCTTACACGGATACTGGGATCCGTGGAAGCAGAACCCACGAATAAAGACGTCACACTGTAATAATTTACATGGATTACATAAGCAGCAACATATTGCGAACTTGATCTCTCTCATGACTATTTTTTGCTCAAATAAATCAACCATATATTGAGGTCATAATAAGACAAAAGGTAAGAGACCTTAATACTCTAGGTGTAAAAGAAAATCAGAACATTTTTAAGAAATGTTCTTAAAACGGCTTGGTGACCCATGCAGTTGGTATGTAACAACACCAACACCACCTTCTCGTGGCCCCCAAACATCCGTGTGACCTTAGTTTGGGTTGCAATCCCTAGTTCTGAAATTGGGTTACAATCTCCACTGATCAGAGCTAAGCATTTAAAGTAACAGTTGGACGCTCATGGTTAAGTAAGCTTGCACATTCCGATTTGGGGGGATTCTACTTGGCTTATCACGTTATTGCCTGTATTATTTCAGCTAAGACAGTAAGAAAAAGTACAATAATACTATAAGTGAAGAGGAGCGGTAAGGATGACAGCTGGCAGAATAGTTTTAATAATAGCAGACGCATAGCACTTGAGTGTGCAAAGTATTTTGAATGTATTGTCTTGATTTAGTTGTTACAAAAAAAACCCCTGGAGGATAAATACTGTTATCCTCATATTACAGTTTGAGGGAGAATAACTTTACCCAAGACCACCTAATGAGTTTTGTGGCACTGTTAAGCCAATTTACCACACAGACTTTCATAAAAACTGACATTCTTCAAACAAGAGAACATCAAAGGAATATTCCAGCACAAGACTGCTGAATTAGAATGTACTGAGGAGTTTGATTCTCAAGACAATGGCTTCCTGTCACATTACAGGGTGAACAAACAATATAACTAGCAGGGTCTTTTTATCATTGCTTACTGTGAACTGTCACTGTGCTTAGCTTACATACATTTAACGTTTATGAAGAAGTGTCACAGATGATGCCTTTTGCACTGCATGGCCATTTTGATCAGCTTGTTTCTCTTTTTCCCCCTCACTGAAAGTGTATATATTGTCTTTAAGATGCCAAAAGACTTATTTTTGCTGCAAAAGACTTAACAGAGATCCTGCTGGAAGAGTTACGAGTCAGGAAGCTCTCTAAAAGTAGCCAATCATAGTTAGTGATAGCTATTGCTCAATAATCTACCTAGCAGTAACAGAGCTGCAAATTTATAGTGTGCTTTAAGATTTATTTCCAGTAAAAATGGAACAACTAAAGTATCTATTCTATACCCTCATCTAATCTATTTTAACAGTGAACCCATGGGGAGGAAGAATAAGAATAAGAATAAAAACTTTCAAGTGATCCCAGGGATGCCACATTCATTTACAGCACAATCCTATCCGGCTACTAGGCCAGCATAGGATGATTGCACCAGCATAGGATGATTGCACCAGCCCAGGACTGTTGCAAAAGCTGCTGTAAGGCAGTTGCGTTGGCCCCAGGTCAGTGCAGAGGCCTGCGCCAGCCTCTGTGGACCAGATCCTGATAGAATGCGGTGCAGGTAAGCAAAACGTGGCTGGACCACGTGGCGCAGTGTGGGTATTTTGTGGGTGTTCCAGGGGCATTGGGGGGCAGGGGGATCAGGCCTGGGAGGGAGGCAGGATTGGCATGAGTGGTGTATATCCTATCCCCCTCTCAGTTCTGTTTCACCCAACATGGGCAGCCTTGATTTGCACTGCAGATCCGAGGAAGCCTGTTGCGGGAACTGGGCTTTACCTGGGGGTAAGGGAACAAAAGTTTCCTTACCCCGAGGAGATTTCCAACCCCGCCTACTCTGCTTAGGATGCAGCTTTGCCAGCGCCAGCATAGCTGGATCGCTGAGCAGAGTATAGGATTAGATTAGGCTCTTAAGAGTTATATTTCCTGCTTGAATGGTGTGCATTCACATGACACTCTAGCTACAGAATTAATAGAACCAAGTGGGACAAAGGTAAAAAATGAACAGGGGAAAGAGAAAGAATGAAGACACTAAGGATGCACTACAAATTATTTGACTGTTCTTCAAAGTCGCTGCTCATGTGGCAGTTAGATGAGAATGAAAAGGTGCTCACCCATACCCGAAGGGTGCAATCCTCTCAGATGCAGCGGCCAGCCTAAAGGGCTGGCCACTGCATCCTATTCCATTCCTAGGCAGCCCAGGAGCACCTTGGGAGAAGTGGATGTTCATCCCCTTCCCTGGGTGCAAGCCGGCCAGGGTCCTATGGGCCTCCTCAGATGTACGCCAAGCTATGAAGCTGGCATGCATTCGAGGCGGCAGAGTAAGGCCGAACCAAGCCAGGAGTATCGGTGGAGCATGCTGCCAATATCCTTCCCTCTTCCAGCACAGTTCGGCCAATGGCCCCCCTCCCTTGCCCCACCCCTGCACCAACTGGTGCAGGACTTACCTCCACTGGTGGGTGCCGCGTCTGGAGGGCAGAGGAGTAAGGGCTGCCAGCCTCCGTACCAGCGGCCCTTAGTCGTCACAAACATGCGTTATGGCACATTTGCGATGGCCTAGGGCAGTGTTTTCCAAACTTTTTCAACCCGCGGCTTCCTTGACCATTGGCGACGGCTCCCCATGACATTATGTTGATGCCTGCCAATTGGCATTGCACTGTTTTCCAAGAGGAATCTGTGGCACTTCGTGGCTCCCCTGGGAGTCACGCCTCCCAGTTTGGGAACCACTGGCCTAGAAACTTAGTGAGGATTCAAGCTGTAAGAAGGGGAGCCCTTCCTGCTGGAGTGAGAGCAAGCATACCTTCCTACCTAAAGCCGGAGAATTTTCTGTAAGTGTTCTAAGCAGGCACAAACACCACTGGTATGAACTGCATAGAAATTATAAAAAAAAACAACAGACACTCTTTTAGGAATGCCCAGCTTCCATGTTTTCAGATAAGTTTGCTATCAGATTGTAAGATCAAGCAAATGAGGGTTTAACCGCAAGCTAGTACAGGTGGGCCCCCATGTCCGCTGGGGATATGTTCCAGGCCCCTCCGTGGATACTTGAAACCGTGGGTAAGAGCCAACACCCCCTCCATGGTTTCCTGAGGGCCCCCCCACCCTGCCTCCCCGGCAGGCAGGCATGCTTGCCCCCCCCAGCTCTTATTTTTCTTTCAGCAAGCTTTGTTTCTTCCTTAAAACAGAGAAGCAGCCTCCATTGCAGACTAGTAGAATGAGAATAAGTCCTTAGAGAATAAGTCTCTAGTACTTAGTCTCGTTCTACTTGCCTGTAATAAGCAGCCAGAGGCTGCTTCTCCTGTTTCTTTAAGGAAGAAACGAAGCTTACTGGGAAAAAAAGTAAAAGCCTGGGGGGGTCCCCACGATCCATGGATAACTGAAACCGTGGATAGCCAATCAGTGGATATGGGGGCCCACCTGTATTTGGTTTGGCACAAGGCTGAATGTTCCCTTCCTACCCTGGATTTCCAATGTGCTTTTGATATGTGGGGAAAGGTACCCTTATTATTTATGCAGTGTATTTTCCTTATCCCCAAAACTATGTAATCATGCTGGAATGCAAGTATGAGAGACACAGATTTGGCTGCTGAGGACACGGAAAAAAGAGAGATTAAGAAACTAACGACACAATCCTACCCAACATCCGGTGGGCGGCCAAGGGCCACCCGCCGCATCCTATCCCCGTTCTGTGTCGCTCTGCAGCGGCTCAGAGGTCTACTCGGGGGAAGGGGATGTTCGTCCCCTCCCCCCCCGGTGTAAACCAGGGAAGGCCCAATGGGCCTCCTCGGATTTCCACCAGCTATTTAGCTGGCGGAAGTCGGAGGAGGCTGTGACATGTAATGGCTGTGCCAGCCGGCCGGGGCTATAGCGGACACCATCCCCGCCCCCTCCTGGGCCGGCATGGCCAATGGCCAACCTCCTTTGCCGCCCGGACCGCCCATGTGGCCACTGGGGGATCCCTTACGGTCCTCCGGCGGCCACATGGAGATCCGGCAGCAGAGTAAGGGCTGCCGGTCCAGCGTCGGTGGCCCTTACTCTAGAGTCGTCACAAACATGCCTTACAGCACATTTGCGACGGCTTAGGGTGGTGGAGCGCTTGTTCCGCCGCCCTATAGTTGGGCAGGATTGCTCTATAAACATTATAGCAGGTGGATACAGAATTAGGACATGTGAATAGGGCTTGTTTCTAAGTGAGTATACTTAGAAACACTGGTCAGAAGTGATATCAACCACGTGAATACCTTTTTCTAGAAAAGCTTTGAATGAGAATAAAAATTGCTTCGCTTTTCAAGTAGTAAATGTTGTTGAATACTTTGTCCCAATGGAAAACAAATTTTACTCAAACCAACCTTAGGAAGTTCAGCCGCTCTTGGACTTCTTGCACATGACTATATCTACTTCCCGGCCTTACTGTTTGTGGATCATATTCTCCATGTTCTGCAAATGTAACAGTTTGTTAAACACACATTTAAAAAAAATTAAATGCTTGAGACCCGTTACCTAACATTTTAAAAGCTTTTCAGTAGCCTATTAGAAGGGGCTTCCAACAATATACTAAAGACTTCTATTATCTGAATCAGCTTTTAATTATAACTACACGCTGAATTTTATTTTCTGAAGTATCTGAATTTTAGAAGTATCTGTCTAATGGGATTATTCAAGATTTACATTCCAAATATTTATATCAAAATGTACCAGTAGCTAGCTAATATTAGATACTATTGGCTTGTATTTTAAGATTAGTTGGCCATGACTAAACAGACAGGTTTTGGATATACAGGGGGCCCCCGTATCCACGGGCAGAGGCGTTGCTACGGTGGGGGCGGTACTGTACGTTTCGCGCCGTCCTAGTCCCCGTTTACAGCCCGGTACGAGGTAGCCCTGCCCCCTCGCCATTGGAGCCATTCAGTGCAGTGAAGGCAATGGGCAGGAGACTCCCTGCCTGTTGCCTTTGCCACACTGAATGGCTTCAACGGCGAGGGGGCGGGGCAACCTCGTACCGGGTTGTAAATGGGGACTAGGACGGCACGAAACTTACAGTACCGCCCCCACCGTAGCAACGCCTCTGTCTGCAGGGGAATAGGTTCCAGCCCACTGGGGGAAACGCTATCCCTGAGCCCCCCGCACCCGTTACCTTAATTAAGAGTCCAACAAACACCGAGCATGCAAGCAACCTGCATACTAAAGAGGCTCCCAATGTTAAACAAGAAGTGCTTCTTGTTTAATGTTGGGAGCCTCTCTAGTATGCAAGTTGCTTGCATGCTCAGTGTTTGTTTAAAGAAAGAGATGCGCTAGCTTCGTGCCCGTGCTGGACCCTTAATTAAGGTAATGGGTGGGGGGCCCACTATCCGCAGATCCGTGGAGCCCCCTGTAATCCAGTGTATGAAAACGAAATAGCAATGCATTTGCTTAGCAGAATTACAACACTAACAATTTTCGTTTAAATTACCTTTAGCATACTGTCTCATGCTTTCCATATATGCCGAAAGATTTTCTGCAACTAAAGTTACCAAAGCATGATTGGTCTGAAGTTGATTGATTAAGTCATGGCGATAAAACACATGGGGGCTTCGCTGAGTTTGACTGTGGTTAAACACAAACATGAAAAAAGTCACTACAAAGAAAGTAAAACATTATTTTGTAAAACAGTAAAACACACACAGTAAAACATACAGTAAAAGTAAAACACACAGAAGCCCAAATTACCCTAAGTACCATCAAACAGAAAACTGCTCTAAGATGAGCGGTTAGAATGGCATCTGGCAGAAATAACAGACACAGTTATTTGGATTTTCTCTTCCCACTTCCCAATACCGTTGATCTTACTACCGGTATAGTGTTTGTGACATGGTCCACATTTGAGCAAACTACAGAGCATCCTTGGCAGTGATGAATGACGCCTGTTAGCCTCTAAGGCAAAAAAGCATGACTACTAAGAGTCTAGATACTGTATTTGCCAAACGGTACTGATATTTGGGGGTCAATAAATTATTCCTGTATGAGTACCCTGTAATTTGTCTTCCCTGTAACATGGTCTGTGTGTCTTTAATTTCTAGTGCAGTTATTTGGCTTGCAAGCACCAATCTGCAATTTTGATCAGGATTACGCAGACGGCTCTATTGGGTGAGGACAATAACGGAACCTTTTCAAACGACTGTACATAGGACTTCTATTCCACTTCCAACTTCTACGATTAATGTAAAAAAAGGAATACCATTACAAGCCAAATTTCACACACTGGTTAATTACAAAACTGCCAAACAGACCACAAAACTTTGATATCTATCCAGCCCAACGCATTAGAGAAATAAAAAGTTAACACTGAAGTCTCACCTCAAGTTTTGTGGTGCTTCACCAAACAAACTACAAATTTCCCTAATTTGTTTCAGTGCAGGAATTACCCACTTGTCATTTGTGCGAAGCTCTTCTATAAAACGATCTATCCATTGTATTTTTTGAGTATCTCGATCCTTAAAAAGCAAATATTGATTTTAGCAAGTAACAGTTCTGCAATTTCCAACCAGTTTATACATTCTTGGTTCCTTGTTTCAGTCACTATATAACTGATTCAAAGTTGGGCTACCCACTGGCCTAGTTCAGAAAGTTCATGTTGTCATACTTTTAAATCAGTTACAGTACAGTACTGAGTTTTCAACAGTCAGTAGCGTTTGCTTACACAGAAACCAGAGTTTGTCATTATATCTGAACTGTGTACTTTCTTCACAACAGAATCATTTCCTGGTTAACAGCAGTACCACAAGCCAACGTTGGCAATAGATGTAACAGAGAGGGAGTGGGCAGAAGGGAGCACAAGGAACCACCCTAACATCAATGGCTGGCCAGAAGCATAAATATATTTACCTGAGAACAACTATAATCTAAGATTTTAATGTGGGCACTGAGAGCCTGGTCCATGATATCAACTGGGACATCATCACTATGTGCTAGATTCCACAGAAGGTTCAGTACTTTGTGTGCCATTACACCATCTTTATCATCTTCTGCAAGACGACGAATTAGCTCAAGTAGCTTTTCACGTTGCTTTTTGCTTGCATTTGTCCAGCTTGCCTAGAAAACAAATACCACCACTACATTTAACAACAATTTAGTCCTACATATAATGGCCTTTCAAGTAAATACAGATCTAATAATATCACCAATTTTTACAACAAAAATTAACATGAGCAATACTGTATGTTCTGAGGTTTTTGCAACCGGTACACATCTTTGAGTTAATAAAAGGAAGCATTTTCCAGGTTGTTCTGGTCGTTTTATTAAGTTAAGAACAAGGGGTTGTCCTAACGTTTCGCTCCTAAACCATGAGGAGCATTATCAAAGGTGCAGCAACTTGCTGTCTGCTCTAGTTCTTCTTAGCACACGTTGTTAAGCAATACTATTTACTGTACAGCTATTTTAAATATGGTACACATAAAAGTCTACAGTTCTCTGGGAACACTGATTAAGATACCAGCAATGAGTAGTTTAATAACTAAGTTAATTTTCGATCATTTTCAAAGACAACTTGAATGAATTTAATATGTTATCAGTAAGAATGTTAATTGTTCAATGACAGACATTTCACAAATTCACAAGACAACAGAAAAGCCTCTTCAGCTTTTTCATTCAAAGTGAAGCCATGGCTCAATTTCAGAAGAGCACAAATGGAAATAAAATCCTGTTTAATACTAATATACTACCAGACAAATTTTACACTATTTACAGAGAACCATCTGTGCTTGAAGCACATTTTTCAGTGCAATGTTGTCTAAGACAGGACCAGCAGAACGATCATTCCGCCGGCGCTGGGCGTCGCAAACGTGCCATAAGGCACGCTTTTGACACCCAAAGAGTAAGTGGCACCAGCACAGAGGATGGCGCTGGTTGCTTAGCCCTGGACCCAGGTTGCCACTGGACGCAGGTAAGGACTGCACTGGGTGGCATGGGGAGCACGAAACGGGAGGGGGGATTGGGTGGCCAGACCTGCGAAGGGGAGGATTTCAGCGGCACGTTCCACCGAATCCTATCCCCCTTCCCAGGCCTGTTGGGTCTTACACAGGCATCCTGGATTTGCGCCAGCCATTTTGCCAGCACACATGTGAAGAAACCCATTGGGGAGCCTGGGCTGCTACTTGGGGTAAAGGGATGAATGTCCCTATACCCTCCAAGGAGGCCTTTGCCTGTGCCAGCTCGAGCCTGGATAGGATCCGGTGCAGCGTGCTTTTGCACACTGCGGAGGTCCTAAACAGGACTGGGCTGTTTGCTGCAGAGATATCATCACAAAACATGCATTAACCTTTCCTGATTGCAGCCAGAAATATTTATATATAGTCAAGTGTGCATTATTATTTCTGTTGGATTAAAGTATATTATTTGATTAAATTGTTTCACACAATTTCATCTAACTATACTGTAAATTTCAACAACATTTAATATATAGATTTTCTCTATTATTAACAGTGGCTAGTTTAAAAACTAAATTCCTGTATATTATTTGAACGTTTTTGTACTCTAGTTGGGTTCAGATGAATATAAACTTTTACCTTAAAACAATCAAATAGATGGTCAAGTTGTTCAGGAGAGAAATCCCAAGCCAATTTTGCAAGGAGGTCATGTACATTCTTCACAATAGCTTCATGTTTTCCTGCCTTGATAAGAAACATTAAAACCATTAGCTGTTATCTCTATATTGAGACAGAATGTCTCAATTTTAGAAAAGCCTTGGATTTTATTGTAGCCATTTCCTGTAAAATATCCCAAAAAGAGGAACTGACCTGTATATACAGTGACTGTTAACTTATGCAATAACTAGCATTTTCCTATCTCCCTAATCTCAATTTCCAGCGACAATTTTCCAGGAGGAGATAGTGTATACACCTCTGACTTTTAAACTCAACTTACCTTTTGGCATCTTGGCTTTTTAATCCTTAGTATTTTTTTCTCAACTTGACATGCTCTACATACAAGGAAGGGTTCCATAATCACGGTCGGTACAATTTCAAATCGCCCTATCCTTCCTTAGAGAAGCACTGATAACCCATAGTCAGCAGTGGGAAAAACTTGAGATTTTTTTTTACCCACACATTAAAATATACAGTATATTTAATATACTTTTTAGAACAGCAACTTAAGACCTATAGTAACACCACTAAAACTTATTATTTTGCCACTTGAACTTGTTAGAATGTCCATGTTTCGTGGAAAAATTAGTCTTAAAAGGCCTTGGTTCCAAAAGCAATATATTATTTATTTTTATTTTTTATTTATTTTTCAACCACCCTTCCTCCAAGGAGCTCAGAGTGGTGTACATATTTCCTCCCCTCTTTTTTTTTTTGTCCTCACAACAACCCTGTGAGGTAGGTGGGGCTGAGAGATAGTGACTGGCCCAAGGTCACCCAGGAAGCTTCGTGGCTGAGCGGGGATTTGAACCTGGATCTTCCAGGTCTAAGTCCGACTCCCAAACCACTACACCATCCTGGCTCTTAAATAGTGATTAGATTGTAGTGGATTATGTCTAAGACAACAGACAGGATTACAACTATAGGTCAAACTACAAGGGGGTTGTATCTGCGGATTCACTTATTTGCGGATTGCAGGGTCACTCCAGTTCCCATTACCTTTGATTTTTTTCCATAGAGCTGGCGTCAGGTCAGTGTGTTCCTTGGCTAACCAAAACGCTATAAACAGCATGCTGCTTATAGCGACAAAGCAGGCAAGCAGCCTGCATGCTAGAGAGGCTCCGTTAAACAGAAAGCAGCATGCAGGCTCCTTGCCTGCTTCGTCGCTATAAGCAGCATGCTACTTAAGTTATTAATTTAATATAATAATTATTATAATAAATTATGTTAAGTTTAACACCTTAAGAAAGAAAAACTACTACAACAGTATTTAACTGAAGTTTCTAAGGGCCCAATCCTATCCAACTTTCTAGCACTTATGCGGCTGTGCCAATGGGGCATGTGCTGCATCCTGCGGTGGGAAAGTAGTTACGGAGGCCTTCTCAAGGTAAGGGAACTTTTGTTCCCTTACCTCAGGGCTGCATTGTGGCTGCATCAGTGCTGGAAAGTTGGACAGGATTGGGTCCTAAGAACACTACACATACCTCCTCTGGTAAGAAGCACAACTCATGTGAACTAATCAAAACGTTGTGTCAATCACAGAAAAACATAATGTGTGTTTTAAAATCACACAGAGAACATGGAATTAACACTCCAATTACCAACACCACAAGACATAAGCAACTCAAATGCCAACTCTCACGTAACAGGCAATGCAAAATACAACTGCTCTCCTTACCTGTGCAGCCCAAATGTTGTCGAGGTCTTGCAAGGTGAGGGCCTTTTCTTTGATGACAAAACGAAGAATTTTCTCTAATTTTTCTACGTACTGAGGTTGATGCAGACTATCTCTTAACACAATCGATAAGATATTATTCTGCTGGATCCACTCCTATATTTAAGAAGGGCAAAAGTATGAGATAAAACTTAAAAGAGCATCCCTGCTTTTTATTTCAGACAATAAACTGATCACTACGAAACTCTAAAAATTGTGAAACCACCAAGATACAGGCCACTAGGTTGCGTTTTTCTTAATGTTAAAATATTCTAACTGGTAACTAGATTTTACACCACTTTGGGCATAGTACAGATATGTAGCATGTACACACAGTAGACACCACTATTGCTGAAAACCAGCCATGTCTCAAAAGAATCAGAAGCAAAGAATCAGCAGTCTAGATCCAATGTCCATTGTATTAAGGGCAAGTGAGTTTGAGGCAGATGCCTATTTTGCCTGTTCTTAGTACGTTAAGTCTACAATTGAGGTACGCTCCAGTCTCAGAAACTCAAACACTGAAAGAAATCAAAAGTGACTCATGCAATTTCTGACAGCACAATGCATTTTACTATCCCCATCCCGTTCTTTTCCTTTAAATTTGAACCCTGGTCTGTCTCTTTCTGGACATTATAGTGCTGCAGCACAAAAAAGGAAAAAAGAACGTTACACCACATGCTCACTACACTAAAACCTGAACTTGGGTTTTATAACAGGTTTGTTATAACGTGGGATAGGTTTATAACAAAGCCTGAGCACCACTATGACCATTTTTATTACAAGTTATTGAAAACAGGTTCTGGAAAGGAAGATGGGAAAAAGCATTTAAAGAACAGATTACTAGCAAATAAAAGCAAGTGAACTTACTGCCATTCTTTCTGCTGTAAGCCATTCCTCTTCTTCAGGATTGCCATGTCGATGGGTATAATATGACACACTAGATATTACCTTATTAACTTCATTTAGTGCATTCATTTTTCCATTGAAAGATGAAATTTGCAACAACCTGTGGGGAAATATAGGTGTAAGAGCCGCAGAACAGAACACCAACAACTGTCATCCCAACAGAAAAGAGAGCCTTACCTAAGTATCATTTTTAATCTAAATATTTCTAAGTTTTTTACAGTTTCCTCTTGTCCCGGAACTCTTGAGGCTAAATTCTTTAAAGATTTGATTATCATTGACAAAGCATCATTTTTGGCTTCATTCTTGGCTTCTTTTTTCAGTTCATCATCAGTTAAGTTTTCTAAGAACTGTGGAACCATTTCTATAATTGGAAGGAAGTATTTCTTCACAGTGTGCAGTGTTAGAAACTCATAGCATTGTCCAAATGGTCTGGGGAAAAAAAAGTCACAGTGTAAAGGGAAAGCTGACTCAAGTAGTATTTTAGGTAAACAGTACATTTTGGATTATTTTAGGGGAACTAACAAAATTAAAAATTACCAAGGTCTTATCTGAAAACTATTTAATGAGCACTTGTTTTGCCATCATATGTCTCATACCTGGAGGTTTTCTGTTTTTTCAACCACAACTAAAATTATTTTAAGCCAATTTATAAGCCTACACAGAAGGTACAGTAGGTTCTATAATCAGCAAAAGATGTTCGAGATCCCCTTGCAGGGGTATACCGTGTCCTCTGCAACTGTGGAAAAGTGTATATACTGTAGGTACCACCAAGAGGAGCATTAATATGAGGATAAAAGAGCATTGAAGACATTGCAGGTTACAGCAAAGAGAAAAACCAGCTATCGCAAAACATATAGTAGTAACGGGACATAGAATGGAATTTGATCAAATGTAGGCATTGTCTATGGTCATCCACTATCACACTAGGATATATAGAGAGGCTATTGAGATTTTTAATAATCAGAACAACATGAATAGGAAGGAGGAAATGAGCATTACAGTTATGTAAATATACTCTTGTCTCAACTCAGAGAATACATTCAAAATAATCAAAAAGGTTTCCATACAAGAATCATCACTACTGATTGTACAGAAGTCACATAGCGGTACCAAGTTATCAAGCAAAGATTATTAGATATTGATCAGCAGGAATTACATTCTGCTGCTAACAAGATATGCTCTCTTTTGCACCTTTCTATTCTGATGAGTTATGGGCAGACGGCTCCTTTTCTTAGTCTATTAAACGACCCCCAAGATCGTAAGGTATTTTCACTTGCAAGGTGCAACGTGTTGCCCTCTGCTGTTTTGTCTGGTAGGTACATGAGGATTCCATATAGTGAGAGGTGCTGTCAGTGTGAATCCTGGAGGCCTGAATCACTGTCGCATATGGTTTTATTTTGCCCACTATGTGATGATCTTCGTCTACTTCGCTTAGGCCCTATTCTGGGAAAAATAGGTGGAAGAGCTGATCAAGATAGGCTACGGTATCTTTTTATGGTTACTGATATCGAGGTTCTCTCAAGGGTGGCTGTCTTTTTAAAGTTGATGGCAGAGGGACGAAGAAAAAGTTATCTAATTCTATATGGGGGAAAATGTGGGCAAGGCTGATTGGGTGCTGTACTGTGTGGTGTATTATGCTCTGTATTGTGTGATGTATTATGTTTGTTTGTTATGCCAATAGAGGTTTACAGTTGTGTTTGTCACTTAGCAAGTTTGTGCTCTTATACCAGGTACAGCTTAGGTAAGAGACATTGAACATTTAAAGTTCTCATTCAGTCATGAAACTGCTGCTGGGAGAACTGATACCTCATGACTAACCTTTGCTCTCATCAGTTTTATCATTTCTGTAGTTTCCTAAGCAATGCAATTGCAAATTAAGATAAAGTGCCTCAAAGCTGAGCTTGCTGGATCAAAGCAAACACAAAATACAAAAAAACTGAGCTCCTCTGCCAACTGTAAAGACTTTGCAGCTAATTAACAACATTTTACTACACTTCAGCTCCTAGCTTGCTCTAATCTAGGGGCTTGCAAACTCTCAAAAACCCGTTAATTTAATTGGCTCTTTTCTAAGCAGTTAGGAGATGTGCCTACTTTGTAGGAGTTTACAAAGAAATCTGTTTAAACATACCCTTCAAAAACTTTTCTGCAAGCTAATAAATCAGGTTTCAATACTATGTAATGTAGATTATACACATACATTGTTCCAGAACAATAAAAATTTTAACCCACCAAGAAAGAAACACTTCAATCTACTGTTCAACCATAAAGGTAATCAGTATAAGCATTTCATATTTTTGCTTTTAAAATACATTGAGGAATTTCTTAATAATGTCTGAATAAATGCAAATACAGTTGATCCTCCGTACCCACTGGGGTTCTGTTCCCGGAAACCCAGTGGATACAAAAAACAGTGTTATAGGAAAACCGGGGTGGGGGGTGGTGCCACATTACCTTTTTTCCAGCGTCTTGGCCGCTTCCCTCCTCCTGAATTGGTTTAAACTGACTGAAAAAAAGAAAAACCACTACTGGGAGCAACCTGTAGATGGCACCAGAGACACCCAGTTGCATTTTTCCTTTTTCAGCAGTTTATTTATTTACAGTATTTTTATCCCGCCTTTCTCCCCGAAGGGACCCAAGGCGGCTTAAACATGCTGGGAAGAGGCTGGCAGGCCCCCGACAACACTGAAAAAAGAGGTAATGTGGCGTGGTCGGACTCCCTCTTCCCCAGTTTTACCACCCGTGTTGAGTCAAATCCGTGGATGGAAAAACCATGGATAAAAAGTTCTGACTGTACAGTGGGCCCTCCTTATTCATGAATTTGCCATCCACGGATTTGATGATCCGTGGAGGGAGGGAACCCACTGGGAGCGGGGGCGGTGCCACTGTACCTTACTGAAGACCTGCTCAGGCCCGCCGCCTGCTTCTTCCCTCCAGCGCCACATTGTAATAGTGTAAAATGCCTGTTAGGAAAAAAACGCAACCAGAAGCAACTTCTGGTTGCGCCTGCGCAGGTCTTCAGTAAGGTACAGCTATGCTGCCCCCATCCCCTTGATGCCCCCCACCCGACTGCGGACTTGAGCATCTGCGGATTTTTGCATTTGCTGGGGTTCAGAGAATGGAACACCCACGGATATGAAGGGCCAACTGTATTAACATTCTTCTGAGATCATAAAAGCAGAAATTCAAAACTGCATAAGATACTGAAATACCCTTCAAAATTTGAATAGAGGACAAATATGCACACAGAATCTACATAGATAAGCAACTACAGCACAGTCCATAATGAAAGACAGATATTTGAATTATTCCAAGAAATATTTGTTCTTGGTCCTGCTATTCTGTAAAAGTCAACACATTTCAAATACACACTTAAAAAAACACTTACTTGATGAGAGCTGCAATAATCTGAACATTTAGTGCCGATCCACTCATAAAACGATCATGTAGGATCTGAAACCCATTTAACGTGCCAAACTTGTTGATGAGATCTACTAGCCAGCCCTGCAAAACAATTTTTCCTGCTTTAGAAGTAATTTCTACCACCAGAAACACATTTCTGTAGCGAACAACAAACCCTGTGCACACTATTACCTGAAATTACATATGAATATTGTATTCATTTATTTTGCTATGTAAATCACTGTGAACTACTTTTTGTTGAAAAGTGGTATATAAATACTCAATTTATTTGAGGGATTCAAAGTAAAAGGTCTCACAAAGTGGCAAGCAACGTAAAAAAACCAATCCTTTAATCACATGTATTCTATGTACTTTTAATACTATCCTTTAACTTAATTTTCACATTATTTGTGCTTTTAAAGTTTCGGCACCACCACCTATTGAGAGTTTATTATAACAGAAATAGAATACTACTCAACTACAGAACTTTAAATAGTTTTCTTGAGACAGAGCACAGTATTCCTTATGTTACATGGCCTCCTCAAACTTACGCCAGCTATATAGCTGGCGGAAACAGAGGAGGCCCACTGAGGACTCCCCGCACTACACCAGGGGAAGGGGACATTCAAGTAGACCTCCAGAACAGGGATAGGATCTGGCGGGTGGCCCTGGGCCAGCCGCTGGATACTTAGTCAGGATTGCGCTCTTATTGTATGAAGTTGCTCTTTTATGTTGTTTAATTACATCTTGCCCATTTCTATAAATGCTTCTGCAAGCTGCTTTGAAGGCTATTGAAAAGCAACATACAAATTTAAGATAAATGCTCACGGTTCACTATTATCCAGATTTTTAACCATCTTCAATCCCTGGTTTCAAAATCTGGCTAAGAGTGAACCCTGGTTAGGATTAGGTCTACATGGAAGAACACAAAGTGTGGTTGAGGCTGGCAGGGGAAAAGGAAAGCAGAATTCGTGCTAAGGAATAAAAGCTAGGGAAAAGGAGCACATGATACCCACAGACATATATCATGGAATGCTATGGGTTAAGGATTGGGCAATATTACTTCTAGACTAGCCCAAAGGCATTTTTCTTTGGATTCTGAAGGACAGATTTCAAATCTGTCAAAAAGTGCACTCTATGTGACCTTGATTTCCAACAATAAATGGATGAAAACACACCAAGTCCTCAAGTTGCAACTTAACACTTTAACATCAACGAACAAGTTCACCTGGAAATAGTCCACACCAACTTCAGGGCAATGATTCAAATGCTTGCCCCCACTGCCATGGTTATTCAATGTAAATATGTAATTCTTTGGAAAAGTACTATTTACAGAATATAGGGAGCTACACTATCAAACATTGTTCCATGATGGAAGCATCTGTAACTACAACCGTGCAAACACCAAAGATTAATATCATACCCTGATGCTATTTTGCAGGTTCCTGGCAGTCCCTGCCAAACCACAATGTAGGCTATGGCACATGTGCAATAAGTACTGCCTGCTGAGACTGCACTAGCAAAACACAAACAACCCCCCCCCCAGTTTCCGATTCACTGATTTCCTCGATGGCTGGCTTAGCCACAACCAAACCAAGAACCAAACCAAGACCCTGATGTCCAGAGATGACTAAAATGAGGTTGACATAGGGTTCCACATGTAGAAGTTCAAATCAACACACCTTTGGTGACCGTGGGTCTGGAGGACGAGCATATAGTTCATCTTCAGCCAGTTGAACCCCAGCAGGAACGGTTTCAGAGGGACGTGTACCATTGTAAAGATGGAATTTGCAATGAGGATTTAAGGCCATTGCAAGAAGTTCAAGAAGAGGAAACCAATCTTGGGCCAGCTTTGCCACACATAGTTCAACTAGGCGGTGGGTATTGTTAATGATACATCTCTATTAAGAAAAACAAAATGTAGTAATTTTGACCGATTGTGAAATTTTAACATATTAACCTTATTAAGTAAAGATAGTTCTAAAAAATTGTTACTAAAATTATTGTTAAACAAAATATTCTTATTTCAAACTGTTTTAAGTTTAGAGCTAAGACCCCACACAGCACAAGAAATTAATTTTATACAAGAATAATGAGCAATTAATTTCCTAACTTACAAAAGCTTTTGATACTAATGTGTTAGTAGACAAACACAAACTTACATGAATCTCAAACTTCCAACCACTCACGGCTTCATCTGTAAGGATTTTTGTAAAAGAGATTGTTAACCCATCTCGAAAGAATCGCTGACATGCCTCACTTTTAACATCAAGACCTGTGTAAAAAACACACACACATCAGTGGAGAAATTGGTTTTTTAAAAAAACAGCATGCCACCAACACAATGCATTCAATTTTGCTTTAAAAAGGAGTTTGAAAAAGCATTATGAAAATATGCCTTAAGTAGCCATTATACCCAAGCTAAATTTGAGATAAAGACGGCATGTATTCTACATCCATGTACGAGTGCCATGTTAATAGTCAATCATTTTTCTAATGTCCCTAGCCTTCAAGATTTCAGCCAAACAGCTTGAAACCACAAACATTAAATATTCAGAAGCTAGCAAGTTTCTATAAAGTGGTTTGCAATGGCTAAAGAGCAGGGGTTGTGTGCATTCTATACCATTTCCTATTTTTCCCTCTTACTCCTGCAAACTTGCATCTGCCCCCCCCCACTCCCTCATACTTGCCACCATTTCAACTGAATAACTGTGGTGTCGTTAGAGGAGGTGGTGGGCCCCAGGGAGACGAGGGTGTCGAGCGCCAGAAGGGGTGCACTGCCGGGCGCTGCCGCATTTTGGCACCGTTGCAGCACGAAAACAACTCCCCCCGTGTTTTCACAGCCTTTTTTAGGCCGCACAGAGCCTGGGAGGGCGGGAGGATCGTCCCTCCCACCCTCCCTGGCTCCGTTTGTCCCAGAAAATGCTGCGAAAATGCTGGGGGGTGTTTTCATGCCGTGAGACAGTGATGTCACACCCTGGGGGTGGGGCTTGCGGCGTCACATCGACCCCCCACAGGGGTGTAGCTACGCCTCTGCTGAGTAATGAAGCAAATCAGTTCTCAAATTAATTCCCAACTTCGATTTTCCCAGCTAGATGAATTCTTCCTGGATAACTCTTTATTTCATCACATCTGTAACAATAAGTCTTCCTCCATTTCAGACATTTGAATTAAACTAAAAGGAATGTCAAGTCTACATGCATGCATATACAGACAAAGACAGTTTCTCTCTTATGAATTTTTTTCATGAGTAAAATCCAAAGTTTTCAGGTGAATCGTGATGTGCAATTTGACTGCCTCAAACTGGAAGCTAATTTGGTCCTCCAACACAAATTCTATTTGGCTGAACAAATCTTATTCACTGAATTTATTCTCTATTGTCAGAATAAAGAAATGACCACACATACTTAACAGCATATCTGAGTCAATTCTTCTTCTTCAGATATTATAAAATTACCCATTATAGACAAGGTACACAAATTCAGAAAAAAAAATTATATAAAACGAAGGACTTGGTTTGGTGTGTTTTTACTCAAATACTGAAGTATTTATTCTTTTTAAAAATTGCCTTTTGGCCATAACATTACTGAAACACCTGGATCTAAGCGTAGGTGTTGTATGAAAGATTATTGGACCTGGATTCAGATTTTTAAGAGGAGAATGTTGCTCATGCAACCAGTGAGGTAGCTATGGTAGAGTGCTCAAAGCACTTGATGTATTGCTCAAAGCACCTTCATGCTCTTACTATGTCATGTTTAATACTACAAATATGTTTTCCTTCCCAAACATAATGATAAACTGGTTTGTTTGTTCTTGTCTCAGAATACAATCTACAGGGGGGGCCGGTATCTGCGGGGGATTGGTTCCTCCCCCCCCACCCGTGGATACCTGGAACCCGTGGATAAGAGGGAACACCATCTTCTACAGCCCCCCGCACCCAATTTAACCAACTGTTGCACAGGCGCGCCAATGGCTTGAAACGGGCTCTGTAGAGCCGAGTCTCAAGCTTCGCGCCCCCCCCCACGCTCCCCTGGTGATTCTTACACCTTAAAATGGTGTTTGTGTCTTGCTTTTAACAAAGGCTATAAGTAGCATGCTGCTGCTTTTAGCAAAGAGGTAAGCTCAGCCGAAGACCAGGAAACAGAAACTGAAACTGCTTCCTGGTCTTAGGCTGACCCTGTGTCTGTGTTATGAAGCAGCAGCAGCATGCTACTTATAGCCTTTGTTGAAAGCAAGACACAGACACAATTTTAAGGTAAAAGAATAGCCAGGGGAGCATGGAGGGGGAGTGGGTTCCTGCCATCCATGGATAAGTGAATCCGTGGATACCGGATCTGTGGATAGCGGGGGTGGGGGGGGGCTGTATTTTTAGAACAGCCTGCTAACACATGCTTTGCCCTGGTCCCAGGTTCAATTCTTGGCACCTTCAGGTAGGGCTGGGAAAGAGGAGAGATCTGAGAGATGCTATCAGTCAATACTGAGTTAGATGCAACAGTGGTTTGCCTCTGTATAAAATCGCTTCATATGTTCATACATTTAGCTTTACAGCATACTAATACAGAGTATGAAATAAGGTATATCACTGTGGCCATCCAGGTACTACATCTGTTGTTCTCAACTTATCATTTTTCAACTTACCTTTTTTACTAAGATCAATAGCAGCTTCTAGAAGAACTTCTAATTCCCCTTTAGGCAATACAGGAACAACCCATCTAGGTCTAAGGAAACATTCAAACACAGAATATTTTGAAAATTGGAACATAGTATTTTAGTTTTGCAGTGCAAACTAGCTCTTCCCCTTTTGATGTCTTTAATTGGGAAATTAAATTTATTTTTTAAGTTTTCTATCACCACAACATGGCTTACAACTCAAGATAAACAAAACAAAGCAACACAGTGCAAACTAAAGAAAAAGCAGCATAAAACCAAACAAAAATTCCTACCAAATCACCCCCTTTTCAAAGAACAAAAAAGTCAGGTTATTACACATCTCCTGAAGGTGTGCAAAATATTAAATATATTTTGAGCCACAGCTACAGGCATTGCCTGAGAATATCTGCTGCACTTATTTCTTGACTATCCTTTGACCACTCATTTGCTGTTTTGATTTTAAGAATCCAAAAGGTGGTGTCTAGAATGCAGACAGTTTATATTTTTAATAGCATATATCTATAATTCATTATAACTAGCAAAAATGCATAAGCCGGTAAAAGGAATCACCTGTTAATCATATCATCCAACTTGGCCAGGTCAGTGTGTGGAAATGCAGGCTCTTCATCTTCAAGTTGTGGTGGAGCATCACCTTGACCCTGTTCATCAGGAGGGGTAGCTGGGGAATTCTCATTTGAAGAATCAGGGGAGGAGGTCTGAATTAGAAATTATGCAAATAAGTGAACCGCTCAAATTCAATATATCATTTTCAACCAACCTATGAAGATAGCTACATCGTGTATCCGTGCAAGCGCACTTAACTGCAGACTAGTTACCTATTTTACACAAATATTTCCTATTTTTGTGCACCAGGTCTCTGAGCGAGGGTTTCTTGTTATTCAAGTTCCTTGAACTAAGGAGTCAGGGTACTGTTTAATGAAGTTTCATGTTTCTCTCTCTCTCTCTCTCTCTCTCTCTCTCTCTCTCTCTCATATAGAATGCCCTCAATGATATACCTATCTCCCCCCCCCCCACACACACACACATACCCATTCAGATTGTACCAATTTCTTTCTCCCTGCCTCCAGTGCCATAAAAGACTTTTTTTTAAAGATTTAATCATATTTATTGTTTGCTAAGTTTTAATTTGCAGTATTCAGAGAATACTCAAAGTGGGCACAGAAGATGCTTACTTTCAAACAAATCCAGGTATTATAAAATGAATAGATTTCTTCTTTCCTGAAACATTAAATTCAATGCCTGTTTTCTTTTTAAAAAGAAAAGGAAAGAACTCCCCCCCAAATAGTCATTTTGACTTGAATTCAAAAGGTGCCCTACTAACAACAAAGCATCTTACAGTGCAATCCTAACCAACTTTCCAGCGCCAATGTAGCTGCACCAACAGGGTGCACACTGCATTTTGCAGGACGGGGGAGGTCACAGGGGCCTCTTCAAGGTGAGGGAACGTTTGTTCCTTTACCTCGGGGCTGCATTGCGGCTGCACCAGTGCAGGAAAGTTGGTTAGGATTGTGCTGTTAGTCTCACAGAAGGGCTGCTTCCAACCGACGAGAAGAACACTGCATGAAAAAAAGTTATCCCAAATCCAAAGACGCAAGAGCATTAGCACTTTTTCTCCTTCCATTCACAGTTCTTTGGGTCCAAATCTCTGCTTTTAGGTTCTAATTCTTACCACAAGGTGTGAAAAGGTCTTCGAGATCTCTTGGCACATGAGACAGCACAGTTGCCACCAAGCATAGCTGCGACTTTCTAGAAAGCTACAGATCAGTCAAAAGCACTCTGACCCTTCCCAGTGGACAAGCACTTTGCCTTTCAAGCATGCTTAAAAAGTGAAGGAAAAGTCCCTTTCCACCCAGTTCCTCTAACCAGTGATGAGAACAGCAAGAGGGAAAAGTTCTTCTAATTTGCCCCAGTGTTTCCTGACAAGATTTACATAATTTATATTAGCATATGTCAGATGTTTTAGTTTCAGCTGAACTTAAAGACTATTTTGAATACAACAAAACTTTAATGAGCAACACATCTGAAAATCTTTCCACCCCTTTTACCCCATGGCACAAAAACGAGGCTTTAAATGTTGCTCTTCCTTTGGCAGCAAGGTCTCCATGATGAGCAGGCACAAAGCTATTTTGCTTTACGAGAGGGGTACTTGCACTAGGCACCAAGTTATTTAAAAAGCACAAGAATAAGTAAGAGCAGACTGAAAGCTCTATTGTCGGAAAAATCAAGAGATTTAGTCCCCCTTCAGTGGGAGCAATCGCCAAGACACTAATCCAATTACCTTGTTCATATGATAAGAGCCTATGCGCCCCAAGCCTGCTATCAGAAGGCACAGAAATAAAGGGTGGTGGTGGTGCTGAAGTATTGAATGAATAGGCCTCAAGAAAAAACTAGTTGTGTTTACTGTGTGGACAACACCACCAAACCTTAAAATCTTTGGAAGCAAAAGACTGAACATATTTTGCAATTATATCTAAAAAAAATCAGTCTCTTTTTAAACACCACAGTGATATTATTCCTTTGGACTGTGTCTATACTGTATAGACAGAGTGCTTCTAATACTGTACAAGAAACACTGCAGCAGATATTTGTATAATACTGTATATGCAACAGATAGTTTATATGCGTGTAGCTATATGCGTGTAGCTATAATTCAGGCACGTTAAGTACAGTAACCACTTGCCTGGTTGCCTGTAGCAAGACATACCTCCTTGCATACTGCAAAGAAAAGAGTTGGCTCTTTTCTCCCTTTTAGGCTACCAAACTCACAAAAATGGCTAACAGAGATGTGGGCAGAAAAGCACACTAGTAGTAACTTTTGTGGGCTTATTTTACAAGGCTGCCGGAACACTGATACAGAAGATCTCAGTTTGTAAGACAATTACACTGGTCTACAAAAAAAAAAAATTCTGGTCTGGACTTTTGCAGCTGTTTTAGACTAATTTCAGGGTGCTGATTTGCTTGATAGCCAAGTCCAAATCTGGCATCAGTTTTTGTCTAAATTGTGGCATCAGTTTTTGTCTTAAAATTGTTAGTACTTTTTACTTAATGATTAATTACCTAATTAATTAATTGATTAATCCAATTAATTAGCAGTTAATTAGCAGGGGGTACTTCAGAAAATTGGACCGTGATAAGGGGGAACCCGGTCAACACACGTTTTCTGGCATAAGGTATTCCAATAGTTTTAAGGTAATTTCTGGCATCAGGTTTGGCATCATGAAATGGGGTATGCCGATAGCATAAAAACAAGATGTGATAGATCAAATCTGAGATCAGATTTGGAATCAGCACCCTGAAATTAGTCTAACAGCTGCAAAAGTCCAGGCCAGAATTTTTTTTTTTTTTGTAGACCAGTGTAAATTTGCTGTTTTTTTCCCATCATGTATATTGTTTTAAGTGCAGAGAATATTAGTGCTGTACAGTTACACTTAAACACCATCCTAATTTTGATTACTGGTAGGACTATATACTGTACCTGATTCTGCTGGAGAGGAGGCTGGGACTGTCCATCAGGAGCCTGGCCCTGGCTGTCATTCCCTCCAACTGGAGAGCCACGGGTCGTGGCTGTCATACTCGAAACAGGGCAGATTTTTGCAATTTTGTCTGCTTATGTAGTTGTTGAGAGAGAAAAATTTATAGTCCGCTTAATAAAGTTGAAGTACCAGCATATGTCTGTTTTAAAAAGCTCCAACTCAAGAACAAGCCATATTGCAGATACCATTGCATAACCTGAAAGACAGACATTTAGATAGTATGTAAATTTTTGAAATCTAAATTTGGAATTCAATATGCAAATACAAACAGTCCTATTTAAATAATGTCCTCAAGTCTTCCCTCTCCATACATAAATTCACACCAAAATCGCATATGGCTCAATTGTCCCTCTAGTCTAAGGTTAAACCACCATTAACACGGCCAATTTCATAAAGTACAACTCCTGTGATCAAGTAACCTACACCCTCTTTCCAGATAGCAAGCTGTCTTGAAGAACATATTTTTGTAATCTGAACAGCAGCAGTCTGTGAAGCAAAAGAATACACTTGAAAAAGCCAAGTGGGATATGTTGGAACTAGTTAGGGTACCACCAAGCTTTAACTCTGCCTCTTCACAAAACCCCTAGTCAAATTATACAAGAATACATAAGACTTATGCCAGGATACATAATGCATATTGCAAGGATACTGGCAATATAGTAACAAGGTTAGACTTGCTAAGAAGGGTGTAAACACTCGTTCGCAGGAGTTCCACAGTGAGGTTCATCAGCTCCCATCTCCGGAATTTGCCAAAGCTTAAGTATTTTCTAGAAGTGCTGCAAGACTGCATTGTTCTGGCCTTCTCAATTTCAGATGGTATGTGGCCATATTAATTTGATATTGTATGTATATTAAACATACATTTTACCTGTTTTATTGCAGCTATTTTTAAAATGTTATTTGCCTCCATTGCACAATATGGCATGAATTAAATTACAACTACTATAAGCCCTACTGAATTGTTCCAGCATTGACAATTAAAAAGTGACATCCCTACAAAAAATTAAGTCAGATGGCACAGTAGGATATACACTTCAGACAAAAAGAAACGTATGCCATTGTTGTTGTATCAAAATGATCATGCTAAATTAGACCAAACAACTTTTAACTGCTGTTTAAAGAAAGAAAAGCAATACTGAAATGAGGAGCGGGTTTTTTGTTTGACACTAGATTTATTTTTTATTTTTTTATTTTTCACATTTTTATACCGCCCTTCCTCCAAGGAGCTCAGCGTGGTGTACATATTTCCTCCCCTCCTTTTTGTCCTCACAACAACCCTATGAGGTAGGTGGGGCTGAGAGATAGTGACTGGCCCAAGGTCACCCAGGAAGTTTCATGGCTGAGCGGGGATTTGAACCTGGATCTTCCAGGTCTAAGTCCAACTCCCAAACCACTACACCATCCTGGTGTAGCGCTTTGCTGTAGAGTGCTAGAGTAGAGGGGGCAGCTGAAGTTTCTGTCATCCTCCCTCTGGCTTGGCACCTGCCAGAGGGGGGGGTGACAGAAGCCACAGGGGGTGCCAAGTCAGGAGGGCTGACAGAAGCTCCAGCTGCCCCCTCTGCTCTAGCACTCTACAGCAAAACGATCTAAAGAGCAAAGCGCTAATCTAGAGTGACACAGCTGATCGGCACTAGATTAGCGCTTTGCTCTATAGTTCAAATCAGCTGGGATTAGTAGAGGGGGTGGCTGGAGCTGGGGGGGCGACGGGGAGGTTGGGGTGACCTACCTTTTCGCTGCCTCCTCGCCGCCACTGGGGATGCACGCTGCTCAGAGCAGCAGTGCTCTGCAGTGAAGAAAAAAGGGAAAAGGAGGTTGGCTGCTCCCAGCGGCACACAACCCGGAGGTAACTGGTGGTGACATCATCAGGTAACCACCAATTATTTCCGGGTCTTCTGATGCAGTGGGGGTGACTTACAAGTCACCAGAAGACATAGCTACGCCACTGGTAGACACTAAAGGTCAGTTCAGATAATCTTCCAGAACACGGTTTGAAGAATCAGGATCTACAACAGGTTCACATGCTCCCCAACTTGCCCTTCAATGTGCCAGTTCCCTCCCACAGCTTGCCAAATGGTTAGCTCTAACCAGGATAACCTCAAAATCCATTTTAAATCATTACTTGGATGCAAGCAAAAGTCATAATTTGCCTAATTTGGACATGCTAGCAAACTAAAGTTAAAGGAAAGGGAGGATGCTACCCGCAGCCATCGGCTGTGGTGGCTGAAAAGCGACTGTGGAAGCCTGCCACGGTCGGAGAGCAGTTCTCCACTGATGCAGCCGGAAGGGACCGGATAGGCCTGTCAATCATGCCCGTCCATCCTGTGGCCAGAAAAACTTTGGAGACCGCTGGTTTAGAGGACTGGAATGTGATTTCTTAACTTAGTCCAAGCATCAAGTAATTTGACAGTCACACACACAAAATTTACAGCAAGTCCTCATTTAAAGTAGTTTCGTTTTAGTCGATTGGAAAATGCCATAGGAACGTTTACGCTTATCAGTTAACCTATAGTAAAAATGGTTTATTTTAAGACATTTCACTTAAATTCACAGTTTCCAATAACCACCTGTCAACAACTTTGAGTGAGGACTTCCTGTATTGACTTCAGCAATTCCGGTAAGGCCAAACCTATTTGCTTCCAGTCCAATTCTGGAGGACCTGCCATCCAATATTTATTTATTTAAAGAATTTATATCCTACCTTTCCCATGCTGAAGCATATGCCCAAGGCGGCTTGCAAAGATTCCATAACAAGGTGAACAGTATACGAAAAACAATGAGTAAAATCACTTAAAAGAACCATTTAGGGGCAACTATTTGGTACAGGGAGAAGCAGAACAAGAAAAGTAACATATGCACACGGAGGCACAGATATCGACACAGCCAGGGTCAGAGGACAGAAATCAACCCATCACCCAAATGCCAGACAAAACAGAAATGTTTTGAGCTCTCACCGAAAAGCCATGTGGGAGGGGGGAGATATTAATTCCCCTGGTAGGGAGTTCCATAATTGTGGCGCCACTACAAAGAAGGCTTGCCCTCGTGCCGCCATCCTTCTAATTTTGGACAAAAGGCGGCACTTGCAGAAGAGCCCCTCAGGAGATCTAAGAGGGTGGGCCGGAATATATGAGGGGAGGCGGTCTCTCAGATAACCTGGACCCAAACCATGAAGGGCTTTGAAGGACAGAACCAGCACCTGAATTGGGCCCAGAAGCACTGACGTTGCTGGCGCAGGGCAGGGGGGGGCGGACCGCCGGAGGGTGATGCGCGTAGAAGGGTGACGCGTTGCCCTCCGGAGGCTCCAAGGCCGGGAGAAGGCCTCGGAGAGTCTGCTCGGGCCTGCGCTCGTGGGCCTTCTCACGAGGCCCACTGCGTCACAACGTAATTTATACCTTTTTTGTGCATGCGCAGACCGTTCCTGAGGGGAAAAGGCAGCCCTTTTCCCTCAGGAACGGACTGCGCATGCGCGAAAAAGGTATAAATTATGTTGTGACGCAGTGGGCCTCGTCAGAAGGCCCAGGACAGCCGGCCGGGGAAGACGTCCCCAAGCCGGCTGCAACGAACCAACGCATGAAACGTGCGGGGGGCACCCGGGGCAGCGGCCCGTCGGGTCGCCCCCCAAAAAACCCGCGGTGCGGCCTAGCGGCCGCGCCGAATATTTATATGTGTATGGGGATATGTGTGTGTGGGGGTATGTGTGTGTGGGGGTCACTAGGGTGAGGCGCGCGCCCCGCCCTGGGGCCATGTGCACCCTAGTGACACCACTGCCCAGAAGCAAATGGGCAACCAGTGTAGCTGCCTAAGCAGCAATTCAACAGAATCAAACTGTTTCACTCTAGCGACCACCCGGGCCACTACATTCTGCACTAATTGCAGCTTCTAAACCATCTTTGAGGGCAGCTCCACGTAGCACGTGTTACAATAATCCAGTATTATGGCTCTACACGCCACTGCTTTTTTTTAAAAAAGGATATTTATACAAATTGCCCCAAAGCCCAGAAAAATGTGCAGTACAAGAGCCCTCATATCTACAAAGATGCCAGGTGTTGTAGTCAGAAATTCTGGGAGAGTTTTATTAGGTGCAACATGCAAGCACTTTGTTCTCAAGTAGGAACTCATTAGCTGCAAACGACAAAAAAGAAAATATGTACCTATATCTTGATCATATTTTCAAGATACGGGAGAGCACAATTATCATGGGGGTCACCCTTTCAGTAGTGCCGCTTCTGCAGACATGTCACTTTGCAGCTCAGCTGAGAGGTCCCCTGCAAAGTAATGCCTTGGCAGAAGTGGCACTGCTGAAAGGGTGGCTCACATGATAATTGGGCTCTCCCACCACCTCAACACAGTTTCCTTCTCTTAACCCTCTTGGTCTGCCCCTTCCACTAAAGCTTTGTTTGCTTTCTGAGGCCTCTTTCCTTCTCTCCAACCCAGGACCTCAGCAGAAGTGGCACTGCTGAAAGGGCAGCGCTAGGAGAGTCTAATTATCACGAGGGATGGATAAATAGCTTCTGCGGGCCGTAGCCAGTCCATGGCGCTTATGTTTGACACCCCTGATCTATACAATAAACAATAATCAATACAATCCCCAGGTTATTATTTCAAAGTCAATACCCCACACAACACTATCCATGGTTTTTAAAAAGTATAAAGCAGTTTAAAGCTGCTGTCCCACCTTAGAGCAGTGATGAAAATTGTCAACATAGCTTAAGTACGTTTGTCTATTTGTAGAACTGAGGGGCTCAGTACAGCAACGTTTCTGGGTGCTGGGGCAATGTATCCCTTGTTGCTCTTTTGTCGCCCCAGATGCCTAGGTCATTCTACTGATGAGGAAAGTTCTATCATGATTGCACCTGGAAAAGCCTTGGGAAAAGAAGCCATACAAGATACCAAATCAAGAAGCATAATAAACGTGTATCTTCCCCTGCTCCCCAAGCTGTCCTAACAAGTCTTGCTCTGTCTTATAGTCAGACTTCATAGAAAGACCAGGACCAGCCTGCTCCTTCACTCTTCTAGTCTTATAACTATGGGTTCTTGAGCTACAGCGTAGGAATAGATGCACATGCACCTTTCACAGAGTTGAAAGGGCTACAAGCATGGAGGCTAAGCACAAGGCTTTTCAAGGATAAAGCCTATGACACACTAAGCACATCCACGTCCAGTGCACTGCCTGACGTGCCGGACGTGCCACTACAAACCCCAGGCACAGCAACGACAGCCACACGGAGAAGGAAAGACGTTCTGCCCCACCCTCTCTCTTTTAGCCAATCAGAATCGAGACTCTCTATTCTGATTGGCTACCACGCTGCTCCGCGTCCCGCCCTCAGAGTTCCAAATACGGGCTCCGATTGGCTGAACGTGGCACAAGCCAGCAAAAATAGAGCATGGGGCTACGGAAGCGTGAACCGGAACGTGCCTTCCGGCGGCTCTCAGCACACCTGTGCGTTCCAGCCGGAGGTCAGACACACCAGACGGACACAGGCACCGCTGGGCACACAGGATGCGGATGTGCTTGGTGTGTCACAGGCTTAAGAGGGGAAATGCAGCCTCCACAGCACCATTCTCTGTGAACGGAAGGTAATGCTATCTCCACACTCTCCTAGAGACATTTTTACTTCACACGGGCAGCCAGGCACATAAAGCTAATGGTAAGTCTAAAATCAATGATACATGGGTCAGAGTAAGTACAGGTTGTCCCTCGTTATCCGTGGGGGGGGTTGTTCCAGCCCCCTCCCCCATGGATACCGAGAATCTGCAGATGGTGAGGTCCGCTTTAAAAACCTGTAAAAAGGTTTTACAATGTTTAGAAAAGCGTTGTTTTTTTACACCTTCATGCGGCAAACCACATCGGCTGCAGGGCTAGAGGGCATTCTCTGGTGCTCCCGGAAACCACTTCCATATTGCACTGAAGCCCATGTGATGCATTCTGGGGGCCAAGGGAGGGGTTGCGGGCCTTGGCATGACCACGAAGTGGCTTCCAGGAGTGCCAGAGACTGCCTTCCAGCTGGCACGGTTTTCCGTGCAAAGGTAAAAAACGCTTTTAAAAACTTCATTTAAAACTTTTTTTTAATGGACTTCACCATTCGCGGATGGTCAAATCTGTGGATGGTGAGGGACCACTGTATAATGAGAACAGGTGAAAGCGACAATACTTTAAGGCATTTTAACCCAAGGGTATATAATAAAACAGGAGTTAAATGCATACACCTGTGGGCTGGAAGAAAATGGGACTATTAGGGGTGCAACATCCATCAATTCAGTGATCTGACTAATTATGAACATATGAGAAGTGCCACTGATCAGGCCAAAGGCCTATCTACGCCAGCACCCTGTTCCCCACAGTGAACCAACATAATAAAAGCTGCTGAACCCAGAGGTAGCGCATAGCCATCACAACTAATAGCGCTGTCCTCCATGAATCTGTTCAATCCCACTTTAAAACCAGTCAAGCTAGTGGCCACCACATCTTGTGCAAACAAATCCCACATACTAGTTATGCACTGTATGAAAAGGTATTTCATTTTGTCTCTTCCTAAACAACTTTCCTGTCAGTTTCTTGTCAATTAAACTTTCCTGTCAGTTTCATTAGATATCACCTGGTTCTAGTGCTTCTCTATCCACTCACTCCACATCATGTGTAATTTTATATGTGTCAACCATGCATGCCCTTAGGGCTAACTAGACATAACACAAAATGCATAACATGTCCCAGCATTTATCCCCCAAAATAACGTGGCAGTGAGTCACAAAATGGAACAAAACCACAGCATGGGGAGGGGGCTTTAGCATTTTCCCTCCACCACAGTCCCAATTCTGATTCCATCCAGCAACCAAAAATTCCAAATGTGGCCACACCAATGTCTTGTATAGGGGCAATACAATGCAGGGCTCAACAAATGCCAGATAAATTCTTCAGCTTTCAGGGTTTTATATTTTAACAATCCTCCCCCCCCCCCCCAAAAAAAATCTCATGTGCTAACAGTGAAAAGTATAAATTAGTTTTTATACAATTTCATGGACATTTGTCATACAGAAATATCCTGATGTGAAACATGTGTACTGTACACCTCTTTTTCTCATGCTTCTTTACATCTTTTTTCTCATACTGCTTCACAGTTCCTTTCAGTTATCTTATGCCAAATCAGCACACAAGTCAATCACTGTACTCCTTTCTTCATGTCCAAACAAGACACTCACCAACCATACACCACAATACATGCAAGCACAAATGTCACTAAACAAATAATTCAGCTCTCAGATTTGCTACCAGAGATGAGTGATGCAATTCTTGCTGAGCTGGGATTTTCAACGTGACAAAAACAGACATTATACTTCTTTTCAAGTGACTACAATAGTAAAATGCCAAGTTGCACCAGCAAGAAGAACGAAGTGCACTTCTATGGTTTTGGGTCTGAAAAGTAGTTGTAAAACATACTATGTGAAAATACTACACACCACAACAAAATATCTCGGTGCCATGGTGACTGGGATGTGCAAATCCCTGATATGATGTTAGCAGTCATATTCTCTCAGTGGTTCCCAAACTGTGGGTGACGACCCACCTCAGGCGAGAGGCAGGAGCAATCAATCACAGTTCTCGGTGGGCTATTTGAAAGTGCACCAGCAGAGTCAGTGTGAGAAGAAGTGCCTGCCTGTGTGCTGAGATGGAACTGCAGGAGGGAGATGTGGCTGACTGCCTGGAACAGGGTCTTTAATGTTGGCTTTCAAAGGCTCCTCGGAAGAAGCGGCGGAAGGAGGCTTGTCCTCCATCAGAAGGCTCATGAGTGAAAATGCAGGGAAGCTGGACCTGGTGACACTCCTTCGCTCAGTTTCTTCCTGGGGCGGGGGGGGGGGGGGGAGAAGCTGTCCTCCGTCCTCTCTGGAAACTGCACTATACAGCACACCCGTCTCAATATCCCTTCTTATAGTGGTGCATTTAGCTACGATTGCCTTCTCGCCTTGCCCATCCATTCTGGCCCTTTGTTCATTCACTATAACCACTATTGCGGCCTGCTCTACAGTACAGGCACCATCATTTGAGCAGCTTTCATTAATTGTTAATTAGTTCCTTTTTTAATTAACAATTTTAATTGTTAATTCGCAACCCTCATGGACTCCAGCATCTGCATTTTCACGGTATCTGCAGGGGGCCAGAACGGAACTCCAAGATTGTACAGCACTCTTTGTCCTGTTGACAGCTTTTGTGGCCAATGGGAACAGTGCATTCTGGGTACAGTGGAGCCAATCAGTGCCAGTTTCCTGTATCAGAATTCAATAATGTCTCCTATAGTGCTGTTTCATGCTGCACTTGAGGGGAAAGTACCCCCTCATTATTCAAGGTATAGCTGTGCATACAGTCTGTTTCAGAAAGACAATTCTTAGATACGATATGAATGGAATCATTGTCAACCGAGGCAATCTCTACCAGATGCAGAGAGAAAAAAATTATTAAACACAAAGTATGTCTAAAACATTTTTTCATCAGAAATCTTGGTTTATGCATATGGCAATGCAACTGATCGATTAATTTATTTAAATCTTGACAGCCCTACTTAATATCTATTTGCTCATGCTACTAGCATATGCTATGAGGAAGACACAGAGGGAGCACTGAATGGACGCCACTAAGCAATAATAAAAAAGTCACTAGGGAAATCTTATGAGCCTCCAAACAGACCAATACCCACAACTATGGTACAACCTCTCTCTCTCTATCCAGTAGTATGCATTTGTGCAAAAGCATTCACTGTTGAACCCTGTGAATTGACACCTTAATTCAAATAATCAATTACAAAGCACTCTAAAAACTGCTACTTTTAGTTACACATGGTAGACAAAATTGTGACCTATTATGGCATTAGGCCCTGTGCATGGCAGTCTAACCACCAGCGCACCCACTGACAGTCCATCCCATCCTGTAACCAGGTTTAAACTGGAATGGTAGATTACCGTCACCACCCAAAGAAAAGATGCCAGAAAGTGACAGCCTTGGGGAATGCCCTCCCCCTTTAATAATCTGTGTATGTTTTTCCTTTGGGACTGGATACCTGCGTCACCCAAATTCTTGACTTCTCTTGGAAATCAGATGTGCTTCATAGACCAATGAGCCGCTAAGTGCTTGGTTTTACTTGTCAGATGGAAAAGGGGAAACCACCACCACTAGCAAGGCAAACATAGATACTGCATCTGAATGACTGCAGTATCTTCAGGATGCTGAGGCATCACAGGAGTTTCCCTCAGAATAGGCAAGTCAAAATTAGTTGAAAATAGGAGAAAATCATTGATTTCTACCACACCTACCAATAACCACTGCCAGGCAACTGGCACCAAGCAAACCTCTATTCAAATTCCTGTAATTCTGCATAAAATGCAACTCCTTCAACTTCAATTTCAATTATATTACAAGTAATTCGTTAAGGCACTTAAAGTTAAAGACACATACACCATACAGGTTCTTCCAGAATCATCATAACTCTGTAGTTCTGAACCTAGTCATTAAAAGCATTCTAATGGGGATAGTAACTGCATAAAAGAGTGAAAAATTTCACCATTTCATCTTACTTCAGCCACTTTAATACTAAATAAAATGAATAGTTGGTTATAGTATATCTAATTTACATCCATGAAGTTTGCCACTTGCCTATAATCAGTTATGGGCTATTTCATGGCAAATCCCTTCCTTCTTCATGGCATTCAATTTTATTTAAACTTTATTTTGCACTTTTCAAACATGTTCTCAATGCCATCTCTCAGCATTATAATACATTCCAGTAAAAAACATTACTAAGGCTGTGGTTCAGCGGTAGAGTTACATGCTTTACATGCCAAAGGTCCCAGGTACAATCCTTGGCACCTCCAGGTAGGGTTGGGAAAGACCCTTGTCTGGAACCCTGGAGAGCTGCTGCCAGTCTGTGTGGAGAATACTGCACTGAATGGACCGGATTAAGTATAAAGGCAGCTTTCTATGATCCTACTAACGGGTATAGAAAGGAACATATCAAAGTTGTGTAATGTCATGTAGGTCACCTTCAGGTTGTGTTCTTTTTTTAAGTTGAAAGGGTTTAAATAATAGCAAAAACAAAACAGATGACACCCCAATGGTTATAGTCTAAATGAAAAGGTATTTGGGACTTTTCACATGAAAGCTATAATCACACAAATCTGGTGGACATCTCAAGCAACTAAATTCCAGTGGCTTCCCCTCCTTATCACCATAGCAACGATTTCTGTTCCTCTACATTCCTACTGCCATCATTTATAACCAGAGGAAATTAGGGCAGTGCTACAGCAACTGCAGGTGTATGCTCTCAGTTTCTATAGTGCTGCATTCTCCTTTTCTAAACAGGCGCAGCGGTGGTGGCAGCAACATAAAGGGATGGAAGGATGCACTGTGGTGGGAAAAAGAGAATAGCAGTTGTTCCCTACTGCTACTGTCAGTGTGGGCTACCTGATCCTGAACATGTGCCAGACTTGAAAGTCAACACACACACACACACACACACACACACACACACACACACACACACACACACACACACACACACACACACACACACACACCCTTCGTAAATTTCAACTCAACAGTCTTGAAACAGGATTTTTAAAAAATACACCTTAACCAGGTTGTTTTAGCTGTTGGCCTTGAAGAATACACCACCAAAGGAAACAGAGTTATTCAAGCTTTCTAATTACACAGAACGGGAAGGTAATTATTTCTTAGTAACTTTATACAGCAACCCGTTATTTGCTAGAGTTGCACATCTCAGGGTCAGGCCACCGTTTTGGAAGTCGCAGCTATTTCCAAAATGATTGTTGCGAAGTTTTAGTGACTCAAAGTCTTCCCCTGCCATCTGCCAACTACTAAACGTGCTTCTCAGAAAGTTATTCATTGAATTACAAACATTGCACATTTGTTCTATAATCTTTACATATAAAATGACAATATGTCTTTCCAAATACTCTAGGGGAAACACACACCTGCAATATTTACAAGGATTTCCAAATCTGACTTGCGTGGGTGTTTCCACAACGAAAGTTAACTAAAAGCATCAAATTCTAGCAAGTTTTTTTTTTAAATCTGCTGCTTCAGCATTTGTTTCATGCTTGTATGAGGCAAATATCTTTATTTTTTAAAAAATATACCCCGCCTTATCCCATGCCAAAGGAAATGCCCAAGGTGGCTTTAAGTTCAAACACCTAGCTCGCTTCCTTCAGTGGTCATTCATGAAAGCTAAACAGTGTATAAAATGGGCTGCAACATAACAGCATACTTCTTCAAAGTCTTAAACAATGAGATGCAGCTAAGAAGTGAAACCATCCAGAGTTACTGTTAAACAATACTACCATTGGTAAATGGTCTATGCGAGTGACTTTATTCAGTTTCAATAATCCTAGTTATTCACTCAACTTAAGCCTTTAAGATAATTCTTGCACACTTCAATTACATTACTTTTAATACTGAAATGCTGAAATAGTTCCTTAATGTAACTACAGATACTATACGTTATCCTTATAGTCAGCTATTATATGAAAATATGCAATTATATGAGGCCTGAACAATTTTAAATTAGCAAACGTTACACTGACAACCTTTTTCTTCAAAAAAGTACCGACTTGAATCCTAACCTTTAGCAGAGCAGCACTCTAGACAAAAGTGCTTTTCGAAACAGGGTGCTGCTTAACAAAAGATTAGATCTAATCCACTGCATTTTTCTCACACAGAAATCCTTCCTGCAAAAAAGCAATCTTGATGCAGCACCTTCAGGTTCTGCTGCTGACTAAATTTGATGGACCAGTGTTTTTCCACTCAGATTTTTCTGAACTTCCAGAAGACATGTTCAAATCTGTTCTGGATATTCCCAGTGTGGAATGTTCAATTGCTGTAATTCTCCTTTTACTGCTACCCTTTCACAAGGTTTGAAATGTGTCTATACCTACTAAAACAATACCTTGCACGTTCATCGGATTAGGAACCAGAGCATGGATGAAAGTAAAAAATGGATGAATGTCAAAACAGTCATATTTAGCTTGCAAATTTATTTTGGCTGGTGAAAAACATAATAACTACAACACACATGCAAATGAGTGTGAAACAAACAAAAAAAACCAATCAAGAACGTAGACGAACATCGTGGAAGGTTGGATGAAATGACGAAAGAAGAAAGCACATAGATGAAGTCTGAAATGTGGTTATAATTGAAAATGGCTGAAAGAGCAAAGCGATGCAAGTCAAGTGGATGAAAGTCAAGGTATTGCTGTACTACATTATTCACAATTCATCTATGAAGCTTAGAGAGTGGCAGACTGAACCCAATCCCTGTTATTGCCTCCTATAATGGATAGGGAGCTCTGGTGACTGGTCTCTGCATAATTTTTTTCTTTAAGTCACAGAACAGAGTTCAGGCTGCCACACTGGCTTTGCTCGGTTCTGTGTTTCCTTGCTATGGAGCATTTAAAGTTCAATGTACTGCATATCCAGCCCCATAAACAATTCATTACACAGTTTTAATATATGCAATGTCTTATGCTCCCACAAAACATTAACTATATGCATTTTATCTTAATTCTCACAATTTACATACGTCACATGGTGACTGGACAAGTTTTGTTGTTCAGTCGTTAAGTCGTGTCCAACCCTTCGTGATCCCATGAACCACATCCCGCCAGGCCGTGATCCCATGAACTGGACAAGTATCCTCAGTTAATGATGTCTTGGTTCCCATTATACTGGGTTGTATCCAAAAATGTCCTTCCACATACGGAAGATGTCTTTGGCTTTCTTTCTTGCTGCTTTCTAAGGTTATGCATTTTCTTGCAGAAGCAGAAACACAAGAACTGTTGGAAGCATTCCACATTTGTTGACTGGACTTGGTTATCAAGCAACAATTGTGGTCACCGCCATCTAGCACCTCTGTGCCACCTGTCGTCCCGCCCCCTTTCCTGGCTCTGGAGCCAGAGGGTGAAGTGTGGGGCTCAGCTGTTTAGCTATGTTTGGCTGAGAGTGACCCTCTCCTGCTCTAGAGCAGAAGCAGCAAGTGCAGGTCTTGGCTGACAAGTCATGTTCAGTCAAGGCATTCAGGATGCCACTAAGCATGACTACAGTGATTCCCTCCCTGAGCTTGGCTGTGTTTTGCAGAAATGTCCAGAGCATTTCTGCTGAACAGTGCCACAGTGTTTGCTCACCAAGCCACTCAGCAAGGCAAAGGGGGGGGGGGGGGAAACCAGTGGAAGCTGATTGTTATAGAATCTACTTACTGAACTTTTGTGAAAGCATTTGTGGAACACTAACAACAATTTTTGTTCAACTCAGTGCTTTGACTCCAACCTACTGTATTGTGGAGGATACCGTGCTGCCTTCAAGGGCAGCTATTCCTCAATTTGGGACACAGACTGACATTTAATTCTTCATGTGATGGAGAACTTGGCTTGGGGGGGGGATCAGATACAAGACCAGAAAGCAATCAAATATTTTTAGCTGATGAATGCTACTTGGAAGAATTATTCTAAAACAAAATATCAACTGAAATATTTCCCTTTCCAATTTAAGTACTTTCCTTTTCATTACCCTATCCATTCTCTCTTTTGGCAGTTGTTTCTCACTGCTCACCACAAACACTCATTAGTGCTGCTTAAATAGGTTGGAAATTTCCTTAATAGCCTTTCCCCACATTCATATAAACTATGGGCAACATCCTGACTAGCACTTCCACAGTGAGAACTTCCTGGGCAAATGGAAGCAGCATTCCGCTTGCAGAAGGGTTCCATCCATTCACAAGAGGAAGCACAACTTGGGATGCCATCCATTTACTGTGCTTTCAAAGCTTTAACATTAGAAATCCCTGCAAAAACTATCTGGATAAAATATAACTTAAAGAGAAGAATTGAAGAACGTTTAAGGAACATGGTGTAATGGAATCAGGAAAAAGTACAACTCTTGTTGATGAATAGTCACAACTTACAGCCATTCTCAAACCTTTGGATTTGTTCCATAGTCATGGGATAAGACTTCAGTAAGTCTGCACTGCAAGTAGGATATCCTAAATTAACTTATGTAGTACTATAATGTGTGCATCATGCTTTACACAGATGAGAATGTCAATGGGTTATTATCCTGTGCACTCCCACATGTTCAGCTGGCAGCATAGTTGCATGTGATGCCTTCTGAGATGCTGTATTTTGCACTTTTTTAGCGCGAAACTTTGTTTTCCCCATCAACTATGTCTAGGAAACATCCATCTGCCTTATCTGGGGAGCCTAAAGCTAAAAAGGTACAAAAAACAATCACAATTGATGTGAAATTAAATGTGATCAACTGCCTCCAGAAAGGAAAGTGTGTATTGGATGTTGGCCACGTGCTTGATATAAGTGGGAGCACTGTCCATACCATTTGAGACAGTACTTGAGAAGATAAAGTTCTCCACCAGGGACATCTGCAAGCACAAACAAAACCTCTTTTTGCTCGGAGTTCTATAAAGGAACACACGGAGTGGATGCTGATTATGTGGACTGAACAAAATTAGAGCAACATATCAGTCAGCATATTCCTAGCCCAGGAAAAGTATGCACAATCTATGAAGAACTACAAAAGGATGAAGAAGGCCTAGTAAAGCCATTCAATGCTAGTTCTGGTTGGTTCACTAACTTCAGGCAAATATTTGGTTATCTTAAGATAAAGATGAGTGGGGAGGCTGCATCTGCTGGTGCCATGGCTGCTAAGCAGTGTGTTGATACTATGAAGACTATTATTGAGGAGAGAGGCTATTCTGAAGCAGATTTTCAAATCTGGACAGAATGGCTCTTTTTTGCAAGAGAATGCCAGCACCAATGTATATATCTTGCAAGGAAAAAACAGCGCCAGGCTTCAAGACCTCTAAAGATCATTACGCCTTATTGTTAGGAGGTAATGCTAAAGGTGATTGCAAATTTTAAAACTGGTGCCTGTGTATCATTCTGCAAATCCCTGTGCTCTAAAAGGCCATATGAAAAATCTTTTATCAGTTCAATTCCTTTCAAATACCAAGGTATGGATTACTGGTCATATTTTCTGTTATTATCTTATATCAAAGCTAAAATACAGTACAAGTTATGTCAGTATCGTGAATGTGAGATTCTCACTTTTAAAAAATCTTACTCTTGGTGGATAATGCTCCCAGACTGCCAACTTCCGTTCAAGATCTTTGTGAAAATATTCAAGTTCTCTATCTTCCCCCAAACACCATATCTCCCACCCAGCCAATGGATCAGTGTGTGATTAGTACATTTAAAACTTATTATCTCAACAAAACATTAAATGCTATAGCGGAGGCCACGGATGATGGGAAAATGACTGTTAAAGATTTCTGGAAATCTCTTAATATCAGATATTCTATAATGCTTGTTGGTGAGGATGGGATGCAGTTAGTCATTCGTGTATGAATGGTGTTTGGAAAGAACTGTTTCTGTACCTAGCACACAACTTCAGAGGCTTCAATGTTGAAAGTGATCTATCTAAAACCAGAAAAAAAAAGTGAGTTGGCTGAGAAATAAGGTCTTGAAGAGGTCGAGTTAAGAGATGGGGAAGAGTTAGACTCTCATAAAGAAGAACTTTCACCCCAAGATTTGCTTGAGCTAAGCAGTTGACAGAGGTGTTCAGTTTAATTGACAGTGCTTTGGCTATTTTCGACTAATATGATTCAAACAGTGAATGTAGCTCAAAAACAAGTATAAATGGGCTGTCAGCTATGCAGTATTACAAAGAAATACTGCGAGAAAAGAAAATGAAAGCTGCCCAAAAGATATTGTTGTCATATTTCTCAAAAACATCGCAAGATCCAAAATCTGGCAACAACGAATTATCTCAGCCATGGTATCTGGCATCTTCAGACCTCAGCCTACCGTTGCCTCAACCACTGTCTCACCCATTAATGAGTACGGCAAGTCATAAATGAACTATTTATTTTGTGATGTAGACAACGTGACTTTCCCTATAACCTGTTACTTGTACCATTTACATACATTCCTATGGTAAAAATATTTTTAATTTACGTGTTTTTGAGATACACGCTAAAACGAGAGGTGCCTGTACTTCAAAACTAGATCTAATAATGTGTTTTGTGATGTCATTGATATCTTACCATTGTAGTTGCTTATCACTAGATTTTCTTGTTAAATAGCCAGAATATGATTCAAGCACTCCCTACCCCCTCCTAAACAATTCACAAGCCTCAAATCCACATACAAAGTGTTGTTGATCCAAACTAAATTCATGTTTATATTACTCTGAGATCAAACACAGGTTACAAATAAACCCATGTAGTCAATTTTATGAGGAGCACAAAGAAATTGTATTGATTAGGCAAATACAGATCAGCCACATCTCCTTTATGAAAAGTTGTCTTCATACCCCAAAAAGCAGACACAAGAAACATGTGTTCCTTCAAGATGCCTATTTTCTTCATGTACACACACCTTTACTAGTGAGCCTGTCTCAGCTATCAAAGTAGTATATATTAAAACAGATTTCTAATCAGAGGTTCCCTCCAACATTTCTGAAGACAAGCTATAGCCTGTATAGCTATAGTGGACATAAGTTGAGGAGGGAGGCTACTGGGAGTGGCTACTGATGTCAATGGCTGAGAAAGCAATGAGGAAAACAAAGTTGCACTTCCCACCCGCAATCTTTCATCTGAGAGAAACACTCCTGTCTGCTCGGCTTTCCTGCCTCCACCTCCCCAGGAGTCAGCTGCACAGTGAGCCCTTACCTGAGGTCTGTCCATCTGCATGAAGTCTCCTCCCCCCCCCCCCCAGCCATGCAGCCCTTTGCTTTTGCTGCCGCACTTCCCTCGACAGGTAGCAAAGAAGTCAATGGCAACGACGAACAGCACCAAGAGGGAACACCATTGCTCATGCTCATCCTACCTGTCTGCAGGGGAGGAGGGAAGAGCAGAACACCTGTGAGGCTCCGGATCAAGAACCACCTGCTACAGCTGCTGCCAATGAGAAGGCTGAATGTGCTCCTGCTTAATGCACGAGACATCTTCCATGCAGCTCCAGGGAGGGAGTCCCCCACAGGAAAGCACTGGAGACACATAGTAAGTTTATTTAGCAGCTAAATAGGGCCGAAACAGTTTTAGTATTTAAAAGTTGCCTTAGAATCTGCTGGAGTATCTTCAGAGATTTGACTCATAGATTGACCACGTTATTTCAAAAATTACCAGTGTAAATTAGACTTCTGGCCTTAATTTGCAAATCGCACTATTTCAAAAAAGTGCAAATTAAGACCATGTAAATCAAAAGCTATCCATATATGTTGCGGATTGCCTATATCTGAGTTTTACTTGCATACCGCTTGAAAAGGCTGAATTTCTAGCATTTCTAGTTGTGAAGCTTTATAATATTTTAGTATTAATACACAAGCCTACAAGGAAATAAGACACCCAAAATCCTAAATACAGGGGCCCCTCCAGTATCTGTGGATTCACTTATCCGTGCCCCTTACCTTTATTTCTTTAGTGCTAGCTCCAAGTCAGCGCAGGTCTTGCTTAAACAGAACACTATGAGCAGCAGCATGATGCTTATGGCACAGAGCCTAAATGATTCTAGCAAGGAGCCTCAATGCTAGCGAGGCTTTGGGTGTTAACATTAGAGCCTCTCTAGCACAGAGGCTGCTTGCTAGAATCATTCAGGCTCTGTGCCATAAGCATCATGCTGTTGCTTATAGCACCCTCAAACAATTTTGTAAAATTTCAAATGGCCCTTCGCAGAAAAAAGGTTCCCCCACCCCTGGTTTAGAAAATGCAAAAGACCACAGCTTAGAAAATGCAAGATACCACACCAAAGTGAAGGTCACAAAAGCTGTGGAAGTGTTTACTAGTATTAATTCTGAGCTTTTCCATGGCCATGTAAACAAAAAACCCTTTCATTTGGATAAATATAAGCATAGTTAAAATGGATACCACATGTGTGAAATTCTCACATAGGCAATATTTTGAGTTTATCATCATGAATAACAATCAATTTACCCTACACAGCCCCAACCAAAAATATTGTAAAGGGAGGAACACTGACTCTTCTTACCCCACTTCAGCCTTGAGTACAGAATGCTGCCTCTAACTCCCAATGAAGTTTAAGTTTGAAAATATGAATAAAACCAATATGAGACAAGGTTCATATCAACATGAAATGTGCTCACAACCATTTCTAGAAAATGTACTAAATTTTTCTGTGATAATGTGAAGATTTTTCCACAAGGAAAATCTTTATATTTTAGAGTTCAAAACAAACATTTTTACCGGGAAACTCCATCATATAATATAAATTTTATTATTATAATCAGATGGTTAAACTTTACGTTTCGCTTGAACTCTAAAATCTGGACACTTCGTGAAAATCTAAGAATGTACCAAAATCTTTATAGCATGTCATTTTTAGCTGTACTATATTTACTACAAATTTCAAGAAAGCATATGTTTCCTTAGTGGACTGTAGGCCATGGGTTCCCCTATTATATGCACCTCAAAAGTAATCACCTCTTGCATATCTAATGTGCTTCAGTTTGCCTTATATCAGTATAAACAGAATCAATGTTCGCTTTTGGCTATCTGAACTTGCAATGTTAATTTTTTTTAAACTGTTACACTTTTCTTAAAATAAAACTCAAAGCAGCTTACAGCAAAATATCAAACAAAAACAAAACCATGGCACACAGTCAATCCAGCTGACGCTCTCAAAACAAAAGCAATAAATTACGAGCACAAACAGGAATTAAAACACAAGGACATAAAAATCAATTTGTTCCAAAAGATCCGATATTTTAACCCAATACCTAAAGATACAGCGTGGGAGCCTAGTGGACCTCTTCTAGGCTGGCACCACAACTGAGAAGGCCTAGCTCCTAGAGGGTACCTGCCAAACCCGCAGTCAGTAGTGTTACTGAGAACAGGGTCTCATAGGGGGGGGGGGCTATATCGTATTCACTTATCCATGGATCATGGGGGGGGCACACAACCCCCCTCTCAGACGAAGTCTAGATTTTCATGTAGACAGTTTTGGCAAAATTAGATGTCAGATGCTGTGAGCTTAAAATTCAAAAGAAAAAAAATCTTGTGAAATTCTCACATGCTAGGTTTAAGTAAAACATCAGTTCTATATAGATTTCACTGAAATGTAAGCTGGCCAGAAAAATTAGCGATATACTAGGATTTTAAATGACAAATTTAGTTCTGTGCAAGACTGCAACCATATGCACATGCAACTTCTCTCGTGTCAATGAAGCTGAACCATGTTTGCCTGATCACAGGATTACCGTGCCAGGCTGCAACCTGATATAGATGAACAGTAATTATCAAATTCAACACAGACATCCAAATAGATTTGTGAGTGAAAAATATGAAAAAATAGAGTCTCCAATTAAAGCATCACCTACATCAGGCAGGATCAATACCGACATTACAAAATGCAAAGCCTTGGGACATGAACAAAGATAAAAATTCTAACTATTATCAAACAGAAATAAAGAACAAGCATTTCAGTACGAAGTAGGCAAAAGTGTCCTCATTTTCTGATGCCAAATTCAGATGAGGCTGGAGGTTTATTAAGGCTGAAGGTTTATTCAAGGAAGTCAAAACTAAAACACTACAGTAGAGGTTCCCAAACTCCCCCCCCCTACAAGTCTGGGCGGGGGGCACTTCCGGGATCACGCTGCCGCCAAGACAAGAAAGGGGGAGTAAAACTCACCTGGTAGTTGCACCAGGCTTCCGGAGGATGCAGGGGGCGTGATCCCCTCTGCAGCCCCCGCACACCCTCCGGAAGAGTCTCGGCGGCAGCACAATCCCAGAAGTGGCACAGTCATCACCGCATATCGCCAACCCCCTTAAGGGGGTAGCGACCATTAATCCCGGACTGCAGTGTCGTGGCTCCCCAGTTTAGGAACCTCTGCACTATAAAGGTAAAGGTATCCCCTGACAATTAAGTCCAGTCGTGTCCGACTCTAAGGTGTGGTGCTCATCTCCAATTCAAAGCCGAAGAGCCAGCGTTGTCCGAAGACGCCTCCGTGGTCATGTGGCCGGCATGACTCTCCTTGCCACAGCGCGTAGCATGCAGCTGGAACACGGAGCGCTGTTTACCTTCTCGCAAGCGGTACCTATTTATCTACTCGCATTGACATGCTTTGGAACTGCTAGGTTGGCAGGAGCTGGCCAAGCAACGAGCGCTCACCCCGTCGCGGGAATCGAACTGCCGACCTTTCGATCGACAGCTTATGATTCAGCGGTTTAACCGCACTACAGGTTATTGTAATTGTCGTGCAACACATGGGCATATTAATGTGAGTAGGGCAAAGTAAATGTGGTTCACTGGCTTGATGTTGGGTTTCAGCGTGGGAAGCCCAAATCAGAACTCCAGTCAGCCACGAAGTTCTGTGGGTGGCCCCAGACAAGTCACTGCCCCAGCCTAATCTACTTCACAAGGTTGCTATAAAACAATATGCTTTATGCTTCTTGGAGAAAACATGGCATGTACATATAAACAGAAACTTCTATGCTGGGTTATACCAGGGATCCATTTAGTTCCATTTCTGGAACAAGAATTGAGGTGTCCTAGGATAAACCCTGTCTCCAACCGCAAGATAGAGAAGGGTGTTATGGTGGCTGAGCCTGCCCTTTCCTTGCACACTTGAGAAAATGTGTGTGTGTCCCCACCCACGACAGCATAGAAAGCCTTGCTTGAGATTCTTTCATTGGTAAAAATTTCATTCATAAAATTTGCAAGGGTACACAATAGGACTTTCTTAGTGGTGGCCCAGATACTCTAGAAAGCCTAGGAAAAGGCCCAACTATGCCACATTTCCCCATTTTGAAAATACTATTTTTCTTGCCACAATTCAGGCTAGAGTATTTAAGATTTTTATTTGCCTCATAACTTAACTCTGAGACTGTTATACTCATTTTAATTGTACCTAGATGTGCCATTTTTAATTTATGTGATCAAGTTGCCCATGCTTCTGATATAACTTAATCAGAATTCTACTGAAATTGTGCAGGATATACATTATTTTTCTTTAAAGCCTGAGCTGTCCAGAGAGCAGCCTGCAGAATATAGGTGATCCCCTCCTTCAAGTCCTGTGTGTGTGTGCCAGAGGCCCTCAATGCCTCAATCATGCTGAGTTATAGATGTTTCTGCCTGCCCCAACACTCAGCACAACAGAGAAAGCCACCATCCACCCCCTCTTCTATGTGAGAGAGGTCTCATTTCACAACAGGAAGACCAACAAAGCAATGTCAAATTCTGGTACAAGTCCCATCTAACACCATACATTCATAAGTCTCAAGGTTATAAAGGGAAATTGTCTGGCAACAGGGTCAGTCCAGAACTAAGAGAGATGTTATCCTTCTCACCACAGGAAATAACATTGCCCTTCTTACAGCGAGTGTTCGCAGCCAGTCCTTTTTGATAATTAAAGAACTTGGAGTTTTAGATAATTCACTGAATTTAACCATGAGCTCAACCTATAGCAGCACTCAAATAGGCAAACATTAGGGAGGGATAATTAACCAGGACAATAGGATAGCGTAATTCCTAAACTGACAAGTTACAGACAACAAAGCTCACGTGGCAATACTTCTTACTCTGTGCCTAGCATCCAAAAACCTGTACTGTTGCAACTGCTTTTTCATTACTAGCAGCTTCCTTTGGCACCTTATGTCCAGTGACACTTGTGCATTCATACTACAGTCCACTTCTTACCACCACTTAACATTTGCATCGTGCCTTCTTACAACATCAAGTATTAGCCCCATACTGCACCTGGGAAGCTGAAGCTGAGAGAGAGCAGCTTGCCTAAGGCCACCAAGCCAGTTCATTGCAATGGCAAGATCTGAACTGGGGAAAGACCTGATTTGCAGCTCAGTCTCTTAGATACTACATTAGCTAACCTACTGCTGTATGTGTTCTTGAACTGACCCATAAGCCACATTTGGTCCTATTTTTCCTCACCCTGAGTCAGATACATTTTTAGTGTCCATATTTTGAACATACGTAATATCTTGTTACTTCAGCCAAAAGCGTAATGAATGGAAGCAACTGAGAAGGCAACAAAGATGACCAGAGAGATAGAGTGACTTCCATATCGAAAGGTTTTTTAAAAAATCATATAGTAGCTACAAGCTCAAGCTCGACCTACAGCCAACTCACCCAGGACAGTGCTGCCCAGGCAAGAAAAGCATGAGGCACCACTTCTGAAGTAGTTGTGCTCTTCCAAAAGGGAAAGGTGAGCTGCAAACTCTTGCAAGTTTTCTTTTTTTAACCCAAACAGCGCCATTTTTCAAGCAAGTTTCTGGAATTGCCACAATGCTTGGCCCAAAACAATGGGTGTCAGTGCAGCATAAGATCAGTCCATAACACATTTTGTCAAACATGGCATGTTTGCCATGGACAAACATGATACACTGGACAGAACTTGTGCTTCTCAAGGCCTCTGACATCAAGCTCAAAATAATTTAAGTATCTGCAGAAACTACTTGAGTGAAACTATTGCCTCTGCTATCATAAGTGAGCACGCTTAGGCTGTTCTTCTTGCATTAAATTTTATTAGAGATCTAGAGAACAGAATAAGAATCTGGCACAGAATCATTAGGAACCTTAGAAACATAGCAGTAAGCTTAAAAGATATGTGACGTAAAAAGAATACCGTAATTGTTTACACTGAAATAGGAGCATTCACATAGTCATGACTATGCACCATTGAAATCAATAAGAAACGTTAGTTGAGACTAACTTAAGCCATTAACTTAACATCATATTTCAATTGTATTTAGGAATCCTAACACTCTTAGGATATAAGCCATTATCAATACCATCCCCCCCCCCCAAAAGCAGCCTATAATACACTGGTAAACTAAACCAGCATCACTCAGGCAAATGTCATGCTACAATGAATCGCAAAAAACATCTGAATTGCCACCTACTTGGTCAAAACTGATGAATACAACAAGATCGTTTCACCAAACCACCAAAGGGGAAACAAAATGTTAGTTTCTTAGCACCAGATCACACTGCCCGATATGTCCTTGAATGGGGTAGGTTAGCAACCAAAATTAAAACATATCACTGTGGGTACATCTGATGTTTCAGAAAACCTAAACTAAACAGTGACAAAAATCCCATTACACCACAAAATTTGAAAGGGGAAAAAAGACCATTCACAACCAAATTCTGATTCTAATTGTTGACGCATACAGTTCTTGTCCAAGAAGAAACTAATGAATTTCAAATTAAGTTTAAATGTTTCAAAGAAAACTCAATTTTGAGTAAGAGCCAAAAAGATTACTACAGAAAATATGCAAACAGCAAAATATGTACCGGTAATACTTAAGGAAAAACAAATTCAAACTCATAGTTCCTGAACTGTCACAATTCACAGCATTACCAGTGAAGCAAAGAAGCAAAATATATACAGGTACAATAACTCCAGATTCAGTTGCAGTGGAATCACTGCACAATCGGAAAGGCCTTGTCAACGTCAGATGCAGGCAGAGTGAGGGCATGGCAGAACAGGAAAGTAATGATACTTAGCACTATCCTATGCATGCCAACAGAATTACAGTACAGTACTGATTTTGTCCTGGACCAGTGCAATGTTGTAGCCAGAAAACACTATTGATACTTTATAGCTATAGTTCATAATGTAAAACAGACAGAAAAGAACTACAAAACGGACAGCACGTTCAGCAAAGACACATCACAGAACAGATTCCAGGTCATCGTAAGGTATACAACAGCACCTAGTCTGCATCAAGACAAATACTGGTGAATTAACAGCCCTTTGTAGAGAAGTGACAGAACTGAGTTCTAAAAGAAACATGGGGGGGGGGGGGAAGCAGTATACAAGACACTTCACTTTGTAGAGCAAGTCTTGTTGAATATGGTAGGAATGTGCTTGGGAATATAGTAGGAGTGTGCTTGGTATAGTCAAAGGTAGGAAGTTATTGTTGAGTTTAATGTCCACAAATGCTAAAAAACGTTAAAGAAACCAACCCTTCTTCTAAGCACATCTCAAATGTTTTGCCCAGAACCCATGGCAAGCTAGCTCAAGCTTTTAGGAGGGGGGGGTTTGTGGGGAGAAGACAAAAAGCAGAACTTTCTGTTCTCCTGGTACGAACAGCTATCAAAATTAAAATTAGGCTTGTTACAATCCTAAATTCATTTACTTGAAAGGAAGTTCTATTAAATTAAAAGACTTACTTCCAAGTAAAAGTGCTTTCAGGATCCATGTGTTAATTAGGCAAGCAAACTCCCACTGACTTCAACTGGATCTATATTGTAATTGTGCGAACCAATCATGCACCTAAAAACAAGAGACAAGAGATATTTGGATAGTCAAATCTTCATGGAATGATTCTCACTTGGTGGGTTTCTTATGAAGGACAAAGAAAGTTTTAACAAGTGCTGCAGTTCCACTTGTTGCAAGGATATAAAAATACAAGTAAACACATAATTGTGATTCTTCCTTAGTATGTTGAATGTTACTCTTAACAGAGTAAAAGCTACAAGTAGTTTTCAACTATCTTAGAAAGCAAAGAACAAGGATGCTGTTTCAATTATTCAATTTAACAGCGCAATCCTAACCAAATTTCCAGAGCTGGTACAGCCGCAATGAAGCCCCGAGGTAAGGGAACAAATGTTCCCTCACCTTGAAGAGGCCTTTGTGTACCTGCACCGCAAAATGGAACGTGCGCCCTGCTGGCACAGCTGCATCGGCGCTGGAAAGTTGGTTAGGATTGCGCTGTAAGTCAACTCTTTCAAGAATAACTATTTAAATGTCACTTTCCAGAACACCTTTTCAAATATTAAGTGTTTCCAGATGGTTTAAGAGAACTTTTGTCCAATCTATTCAATATTACCTTTAGTTTTTGAGAACAATTTTGAAACCCAAGACATTCTTAACATTGAAATGCTAACCCCTTCTAACCCCTTCCCTCATGCAAAAGAGGAGTACTTTCTTGACTATAACTGTTGCTGTTGTCTTGGCTAGTTATTTCTTTCCCCATTAACAATGTTAGCAATGCTGCACAAAGTCTTCCGGGTCAATTTCCCTGAGGAAACTGACTATATTGTCAGCGAAACATAGGATCTAATGGACAGCATATAAGAACTTAATTGTCTTATAGAGTTTTTTTGTTTTTTCATTTTTTAGCATAGCCTTAAGACCCGGAAGAATTTGTGCAGGATATATAAAGCCTAAGCTGGTCTTGTAACATTTCCAGCATTTCAGAACATAAATATGGGTGGCAATATAGGATCCTCTTATTACACTGCAATCACAGAATACATAAATGTATGTACATAATTTTAAACTTAATTTGCTTATAATGTAAACTATATTGTAATACAGGTATTTAAAAGGAAATGCTCTAAGAAGCAAAGCACTTTGCCCTTATTCCTCAACTGGTACTTTAAGAAACTGGCCTTCTGAATTCAATAGAAAATATTTATTAGAATGATAAATTCAGCAAAGAATGAAGCAACTGAAAGTGAACCAATGACAAGAAGTCACCAAGAGGAAGTTCTATACGTTTTCAACTTAAGAACTATTTATGGGAGGTATACGAGAGGAAAAACCCAGAAACGTTAAAAAAAAATGAAAAGTTTCTACAGCAGACTTGCAAGTATGCTTACACAGCCCACCTATAAAGTATTTGGAAGCAACTCTCAGTGATTTCACTAGGATATACATCCAAGATAGAATGGGTAGCACTCTTACTTGGAAGGACGTTGCATCTCAAATCAATGGAGCTTGTTTCCAGAAATCATGTTGAGGATGAGCATGAATGCCAATTTCTCTCAATAAATAAGTGAAGAAATCACACAGTACTGCCTTTTATTCCAGATTATACTGACTTTTTTTTAAAGTTCTCAGCAATCCTTTGTTCCAAATGTGTTGTACAATTATTTCCTAACTAACTGTGCCTGTCTAATTTACATATGTTCTTATCCTTTAAAAGCAGATTTTGAACATCAGCATGAAAACACACTACACCCTGTTCTTGAAAAGTTATTAGACAGGTTGTCCGCATCACCTTTGTGACTTATTTATCCATGTTTTCCTCAAGTGTGGTATAACTATCAGCACCACTAATCCAAAATTCTCATAAAGCTGGTGAATTCAATTATTTATAGTTTTTTTTTCTTGGAAGCATTTATTTCTAGCTACAGAACTTCGTATAATACAAACATAGCAAACAAATTCTTAGTAGCCATTTTCATTATTAAGCATTTAAAAACATAAGTTGATACAATACCATGTACACTATACAAAAAACTGGACAGACGTAACTTCCAGGACCATGTTTCTACATACTAGGTACTAGCCACACCCCCACGTTTCAAGTCTACGTCAGTACTGAAAGTCCACCTAAACAGAATTTGTACCAGGATCACAGCTTAGTACGTGCTTTACAAACAGCACAATACAGGGAGAATCTTGACCAAGTTTAAAAAGTATCTTTAAAAAATGTAAGATTTTTAAAGTGTGATATAGTTTATGTAACCCAATTCTATGCACGTATGTTTATTTACACCCCATAAGTTCAATGGGGTTTAACTCATCATAGAACTGCAACCTTAAGTTTCCTTAAATTCATGCTTAGTGTACAATTTGTATTTTGAAACAAACACAATTCCTACTCTAGTAACATTGCTACGGTTGCAAACTTGCTCTATTAAAATCAATGGGTGTTTTGTCACCAGGTTCTAAGGGTAAATTTGTACCCTTAAAGTACTTAAGCATCTCACAAAACAATTCTGTGTTCAGAAAGACAGCATTTCATTAACATTTCATACACAAACCTAGTAGATAGTGCTTTCTCGTGCTACAAAAACGTTTAACACAGTCGAACCAAATAATGTAAAGCAAAATGCAGTGTGAAATCTGCAACTAATTTTTTTAGAGTATAAGCACCAAAAATATACAGAGATCCAGAGTACGATCTTTTAGAACCTAACGGAGAAAGGGAATTGAATGCTGAAAGCTCTCCCTACAATAAGACGGCTTTACTGGAAACGTAGAGTGCAGCCATGACACAGCCCACCTGCACCCATGACAATAATGTTTACAACGAAGACGAGAGCTCTGGGCCTGGTCGTTTGGAGGCCGGATTTAGAAAGAAAGCCTGAGTAGGGCCTTATTTCCTGGCGTAGCCCAGGCCTACACGATTCCAACCACTCCACCTCAGTAATGGCGTTTAGTGTGAAGTGAAACAAGAATCAAAAGGAACTAAATGCAGGACGAAGACATGCCGGGAAGCCCATTTATTCTCTTCTTCGCCAGTTTTCCCGGCTGCTTAGGGAGAGGTCGTGTCAGCAGCCGGCCAGCTCTGCGGGTCGTGTACCCCTCCTCCTCCCAGTAACTGCGGATACGGGGTGTGCGCACCCCATTATCCCGCAAGGCCCAGGACAGGCCGGGCACAGAGAATGAAGGAGTCGTCAGCCATTTTCCCCTCTAGCTCCAAAACACAGCGACACACGCACAGACAGATGTACACCGCGGGAGAAAAGCCGCCAAAGCGCCGTCACCCGCCGCCCCAAGTTTGGCTCCCCTCTTCCTTCCCCCACCGGGTGTTTTCCCTTCCCCCGACCAGCCACCGGCTGCAGCAACCAACCCCTTTCCCGACTCGCTCACCCCCACAAAGCGTCCCCTGTTTCCGCTGGTGGTGCTGCTCCTGGTGCTAGTGCCGAGGCCCGCTCCGCTCCCAGGCGCTGCCGCTGCTGGTTCTGCTGGCGATGGGAGGAGGTGGCTGCGGCGGGTGTGGCCGAAGAGTTTCTCATCCCAGGCGGCAGGAGCCGCAACAACCTGCGAGGCTGTCTCTCATGCCGGGCAGGAGCCGAAGTGTTGCTGCCGCTGCTGCTGCTGCTAAAGGAGGCCGGCTTAGCTACCGCAGGAGCTGCAAGAAGCCGCCCGCTGTGCTGCGAACCCGCTTGAGTCTCCTTTCGGGGGCGCCTGGGCGGCTCTCTCGCTCTCACTCTTTTTTTTTTTTAAGTTTTGCGTCACCAGCTGTTTGGTGCCGCTGCTTCCCGGGGACGGCAGCAGTGCTGGTATCAGTGGCAAGGCCCGGGCTGGCGTTCTTTCCTACCAGGCAGCTCCGGTTAAGCTGGGGCCTACAGGCTGCGCTCCTCCCCGTCCGGGGGAATCAGATACGCTCAGTGCCTGGAGAAGGAGGAGGAGGAGGAGGAAAAAGGGCGGGGGATGGGGATTCTATTCTGCGAGGCCGGATGCGGGAGGCAACGAAGGAAGGGAAGAGGAGAAAGAAGCCGCGCTGCGATTTAGAGCAAACTCGCGGCAGCAGAGACAGAGCGTCTGTGTCCCGGGCAATATGGCGGCCCTGGCAGGGTTCGGCAAGCAGCAGTGGTGGCGGCGGCGCAGACTCCGACTCAACGCACAGGCGCCGGCCCCGCCACCCAAACAGCACCCGCGACAGCGAGCGTAACCCCCTCCCTTTCCTGCGTGCCTGTCAGTCAGTCAGTCACTCCCACAGCCCCCCTTCTGTGTACCCGAGGCGCAGCCAGCAGTTTTCGCCTCGCCTTGTATGGGTGATTGGCGTGCCCTGGGCCGGGGGGTCGCCACTATACTGTGGCGGGGTCTGGCGGGCGGTATATGTGTAGAGTGGGGGAGGGGCCGAGTGCTGACAGCGTTGGTGGAAGATGGACGATGATGATGTGATGACGACGGAGGCCGAGCAGGGCCTGGCTAGCTGGACCAGGCCGCGCTCACTGAGGCGAGCAGCTAGGCAGCCGTTTCCTTTCGGTTGGGCTCCGTTTTGGCTCCATTGTGACCCGCCGTCCAAACAGCGCCGCCGCAGAGAGCCCGGATCATGACGTCACCCTTCGTGCTCTGGAAAGGGGGGAAGACACAGAATTGATCCACCCCTTCCTTTCCTACTTCTCCCCTCCCCCTCAGTCCCAGGGGCCAGCCAAAGGCTGACGCGTGGGTGGGGCGGGAGCAAGGGCGACACTGCGAAGGGAAACGGCATTTGGTCGCAGTGGTTTGCAACTAGGAAAACTGCAGAAGCTTTGGGAGGCCCTGGGACATGTTATCAGCTAGAGCACCCCGTCAGGGGGCGACTTGGGCAGACGAGCTTAGAGAGTTTCCAGAGAAAATTAAGCTGCGCTCCTTTCTTGTCTGGACAAAACCACCGGAAATAGCAATGGGAGCAGAAGTGTTGCTGGGTGTAAAGAGCCGTTATGCCTGTGTCTGTATTTTGCCAGTATTTGTCCCTTTAGTCCATGATAATAAAGAGCAGCGTTTTGCAAGACAGAGACATCGCCGCTCTTTTGTACCAGTAATAGTTATCCTAGTAGAGGCTTACATTGTTGGAACTCCGCAACATCTGATTCTCGCTTTTTATTACTAGCCTTGTTCAGGTCGCAATCATTGGTTTTTGTCGCTTTTTATCTTATAGATTAGCATGTTAATTTTTGTTGGGTTCCTGGCCATGTTAAAATTAAAGGATGAACTGCGTACTGGGGTGGCAATTCAGCTTGGCATTAGGCATGCAGAGATTCTTTTTAGTTGTTTTTATCCCGAAGTCTAAACTGATGGTGTAGAGCAAAGCTGTGGGAAGACACAACAATAAACGTTTTCGAAGACTTCCATAATGGTCAAATGTATGTCAAACGTTACAGGCAGGAAGTGAATCTGCTTCAGCAAGTAATTGAAGGGGGTGGGGGAGAGACAGGACAGGACATACTGTAGTCACAAGCAGTTGCTGTGGGGTGTGTAAATGCACCACCAGTGTGTGTATCTTGCAATGTTCCCTTAATTGTGTTGCTTGTGTGTTCACGTTTTTCAACTGCTTAACTTTACTGTGCCCCCAGCTGTACCCTGTGGTAGGCACCTTTATTTCTAGGTCAAGATATTAATCTATCCAGGGGTGGCCAAACTGTGGCTCCTGAGCCACATGTGGCTCTTTGATGTATAATGTGCGACTCTCAGAAATATGTTGGCTGAGCTCCTTTTTGCATCACAATATATAAAAGGTAAATAAGAAATTTTCAAACTTTATAATTATTGACCAAGTATGAGCTGAGACTCCACTGGATTAAAACATAAGTTTAATGTTCATGGTGAGTAAATATATACAGTATAAGAATTTAAATGCTTCTTAAATATTGCAGTTCCCAAACATCTGAAGTTTATCGTATGTGGCTCTTAAATTAATCAAGTTTGGCCACCCTATGTGTTTCCTTTATATTTTTCAAAATAATTGGCTGGATATCCAGTTTTTAAGATCATGGGTAGTTCTGGAATCTTGTTGATGATAGAACAAAATGTATTTTGTTTTTTTTCACATGAACTAACGGAAATAAAGGTAGCTGCTTGCAATATAATCTAGAGCTTACCTTGGTGTTATCTGGTGCTGGGGGAACGATGCGCTGGGTGTGCTTCGAAAAAGCGACCTAGGGCAAAGGAGCAGTCGAAAAAGTGACTCGGAACAGCCAAAAACAACCGAGCAGTAAACCTGTGAGAAGCCGAGTTGCTTCTTGGTCTATGAGGTGAGATGGAAGTGAAGACTTTGCAAAGCACTTACAGATAAAATTGCTTGTATCTACCACTGCATGGAACCTATATTGTTAGTTTCTGATATTGTTTGGTTCTTATGGATTCTTTTCAGCTTGTGGAGACTGAGAATATGGACAGGATTCTTGGAAGTGTAAGGTTGTCTACATGCACGCTCGAGTCTTGTCTAGCCTGGCTGGTTAAAGCAGGGGGGACAGGGACGACTTGCGAAGTGGACAGGAAGGGTGATCAATGCGTCACTGAAGGAGGATGTGGTACCTGCCTGCTTGAAATTGTCTGCCTTCTGCTTAAGCTCTCCCACAGTTCTATCCTATTGAAGAATTAGTGGCTGGCCTGTAATTTACCATTCTTATAGCTGAACCCTATTCCCTCCCACCCCGGTGTGAGCCATGCAGCGTAGACCATGCTGTACCCTATCCAGGCAAGGGCTTGGCTGGAGGTCTGCTTGGGGTAAGTGGACCCTTGGTTCTCCACCGGCCCCATTAGATGGCATAGAAATGGGAAGCCCTGTGTCAGCAGAAAGGGCATGCGAGGGACGATAGGATATGGTGCGCTGCAGCGCCGGCGGCACTCCTTCCCCCTCCTGGGCCCAATCGTCCCACCCTGTCCTGTTACACCCCTTCCCCACCCTCCCCCAGCCCTCGCACCACTCTGCGCAGGACTTACCTGTTCCGTGGCACAGGGCACAGGCCTTGTGCCGGCACCGCATACTCTCTGGGTGCCGAAAACATGCTTGTAACCCTAGGCCAGCACAGTAGCGCTGTGCTGGCCTAAGGACTGGACAGGATTGCACGGTTAGTTAAGTTGCATGAGCTTGTGGTGGGAGCTTAACTGCAGATATTGCTGGGCAAAACTGATTATCTCTGGACCCTTTTTAGTCTGGTATAAAGGGATGGTATAAAGCATATTGGGACTGGAGCAATGGAAGCATAAGCCGTGCATGTGGCCATGCAGCTCAAAGCCCTGGGAAGTGAGCTCCACACAGCTTGAAGCTTGGCGCTCCCAGAAGTCCAGTGATGATATGTCAATCGCCATGCATCTGGAAATGCCGTAGGGCTCCAGAGCAGCAGTCGAAGGCCCGCGCACTGGTGCAAACCCCTTAGAGCAGCGTTTCCCAAACTTTTTCAACCTGCAGCTCCCTTGACCATTGGCAACCATTGACCACGGCTCCCCATTACATGATGTTGATGCCTGCCAATTGGCATTGCACTGTTTTCTGAGAGGATTCTGTGGCACTCCGCGGCTCCCCAGATGACTTCCGCGACTCCCCTGGGAGCCACACCTCCCAGTTTGGGAACCACTGACAGCAGATCGCATCCTGTCATGACGTCTACAGCCTAGTTTTCACTGATGTAGTAAACCTATGTCTGGGCTGTACCACTTCATATTGGTGACTCAAGTTATTGAATGCTCCTTTATTCAAAGAATTCCCTGCACACATAAAACCAACATGTCAGAGAGAAGGCTATGCTAAGCAGGATCCCATCTCCTTGAAATCTACTATACTTTCCTCTATTTCACTCCTTGCTAGTGCTGGCCAAACATTCATGAAAGATCAGATCTGATTTGCTCATGTCCCAAATCTGATCCTGCAAGGAAGAATAACTCATGAATGTTTGGCAGGGGAGCCCTGGGTAATAACTAATGATGACACTGGGCAGAGGCGTCTCTAGAGTTTGCATCACCTGGTGTAAGAGCTTATCACGTCACCCAGTGGTGTCACTCAGGTTGGTGTCACCTGGTGCGGTAACTCATGGTGACACCCCCATTAACTTTAATATATAACAGTACAATATAAATCAGTAACCAACAGAAAACCAGTGGCCAATTTGATGACACACAACTGAATAAGAATTCTATTAGCTCTGATACATAGAAATGAGAGCTGACACATACAGTACTAACACGTCATTGGCTCTTGGTACAATCAGTCTCATTGGTCAGTTTTGAGTTAAGGAAATCCACTTTTTGTGTAGGCAACTGTATTTTCTTTTCAACACTGTTTCATTACATTCTGCATTAAATTACCTTTCCAATGGTATGAGAATTTAGACTTTCATAGCCGGCAAATACTTTATTGTTAAAAAAGACTTCAACGGGTCTTCTGGCCATGGTCCACTAAAAAAGATAAAAACAAATTTTACATTTCACCCCAATCACATAAGGCTTCCTCAGAGAAACAGGATGCCCTTGATAGGACTGGAGATGAAACAAGAAGCTGTGGAGAAAAGCTGGAAGAAAGCAAAGGAGTTTATAACTAGTCAGGAACGATGATTGAGACCAGCTGCGTGGCTCCATGATCAGGCATCTTTCAGTTTAAAATGGGCCATGTTGTTATGAGGCTGAAATGTAGTGTTTTTTTCTCTCTGTGGAGCCTGAGTCCTGTGTCCATGAAAACAATAATTCAGTACATGCCCAAATTATTATCCTCAGTCAGCCAAAACACTTCCTTATGAAAGTGGTTTCAGATATGACAGAGAAGTACTTTGGGGGTGGGGAAGGAAGTGTAACTATCTTGTGTTTCCACTTTCTGCAGTGTCTCACATGTTCAGAATGGAACTTTTCCTTCCTCCCCTCCACTGCCACTTGGTGGGATGTGTCATCTCCTGATGAAAGGACAATTTGTGCATTTTAATATACAGGCACAGTATCAGGAAGTACAGAGTATACCTGCTTCCTATTCCTCTGCATCTCTCTCATGTGCAAAGTTGCTGTACAAAAAAAGTTTATTTGAGCTAATGTGATGTCAGATTGCGTATAGGTTACATCCAACCACAGGCTATTGTTGGACGTTTTCTTGTTAAAATTGTATAATTAACATGCAGATGGCACACAGGGAGAAAACCAAGACTAGCCGAAATCTGATTAACACAATTAATCAAGTCTCTAGAAAAAATGTCATAGCTATCTTGCAGAAAAGTCAGAGAATGAGTGCTAACTGTGTCTCTCCTGTGTACAGCATATATACAGCTCTGTATATGTATCTTGAAAGAAAAACTGTCTGACTCTGGAAATCCTAACTTTTTGACCAGGTTCATGCTTGGCAGGCAAAGATTAATATAGGCATGTTACTCTGCTTTTGTCCCATAATTGAAATAGTGAGAGTGTTACACTTAAGAAATTAAGGGGTAATTCATGGTAAGTGGTGCTATGAATGGCCCCTCAGTTCAACCCTAGCCATAGTGACTCTGGTGGTGCCAGCAGCATTCCTGGATTGGCCAGTGTGCAAACATGCCACTCTTTTGTCTTTGAGTCCTTTATTATTAAGAAACCCAGGTTCAGAGTTACACTGGCTTTTCTTGGCCTAGCACTTCTCTATCTTTCCATACCTGGCAATGACACATGTATATCCTTGTGTGGCAGTGGCATGTCATGGCAAGTATATGAATGCCATAGCTCAATGACAGAGCACATACCTTGTATGTAGAATATTCCAGGTTCAGTTCTTGGCATCTCCAGTTAAAGGATCTTGGGTAGCAGGACAGGAAAGTCCCCTGCCTAGGACCCTGGAAAGTTGGAGTAGATGGCACTGAGCTAGATGGGCCAATATGGGCCCAATATGGGCCAATAATAAGGGCAGGCGACTTCATATGATGCTGCTGCATTGCCAATGGGACTCAATACATTGGATCACATTTGCTGCATTGCCAGTGTAGGAGTACATCATAAGTTTTAGAAATTGGGCCGGGGGTGGGGGTGGGGGTGGCAGACTTGGCACATACAGTATCCCGGGCTTGAAAGCCCAACATAGGGCTTCTTGGATCTGTGCCAGCAACTGAGTTGGCGGAAATCCAAGTAGCCCCATTGAGCAGTCTGTGGGTTTACCCAGGGTAAGGTAATCATCCCCTTACCCCGAGGAAACCTCCAGCCTGCTCCTAGCCAGCACTGGATACAGCATGGGCTGCACGGCCCCACTACACCAGCGCTGGATAGGATTGGGCTGTTAGAAGGCCTATCTTGCACAAAATGTGCCCAAAACCATATTTTTGCCATACTTACTTATATGCATCTATCACTTCAGCAATAGTAGTGCAATATCTCACTCGTACCATCCTAAAATAAGCAAAAGGAAATTGTTCTTTTGAAGAAGGAATGACTTTATTGCTATTGACAGTCCCACTCTTTTTATTTTTAAGGAGAGGTGCAGTTTGCTGCATGGGTAGGAGAACACGGTGACATGTTCTCTCTTATATGCATGCATGCATACAGGGGAGGGAGAGAGACATAGAGAGAGATGTATCAAATTCACACAACCTGAATTCAGAACTGTGTTGGACTGTGCATGTGCCTTTTGAAAAGAACAATACTACCCATAATAATTGCACTGAGGAATATCATGTCTTCCTTGCTTGTATGTTCAAGTGCTGGAGCACATAAACACAAAATTGTGTCTACCATGGAAAATGCATTGAAAATCTTTGATTACTGGGGTTCGGGTAGAGGATGACACAACTTCAAAATGTCTTAATATTTTGTTTTATGGGATGGCTTGTTTGAGACATTAATGAAAGGAATATGATTTAGCAGAAGGAAGCAGGCATGTCACTTTCCATCAGAAATTAGGCCACAAGCTATAACCCAGTGCCTATAATACATTGCAACCATAATCCACATTGCGTTTACAAAAACTATGCATGTTTTGCTTTAGGAGAGATGAATTGCATTTCCCTTAGTTTGTACAACAACTTGCACTCTCTGAGTGCTAACAAAATGCAATATCCCAAACGCTGCCTTGGCAAAACAGATTCAGACAGTGCGCTACAAATGGCAAACTAAAGTTTGCCACAGCAACAAGATCAGACAATGCAAGAAAGGTTATTACAAGATTTTCTCATTTTCATGAGAATACATTTTAAGATACCACAGCTCCACTTGACAAGTCTCAGAGCCCCACAGAACTTCCAGCCAGTACAGTTCATGGGCATGGTCCAGCCAGCTGCAACTAGAAAGACAAACCCAAAGGATGTAGTGGCTCCCAATTTATTATTTAAACTATTTTTAATGGGTTTATATTTTCAGAGCTTGTGTCATAGGTAGAAATTGAGAATGTGCTTCTTTTGACCATCAGTCTGACACTTTTCTGCACTCAGCGGTACAGTATTGATGTCCCTACCTGTTCAGTTCCCCTGCCATTCTTTTCATTGAGATACATCTCATTTTGACATTTTTGCTTTATGTAAAGAGGTGAGCCAAGCCAAACAGAAGTACAAAATTGCAAATGCAACCTAATGGCTGATACCTCATTTTTGCTAGCAGTTATTTTTTGTTCCTAAAGAATATAATTTACAATAGGTTCTTTCATAATGATTATACAATGCTGCCTGCTGTCCAGTACAATCCAGATCAAATACAATGCATCTCATTCTAATCTGAAATGCATTTTTTCTGTTACAATGGATGTGCATATGAGGCACACCATGTATGCTGGCAAATCCCTAGGGCACTGCTGTTGTGCAATTTGCAACTCTGAGTTGTTAATTTGTCTAACTCTGGAATCTGGAAAGACCTTGGAACAAGTATTTTATATTTCTGCTTGACAAATTCAGAGAATCTCTTATATGACATGCTATCCAAGACAAACGATTGGCCAGAGGTTGGCTGGTTCTGACCCAAGTTCAGCAAGACCTAAGAGAGCACTGATTACTCAGCAAAGTTCAAGTAAGGGCCTCCTGCAGAGAATGACACTCAATTCATTCTGCTTGATAATGCTGAGCACATTCAAAACAAAAGAAAGCACAGTGGTTTAGTGGTGAGGATGATGAACTGTTAAAGCAGACTTTCAAAGAAAGTTGGTGAATTCATCAGCACATGGAAAAGGCCAGTAATTATTTTTACTTATCTCCCAGTGAGCCCTGGGGCCGCCTATGGGTCTCCTCAGACATATACCACCACTTTTGGTGGTGCAGAGAGAAAAGGGGTGGGGAGCTCCTCAACAGAGGGGATAGGATTTGGTGTGCACCATTGCCGCTGGATCCACCCCTTTCCCCCCAATTCCCCTCCCCACCCAGTTTTGCCCCCAGTCTGCCCCCTCCCTGCCCACCCCCACCACTGACTTACCAGCTCCAGCAGGCTGGTGATGGAACTGCGGCCTCCCTCAGCAACCATTTTACAACAGTGGAAGTGACTTCTGTTGTCATACTGTATTTCTTCAATTCTAAGACGCATGTTTTTTCCCAATTAAGCATTTCAAAAAATGGGGTGCGTCTTAGAATCGAAGGTCTCCAAAAAGCACCCCAAAATGCTATCTTCTTACTTACTGGGGCTTGGGGGAGCTTCAGGGAGACCTGTGTCACCCTCTGCAGGCCTCCCCGATCTTCAGTTCGGCAAAAACTGGTGATTTTCAGCCATTTCCGGTTTTCGCAAAAACCAGAAATGGCCAAAAATCGCTGTTTTTCACCGAACTGAAGATCAGGGAGGCCTGCAGAGGGTTGCGCAGGCCTCCCTGAAGCTCCCCCAAGCCCAGGTAACGAAGGAAATGGCACTTTCTGATGGGGCCAGAAATGCTGTGCAAAGGCAGTGCACTCAGTCATCCTCAGCTGCAGGAGACATGTTGGGGAGAGTTGGTGCTGAGCGGGTAGATTCAATGAAGAGAGGTGAGTCTTACAATTGATGGAATTTTTTTTCCCTGCTGGTGGTACTGAAAGTAAAGGTGCGCCTTAGAATCGATGGTGTCTTAGACTCGAAGAAATACGGTAACTCCAACTGCCCAGCAGTGCAATCCTGGATAGGATTGGGCTATTAGTCAAATATATTTTGGTCCTTCTTGATCTCCCTTGCCAGGGCTTGGGGCTCAGTGAATATTTGTAGGATTGACACTGCTTGGTTGTTTTCTGCTGTGCCCCTATAATCAGGGCAGTATCAGGGAGCGGGGCAGCCAGGCTGGGCTAACACCAGAATCTTCAGTAGCAATGGCTACACATTGTGCCATCAGGGGGCATGTGAGGAGCATCATGAGAGAACCCCAGGGCAGAGCTTTACCTTAGGGCCCCACACAACCTGGTGCTGGATAGACTTTCTTCCGCTGTTACTTGTAAATACACAGGTGTTTACAAAGGCACTCTCAGTTTCCAGTACTCTTTGCTCCAAAGGAAAGTTGCTCTCCAAAAAGTACCATAAACTTTCCACTTCTGAAGGAAACGGCAATATGAAGAAATCAAAATGTTCTGGACAACTGAAATGTTACAAAACCTAAGACATGCTAGAAGAAAAGGCAGCAATCCCATGTATTGCATTTTGAGAGTGTTGTCACCTTTTTCAAGGTAAAAATTGAGGAATGGGTGCGACGGCAGCTGTAAATTACTTGGCAATGTCAGTCCTACAGCATTGTTTTGTTGTTGTTGTTCAGTCGTTAAGTCATGTCCGACCCTTCGTGATCCCATGAAGCATATTCCGCCAGGCCTTCCTGTCCTCCACTATCTTCCTGAGTTCGCTCATTTTCATGTTCGTTGCATCGGTGATGCTGTCTAACCATCTCATCCTTTGCCTTCCCCTTCTCCTTTTGCCTTCAATCTTTCCCAGCATCAGAGTCTTCACCAGAGAGTCCTCTCTTCGCATTAGGTGGCCAAAATATTTGAGTTTCAGCCTCAGTACCTGTCCTTCCAGGGAACAGTCAGGGTTGATTTCATTTAGGATTGACTGATTTGATCTCCTAGCAGTCCAAAGTACTCTCATGAGTCTTCTCCAGCCCCACAGTTCGAAAGCATCTATTCTTCGGTGCTCAGCCTTCCTTATGGTCCAACTCTCGCAACCATACATTGCTACTGGGAACACCATCGCCCTGACTATACGAACTTTTGTTGGCATGGTGATATCTCTGCTTTTTATTATGCTATCTACTGTAAATTTGCCATAGCTTTCCTTCCAAGGAGTAAGCGTCTTTTAATATCATGGCTGCTGTCTCCGTCTGCAGTGATCTTGGAACCCCAAAACGTAAAATCTGTTACTGCTTCCATTTCTGCCCCTTCTATTTGCCAGGAATTGATGGGACCAGATGCCATGATCTTAGTTTTATTAATGTTGAGTTTCAAGCCAACTTTTGCACTCTCCTCTTTCACTCTCATCAAGAGGCTCTTGAGTTCTTCTTCACTTTCTGCCATTAGGGTGGTATCGTCTGCATATCTGAGGTTGTTGATGTTTCTCCCGGCAATCTTGATTCCGGCTTGTGATTCATTCAGCCCTGCATTTCTCATAATGTACTCTGCATATAAGTTAAATAAGCAGGGTGACAATATACAGCCTTGCCATACTCCCTTCCCAATTTTGAACCAATCGGTTGTTCCATGGCCGGTTTGAACTGTTGCTTCTTGACCCGCATACAGGTTTCTCAGGAGACAGGTAAGGTGGTCTGGTATCCCCATCTCTTTAAGAATTTGCCACAGTTTGTGATCCACACAATCAAAGGCTTTTGTGTAGTCAATGAAGCAGAAGTAGGTGTTTTTTTTGGAACTCTCGTGCTTTCTCCATGATCCAACGCATGTTGGCAATTTGATCTCTTAATTGTTTATTAAGGTCCAAATACTGGCAACAGAGTTCAGAAGGACCAGAAGATGCCTCATAATGCTAACACTGTGTACAGTTAAATACTCACTTGCCTTAAAAAGGACCAAGCATAGAGGATGGAAGAGAGGGCAAGAAAATGGGGTGAGAAATAAGGATTTGGAAAGGTAGCACAGAACATGATTGCAAAGAAATCAAAATGTTTTCACTTAGTAAAGGTGTGAATATTATTGCACGTGGGAGAACAGATGAATGTAGCATCACACGACTTTCCAAGTACAAGAAATAAATGACAGAACACAAGCAAGAATGTAGTCCCTCAGAGTCAGGACTCTGGTACACAGTGAGTTCCTACACTGTGCCTGCAAAATCTGGTACATGGAGCTAGTGTGAGAATGAAATGCAGGAGGCGAAAGAGTTATGAACATGCAGCCAATAAATGTCACAATATGGATGTACAGTACATGCACAACAAGCTAGATTCCATCCATATACTGTTGCTGTTGACTAAGTTGATGGCAAAACCACCTCCAGATGCAAGTGAAACATATCTCACAATGACTGTCTAACTTGCTGGCAAGCAGAGAAGGCATAGAAGCTACCTAAGCTACATTGACAGTCACATAATGAGTATTTAAATGTGATTCTCACACAGCCCATGTTTTTAAAGATTCATCTGACTGGTAAATGAAACTTCATTGCTTTAGTTTCCTATTTTTGAGAGAAAATCTGTTTTTATAAATCCAGAAATGCATGTAACAAAGTTGGAGGGTTAAAAAAGTGCATGTAAACACACATACAAACAGCAACATTTGGAGGCCTTCCACCCAAACAAACAGGCTGTGCTCTGAATTGATTTCATTGAGAAAATACCTAGCTATGCTCCCTCCATTATTTGAAACAAAGCTTCTTTTTCAGTGAAAACTGCAAAAACTGGTCATGGTACATTGCCTCAGGAATCTGCTGGATACTTTCCTCAATCACGGATGTTAAAGCAGGGATTGTGGGAGTTTCAAGAAAAGGATCTATATAATGATTCTGAAGACTGCTCCTATTCAGTAGTATCCATTTCATTTTGCAGCTTTCGAGTGACTCATGTTTCTGAATGCTTAGCTCATAGGAAAATACAGCTAGAGCAAGACAGCTCATCATAGACCTATATGTTTGCAGTTTATGACATTCCAAAAGGTTGTTGTATTTGGAATTTGGAGCACTGAGAAATAATTTTTACTATGTGGAAAGTTACTCTGTTGTGCAATACTGGCTGGCCATGTTATTAAAAATCTCAGACTTGTGTGACCTTTGGCAAATTACTCCCTATCTATCAGGCAAGGCTGTGGAGACGTTAGGTGGGCCCCAGGGAATATTTTTAACAGGCCCTTTGGCACCTGATCCTCTTCAGTGCGCCCCACTCCCAGATGAAGCGTCCTGGTTGACTCAGCAACTGGGATGCGGTTCAGGGTATTTGGAGGCTGTGCGAATTGTTCCTGCTCAGTTCTCATAGGATGTCTGCCCCGGCCACCATTATTGAAGGCTGAGTGGCAACCCTGCTTGGGGCCTCTTTTAATGTCAAGGCCCTGGGGAATTATCAGCAACCCCACCCTCTCCACAGCCATGCTCCCAGGGCCAAACATTTACAGCGTAATCCAGCACATCTTGTTGACCTCAGTAACCTTCACATCCATCAGGAAGACGACACTGGGCACACTGGTATGGCTGGCATCTGGCTCTCTTAGAACAGACAGAAAACAGCAGCATCCCATTGCCCCCCCCTTCCATTGTCAAATCCATCCACCATGGGCAAGGGGTACTGAGGACTGGATTGACGCTTCCTGCCATCTCTTTCTATTTCTCAATTCAATCTGCAAACTGGCTCCAAATGCCCTGTGTACTACCATTAGCTGAAGATTGTCCCCTTCTCAGACTTTACTGGGTATCATATTCCAAGTCTGGAGAGAATTCCAGCTATTAAATAATACCTTTAAAAAAAAAAAATCCTGATCCCCATCAAGCAACACTTTGGCAAAACCATAGTGATAGATGCATTCATAGGTGAAGACAGCTACACTCAAAACAATACATATTAAAATGCTCTTCTCAGGAATGAAAGAAAAAATTAGACAGCAGATTCCTTCTGTTACGTATGGTATATAATCTGTATCCTTTGGAAGACATTTGGTTACCATAGTATAAGAATTATATACCGTAAATCCCTCTTCAGATGGACCTGCTTTGTGGTAAGGCTCTGGTGCGACTCCTGAAATGAGGCCAGAATGGTGAATGTAATGGGTTATTTCAACCTGAGACTTGGTAAAATTGTAAATAGGTTTCTTTTGTACTGAAAGAAACTGCCCAGACTCTGTCCCCCAAATTAAATAGTCTACCTGTTTCCCTGGCGATTAGATATTTCCATTTTTTTTTCATTTGTATTAGTTAGCCCTTCAGCAAGGAAAGTGAATTCCATTATGATTTTGTCGTATCTGAAAGAGCAACAAGCACTAGCTTATCCAGTAACTTTTCAATGCAACCCAGGCAGCTAATTATATTGAATCCTTAGATTCAAATTTGCTGCTTTGAAAGCAGCATGGGAAATATTCTGTGAAAACTGTTCTCCTTATCCAGACTGCATGATCACTTACATTGTTCTTCAACATAAATGTATGACACAAATATAAAGCAAATGAAGTTATTTGAACACATAGTTGTTAGTTAGCATACAAAATAACAACATACCTTACCAATAGTCACTCTTCCATACCCTCCTATTTGAATCTTCCTGAAACACCCACACCCACACACCCACACCAAGTGTAATGTAGTGAAGCAAACCAGAGGAGGAGGATTAGCAAAAAAAAAAAAAAAGGCATAAGAAACCATAGAGTGTCATATTCTGGGGTAGAGAATGTCCCATTTTATCACCTAGACCTAGACAGAGGGCGCTCAGGTGTCATCAGCCTAGCACATGATGGTGTCCCTGCATTCACAAAGGAAATTTCTATGCTGGCATTGAAAACAGATTGTTATGGGTTATTTTGCTGATATTATTTGTGTATATTTACTGTTTTAATTGTATCAGTTTTAATGAAAGCTACTTTGGGTACTTTTAAGTAAAGAAGCAGTATATATGCTTCATTTGTTCAATGAACAAATGAACAAAAATTCTAAAACACATTATAAATTAAAGTTGCAATCCTAAACACACTTACTGAGAAGTAAGCCCCCACTGGAAGAATGGAATTTATGTCAGAGTACAAATTGCGAGACGGGTTCTCAACCAGTGGATACTAGTACCACCAGTGGAACTTTGGCCGACTGCTGGTGGTACTTGGACCGCCAGACCACCAGAATCCAGTTCTGATGCGGCGCTTTTGGTAGAGCATTTTCGCTTCCGAGAGGCTCCTGCCTTTGGTCTAGCCTCCCAGGAATGCTGAGATGGGCCCTCACACCCACCCAGAACCTCTTACCTACCAGGCCTCCAAAAACCTGAAAACCCAGAAGTAACTGGAGATTATGTTACAGTATCACCCAGTAGCGTCACTAGGACGCGCGTCACCCTGGGGCAGGAGGCGCGCGTCATCCTAGTGATGCTCTGACATTGCGGCGCGGGGGGGTCCCGGCTCCCCCCCGCGTCGCCCTCCGGACGCTCCGAGGCCGGCCCGGGAGCCCCCCCATGCAGCGCGTTAATACGGGTATTTTTTTACAATTTTCGCGCATGCGCAGAAAATTGTAAAAAAATACCCGTATTAATGCGCTGCATGGGCCTTCTTTCAGAAGGCCCTGGAGCGCCGGCGGGGTCGGACTTACTTTCAAAGTAAGTAGTTTTCATTAGGCAGCAGTCCACAATGATTTGGATTATCACCTTTTTATGGACAGAGGTTTTATGCTTTTATGAACTGCAACAGAAATTAACAGCTGAAGCTGTTCCTTTTATTGTACTTTCATGTTGGAAAAGCTTCACCTGTTGATTTCTGCCTGTTAGGCAACTGATAAAGGCACATATGTCTAAAAAAGGTATTAATCCTACCCACAACTGAGTTACACAAATATAATTGGGTCTACGCTGGATGGACTTCATTGTCCACAAGCACACTTATTTGGCAACATGTTCCATCGAAATCAATAGATCTTGCTTCCAAGTAAATGCATTTAGGACTTGGATACCAATCAGCTTAAATCCAAGTGCACTGGCTTTGCTGTCTATGGACTGGGATAAGAGTATGAATTTGTACTATATGAATTTATTAGTCAACAGCCTCTTTCTAACTTGGCCAAGGTCACTGGACAGAATATTCCACAGCTGCAATCCTTCTGCTGCATATGACTAATCAGATTTACTTTCCCTGATATTTCCCCAGCATCAGGTCCTATCAAGGAAATAACTTCTCCACACTAAATTATGTCAAGATACATGCTCAGTTTGCTTTCAAAAATCTACAAGTAGTGTTAACCAATGGAATTATTGATGAGATTGTCAACTTCTAAAAGGTGATGACTGAATAGTGTAATTAATCTCCCTGCTCTTGCCTTGCCACATCAAAGGTTTTTCTTTCTTTCTTTCCAAGTCTTTCTAAGATGTAGGGTCAAGGTCAAGGAATGATGTTATTTTGATCCTATTTCAACATGGCTCACAAAGCTGCACACTGCAATGCTTCACACAATGAAAATATGCAGGTCATAGAGCTGGAACAATGAATTAACTAGATTGTAAATTGTGAGGGCAGAAAGTAATTTTTGTGGTAGTGATAGTGTTAAGAGTAGCTCTCAGTAAATTAAAGTGATGTAGATTTACATATACGAAGGTTTGAGTACCTTTCTTTGCACAGTGCATAATTAATCTGTGGAACTCCTTGTCACAGGACATTGTGCTGGCACTTGGCCTAGATGCCTTTAAAAGAGGATTGGACAGATTTACAGCACAATCCTCTGTAGATTTCTGGTGGCGGAGCGAGTGCTCCGCCGCCGGAAGCTACGGCACATTTGTGATGACTATAGGGTAAGGGCTGGTAGCGCTAGGCCGGCAGCCCTTACTCTGCCGCCGGATCTCCATGCGGCCGCATGGGCGACGAGGGAGGGGGACCATTGGCCGTGCCGGCCCAGGAGGGGGTGGGGATGGCGTCCACTATATCCCCGTCCCCAGCCAGCCGGTGCTGCTGTTACACAGCCTGACTTCCACCAGCTAAATAGCTGGCGGAAATCTGAGGAGGCCCATCGGGCCTTCCCCGGTTTACACCAGGGGAAGGGGACAAAGTCGGATCTCCATGCGGCTGGGGGACAAAGTCCCCTTCCCCAAGTAGACATCTGGGCCGCTGCAGAGCGGCCCAGAACGGGGATAGGATCCAGCGGGCGGCCCTGGGCCGCTAACCAGATAGTTAGGTAGGATTGCACTCTTAATGGAGGAAAAGTCCATTACAGATTACAAGTCATAATGACTGTATGCAACTTCTGGGTTTTAGAGGTAGCCAATCTCTGAATGCCAGATCATGCAAGGGAGTGACAACAGGATAAAGGCATGTTGATGTCTTGCATGCTCTCAGAGGCGTCTGGTGGGCCATTGTAAGATATAGGAAGCTGGACTAGATGGGCCCTTGGCCTGATCCAGCAAGGCTCTTCGTTAGTTCTCATATTTTTATTAAGTGGAGATAGATAGCCCAAACCTGTTGTTACATGTGCTCTCCACTTCCAGACGTGAGACATTCCAAGGGCAGCACTGACCAGATTCTGACTTTCTCCGGAGGAGAGATCACTAGAGGCTCATTGTGTCTTTGCAAAGTTTTATTGACAAGCTTTGACCTTTGGATGGAGGTAACTAACAAAGCACTCCTATATACAGCAACAGGTTATAGCAGCTCCCCAGAGAGGCACCCCTGCACCCTAAAAGGTGCTGCTAGGTCACTTTGGAGCCTGGGGTGGCTCCTCCCCATCTGTTTGTGTACGAACTGCCTATTGTAATATTGTCCCTTAATCAGAACTTGCAGGACTATCTCTGAAATGCAAAAATGTGGTGGAAATGCAAAAATCTGAAATGATTGGCTGGATAAACCCTATCACACTGATTTGACATTAGTCACTGCCAGGAAATGACAACTCTGTACTAAATAGTCTAAAACTCAAATGAGAAAAATATAAATGACTTATTTTGTTTTCAAGCTACTCTAAAAGAAATTGGTCCTGTAAAGCTGCTTTGGAAACACCAACTGCTTGAGAAAAAGGGGATCATGAAAACATTACTTTTGTATCTATGCTGTACAGTCTGTATTTGTATCTTTCATGACTGTAAAATTTATAGTTGCTTTCTTACAGAATTTGTTGTAAGGATTATTGTCAAATAATATATATGAAGTGCTTTGAGCACTCTAAAGCACTATATAAGTGTTAAGCATTCCAGTCACAGTGTAAAATAAATGAATGACTGGAATGCTTAACATAGTGCTTTAGAGTGCTCAAAGCACTTCATATATATTATTTGACAATAATTGACAATAATCTTTATAACAAATTCTGTAAGAAAGCTACTATTGTTATCTTTGTTTTGCAGAGTGGAAGGATGGGAAGGGGAGGAGAGTGATTTGATTAAGAACACCAGATCAGGCCATGGCTAAAGCAAGATTTGAACAAAGAACTTTCAGCTTGCACTTTTAGTGGCATCACCACAATATAGAAGCCCCTCTATGTACATACATTCAAGTTATGAACATAGCTGGTTAGGGGTTCCGTTGCTGAAAGTATTGTAAAATATTGTGAGAGCAGGTTGATCGAGGTGGATACCAGATGCAAGCGAAAGTAAAAGTAGGCCCTGAATGGAGGCAACATAATAACAAACATTAAATGTCTGCTACTAATAATATTGATATTGAACTCAAGAACGGGCAGCGCAATCCTGTCTAGAATGCAGTGATGGCTCACCTAAGGTGACCATTGCATCCTAGGCAGGATTGGGCTCACACCGGCAGAGCTAGAGCGCTCCTTGGGAGAGATGTTTGTTCCTTTCCCCCGGGGTAGAGCCCCAGCAGGCCCAATGGGCCTCCTCGGATGTGTGCCAGCAAAATGGCCGGCGCAAATCCAAGGAGCCGGTGTAAGACCAGTCAGGTTAGCCCCTCGGAATGCCCTGTTCTACCCTCCCCCTGCCTCGACCGGCAGAAAACGTACCTTCCCCAGCGGGCGCAGCTCTGGGTCTGGCGCAGAGTGAGCAGCGCTGGTCTCTCCGCTGGTGCCGCTTGCTCTCCGGGTGTCAACCGTGCGTTTACGACACCCAGCACCAGTGGAGCCATTGCTCCGCTGGCACTTTACACAGGATTTCATCAAAAATGACTTACGAACTTAAGTCATTAAGACTTAAGAATAGACGCCTGGAACCTAACCTGTTCATAAGCAGGGAAGCTGCTGAAACAGGCTGTAAATAAAACCCATTGCATAACAAATGCTACGAAGGGGATTCATTTTTTGAAAATCTCTGTCCCAATTGTGACTGCACACTAATGACACAATTCATTTAGAACACAGCAAGTTGATGAACTGGTAGGAATACTCAAGAGTAAATGGACTGTGATAGGCTGTAGCACAGTAGTGGAGCATATGCTTTGCATGTGGAAGATCCCATATTTAATTTCTGGCATCTCCATGAAGAGCAAAGAAAAAATCCTGTTTGAAAATTTGGAGTGCTGCTGCCAGTCAGTGTCGACGATTCCAACTAGATGGACCAGGGATTTGACTCCGTATAAGGCAGCTTCCTATGTGTTCACCTTGACCCTAATCATGTTAGGTGGATATACTGTATTTGTTTACAATATTTGTACTCTGCTGTAATACAAGGACAAAAAAGTAGTAGTGTGCCTAGCGGTCCCATTACGCTGCTCTTTAGGACAAGTCCTTTCAGGGTAGCTAACAACAATCATATAAACAACAACCAGCACAAAAATATAACACAGTAAAAAAAGAAAAGCTGCTGTCAATGAAAACATTATCCTAGCAAAATAGAAAGCAATTTGCTTGTATGCAATATGATTAGATTGGAGTACTGAGAAGACCAAATGCTACATTTCATACATAATCCTAGGTTTGTGGCACTTTTTTCCTGACATGGACCATGTCAGAAAAAAGTGTGTGACAAACCTAGGTTCCTCTACCTTTAACAACATGCTGAATGAGAGGCAGATATCCAACTGGTGCAGCTTTTCTTAGTACGAACATACAGATGAATTTCTACGCAAGTCATGGAGCTGCTAAAGCCACCAGAGCACTGTCAGGAGAAAGGGGTCAACCACCACCCTATCTCTTTTCACCACCCACCCAGCCTCAAACCGGGGCCAGGGGGCACCCGCAGTATTCCCAAGCACTCGCTGTTTCTCTAGCGCCACCTGCCACTCTAAGGAGGAGAACTTCTGCCGAAGGGAAGCCCGTCACCCCGCCGTTACTATGTATGAAGTAGAGCCGGAAGGGTTCTCTTTCCGGTCCAGCACTATCCTCGGATCATTTCCGGTGTAGTGCCCGCCCCCAGCAATGGCGGCGGTGGCCCCAGCAGTGATGGCGCCTGTGGGGTGAAGGAGCGCGTTGTGAGCGCTGCTTCTTCTCCTTGCCTATATTTCTGCTGTCGCCAGTGGGCTGATTGCAGAGGAGAAAGACCTTGAGGGCCCGCAGTGTCTGGTCGTTCGGTGTGCGCGTCTGTCGGTGCAGCGATGGCGCCGGTGCAACTAGAAAGTCACCAACTGGTCCCGGCAGGAGGTGGGCCCGCTTCGGCCCCGGCTCCGCCGCCGCCAGGTGCCGCGGTCGCGGCAGCAAGCCCCGGCTACCGACTCAGCACTCTCATAGACTTCCTGCTGCATCGCACGTATGCGGAGCTCACCGTCCTCGCCGACCTGTGAGTACCCCGCGCCCTGAACTTCCTCCCATTTCTGTCACCCCCTTCTAGAGAGTTTCCTCGCGCAGTAATTCCCTCTGTTTGACAGAGCAGCGATGTGTTGACTTTGCTTCTGGTTCGATAACACTTCTTATCCACCTGTTCTTCCCTTGATTCCTTCTGTGGCCTCTTCATTTGGAAAGAGCTTGGTGTGACTGTAAACGTGATATCTTCTGGGCTTGATCAGTGCCGTAAAGATCTCTTCACATACTATTCTTCAGTGTATGCTGAATATTTAAATGTACACCTGAAAATATAAAGTATGTATAGGATAAAGAGTGTTTGTAAACACCTGATTTGTACAGGTACCTCTGTCAGAGTGCTGGAATTGGCTGTTGCTTCCTATTCAGTGTATGCTTTGTGATAAACCTAGGAAAATGCCCCTTAATTTGTCTTTCTGTTGCTTAAATTGGAAAGCAATAATTTTGCTTACTTGTTGATGACATACATGAGTCAGGGTACAGCTGATGCTCCCAGTTAGGTGTTGCATTTCAACTTCTCAGGACAGCCTCCTACTCACTGTAAGACCTGTGAACTGGGCAGCCCATTCTAGTCTTCCACCTCTCCCTGTCATCTATTGATGTAAACTGTTGGGGGAAACAAGCATCCTATATGCTTGGATTATTTCAGTGTTTCCGATTTTTGCGATGATGTGATGTTTGTATTTGAACTTTAGAGCATTTCACGTTGTATAGCTGGAACATTTCTGGGAAAAGATATAGGTTCCTTCACTGAAGACTCTTTCAGTCATTTCTCATTGCAGCTGTGTGTCTGTGACAAGTTCTTTGTGATAGTAGATTGAATAGTGTTGTCTGTGCTACTGCAGGAACAGGCCAAATGCTGTAAAGAACTTAAATGCTGTCCAGAGCAGCTCCTAGAATGGGTAGGGCCAAACTGTATGTCAAAGGCCAAGTAATAATTCATATGGGGGTGTGGGTTAGACTTTAATCACACAGTTTAGTGTGATTTTAATCTTAATCCGTTAAAGCTGGCAGCAATAATGTATGCACATCAGTTACTTTTTCTGGTCTCTTCAAGAATATGAAGACGTAAGCTCTTGGCTATGAAAGCTATGAGTGTTATAATAAACCGATTCATTCACAAGATGCTAGAGCAGCACTTGCTGTTTTGCATGTGAATTACACCAACAGCCTGATCCTTAAACAATGTTACTCAAACGTTGGATTCAAACTCAGTTTATTTCACCTTAGTCGTTTCTGAATCATAGTAGTTGAATTCTAGGGTACTGTTTGTAAAAGTATATTTTGAAAGCTGCTGTAAGCATGCTATTGTTCTTTTGACTAATGCTGTAATAGTAGCATGTGCACACACTCCCTAGAACTAAAAATCACTGGATCTGTGACTCCGAGCTTGTTTGAATTTCATAGTGGGGAAAAAATGTTGCAACCAGTTGGACACAGAAATCTAGGATAGTGAAATTAACTGCTGGCTCACATTTTGCATTAGTAGGTTACTTTTCAGATTTACATTGGTGTTCCCGCCTTGGGGAACATGTGAAGTGTGAAAGGAAGTCCAAAGACTTGTGGTAGACTTGCATATGTTGTGTGTTTGAAAGTGTATGTTTTTCCTTTATGTTTCACTTTTCCGCACAGGGAACACCAGTTTAAGTGAAGCTCGATATTCTTGTAACCCATTTGCTATAAAGTGGCAAAATACTTTGTTCAAAATAAATTGTCCTATAAATGCATTGTGGAATGTAGTTCATTGTATAAAATGTAATGTGCATTGTATAAAATGTAATGTGCGGTTGGTGGGGTGGTGAAATGTGTGTAGTGTAATGTTTTTGTATTCTTTGACACAACATAATGCTGCTGCTTCTTTTTTTCTTCAACAAAAACAGATTGCCAAGGAAGACTGATATGGAAAGGTGAGTAATACAAATTAAGGCAGATTTAAAATGACTCTTGGATATAGGGTGATTGAGAAATAGTTGGGCCTGCCCTTTTCAGTTCAATGAGCGTAAACCATAGGTGGCCAACCCATGGCACGGGTGCCACTTAGTGGCATGCCGAGCCTTTTGAAGTGGCACGCACTGCTGTTCCTACTCAAGCTGAGCGCTGAAGTCCCTCTCTTTCTCAACCCCAGCATACCTTTCCAAGCCTGTGAAACTAGAGGAAGTCTCTGCACCCCACTGCGCCTTATTCTTCTTGCGCCGTCACTGTGCTTTAAATATTTTCATTACCATTTATTTATTTATTTATTTTAAGTGGCACGCTCAAGATTATCTACATAAAATGTGGCGTGTGGCGTGCCACGGGTTGACCACCACTGGCGTAAACCGTAGTTTGCCATTACATCCTAGCCAGGATTGCAAACCAGTTTTAAAAGTGGTTTGCAATCCTGCTTTGGAGGGCAAGTGCTAATAGTTTTTGTGAATGCTGTTCTAAGTGATTATTTAATATTTAAAGGCTGGAAAGACTTCTGTAGACATAACTCGAGTGTGTTGCTCTTAGTTATGGTGGGGAGATAGACTGGTATTGCTGGGATTTCCCATTTACAATGGCTTGGTATTCATTATTAGAGAATCACATTATCTGTGTTGTCTCAAATTGCATTGAGATTTTCCTGTAGCCTGTGGTAAATTGAAGTTGCTGATAGTGTGTCACTGTGAATACTTAGTCATTGATTATAACTCTATTGGTATCGTGCTCTTGACTGCCACTGCTTTAGGGGATATTTTAATTAACTAGCATAACTGTCCTTGATTTAGAATTCAGTGCTAGTAGTTAAACTATAGAGAAATTGAATAGCAATAAACTTCAAAAAAATCTCTTGGAACAGGAATATTTTATTTTTTATTAAAATTGTCTTTCTACAAAAGAAAAACATCAAGACAGTTTATAGTCAATAAAATTTAAACAATAAAACAGCAATGTCTGTAAAATGGAAAACACCAGTTCAAAAGTAAGCTATTTAAAAGAGAGAAGAAAAGAGAATTTCAAAAAAATTAAAAAAAAGAATTTCATTTTTCACTTAAACAGTCATGATGAGGTAATATGGCAGCCTTCTTGGCAAGGTGGTTCAAAAGTTGTGGCATTACTGGTGAAAGCCTTTTCATAAGCCCCACAAAGGTTTATTTCATGCATGCATAGGAACATGAATAGTGGTTGTATACAACAAACTATCTGGAGAGGCAGACATGACAAATGCAGTAGCGACGACAATGAATTTTGCATGTTTCAATTTCTTGTAGTCGGATATGTGATCCTTCCTGAAACTCTACAAACCAGCCAGCAGAAAGTTAGGAGTTCTGATGTGGGGTTGGCTGCAAGTCATAAACTTAGGAGGCTGCTTATTAAAAAATAAAATGCTTTAAAAAATGTTGGAGTGCATCTGTAGTGAAGGATAAGGTTTAAAAACCTTAAACACTAATAATGGTTATTAGCTACCTGACTACCTCTAATATTGTTTAAAATAAAGACTGACAGTGCAGTCCTGTCTAGAATATAGACCGTTGGCGCGCCGAGCTGCCGGTCTAGGGTGTCGCAAACGTGTCATTTGGGGCACCCGGCGAGTAGGCAGCCCTTACTCGTTGGGAGTCGCAAAGCGCGCGCTCCGTCGCTCAAAGTTTACGCTGGATTGCACCGTAAGTCTTACTGCAGTTACAATGTAGCCTGACTCCTGTCCTAAATACTTGTATTGTGATATCTGATTGTGGTGTTGGCCTAGTATTGTATTATGAGGAGAGTAACTGTTGGCATTCTTACCTTTCACTATCTGTTTCTTTCTTGGTAATTGAACTTCAGGTTTTCTAAATGCAATTTGTTTCTTTGCAGAAAAATAGAAATAGTACAGTTTGCAAGTCGCACCCGGCAGCTGTTTGTTCGATTGTTAGCTTTGGTAAAATGGGCAAATAATGCTGGAAAGGTGGAAAAATGTGCGGTAAGTTTGAGATTGTTTATGAATTTTCAACTGAATTTAATAGGAATAGGATCACTGCTGTGTTGCATCTAGCTAGGTTGCGTCTAGCTGACTGGTTACCGACATTCCAAATGCTCAGAAGTTGTTGAGCATTTATTACGATATTTTAAATAGATTTGTTTTCTTTCATATGTGATAAATGGTCGCTTTTTCAAGACTTCTGCTCTCATGAGGGCCAAACACGTTAAAAACAAAAACCTCTCATGATTTTATTCCTAATCGTCAACTAATGAAAACCTTCCATTTGCAGATTAATAATCCAGCAGTTAGTTAACAGAGTAACATTAAGTAAAAATGACAGTTAACATTACAACTGAAATGTATTCTGAAACAAAATTATGAAGCAGACATAAGGCGACAAGCCTTATGTTGTTGGTAAATGTTTAGGTATGGCATATGGTACATGTAATGTCATTGGCATTACATTTTCAGAAGATTCTGTTACTGTCCAAGGCCCTTCTAAAGTTTACTCTATGTAGATTAGTGTGTGACATTTATAATGCAACCCAGAGTACTTAGACTGGCTTGGTCTGTTCTGAGGTCAATAAACATATCATTTTAAGTAAATGTATGTTTGTGTAAGTGATTTGTGGATCCTAACCATGATCTTTTATGCTATTTCTTGTATTACGTTAATTTATATCCACTGCAAAACTCACAGATAGATGCTCTTATCGTCCTTTCAGTTGCAGTTCATTACAAAGCAGCATGTATTTTATTTGGATCCTTGCATATTTTTGAAATGTTTACTTTGTCCTTAAGAGCAATTTGTTTGCATAGGAAGACTAAAGTCTGTTCTTTACTTTACTTACCCATGTGGTTCAATACGGTTTTCAGAAACAATGCAGTATTTCTTTCATCAAAAACTTTAGCCTTTTGAACAGGTTGTTTGGGTGCATATATGAAAAGCTTTACAGAATTGTTTACAAATTAGTTGAGAATTAATTTGAAAGGGATTTGTGTGAGTATATATACATATAAATATATATTTCTTACAGATGATATCAAGCTTTCTAGATCAGCAAGCAATTTTGTTTGTTGATACTGCTGATCGTTTAGCATCACTAGCTAGAGATGCTTTGGTTCACGCTCGTCTACCCAGCTTTGCAATCCCATATGCTATTGATGTCCTGACAACTGGGTCGTATCCACGATTGCCAACATGTATACGGGTAAATTGATCTAAAATATAATTAAAGTAATGAATGTACTGCTTTCAATGTCTATCACAGTTTACTTGCAGGAAATGGTTATCTGCAGACAAAAGTTCCATCAATTCTGTAAGCTCTTAGCGTGAGCCCACTCATTTCTGAATCCTGGCCAATATGACAGTATAACCTGGACATTACTTACTCTTGCTTGAGCAACTTAGAGTAAATTTGTATGACTAAATGCCCGTGTTTACCTTTCGCAGGATAAAATAATTCCTCCTGATCCAATAACAAAAATTGAGAAACAAACTACACTTCATCAGTTAAACCAGATTCTTCGCCACAGGCTGGTGACAACAGACCTTCCACCGCAGTTGGCGAATCTTACAGTTGGTAAATAATTGTTGTTTTAACTACTTTACTTCAGAATGACTAAAATTCTGAATATAGATTTACCGGTAAGTGAAGTAAGGGGGTAAAGTTCATGCACAACTTAAAAGCAGTCTCTGAAATGTCTTTTGTGCTCAAACATCTGGAAGGACGGGTCATATAGCTCAAATTATGGAAACCTTTCTTAATTTCTGCCACCCTACAAAATTATTTGATAAGAAAATCTCTTTGTAAAGATTTATGCAAATTGCTTATTTTCTATCTTTGAATAAATTGCTGTTTGCAAGGCTTGAATTTCATAATTAAAAAAAAGTTTGTAGAGGTAGACTTGTGCAGGGGGGTCACCAGGCGCCCCCACATCTGGGGCGGGGCCCCCCAAAGCCCCCCAATAAAACTGTCAAAAACCGAAACCTATTTTTGACAGTTTTATTGCCGTTTTTTTTTGTCTTTTAAAAGCTTTTTAGGTTTTTTTGTACTAGCGCGGGGCTTGTAATCTTTAGTGTATGCTTTGCGCCACTTATCTGGATTCTAGGAGCCTCCAGCGATGATCTACTGCAGCGCGACGATCTCTTCCGGGGCGCAGATCGTTCCTCTGCTCTGCCGCCCCTGGCGCGAACTCTATAAAGCGCCCAGCAGCGCTTTACAGAGTTCACGCATGCGCAGGACGACGATTGGAAACATCGTCGTCCTGCGCATGCGTGAACTCTGTAAAGCGCTGCTGGGCGCTTTACAGAGTTTGCGCCCGGAGCAGAGGAAGAGATCGTCGCGCTGCAGTAGATCGTTGCTGGAGGCTCCTAGAATCCAGATAAGTGGCGCAAAGCATACACTAAAGATTACAAGCCCCGCGCTAGTGCTAACCCCCCCCTAAAAAGCTTTTAAAAACCCGAAAAAAGACCAAAAAAACCCCTGAAACTTAAGGAGCCTCCCACCCACCCCCGGAGCCCTTCCGCCCCTACGCCCTGGGGCCCACCGCCCCATATCAGGCGACGCTTCTGGACTTGTGGGTCAGCAGTATTGGAAGCAATGGCAGGTAGGTAGGAACTAAACAAGACTTACAGTGCAATCCTAACCAACTTTCCAGTGCTGGTGTAGCTGTGCCAACAGGGTGCACACTGCATTTTGCAGGGCGGGGGAAGTCATGGAGGCCTCTTCAAGGCACGGGAACGTTTGTTCCTTTACCTCGGGGCTGCATTGCGGCTGCACCGGTGCTGGAAAGTTGGTTAGGATTGTGCTGTTAGTAGCCTACTTTGTAAGGTGTACATTTCCTTTCATTAAATCCATAAAAAGGCTGAACTATGATAGGGCTGTGGTCCAGACACCTGGATGACTTGCGAGATATCACTAGAGAGGCATTAGACTTTTTTTCCGAATAGAAGCCCGCCACGCTGTATGGTAAAGTGTTTGTTGAAGTTTCAAGGGCAGTTTCAAATGTATGTCAAATGTATGATTTGGAAAGGTTGTTGATGGGGTGGGAAGAAACAACCAGAAGTCAGAACTCCCACTAGGTGTACAGTATATATGAAGCTGCTGGGAGACAGTATGGTCCTCAATATAGTGATACTGAGCTCTTTCCTTTTCATTGAATCCAAGAGTGGCAGTGGAGTCCCTGAATTTCTATTTAGAGAAATTGGCTTTTTAGAGTCTTGGGCTTAATGAGACCAAAAAAATGCAAACAATCTAGATAAAACTATAGCTGATGGATGATAGCCATTGTGACCTAGCGGATGTGGGAATACCTGACTCTGACAGGATCAGGTTCCTCTGAAGGATCAGGTTCACAGTGTGTGAACACTCTTGGATCCTTCCCTGAATGCATAGGTGCTGTTTCCTGGAGGGTGGAAACTATGCCACTAATCGTTCATGATTTGTTAAGTGCTCTCCTTGACTATAATGCTCTTTACACGGAGCTGCCCTTGCAAAACAGTTCATGAGCTTCATCTGGTACACAAAATACAGCTGTTGTCCTGTTGATGGGAAGAGGCATAGAGTGTGTAGGACACAAACTTTGGCTGAGTAATGGTCTGCTGCTAAGCTCAATTTAGGATGCTTCTTACTGTGAAGGCCCTTGTTGGGCTCTGAAGGGGGCTTGTTGAGGGTACCTTGCCCATAGGAAATCTGTCTGAGCGTACAAATCAGGATTGGGGTCGTATGAGGGGAGGGCTTTTTAACCCTTCTCAGTTGTGGTGCCTAAACTGAGCCCCCTTCCCCTGGAAGAGAGCAAGTTGCTTTATTGTCAGCATTCAGGTGGCTCACTGAGATGTGTTAATTTTTCAGGCTTGTGGTAGCTGGGTTTCTGGAAAAAAGAGCATTTTAGCCTTTTGTAATGTGCTACTATGCAATATGGTTGTGAGTCTTTTAACTGGGTTTCTGTTTAATAATTTGTTTATGGTTATATTTTGTGGCTTTAACCATTTTATTATACACCACTTTAGGAATGTCATGTGGAAATGCATTATATACATTGTTGCATACATATGTATAGACACAGTCGACTCGCTGTATCCGTGGGGGTTTGGTACCCTGACTCCACACTGATACCAAAAAATGTGCATGCTCAAGTCTGCTAGTAAAACTGCATAAAATTACATAAATGGAGAGAGAGAGTTGTGAAATGGCGGGCACGAGGCGAATGAAAGGCGAGTGCAATAGAGAGCTCTACAGCAGTACTACAGTAGAGAGATCTACAGCTACAACAGGATATGTGGAATTTTTTTTTGCAGGCCATGTGAATTTTTCCCCCGAATACATTTTTGATCTGCATATGCGGCGGGCCGACTGTAGTGCATGTGTAGAATACATGAACTTAGAGTCATTTTTTAAAAATATATACAAGATTTCTGTTATGATGAATCATTTAAAAGAGAGCCTCTGGCTATTTCTAGCTAATGGTCGTGTAAAGTTTCGTGTTGAGGGTGAATTTGAGGCCACCTTGACAGTGATGGGAGATGACCCTGACGTCCCATGGCGCCTTCTCAAGCTGGAAATTCTGGTTGAGGACAAAGAGACTGGAGGTAATAGCAAAAGTCATTATCATAAATTGAATGCTGCTTGATTTTGAGTGCTGGCCTCAAACTGATATACTCCATTAATTCTTCTAATGGAGTAACTGTTCTTAAGGTAAATTGTGTTCTTTCTGCTGGCTATCTTAAATCTTGATGACGTCTCTTTTAGTATTTTACTCTGTACCCCCAGCTTCATGTTCCTAAAGTGTCCATTATCAATAGGCCCTCTCCAAGCATTTAAAAACCCTCACTACTTTCCAGTAATGTATGAGGCTTTTAACAAACCATTTAAGTAGTATTATGTCATGTTTTAAGATGTATCAAAACATAGAACATTTTTTAATTCTTATTTTAATGGAAGATGGTCGAGCCTTGGTTCACAGCATGCAGATCAGCTTCATCCATCAGTTGGTCCAGTCCCGGCTCTTTGCTGACGAGAAACCACTTCAGGACATGTACAACTGCCTACGTATCCTTTAAAACTAGCTCTGTGTTTTGTACGGGCACCTCATATTTATGGCCAACTCCCAAAGTAAGGTGTGTAAAACAGGGATGAGACTATACATGCAGACAATAAGGCTTGTTTGAGTAGTTGGGTAAGTAGTTTGCAGATGCTCACTGAACCTGCAGCTGTTCCTTAGGACTGATCCATTGCTGCTGTATTAATCCTTTCCTAGCCTGTTCTCCCACCCTTTTCCTTTCTGTTACACAGAAGGCTATGGGACTATTTCAGTCATGGTTACAACCCGTTTTCTTCCTCTGGGTGCTGGAAGGGATCTATTTCACCATTTTCTGGGTCAAGGAGAAAGGAAAGCAGATGTTGGGTTCTTCTTTCCTTAGTTCTGCAGTAGGGGAAGAAAGGCCAATTACCATTTACTTGCCCTTTGTCCATGCTTACTATCTTCTTATTGTGGCTGAGAAATATTTTACACTAAATGCAAGACATCATTGCTTAGTTGTCCTGGTAGCCTGAGTTGCTTCCAAAAGGGAAGGGGAATCAGGTTGGTACTCGGTGTATTCAGTAGGTGTGCTAGGACTAAGCTACATGTTATATTGTGTAGTTTGTTCTCTCTTTGGAAAGGGGGTAAATAGGAGCCGTGGGGAGGGGAAATTATCATGATTCCCCATATTTTTACCCCTCCTCCAAGAACAGGATATAAACTCATTCCTTCCCCAGCTGCTATTTTCCTTAGAAGGGAAGCTGCTATTGCTGCTAGTAGCATCTCAGGGGGAGGGAGAGATTTTCACCAGGACCATGGGAGATTTAAAAGCAACCCCCCTCCCTTCATATTGCTGTTCCAATTTTAACCAGCCCGTGCTCCTGCATCTGCTGTTTACAACCAAAACCAGAAACTGAAGGGTAAGCTACATGTTTAACGTAAAGTGTCCCCTAGTAATTGGGTGCATATTGACAATTTGTAAGGGAGAGAATTGTAACCTACAGGAACCACGTGTGTCAGATAAATGTATTCGAGAAAGTAATATGTTACTGCCAAACAACACACTAGTGTTAGATATTTTTTTACCTCTGTGTGAGATACAAAATGAACAATGGTATGAATTGAAGACAGATATTCTACTTGCTGTGTGAAATATTAATATAAGTCATATGGTGAGGGAGGAATTTTTACTGCGTAGTTATTTTGTGAGAAATATCAACAACCTCAGATATGCAGACGATACCACCCTAATGGCAGAAAGTGAAGAAGAACTAAAGAGCCTCTTGATGAGAGTGAAAGAGGAGAGTGCAAAAGTTGGCTTGAAACTCAACATTAATAAAACTAAGATCATGGCATCTGGTCCCATCAATTCCTGGCAAATAGAAGGGGCAGAAATGGAAGCAGTAACAGATTTTACTTTTTGGGGTTCCAAGATCACTGCAGATTGAAGGCAAAAGGAGAAGGGGAAGGCAAAGGATGGGATGGTTAGACAGCATCACCAATGCAACGAACATGAAAATGAGCGAACTCAGGAAGATAGTGGAGGACAGGAAGGCCTGGCGGGATATGGTTCATGGGATCACGAAGGGTCGGACACGACTTAACGACGGAACAACAACAACAAACATTATGCAAATGTTTGAAATAGATGCTGTATGTGTGTTCAGTAGTTGAATTAAGTTTTTTTTATAGGTCTAGATTCAATGATTTTGTAAAGAGCGTGTTGGACTCTAGATCTCTGGTGTGTTCGGCTTTAAAACATTCAGTTATCAGTAGCAGTGTTAATTTGTGATGGAAGCAGTGTACAAAAGGCAGCAAGTCAAAGGTGAAATGTAAAACTAAACAAATTTACTGGGAACTCAAGAAAGCTGCCTGCAACAACACTTACTGTATTGACTTAACTTGAGTCTTATAGACTCCTTCTGCTTGTCACTGCAGTTGGAAGTTTTACATTCACAAACTTTAATGCTGATTCGAGAACGCTGGGGTGACCTTGTGCAAGTGGAACGATATCATACGGGCAAATGTCTCTCCCTCTCTGTTTGGAAGTAGGTGAAATCATTGAAATCTTTTGTCATCCAAATGACTCAAATACAGTGTAACTATTGCAAACTTTACAGCCTGAATACAGAAAACTTAGAAGCGCCTCTACTATCATATTTAAATATCTTAGAGTAGTCGTGTGCATGTTTATGCATGGAAGTTCCATCGTGTCCAGTGGACCTTGGTTCCTAGTATGGGTGACCTGGTCTAAACAATATGGATGTTTCACAAAACAATCATGGATGTCATGAGGTGGGTTCCTGAGATGGAATGCCATGGAAATTGCACATGATAATGCAGCTAAATGATCCAAAATAACACAGAAATTATCAGCTCACCACAAGGTGAGTGTATCCTTTAGATCAGGTCTGTGTTTAGCTCTACAGCCTTAATATATTATCTGCTTTTCATTGGTGCTTGGGATCTGCTGTGGTTTTAGATTTAGTGGGGTGTTCAAATCTTTGCTTAGTGTCATGTGGAATGTAGGCATTTAATGGTCACAATTTCTGGCCTTTAAAAACTTTATCAGGCTGATAGTCTTACTACTTATTCTAACGTTACTGTCCAAGCTGTTCTGGTTGAAGTGAACACCTTGACCATATTTTGTGTGACTCAGAACGTTCCTTACAGGCTTGGTCAGTCATGTTTTATTGTACATGCTTCGCTCTTTATAAGTACTCTCGTACACAGATTTTCACTTATCCGTACTGTAAATATTAAGACCATCCCTCTTTATCCATACCAACCTAGATATTTTATATAAGGTCCGGGAATGGTGGAGGGGTGGGGGTGGGAAGTCCCTCGTGGAGTCAAGATCTACCTCCCATTTTATCTAACGGGTAGATTATCTAATGGGTTCATGGTGGAACAGAAGTAGATGTCCTGCTTTCATAAAATTACACTAACAATAATGTTGTTGACATGTGTTAACACAAAAAGAATCTTTGGGAGTCTTAACAATTTAGTTAACACACCTTTTCTATATTAAGCCAGCAGGTTGTTGGGAGAAAAACAGGGACTGCATCTCTTCATAAGGTCACCATTAAGATTGATGAGAATGATGTGTCAAAACCTTTGCAAATTTCTCACGAACCTCCCCTTCCGGCCTGTGATTCCAAATTAATCGAAAGGGCTATGAAGGTAAACAACATGCTAGTTAGAGTTGGCATATGATGTTATTGAATGATTATTTGTAAAGTAAATATCTCTTATGCACTAGAATAGAGAGTGCTTGGCTTCTCTTTCTAGTCTCTACTTCTGTTTCAATTACTGTTTAGTAGCTGATTGGATTAGTGTCTGGGGAGCTCAGTTAGATTTTATGTAAATTCAACAGTTATTTCACCCATGAGTACAATGAGTTGGAGCTTCACCCTTTGCCTGTTGCAAAATTTAACAGTTCTAACCTCTTGGAACACACACACACACAATATGTATATGTATATGTATATGTATGTATATGTATATGTATATGTATATGTGTGTTATGACACTGTACTCTTTTGAAGGTAATGGGGATAGCAAACTAAAGCTGTACTTGGGTATATCCTCTACCAGGAAGTTATTATTTGACTGATTACATAGGAACCAAGGCAAGGGGCTTCACAAGATCCTGCATAATTGTCCCACCCCTACTTTTCCTGCATCCAGCTTTTGTATCCATAGAAAAAATGTTTTGGAATGGGAGGTGGGGTTTTCCCACACATTCTTGAGAAGCGTCTTGCATATCTCAAGAGGTTAAGTGTTAACCTCTTAATTTAAAAACTGGTTCCTGCATGAGCAGCCAGGCAGTATTTTTTGCCATTTGGTAATGCGAAATTCAGGCATGGAGGTAGTAGAAGTGTAGGATTCCCTGAGAGCGGCTGGAAGGTCTCTGACTACTTTCCTGTAGCCTCTATCATTCCCCCTTTGTTGCTTCCCCCCCTCCAGGCTTCTTCACATTCCTTCTCCCCCTTCCTCGTCCTCTGCTCCCCTAACCTTCTTCCCAGTGCCTTCCAGCTCTTTGTGTCCCTTTTCCCAGCTGTACCTCTGTGTTCCTTGTCATTCAATCCCACCTCTGGATCATCCTCCTTTGTTCTCTTCCCGTTCCTTCTGCTCCTGTTTCATCCCTCCTCTCTCTCCTTGCCTTCTTCTGTCCCTTTTGAGCTTCCTGCCTTGCCTCCATTGCCCCCAATTAGCAAGATTACAGCCAGCTGAGTGGCTGGTCAGAACTCAAAACATCTTGCTGCCCAGCAGTGACTTCATCCTTGGGCTAAATACAGTATATGGAAATCCCAGCTCACCACCACTTGCTACTGCTTCTCCAACCGCCATGGGTCACAGCCACTGATAATGGGGGAGGGGGAATTACAAAGCAATTGACTGGACCCAAACAAGACTTGCAGCGTAATCCTGCGCAACTATAGATTGGTGGAGCAAGTGTTCCGCTGGTCTAGGGTGTCACAAAAATGCCATAAGTCACTTTTGCGGCACCCGTGGATTAAGCAGTGCCAGCGCAGAGGCCAGCGTTGCTCACTCCACCGATGGCCACAAACCATGCCACTGGACACAGGTAACACCTGTGCCGGGACGGCAAGAGGGCGTGGGAATGGCAGGCTGGGGTAGCGGGGGAGGGGCGTTTGGCTGGCGGGGGAGGGGATATCGGCGGCATGCTCACTGATATCCTAACCCCCTTCCCGAGCCTGGCCGGCCTTACATGGCCTCCCTTGATTTGCGTCGGCTATTTTGCTGGTGCACATTTGAGGAGGCCCATTGGGGCTGCTGGGGCTGACAGTGGGGGAAAGGGACGAACATACCTTTCCCCCCGAGGTGTGCCCCAGCTCCACCAGCACGGCCCTGATCATGCTTAGGATCTGTCGCAGTGCGCTCTGCACGCTATGGCAGATCTTAGGCAGGATTAGGCTGCCCGTTGAGACAAAGAGTGCTAGGAGAGTATTTGGGTTAGTGAAGTAATGACAAGGCTGGACTTACTTCATCTTCCCCTTTTGTTATCTAAAAAACTTACTTGCTCAGGTTAACAGTTGGGGAAGGTAATCTATAAGAGGGGGCGAGTGGCTGTATTGTTATCCTTCACCTAATGCCTTGGGTATGTTGCTGCTCCATAGCACCAAGAACCTGATTTTCATAAGGTGTACGACTGGACTTAATTGTCAGGCGTCACCTTTACCTTATACATAACAAAGTTCCTATTAAACCTGTGATAGTTCTGATCTTCAGTTCTTTAACAACATTAAAGAATTTGGTTCTCATTTTGATCTTGGAAATTGTGGAATATAGGATTGGGCCTGGCAACTGTAAAATCCATGCCTTGTTAGAAATGTAGGTGAAAGCTCTTGCTGCTTTACAAACCATACTGTGGTTATAAAATAGCCCTTTTGTGGTCTCATTGTACAGAAAGCAGTACTGTATTCTATATTTGAGAAGACACGATACAATTTTAGTTGACTTATTGAGACTGACATACTACTATACTTAGATGAAATAAAACCAGTGTTAATACCCTGTTTCCCCTAAAATAAGACCTCCCCTGAAAGTAAGACCTACCATCATTTTTGCATGGTTTTTGCTGGCACTCGTCAATATAAGTCCTCCCCGAAAGTAAGACCTAGCTAGGATCATCAGCCAGATGGACGCGACCCCCCGGCACTTTGACCAATTAAAGCTTCATTCTTTCCCGAGGGTACAAGGCTCTGCAAGGCCTGCACTTGAGTCCTCCACCATAGAGTCGATGTGCTAGAGAGGCCAGCAAGGAGGCTGCAATCTTGCAGAGTCTCTTTAGCACGTTGTCTCCATGGTGGAGGACTTGAGTCTTGGAGTCTTTGGAGTCTTGAGTCTTGGAGACGACATGCTAGAGAGACTCTGCAAGGTTGCAGCCTCCTTTCAGGCCTTGCTGGCTTCTTTAGCATGTCATCTCTATGGTGGAGGACTCAAGTGCAGGCCTTGCAGAGCCTTGCACCCTCGGGAAAGAATGAAGCTTTAATCGGTCAAAGTAAGTGCCGGAGGGGTCGTGGGGGTCACGCCACAGGTTGGGAAAATAAGACCTCCCTGAAAATAAGACCTACTGCATTTTTTTGGAGCCAAAATTAATATAAGACACTGTCTTATTTTTGGGGAAACACTGTATTTGTCGGAGCTGCTCTAGAAATTTCTACTCAAAATGCTTTACAATTGTGAGCTGATCCTTAAATTTAGTTTTTGTTGATAGGTATGTATTTTAAGTAACTACTCTAACATTTCTTTTCTCCTCAGATAGACCACTTGTCTGTAGAGAAGCTCCTGATAGACAGTGTCCATGCAAGAGCTCATCAGAAACTCCAGGAACTAAAAGCCATTCTTAAGAGTCACAATGTTAATGATAATTGTATGTGGTATCTGAACTTTATATACTTCATTTTGCATTTTTCATATTCCCTCTCTTTACTGCAAGGCATAAATACTGTAGTGAATGAACACTATTGAATATTATTATTATTATTATTATTGGAAGGCGACTTACCTGTGCCTAATCAAATGCTTACTTTGTATAATAGCAGAGCTAGTATTTAGTAGGAAAAGCTGCCTCCATCTACTTTAGAAAAAAACTTGGGTCTCACACTACAGTTCTTTAGTGAGCTTTGAATTGATTGTTGCTTTTTTTTGGTCCTGCATTATTTTGAATATCCCATAGAAAAGTGATTCAAAATAAATGGCAATTGTTTCCACATTTAATGAATATACTGTGATGCTGTTCTGTATATTGGATTGTTGTGAAGCTCTCTTGGAATTAGTTTTATTACTTTTCAAGGTCTTCTTAAATTATACCAGCAGAGATAGGTGTTTAAGGGTTTTTTATTTGAATGTATTGCATCTTATAGTATACGGCCTAAAATGTTTCATATAGGATGAACTTGAATAAGTATGCAGTTATTCCACCTTGTAGCAAAATGGTGTACTGAACTTTATGCTTTGTACTAGTGTGCAAAGCACTGACACTGACAGGTGTATGAAAGCAGTTATTGGGTCCCCAGCTTATTACTGTTATACATCAAACTCTGCTGCTTCTCCCCCCCCCCCTCAACCCAGGACCTCCTGCTTAGACACTGGCCCTCCAAATTAAAGTATCAAGTTTTTCTAACTGCCTTTGGTCTTTAGTAGTTATATTGATGAATATTGCTAATGTACAGGTTTATTCATTAGTGCATATTCAAGTTAGAGGGGAAGGATACTATCTCTGAACACACTGTATTCAAAGGGCAAAGACAGCAACAATTGCATAATGGTTCATTATTTTTAATTGCATTGATAATATCTTACTAGTGCTCGGCTAAAACATAATTAAGCATAAAAACTTACATTCAAAAGTATTTCTATTCATGATGGGGCTATGTAGTTTTGGCGCTGGGAAATTTTCACTTGATTATGCAAGACTGAACTTTGTGCCTCAGCTTATTAATTCTTTAATTTTAGCTTTTATAGAAACAGCTCTCCCGACACTTGTTATACCTATTCTGGAGCCATGTGGTCGATCTGAATGTCTGCATATTTTTGTAGATCTTCATTCTGGAATGTTTCAACTAATGCTTTATGGAATTGGTAAGTAAATAAGACCTAATTGTACTTTCAGTTATGTGTTTCCTTCTAAATCTTATTAAAATCCTTAGTAGGGATTGCAGAATTCAGCTGTTTATCTCTGACCTTGTAACTAGAAAGAGATAATATAATCTTATGGATGGAAATGAAGTATATAGAATGGTGGTGATGGTTAGGAGGAGCAGGAATATTCAATGAATTAACATTTTGTAGGCTTAAAGCGCAGACCAGTGTTATCTGTGGAGCTGGTTGCAAATAGCAGTAGTGATTGGAGCTGGTTGCAAATGGCAGTAGTGCTGGCTAAGCCAAAACAAAACACCTGGTTGAATTTATAGAGAGTAGGAATTGCTCATAGCTGAAATGCATGTGTTGTGTATTCAGAATCCTGGTTTCTTAATAGCTGAGAGAAGAATATATAAAATATAAATGGCATTTTCTAGGCCATATTTCGTAGAATGCTATGCAAGTACCTGGATAGGGCTGCTTTTAAGAATGAAATAAGAGACTGGAGGTGCTGTTGTTCTAATCCAGTGCCACAGTTTCTCTTTATTTCATTTTAACCTTTGAACTGTAAAAGTTTGTACTTTTAAACTTTATTTAAAAATGCATCCCAAAGCATGTAGGCAATACTTTACTGGAGAAATGGAGTTTGCATGTTGTTCATATGAGCGCTGTAAATTATGATCTAACGGAGCCTGAGATCTGTCTATGATACATTAGTGGTTTGTGCAGCATTAGTTCATAACAGGGAACCCAACAAGTTTCAGTGATTTTTTTGTTCACGTGTTGCTGATTCTTCTTAAAAGAGGTAATGTGATACCCTTTTAAATATTTGAACTTGAATCATATAATTAGGTAAGCTTGTTAGTGTGTGTTCCTTAAATCCCAGACCTAATTTTTTGAATTAAATGAAAATGTTATATTTAAGTGGTAATTAATCAAGTATCTCTGTAGACCAGCAGACACTGGATGACATAGAAAAGTCTGTTAATGATGACATGAAGCGTATCATTACTTGGCTCCAGCAACTGAAGTGAGTAAGCTGAGTTGTGAAATTTTAAGTACCTATTACACTATCTGCTGTGCCATCTCCTCTTCTCCAGTGTTATGTAAATAACATTCAATTTCAGTAACTCTGGTCTCATTTTCTCATTAAATGCAGCTATTACTTTGTGTTTGACAAGCCTGACTTACCCAACTCTTTATCCCTTCTTCTTCACTCTATAAGAACATAAGAAGAGCCCTGCTGGATCAGGCCAAAGGCCCGTCTAGTCCAGCTTCCTGTATCCCACAGTGGCCCCACCAGATGCCTCAGGGAGTGTACAGCCAACACTCATTCTCTCCCCCCCCCCCCTCCAAGCCTAGTAGCTTGTATACATGTTTGGGGAATACTCTCCTTAGATATTTTAAAGGGGCAGATGAAACTAAATTGTTAGCTGTCAGTTGGCCATTCCAGCCCTTGAAAATGCAGGTAACATTAATCAGCAAGAGCTTCTATCACCTAGGTTTCAGGGTGGAAAATTACAGTATTTTAAGAATTTTTCATTTTTGTGGTACTGCATGCATTTAAAATATTGTGGCGACCTCATTCTGAAAGGAAATAGAGCTTTAAAACTGCATTGTTTTGTTGCTTTCATTTGTAATTATGGGAATAATATGGGCGCTATTTAGTATGTTCTGTGATAGCAAGCCTTGGTTTGCTACCAGCTGTACACTTAATGGGAAGCTACAGACAATTCAGACTCCATGACAAGTATACCTGCATGATATGCAAAAACACATTTGTCATGTTGATGCATGTGTACCTGTGAAAGATCTTGGATGTGCATTTGAAACCCACATTTGTGAAATGACCCTATAACAATTTTCATCTGAGATTAAAATTCTGTTCTGTATGGGTTATACCCAAAGAAAATGAATCCTGACTAAGCCCATTGGTCATGACTACCTTAAGGCTCACTGATTTCAACTTGTCTCACTGGTTTCAGTGATGCTTAGTCAGGATTCACTTTCTTTGGATACAACCCTAGATTGCAAGGAGGTCAAAAACACGATGCATTCTAGTAAATACTAAAAGTTTTAACATCTGGGAGGCAAGCAAAAATGTTCTAGTACATGAATACTAATGGTTTTGTGTCCCCTTTTTATTTTTTTTAATTAAGGTTTTGGCTTGGACAGCAGCGTTGCAAACAATCAATAAAACATTTGCCTACTGTCAGCAGTGAAACACTACAGCTAGCTAATTATGCTGCTCATCCTGTGGGAAATCTCTCCAATCACAAGCTTTTCATCAAGCTCACCCGACTTCCACAGTACTACATTGTAAGTGAGTGTGGAGTCTACAAGTGAACTTGGTTCTTGGAATGAATCAAGTAAAATGAGCCTTTTTTATCAAATAGTGACTGCATTAAGATAGTCTAGGTGTGATTACTTCTTTCATCTTCAACTTTACTGCTTTAAACTGCTAGCATGTTGCTTATGATCACATTGTCTTTTATTCCAAACAAGCAAACTGCTTAATTTTCTAGCAGTTAATCTAAGGCAGGGTATTGCCAACTCTGGATTCTCAGGGGTCACTCTGTTCTCTGGAATTTACATATTATATATATACACCATACAAAATAAAAGGAAAAAGACTTGAAAGCATGGAATCTCTCTCAACTTAAAAATATTTTTCTTATGAATAAAACTGGCGGCAAACTTTTTATCATACCTTGATTAAAATTTGGTTAACGAGAAACCAGATTGCTTTGGGACCTGATCTGGCCTGTAGGCTAGCAGTTAATCTAAGGGAATAGGAAGTGAGACAAGTCTAAAATTCCTACTCCATTACCTGGAATACAAGGAGGTAGCAAGAAGGGATTATGTGAGCAGGGTAGGATGTTGAATTTTGTTTTGGAGCAGGAGCCCCCTCCCAGCCTTATTTCAGTCACCTTTTCGAACTCCCCTAATTTTGAAAAGCACCTTGTTGTGTAGCATTGAAAGTGGGGGGGGGACGACACTGCTGTTGGAAAAATTCAGGTCTTATGAGTTCTGTTTGCCATGCAAAATGAGTTGCCCATCGTTTTTTAAATCGTTAATTTTAAAATAATCAGTGTGCCCCTTAAGTTTCAGTGGATGACTTGTGTACTTTGGAAGAAGTTCTAGAAAAATATGTCTAGAATAGATAAGCATGTCTGCCAACTGTAGGTTGAGCTCTGCCAGGTTGATGAAAAAACAAAAATGATTTTGGTTTGAACATGTACATTTGTTAGGAAGCTCGCAGTCATGATGATACTTCTACATTGGCTGTTAAGAACTTGTTTAGCACTAACTACTATGACAGGAGGAGAGTTCATAAATTAGTTAACCGCTAAATACCTTCAAGCTATGTCAAAGTAATGTTTCTAACTTTGTAGGTAGTGGAGATGTTTGATGTTCCCAGCAACCCCACGCAACTGGAATACAAGTATTACTTTCTCTCTGTGACCTATGCCGAAGGAGATGATAACCCTGCTACTGCAGTTTTGTTGCAGCAGTTTAAACCAAATATTGAAGAACTGGTTTTAGACACAAAAAGCGGGAAACAAGCAAAAGGTGGCACAAAGCGCAAGGTATGGATTTGGCCACAGGTATTGGTGTAGATTGTAAGTGAGATCTCTTTGTTGAAGGTGAACTGTGAGATATACCTGGATAAGATTAGCTGGTCTTGTTTTAAACATGACACTTGAGTTCTCTGGCTGATGATAGCTAATGTCTCATAACAAAGAGTAAGCCTACTCAGCTGGACTTCTCTGTCTCCAGGATGGAAGCCGAAGAAACTAGATTTGAGAAGTTATAACTTCTGTACTGATTCTGGTAGCCTGCTTTTGCAGTCTGCACTTCTTGTATTTAAATAATAGTCCTAACTTAAATTCTTCCTCTTCAAAATGGATCTAATTTTATGGGTTTCATGTTTTATGTAGCTGAGTAAACTCCCACATCGTTTTGAGACGCCTCTTACAATATTGATTTATATAAGTGATACCTGTTGTACTCTGACTTTACATCTACAGAGGCAATTTATGAATCGGGAATTTAGATAAGCATCCAGAATATGTTTGTGTCCTAGTATGTAAGCAAACATTTATGATATGGAAGGTTGTTACAGTTTTACATAGTTTTTAAACAAATTTTTGAAATTAGAACACACTATCTTGTATTTATAAATTTTGCAATATCTTATACAAGTTGCATTGGGGTAATAAGTTCATAAGGCAGAGTAGATTTATCTAGCATTGATATACTGTTCAATCGACAGGTCAGATATTGTCAATTAGCCATCTAGTTATTTGACCGCAATGTCACATTCTATGAAGTCATGATGCTTTTGATGCTTGAAGAATTGGCCTGTTGCCTACATAGCACAACCGTTAGTGTTTAAATTAAAGTATCATAACTGTAGGCTGGCCCTTAGATTCCAGGATAAAGTAAGAGAAGAACTGTTCAGAAAATTGATCACGTTTATAAAAACTTACTTAACATTATTCAAATAAAATATAGTTGGCCCTTGATATTGACTAGTTCCGTTCCTGGAACCACAGTGGATGCCAAAAATTGCAGATACTTAAGTCCGCAGTTTAAACCAGGTCAGGTGGGGGCTGTGGCATTTTACCTTTTTGAAGAGCTGTGCGGGTCCGCCGCCCGTTTCTTCCATCCAGTGACACATTCTAAGGTTCTAAAGGCCTGTAAAAAGAAAAAAAGTGACCAGAAGCTACTTCCGATGCCGCACCGGACAGAGGAAGCAGGTGGTGGGCCCACCGGTTCTTCAAAAAGGTAAAATGGCGCTGACCCCAGTGGAATCCTTTCCTCTGCGGATGGCCATCTGTAGATACGCAAATCCGCAGATGCGAAGGGCCCACTGTAATTCATTAAAGCTTGCTTATTATGAAGCAACTAACTCATGAATTAATTCATTTGTACTTGTAATTTATGTAAGTATCAAATCAGTTGAGTATTAAATTTGTGTTCTAATATAGTTAATACACTAAAAATAGTTGACTATTATTTGACAACGTGTGACTGGTCAGTGGTTATTCAGTGGTCAAATGATCCTAGATTAATCTGTTGTAAACCTTTTGATAGACTAAAGAGCCCTTGAATGATTGGGCAATATATTAAAAGCGCGCGCGCACACGCACACACAGAATAAAAGTACTTATATTCACTGATGAGTACCACTTAAAAGAGGTATTCCCCCATCTCTCACAGATCTAAGATGTGCAATGGTGTCTACCTGATCCAGTGTGCACGGGGCATGGATACAGCGCCAGAAGGAAGGCGCAGTCCTTCCTACCAGTGCCACCTCCTCTCTGGGTTTCAAAACGTGCCTTACGGCACATATGTGACACCTGGCACTGGTGCTGTGGCCTCAGTGTCGGTGCCTATAGGATTGGGCTGCAAGACATCCACATATTAGTATACCAATTAAAATGCCAGGACTCCTGTCTTTGTGATTTAAAGTTATGAAATTTCGGATTACTCATGAGCTGGTATGAATATTTTAGCCACCATAACTGGATACCTAGGATTTTTCTGGCCCATGAAATCCATGTTAGAGTTTAACTACAGAAATCATAAAAGGGCTTTTAGATCACTGATGTGTTAATCTGACCCAGGGGCCTGAAATTAGTATTTGCAAGGCTGAAGTAAAACTGTATAATTTAACCAAGTTATCTAGTAAGTACCTCAGACCTACTAATTAAATGGATATGTTCCTAGATACACAGCTGATATATAGCATAATCCTTTGCACATTTACTCAAAAGTAAATCACACATTGTTCAGTGAAACGCTGCCAATTAGGTGTGCAGGAGATCTACAGCCTAAATGTTTGCAAGCCAGTTATTGACTAGTATTGAATTGATAGACAGTGGGTAAATCTTGTCATATTCCTCATGCCTGTAGTTTAAGACATAGAACAAAGATCCACCTGTGTAAACTGCACCTTGCTAAAAAACGCTATTATAATATTTTCTAGTTGTCTGGTGACCCGTGTCCTATAGAACCCAAGAAGCCAAAACGATCTGGAGAAATGTGTGCCTTCAATAAAGTTCTAGCTCACATTGTAGCAATGTGTGATACAAATATGCCATTTATAGGACTTCGTATGGAGGTAAGTAACAAATGGGGTGATGACTCTCCTCCCACTGAAGAGTGGGGTCTTGAATGATAATTCTCCCTTAAATTGGGGTTTTGTAAGGAGAATTTGCTGCGATGGCTTAGTGGTAAAGACACTGAACTGCAGACTGGGAGGTAGGCAGGACAACAGTTTGAGACTCGAGTACCACATGACGGTGTGAGCTACCATCTTAGGCTTCAGCTCTTGCCAACCTAGCAGTTCGAAAGCAAGAAATTGCAAGTAGATTAATAGGTACCGCCTCAGTGGGAAGGTAACAGTATTCTGTGTGCCTTGGTGTTGAGTCATGCTAGCCACATGACCATAGAAGCGTCTTTGGACATCGCTGCTCTTCGACTTTGAAACGGAGATGAGCACCGCCCCTAGAGTCGGTAACGACTGGCTTTCGAGCAAGGGGAACCTTTACCTTTACCCTAAGGAGAAGGATCTCAGTCCTAGGCTTGGCAGTGTGGGGAATGGGTCCAGCATGGTAAATGGTTTTGCCAAATTGCAATGGATATTGACTACTATAAATACTTACTAGTGCTTAATAGTTAATCAGTGATGATCTTGCTGTCAAGCTTTGGAAGTTACAAATTCATGCAATTTGTTTTTGGCAACTTCAAGTAGATACAGCAAGTGTGGTGTAGGGAAAGGAGGAGGTTTTTCCAAAGTTGGAAGTTGTAGTGCAGTTTCTTAGCTTCTAGAGAGGCAAAGTTTTGACAGATGGATATGAAGTGTAGAGTTCCCTGCAGTAACTCTATTTAACTATTCCGATTTAACTTGAACCTTTCTCTTGCTATGAAAATGTAAAGTTAAACTGACAAAGTCTGTGTTGGTTTCAGTTATCCAGCATGGAAATCCCACATCAAGGAGTCCAGGTGGAAGGAGATGGCTTCAGTCATGCTATTCGTTTACTAAAGTAAAGAGATTTTGCCATGCTTTTTAATAACTAAAGCATTGTGGAAGGAGGAGAAGTACTTGATATGCAACATGTTATAGGATTAAAATCTGAACTTTTTTTTCATTATGAAGATACTGACTTCATCCTTGAAGGAAGCAGAAAACTGAAGAAACCTTGAAAGTCATTTGCAAAATATATGTAACTGAACTTGGTTGCTTAAGATTTGAATTTTTGTCCGATTTTAGACAAGCAATTTTTGCCTTTAAGCTTAGCTTAGATGAGTTTAAAGAATGGAAACACAGCACAATCCTGACTAAGGATCCAGCCGGTGGCCCAGGGCAGCCTACCAGATCCTGAGCCCAGACTTCTGTTGCACAGGCGGGTTGGAGGTCTACTCGGAGGCCGATAGTTCCGCGGAAGTCAGAGGAGGCCAGCTGCCCAGTGGGGACAGGGATATGGCAGGCACCATCCCCCGCCCCCTCCCTGGCTGGCTAGACCAATGGCCCCCCCTCCCTCGCCCGCTGGACTGCCCATGCGGCCGCCGGGGGAGCGCTTACCTTCCTCCGGCAGCCGCGTCCTCGGTCCGGTGACGGAGTGAGGGGGGCCGTTCCAATGCTCCGGTGGATTGCGCCCACAATTTAAGTATTGTGTGCCTGTATTTTTATGCTACTTGTCAACCTAGTACAGTAGTTGACCAGTCTTCGTTTTGCTTTATTTAAAAGCAGCAAAGACGGGTATTGTGGCCGACTGGCAAAATTCCACTTCTCATTAATCTGTGTTTACACCTACTACTTTGTTGTTCATTGATATAATATACCATACATGAGTTGTTTAAAAAATACATTTTGTGTACTGCTTGTATTTTAAAGTTCCGAGGAGCTATTCAAAATTTCCCTGCCAAGACACTTTTTATTGTAAAAGGTCAAGTTTTCCTGAAAATATTGAGCATGATAAGCTGAGTTGTGCGGCTAGAGACTAAATCAAGTGCCTTGTCTCCCCTTTTTTTGAACAGAATTCCTCCATGTAAGGGTACAAGTGAGGAAACCCAGAAGGCGCTGGACCGTTCCCTTCTTGATTGCACTTTCCGATTGCAAGGTAGAAATAACCGCACATGGGTGGCTGAACTGGTATTTGCAAATTGCCCACTTAACAGCACTTCTTCCAGGGAGCAAGGTTAGTGTTATAATTCGCTTGCGTATTTTCCACATTCTGCTTTCACTTTCCAAGTGTCAGCATTACTTGACCACTCTCTAACTTTTGTAGGACCAACCCGTCATGTTTACTTGACATATGAAAGCCAGTTGTCGGAACCAGTTGGTGGCCGAAAAGTAGTTGAGATGTTCCTTAATGACTGGAACAGTATTGCTCGATTATATGAATGTGTGTTAGAATTTGCCCGAACCCTACCAGGTATGAAGACATTTTGCTTTGTTCATGTATTGAAGTAAAAGCTTTACCGAAGCAATTTACACTTCTTTGCATCTCTTCTCTCCTGCCCCCACTTTTATCTTTTGAAGAAATACCCAGCCATCTAAATGTTTTCTCAGAGGTCCGGATCTATAATTACCGGAAGCTAATTCTTTGTTATGGAACTACCAAGGGAAGTTCTGTAAGTAATCTTTTTTCTTCTAACACCCTCCTAAAGTTGTGTTATCTTACAACACTTCTTAGGATATGTCTTTTTAAAAATGCAGATCTAATTGGTTGTAAAACTTGTTCCCATACTAACTTATGCACCAACTAGTTCTGTTCTGTGCTTTTCTTGTGCTGCAGTTCCTCACTGACGTGATTTAAGTGGTTTGGCATTGTATGACTGAAACTTAGGCTTCTGTGCTCAGTCTCCCTCCTTCTCTTACATGCTCAGCTTAAATGGTTACTTCCTCATTTGTGGCAACTGTGGTCAGTTGTTACATCTGAGCTAGAAAACTGATTTGTATTTGTATTGCAGTTTTGGATCAAACTCTAACTTTATCAAAGCAGAGCATGCACAAGGGGAGGGGTAACACTGCCCAAGCATGGGGCAAATAAACTACAGTATCTGGTCCTCCTGAGAGGAAGAAAGTGCGTTTTCCTTTCTCTAACCCTGGACGTTTTAGAATGCCAAGTCAGTTACAAGGGTAGGATCATCAAACATAATGGTACCAAAATTCATATGACGTTGCCTTATACTGAGTCCGATCATTGGTCCTTCTAGCCCATTATAGTCCGAGAAATCTTTCCCTTCCCTGTTACCCGAGATCCTTTTACTGGAGATGATGGAATTTGAACCTGGGACCGTCTGTATGCTAAGCATGTGCTCTACCGCTAAGTTATAGCCCTTCCCCTGATGTAATGCTATAGACATCAAGTAGCCAATTGTTTTGTAAACTGAAAATATTCTTCTATATAAATCTTCAAAATGCTGCTACAGTATGTTTTAAGATAGTTTGAAATATGGTAAATTTACTTGCCTTTCATTTTGTTTCTTTTTTTAAACTTACATGTTCATGTATATACAGGGCTGTGAAACTATCCTTTGGTATGATAGGATTCCCCCCCCCCCTAAACTTCTTCATTGTATTTATAGATCAGCATTCAGTGGAATTCTGCCCACCAGAAATTCCATATATCACTGGGAACAGTTGGACCAAACTCAGGTTGCAGTAACTGTCATAATACTATCCTGCACCAGCTCCAGGAGATGTTCAATAAATCACCAAATGTAGTACAGCTCTTACAGGTAACAAATTCTTGGGGGGGGGGGGGATTTCATTTACTGAAAAACAAATCTTCTAAACTGAATATTTAATTAGAAATGCAGAATGTAGTAAAGAACAGATTATTTAACTGTTCAGCAGGAATATGTGTTTGTACAAGAGGCCACAAGACTTGTGGGGCTGCAGGAGGGGAAATCCTCAAACCCTTGCTTTGCATATTTAATATGCTGTTAATGTGCTCTTTTTTTTAACAAAACTATGTGTGAGGGAGGGAAATGGTGGTATGAACATTTTAATACACGGTGAATAAACCAGCAGGGTAATATCCAATGTGTAAATTACCTTACAGCAGCATTTGTTAGTTGTGTATCAGGGCTAGGTATCTATGGTTCGTTCTTGTGAAACTAAACAAGCTGTCTGTTTACTTGCAGGTTTTGTACGATACTCAGGCTCCGTTAAATGCTATCAATAAGCTCCCAACTGTGCCAATGCTGGGATTGACACAGCGCACCAACACTGCCTATCAGTGTTTCTCAATCCTGCCTCAGTCACCCACTCACATCAGGCTGGCCTTTAGAAATATGTATTGCATTGACATTTACTGCCAGAGCCGTGGGGTTGTGGCAATTCGTGATGGAGCCTATAGTCTTTTTGACAATAGTAAAATTGTTGAAGGCTTTTACCCTGCACCAGGATTAAAGGTGACTATATCTGTATTCTGCAGTATAATTAGAGAGGGTTGTGGGTGGGTGCTGTCATTGACTTTACTGAAAGTTTTGCTTTAAGAGGAAAAGCCCTTTGAAAGACTGCCTTTGTTATAAAAAAAGGTAAAGGTATCCCCTGACAATTAAGTCCAGTCGTGTCCGACTCTAGGGTGTGGTGCTCATCTCCATTTCAAAGCCGAAGAGCCAGCGTTGTCCGAAGACGCCTCCGTGGTCATGTGGCCGGCATGACTCTCCTTGCCGCAGCGCGTAGCATGCGGTTGGAACACGGAGCGTTATAGTTCCTTTGTTACAGTTCCTCCAAATTTCAGTTCTAAGCGTTTGTTGCCCAGTACTAGGAATCAAACTCCCTGTCTACCTCTTAGGGAATAATGACAGTGTCTAGTGTAGATATTGGACAGCAACATCCTCTGAGCCACCATGCTTTCTGTGCTGACGTATTTTGAAACACTAGTTATAAGGCTACTCAAAACCAGTACAGAAGTGGACTGTAGGTGAGTAAGTCACATACTTTGTATGCATGAAGTCCCAGGTTCAGTCCTTGAGTTAAGATTAGGTAGCAAGACTGGGGGAGACCCCCTACCTGAGGTCTTGGAAACAGGCTGCTGACAGTCAGCTAGATAGTACTGAGCTGGGTGGATCAACAGGCTTTAAGAGTCTGGCTCAGTTGGTAGAGTGACCATCTCATATATGCCTGAAGGTCTGAAGGACGGCAGTTCAAGACAGCCGGAAGTGTCTGTGTCTGTTGGAGAGCTGCTGGCACGCCGAGCTGATAAGTTGCAGAGCCTCGGGGGGGGGGGGGGGAGGAGAGTGGAACTGCAACTGCACTTGAGTGAGAGTCAAAGTTGCCCTGTCAGCTGAAGCATGGTGAGGCGAACGTCGGAGAGAGAGAACTGGACTGTGAAAGAAACATCTAGAATGAAGGGTTCTATGAAAGATTAGAACATTATTATATTGTAAAAACCCCTTGGTTTAGAAAGTTGGCCCATGTAAACTGCCTTTGAATTAAAGTTGAAGGAGAAATCTGATGACCAAAGAAAAGGCGGTATATAAATACTGGTTTGTTTATTTCTAAGGCAGCTTCATATAGTTGTATTAAATACAAGACAATGAAGAAATGGTTCTGTCGATACAAATATGCATTTCTAAAGCTTGTTTGGATCCCCCCTCCCCAGCTTTGCATTGGTTTGTTAGAATTAAATTCCATAGTGCTGTAGTCAAATAGCCTTCAGTTATGTTCTGTGATTTGGCAGTCATGTTTTTAAAGACTTGAACCTTCTAGAAGTTTTTGTGGCTTTGCAACTATTAATTTTGGGTAGATCTAATTTTGATTAGATAAAAATAATTCTTGTGCTTGTTTCTGGGCTAGATATCTTTTTGTTTAAGGGTAGAGTGGCTTATTCGGGTAAAACGTTTTTGAATAAGAAAAGGTACATTTGCCAAGGAAAAAGAGCAACCACCAGATGGATTCATGGCTTCTGATCCTATTGTGAAATATAATTCTGCTTTCTTAATGTTTTAATCCTTGGAGATTCAGAGAGAAACTTCTATAGAGTACATGAAAGGTATATATTTATAGGATTATTCAATGTCCCTACTAAGATTGGTCTATATATCTGAGAGACATAATGGGAAAATGTTGGCTAATAAACCTAAATATTCTATATCCACAGACATTCCTGAATATGTTTGTTGACAGCAATCAGGATGCACGAAGACGATCTGTCAATGAAGATGATAATCCACCATCTCCTATTGGAGGGGACATGATGGATTCTTTGCTATCGCAACTTCAACCTCAGCAGCAGGTTGGTTGTGTGTGTGTGTGTGTGTGTGTGTGTTTACAAATATGAAAGATTACACAGCAAATGTAGGCAAAGCTCCTATGATTAAAGGCTCAATCCTATTATTGAGATCTGCCAGTGTATCTCCACATACGCTGGTGCAGTGGCAGTCCCGCCAGCGTAGAAGCTCTCCTACCGAAGGATGTGCCTCGGAAACACCAGTGCAACACTGGAAGTTTGCCATGGGTTTACTGTCTCCATGGTAGACAGTAAACCAACTGGTGCAGCTAGACCTTGTTGGCAGCTGATAGATGGCTGTCCCTTGGATAACTTGCAATGGCTTGGATGGATGTGTGTGAGTGGAATGAGGGAGCTTGAACCCTTGGTGCAGGCAGGGACTCCTAGCAGTTCATATAAGAATTTAATTCAAACTTGATTTGAAAAGTGTATTCTCTCCTTTGAGTAGTTCGAGTGATGTTTGTGTTCAGGACACAAGTACTGCACTTATTGCTGGCTAGCAGCAATATAGCATAGATCAGTGTTTCTCAAACGGTGGGTCGGGACCCACTTGGTGGGTCACGACCTGATTTCTGATGGGTCCCAGGTGCTGGAAAAATCAGATAAGTAATTGCCACAAGCCCTGAGGCTATTCAAAAATCAGGCAGCTGCTACTTGCTATTCAAAAATCAGATAGCTGCTAATTGCAAGCTTGTGTAAATATAGGGAGATAAATGTTTAAGCATCTCGTAAAGCTAGGTCCCAATAGAATGTCATTTTAAAGAGTGGGTCCTGGTGCTAAAACGTTTGAGAGCCACTGGCATAGATCATATAGTTGCCATGGAAATAATTAAAGGAAAAATAGCTCTTGGGAGCAAAAGCCCAAGGCACAAGTTTGAAGATAGCTTTGCAGAGCTCCTGTGAGGAAGTGTACAATAGACAAATCATGACTTGCTAGAAGAGAAAAGCTACATACTAGAAATGGAAATTGAAAGTTGTCTCCTGTGTCCTATGTGATTTATCAGAAATACTTTGGACAAGTCAGATGCCTGAGGATCAAATCTTTCCTAAATACTCTAGACCTTAAGAATGGAGAATTATTGAAACCTATATTTTATTACAACTAACATCTTTTTTTTATTTCAGCAGTCTTCAAAACAGACAGGAGCACCAGGAGCTTACCCTTTGATATCACCCCCCACATCCTACCACAATACTGTCACCCCATCGCCTTCCATGATGCTCACACAGTCTCCAGGTAAGATGGCTTTCCTTAGTAACAGCAGTTGAAGGCATTCAGAGTTTCTGAGGTCCTTAAATGAAATGTGCCATATTGTGTTTTGATTTTAAAGTGTCACTTCACGTAACCTTAGAAAGTATAGAACTAATTTTTGTTTTGAACATCCCCTTTAGGAACTCTACATGCTGCAAGCTCTCCAAGTGGTGCATTAAGAGCACCATCCCCAGCATCATTTGGCCCAACTCCTTCCCCTTCATCTCTTGGAATCACAATGGGACCAAGTGCAAATTTTGCTAGCCCACACGGTAAGCTTGGGTAGTTGGAGACTGAGAGGAAACTCTACACGAGAAACCACAGAACTAGCTGACCTTTTCCTGTGTCTTGGAATGGCTGCTACTCTTGTCATGCTTGAGATACTGACTCTGAAATGGCAGCAACCAATTCTCGAACACACTGAGCTTTGGACTGCTGCAGAATTAGGAGGTGGTGTTCCTGAATGTTGTCTTAACCCAGCCTTGTAATTAAAGTTTAGAAATGGTCCCACTGTCCAAAATGTCCCTCACCTGCTTCAGAGGGCTTACGGAGGGCTCTGTGAGCAGCGGTGATGACGAAGCTTTTCTCTTTTTAAAAACCTTTTCTGTCATGCCTCTGTGGGTGGCGGCTTCACCAGCACAGCACATTAAACACTGATAGCATTCTCAGCGGCCAGCTTCAAAGCTTCCTTGTGACACTGCTATACATTTCCAGGGATGTCAATTGACACATTAACCTGTACACATGTGTAGTGGAAATGTGTATAGTACTAAATTTTCTGTAGAATGGCTGCAGTAGATGTTGCCGCTTTCTAAAGCTTTTGCTAACCAGTTGCAAAGTAAGAAAATGGCTCCAAATTACTCACTGGCTACTTAATAATTCTGCAGCACTCCAGTTAATATTCATAGCTAACTAAAACTTTCATGTGATGTTAAATATGACGGTGTTTTCTGAATTCTTCCAGGCACTGAATTCTCTGATTTAAAGTGATCATTTGGAAATATTTAACAGGAGCTTCTGTATCTAAAACCCTCATTTGAAAACCAAAAAAAAACCTAATATGTTTTGTTTACAAAGGGTAACTGGTTATCCCATGTTTACAAATGCAGTTTGCCCATGCAAAGGTAGGAACAGTGGGCCCCGGTATCCGCAGATTTTTGGTATCTGCGGGGTGTGTGTGTGTCCAGAACGGAACCCTCACGGATACAGAGGTCTGACTGTACCCTTCTTTTGAAGACTTGCTTGACACCTAAATTATTCCTTTTATTCTCTTGTTCATTTCTAATTGAATTGAGTTCTTTTGCTGCTAGTTTTATTTGTGTTGCTGTTTGCTTTTTATAGTTTAACGTAAACATATTGGACAATTAATTGGAAAAGTGGTATATAAATATGTTGAACAGAACAAAGCAAAATTATGCTATATTACATATAATAGATTTGCAAGAAATGTGCTAATAATCACTCTTCTCCCTTGTATCCATCTTAGATTGTAAGCCCTTCTGGGGCAGAGAACTATCTTCTATTGTTACGCAACATGCGCATTGATGGCACTATATAAATACTTAATGATAATAAGAGGTGTTTGATGAAGCCCTCAAATCTTGCCTCGTATCCAGGAGCCTTTTGCAGTAATCAAAACATTATGCAGGCAAAACTCTTTGACAAGTAGGCTGAACATTAAAGCATTCCTTTAAGATTTAGCACTTAAGCAGTTTATAAAGTGGTCAGAGGATTTCTAATATTTTTTGTTAGGTGGGAAATATTGAGGAAGACTGTGAATGAAATAGCACCCATTTATGTGACATGTAGTTTATTTGCCTGGTTGACATCAGGGATGACTAGGTCAGACACTGGCCAAGGATCTAACCTGGCAGGGCTGACCCCTGAACCTTCAATATCAGTGATAGAACTAGTGCCTAGTGCACCATCAGGAAATGGGCAGGGGGTACTATAGAGGGCCCAATGTAGGTTTTTGCCCCAGGCCCCAGCAACCTAGCACCAGTGCTGTTTGTTAGTACTTGAGTTACTGCTAAAGAACACGGCCTTCAAATCTCTTGTGATTTCTGTAGGTACCCTAGATCCTAGTTCACCATACACAGTGATGTCCCCCAGTCAACGTGCTGGCAATTGGCCAGGCTCACCTCAGGTACCTGGTCCCTCTCCAGCAGCACGGATGCCTGGAATGTCACCAGCCAACCCTTCTTTACATTCTCCGGTACCAGATGCTTCTCATTCCCCACGAGCTGGAACAAGTAAGTAATGCTGACAGTGGATATGTTGCACAAAACGTCTATTGCTAATAAAGGCCATGGATGTTCCATCCTGTATTCATTATTTCACTACAAAATTCTCTTGCTGGCATGACAGTCCAGTTGTAGTCCAAGGCAAGCTGAAGTTTACTGATTATTGATCAATTAATTCCCTCCTAGAACATACCTAAATAACCCAAGTATATGAATACTCCTAATGTCAGTGAACTAACTTGTGAAGTAACTAACTTGCATATTCCAAGTTGAACTTGGACATTATGCCTAAGCTCTGGAATAACTTTTGATAGTTGGTCCTGGTCTGGGTAACTTATCCACTCAACTGCACGCAAGGCTCCTGTAAGCTGCTTCTCAGTCTTCAGAATGTCAAAAACATTCCAACGTCCTCAGTGTACTTTTTACTGTCTTCTGCATGCAAAGTACCATGCAAGGTTCATACAACTTGGCTGTCATCCAGGATTAGTAATAATCCACCAATGTAGGGAGTTTGAGAGTGTTCTACACTGGTAGACTGAATCTCCTTTTGTCTGGGAATATTTCAGATATACAGGAAATCCAGGCATCAGCTTTAACTTTTGGTGATAGCATCTGCATGTAGTGAAGGTCAATGCAGATCATTCTGCCATTTGACCCTGGAGGCAAGCTCCATATTTGTATGTACAAATTGATTTATGAAGCTGCTGGGATTGTGTTTTGTTAGTTTTCAAACTTCTGGAAGGTGGAGAGATGATCAGCCAACTGATAACTAGTATCAAGATATTCAACAATAATATTTCTAATTGTAAAACATCTTTTTCTGGCACTTATAAATATAAAATGTGAAATATGCTGCTAGGGCTGTGGGGAAGATTAATCTTTGTGGAAGAGTGAAAGGAATAAGATTCTGGTTTCTGCTGTAATTCTCCAATTGGAGAATAAAGAGAAACTTACACAATGCGGCCAGGTTTGTAAATTGTTCTGAGGAGGAACTGGGTAAAGTGAAGGCAAATTATAGCACAAAGTAAAACTAAGCTATTGAAAGGATTATACTATGGTTTTCAAGTCAATTTTTTGTGGTAATACAGTAAAAGCTGTGTTTATGCAGCACTCGGTTAACCAACATCTTCACCAGAGGGCAGAGATGCCAGTTAAACAGGTGGGTTACTTAATGATACATCAGTTAAGCAAGCTGCCCGCCTTCAAGCCCCCTCCCATGTCCTGATGGGGCTTCCGTTGTAGACCCTCTCTGCCTTCTTTCCTTCCTGAGAGTCATTAGGAATGAAGACATTCCTTATGAGGCTCTCATGTGGAAGGAAGTGGAAAGATGTAGAATGTCTTTGTTCCTAAAGAGGGAGCATAAGGTGCCCTGGAGGTGGTGAAAGCTTTGTTAATCAGCACATTGGGGTCACCGGTGTTCCCTGTTCCCTATGTGTGCCAGATAACCTGGCTTTTACTGTATATAGGAATATAGTATAATTCCAAGTCCCTTCTGCTTGCATTTATTGTGCAAGTGCAGCATTCAAGAATTTCAACATTGTTGGGCAACTTCTGGGGGACTGAATTTGGAGGGGGGGGGGTTGCCTGTTTTCCAAGTCTTGTTGGAATTTCCCTAGCACTGAAATTTTTTGAACAGTATAGCAAACCTTGACGGGAAACTAGTAAAGTCTGTTTCCCACAGTGGCCCACCAGCTATACTTTTTTTCTTATTTCTACTAGGTTCCCAAGTAATGCCATCCAACATGCCTCCACCTCGTAAACTACCTCACCGTTCTTGGGCTGCATCCATACCCACAATTCTCACTCACAGTGCCTTGAACATTCTGCTGCTGCCCTCTCCCACACCTGGGCTTATGCCGGGGCTGGCTGGAAGCTATCTCTGCTCTCCACTTGAACGTTTCCTTGGATCAGTTATTATGAGAAGACATCTTCAGAGGATTATCCAGCAGGAAACGGTATTTAAAGAATTTAAATGTTTAGCTCTCTAGGCAGTCTTTCAGAAAGTGAGAAACTTTACATTTATCCTTAGTGTTGCATGCCTCATTCACAATATAGTTTAACTTCTGGTTTTTGAAAAAGGGAAGCTGATCTTTTTCAAAAGTATGTTGTTAGCATGTGATGCATCGTAGTTGGTGGTGGTTCTATATTATAAGTGATGTGTGAAATGAAATATAATTTGTGGTATGCTTAACATGTAGCACAAACATGCTACAATGCCTACATTTAGGGCTGTGGCTTTTAAACTTTTTTCAGGTAATACTTTTACAACAAACTCACTGCCAGTGCCAAGAAGTCTTTGCACGTTACCTATGGAATCATGAGCATTGCAGAGAATTAATGATTCCTAGTCTCATAATGACAAAAAGGAACTTTTTGCACTTATCAATGCAGAGCAATCCCAGCACAGCTTGCATTTCCTGCTTTGTTTAAAGAGCCTGCATAGAGAGAGAAGCAAGATCACTGCATTCTGGTCCCCTGTCTTCTCAGCCCCACGGGTCATGAGGAGGAAGGAGCAAAGTGAGAAGGCGGGGGCCAGATCACCGTGCTCCAAAGGTTGGAACGCAGCTATCTTGCTCCTTCCTCTGCATGGGCTCTTTATCCAAATCAGGAAATGCAGAGTGCGCTGGGATCACAGCACACTACACATTTCCTGCTATGTTAACCCGCATGGAGGAAGGGGTAGATGAGGAGTGTGTGGGTTTGGTGGCGGGGGGGGGTTGCAGCAGTGGCAGCGTGGAGGGCAACACTGTTTAGCTGCCGAAGGAAGCCCAATAGCTTCAGCTGGCCCTGAAGAGTGTTGCACTCATGCAAGCGTTCCTCTCATGAGTGCAACATTTCTTTGCTGAGCAGAAGGAGCTTCTGACAATGAAGCTGTGCCCTATTGAGAGATGGGACACGACCCATAAGTGATCCGTTGCTAGTTATGACCTATCCGTTAAGCGAAGTGATATGGTTTGCATCAGTGGCAGATTGCAGAGTGGCTGAGAGGGTGGCAGATTCGGGGTGTCCTTCACTCTGAGCCTGCCACTGCCTCCCTCCAGCCTGCCATGCTGACCTGTTTTCTGCCCGCTAAAAGCAAGCAGAAAGTGCATCATCATCCTGGTGCAGTTTCTTCAAATGCCAAAGTGCAGGACTTCTGGTTTGACTTGCAGGAACCTCACTAACAAAGGAGCCCTTTCATTTGCATGGTCCCTCTTTAAATCAAACTGGAAGTCCTGCACTTCTGTCTGTGAAGAAACCACTCCAGGAACACAGTAGAGGCTGCTTTTTATGTGTGTGCAGAAGCTAAGGTGGCATCAGGTGGCATTCTGAGTTGCGCCACCACTGGTTATGGCTGTTTATGTGCTTTTCTAAATAACTACCTTGGAGGAGTCAGAAAAACCACTTTACTCCTAGCAGGGGAAAGTGCAAACAAGTCAGTGCATCCTGCTAAGTCATTGAAGAGTATCTTGTTTATAGTGGGGGCAGTGTGCACAAAAGTAATTCAGAACCTTGAGTGAGCTGTATCTACATAGCCAACAGTTGCTGCTGCTGCCTGGAAGCGAGCTCTAATTCTGGATGAGATTGGCCTAAACTACATGCAGCCAAGATCTGTACAATTCACCTTTTTAAGAAAGTATAAAGAAGTGTGGAAAAGAGCTTCTGTGTTGCATTCCAGTTAAATTCTTGGCTTCTTTTTAAACAGCTGCAGCTAATAAACTCCAATGAACCAGGTGTAATAATGTTCAAGACAGATGCCCTGAAGTGCAGAGTTGCCCTCAACCCTAAAACCAACCAGACCTTGCAGCTAAAAGTAGCACCTGAAAATGCAGGGCAGTGGAAACCAGAGGAATTGCCAGTTTTGGAGAAATTCTTTGAAACCAGAGTATGTACTTCATCTGTTTTGTTAGTGAAATAATCCTGCTTGTTTCTTATTCTAACTTCTCTTTGGAACATTGATATGTGGTTGAAGGATTCATTATGCAAATTGACAAAATTAGTGGACAGATTTTTCCGTAATTATCACTGCAAACATTTAAGGGGAAGGAGCCTGTGGAATTTTTTGGGATGCTAATAGGATGCTATTAGTAGAGAGATTGGATGCTAATTAGTAGTAGAGAGAAGGCTGTGATTTTTATGGGCATTCAGAAAAAGATGCAAAACAAAGATTGGCTTTCATAAGGCAAGGCAGAAAGTAGTCCATAGTGAGGAACAGGAAGTTTACCAGGCGAAGTAGCCCCATACTCCAACAAGAAACTGCAGTCAGATTGCTTGTGGTCACTGGCTTCATTTGTGATTCACATGGGGAAGAACATACCACCTGGAACAGTATCAAGGGCTAGTGGGGCTGACCCTGGAGTCTAAGAGGATCTGTCCATTCTGTGTCATGTTTTACTGGATTGATATGGGATGGAGTTGTGCTGCTTGAATTATCATGAACTTGGCCACTACATATTTTCAAGGTTTTTAAGTTTCTTTGCAACTGTGAATACTGGAAACTTAGGGGAAAGCCAAGATTCAATGGATTTTATAAGAACTATCAGATACGTATCATCATGTGGTGTTAGATTTCAGTGGGACTGGGGCTTGGGGTATGCATTAAAAGCAGGATCATAGGACCAGTGCACAATCATGGAGCTGTCTAAACAGATATTAACTTACTGTATTTACTGTAGGTTGCTGGACCACCCTTCAAAGCCAACACTCTAATAGCCTTTACGAAGCTTCTAGGGGCACCTACGCATATTCTCCGGGACTGTGTACACATTATGAAATTAGAACTGGCAAGTTGGTTTTACCTTATTGCAAAATTCTGTGTGTTCCTCACAATTCGGACTGATTTTCTTCACTTACTTTAATGTGTATCTTGACGGCATATTTTATTAAAACAGTTTCCTGATCAAACAAGCCAACTGAAATGGAATGTACAGTTTTGTTTGACAATTCCTCCAAGTGCTCCACCGATTGCACCTCCAGGAACACCTGCAGTTGTGCTGAAATCCAAAATGTTGTTCTTTGTAAGTATAACAGCTAAATCAGCCTCTGTTATTCCATGTTTGCTGCAACCTCTGACAGCATCCTACCTAGTTGTATTGGGTAGTCTAAATGTGACTTCCTTCATTAACTGCTGAAATAATGACTGGGGAACCTAATAACAGTACATACTATTATCCACATAATATGGTGTGGTCTGGTGGTAGAGCTGCCACCTGCCTGAAGATAGCTAAGACTAGACCAGTTTGGTCATGCCCTGGATCGGAGATGACCGGAAGTTGCCGACAGCTTGAGATAACCTGTGATAACCCTCTGTGAGAGAGGCAAGCTCTTAAGGCATGTGCAGTGCAGCCAGAGAGATATAACCACACCATTGAAGGGAAACAGCTGGAGAATTAAAAGGGTTCTATATAAATAGAACATTATTGTAAAAAAAAATCCCATGGGGATTAAGAAAAGCCTGCCTATGAATAAAGTCTGAGGAGCAATTTGACAACCAGAGAGGCAGTATTTAAATACAGATTTTATTTATTTATTTATTTATTTATTTATTTATTTTTAATGATATTATTATCATCTTATCTCACTGAGTTCAGTGAGTTGAATTGTTCTGGCTTATACCATGAAACTAAAAATTGTGGCCAATACATAACCTTTTTCTAACTGATCTAGTAGTTTCTCTGCTGATGGCCCTAAACTGGACTTTATTTTGAGATGCTAAGTAAAGGGTATCTATATTTTCCCAAAAATATGGCTTTGAAGTGTACATGTGTAACGATGGCTGTTGGTTGTAAAGCTGCTATGTAGATTCACTTTAAATTGTGTTCACTTAATTGATGAGATTGGTAAATGTGGTTAAAGTGCCTAAAGTTATATACAATTCTGTACAATCAAATAAAATATAATTTTATTTATTTATTTATTTTTCACATTTTTATACCACCCTTCCTCCAAGGAGCTCAGAGTGGTGTACATATTTCCTCCCTTCCTTTTTGTCCTCACAACAACCCTGTGAGGTAGGTGGGGCTGAGAGATAGTGACTGGCCCAAGGTCACCCAGGAAGCTTCATGGCTGAGCGGGGATTTGAACCTGGATCTTCCAGGTCTAAGTCCAACTCCCAAACCACTACACCATCCTGGCATTATTAGAAAAATAACTAAATTTTTCTTTCTAAATTTTCCGGTTTCCTTATTGCACTAAGCAGTGTAGATTGTAAACAGTGTGTCCCTATATTAAAGGCACAATAGAGAAGCTATAGAAGTTGGAACCAAATTCTTGACACTTGTCTTAGTTCAATTGTTGGTTCTGAAATGGTCTAAATCTCAGATTGGATAGCTAACCTGCTTTGGCAGCCTTGCTTTTCATTTTTCTTAGACAAAGGAGGAGTGAATTCACATAAGTTATAATAACGAAATGGGCCTGGCCCCAGGATTGAGATAAAGAACGTGGTGTAGCCAAGGTAACTGTGACTGTCTGTAACAGATGTGTGTTTCAAAATTGTTGTTGCCACCTTTTATGTTTTGTGTTTACTCTGTTCGTAGCTTCAGCTAACGCAGAAAACTACAGTTTCACAGGAAGCCGTGAGCATAATTGTCCCAATCATTTATGATATGGCTTCAGGTACAACGCAACAAGCAGACATTCCCAGGCAGCAGAACTCTTCTGTTGCTGCTCCCATGATGGTCAGCAATATTCTAAAGAGGTTTGCAGAACTGAATTCACCACGACCAGGTACTGTACATGTCCAGTAGGTCAAATCTTCTGCATGCTTGAATGGACAGTGTCTAACTTTTAAAGATTTTAAATTGCACTTTACCATGAGTGTTGCTTTGTTTTCTGTTGGCTTCCTTTAGAATGATCTCTGAGATCTGGTTTCAGGTTAATGCATGTTAGTAAAAAATTGTTGACTATACCTCGCTGTGGTGCCAGAAGGGTTGTATTATTGACACAACATGGACTTTATGACATTGACCAAGGAAGTGTAAATGCACTTAACGACTTGGCTCATGCTACTGTAGTCATAGCTACACAATTTTTTAGCATTGTCATGTGAGCCCTGTGTGTATATTTCTGTGAAAACTAGTGCTTGTTAGTCATCTTGCACTGTAGGAATATGTCTTCCCACTACTTGTAATTTTACTGTTACAAGGTTTTACTACCTGTCTTGTTCTCAACTGTACTCCTCTGAGGAAAGCCTGGGGGCCAGGAAGATGGAACTACTTATAAATTACTCCACAAAGTAACATATTACAGCACTGGCTTATACTTTCTGTATCCCATGACTAACATCTCACCTTGACTGTATCTTCTATCTTCTATCTTGTGCTGCCTGCTCTGTTTCTGTGAGAAACTCTTTTGTATTTGGTTTCATTTTTCCGTTAATAAAAATGTTAGAAACTTTTGAAAAGCAATTTTTTGGAACAGTTTTTTCTTGGGTATGGAATTTTTAAAGCTGACTGGATATATGGCTTTACCCGAGACACTAACTTCTCTACAGCAAATCCCCGCCGCTGGTTAATCTTGTTAACTGCTTATTGATTCAGGTGTAGAAATTATTGAAGTCATTAAGTTTAAATATGCTGGCATATGTTTAGTATAGTTTTATAGCATAGACGTGCCCCAGTTCTAAAACTGCACTGTGTGGATACACATACTACTTGACTACACTGGAGCAGCTTGTGGGATTGATGTGGTGTGCATATGGCTCTTCAGATTCTTGCCTTTACTTTTGGTAACACTCCATCCTGAACCCCAGATCATCACTGAGGTAACTGTGATTTGGGGAGGGTCAGCCATATGGTCCCAGTTGGGTATGAGGTTCAAGGTGAGATATCCACAATCTGTGCTGTGTCACTGGCAACTGGAATATTGTGCATGCTACCCATAATTCATGCATGTGCCAGATTTATCTTTCAGCTATGTAAGCAGTGACAATTGTGGGAGGGAAATACAGTACTTGCTTTTATCTTTTACTGAACAAGCATTTTCTTTACCAGCAAGGCACTTGCCATCTGACTCCAGTTACTCATGGCTGCTTTATTGAAACTGAAATATTTATTGAAATTGGTATTTGGTGTTAAATTTCCAGTATCTTTTGGCCCATTATTCTGAAATGCAGTGAAATCCGGATCCATAAATGTAAACATTAACTGAAGTTTAGAGAAGACCTCATGGCTTCTTTTCACAATGTCATTTTGAAAGTATAAAGGGAAGCACAATGCATATTTAAGTAAAAGGTTGTCTTCTAGAAACATTTGCTCTCTACGCAAGTCCTCACCAAGATTCATAAAGGGAAAAAAATATCCAAAAAACAGAGGTCACATAGCTTGTGTGTGTGTGTGTGTGTGTGTGTGTGTGTGTGTGTGTGTGTGTGTGTGTGTGTTTTGTCTTGCAAGAAACATTCTGGCGCAGCTGCTTCATTTGAAATGGTGGCTGAGGAAGCTTGGTATGAATGCCTATCAGGAGTGTGTTGTGTTCAATAAAGGCTATGCCTGTTTGATGGAGTCAGTGGATAGGTTTCTTTTCTGCATGCCTTCTGAGAGGCCTGCTTAATGAGAGGACCAGTATTAACTATGACCCATTTTTATGTCGTCCTCTAATAATAGCAGATGATACTATTCTTTTCCTGTGGCAGAAGTACATAATCCACTACTGGGTTGCTTGGTATTCCAGAGTATTTATCAATTACATTTGTTTCTCACCTTTCCTCCAAGAAGCTCAGGACAGCACAAGTGGGGATGATCTCATTTTATCCCCAAACAGTCCTGTAAATTATGTCAGGCTTAGAAATAAGCACTTACCCAACGCCAACTACTGAGTTCCATGACCAAGTTAAGTTTTGAATCCCGGTCTCCAATTATTTGCACCACACTTGGTTCTGTTAGGTGTATAGAGGAGTATCTTTGCTACATTTGGAGGATTCGGACTAGCCTGGTTGGAGCAGAGTGCAGTAACCTCTGCTTGACAAATATATTGACTTTTACTTTCTACACTGGCTGGCTGAGTACTTTCTGGTAGGTTAAAAACATAGCAGTTTTATATGGCATTAAAGTTACTTTTGCACCTGGGGATATTTATATCTTTGTAAAATTGGAGTTGCAACACACCGGATTACAAATTGAAGTGTGTTTGATTACGTTTATCACTGCCATAATTCCGCTTACTTCACTAGCTAACTTGTGTTTCTTTCCCTTGTTTTAGGTGAATGTACAATCTTTGCAGCTGTTCGTGATTTAATGGCTAACCTTACACTGCCCCCTGGTGGGCGTCCATAGGCTATTTTTAAAGAGAGGGTAAAAATGAGATGAAGCGACAATTTTTTTTCTCTGAAATAAAGCCTTCAGTTATGTAAATGGAAGAGACATTTTCATGTGTCACATTTAAAAAAAGAGCTAATACAATGGATTGGCCTACTTTCAGGGATGCACTTTCTTCAGATTTTTTTGTACAGCGCTCTGTATAATGTTTTAAGGAGACATTTCAAACTAGAAATAGATTTATGTATCCGCTTGCCAGTAAATAGAGTTAATATTCTGTTTTATACTACAAAGATTATGAAAATGCCAAACTTGCTTATTTAAATGTTTTTTCTTATGTCTTGGTGTAATAGTCTTTTTTTAAAGGCAGGTCTGTCATTTTTTGGATACTGTAAAACTGTGACAAACTTTATATTGAAGCTGTATTTTAATATGACTGCTTTGAATCCTGACATTTAAACATTGGACTTGTTGTAAACATGTCCCCCCAGAAGCAATATTTAATAAACTAGATTTAAACATTTCTGTGACTTTTCACTTTAAAAATGTTTGTGTATGAAGGCAGTGATCTTAAACTGCTTGCTATGGAGTTACCGGTATGTCATTCTGTTTCTGGGTGGTTCATCATTGCCTAACAACTTTCTTGGTGTACCAAATTAAGCAGTAGATTACCAGTTTCCTCTCAACAAATGTAATATCTCTAGAAGTTAGAATTGACACGTAGAAAGGGGTGTGTGTGTGTGTGTGTGTGTGTGTGTGTGTGTGTGTGTGTGTGTGTGTGTGTGTGTGTGTCCCCGCATACTTTTGTTCACTTTGCAAAACGTTCTTACAAAGCAATGGTCTTAGTTGTCCAGCATGCCCTGCAACTAATTTGATGTACCCAGGAGACCTTTTCATGACTTTTTTTAAGAACAGTATTCTGTGCTGCATGGCAAATGAATGAAAACTCAAGTTTTATAATGGGATGCGGGGGGAAGAAGGCTTACTGTACTTAGTCCTCTTAAGGGTACCCAAGCCCTTGTGGGAACCTAAAGGCATTGTGTGGATTTTAACCATTCTACAAGTAAAGGCTGACCTACACCAACTCCGGTTGCGTCTGCAGGCTCGCGAGCATAGGGGACAGGACGCCCCACCACAAAACGCTGCCCTAGGCTCCACCAGTTTCTTCAATGCGCTTGTCCCTCCTGATTGTCCCTTGTAATAATGCTCAACGCTGATTGGCTGAAAGCCCCCTCTCATCTCATTGATCAAACAGTTTGCTCCGCATCCCCCCCTCTCTCAATCATGAGCATGGTCCACGACTGCTCGCAATGGAACTCTCTCCCACGTTCCATGGCGATGGCTTAAAAAGGAAGCCACACCGCTCCGCACACGCCGAGGACGCACCGGGATATGTGCGGTGTAGATCAGCCCTTACAGGTGTTGCATGGCAACTGCTTTGAAGCAGCCTCTAGTGTGATTGTTCCCCATGATAGCTGTACCTTGTAGAGTAGCTTACCATGTAATGTCCTATTATCCTGTTGTCATTTCATGCCACTAACAGCAGCCATAGAAACATCTGGAGGCAGTATGGAAGCCCCACATGTTTATAATTCAAGTAGTGTTATATACATATTAAAGATGCCTGCATGGTACATCTATCACATAGGGGCCATTTGAGAGCTTCCATTTAGAAGCCATGATGTGAAAATTCATACTGTGTAGAACAGAGGTTTCCAACCTGTGGTATGCGTACCACTAGTTGGTGGTATGCCAGCAAGATGGTGGCCACGCCACATAAGCCCTGAAAACCAAAGTAAGCACCCCCGGGTGGGCGGCAGTGCTCGAGTATGCGGATTTCCTGCGCTGGGAAATGGCCTCCTGACCCCCTTACCATTGTTTTCAGGGCTCCGTCGCAGCCAAAAACCCAGGAGTGATGATGACATCGCTGCTTCCAGTGGTATGTGGTGCGATGGTGGCCCCGGAGGTGGTACGCCTTGCCGAAGGGGTTGGGAACCTCTGGTGTAGAATATTGTCATCCCTATAATACAATAATTAAACTAATAATAATGTAAAGAATAGAATATTACAGCTGGAAGGGATCTTGGAGGTCATCAAGTCCAACCTCCCCCCATTACGCTGGTATTTGTCTTCGGACAATGCTGGCTCTTTGACTTTGAAATGGGGATGAGCACCACGCCCTAGAGTCGGACACGACTGGACTTAATTGTCAGGGGTCAGTCTCATCTCACCTCACGGCAGTGTACGGCAAGTTATACTGGCATAAGTGCACTTACACTCGTGGATCTATACCCATGGATCTACTGTTACACTGGTGCAAGAGTTACACAGGATTGCGTTGATACTGTACTTGTATCTCAGGACCACTTCATGTTACAATTTAACCCTGTTGAGTGGCTCCATCAATTCTACAATTTGTTCATTCCTTGTGAAAAACAGTACTCATTCATGTGTTTCCACCATCTTGAACAAACTACCAGCTGAACCTATTTTCAGATTTAATTGTCTTGTGGTGTCACTTTTCCCTGCTTGATTTTACCCTAGCTCATGTAATAGGATTTCAAAATAAAAGGCCATCTAACATTTGGGTTTCATGATGAGAAGATGTCAGGACAAACAGTATACAGGTATAGCTGACAGCAGTTGTAAAACACATTAACATTGCTGTGTGTGTGTGTGTGTGTGTGTGTGTGTGTGTGTGTGTGTGTGTGTGTGTGTGTGTGTGTGTGTGTGTGTGTGTGTGAGGGAAGCAGATTTATGAAGTTGAAAAGAGTGGATCATGTCTCTGAAAATTAGTTTTTCTTCCTTGTACAGCTGCTTAGGAAAGTCTGTGTGAGTTAAATGTGTTTTCAGTAGGGGTTAATGAAGACGAGTCTCCTGTATGAAAGCCTCATTTTGAGAGAAACCAATGCGCAGTTGGCAGCACAGTTACACTACTTATCTTTGATTTCCTCCTTTTTTTGTTAAACTCTGCACACTGTTCCCTACCCAAAGCCCTAGCAGGACTACTGTCCTTTTGCAAGAAAGGAAGAATCTGTACCTAGCTCTGAGTTTACCCCGTCCCCTTTGAGATAACGTCATCATATTTTTGCAAAGGAGAGACTGTGGCAAGTTAAGACAGACAATGGTGTTTTGAAGAAAAGGAGAAATGAAACCACAACTGGCGTGGGGCGAATAAGGAATAATGGAAGGGAAGACAAAGAGAGTGCTTATAGCTGGACGCTTCTGTCAGAGCTGGCTCGCTGTTCGCGTGAGGCAACCAAGACCGGAAGGCTCGGGAGTCTGGCCCGGCCCACCGTTCCCTGACGCGGAAGGCGACGTCGGGCTTGCCATGGCGCTGGCGGAGCTGGCCGCGCGACTCAACTGCGCCGAGTACAAGAACTGGGTGAAGGCCGGGCATAGTTTGCTGCTGCTGCGAGCAGCCCTGCAACGCTTTGCTGGAGAACAAATCCACGCTTTCCACCGCCAGCTGGTCGCCCGCAGCTCCGCTCGCCTAGCCCCGCCGGGTCGCCAGTGTAGCGGGCATTGCAGCCCCCGAGGCAAGCAGGTGAGGCGCGTCCTCTCTCCCCCTCAGCTCAAACCGTGGACGACTGAACCGAGGCTGGCTCGAAGTTTGTGTGCAGGGGCAGGTGGTCAGCTGCTCCAGGCATAGGCTGCTCTTGGCTCCGCTTGCGCGCTTCGGAAGTAGATTGGCACGCGTTCATTTGCTTGTTCCCCTGGTACACGTGACACGCAGTTTTTATATGTATATTTCCCCTATATATGTATATTTTCCCAGCGTCTTTTTGTAAACCAGAAAAAGCCTTCTCAGGCTGCAAACGATCTTGGGAAGAGGCTCTATTTTTTAATCCGTGGGGACGGGACCGGGGCTACCTGCTACATCTTTCATCCGTGATGAGTGAAAAAGCAGCTTAATTGGAGGTGGGGACACTTTTAAGCAGCAACACAACCGGAGAGAAAAAAGCCAAGCAATCCCTTTTCTCCACCCCTTGCCCTGCCGTAGTAGGCATTTCACCGCCCCACCTTTGCACTGGCAGGCAGCTTCCTAATGCTTCTTTTAAATTAAATATAACACAACAAAACAAGACCTGGGAATTCGAGACTGACCGTCTATCCATCATGTCTAGTTGAGGGCAGAATAAAGAGCTCAGGCTCCTCTGCAGGAACAAAAGTCTGGCCTGCAGCGGTCGGGTCTTGCAACCAGCGCCCCCCTTCGGCAGTAATAAGGAACTTGATAGGAGAAAGCCGCAGGCTACTACGGTATACGATCTTTTTCGGTGTTGCTGGTGTGTTGTAATTTTAGACAAGTTGGCTATGCTCAATGGAGGTGGGGATACATATGTATCATCATGCTTAGGGACCGGGCAGTAGCGTGCCGGGGGGGCATAACATGGTGCCCCCCTTGGGGCTCCAGCGGTTTTGTGCCCTGACTGCTGGGTCGGCACGAAAATCATAGCACCTGGTTGGTGCTTTCTGAGGGGTGCCAGCAATAAGGGACTGCTGCCCGCTTCACTTGCTTGTTTTGTGCACACTGGCTGGCACGAAAATCCTTTGCTGGAGAGATGATACCTTGCAAAATCTTCCTTCATTGCAGTAAAGTACACAATACAATAGATCCTAGCAGCCCGATCCTGCCTCCCCTATCTGGCCAACATGCAGTTGAAGTGCCATTTGGAGGACAAGTTGAAGTTAGTTTGAGGGTGTGTGTGTGTGTGTGTGTGTGTGTGTGTGTCCCACTGTTTACATTTTTTCTTACACCCATTTCTGTATGTTTTATATGTACATACTGTAGCGTTATACGTTTATTCTCTCTATGTGTGTATGTATTCTGAACATATCTCTGAGATGCCTCTTCTCTTAGTTCTTCAAAACTCTCTTCCAAAACCCCCATCTTTTCTGTGAAGCCTTGAACAAACCCCCTCCCAACCCCCTCATTCCCATCCCGTGCTGCAAGCATAAGAAACATGTACATGACATACGGTAATTTCTTGCCAACACTTTGAGAATGGTGGGGATCGAGGTAAAAGTGATGGAAGATTTCCCCCCTTGCATTTCCTTTTATTTCCTCTCCTTTATCTATTGTTATTTGTCTAATTGTAGACTGAGAATGTATAGAATGTACAAGTTGAATGTACAAGTTGTTCCTTTTTATATTGGAACATTCTGTTATCTGCCTTGTTTCCTTGGGATTGAGGAGAATCTAAATTAAATTATATTGTTTTGTTTATTATTTTTCACATTTATATTCTGCCCGTCTTCCAAGGAGCTCAACTCTTCCCCCTTCTTTTATCCTCACAACTCTGTGAGATAAGTTAGGCTGAGAGATGGTGGCTGGCCCAGAATCCACCCAGTCAACTTCAGGACTGAGTGGGGATTTGAACCTGTCTCTCCCTGGTCCAATGTGAGTCCCTCCTCATGGTAAAAAGTTTGAAACTCCTGATTTACATACTGCACGGTTACCTGTATTGTTTTTTTTTCCCTTTGTAGTTTCAGCCTGCCTGCTCCTTATGTAAAGAGTGGAAAAAGGAGATTTTGAATCATCACACACACAGGAATGGGGAGATTAATTGGGGGAACTGCAGACCTTGGCTCTGGCCTTCTAACTCGTGGGAGTTTGCAAAGGTAACACCTGGTAGTTCTTATAGTATAGATTTCAAACATGGAGTCAGATTCTGTTCCAGATTTCACTTTTGTTTATGATATCCATTTGGGTTGCACTGTATACATCTGGGTAGGACAGATGGACCTAAATTCTGCCACACAACAATAGTTCTAATGTAGATCATGTGTAGATCTGAGAAGACAGGATACCCTGGAGAAGACGCTGATGCTAGGGAAAGTGGAAGGCAAAAGGAAGAGGGGCCGACTAAAGGCAAGATGGATGGATGATATTCTGGAGGTGATGGACTCAACCTTGGGGGAGTTGGGGGGAGCGACGGCCAACAGGAAGCTCGGGCGTGGGCTGATCCATGAATAAACAACAACAGATCATGTGATTCTGAAATCTAGGTGGCCAATCACTATCCCCTTCTCATTTCACTCCCCTACTTTTTTTTTAGTTTACTCAGATTTCTGTTCCTCCTTTATTTTTGGACTTGAAAGTGCAGAGAATTAACCACAGCAGCATTTTCAAGGTTCATTTAATAGGGATAATGAAATGGTGTAACTTAAAGCAGTATTTAATCAAATAACAGCACACTAGTATGGTTAATTTTTTTTCCTGAGAAAGACGGCTTTTAACAACTGTATAACAGGCAGATATTCAACAGATGAAGCATGAAGCTGCAATGGTGATGAGAACATTTCTTGTTTCTTTGCCTATTATGTAGCCATTAGAGGGCCCAACACTGTGCTAGTGAAGAAGGTGGTAACCTCAGTTTCCTACCATACTGCCAAGAAAAGAAAAAAAAATCTGAAAACTGTTGTGTGTGGTGATCATACATTTTTTTTTTCACTGTGGGTATGCATCATATACATGTTCTGGGAAACTGTGCCCAATTGTGGCTTCCAGCTTTCAGTATGTGCAATGAAATAGATAGTAATGCAATCAACGTGATGAAAAGCATGTTGAAGCTGCCATGGAAAGCAATTAATTTAGTCTATAAATTTCTTCTACACTCTTTGTGCTTCATTTTAGAAAATGGAACATGGTTCAGGTGACAGACAGTGATGCCATGAGAGTGTTATGCAGACCTTGGTAACAGAAATGATCAAGAAAGTCCTACATGTATCTTCCTATAGAGTATGGAATTTTGTTGGATGACTATTCAGGAGCACAAGGAGAGGGTATCATATAATATGATGAGAAAAAGGACAACTACAAATTAGACACTTGTTACAGCCTAATCCTGTCCAGCTAGGCTGCAGCGTGGGAGTAGAGCACACGATGCATCCTATCTAGGGATAGGACTCAGCACCGGTGTGGCTGGAGCACTCCTTGGAGGAAGGGGACGTTTGTCCCCTTATCCTGAGTACAGCCCCAGCCAACCCAATGGGTCTACTCAAATGTGTGCCAGCTATTTTGCTGGCGCACATTCAAGCGGGCCGTGAAACAGCGGCTAGGCTTGGGAAGGGGGATATGATTTTGGTGGAGCCACTGCCGCAATTACATAAGAACATAAGAAGAGCCCTGCTGGATCAGGCCAAAGGCCCATCTAGTCCAGCTTCCTGTATCACACAGTGGCCCCACCAGATGCCTCAGGGAGCACAAGACAACAAGATACTTCCTCCCTTCCCTTTCCTGGGCCCAGCCGACCAATTCCCCCCTCCCAGAATACCCCGTTCCGCCCACCTACCTTCCCCAGCGGGTGCTCCACTCAATCTGGGGTGAGTAGAGTGGCACCAGCGCCACCTATTTGCAACACCCTAGACTGGTGGAGCAGTGCTCCGCCGGTCAAAGAATTACACAGGATTGCGTCGTTAGTCTTCCTCAAAAAGTCTTGCTGAGTCTACAATAAAGCTAGAGTTAGAATCAGAATCACAGCTACAAGCCCTGTATTCTTTCCACTAGGCCTGAGCTCTGACATAATGTTCAGTTGGAAACAGAATAATATTCACTTGCTTCTGAAACAGAAATGTACACAATGACTTGCATGTGTTCTCCCCTGTTGTATGTAGGCTTATATGCCTCGTGGGAAAGCAGATACAGCTGGTCCAGACAAGTGTGATGCATCGGCACTCTTGAATCTTTTCAACTTCTGTGATCATTTCAGCAACATTGATCAGAAGAAAGTCAGAGAGGTAATCCGCAACTGACTGACAGTGACATTTCATTTGTTAATTCTTAGCAGGGTTCCACGAATCGGCTCACTAGATCACCATTAGTGACCACCCCGCCCTATTCTGACAAGTGCCCGTACTCCTGTCCCAGATACCCAGCACAAAGATCCATCTTATGATCCTTCTGTGCTTGAGCTGCAGAGAGCTCAGGAAAAGAGAGGATGATTGCTCTCCCTTCTCAATGAGCTTTTGTAGAATCAGAACATTCTAGCTTGCACCTCCTGCAAAAGTCCATTGAGAAGGAAGACAAACCACTCCTTTTTCTCAAGTCTCTGCAGTTCTCAAAGACCTCAAGAGGGGGAAAGGTGGTTTCTCTCCCTTCCTACAAGGCTTTTCAGGACTCAAGGAGAGGACAGTGTCAGCCGTGACTACAAATAATGGGCCCTGGATTCTTGGCATTATCTGTATGTATTGGACATTAGCTTATCTTTCAGCAGATCCAGGCAGATGTATCTGTACAGCCCAACAAGCTTCATTCAAGACTAAAGTGAATACTGTACAGAGAACTGTTTCGTGGAGCATCACTATTGGCAGGACAAGCTAGTATCTAATGACTCCAGCCTGTTGACTTGGTAGAGAACAGGTGTGAAGTTGAATTAAACAACATTAAACCATGCCTAGTCATAGTGAACAACTGCCAGAAATAATAAATAATAAATCCCCCAATCTCTCAGGAACAATTAAAAAAATTGCACTGGGGGAGTTGCACTGCAGGAGGCTGTGCAATTGCACTTCAGGGGGCTGCAGTGGGAAGGGGAGATTGGCAAAAAAAAATCACCTCTTTTCCCCATTTGCAAACAGAGCTTCTTCCACGTGGCAGAAGCACCATAGGGTACAACCAAAAATCTTGACTATTATAACACAGCCTCTTTGAGGGGCATGTGATACTTGTGAGCTGTAATAGCATGAAAGAGGATATAAGAAGAGAGACTAATCAGAAGAGCATAAGATATTTAAGAACTGTTCCTCTGATGAGCTTACAGCAGTACACATGGTTCTTGTCTGCTCCCCATTTTATCCTCACAACAACTCTATGAGATTGTTTAGACTGAGAGGCAGTGAATGGCCAAAGATCACCCAGTGAGTTTCATGGCTGGGTGGGGGATTTGAGTCTAGGTCTCCCTGACTCTTGGCTGATACTGTAGCCACTACTCACTGTCTTCTCACTTTTAATCAGAGGACGTTATCTAGATGATTTGCTCCGTCAGTTATTGGTCACTCTATCTGATAGTTTCATAGATTCCCTTGTTATCTTGGGATTGTTACTGTCTTCTTAACTGTTGAACAGTTTGCATGTTTACTTTTGTAAAGATTATAAGTGCAGGCTAAAAGCGTTTGTACTGTATTATTTATGTCAGTTTTTGATATTTTTCAAGCATCTGGACATTAGCAATCTGCTCATTCCTTTCTTTGAAAGGAATTAAAGAATTAAATTAGAATTTCTCTAATGAAGAGGTCATTCATGTATAGAACAGAATTCTCATACTTAACAATGCCATTGAAAAGATTTCTAGAATAATGAGCTGATCATATGGGAAAGACAGAACTGATTTCAGAGTAGATAGTACCGGTATATGCTTACAAATGTACATTACAATATGGTAAAATTGTATGATAAGACAGCCCAATGACAGGGGCCACTGGGAACATTGGTGGCTCCATTCAGGGACCATAACATTTGTAAGATGCTTATCCATGCTACATCTCTAGGTGATTAAGTGCCGCAATGAACTAATGCATTCTTCAGACATGAAAGTTTCTTCTTCCTGGCTAAAACAGTTTGGAAATCATATTCAGAATTTGTTGACTGAATTCCAGCATGTTCCAGAAGCTCAGAGAGCTTGTACAAGGATAGAAAAGGTAACATTTTCAGTTCTTTATAGTTTGTAGTTTGGCTGCTAGGATTTCTTCTTCTTCTTCTTCTTCTCTAGTGAGGTCCTGTAGATAATACTAACTACTAAAGTGACACCATGTGTGGCCAGTTGGTTTATAGTCCAGTCTGAGAGTTTGTTTGTGTGCTCAGAGATACACGAGGCTGCTTCAGAATTTGTTGATTCATGATTTTCATCTACAATGGTATAGTTTAACTATTTCAATTACCAGTTCAGCAGTCCAATTGATTTGTCAATGACAATTGTACAATATCATGTCGGTATATAATAGATGGTAGGGTAAACCTGCCATGGTGCAGATACTAGCTTGTGTGGGTAACTGACATTGTACTGTTTGGTGCATTTTGAAACAAAACAAAACTGGTTGGCTATGCATTGCACATTCATGTGAAGGAATATGGTACCAGGATCCAAAGAGCTACTTTAGAAACACCCAAGAGATTAGGCATGTCCAGTGGGATTTTTTTTTTCTATCGCAGAAATGACATATCACAAATTGCTTTTGAAATTCCCTTCAGTTTCAAGACACTTTGCTATATCACAGAAGAATTAAAGTAAAAAATTCTTTAAAAGAAAGTTCAGAAAATAACAGGGACATTGTTGCTAAGGGATAGTCATATTGGTGTGAACAGTTTTTGTTCTTAAATGTGTACTCCCACATTAAATTATAATCTCTAAAGAGGTTTTTTTTAAAAAAAAATATAAATCAAAATATAAATTAAAGTTTCATGAACTGGTTGGCCTGCAGCAGGATGTGTGATGAGATTGTGCCAGTCATGTTTAATGTCACAAACAGTGCTGGCTGGGTTCCAGACAATTTGTGTTTCTTAACATGTCCATGTCCCATTGCAAATGATTCATGAAACTGAGTTGAATTTCAAAAGGAATTTGTGCTATAACATGGGTTAGTAGGTGGTAGTGAAGCTACACTTTGAAGAAAAAAAAAGTGCAAAATCCCACTGGACACAGCCAAGCTCTTGAGCATGTGTAAATTTGGGGACCCTGCTTATATAGTAGGTACAGTGCTGGTGACTTTTGCCTGATCACATTTTACCCAGTGATCTGGAAACAGTATCACATTTTCCTTGCTTATTGAATGTTGTGAGCTTGGGGCTAGATCTTTAAATCTAACCTTTTAGATCACTATTTTCTCACCAACCCAAAATATTTTTTTTGTCTTTACCAACCAAATAGCTTCTGTCATCTGACTGGGCTGTTCATGTGCCAGGGGAAGATCAGCTTGATGGACTGGAAGACGTAATGAGTCAAAGCCAGTTGACTGAAATAGAAAGAGAACTGATAAAAGAGAGACTTCATGAAATCAATCTTCTCATAGAAGAGCAAGGAAAAATGTCAGAAGAGGTAACTTAATTATAAAACATAAAAGAAAGATTGCACTCAAGGTTGGATTTTGAAGTTATTTGCTCCTTCTGTGTAGTAAACAGAATTCATTTTGAACTTGAATCAGCGTGTACTGGAAAAAGCCTGACCAGATGATGGACAGATTACTGCTAGTCTAAGGAAAGCAGAATTCATGCAACTGACCTGAAAACATCTTTGTTGAAAGCTAGGGTAGTTTTATGAGATCCAACATGCAAGGTTCTGCTGAGATTGAATTTCCCAGGGAGCTTAACAACTTCTTGTGTTAAATTTTTTTTGACCCCCCCCCCCCTTAAGGTAAGTTTCCTTTCTTTAGTTGGCATATCATTGTTCTTCCCAGGTAGCCGTAGTAAGAGGTACAACAGGATTGGACCTATATGGCCTATATAGAGCCATATATAAAATTATATAACAAGAAGTAAAAAGTAAAAGGCAGCCCCCAACATAAAAAAAAACACAGCATGTGGATCGTGCAGACCTGACCACGGTGATCCATGCCACGGTGACATCGCGACTAGATTATTGTAACGCGCTCTGCGTGGGGCTGCCCTTGAAGACGGTTCGGAAACTGCAATTAGTGCAGAATGCGGCGGCCCGTGTGGTCACTGAGGTAGGTGGTTCGATTCTGTCGGGCTGCTCCTCCGACAGCTGCACTGGCTGCCGATTCGTTTCCGGGCCCAATTCAAAGTGCTGGTTTTGACCTTTAAAGCCCTATACGGCTTGGGGCCAGGATATTTGAGAGACCGCCTACTTCTATATAGTCCGGCCCGTCTCCTTAGATCATCAGAGAAGGCCCTTTTGCGGGTGCCGTCGCCCAGGGAGGTGCGAGGGGCGGCGGCCAGAAATAGGGCCTTCTCAGTAGTGGCACCAACCTTATGGAATTCCCTCCCCTTTGACTTACGAACTGCTCCCTCCTTGGATACTTTCCGGCGAGGCCTAAAAACCTTCTTGTTCAAAGAAGCCTTCTGAGCCTTTGCCTTTTTAATATCTTGCTGGTACGGGTGGGGTGCTGCTGTTTTTATGATCTGTTTTAAATTTTTTTAATGAATTTTTAGATGTTTTTAACTGTTTTTTGTTGTTGTTGTTTAAAAAGTAATTATCTATTTGTATTTTATTTTTGTGTAAGCCGCCTTGGGTCCCTTTGGGGAGAAAGGCGGGATAGAAATAGTGTAAATAAAATAAATAAACTCCAGAATAAAACAGCAGCACAAAAACTTAGGCAAGATGCTAGCCAAGCCAAGATGCTGACCAGCTAGTTAACTCCTCGGAAGATCTTTCCCTCTGGAGTCAGGAGGATGTTGCAATTGTAAGTGGATACTTTAAGTCAGGGAAGTCTTAGTTAGACTTCTTTACTTTATTTCGGAACTTTGCCTCTTGATCACAAGTATGGAATTTGATTGCTTTTCCTTGTTCCTTTTCCTTTTTAGGAAAAGTCTTTTATTTTTAAAGAGCAGAATATACAGTCCCTACCTATAATATTGTTTCAAAATAGAGACAAGAAACTGTACTACGGTATCAGTAAACAGAGCTGGGGACTATTTTAAAGTTGATCCTGAGACACTGAACTTTCTCACCTGATATAAAATGTTACTTTAGAGGGATTATATTTTTTTATAAAGGCATGAGACTTTAATGTGAAACTTTAAGAGCCAAATCACTTCTAAGAGTTCCATCCTCTTTTTACTTGATAAAATCTATTTGCATAGTAATACTGTATATTAAACATATATGTCACAGGTAAGGGAGCTCAGTTACTCTCTGCTTTTAACACTGAATGTTTTTAAGTGGCCAAAATTTGAGACCATCCAGTGTCTGAAGCACTAACCTCCAAGAGAGATGGGGGAAAGGCATTTTTTCAATTTCAGTTTCTTTTGTATGCACTGTTTTGGTACATATAGAAGGAGCACAGAAATATAGGCTTACAGTCCATGCAACACAATTCTGTCTAGAGCCTTCTTAGGCTGCCTTTCATTTGCCACTCCATAGTATAAGTAAGAAAATGACTGTGCTGCCAGAAATTGTGGCATGATTTATTTTTGTCTGATGCTGCAATCTGCACATGGATTTTCCTGTGCTTCAGTGAGATGCCTAGCATTGCTCACTCCATCCTTTGATTTACCGTCAAATAGCCATGGCTTTTTCTATACTAGCATTCTAGTTTCGGGTCTGGAGATAATAGGCAGGCTGTACATATTGTACACTGTGTGCTTCAGATGAATTGGCAGCTAAAAGGAATGATGGATTCTTTTTCCTGACCAGAAAAAGCAGACACTTTCCCACTAGTTAGCAAAAATCCTGTTAAATTAGAATCATGGAACTTACAAGCATTAAAAAGACAGAGCAGACACACATAGAGCCTGGACAAACAGCATGGCTCAATGTAGGGTTTGGAGGTGAGAAGTTCCAGTTCAGAATCATACTCCACTCTGAAGTTCTCTGGGTGGCCTTGGGCAAGCCTCGAATGGCACCATCCTATCCGGTGGCTAGGCTGGCATAGCACACACTGTATCAGCCTAGGGTGTCACAAACATACCATAAGGCACATTTCGATACCCGGAGAGTAGGCACCAGTGCAGAGGTACGCACCACCACTCCAACAGCAGATCCAGCTCCTGTGACACAGAGCCAGTGAGTTCCATACCGAGCCGTGTAGCGGCTAGGGGAAGGCAAGGGGGTGTAATGGGGTGGGGGAGGGCACCAACAGGAGTGGACTGGTCCCAGGAAGGGGGAGGGATCATTAGCCTCAGCGCAGGCCATATCCTATCCCACCTCCCAGGCTTGAACGCCGGACATGGGACTTATCAGATCTGCGCCAGCAATTGAGCTGGCGGAGATCCAAGTAGCCCCATTGCACAGGCTGGGGGTTTGCCCAGTGTAAGGGGAAAGTTGTCCCCTTACCCCGAGACCTCCAGCCTGCTCCTAGCCAGCGCTGGCTACAGCGTGGGCCGCATGGCCCCGCTGCACCAGAGCTGGATAGGATTGGGCTGCTAGGCTAAGTTGCCTCAGATGCTTGCAATGCGGTGCTAATGCTTCTCTGAGACCTTTACAGATACCCATATTGAATGAGATACAAATAATGAACTTTACCAGCTTGGTTTCATTTCACATTTTAAACTTAATGTAATTTTTTTTTATTATTTTAGAATTTAAACAGAATACAAATTGTAAAGAACTTCTTAAAGGACAACCATGATCTTCAAAGTAGTTTTCAGGCAGAAATGCAGAACCTGGAAGACTTGAGACAAGAATGGTACAACCAAAAGGAGTCTATGAAAGACACCCAGGAAGTGTCTTATGAGCACAAGACAGATGAAGGCAAGTGTATACATTTTAAAATAAAATGTTTTTATTTTTCTAATAAGATGTATTACATGCTGGCATTTATAAGGTAATTGGAAAGAGTTATCTAGAAAGCTCCACTAAATCAGAAAATGTAACTTTGAGATTACTTTTTAAGGCCGAAGCACACCGGGCGCGTCCTGCATGCGTCCAGCACATTGCGGCCGGCTGCTCCTGCGTTCTTTTAGTGGGACTTGCCTGTGGCCGGGCTGCCAGGAGGAATGGCATTGATGCATCCCTTGGGCAATTCCCAGCTTTTCCCTGCGTTTGTCGCGACTCATGCGGGACACGCCTGGTGTGCTTCAAACTTTATTTGGATGTCAGGAGGAAAAATTTAGTATAGAAAGGCAGATGATATTCTTACAGCCCAATCCTATCTTCCCCCACTGGTGCAGCCAGTGGGGGAGGGCAGAATGGGAGACTTTGGAAGGGAAAGGGGATTCCCACAGGGGGATAGGTTCCAGTATGCTGCTTATAGCATTTTGTTCAAGCAAGAAACAAGCTTGCTTAGCGTCAGCTCTATGAAGTTAAAGAAAAGGTAATGGGCACCCCACCCCCCTGCAGCAAACCATGGATAGCAGATCCACAGATACAGGGGGTACGGGGCCAGCGGCAAATCACGGATAGTGGATCCACTGATACAGTTGTATGTGCAATCCAGCTGAAAGTTCAATTGAAACTCAGTGGGCCCAAAATGCTCAATTGGATGCTCTGGTCCCACTTACTTCAGTGGGATTTAAGAGTGTTTAAATTTCTCTATGTTGTCCCAATATGTAATACTGAAATGACAAGAAGTCAGTGCAGAATAAGATTAATACTGTCATTGCTTTTGTCTAAATTTTAGATTGTCCTTTAGCAAAAATGAAGCGTGTGCTATGAAGAACTTGACTAGGCTGTGAAAATGTCAAGCACTATTACCAAAAGGAAATTATAACAGAATGATCTCTCTCTAAATAATGCTGTGGGACTGTGTAAGTTATATTGAGACTGAAGAGTGACTTGTCATTAAATTACTTTCTATTTATTTTTCACATTTTTATACCACCCTTCCTCCAAGGAGCTCAGAGTGGTGTACATATTTCCTCCCCTCCTTTTTGTCCTCACAACAACCCTGTGAGGTAGGTGGGGCTGAGAGATAGTGACTGGCCCAAGGTCACCCAGGAAGCTTTGTGGCTGCTGAGTGGGGATTTGAACCTGGATGTTCCAGGTCTAAGTCCGACTCCCAAACCACTACACCATCCTGACAAATTTGACCTACAAATTTCCAAGCCCTCCAGTTTACTGGTTTGCTTTCAGAGGTTTAACACTTGTGCTCTTTCTACACAGAGCAATTGACTTAATTTCATTTCCATACTTTGGCTCTGTACAATGTATCAATCATACTCAGCAAGACCAACAGTGGAAAATTCCAGTTGCAAGAGAACTATCACTCTACTTCCTCCAGCAGAATGGCACAATCCATTTTATAATCACCATATTCTGTTCCGCATTAGACATAATGCAGTATCTTCTGTAGGGCCTAAAACACATACACACCAAAAGCCTGCATTAGGACAAAGACTAGCATCTCTCTTTGCATAATGATCAGTGCCTTTCCCACATGGAACTTGATAATATGTTATGTACAGTAAAACCTTGGATTGAGAGTAACTTGGTTTGAGAGTGTGTTGCATAACAAGCAAATTTTTTTAATTTTAACTTGATTAACAAGCAATGTCTTGCATTACAAGTAGGTTTTAGAGCCCAAGGAGCAGCTGCTCCGGGCATGGGGCGCTACACTCAGGCTCCACCACTGAACGGCTGCCTTTTCACGCCACCCTCACGATTGTGCATAGAAGGAAAGGCGCGTGGAGGCAGCCCTGTGTGGAAAGGCACCGGTGAGGCCCATTACGCCTCTGCGAGTAGTCTTTCTCGCTGCGGGATTGTGGGTAATCATCTCCCAGTCTCAGTCCAGTGAGCCAACAGATAGCAGTGATCCTGTTAGTGATAGACTTCCTACACAATAACGTCCTACAACTACACAATAACGTTCGTGATAGACGTCCTACACTCCTCCTTCTCTCCTCTCTCTCGTCTCCTGCACACCAGCCACGATTCTTTTCAAAGGTAAAGTGCAGGTTAATTTGTTTTATTTTGACTTTATACTGTATTTTGTATTACTGTAATCATTTTTATATGATTAAATGGTTGTGGAACGAATCATCTGAGTTTCCATTATTTCTTATGGGGACATTCGCTTTGATATGTGAGTGCTTTGGATTACAAGCACGTTTCCGGAACGAATTATGCTCACAATCCAACGTTTTACTGTATTATGAACCAAATGTAGGCGATATGCAACAGCCTTATTTCTTTATTTTCTCTATTTTGAGTGCCTCACAACCCCAAACCTTTGTTTTATTTTGAAGGGTTTCTTAAAGCAGAAAATACTACCCCAAATAAATGTTCCTATTGTACTCATCCCCAGCCTTCTCCACCACTAAATACTGCCGTCCTACTAAAAATAGCACTAAGGTTCAGTTTGGCAGTGAAGTACCCCTCTCTTGAAGTTTTTCCTATTTTAGTGTTGGAATTAGCTGTAAAGGAATTAGCTGTAAAGGTGCTCAAGTATTATCCTAATTTACCAGCACAGGTGCCATGCATGCCTGGTTAGTTCAGAGTAAAAGTAACAGGCTCCCCTAGCCATTGATTAGGAACCTTAATTTTCAGGCTTGCTACAGCTACACCTTCAATTACTGAATCTTGGGTAGGAAGTTGGCAGTAACAGATGGGAGCATCCAACTATCTTTTTCTTCTTGGGATGTCTGATAAACCTAATTAATGTGCATTAGGTTCTTCATACAGTGAAAAAGGTACCTTCAGGATCAACTTATGCGTAGGCTTACCAGATCTCCAACTGGGACAGAGTGCTAGACCTTTAGGAGAAGGAATGTGGGCAGATGCAGCTTGTTAAACCTTAGAGCACACTCCTAGGCATGTCTACTCAGAAGCAAGCCCCATTGAACACAATAGGGCTTGCTTCTGAGTAGACATGCCTAGGAGTGTGCTCTAAGGCAGGGGTTCTCAACCTTTGGAGGCCTGGGTACTCCCTATCACTGTCCAATTTTCTGAAGTAGCCCCTGCTAATTAACTGGATCAATCAATCAGGTAATTAATCATTAAATAAAAAGTACTAAAACTTTTAAATGTGAAAAAATATCTTATGTCTCTCTGTCTCTCTCTCTCTCTCTCTCTCACACTCACACCCCTACCTTTTTTCTCCACGTCACACTTCCCAAAATCAGCTCTTCCCTCCCCCTCAAAGTACATTTTCCAAAGTACAAAAATAAGCCCAAAACTACAATCAGAGACAGAAGGGCTCCAAAAATAATTACAATTTAAAATCCATGTTAACACTTAATTAGCTGCTGTTGGGGCAGATAAGGGGCAGGGCTTGGCGTGGCGTACCCCCAGCAAGAGGTCCACACACCCCTAGGGGTTCCCGTACCACAGGTTGAGAACCCCTGCTCTAAGGTTTAACAAGCTACACCTGCCCCCATTCCTTCTCCTAAAGGTCTAGCACTCTGTCCCGGTTGGAGATCTGGTAAGCCTAGTTATGCGGGACAATGAACATAACAAATCTATTTCAGAAAAGCATCCAGACAGCTTGGATGCCTCCTGCTCCAAATACTGTATTGCCTATTGACAGAGTGAAGAGCAGGTCAGATAGGATCCTGCTGTAGTCAGAAATTTAGGATTATGGGAGTAATGGTCAAAAGATGAACTCTGGTGAGCTAATATATAGAACAGGAAGGCAAAAGTGAATCTATTATCACATAAGAATACACTTTTTCTAATAAGCAGCTATCTTAAATTGCCGAGGTCCTAAAGGCACAGGAACACAATGATAAGTGAGGAACAAACACGAGAACTGTTAATTATCCATTATGTGCAGCTAAACACAGATTTTCTCAACACATTTATTATTCCACACAGAAAAACATCCTATAATTCATGCATGTATTTTTGGGATATGGATAATGAACCAGTTATTTAAAAATATTCTAAGATTAGGCCTACTTTTAAAAAAAAAAGATAGATAAGGGCTGAACCAAGAATTTGTTCAAATCTAAAATTTAGTCACTTCAATGTATTAAATAATGAATTGTCATTAATGGTACAGGTACTACACAGGTAATTTGGTAAGCTCTTGCCTCATTCTGTGAGCCCCACTGTTTAAACTTAAGTAGCCAAGTTAGTAGAAAATGTTCTACTGAAATGAAATAAATGTTCTTTTCTCATCTCTCTCACTAAAGTCTTCTGTATCTAGGTATCAGAACTCTACTCCTTGCCCATTACGGCTGTAAATTTAGAGAAAGTTCACCCTGCTTAAGTCCATTTGAAGTTAGTGGAATTGGTTAATACTGATGAACACCCATCCATTTCTTGGTGCCACCTACTCTCCGGCTATCGAAATGTGCCTTATGGTATGTTTCCCATTCAAAGCCTGGTCAAACCAGAACCACATTTGTAGGTTTGGTTCAGCTCAAAACATGAATTGTGAGCAATACCAAGTAGTCTATAGCCAGAGGGTACAAATGACTGAAATTCATGGTAGTCAAGTATGCCTAACTCCAGTGTGGACCCTGTCCATAGCCTATTACCAAATTACAAGACTGTCAACTATTTGTGTTAAAGGGTTAAGAAACCATTTTAGGATCAGAAGAAACTGATCTCTTGGCCTAGTCTCTACTGGCCCACAACAAGGTTATTCACTCCTCTAATTTATCTTAAGTTTCTTAGGTAACACATTCATATCTAGTAAGAAACACTATTATGTAAAAAAATGATTTTTTCATCTTGCACTTTGTTAGGAAAATCAGAAAATAAAGTTGTCTTCAAGCATACATTTAAGTTTCTTTAGTCTGTTATGTGTGTCAACAGAGCCTTTCATCTAAGTCAGCAACTTGTTGACAGTAGAACATACCCCTGAATCAACCCTTGCCCTGTATGATCCAGTTGTAGACGGGACATTTGCAGGAAAGAGCTAGGGTGAAATAGAGTACGATCTTCATCTTTAGCAAGCAATAGCTCTCAGATGTTCTTTGTAAGCCATAACACCCTCCTTGGTGCTTCAGCTCCCTAAAGGTAGTTCATTTTTCTTTCGTTCAAGGCTTATTCAGCCTTTTACTGCAGGAGAAGTGGTTGAAATCCCTACAAATGGCAACTCAGCTCACAGTTATGCATAACTCAATTATGTGTCCCTACTGCACTATGCCGGACTCAGCTTTTGGCCGTTTCCTCACCGTGTGCTGAACACCAAATCTTGTGCATACCATAAGCCCATCACATGCCATTTAATATATTTTATCAATGCAATCCTTCAAAGATACCAGGGCAATGTACAACACAACAATGTTACTTCTCATAGTCCCCAAGCCTCCCCAGGGGCAGTGTAAGTAGATCACAGCTGCATATTTGACAATTGGTCCACAATTCTACACCACAAGGAGGATGCCTTTGACTAGAAACAGGAATTTAATGAATTGTGACTAATAGCAACTTTTCTAGAATATAACATTTAGCTATATGCTCATGAGATTTTGAATGCTTTCTGATGAATTGACATGAACCAAATTTCTCCCCTTGTTCTAGATGATCCCTGCAAATTTTTTAACATTCATTTTGAATAGAGGTTGTAAAGTCGGTCATAAGTATACATACACACACACCAGATTCTATTTTAATGGGATAGTTCTGGTTAAGAGCTTTTATGGGGAAGGCTCATCATAAACAGGACTAGATACCTAGAGACACGAATCTGAAGTATTTACATTAACATTTACAGTTAATTCATAATCTACAACACACCCTCAAGACAGACATCTTAAAACGTCCAGTGTTAAGAATTTAAACAAAGCAAGTTGCTCACATACTTTCAGTGCATTTGTTTCACATATTTAGTTACACGCAATACAGAGAAGCATCTCTAGAACTCAATGCCTACTGCATGGCCACACAATGGAATAATGTACATGTATGTAGTCAATATAATTTAGGTCATGATTTCGTAGCAGTGTGCAATTTCAGCTCTGCAGGTGGATTATGCCCACTACTAACCTCTTAAAAATATATCCTCAAGGAGAACACAAGGGGATACTTCACAGAAATAGTTGCACTGTTAAAGAGTTCATATTGAACCATGCTAGAGCACTGGAAGAAGCCTTGCACCTTCTCCCAAGAGTAAATCAGAAATTTAATCCATCCTAATCTTCTGATTGGTCATTCTATAAATGATGCTGTCATATCCGGGATCCATGTTCCAGAGGTTGTAGGAGATGACAATCACTGCTATGGCAAGGCCTATCATGATCCATAGAATTATATTGAAGACCACAGCATAGTTAAAATTGTATGGGTATCCTATGTTATATGGGTTCTCAGAGGTGCTCTATGAAGAGAAGAGAGGAGGAAAAAGAAAGTGAGTGGTTAGCTGCATTTTATACTCGCATAGTAAATTACAGATTGCTACAAGGAAACACATGGTTTTTGCAGCTGCTTAGCCAGAATATTCCAAGACAAACACTATCTGCAGAGTCTGGAGTTACCATACTTGCATTAAGCATGCATCCATGTTCTTGCAACCAATGTAAAATCCCAGTACAGACTCTTCCATATCAGCAGAGGGCAACAAGCTATCAAGTCATTTAAGCAGTTCATGGGCTCACTTATATTCTAGAATGTAGACATTAAAATTAAATTCAGAGTCAAAACTAACCAAAATCTGTTTTCCCAAATTTGATTTCAAAACAAGAGTGATAGCTCATGTTTTTCACCTCTGAGGTTTATTTCAGAAAAATATTGTAGGGCACGATGCACTTAAGTCTACTGCGGAAGCTTGGAGTCTACCATGTCCGTAAGCATGACGACATCCAAATTAGATATGGTAACTTTTGACTCATGGCATTTCTAATAAAAGCCATTGGATCAGAAGAAGCTGTTCACTCTTGCTTCAGGTTAACTTCAGCACCCACATGCAAATATCTTTAAAATTACTACTGTAGTAGAGAGAATCAAGACCAAGACATGCTATATAGGCAAATAATCACTTAGAGCCCAATCCTATGCAGGTCTATTCCAAAGCAATTCCCATTAAAGTCAATGCAGCTTACTCCCGGTAAGTGTGGATAGGATTGCAGCCTTAGTAAGTGAAGCTGCATTCTTAGCAACTTGCTTGGATGCTCTACTGAAACCAAAGATGCCCCCAAGGATTGTGGTGGTAGTCTGTTGAGACTGTTATACAACCTTTGCGGACTGTAGGATAGATCGCGACTTCCTCACAAAGGGAGTGTCGAACGTCTTCACCGTCACCACCTCTACCACTGCATTCCCACCATAGAGGTTGTACATCTCATCTGCAAACTGAAAACAGCTTAAGCTTAGCAGACATATGCTACCAGAAGAGTCAGGCACACAGATTGCATGGCAAGAGGTGTGCCATTTGATTTGTCCTTAACAGCAAGAAACATTACGTCATTTAAATTCTAGATTTATTGCCTTGCCTACTAACAGATGCAGTTGATAACAAGACTTATGACCATTCTAAAACAAGACTTATGACCATTCTAATTAAGAAAAGGTAATGCCAAAGCTGCAATCCTGGAACCAATTACAGTACTTGCAAGTATTTCAAATGTTCCAAAGAATTTCTACAACGATGAATTGTTTTAGGAAATACAAAAGATGCCACAATACATTCTGTACTCAAGCCCATCTGTTTGCTTAGTCACAATCCAGAAGACAGGATGGTGGGTGGGTGTGGGTGCGCATGTGCATGATTCCAGATCTTCTTCCAACAGAAACCCCATGCATCACTTTGAAGCCAGTTTTGGACAGCATTTCAGAAACACTTTCCAGTAAGGCACAAACAAGTACTGGTAAGAAGTAAAAATGAAGTGCCATTGAGCATGCTTAAATTGCAATGACCTGGCCATACTAACTTTTAATGTCTACATTTGCAAGGAATATCTGGATTTGAGTAGATGCAAGACAGATTTCCCCCAACATCAGTTGATCTACACAATACTCTTTTCCACCCAAACAACTCTGCTAGTCACAAATGCGTGATTAAAAATGATCGAGACAAGAAAATTCTGTGTCTAAGAATCTAGTCATCCAAGGAACTTTCATTTTTAAAAAGCCAAATAGATTTGCCACACAACCCTGTTATCCGTTAATAATGGTTAGAAATTTCTAAAGGGAAAAAGCAATCAGCCAGGATGCAGACACATGTTCCTTTGATTTAGGCTACCATTTTGAACCTTTGAAAAATTAAACAATGCTTCTGCTGGTTACCTTTTGTAGAGAGTCTGCAAGAATCTGAGAGGCATCTTTGAACTGCTGAGAATCTTCCCCATATCGTTTACCAATTTCTTCCAACCCAGAGAGCTCTAGAGAATACAGGTCTGGTGAATGATCCTTAGCCAAATGCTTGTGCCTGGATAGCTTGAGATACAACAGGAAAAAATGTAACCAGGGTGGGGAATGGGGAGAAGAGATGCCCGAAGGGAAAAGCAGGTTTCTTCAATTTTTTTTCCCCAAGCAGCATTTTCCAACACTACCTTCTAATCTAGAAGAATGTATCTTGGTGCTTGACAGCCTGTCCAGGATATGTCCATCCCCCTGCCAGTTCATCTGGAATGATGAAACTATACAACCGTTTTATATTCTCTCATATATTTCAATATACCACAACGTTATGCCAGCACCCTCTGAAGTTCTTAACTTTTGACCTGCATCTCATTTACTGTGCACTTCTTTCCAGCTTAAGGCTTCCTTAGCCAACTGGCTTCAAACAGTCTGAAAAGTTCCATAGCCAGAAATTTACATGGTGTCTGCCGCCTCTGTACGTGGGCCAATTGGCAGCCTCTTTTTGCCCAGATTCTGCCAATCCGGTAGTAGAATTAAGTGTTTTGTTTAGAGTCTTTGCTTACCAAGCTTGTGATATCGTGCAGGACTTGCAATTCTGACAGAAAGAGTAGATCAACCTAAGGAAAGAATAGTTGAGTATTTTTGAACAGAAACCAAATAAGCGTTTCATCTATGCCAAAGAGTCCAAGAGGCAAAACAGATATTAATGGCAGGTGCCAGAATCACTCACATTTTTGCCCGATGGCCGATCACTAGAGGAGTTTGTTTTTGTTGCATAAAAGAAGATTACAGTCCAAGTCTTACTAACACAATGGGCTTACTTCTGAGTAACAGTTGTCACACACCACTACTTAATGTACAAGTGACTGACAAACAGATCTCATCCATGGTCCGATCAAGTCCTGAAATTAACAACCGAGTGCACAGATCTGAGCACAGAGATGAGCGTGTCAGTACCAGTTATGCAGGTCAGCCACCATGTTGCAGCTAGAACTTTAGCAGTATACACATAATACTCAATGTTGGAATGAACAAATGCTTGAGAAAATATGAGCATATGAAGCTGCTTTGCACCTAGCCAAACCATTGGCTCCCTGCCAAGGGATCTGAGAACCACCCCCTCCCTCATGACTTTTCGGCGAGGGCTCAAAACGTTTGTTTCGTCTAGCGTTTGGGTGATGGGTTGTGGTCTGCCTCCTGTATCTCAAGATGCTCTGCCATGCTGCTTCTCTGCTCCATACTGTTGCCCCCCAGTGTTTTTATTGTTTTTTAAATTGGTTTAAGTATAGTTATGTATTTTAATCTGTTGTTAGCCGCCTTGGGCATTTGCCTTTGGCATAGGAAAAGGCGGGATATAATTTTTTAAAATAAATAAATAAAATAAATAAGCCCATCTTGCTCTGTATTGTCTACCAACTATCCAGAATTTGACAGGGTCTTTCCCATCCTTACCTGGAGATACCAGGCACTGAACCTGGGACTTTTTGCATGCAGAGCTCTACCACTGAACTAAGCTGTATTGATGCAAAACACCCCAAACTAGAACATATCATTTCAAAAAGCAATAGCATTTTTAATTGAAGGGAGATAGAAAGGGTCCACTGTACTATCTGTGGATTCAGGACCCATGGATTTGTCTCACCGCAGATCCTGGATCTGTTCGGTTTACTGTAAAAAGGAAAAAAAAGCAGGGGGGTTTACCTTTAAGCAGCAAACTGCTGCATGTTCTTGCTTAAACAGCCTGAAATCATGCTTCGGAAGCCTCTTCCGGGTCATGCAACACCCCCCTCCCAATGTTGCCCCAGAATGCATTGCAATGCAATACATTCCGGAACTATTTGGGGAGAGGGAGGGGGAGTCGCCAGACCCAGAAGAGGCTTCTAGAGTGATTTCAGCTATTTCAGGCTGTTTAAGCAAGAACACGCAGCGGTTTGCTTCTTAAGGCATAAACCACCACCACCCTTTTCTTCTTTTCTAACAGGTTCTAAAGTTGACCCCAGTATCTGTGGATCCTCGCTATCCGTAAGGGTGTGTGTTTGTCCAGAATGGATCCCCCATGGAGTGAGGTTCGACTGTATATTACTGTGAAAAATAAAATTCTTTCCTCCAAGTTGCTCAGGGTGACATCTGTGGTTTCTCCCCCTACTTTTATCTTCACAACAATCCTGCAGAATTAGTTAGGATTTGGACCCAGGTCTTCCTGGCCCAAGTCCCAACAGTCGAACCACTATAATACACCGTGCCCAACATCTCACTATGTCTTACCTCATTGTTTCTGCTCAGAGAGTTAAGAGGAAGGGAAGCAAGAATGGAATTATCCTGGAATAATCTGTTCCGAAGCTGCCGCAGCGTGACTGAAAGGTCTTCAAATACCGAGTTTGCCTTTCCCACCATATACACCCTCTGAAAGAACCATCATTGAGAGTGAATTAGTGTTTTGAAGAAATACATGAACTGACAAAGCAGCTATTCTCCAATATGAAAAGTTGTACACCACTATGCTGCTGGGAAGGATACAGAGCATGCAATTTAAATAGTTTCTGGGGTTTTCAGAAAGGAATGAGTGCTTACCTCTTCACTAGGAGCTAGCTGTACAACTACAGGGGTTTCCTCAGAAAACAAGGTATGAATCGCATTTGCAACACTATCCAGACTGAAAGGAACTGCCTAGACCATAAAGAAAAATGCCAGTAAGGAAGACTGTAATGTTTACGGATTGGGGGTGGAGAACACTTAACTTTTCATAGCATATATTACTTATATATGGTCTCCAACATCACTCAAACAGAAGCTTTTACAAAAATAGCCTTCTGTAATTTTTGGGGAAATTGGGTAATGTCTTGTATATATAAATAAACTGATTCCACATCACAGAAGTGTCAATCTAGTGCCAGTGTTTAAAAGCAGTTGCACTGAAAATAATAAAGTCATGATTCTCTGAAGCAGTAATTAGGGTATATAAGCTAGTCTTCTGTCTTCATTAGAATTATCACAGCACTTCTTTCCAAGATGAGTAGTTGTATAAGATCCCAGGATCTTCATGCAGCTTAGCAAAGCAAAGCTCAAGAACATTTGACACCGGGGAAGTACTGTATATAAAGCCATTTATATACCATTGTCTGATTAAATACATTTGACCAAGATTAAGGTTTGGGATGGAGAAAGCTGTAGTTCAGTGGGAGTGCACATGTTTTGCATGGAGAAGGTTCTAGGTTCAATCCTGGCATCTCCAGGTAGAGGCTGGGAAAAACTGGCATGGAGAGCTGATGCCAGTGGAGATAATACTCAGCTAGATGGACCAGTGGCCTAACTCAGCACAAGGAAGTTTCATGTGTACTGTTGTACCACCTTTTTAGATGAGCCACAAATCATAACTCTTGGCACAAGGCTGTGATTTCATTAAGCTGGAAATGTTCTGTGCTTGAATTTCTGCTTGGATGGGTACAGTGCATTGCTGGATGACTGATCTCTACTTAATGCCATGGTACTTTATAATTTTAATGCAAAAAGCTTTATTAAAGGAGTTTTAAATAAAGCTAAGTAAATATAGATTCTTCTATGGCCTACAGATCAAAAGAAAGTGGGGTAAGTTGCACTTTTCTAATTAGTGTACATGCTAAGAATATGGCTCATGTCTAGCTTTGTTCTTTGGTTTGTTCAGCATTTTAAATTTGGGGCTTGCATTTTATTTATGGCATTTATAGCCTGCCTTTCCAAAGGTTCAAGACAGCTCATAAAATTAATAACACCACATCAGTAAAATCATGTAATATACAAATGTAAACACTAAGATCTGTGTAACAAGAAAAAAATGACCAGCGCATCTCTTTATTTTCTATCGTATTTCTGCTCTACAAAGTCAATAGAAATCTTCCTTGCAAGCAAAAGGATTGAGTGAGCAGAAAATACCACACAATCAGGATCTAAAAACATCCTTTTGTGACTCTCATAGCTACAATAGGAAACAGAAGAGAAAGTTCTGCGCACTCTCTCCACCTGAAGTAGCTGGGATGCAATTCAAAGAAGAACAGCAACTGCCAAAACAGAAGCTTCACACCACACTTTCGCATGGATGTTGTGTGTGTGTGTGGGGGGGGGGGGGGAGAGAAGAGGCATTTAGCATGCAGTTTTACTGAAACACAAACTTTGGTCAGACTTCAATGTCTTCTATTCCTCTGCCAAAGTTTGCAATTCAGCTGTGAATCAGAATGTAGAAATGAAGCATGCAAAGCACAAAAAGAAAAAGAGTAGAACTTTGTAAATAAAACACATTTACACCAACAGGTTTTCGACACTAGAATCTAAAGCTTGACCGTACTTACATTCTCAACTGGGTAAGATATGCCAGTTTGAGGCAGCATTAGCTTGTCTATCCCTGTCACTGTAACCAAAACTGTAGCTCGAGGACGCCGGAAGAGATCACCCACTGCTAGTCCAGGCCAGGAGAGATCCTACAACAAATTAAGATTTTGTTGTTAATGTAGATTATAGCACACACAAGACAGTGAAAGCTAGGCTCATATGAACTCATTATTTTCAATCTATGATGCGGAAAGGGAAGAAGGTGGCAATTAAGGTATGCAGAGATCATGCTACTAGAGATCTTGATATAAGCAATATACTTATTGTTGTGATAATTGGGACACAGCAATCATATCATGATTTGATTAAAGGAAAGGAAATCAGATGGTGTTTGTTTAATTTCCCAAACAGCAAAGTAATGGGGGGGGGGGGGAAGGAGTAGTGAATGACAGGTCAAGCCTGCTTCAATTATTTCCAGAAGTGGTGATCATACATCAATCACAGTACTGAAGAGAGAGATACCGAGTCACATACTTCCTTGATTGAGAAGCCCATAGATAATGCTGCCACATCTGGAATTCGCTCTCCGGGTATTGGCCAACTTCCTTCACGAAAAACAACAGACTCAGGAGATCTTAATACATTGAATTCATTTGCAAAAGTACCTGAAATAGAAGGATAATACTGATGAAGCCACTATTTTGAACAATTCCCCACCATTTGGATGGTGGGATAATTTGGCTGGGTCTAACACATGCAGCAGAATGGACTTAACTTTTCTCATCCTCAGGAATGCATTCAAAATTCCTCACAAACAGAAAACAAGCACATCCAGGAAGAAGGTTCTAACTCAAGTCTTTGTCTACAGTGCTTGTTTTCTGTTTGCAGAGAGGGGTTTTTACATGGAGAGTATTTGAAAAGGCAACTCCCTGTTTGCATTTTGAATTGATGAAATCCTTTCAGCTACTTTACTCCCAACACATTTTAGACCAGGCTCCAGTTAGAGTAAACATCTTTTGAATTTTGGCTCTCAGGAAATCTTCTTACCAAGTTATAGGATACTATATACCAGGAGTGGCCAAACTTGCTTAATGGAAGAGCCACATAAGATAAATTTCAGATGTTTGAGAGGTGCAATATTTAAGAAGCATTTAAATTTTTATATTTACTCACAAATGAACATTAAACTTATGTTTTAATCCAGTGGACTTTCAGTTTATACCTGGTAAATGCTGTAATTATAAAGCTTGAAATTTTCTTATTTACCTTTTATATTAATTGTGATGCAAGAAGGAGCTCAGCTAGCATATTTCCAAGAGCCGCACATTATACGTCAAAGAGCTGCATGTGGCTCAGGAGCCACAGTTTGGCCACCCCTGGTATATACATCAGTAATGTAGCCAAAACAGAGTACAGTACCAAATATGCAAATGTATCAAATTATTAATAATAAAGCAGGTAAATAATAAAAGGCTACTTGTATATAAGATTTCCAATGACCAGATAAGTTTTGCTGTAGAGCTGTGCTACACAGAGGCACTGGCACACAAACACACACAGTGATTACTCATTCTCTAGGGCTGAGTCCATGGGTAGGTTCTCTCTTCGTCCCATTCTAGGACCTTTGACACCAGATTTTACATTCCTAGTCAGAAACTTTTTTTCTGGGAGAGTCACTTTGAGAGGGTGTGAGAAGCTATAGGACAGCACCTCAGCCCCCAACCCTTTTTCCCCCACCATTATAAATGCCACTTTCTCCACACCTCATCACTAGACTGGCAACTGGGGGCATGTGGCACCTCTTAGATTTGGCCCAGAACCTCCAGTTGCTGTTCCTGGCCCTACATGCGCTACAGAATCGTAGAATAGTGCTCCATAGGATAAGACAATGAGTTGAACAATGGAGGCAAATGCCTCCAGCAGGCACAGTTCTTCAGTTGCAACATTTCTATTCCATCACTCTGACCACAATAACCTTGACAGCAGGTCTAAACCACATTCAAGGCTATGTGATGAAAACATAGCAGGTATTGACAGTAAACGTATACCAGGTATTGACAGTAAACGTGTACCATTCTACAATACTAGTTTACACCAACAGTGTGATATCTGTAAATATTACCGTCATCTACTCGTCAGGTCATTTGATCAGAGGACAAGCAAAAATATAATTTCAGGGGAGGTTGTTAAAAAATAAGTACTGGATTTTTTTTCTTAGTGCAGTTGCTCTGCTATGTCTACAGACTGAGTCACCAATCACCACTCAACATAATCATTAACAGTTTAGGAAGTCTATTAGAGAACTAAACATGTTATAGCTATCACAAAATATTACAATATAGCTTGGCTCAAGTACATTGTCTAAGGGAGACCTGCAAATAGCCTACTGACACAGGAGACAAGGGTAGTTGCATTTGCCTCCACAGACTACTTAGTCTAGAAAGCATTTTTTTTATTTTATGGAAACAAGGATTCAATTATATGACTATTGAACAATGTCTAGATTAGAATTTTAAGATTCAGAAACATAGTATTTCCCTTCTAAAAAAGGGGAAGTTTTCTTTCCTTCAGGAGAAATCTGGAAAGTATATTTGTTTCTACAGGGAGGGCAGATACTCACTATGCCCCTTGTTCAGTTATGGACCCAATATTGGACGTAGGTATCTTTACTTGGATGCAAGGCTTTCTGAAGTCAATATGGAACTTATTTACAAATACCAGTACATTTAGTTAACATTAGGATGCCATAATCCATTGTTCTAAGCATTGTTGTATCAACTGTTGTCGATATCAGATTACAACTAACATATGGAGATTTGAAGACTGGAACTATGTTTTCAGCCATTATCTATATGAAATGGAAAAATATTTCTCATTCATAAGAACCAATCACCTTGGACTTTAAGTCCAATGCTATTTCAGAAATTTGAACATATTGACAAAGTGTCCTACATATATTTATGACTGTTCATACTATGTATGCACAACAAAAGTTCTACGCTCTATATCCCAGATAAAACATATGCCAACGAGCTTCACTTACGAGTCCATTCTCCACAGGTTTGTACCTTTTAATTCTGTACTTTTGTGAAGGAGCTCTGCGATAGGCTGAAAACATGCAGTCCACTTACTAAATAAAAGAGGTAAATGGCATTGCTTCCCAGGATTTCTTTAAGGGTATGTGCTCAAAGTTGCCAGCTTTTTAGTTGCTAGCAGTTGCTGCATGTGGTCAGCCAATCATGAATTATAAGGACTTCCTTCACATGGTTTTTTTTAGTTTTGCCATTCACAGATATGATTCCTTCCCCCAACAAAGGCATGTGATGCTAGTTTTAAGTGACCATGAATCACTATGTTTTACTGTACTAACAGGCAAGATAAATTTACAAATAAATAATTTGTTGTACATGGTCTTCAGATTCTTTCATACTAAATCTGAGCCTGACTTAACTAGCGGGTGCTGAAAGTACAGGAATGAATTTGCCCACAGCACCCTAGTTTGTCCCAACAAGACAAACTGTGTCACAAGATACTGTCCCCACCCCCACTCCATCCAAGGCAAAGAAGTTGGACTTCCTCAGATTAGCCAAGATCACAACCGACAAAAGGAACAAGATGAAATACCCCAAGTAGAAGCAGAACTGTTTGAAGCTAAAAGCTAGCTGTAATAACCAGGACAGTGGATGGTCTGCACTACAGGAGTTACCAAGGCCTCACTCTCTGCCCTGGTTCCTCTGCAAAAGGGAGATGGAGGGTCAAACATAGCAGATGGATATAACAATCTCTCATCATTAAAAGAGAGAATACGCAAACCTCTCAGGTTGAACATTGAAATAGTGAGTGCAGAGGAAGTACTCAAAAAGACTCAGACACTCAAAATTGCCCCCTACTGCATATGCATTCATAAGGGGAAAATACTCGATTCCCAGGTGGGGGAAAGCCACACAGCTTTGAGTGGTGAAACAGTCCAAGGCCAGAGGGTCAAGGACTACCCTCCTCCACAGCTTTGTACTGCTGCTTTCCATTACAGGAGGGAGACAGAGAAATACAAACCTCTGGCATGTAATTTGGCACAGCTGAGCTGGAATTTAAGATACTCTTCTCCACATTCTGTACCAATACAAGGAGTATACTGGACAGACGATGGAGACTAAAGTCAGAATGTCACTGTTCTGTTAGGAGCACAAGTTCAAAATTAGGTCAATATGTGCTACATAACTTTCTAAGCAACCCTGAAACCTTAACCAGTCCTCTTCCTCTAGATTTTTCTCTTAGATATAAAATATAACACAAACCAACAAGTTGAAAAGGAAAACAGGCAAGCTCAAAGTGGCTCATAATTGTCACATAGGAAGGCCATGCTTCAGCAGTAGGGCACCTGCTTTGCATATACCTAAGATTCCAAGTTCAATCCCTGGCAGAGAAAAATTCCTGTCTGAAAGCCTGGAGATACAGTAATACTAACCAAGATGGACTAAGGGTCTGATTTGGTGTAAGAAAGGCAGATTCCTAGGCTAACTGCTTCCCTGAGGAACAGCTCAGTTACACACTAGTACAACAGATGAAGTACCCCTGAACCCCAATGTAGTTTCGTTATATATCCCAGCACTTCTCTTCCTTCAACACTTTTCTGTACTATCGCCACTTATACCTACCTACCCACCCCTCCTCCCTGCTCCATAGCACGACCCAGCCCTGCTTTCCTCACTGCCCCCCCACCGCATGGACCTTCCCTTCCACGACTGCCCCCAATCAAGCCCCCCTAATTAGCTCTTATCGAGCACGACGCACAGCGCTACATCTAATCCTTACTAGGTGACCCTTCTATCCCTCACTTCCCCATCAAGGGTGCTGACTGAGTAGAACCTCCGGGGACTGAGCCCATAGCGGGTCCGCTGCCTTCCCGACGACGTCACGGGAAATTCAGGTAGCAGACTCGAAGCCTCACCTGCCACAAGCGCCGCAACCGCCCAAAACGCCAGCCCGGTCCACCGCAACCCCATCGCTGCTGCTCTCACCAACGCCTCTACAGCTAACCTCCTACGGCTTTCCTCTACAGGGGAAAGAGGAAGTGTCCGCCAGCCGGCAACACTAATCGACGCCTAGCCCGCCTCCACCACTGATTGACAACTGTATCGACCACTTATAAAGAGCACTCCGTAGAGTCAAGGTAAAAGGCGCGGTTTAGCTTGAGTGACAAGACCTTTAGACCAATAATAGAGACAGGATGAAGCCTTCCCATCGATTCTACTTAAGTGGGTCACGGGATTCACAGGAGCTGTAGGGGGAGCTTGTTCTCATAGAAGGCCGGACTTCAATCTGAGTGACAGCCGAATTAACCATTCACAAATTAGACGATCTCTTGACCCTTCGTCGAAGCCACCAACGACGTTTATTTTATTTATCGATATTTTTTTTTAATGTTCGAAACTAAATCCACTACTTGGTGAAAGAACAAGGGGCATCGCAGGTTGCATGAGGGGAACAGATTGACAGCAGAAGGCGGGGCCTGTCCTCGAGAGGAAATTCAGAATACGAATTCCCCCCCTTCCGTCGTTTTCTGTAGAGGCCTAAATAGATGTACACAGGTATCGGTATGGGCGTAAATTGAAAAGACGGAAGTCTTCTGTTCAGATTGACAAACGAATGGTCCAATGAGAACTTGGCAGATCCACAATGACATCCTAACCCAATTATAGAACAAAGAAAAATAGAGAGTGGGACAGTCAATGGCAGGTCAGGCGCTTGAGGGCTGAGCACAAGGCTCGCTGGTCATTCTTAGTGCGAAGGAGTTTGTTTTCGTAATAACTAATAACGCAAACAGACAGTTGGTTGTTTTCACTGGGTGGGTGGCTGTGGCCTTAACTGGCGGGAGAGCACATTGAGCCATCTTCACATGCTTTTGGATACAATGAAGGTTAACCTGCAAAAAAGCTAGTGTTTCAAGGGTACTGTATTTGTTGTGAGTTGATTTATCACAATACCAGACGATTCTTCCCCGCTCTCGCCCCACCTTTTTAAGCGAAGAGATTTGTTGTGACTTTGACTTGCCAACTCGTTGTCAACCTAATTGTTTTTAGAACAACAGCATTAATCACTAAGAATGCAGTCCTTTGCACACTTACGTGGGAGAAAGTCCCATTGAGCATAGTGGAATTTACTTAAGGAAACGTATAGGATTGCACTGCAAGTGTGCAGAACCAGTGAGATGACCAGATCTGAACTCTAAAATTTGATTTTTGCTTGTTTGCTACCTTTGTTTTTCGAAGAGAGGACTCTCTGGAGAAGACTCTGATGCTGGGAAAGATTGAAGGCAAAAGGAGAAGGGGAAGGCAAAGGATGAGATGGTTAGACAGCATCACCGATGCAACGAACATGAAGATGTGCGAACTCAGGAAGATGGTGGAGGATAGGAAGGCCTGGCGGGACATGGTTTATGGGATCACGAAGGGTCGGACACGACTTAACGACTGAACAACAACAACATCCTATTATCTACAGGCAGCCCAATCCTGTGTAAGGATATGTGGCCAGCCACTGTAAGAAATGAACAGTTTCTGATTACCATATATAAGCAAAACTAACAGCACAATCCTATGCATGTCTACTCAGATGTAATCTCAGATGATCCCATGAACCATATCCCGCCAGGCCTTCCTATCCTGCCACTGCTGAGTTTTCCAAATTTGTTGGCATATTGAGTGCAGCACTTTCACAGCATCATCATTTAGGATTTTAAGTAGCTCAGCTGGGATATTATCATCTCCGCTAGCTTTGTTGTTAGTAATGCTACCTAAGGCCCACTTGACTTCACTCTCTAGGATGTCCGGCTCTGAGTCAGTGACCACACCAGCATGGTCATCAGGAACATTAAGATCTTTCTTGTATAGTCCTTCTGTGTATTTTTGCCATCTCTTCTTAATCTCTTCTGCTTCTGTTAGGTCCCTGCCTTTTTTGTCCTTTATCATGCCCATCTTTGTACAAAACGTTCCCTTGATATCTCCAATTTTCTTGAAGAGATCTCTAGTCCTCCCCATTCTGTTGTTTTCCTCGATTTCCTTGCATTGTTCATTTAAGAAGGTCTTCTTATCTCTCCTTGCTATTCTCTGGAAATCTGCATTCAGTTGGTTATATCTTTCCCTTTCGCCCTTGCTTTTCGCATTCCTTCTTTCCACAGCTATTTGTAAAGCCTCATCTGACAGCCACTTTGCCTTCTTGCATTTCTTTTTCTTTGGGATGGTTTTAGTTGCTGCCTCCTGTACAATGTTACGAACCTCCGTCCATAGTTCTTCAGGCACTCTGTCTACCAGATCTAATGCCCTAAATCTATTGTTCACCTCCACTGTATACTCATAAGGGATATAAGTTAGGTCATATCTGACTGGTCTAGTGGTGTTCCCTACATTCTTCAATTTAAGTCTGAATTTTGCAATAAGAAGCTCATGATCTGAGCCACAGTCAGCTCCAGGTCTTGTTTTTACTGACTGTATAGAGCAGTGGTGGCCAACCTTTCAACATGAATGCTGGCCCTTTAAATGGTTGCATAGGTGAAGGCATTTCAGCAGGTGCAGCTGCTTTAGCAGCACCATCAGCACTTGCAGCTGCCAAGATTCTGTCTTCTACACAACTCTTAAGAACACAGTAGCCCTAATGGTGGAAGGTTGGCCACCCCTGGTATAGAGCTTCTCCATCTTTGGCTGCAAAGCACATAATCTATCTGGTTTCAGTATTGACCATCTGGTGATGTCCATGTGTAGAGTCGCCTCTTGTGTTGTTGGAAAAGAGTGTTTGCTATGACCAGCGTGTTCTCTTGACAGAACTCCGTTAGCCTTTGCCCTGGTTCATTTTGCGCTCCAAGGCCAAACTTGCCTGTTGTTTCGTTTATTTCTTGATTTCCTACTTTAGCATTCCAGTCTTCTATGATGTAAAGGACATCTTTTTTGGGTGCTAGTTCTAGAAGGTGTTGTAGGTCTTCATAGAACCGGTCAACTTCATCTTCTTCGGCATCAGTGGTTGGGGCATACACTTGGATTACTGTAATGTTGAATGGTTTGCCTTGGATTCGAACTGAAATCATTCTGTTGTTTTTGAGGTTGCACCCCAGTACTGCCTTTCCCACTCTTTTATTGACTATGAGGGCTACTCCATTTCTTCTAAGGGATTCATGCCCACAGTAGTAGATATGATGGTCACCTGACTTAAATTCGCCCATGCCCGTCCATTTTAGTTCGCTGATTCCCAAGATGTCAATGTTCAATCTTATCATCTCATTTTTGACCACATCCAGCTTGCCTTGATTCATAGACCTCACATTCCATGTTCCTAAGCAGTATTGTTCCTTGCAGCATTGGATTTTCCTTTCAACCTCAGACATATCCACAGCTGGACGTCCTATTGGCTTTGGCCCAACCGCTTCATCCTTTCTGGGTCTACTTGGAATAGTCCTCCGCTCTTCCTCAGTAGCATATTGGACACCTTCCGACCTGAGGGTCTCATCTTCCGGCAGTGGGTTAAAGGGGTCACCTTTACCTTTTTAATTATTAATTGCAGTAGCTGGGGCGGCAGCATAGTACAGTAGTGTAGCTAGAGGGGGTGGCGTGGTAAGTGCTGCACGGCGCTACATGGTGGTGCAAAGTGGCACCTCCCACTCATCGTCAGTCTCAGAGCCATGCTGGGAAGGCAATGCTGTCCCCCTCTAGCTACTCTACTGGTGCAGTAAGTGCTGCAAGGTGCTGCAAGGTGGCCCCTCCCACTCACCGTCAGAGCCATTCCGGGCAGCAAAGGCAACGCGCAGGAGATTCCATTCGCAGTGGCGTCGCTCTAGGTGGGGCGGAACGCTAAGTGCCGCCCTACTCTGAACCTCCGTTACAGCTCCACAAGAGGCGGCCCTACCCCCTCGCCTTCGGAGCCATTCAAGACAGCGAAAGCAACGTGCAGAGAGTCTCCGAATGGCTCCGAAGGCGAGGCGGCGGGGCCGCCTCTTGCGGAGCTGTAACGGAGGTTCAGAGTGGGGCAGCACTTAGCGTTCCGCGCCCCACCTAGAGCGACACCACTATCGGTTCGGTTAGGGTTCCGTTCAGTGAGTGCCTGCGGATTGCCTTCGCTGCCCGGAATGGCTCCGACGGCGAGTGGGAGGGCCACCTTGCAGCGCCTTGCAGTACTTACCATGCGGCACCCCCAGCTATGAGGGCCTAAGAAGAAGGGCCCTGCTGGATCAGAGGCCCATCTAGTCCAGCTTCCTGTATCTCACAGTGGCCCCCCACCAGATGCCTAAGGGAGCACACAACATAACAAGATACCTGTATCCTGTTGCCACTCCCTGGCACAGAGAGAACCTACTTCTTAAGCCAAAAGGTTGCTTATGGCTTGTAACCTGTGATGGTCTTTTCCTGCATAAATCTGTCCAATCCCCTTTTAAAGGCATCTAGGCCAGGTGCCATCACCACGTCCTGAGGCAAGGAGTTCCACAGATTAATTACACGTTGGGTGAAGAAATATTTTCTTTTGTTTGTTTTAACTCTCCCTCCACTCAATTTTAGTGCATGTCCCCTGATTCTAGTGTTGTGCAAGAGGGAAAAGAACTTCCCTCTATCCACTCTCTCCATCCCATGCTTAATTTTATGACAGCTCAGTACCCATTAGCGTATATGTGAAGTTCTGATTTCTTGCCCCAATGTGGATAACTTTACACTTACTTACATTGAAGTGCATCTGCCATTTTGCTGCCCATTCTCCCAGTTTGGAGAGATCCTTCTGGAGCTACTGATTATTACAGTAGTTCAGTGTTTCCCAAACTTTTTTGACCTGCGACTCCCTTGACCATTGGGGACCATTGGCCGCGGCTCCCCATTACATGATGTTGATGCCTGCCAATTGGCATTGCACTGTTTTTCGAGAAGATTCCGTGGCACTCCGCGGCTCCCCTGGCTGGTATCCGCGGCTCCCCTTGGAGCCACGCCTCCCAGTTTGGGAACTACTGCAGTAGTTGGATCCTGGGCATAGGGCATGTGTTGAAAATGCCTGGTTTTTTTAAATCTAATCTGGACCTTTCCAGCACACCAGAGGCTTTTGTGATGCCTCAACATTCTGAAAAACTGCTGAGTCATCCAGGTGCAGTAGCCATTCCCCCCACCCCACAGTTCTTGTTGTCTATTGTTTGTGCATCTTCTTCCCCAACTGTCCAGTAGACAAAAAACAACTTTGAGCCAGTTCATTGGACCATGAACTTCACCTGTTTCCCAAGAGCATGAAAGTAAGGATCCCAGGTGACCCTCTCCCAATATCCAACTGCAATTATAAAGCAGGGTTAATACCTCCACGCTATATAAAGCAAGGCACACACACACACTCTGTGATTTGCCCAGGTCCAATGTTGGAAGTATCTGATGCTTCACAAGAGGAGTTTGCCTGCTCACCTTGTTGCAAAAGTGAGTTTTTGGACCAAGACCCTGGATCAGCATGAGAACTAGGATAGGGAGTGTATTCAGTTAGCTTTGTCAGGGATTATATTTTTTTATTTGTTGCTTGCATTTTAACCTCTACTGCTTGGTTTTAAGGAATCCTCTGAATTTGGGGGCTTTCAGCCTAGGAGAGCGGCTTTCCCAAGGCAGCTTTTTTCTGTCTGGGCTTTCTAGCTTTGGATGGTGGCAGCAAACACTGACTTTTTCCCAGTTCATTCCCAGTACAGGAGTGAAGGGGAGAGAGCAAAGGAAAAGATTACTGTTGCTAACCATGAGGTGCTGTGCCCATTTTGCCCTCTGTTCCTTCCTTTTACAGGACAATTCAGATAATAAAATTTGTTCTGTTATCCCAAGAGGATGGATGATGAACAAGGCTTTCAGTAGCATAGCTGGGGAGGGTGCCGTGGTAAGTGATGCAAGGAGCTGCAAGGTGGCTCCTCCCACTTGCCATCAGAGCCATCCCATGCATGCAGGAGACTCTGTTTGGTTTGGTGAGCACCTGTGCTTTGCCTTCACTGCCTGGAATGGTTCCTATGGCGAGTGGGAGGGACTACCTTGCAGCACTTACCACACTGCCCCTCCCCCAGCTATGCTACTGAGTAAAGCCTAGTTCGTTTAAGAATGAAAATGTAAAACAAAAAGAAGCTGTAAGAGATGCTTCCTCTCTGAAGTGCCGTGTAATCTATGATGCATAAGGGAATATATGCCTAAAATATCAGTCTGACAACCACTCCTATACTGTCAAGTGACTGGAAAAGTTCCAGAGTGTTTACTTTGTTCCACAATTAGCCTGCTGAGAGGCCAGCCACTCATTTGGAGGCTTCTGTGCCCAGGTTACAGATCTGCAGTATTTATACTTGTGACAGCTCCAATGCAGAAAGTTGTCAGCCCTCCCAATCGCCTGTTATTTCCCGTTCTCTTGTCCTTGTTTGCAGTTTCTGTGTGAGCTGGAACAACGTCATTCTGTCTGCAGTCCAAGTCTGCTTTCTGACAAGTGAAATAACTTCCAAGTCAAATAGATGTATTGTCTAATTAATTCCATAGTATAAAACTCTAGGGTTTAAAACATCAGAGATTCATGTTATTCAAAAAGATGTCACCTTTGTTCAACTGCATATTGAGTGTGTGTGTGTGTGTGTGTGTGTGTGTGTGTGTGTGTGTGTGTGTGTGTGTGTGTGTGTGTGTGTGTGTGTTCAATTAGTATCATTATGTGTTCAGCTTCGGTGAATACCAGTCTGAGAGATGATTTTAGGTTTTCCAAAATATGAAATTTGGGGTCCATTTCACCTCTTGATAATTTATGGTTGTAGTTTTTTCCTATTATAATTTCCAGGCAAAATATGAATATGCCAAGTGTTGTCTATTTCTTTAAAAAACATTGATAGACTTTAGCTATATTCATCATATAAATAAGGTGTGTGTGTGTGTGTGTGTGTGTACACACCCTTTTCTTCTTGCTATGCATTTTTGGAATGAATGAAGGAGCTATTAGGTTTTTCAGCATTTCAAAATGTATAGATTTATTAATAGTATTAGAAACTGCTGCCTCCCTGCATGCCACTGCCAATGCAAGCCACAATGATCGGTTCCCGCTCGCTCAAGCAAGAAGCAGACTTTCCCTCTTTACCATGCTCCTCACATGCGGTCCCCAGACCTGGAAGTGTGGGACTTCATTCCTACTGTTTATTTACAGGGACAGTAGGAACGAAGGAGAAAATGAGGTTTGACAACAGGAGCATGGTAAGGGTTTGTGGTTTGTTTTGTAGTACTGAGGTGGCAGACCCAAGATGGCCTCAGGTGGTATTCTGGGTTGTGCGTGCTGACTGGATGGCTACAGAGAAAGAGCTTGACAAAATTGGATGTAGTAACTACTGGTAGTAATGCCCAGCAAGGTGAGCTGGGTAGCTACTTAAGAGAAGAGCACACAAAACCCCAATGTATGGGGAAGTTTGCAGGCCGACTTGGAAAGTAGAAAGAGCAAGCAAATTAAAACTAATTCCCTAAACATGTCTATCTGGTAATATAGTTCCTATTGTAGTGACTCACGTTGTCCCAGAAATGCTGGCCTTCTAAACTTACTAGGGAGTAGGTGGTGTGCCTTCTGCAAACTAGCAGATGGTTTCAATGGCAGACCTGACAAAATGCACCCAAGCATCCTTGTGCATGATCTCCACACACCTAAGTTTGATGATGTTATAAGGTCATCTGATTGGATGATGGGAAACCACCTGGCCACCAATTCCACTCCTTTTACCTAGACAGGTGTTCTTGGGTGCCCAGTTGGTGCGCACGTACCCAATCTCAGCAGCAGAGTTGGCCAGGAGCCATTGTCTCTGGAGAAGTCCAGGCATGATGGCAGATCAATTCACATCTTGCACTTGCAGCTGTTGAGACCGGTGTTTCAAACAAAGAACCTCAGAGAAGCATTCCAGAGTAATGGTTCTTGCATCTAAGATGTCAGGCAGGCTCCTTGGGAAGCTATAGCATCCCAAGTCCTACAAATGTCCAAAATTAAGGAAAAGGAAAGATAGGCAAAAATAGGGGGAAACATGACCATCACAGATCTTGTTGAACCTTTGAAGCAAACCTTCTTTGAAACAGAAAGATGATTGACTGATATTTGATGATTGACTCTTACCCCTTTGCTGCCTTCGGCTTTTCTCGCGGCTCCCGCCTGAGAGCCCAAGCCGACTCATATGCCTTCGGCTCACTGGGCGCAGGTGAGCTGCCAAACTGCCTTGCGAGAACATAAAGGGACTTAGAGTGGCCGGAAATGGCTGCTGATGACTGCCTGGGGGTACTACGTGGTGCAGAGTGCCCTGTGCTGACACCCCAAAAATTAGTGTCACCTGGTGAACCCTGCACTTAGCACACCTCCCAAACAACGCCACTGGAAGACCTGTTCCATTGAACTTTTGGAACTATATGATGGTTCTATAAGTGTGGGTTTGAATTTTTTTCTACTATTAATTTTTCTGTTTTGAGGAATTGATGTTACTTTAACTGTTTTTATTTTATTATATTGTGACTTTTATGTTTGCATTGGATTTTAATTATTGTTAGCTGCTTTGTGCTTACCATTTTTTAAATGAAAGGCAGGATATAAATTTTTTAATTTTTTTTAATGTCAAAGAGGAAGTACAGTTCTGACTGGGGAAAAGTACAGTTTCCCAACAACTAAAGCAAACATGTCATAAGACTTATAAGAAATGCAATAAAATACGTTTTTATAGTTCCAACAATGGCAAAAAGATTTAAAATGCACAAACTCAGAGCAACAATGTGGTGGGCAGCATCAAAACATTAAGGAATAATGTTTGTATCATTAACACCTAATGATACAGCTTAGCAAACCAGTAAATGACATAACTAAACTAGAAAATTATTATACAGTTGAATTTTTAATATCTTAGAGAAATGAAAGTCTGTGGTACAAGCCACAAAAGCCCCTCAAGCAAATAATTTTCATATAAATTTAAGTGAAAATGGGAAAAGGTGTTTCCTAGTGTTCAGATAATAAAATCAAATAATACATTACACGTGCTCAGAGATAGCTCAGAAATATTAACCAGGCCTTACATCTTGTTTTGTGTGTGTGAGATAAAAAGGTACATTTTGTATTGTTTTCCCTATTTTCTGAATAAGGAAGCAGAAGTCAAGGTTAGTACCTGGAAAGAACAAATGTCTGGCCCAGGCGTTGATGAGAGGATTGTGAGAAACAATTTCTGAAATCTGGAGGCCTCACAAGATTGTTATGCAGTTGAATGATTTAAGGTCTGGGAAATACTTTGGACAGTTAACAAGGACCATACAAATTATTAATAATGAAACGGCCATTTCTTGCAAGCTGTGTCCATGTGCATCTAGGCACACATTTCACTCTCCAGGCTTTAGCTCATAGGTGTCAGCCAGATGCAAATTCCTCAAGCAAATTAAGTACAGTAGACTGGAAACAGCATTAAAGCTTACCTGCAAAATTAGAAATCTAGAAAATGTTTATATTATGCAAAAAAAAAAAGCAGTTTAAATGAATTACCAGCACTCCTTTGATTTCCTTTTCCCCCGGATTTCCACGTCAGCACAACCCAAACTTGAATTCCAGGCAAAAGATACTGTAAGGATAAGTGCTCTGATAAAAAGCCATCCAAGGAAAGTTTTTTTTACAATGGACTAGTAGGCAGTTTAGGCCAGCGGGTGGCGCAGTGGGTTAAACCGCTGAACCATGAGCTGTCGATCGAAAGGTCGGCAGTTCGAATCCGCGACGGGGTGAGCTCTCGTTGCTTGGCCAGCTCCTGCCAACCTAGCAGTTCCAAAGCATGTTAATGTGAGTAGATAAATAGGTACCGCTTGCAGGAAGGTAAACAGCGCTCCGTGTTCCAGCCGCATGCTACGTGCTGCGGCAAGGAGAGTCATGCCGGCCATATGACCACGGAGGCGTCTTCGGACAACACTGGCTCTTCGGCTTTGAAATGGGGATGAGCACCACACCCTAGGGTCGGACATGACTGGACTTAATTGTCAAGGGATACCTTTACCTTTTTAGTAGGCAGTTTATATGCTAAAATGAACAGCTGTTAAGACAAATGTGTAAATCGGGCTGGCATGCTTTTCAGTTAAATGGCAACCACAAGTGTGTGAGTGTGAGTGAGTGAGTGAGTGAGTGAGTGAGAGAGAGAGAAATTGCACTCCTGAAGCTGCTATTACCTGTGGGAGGGAAGGTTCCATTGGTGCCAAATGAGCCATGCCTAAAGACAAACAGGCCAATCCTATGCATGTTATAGTCCAGGGGTGGCCAAACTGCAGCTCCTGAGCCACATTGGAACTGCTCCTGAGCCACATGCGACTCTTTGATGTATAATGTGCAACTCTTGGAAATATGTTGCTTGAGCTCCTTTTTGCATCACAGTATAAAAGGTAAATAAGAAATTTTCAAGCTTTATAATTATTTACCCGGTATAAACTGAGAGTCCACCGGATTAAAACATAAGTTTAATGTTCATGGTAAGTAAATATATTTAAGAATTTAAATGCTTCTTAAATATTGCGGCTCTCAAACATCTGAAGTTTACTGTATGTGGCTTTTACCTTGGCCACCCCTGTATAGTCAATGCGGCTTACTCCCAAGTACGTGTGGATAGGATTGTAGCCAAAGAGAGGGAGTATGTGTTTGAGGAGGGGCCATGCGGGAGGAGTGAAGGAAACGTTTTATTGTCTCTGAAAGGTCTTCTACTTTTCTATAGCTTGGAAGCAATACCTTAGAGGAAATAGGCAATTTCCTTGACATAAAATCTGTTAGGGTCGGCTCAGCCGTTACATGGCCTCCTCTACTTTCCCTGATCCAAAAAGGACTGCAGATCAGTGCTGCTATATTGTAGCTATTTGGTAGTTGACATCTGAAAGTGATGGGCAGCACAGTCCTGAAATTCCGACTGGCTACGGAACGAGCGTTCCGTCGCTGGAAGCCGTCGCAAATGTGCCATAAAGCACATTCGTGATGACTTGGGAGTAAGGAAGGCTGGCGCAAGGCTGGCCTCCCTCAGTCCGGCGCTGGAACTCCATGCAGACGGCAACGGAAGGTAAGTGCTCCGTCGCCAGCCGCGGGGTGGTCCGGCCGGGCGAGGGAAGGGGGCCATTAGCCTAGCTGGCCCAGGAGGGGGCAGGAGATGGCGTCGGGGGCAGGAGTTGGTGTCCCCTTCCCCGAGTAGACCTCAGGGTTCGGCCTGGTGTGCGCCAGGCAGCCGGTGCACAGGATTTGGCAGGCAGCCCTGGGCCACCGGCTGGATCCTTAGTCAGGATTGCGCCCACAGTGACATTCTTCAACCCCTCATGTGAGAAGAGTTTGAGACAGATGAAGATAGTTTCATGTGGATTAGACGTTGTATATCCCCAATCCACCCTAAATCAGTCATAAAACCACTGGCGTCACTGCAGGGGGGGGCGGAACTCTAAGTGAAAGCGCCGACTTGAATGGCTCCAAAGGCGAGGGGGTGGGGGCGCTTCGTGCTCCCATGTAACGGAGGCTCGGACCGCGGCGGAACTTAGAGTTCCGCCCCCCTGCAGTGACGCCAGTGCATAAAACCCATTGAAACCAAGGGCACAAGTTACTCACAATTAGTAACAAGCAACTTGTTTTCGTGATTTCAGTGGCACTTTTGTCACAGCCAACTTTAGCTGGAGTGGCGCCTGTGTTCAATGCTTTGGATCCAGATTATAGAGTTGGAGCCAGAAAACTGTAAATGGAAGGCAAATGGCAAAAAACTAGCACTATTCTGCAAACACTTAACAGTCCACCTAGTGCTATAAATTTATTTATATAATGTAAGCTATGCCCCGCCCTTCAGTAAAACATGCCACTACTGTATGTAGTATATGAAGACGTCAAACAGCAAGGCAGTTAAGCTGTTCACATTTAGGTGTCTATTTTAAGCTAGAATTAAGTTGTTTCTCACTGTGCTGCCAGTGATAAACAAAGATAATGATATTATATGCACCAGGGCCTGGGCTATATCCATCAGTAGCTGTATAACTTGCCATTAGATGATCTGTTTCTCTAGGCAGTTTGTTTTGGATTGGTACAAAGATATGATCATTAGTTAATAGCTATGCAAGATATCCCAACTTTCCTCTCTCTGATTGAGCCACTGCCGCTTAGTGGGTGGTTCAGGGTCTGGTAAGGCATAGCTATGGAATATGATTGCTAAGGCTATGTTCCATTGTATTCAAAGACACTATTCTACATGCATTGAAGAAACAACTTTTTTAGCTGCTTCGCTGAGCCTTATTTCTAGGCTATATCCTCTAGTCTAGAGTGATCTAGCTAGCTAGAAGCAAACCAGTCAGCAGACTTGGGAGGGAAAAGAAATTGATTCCAGGATTCATCATGCTTGAGTTTTCATCAGAGATATTGATTCACCTTGCCAAGAATGAAATTAATCCCAGATCAGTCATAGATTTACTTGGTGGCCTTGGGCAGGTTACTACCTCTCAGCTTTAGTTCTGGATCTGTCAAGCAGGAGGAATCACTTGCCTGGCAAATTGTTGTAAAGAGGAGAACGGAAACATTGCAAAATACCGTACCTTGCATATTAAAAGTGATGTGTAGCTGAAAAATAATATCACAGCGCAATCCTAAGCCTATCTACTCAAAACTACCGGTAAGTCCCATTGATTTCAATGAGACTTATTCCCAGGTACGTATAGGTAAGTATAGGACAATAGCCTTAATCGATTTGATTTTGTTGTTAACAGGGTCGGCCCTACCATGAGACTGACTGAAGCACTTGGATTGCAGGCTGAGGGAGGTGGCAAGCTGGCGGGGGAGTGTCTCGTGGGGACTGTCATCCATCCGGACACTGCTCCATTCTCTTTTTTGCTCAGTCTCTTTGGAAAGTGAGCATGAAGATGGGAGGGCATCCTACCTTCTCCACTGGCACTGTTGTTGAGAATTGTGACTTCAGAGCAGGAGAAGGTTGTGACTCCTGTATCATCTTCCCAACGGTGAGCCTGGAAGGAGCGCCTTTGGGAAGAAGATTGCCCCTTTCTCCTCTCCTCTTTCCAATGTGGAGGATCTTTCCCGTGGTCAGTTTTGAAGGCGTGCTAGGTAAGAAGGGGGTGGCAGCAGCAGCAGCAGCAGCAGCAGCAGCAGCAGCAGTGGGGTTTGTGCATGCACACACTAACACACCCACAAATATCACTGAGGGGTTGCAGAGTCTGCCACCTCGAGCTTTAGCTGTGCCTGGTTGTTGTTTATCCAGACGCATTCAACTGAACTTGCCCCTGACCTTGTTTTTATGGACTGGCTGGCTGCTTGAGTGGCATTCATTCAAATGGCATGGGAGACCAGGATGCAAAACGGAAAGAGCATGATTTGCATCTTGCTCTCCTTGGTGTGTGTGTGTGTGTGTGTGTGTGTGTGTGTGTGTGTGTGTGTGTGTGTGTGTGTGTGTGTGTGTGTGTGTGTGTGTGTGTGTGTGTGTGTGTGTGTGTGTGTGTGTTTTCTCTTTTACCTAATTAATTGCTCAGCTGCCCATTAGTTTTTAAGTGACAAGCTGTGTTGTAAGGAACCTTTGGATACATTAGCTGTCTATGAAACGTGATCTTTAGCCACTGACATGATCACATTCCCAGACACAGCAAAAAGATGTGTGACACAACCCTTTCTCCCTTAGAGTCTCTTTCTGCCTTTCCACGTGACTGTAAAGATTGCTCAGCTATAATTGCTTGCAGTGCTGGAGCTGTAACTGCCCTTGTCAGTGAGAATCCAGTCCGTTTTCCAATCCCAGGCTTGTTCCCCATGTATTAGAATTTGCTTCATCTAACTAGTAGGATTTACTAATTCGCACTTGCTGTAACCTTTCGGATGTATGATGTATTGTTTTGTTTTAATATTATACCAATAAAATATAAAAAAATCTTTTTAAAAAGAATTTGCTTCATATAAACCAGGGGTTCCCAACCTATGGTACTAGTACCGCCAGTGGTATTTCGGCTGACTGCTAGTGGTACTCGGACCGCTGGACCACTGGAACCCCACTCGGATGCGGTGCTTTTGGTGGTGTATTTTTGCTCCCAGGAAGCTTCTGACTTTGGCCAAGTCTCTCAGGAACGCTGAAAAGGGCCCTCCCATTTGCCCAGAACCTCCTCCCTGCGTTTTCTGGTCTCTGAAAACCTGGAAGTAACTGGTGATGATGTCACCACCATGATGTCATCACCAGTCACTGTCATCACCAGTCACGTCTGGTGGTACTCAGGAGAGTGGTGCCGGAGGCGATACTTGGCTGGGAAGGAGTTGGGAACCCCGATCTAAATATTTTTTTGATTGTTTACTGCTTTATTTGAAAAACACCCCCTCCCCCCAAACTAGTATTCCAACCTATTACTTGTTTTTCATATTTGGGGGTTGCCTGGGTGCCTTTCTGACATGCCTGTAGTGGGTTTTTTTTAAACATTTCTATATAAGCACCACTGTCTCGTATAAAGAGTCACAAAGTACTGTATACACTAAGGCAGACATGAAGGGGCAAGTTGTGTGACTTGCCGCTAGAAAATGCTCAGTTTCAGCTCTGTCAGTGTGTGCTGATATTCTCATGTCACTGCCACCAGCTCAGCTCTGTACACAGCATACAGCTTTCTGGATGCCATTTGCAACCACCCAATGAATCCAGCTGCGGTGATGTGTGCTAACAGCCAATCTGCACTGAGCAAAGCATATGCAGTTATGCAATTCCCTCAAGGCTGCATAGGGTTGCCAGCTCTGACTGAAGCTATTCCTGGAGATTCCTTTTCCAACATGATGTAATCATGCTGGAAATTCCTGGAGCCCCAGTGGAAGTCTCCAGGATTGTTTTCAGTAGTTGCCTGGAGATGGATGCTGGCTCCTGGAGGGTTGGCAACCCTGTCAGTGCTCACTGCCAGGGCTAGAATTCAACTTAGGATCGTATGATATGGCCCTTAGCTTTTGGTTTTAGGTATTGAATGTCTTGAGTCCAGCTGCAACCTTACAACTCATTTTATGAACAGAGCAAAAGTTTTCATATGCTATAGCAAAACAGAATGTTATTGATCAATCAGGACTGCAACTCAGTAGTTCTTGGTGCTGAAGTCCATTAATGCTATTTCAGAACAGTCACTGTAATTTTGTATTATAACTCTCTGTTGACGTAATGGGTGTTTGCATAAAAGAACACACATGTTTTAAACATCTGTTCTGGAAACAGAAATGTTTGCATGGGTTCCAATCATTTCCGTCTATTACCCCTGGTGTCAGGCTGCTGTTATTCAAATCTTTTCTAATTCTTTGGAAACCTTTCCAAAAATCTTCTTTCCTATTTTGTTCTGATTCACAATAAGTGATTAGAAGAGGTTTACTGCAAGAAATTTCCTGCTGAAAAGGTAACTGTATTTCCTATAAACACAATCTGAGTAATATAACAGTGTATCTTTCCTGAGAAATAGATCCAACATTCTGCTTCTTCCAAATGTTAAATCTGATAAAAACCAAATGCTGACTCTTACCTTGTGTTTATTGTCACCTTTAGCTCATTCTGTGCCATGGAAGCAGTGGGGCTTGATCCTAAATGTGATAGGATTGCAGCCATCATCTTACACCTGTAACTCTAGAATTGTCTCTTGCATTTCCACATTTGCAGAACCAGAACCTGGGCACAGTTTTTGCCCCCTTGTTATCCATTCAAATAATGGGAGGAGTCAAAACCGTACACATTCCACTGCCCGGAGATCATACTTCTCTCCAAGCAGGATCCTTGCAGAGCTCTCAGCTGAGGAAAAGTATCTTCTTGTTCACAGAATCACAGATGCATTTTCTGTTTCTTTTATAGGAGCTATCTGGCCATCAGCCACTTTCCTTCTGCAAGGGAACAGAAATGATGTGAGGAAAATCACAAACAGCTACAGGGGATTCCATTATTCCATGTGAGGAAGATTGTTAACATTTGCAAAAGCAATTCTATTTTATGTATAGCATAACATGAGGCACGGACAGGCAGCACAATCCTAATGGGCTGCCTCAACGGCGAAACATGCATTCTGCCATGCCGGCTGCTATAAGGCAGCCGCAAAGTGTGCTGGAGGATTGACGGAGACCCGCTGGAGCAGGTAAGCTCTGCCCCATTCTGTCCACCCCTTCCCTGTTCCTCCCTCCCCCTGCCCTCCCCTGCCCTGTTTCACCCTGAACACAATGGGACTTACATCTGAGTAGACATGCATAGGATTGTGCTGTTAGTTTTGCTTATATATGGTAGATCAGAAACTGTTCATTTCTTACAGTGGCTGGCCACATATCCTTACACAGGATTGGGCTGCCTGTAGATAATAGGATGTTGTTGTTGTTCAGTCGTTAAGTTGTGTCCGACCCTTCGTGATCCCATAAACCATGTCCCGCCAGGCCTTCCTATCTTCCTGAGTTCGCTCATTTTCATGTTCGTTGCATCGGTGATGCTGTCTAACCATCTCATCCTTTGCCTTCCCCTTCTCTTTTTGCCTTCAATCTTTCCCAGCATCAGAGTCTTCTCCAGAGAGTCCTCTCTTTGCATTAGGTGGCCAAAATATTTGAGTTTCAGCCTTAGTACCTGTCCTTCCAGGGAACAGTCAGGGTTGATTTCATTTAGGATTGACTGATTTGATCTCCTAGCAGTCCAAGGGACTCTCAGGAGTCTTCTCCAGCACCACAGTTCGAAAGCATCTATTCTTCGGCGCTCAGCCTTCCTTATGGTCCAACTCTCGCAACCATACATTGCTACTGGGAACACCATCGCCCTGACTATACGAACTTTTGTTGGTATAGTGATATCTCTGCTTTTTATTATGCTGTCTAAGTTTGCCATAGCTTTCCTTCCAAGGAGTAAGCGTCTTTTAATTTCATGGCTGCTGTCTCCGTCTGCAGTGATCTTGGAACCCAAAAAAGTAAAATCTGTTACTGCTTCCATTTCTGCCCCTTCTATTTGCCAGGAATTGATGGGACCAGATGCCATGGTCTTAGTTTTATTAATGTTGAGTTTCAAGCCAACTTTTGCACTCTCCTCTTTCACTCTCATCAAGAGGCTCTTGAGTTCTTCTTCACTTTCTGCCATTAGGGTGGTATCGTCTGCATATCTGAGGTTGTTGATGTTTCTCCCGGCAATCTTGATTCCGGCTTTCGATTCATTCAGCCCTGCATTTCTCATAATGTACTCTGCATATAAGTTAAATAAGCAGGGTGACAATATACAGCCTTGCCGTACTCCCTTCCCAATTTTGAACCAGTCGGTTGTTCCATGGCCGGTTCGAACTGTTGCTTCTTGACCCGCATACAGGTTTCTCAGGAGACAGGTAAAGTGGTCTGGTACCCCCATCTCTTTAAGAATTTGCCAAAGCTTGTTGTGATCCACACAATCAAAGGCTTTTGCGTAGTCAGTGAAGCAGAAGTAGGTTTTTTTTTGAACTCTCGTGCTTTCTCCATGATCCAGCGCATGTTGGCAATTTGATCTCTAGTTCCTCTGCCTCTTCGAAACCCAGCTTGTACTTCCGGTAGTTCTCGGTCCATGTACTGCTGAAGCCTAGCTTGTAGGATTTTGAGCATAACCTTGCTAGCATGTGAAATGAGTGCAATTGTGCGATAGTTTGAACACTCTTTGGCACTGCCCTTCTTTGGAATTGGAACGTAAACTGACCTTTTCCAATCCTTTGGCCACTGCTGAGTTTTCCAAATTTGTTGGCATATTGAGTGCAGCACTTTCACAGCATCATCATTTAGGATTTTAAGTAGCTCAGCTGGGATATTATCATCTCCGCTGGCTTTGTTGTTAGTAATGCTACCTAAGGCCCACTTGACTTCACTCTCTAGGAAGTCCGGCTCTGGGTCAGTGACCACACCAGCGTGGTCATCAGGAACATTCAGATCTTTCTTGTATAGTCCTTCTGTGTATTCTTGCCATCTCTTCTTAATCTCTTCTGCTTCTGTTAGGTCTCTGCCTTTTTTGTCCTTTATCATGCCCATCTTTGCACAAAACGTTCCCTTGATATCTCCAATTTTCTTGAAGAGATCTCTAGTCCTCCCCATTCTGTTGTTTTCCTCGATTTCCTTGCATTGTTCATTTAAGAAGGTCTTCTTATCTCTCCTTGCTATTCTCTGGAAATCTGCATTCATTTGGTTATATCTTTCCCTTTCGCCCTTGCTTTTCGCATTCCTTCTTTCCACAGCTATTTGTAAAGCCTCATCTGACAGCCACTTTGCCTTCTTGCATTTCTTTTTCTTTGGGATGGTTTTAGTTGCTGCCTCCTGTACAATGTTACGAACCTCCGTCCATAGTTCTTCAGGCACTCTGTCTACCAGGTCTAATGCCCTAAATCTATTCTTCACCTCCACTGTATACTCATAAGGGATATGAGTTAGGTCATATCTGACTGGTCTAGTGGTGTTCCCTACATTCTTCAATTTAAGTCTGAATTTTGCAATAAGAAGCTCATGATCTGAGCCACAGTCAGCTCCAGGTCTTGTTTTTACTGATTGTATAGAGCTTCTCCATCTTTGGCTGCAAAGCACATAATCTATCTGGTTTCGGTATTGACCATCTGGTGATGTCCATGTGTAGAGTTGCCTCTTGTGTTGTTGGAAAAGAGTGTTTGCTATGACCAGCGTGTTCTCTTGACAGAACTCCGTTAGCCTTTGCCCTGCTTCATTTTGCGCTCCAAGGCCAAACTTGCCTGTTGTTCCATTTATTTCTTGATTTCCTACTTTAGCATTCCAGTCTCCTATGATGTAAAGGACATCTTTTTTGGGCGCTAGTTCTAGAAGGTGTTGTAGGTCTTCATAGAACCGGTCAACTTCATCTTCTTCGGCATCAGTGGTTGGGGCATACACTTGGATTACTGTGATGTTGAATGGTTTGCCTTGGATTCGAACTGAAATCATTCTGTTGTTTTTGAGGTTGCACCCCAGTACTGCCTTTCCCACTCTTTTATTCACTATGAGGGCTACTCCATTTCTTCTAAGGGATTCATGCCCACAGTAGTAGATATGATGGTCACCTGACTTAAATTCACCCATGCCCGTCCATTTTAGTTCGCTGATTCCCAAGATGTCAATGTTCAATCTTATCATCTCATTTTTGACCACATCCAGCTTGCCTTGATTCATAGACCTCACATTCCATGTTCCTATGCAGTATTGCTCCTTGCAGCATTGGATTTTCCTTTCAACCTCAGACACATCCACAGCTGGACGTCCTTTCGGCTTTGGCCCAACCGCTTCATTCTTTCTGGGTCTACTTGGAATAGTCCTCCGCTCATCCTCAGTAGCATATTGGACACCTTCCGACCTGAGGGGCTCATCTTCCGGCGTCATATCTTTTAGCCTTTTGGTACTGTTCATGGGATTTTCTTGGCAAGGTTACTGGAGTGGGTTGCCATTTCCTTCTCCAGTGGATCAGTTTTAGTCAGAACTCTCTGCTACAACCAGTCCGTCTTGGGTGTCCCTGCACGGCATAGCTCATGGCTTCATTGAGTTACGCAAGCCCCTTCGCCACGACAAGGCAATGATCCATGAAGGGGAGATAATAGGATAAGCCTTACTAAACAACAACAATTTAAAAAGAATCAGTTTCAAAATTGTTTCAAGAATGGGGTGTGTGTGTGAGCTAGCTGAGGGAAGGCTCTCTGTGGCTGACATGCCTAACCAAATGCATGTGATTACAGTATTTTTCTTGGATGTATGTATAACATGTGCTTAAGGGTAAGTGCTATTCTGGATACTAATCTGAATTTTCCTTTGTCATTTGTTCTACTTTGAAGTAGGCACAGCTTGACATTCAGCATACTGTGGCTGATGCTAATATAACATTACAGGTCTGTCTACACAACGTTTGCAGTCCTCAGCCATGTGTTTTGGCCTCCCAGGTGCTTCACAACCCTCCTGTTTTATAGTCCCAAACAGGCAGCAAAAACAAGAAAGTTAACAAGCCCCAATCATACAGAGGGTCATGGCCCCTCAGGGATACTTCAGGCTCCTCCCTGAATGTTCAGTCAGTGGCGTCGCTGGAGGTGGGGCGGAACGCTAAGTTCCGCACCAAACTGACTCTCCGTTACTCACCAGCACGAGGCGCCCCCTCGCCTTCGGAGCCATTCAGTGCGGTGACCCTGCGTGTTGCCTTCGCCCCACTGAATGGCTCCGAAGGCGAGGGGGCGGGGCCGCCTCGTGCTGGTGAGTAACGGAGGGTCAGTGCGGTGCGGAACTTAGCGTTCCGCCCCACCTCCAGCAACGCCACTGTGTTCAGTTTTCATTGGGGGGGGGAAGCCTCCAGCCTTTTTACTTGTGAAGAAAGGAGATGTAAGGGAAGAACAGGCAGTATTCTGCCCAGATGCTCACTAAGAAGTGATACAAGTGTATAACTTTAACAGTGCAATCCTAACCAACTTTCCATCACCAGCGCAGCTGCAATGCAGCCCCGATATAAGGGAACAAATGTTCCCTCACCTTGAAGAGGCCTCCGTGACTGCCCCTGCACTGCAAAATACAGTGTGTGCCCTGTTGGCATGACTACATCGGCACTGGAAATTTGGTTAGGATTGCACTGTAAATATATTTTAGCTGTTCTGTGATTTCTCATCCCTTTAGGCCATCTCACCACAACATTTTTGATTAGAGACTTGTCAGAAGCTAGTCCTATCAGTTTGTAGCAGAAGTCAACTGAAGAAAGCATTGATTGGCTGGAACTTGTGATGTCACCAATAAACCTCTCACCCTCTCCTTGAAACTTTTGAAAAAAAGTTGGTTTGGGGAAATAAAAGCCAAATGAATATTTACACGCATAATATACTGATGGTATTTTAAGCCATAAAAATTAGGCAGACAGCTTTTCTACCTGGGGAATGAGCCAAAACTAATAGGATCTGGAATTGAAAGCAAGTGCATGTCACTTGACTTGCACAACAAATGGAAACTGGGCTCACCCTGCAGCAGAAAAAAATGTACCAGTTTGTTTTAAGTACTGTACATCTGTATGCATCTTCAGTTTCTTTTAGAATCTGACCACATTTAATGTAACTATTTGGAAAAACAAAACACCACAGGTAAACTTTGATGAAATAGGTGTTGGCCCCCATCAGCGGGCCTACACTGATTACCCGTTTCTCCCCTGTGCGTGGGACAGAAGCGGGAAATCTTCAGCAGCCGATTGGCTGCCTGGGCGGGGCTGAGGAGGCTCGGAGCGACGGCTCCGTGTTTCTCTCCTCAGTCGCTCCCAGAGCGAAATTAAAAGCACCCCCGGGGCCCAGACTGCAAACCTGATCCTGTAAGAGATATGCAACCTCTATTGAGAATAAGCTGAAAACTCAAACCCAGATCCTACTGACTAATAGCACTTATCCTGCCAGGGTTAGGGTTCAGTTTATTCACCCACATCCAGCCCTTGTCCACAGCCAGACACCCACAACCTCCCTTCATCCAGAAGGAAAGGAAAGCATACTAATGACACTCAGCTCTTTCTTTCCTTTCCATCTGGGTGCAGAGAGCCTGTGGATAAAGATCTGGCCATGCTACTTGGGACAAGTGTCGCGCAATGCATAACTCCTCTCTCCCAGGCGTTGTGCGCTGTGCGACGGTCACACTGGTGCGCGAGGAGCCCTGACCAGGCGGAACTCACCAGCCAGGCTCAGTAAAGTCCCGGCCCGTCGTGATATAGCCGGCGGGCTGGGAAAGGCTTGGGTTGCCCAGGGGAAGCGAGATTAAGACACAGCAGCAGCAGCGGTGGCGGCAGGAAGGACGTGAAGGAAAATGGTATAGAAAAAGGCAAGTGGCTGGCGAGGGCAAAATGGTCACTTTGGGGGGCAAAAACAAACAAAAAAACAAACAATTGCATCCGTTAAAAAAAGGGAACTCACTGCAAAATAATTATTAAATAATTAATTAACAATTCCGGGGGGATGCGTGTGTCATGGTTCAGGACCGGAAACATCTGGTCAGCCTACCATGGGCCACATGGCTGGGATGTGCTTAGGTGGCGTTGTTTTACCCTAATTCCACTCTTACCTGTCAGGTAGGTTCCAGAAGGTGGCAGTGCAGGACTGCTGTTCAACCACTTGGCCAATGGGGCTCCCCAAGGTTCCATCTTGTTCTTCTTGCTGTTTAACTGCATAAACACAATGAAGCTGCTAGGAAAGGTAGTCTGGGGTTTTGGAGTTTGATGTCATCAGTATGCAAATTACTGTGGCCAGATCTTTATCCACAGGCTCTCTACATCCAGATGGAAAGGAAAGAAAGAGCTGAGTGTCATTAGTATGCTTTCCTTTCCTTCTGGATGAAGGGAGGTTGTGGGTGTCTGGCTGTGGACAAGGGCTGGATTCCGCCCCCTCCCTACCTCCCTCCTCCAACCCCCTGTGCCAAATTATCAGCACCAGTGGCTCCCATGGCACCCAGGCACCATGGGAGCTTGCTGCACCCCAGAAGTGATGTCACATGATGACACGTTAGTGATGTCACGTGTTAGTGGCGCAGCTCTGTGAATGCATGGAGCCTGCACCACTGTTTCCTGAGCTGTGGGGCGGGCGGGAGGGTCCGTCCTCCTGCCCATGCTGCAGCCTGGGAAACAGTCGCGTGGGCTCCGTTGGTGGGGCCTGAGGGTTGCGCCCTCTCTGGTCTTGCTCCTGGAGCGGCTGCTCCTCAGGCTCCACCCAAGATATGCCCCTGCCAGCGGGCATCCCTCATCCACTGGTGTGCAGACCCAGCCACTCCCCACTTGTGGCAGCAGCCAGACTGCACTGAATGGCATATTGCCTTTTGTGACACCTGTAAAGGTCCTTGCACTGCCGGAGCAAGTGTGCTGGCAGCGCAAGACCTGATTAGGATTGGGCCATAGGTTTCTGTTTTGGTCGCTGAATTTTGGTGCTTTGCATTTCCTTGCTTTTCTGCCTTCAAATTTTTCTAACCTTATGTTTTAATTCTGCAGCTAATGGAGTTTTTAAGCACTGTCTGTCACTGTATATATTAAGGGTCAAATTCTGTTCTGTTTGGTGTCAAAGAATAAGCACCCATTAACTTTGAAGGTGCTGGATCTAGAGAGGTCAATAATGTTTTGCCATGCCTAGTTTGCATTCTGTTTCAACCTTGTCATTACTGATTTCCTGCATGAGAACAAAAATGCTAAATAAAGAAAAGAGGCACCATCATTATTTCCATCTTGTGCAAAAATAGATCACAGGAAATGAGTTATTTTAAGGGGGAGCGTGGATCATGCCATCCTACAGAGATATGATTTTTCTTTTCTACAGCCACATTAATATGAATTTTTTTATACTATTCTCCTGCTTAAATTTTCTTCTCTTCCCTCATGCTCATGCATACAACAGACTCTCATATAATGGAATTTTTCAGTTAGCTAAGTTTACTTTGACCATTTCTGAATCTATATGGATATTTATTTTTGTTTAAATCATTTATATCCTATTCTTCTGCCTCAATATAAAGCATTCATTGCAGCTCACAAATAATCGCATAATCAAATAACTGAAAACTAAAAATAAGCTAATCAAAGAAACTGAAAAACCAAAACAGCAAATAAAAAGACAGGCAAACTGTAGAGCAAAGACAGGGAAAATTATCACGTATCCAACAGTCCAAGTCCTGCTGGAATAAAAAAAGTCTTCAACCTAGGGCAGGGGTTCTCAACCCCTTCCCGGCCGAGTACCACCTCCAGTGCCACTCTCCTGCTGTGTACCGCCGGAAATGACTGCTGATGACATCATGCTCACACTCCCAATGGGGCACTGCTGCATGTGTGCCCAGGTAGCGCCATTCTCCCTCACAAACACTGAGTATGCATCTTGATCCAGAGAACATGTTATTGCTGCTGCTGCTGTCCCTTACTATGCTCTCTGTGTTTCTCTTTGCTTTCCACAGGCTGCTTTCCAACAGAGGAAGACGACACAGGACCCTCTACCAAAATTCCTCTAAGGCAGTGGTTCCCAAATTGGGAGGCACGGCTCCCAAGGGAGCTGTGGAAACCAGCCAGGGGAGCCGCGGAGTGCCACTGAATCCTCTCGGAAAACAGTGCAATGCCAATTGGCAGGCATCAACATCATGTAATGGGGAGCCGTGGCCAATGGTCGCCAATGGTCAAGGGAGCCACAGGTCAAACAAGTTTGGGAAACGCTGCTCTAAGAGGTTTGCACCAGTGCGCGGGCTTTCGGCTGCTGCTCTGGAGCCCTACGGCATTTCCAGATGCACGGCGATTGACATGTCATCACTGGACTTCTGGGAGTGCCAAGCTTCAAGCTGTGTGGAGCTCACTTCCCAGGGCTTTGAGCTGCATGGCCACATGCACGGCTTATGCTTCCATTGCTCCAGTCCCAATATGCTTTATACATCTCTTGTAAAATAAATAACTTCCAGATTTTACAACCATACTAAAAAGGAGATTTAATACAAATATGTATGTTTGCCTGATTTGGATAATTTTTCTGAAATAAACAAAATGTTTCTTTAGTCTTTATCAAACACAAAGTACTTTCATTTCCTTGTTATACAGAAACTATTTTAATTTTCACCACATGCACGAATTTAAAACATCTTGATACATGGATTTTGTCTCTGTTTCTGGACTGAACTAATATTTTCCATCAAATGACTTAAAATGAGTTCTAGATGCTCAAAAGCAGAACTGAGTCTTTTGTCTGTTGATGCTACATTTAGAGTTTGTGAATTGTCCTCTCTTGATTCTCAGACATCAGAGAAAAACTTTTTTCTGGCTTTTTCAACAAATCACCTTTTGGAGTAAATACGTTGCCTAGCAGGAGTCAATGTGACAGACTTTGGTTTCCATTTAGGCAAAGAGGAGTATGGCAATGTTTACACAGAAGCGATATGAATTTATTCCTTTATAATCCCTATATTGCATTGCTTAGCAACTAGAGGGAAGCTAATCAGCATGACATTAAATATTGATATTTTACCAAAAACAAATGTCACCAGAAATTTTAAGGAAATCCCACCCATCCTCACCTGCCCTTTACTTAGAACGGTTGGTGTTCTGTATTGTAGGTGAATACATGCTCTCTTAAAAGAACACAGCTTGTATTTTCTCCTCCTTTTTTGCCTCTACTGCCAAATGTAATCTGTGTTATTTACAATGAGGTGCATTTTTGTCTTTGTTACAGCTACAAGATTTGAAATTGTGCATACAGTGAGGTTCTCTTTATCTGCGAAGTCGCTATCTGCGAGGGGCAGAATTGCCACCTATCTCTGTCTGTTCTCACTATCTGCAATCTTGTCAGGGCCATTGTTCTGTGTACTTAGCTCCCCTCCCCCGCCACTGGCGTCGCTGCAGGGGGGCAGAGCTCTAAGTTCCGCTGCAGCTCCGACCCTCCGTTACACCGGAGCACGAAGCGGCCCCGCCCCCTCGCCTTCGGAACCATTCAAGGCGGTGAAAGCAGCCTAGGGAAATAGTTTTATCAGCAGGGGAATAGTTTTAAAGTCGTGACTAAGGTTACGGCGGATCTTTTCAATCAGCAGGTGTTGTTTAATAGTCTTTCCGGATTCCTTCAATTAGGGGGAGCCGATCGGAACGCTCCAATCAGAGTGCAAACAGCGTAGCTAGCTGAGCGCTTGTGAGCCAGGTACACCTGGGCTCCAAGTGGTTTTTACTATATCTGAGTTGTTCCTCTACAAGCTGTTTACTTCTGACGATGCCACATATGTTTGGGGCGAAACGTAAAGCTGATCTAATATCTTGAAACTTTGAATAAAGTCTTCCTAAAACGACGGAGTTACCCGGTACTATGTTGATCCTCAACTCGGAAATTTGGTCATGTCGTGACAACCTTCGAATAATAATTAATTTGCTTGAGTTAGGAACTGTCCCATAACAAAGAGCCAATGTGGTTTATTGGATACTGCCCCCACAATCACCCAGCCCATAAACTTCAAGGTAAGATTCAGGCTCACAAAGTTCATATAGTGTATGGCAAAGAAAGTCCCCTGGAACCTAACCCCATTTTCCCATAGGCTCAATGATTCGGTATCCGCTAATTCGGTATCCACTACGTTTTCCAGGAACCTAACCCTAGGGGATAACGAGGACTGTATATATGGACGTGACATTACTAGCTAAGTCCTATTCAACCTAATGAATAAAATTCCATCCACTAACCTGATAAAATGGATGTGTCACTCACCCTTTCTACAAGGAACTCAGTGTGGTATATGCTATATGGGAATTTCCTCCATTTTACTGTATCTTCACAACTACCTTGGGAAGTAAACAAGGGGGAATAGCACTCAGGTCTACCCAATCCAAGTCCAGCAGTTCATTGACAGTGCAATTCTATGCATGCTTATTTGGAAGTAAATCCCATTGTGTTCAATAGAGCTTACTTTAGTCAGTGAGTTTAACATTGCAGTCTTAGTACACCATACCAGATCCTATTGTTTCATAGCTGTGTAGAAGCAGGAATTTCTGCAGGTGGAGATTTTCTTATCCTTATGTGATAAGCTGCGCCTGCCAAGATTCCACCTTCTACACAGCTATTAAAGAATCCTGGAACCAGCCCTCTTTTACATTTGGCCACTCTAGCTGCAGAACTAGCCAAATAAACACTTTTCTGTGTTGACTGACAGAAACTTTCTGTGAAATAGTGTGTGTGTGTGTGTGTGAGAGAGAGAGGTATCGATCATATTTCTCTTATGGTTCATTCCATAGAAACATTTAAAATACCTTTTAAATTCAGTGATTGGCATGTATACAGTACCCTGTTTCCCCAAAAATAAGACTGGGTCTTATATTAATTTTTGCTCCAAAAGACTCATTAGGGCTTATTTTCAGGGGATGTCTTATTTTTTTTAACGTACAACAATTTACCGGTACATTTATTCAAATACAATCATGTCATCTTCTTCTGGAACATCATCATAATTCTCCAAACCCCCGAATTCCGGCCTAAATTTCTTGCAAATCCATTGCCTGTAGAACCATTGGCCCCAATCTCTCATGTCCAGCAATAAAGCTTTCCTTAAATGAGCACTTCTTGTCCATGTAGCCTGCTCGTAATGCATTGGCTACCGTACCTGCTTGCTTTGACTTGGAGGCACCCCCCCACCCCACTGCTGCACTCAGAGCAGCAGCTCCCCGTTACAGCTCTGCTTCTACCCAGGTAATCTGTTCTCGGGGGCGGGCTGAAATGTTTTAATTATTTAATTAATTGTTTTGCCGCTTGACGTTGCCGCCATTATAAAAAAATTTAAGCTCCTACAGGCGCCCCTGGATGAACCCAGCAAGGCTCACAAGAGTGTTGGTGGCTGCACTGAGCAGTCAGCTGCGGGACATGGGGGGCAGTTCCAGCAGGCCTCAAAGAGCAGCCGGCTGGGGCAAACAGTGATCTGTGTGGCTCAGCTGCCATAGAAGAGCTCTGAACTAGGGCTTATTTTTGGGGTAGGGCTTATTTTAGGGGAAATGGTAGGATGCTAGTAGGCAGTGGTGTGCTAAACTTGGAAGTGCAGGAGTTGGCATGATCCCCACAGTCACATCCCACTGAGACTATACAATAAAAAAATCAACTTTTAATTTTTTCATTAGAATGTTTTCTCTAAGGCTGCAATCCTATAATTTACTTGGGAGTACGTTCTTTTGAACACGAAGACCATTTTGTGCCAGAATCATCCCATTTTCTTCCCACAATAAGCAGAGGAGAGGGCTTGTCTCTCCTGGGGCTCCTCATCCAATGAAATGAACAAGCCTCTACTCCTCTCCTTAGTCTTACCTCAGTGTTTCCCAAACTTTTTTGACCTGCGGCTCCCTTGACCATTGATGACCATTGTCTGCGGCTCCCCATTACATTATGTTGATGCCTGCCAATTGGCATTGCATTATTTTCCAAAAGGATTCCGTGGCACTCTGCGGCTCCCCTGGTTGGTTTCTGCGGCTCCCCTGGGAGCCACGCCTCCCAGTTTGGGAACCACTGGTCTTACCTTCTTCCCTCATTCCATCTATTTGTGCTCCCTTCCCTACCCATCAACCTTCTATATCTGGAGGCTGGACGGACTGGCAATTATGCCCCTAGGCAAGTTTCTCAGTTTTCCTCCTGCTGAACTTGACATTTCTTCTCAGGCTGTGATAAATCTCTGTGTTCCCCTGTGTTTTCCTGATCTCCCTTCCAAAAACTAGAAAGTGCGTGCTGATTGGCTCACTTTCCTGTCTGCAGAGACGATGCTGCAGCCCCACATGACACCAGGCGTGACATCATGCGGGCCCGACCATGCCCCCGTGCCATTTTCCAGGCCGTTTCAGAGCCGTTCGGCACCAGGGCAGGCGGGCCCAACCTCCGCTCGGCAAAAGCGGCGGAGACAGCGACGGAAGAATGCCAGGCAAGTCCTACGCCCTGGGGCCCATCGCACCCCCGCACCAACCCCTGCAATGCTGCTGCGTGTCTGTTTTGTTCCACTCCTCCAACCAGGGAGTGCCACAACGCCACTCCCAGTACACAGGAAGCTGTGGTATTCCTTTCCAGCAGCATGAAAATCCACTCAATGGTACTCAGAGAGGAGCACCCACTCACTCACCAACCAGCTAGTGAAAAGAGCTGGAGATTCATTCAGGCAAAGTGACGTAGCTAGGGAAAAAGTTTAGGTAGAATGCGTCAGGTTTTATGTTTCATTTCAGTCCATTTTGCAAAGTCCTCCCAGTTATCAGTTTTGACCCATGGTTCTTCTTTCCCTGTTGGTGTTTAAACTTTTAATAAAAATTGGTTCTGTTTTAACCCCTGGTCTGCCTGGTCCCTGGTTATGGGGAGGTTCAGTGGATTGTCACACCTCTCACTCTGCAGATGCTACTATGAGGGATTATAAGAACCCAGGAATGTTTTTTTTTTTTTTGCCCAGATGGCCTCCCTCTCTGTCTGGTCTTATAGCCTGGGCTGGTGGCAGCAGGTTCATTCTACCACGGCTTTTCCCCATTTAGCTGCTTGTCCAACAAAATTAAGTGGGAATTAGGAAAGGGCTGAGCACGCTAAATACTAGATCCTACTTTCCTAGGTCAGCCTGCATTCTCTTGGGAGTTCCCTCTTGTCCGTGACACAGTACACTCTTGTCCGTGACACTTTTTCTCTTGTCCCTTTGAGAAAAAGCTTCAAAAGCAGCACCTGAGTGAGAACACTCCTGTTGACGATGTCACTGCTCATGCTGCAGGAGAAGTCCCAGCACTGTGCTCCCCCCCCCAACCTCCACCCCCACTACATCCCCATTAATATGATACACACTCAAAGAAAGAATCAAGGACCCGGAAATAGGATCAGCAGCTTTCTGAACAGCAGACAGTTATACTTAGGATCTGACACAGTTGTCAAGTTCATTGTTTATCTTCATTTTACTGCAGGTTTTTCGCAAGTTATACTGTGGATTAATGTTAACGTATGGCCCAATTCATGTATAGTTTCTGGTGGTAAAATCCATACTCATTTTAGCACATCAGTTTTATATGGAGACGTATTTGTATGAAATTGCCCTACCGGGAAAAATAAAATATTATTACATCAGAGGAAAGAAAAAATACATATGGATTATTCAAACCAGCAGTGCTATGTCTAGAGCATAATTTCTGTTTCTGAGACACAAAAGAAGTCCCAAGGAGCTCTAAGTTATAGGCCAAGATTACAGTCAGTAAAAATTGCATGAATAGTTAGGGTTTTTGTTGGCTGTGGAAGGCAAAGTTCGGGAGACACAAGCTGCTCTGTAGATGACAGCGGAAAAGTCCTGGCTGAACTGGGGGGTGTTTACTTACCAGTCAGGACTCCAGAACTTACCAGTCACACTACCAGAACTCCAATTCTTGCAAGGTATGAAACTCCCCACTCTGGTAGTGGTGCTTATCTGTCCTAGCAACAAATTAATCCTTTGGCACACATCCAGACCAGTATGTATGATATGATTCTGAGCAAGTGCAGAAAAAGTGCAGAATGTGATATTGCATACTAAGTACTGAGAATCTCTGCACTCTTTTTTTAAAACTCCTCCTAACTTCCTGCATAGGATCGGGCTGTGAGGGGAGGTAGACATCATTGTTCTGCACTCCTCTACCTATAAAATGCGCCATGGCTAGAAACAGACCCTGCAAACCCTCCTTATTAAGAAATCAGATTTAGGAGAAAAGATTCACACCTTTGTCTAAAGAGTGACCTGAGCAGATCTGCTGTCTGAATTGGGGCAGATCCACCATCCCTGCTACTTTGAACCCCCCCGCCCCTTTAAAATGCCTCTCAAGTATGTCCCACCACTGTTGCTGCCTCCTCCTTGCCTGCTCAGCTGCTTAGGGAAGTAGGCGGGTGTGTTGTGTCCCAACTGTTGCACCCCAAACTTTACTCATGGGGGAGCAAACTAGTATTCCCTTTGTAAAAAAGAGGTAGAGATTTTTATGGGTTAAAAGATCATGTAAATTTTTTTATAATATCAAACAAGTAAGAGGAATTCCAGTTTAAAATATATAAAAACACAAAGAATCCACATCAATTGTCAATATCAGTCCCAACGTTTCATCCACTCTATGGACATTTTCAAGGGAAACACAGATATGCTGTGCAGAATGAAAAGGGGTTCTGTTTCATTCTGCACAGCATATCTGTGTTTCCCTTGAAAATGTCCATAGAGTGGATGAAACGTTGGGACTGATATTGACAATTGATGTGGATTCTTTGTGTTTTTATATATTTTTATATATTTTAAACTGGAATTCCTCTTACTTGTTTGATATTATAAAATTTTTTTACATGATCTTTTAACCCATAAAAATCTCTACCTCTTATTTTACAATATGTCTGATCATGAAAATATTCATGGTAGTATTCCCTTTAATTAACTCCAATAGTCCACTTTAGGCAAAGTTAGCTCCTTTCCCCTTTAAATTGCAATTGTGTGCCAAAAGAAAACACTGAACTTCAAGGTAACTATTTACAAGATTTATTACTTTCCCAGCAATAAATGTCCATTAGCCCTTCCCGGGCAGATAAGATTCTACTTAGCTAACGAGGGTCCATTTCTGTAGAGAAGTCCAGCTCATTACTTCACAGCGGTAGAATCTCCTTGTTGCCTTTCTCCTGTCCAGCAAAGAGTCTTGTAGCACAAAGTCCAATCAATCCCAGTCTCTCCAACCTTCCAGTCAGGCAGAGCATCTCCCAATACCAGTCAATCCAGGTGGGCAGTCAGTCCGGCAGAGTATCCACATCTGGAGCAGAGTCATCGTCATTGCTTGGCAATCTGGCAGCATGTCCCCATGGCGAGCTGGCAAGGCTCCTTCCTGCTCCTACTGCTGCTGCTTTTATACTGTTAGTCCCCATCAACTCTCTCCTGGCTACAGCTGTGGGCTTACAATCACTGCCCTCATTAGTGCCCACAGCTTTGAGAGTTCCAATCAGTGCTAATTGAGTGCAGCTGCGAGCCATACCCACTGCATTCAAAGTCCCAGCTTCATCCCAATTAGTAGCAACACCTGTGGGCCACACCCAATTGCTTGCAGGTGTGCTTCCACCCACGCAGTCCTGGGTTTTAACCCCTTGCTGTCCAGTCCTATCAAACAGGCAATCCTTTAACCCCTTCCTCCCCGGACCTGTCAAAACAGGGGACCACTGCTAACACCACTAACTCCTCGCCGATCTTCCACTACAGGGTGGCTGGGGTGAGGTGCAGGGAAGCCCACTTTCTTTCCCTTACCTTCAAGTCTGTCACCACTGCCTATTTGAAACAAACAGGATGGGCAGAGCATGCTGGGGGCATTCTCAGAATGCTCTGCTCATCTTTTTAGTTTCAATAGGACTGGGAGGAGCAAGCAGGAGGACACAGCGACAGACCTGAAGGTAAGAAGGAGAGTGGGAGGGGGCTCTACATCCTTCTCCTTCTTGTCCACCTGGTCTTCTTGCTGGGTGGGCATGAAGGAGGAGACAGTGCCGAGTGATCCCATTTTGATCGCTTGTGAAAGTGAGCAATCAAAAGAGGATGCTCTTCTCTTTGCAGCTCTGCCGCTGTGAGATATCACAGCGATGGTATTGAAGGAAGAGGTGGGCATCTGCTGTCCCGCTCTTCTCAGCAAGCAAGAAGAGGATCAGAGAGCCAACTGAAGCAGCTTGGTGGGTGGTGAGTTGGAAGGGGGCAGTGGACAGACACAGGGTGCAGGGCACCCCTTGTTGGTTTGCCATTCCCTCCAACTCGCTTCTCGAAGTGACCGGTTTGGTCAGCCTCATGATTGGGACAGCCCTGTGTCTACTGTAAATGGTCCCTGAACCCAGGTACACTCTTAACTGCCTCCCTTTTCTTCCTTGCTTTTAATAGTTGTATATCCCCCCCCCTGCTGAATTTGCAATGTATTGCCTCCTTAATGTCCAGTCACTGTTTAAGGCTGTAGTAAAAGCAAAAGCTTCCTCACTGTGAGGCAGGGTTGGTTTCAAGTTTCAGGGGACTCTTGGCAAAATGCCCTCTATGCAGAGCCGGTGCTATCATTAGGACAACTAGGCAGCTGCCTAGGGCGCAGACCTCAAAGGGGCGCTGTTTCAGTGGGCCCCAAGAAAGTTGCTTTCACACTACCACATGAAGGCTATGGGTCTCATTCAAGGATCAGGAGTAGGCCCTGCTGAAGGTCATTGGCAGCTGTTCAGTGATGCTGGCCCTTAATGCTGGCCCTGCTGTGACGTATGCTTGAAAGACAGGGAGAATTACAGACAGTCTTATCGCCTTAGTCCTGTGGAATCAGAGAACAATTGAGGGCATGATACCCCAAAATTCACACCTCTGTCCAAACTTTAACCTAAAAATGGAGGAAATGTGATTCTCAGTAGGCAGGACAAGCTCATCAACAGCACCATATACAGGACACCGAAGATTTAAAATAATTGTAAAAGAAGACAGAGTGCACGGTGTAGCAGGGCAAATGACAAAAAGGTCCAACTTTCAAAAACGTTTGCCCTAAAATCTATTTTTTTTTGTTTGTTTTGCCTTGCAACACCGTAATTTTAGCTCTTTGCATTACCATATTTTAAAATCTGTACATCTTCTTACATATGATTCTGTGGCAAATTGTAGTCCCATCATGTCTGTTGTACTTGCCTACTGGAAGGTGAGCAGTAGCAGTTAGTTCCTGGCCAACGTATCTCGGCTTGATGTGGCAGGATATGCCAGAGTTCTGCTGCATTCCGTGCTGTTGTCAGGTTCGGAGACATGGCACTTAGTGCAGCCCTGGCTGTCATTGCCTTTTCGAGTTGGATTTCAACCAGGGACTTGGGCCATTAGCAATTCCCTTATCTCCCCACTTCTGTCCATAACACTTCTCACCTTTCACCTCCTTTTGGCTTCCTTAGAGATTGCTTTTGTACACTTAAGCAGCTGCAGGAGTGAGAAGTGTGATTGATAGGACAGTAGCCATTCTCCTTTGCACCTGTATCCTCCCTTTCAGGCACTTTACCCACAGTTCCTGTGCTTTGTGTTTGTGTAGTCCAACATTAGACAAATTCATGGAGGAGAGGACTATCATCACTGGTGGCTGTTATTCATGATGGCTACATGGAAGTTCCATGTTCAGAGGTGGTATACCTCTGAATATTACTTGCTGATGGGGAAGCAATGGTGGGGAGGATTATTGGCTACATGGTATTCTGAACCATGTGTTTCTAAAACCTTGAAGTAATTTGTTGCTTTGTCCCAAATAAACAATATTTGTTTGTTATTATTTTTCACAGATGTGACCAATCCTACAACATGGGCATGGTTATCACTTCTCCATGTATAACAATATAATACTATGACTGACCTTTCTTATCCTCATCATAAATTTTATGGAATTAAACATAAACAGACACTAAAAAAGCTAACTGACTAATGGTGATGATATATGATGTGATATTTAGGCCCCAGTCTTATTGGGGCCTTGCGCTGCCGGAACTAGAGTTCTGGCAGCACAAGGTCCCTTATGGTGGCAATGTGAAAGCGAGGCCATTGTCACATGCTGCCAGGCTGCTACCGCAGACGGGAAGAGGCGTAATGTGCACAGCAGTGGCTCCAGGAAGCTCTGTTGGTGGCCGGGGTGGGAGGGAGAGGTTTGGGGCCATTCCAAGGCAGAGAGGGCAGGGGGCACAGAGCAGGCCGGAGGGGAAGGATCTTGACTTGGTGGCCCATGCGCGTACCAGATCCTATCCCTTGTTTTTCAGCCAGCCCTGCCCCTTTTCTCTCCTTGGACTTATGCCAGCTATATTAATTAGCATGGGTCTGAGGAGACCCATAGGCCAGTGGTTCCCAAAATGAGAGGGGAGCCATGGAGTGCCACAGAATCCTCTCAGAAAACAATGCAATGCCAATTGGCAAGCATCAACATAATGTAAGGGGGAGCAGCGGCCAATGGTCAAGGGAGCCACAGGTCAAAAACATTTGGGAAACACTGCCATCAGGGGACTTCCAGATTCCCCACCACCACCATTGGATGCAGCATGCTCCAGTATATAAATAATCAATACAGATGTAATCAACCAAGAGAGGTTTCAAACAGCTGAAGTACAGCTCTCTTCTCTAGCCACGCCTTGAACAATCCAGGAAACAGCTTCAAACCAATTTCCCTGAAGAAGCTGACTAAAATTGTCAGTGAAAGGTAGGATTTTAGTGTTGTTTAAGCTTAGTTTTAACATGGCCCTTAAAACCCGAAAGACTTTGTGCAAAATAATCAATAGTTATACTATTATACTATTATACTATAATAGTTAAACCACTGAACCATGAGCAGTCGATTGAAAGGTTGGCAGTTCGAATCCATGACGGGGTGAGCTCTCGTTGCTTGGCCAGCTCCTGCCAACCTAGCAGTTCCAAAGCATGTTAATACAAGTAGATAAATAGGTACCGCTTGCGGGAAGGTAAACAGTGCTCCGTGTTCCAGCTGCATGCTACATGCTGCAGCAAGGAGAGTCATGCTGGCCACATGACCATGGAGGCGTCTTCGGACAACGCTGGCTCTTCGGCTTTGAAATGGGGATGAGCACCACACCCTAGAGTCGGACACGACTGGACTTAATTGTCAGGGGTCACCTTTACCTTTATATCCCTTTCTATTTTGTTCTCTCACCATGCTGCTTTCTCAGCTTAGTACAATTATTTCTCAATACTTTTCAAACTGCTTCTCTCTCTGCTTTTAAGCAACTGGGCCACATATTGCTTGATCACTACAACAAGTCGCTTCTATGTGGTGACTCTTCTTCTTTCTTGCTGCAACATCTTGTGTCGCTTGCCATATGGTCCTGATCACATGGAACATTTCCTTTCCAGCACTGATCCCGAATATTCCTGGAGGTGGCTATTGCTGGGGCACGAAAAATCTCCACACAATCCAGAAGATTGACATGGCAAGAGATAGTGCAAGGAGGAAACTCATGTTGCAGAGGCAACTGGTCGTGGGGATGAAGCAATATGAAGACCAGCCCCTGTCCCTACCCAAGATCAGCTTGTTTAGCAAATTGCAGTATCTTCCCTCAGTGCTGGCGCTTGGTTGGTTGGGGCCCTGGGGCAAAGCCCTGTGCTGGGTCCCCCATAGCACTCCTGCCTGCCTCCTGATGGTGCACTGGACACTGCTAATCACTGGCGTCACTGCAGGGGGGGGGCGGAGCTCCAAGTTCCTTCGGGCTCTGACCCTCTGTTACATGACGGGAGAAAGCGGTCCCACCCCCTCGCCTTTGGAGCACTTGCTTTCGTCGGCCGGAATGGCTCCAAAGGTGAGGGGGCGGGGCCGCTTTCTCCCGTCGTGTAACGGAGGGTCAGAGCCCGACGGAACTTGGAGCTCTGCCCCCCCTGCAGTGACACTAGTGCTGCTAATGCCACTGATACTGAAGTTTCAGAGGTCAATTTGACCAGTGCCCCAGCTCTGATGCCATCACTGTCTTTCTTGAATCACCCTCCTAGCTTTACCTGACTTCCACTTCTATCTGACTCTCCTCTACTACATCCCTAATATGGATTTGTCAATGTTGGCCTCTCCCCGCTCATCCATTTCTTACCAAATGGAGACTGACACAATCCTTGCCAAGGGGGCTTACAATTCTATGACCTGTTTGCTATTGGCACTTTAAAAGGTGCTTTATAGTAGTAGTGCTAACTGTGCCTACATTGTGCTGTGAAGAATGTGGTTTTCCCGCGGAATAAATGACCACTTTTGGTTGAAAAATTAATGAAAATCTGATGTAGAGTTGACATGATTTGTATTGTAATGTGCTCTTAGGGAAGTTACCCAGCTTCCCAGGAAATATATCAGCCAGGTGTGAATAATTGGAACTGTATTTCTTTTATAATATACTTCTAGTTTTAGAGGCTCCTGGTCAGTACAGTAATGATTATGGCATCCGCCTTAGAATCACTCCAGCAGATCCTAAACACCATACAGAAGCAGGTGGGTATCGCAGTAGCATAGCTGGACGCGCGCCAGTGGGGTGGTGGGCGGGGCAACTCATCATCGCCCCGCCCATCCTGCCACCGGAATGGCCCAGATCTGGAGCCAAATGGATCAGGACCATTCTAGTGGCGAGGTGGGCGGGGTGATGACGCATTGCCTTGCACATTGCCCCACTGGCGTGAGTCCGGCTATGCTACTGGGCTATCGTATAACGACTACTCGAGAAACAGTTTTGCTCATACACTTTACTCAGAGTGGGCCCATCCATGAGGCCAACTGAAGTGGTTTCCTCAGGCAGCAGATGGGGGGGGGCACCCATCTCTGTCCACCAAGTTGCTTCCACTGCTCCTTCTATTCTTTCCATTCCCTGGATTAGAAAAGGAAGAGGGAGACAGAGAGGAAGAGGAAATGTGGAGGGGAAGGGAGTCCAGAGCAGAGGCCAGCAGACAGGGCAATCCCTAGAAGGATGTGGGGCCCAGGTCACCTCAAACAATGCGGGGCCCTCCTATCATGGCCCTCTCTGTGTGCGTGTGTGTGTGTGTGCAAAAAATAAAAGCCATAATGTCTGAATGTGATCCATTTTGCTATCATTTCTGCAAGTTGTAGCAAATGAGGAGAGGTGGCGGGTGAGGAGAAGGGCAGAGAGAGAGAGAGAGAGAGGGGGAGGGAGAGGGAGGGAGGGGTGAATGGATGGATGGATAGATTCTGAGTGCGCAAGGACAAGAGGGCTGGGGATTGTGCTGTCACTGCTTGGGCAAAGGACTGAGGGATGACAGGGAAGGGGAGGGATTGTGTGATGAGAAGAGCGAGCAAAAAGGACAATAGAGGGGGAAAGGCCAAGGGGAAATGGGGCATGAGAAGGTGGGGATGAATGGGACGGTCTGACAGGGAGAGTGTCCTAAGGGAGGGAGCAGACACGCGAGGATGCAACTACTATGTATTTTTATTGTGTAAGTGAGCTGGCTGCAGGCTGAGGTGACTTGGGGACTCGCTCTGGTTCTGCTGGCGCCTCCCCACTGCCTCCCCCCACGTTTTTCTCTTAACATCTCGCACACACACCTGCCATGCCAAGGACAGCACAGGGAAACTGGCACTTCCCCCCCCCTTTCTCCTCCTCCCCTACACCTGATTCTCTTCAACGTAGTCTTACCAACATCGTTTTTCAGCCAGGTCGCCATCCCCACCGACGCTGGAAGACTTGTTAAAACCACCCAAGCGTGTCTTGACTTGTTAAAACCACCCAAGCGTGGGGTCCAGGGCAGCTGCCCCAGTTGCCCTCCCTAGGGGATGGGCTTGCATGCCAACACATCATTGGGTAAGAGGGGCAGCATTTGGCATGCCGCCTCAGGCATCAGCCAGTCTTGGCCAGCCCTGGCTTTGCCACAGTTTAGTCAAGGCTACAGGGAGAATCCATATCATAACCTGAGTAAAAAGCAGTCCTTGACCCTCTGTTTTGGCAACCATGATTGAGATGGCATGCTTCTTTCTACTAATCCAGGCTTAAATAGTGCTGCAATGGTGATGGATGTCACTACAGTTGCATAAACATGATATGCGCCCATTAGGTATATGCCTCTTCCCTTAAGTTGGATGGCATATCCTGTATTTGGCCAGCTGATCTCTCAGCCTTACCCCCACATCTCCCTGTCCTTATCAGGTCAATGAAAGACACTTTCTGTGCTGCTGTAGTACTCTGTTGTCTGAAGGGGGGCTTTGGTTGGCACAGTAGTGCTGGCACAGTCAGTCCAACACTGACTCCTTGTCCAGAGTGTGCTCTTGTTGCCATCACAGTGCCATGAGCTTTATACACTGAGCCTGGATTTGGGCAATCCATCAGGGTAGTATTCATTAATATTATTGAGCTGCCTGAATCGTGTTGCGCGTGTGTTTTATTGTTTTTTTTTTTTAAAATCATACTGCATTGATTAGCAGAATGGGTACATGGAGTGTAGAAGAAGTTGGGAACAATTTCATTAACCTTCAGAAGCAGCAGTAAGTCAGTGACTTTGGACATAAAAAGATATAATATAATGGGAGACGTAGGCAGAGCATTTCCTGCACGAGAATAGCTGCCTGGAGCAAATGTTGACGTGTCAATCTGCCAGCCAGGAGTCCAATTAAATACATGCCTTTGACAAGCTTCTTGTTTTCTGTGCCCCAGAGACGGTGGGGTCAGCCATTTTGCAGATCCTATTTAACTTCTGCTGCTGAGCTTATCCTGCATAAAAACAACCGAATGGCAGAAATTATCCTGAGCAATTATCTTCCTCGTCATTGTGCTTACTAAACAGAGAGGCCAGTTTCTGATCTCAGCTACGCCAGTCAAAATCTAGAAAAACTGACAACGCTTTTGGAACTTTTATTTCATTTTGGAGCAAAATGCAGTGCTTGGTATCTGTCTACAGAACATCTGGGCATGGAAAATGGTAGCATCTGCGCCCTGTTCAGAAAGATCCTCTGCTGGGACACCAGCTGACTCTTTCAAAGGCAGTGCTGTAGGGAAGCCTGTAGCATTGCTTCAGCATTGCGCTTCCTAATGAGGATTCTTCCTATCCGTTACATGAGGAAGACTTGGTGACTGTAGAATCGATAATGGCCCCCAATAGTTAAGTTTAAAAAGTTGAATGCTTTCCAACTCACATTGTAGTCAATAAAAACCAGCCGTAGACTTACATAAGAATTGGATTAAATCCTTGATTTGCATAGGAAATCCTGTTTTTGAAGCATAGTATTAGAGATGGGGCACAAAGACCATGAGCTCTGTTTTGGTTCTTGCTTAAATCAAAAAGCTAAAAAAGTGAAGAGAGAGAGAGAGAGAGAGAGAGAGAGAGAGAGAGAAGGACAAGAAAGGACATTTCATCAGTGAAGGCTGCATCACTTTATTAAAAAAAAGCAAGGCAAGGCAGAATTTTGCCTCTGAAATTATATTAGTGCCCCACACATACAGCAATAATTAAAAACCTGCCAGCATTTCTATTATGTATTCTGTTTTGGTGCATTTAATATCTTAGCTGCTTGAAATCTCATTGGGTTGATTCTTGGCAAACAGATTTTCACTCTGGATGCAAATCAAATACTGAGTCACCTTTATTTTTAAGCACAGGTCTTGCTTAGAATGTATGGTAATTTTTATGTTGTTTGTTCTCAGAACAACCCTATGAGGTATCTTGGAGCTATTTCACTTTTTGCAGATGGGAAACAGGCTGAGAGGAAAGAGGCTGAGAAATGTAAACTCGTCCCAAGCCATCTACTAAGTTCCTGCCTGCAATGATTGGAACTCAGGTCTCACCGGTCCAAATCCACACGTGCATCTTTTGGCAACATCTCACCATGTAAGAAAATAGTGATGTAGAACTGGATGAATTTTTGGAAACCCATGAGGACCATAACAAATGCAGCATGATTCGTTTCTATTGTTTGAACTTCTGCTCCTATGTCTCTACTGTATGCCTCTAGTGAGACAGTACTTAGGAAAATCAATATTTCCTAACTGCTGAGCGGTGAAGCCCCTGAGGAGTGAAGGCCAACAGAACTCCAACAAAGCGTCATATGTTCTCCCTCAGTAGGTTATGATTTAAGTCCTCATTGTCCCCGTTTTGCAAATAGGGAGTGGAGGTCAGGGCATAGCAAGTTGCCTATAGCCATCCACTATCTGAGTAAGGGTGGCACAATGTTGCAAGAGACATGGCGCTCTCACTGCAAACAGCATCGCCATGCTGAATTCTTCCTCTCCTCTCCCCAATGCATAGTAATTCTCAACCAGTGTCATGACATCATCACACTGTGCTGTCCTCACTCCCACCAGTGGCAGCCAATTTTTAGTAACTTACTTATTTGACAACATCTGTGTACTGCTTTTTTAACCACAATGGTTTTCAAAACAGTTCACAATAGTAAAATCAGGTTTATGCGGAAATAAAAATACACTCACAATGACAGTGCTGGAATACAAGGTGCTCTGTTTATCGTTTATTATTATAAACAATACTCTGTTTATTGGTATCAAACAATGCTAACATGTGGCCCCTGGATCCAACGGCGTCGCCTGATATGGGGCGGTGGGCGGTGGGCCCCAGGGCGTAGGGCGCTGAGGATCCTGGGGGGGGGCGCTGAGCTCCTTAGGTTCTGTTTTCGAAACCTATTTTTTTCCCGTTTTTTCATAGGTTTTAGGAGGTTACGGGGCATGGGAGTGTATGTGTATGCTTTTCCTCCACTTGTCTTGAATATTTGAAGCTTCCAGCGACAATCTTCTGCCTGCACCGGGCACATCTTCTCCCTGCACCTGGGCAGCAACTCAGTAAAGCGCCCAGCAGCGCTTTCCAGAGTTTGCGCATGCGCAGAACGACGAAGTTTCCAATCGACGTTCTGCGCCTGCGCAAACTCAGTAAAGTGCTGCTGGGCGCTTTACTAAGTTCGCGCCGGGCGCAGGGAGAAGATGTGCCCGGGCGCAGGAAGAAGATCGTCACTGGAAGCTTCCAATATTCAAGATAAGTGGGGGAAAAGCATACACATACACTCCCATGCCCCGTAACCTCCTAAAACACATCAAAAAACGAAAAAAAAAACAACGAAAAAAAGGTTCCGAAACCGAAACCTTTTTTTTTTTACATTTGGGGGGGCGTCGCGGGGGGGGGGTGTCGCGGGGGCGGGCACCAACCTGCTCCGGGCGCAGCGACGCTGGATCTGCTTCTCTGAAAAGTGAAGGTGGCAAGGGGAGAATTCTGCAAGGGCTATGTGTTTTTCTGAGCCTTCCTCCAGTCCTCCTTCAGTCCTCTCTGTTGCCATTGCTACTGCTGGGGAAACATACAGGGTGATGATGTCATGACACGGGGACTTCCTTTCATATCACAGTGAGAGGAGAAGAGCTCTATATCGGAATTCTGCTTTTGGTGACAGCTCTGTGTCTTTCATAAGAGCTAGTTCCACCCTGAACAGAGTATATCAGGACTATACAGTACTCCCCCCATATCCACTGGGGATATGTTCCAGGCCCCTCCGTGGATACTTGAAACCGTGGATAGGAGCGAACACCCCCTCCATGGTTTCCTGAGGGGCCCCCGCCCTGCCTCCCCTGCAGGCAGGCATGCACACACACCCAGCTCTTATTTTTCTTTCAGGAAGCTTTGTTTCTTCCTTAAAACAAACAGAGAAGCAGCCTCCATTGCAGGCAAGTTCTACTTGCCTGCAATAAGGCTGCTTCTCCTGTTTGATTAAGGAAGAAATGAACCTTACTGGGGAAAAAGTGAAAGCCTGGGGGGGGGGTCCCCACAATCTGTGGATAACTGAAACCGTGGATAGCGAATCCGTGGATATGGGGGCCCACCTGTACTCTGTCCTATACTCTATACTACTCTATACTCACTGCCTGTTGGACCAAATGGTCTGGGTATTTTCTTAGTGACACTGAGGCTTCAACTCCATGTGACTTGTGTATTTGTATTTCCATCTTTCTTTTTTCTTTCTTTAAAGAAACAATTGTGTACATGGGGAAATCCAGATTGTGAGGATGGAATGTGGGGAGGGGAGTTAACCCATTCACCCTATGCTTTTATTGGCCCTGGTAGGGAAATTGCTACTGGTAGACCAGTGTAGAAACCAGAATGTGTAAGAAAAAATGTTTCTTCATTTATTTTCATTGCTAAAATCCTAGTTTGTATTCATTTGTCAGAACTGTGTTTGAATCATCATGAAAATGGCCCTTTTTTGTTTGCTCATTCAACCATTTGTTCCCCTTTGGTTCCAGTGAGAGAACCAGCTCCAGTTCTTCTGCCTCTAAACTGTGGTTTTCCAGCCAATTTGCATGAAATACACAGGCACTCTGGGTTCCTCCAAGGGATCATGTCTTCCAGACAGCAGGGAACCCATTTTAGAGGGTATTGAAAAGGATTAAATGCTATAGGCTTCTCATTTATTTCAATTTGGGTACTAATTCCACTTGCCCTGCCTGTAATTTTGCAGTTTTCCAGCCATTTGGCATGATATGAACTTTTCAGACACTACACAAATCTTCCAAGGATCACACCTGCAACATTTCAGTCAGATGAGAGGATATTTGAAAAGGCACCTAGTCCATTTGCTATTTAAACACACGGTAAATAGAAATAAAAACTATAGGCACAACAACCTAATCATCATCATCAACATCATCATTCTATGTACTAACAATGAACTCAAGTGGTTAAGTGCCTACACTTGTATGCCAAAGTTGTGTTTTCTACATATTTGTGGGAAACTCCAAAAAGTGTGGACTGAGCATGCTCATTGGCCTGCAGGAACAATGGAAGGTGTCCATTGGGGAAAAAAAAAGCTGAACACAGAAAGGGCAGGGATTAGAAATTGACCTGTTTGAGCCAGATGGGTATTAGGATTTGGGAGAGGCAACATTTTGTTGAAGATAATAATAATGTTATTATTAATAAATGTATAGAGGATGAAAACTCAAATTATGAGACGTTGGATGAATCAACTGCTTGTTTACAAACTGAATTTCTTCAAATAAATTGCTTTAAAAAGCAAGGCGCACGCCCCTAAATCTAGTCCTGTTGCAGCCATGACTGGTTGCAGGAGTCAGAACCTAAAGGAATGATCAAAACCCAAATGGCTGAATGGATCACTTTGCTCAGAACTTGTTTGTGGCCATTATGCTGGGCTCAAGGCAAATGCTGCCAAATGGAATGAAAGGGATCCTGTTTGTCCTATTTTCCCGTATGTCCCAAGTTGAATGCCAATTCCTACCAGAAACTGACTTAAATGCCAACTACTTTTGTTAAATTGACTTCTTCTTGTGCTCCCAGCCTGTCTTGCCAACTTCACTATAGTTGACAAGATTTATTTTCAGGTTCTATCTATGAATGCAGGCTGGCAACAAATACTGAAACATATGGCAAAACACAGGCTTTAATAGCAGCAAACAGCATTTCAAATAATAATTACAAAACTGCATCTGAAAAACAAACCATCATCAGAATTAGAAACTTCGTCTGAACTACTGTAGTTTAGGTCAGTCACTAGCTAACACTTGAATCTAGCCCAAAGTTCCTTACATTGTTTAAAAAATTACCAGTAAGTAATTCATTCATCAGCTCAAACCAGAGCAATTGTACTGAGCTCCCAACCATTAAAAATAAATGTTCACAGTAAATGAGGTTCAGAGAATAAAGTGAAAACATGAAGCTTTTCTCAATATAGTTAAGGACCCATGGCATATTCAGAGAACAAAAAGATCTTATGAAATAGCTGCAAAATTGGAATAAAGCAACCTTTACCGTAGTATTTCTCACACCCCATTCTGTAGAATGGGGGTTGCTTAGAGACAGTTGCAGTTTAAACCCTTTGGATGGCATCTGTGTGATGTGGCATTAATGAACCCCACTTCAGCGCATTGGAGGTGAGAGTACTAGTGCAGGGCAGAGAGTGAAGCGCTGGGTTTAGATGTAGGAGCTCTCCATTAAAGCCCCATATGGAGTTCCCTGGACAAGGAGTGTCCCAACCCAGCCTACCTCACAGAGTAGTTGTGAGGATAAATACAAGAAGAATTGTAAAGTGTTTTGTATGCCTAAAAAAGCCACAGAGATAATAAATGATTTCTCACTCTTCTTTCTGTTGTCCCCCACCTGGGCCTAAATTTAGATTGCAAATTCCTAGGGCAGGGATCTATTATTTTCGTTTATTTGTTAGTTTGTACTACTCCATAAAGGACCAAGGACCTACTCCATAAAAAGGACCTACTCAGATGCCTTGGATCGGGCCCTGTGGCACCTAAGGCCAGCCTTAGCAAAGGTGCTCAACAAAATATTATTTAAGATTTATTTTGCCCTATCCTTGGTTATTTCACAAATACTAATGATGTGCGAGTTGGACATAAGTTCCCTAGACATTTATCTAATAATGTAATTAAAATGCCATTTATCAAGAGGAATTTTACAAATGAAGTTAAGAGCACCTTGATGATATATTATTGTTTGACCTGTTATAATAAGAGGATTATTTTTTCAGCAATTACAGATTGAGACTCTTTGCCGCTACAAAAATGATTGTTTTCCAATTAGCTTGTCTTGACAGAAAGAAAAAGACATATACTGCAGTTCGTCTGTTACCACAGAAACTCCTTGTTTGCCAAGTTATACAAGAGGCCCAGTTCATTATCTTGTGCAATAGCTAAGGAATGGCTATGTATGTTGTTGTTGGTCCATATTTAGGATATGTGACTAAAAAGTGTGAGAGGCAATAATCAGTGATATCGTCTGAAAGTTATTTTACTATGTGCTTATTTGTGACTAGAGAGACATAGTGATGAAGCTTAAAGAATTTATTTACTGGTAGATGCCAGGATTCAGCCTTAGAACATCTGAATATCAGCCTTTTTCTGAGACACAGGTCACAGCTGTGTGTGGTGGTGTCTTGTTTAGGTGCAGGCAGTACTGTAGAGCCAGAGGCAAAGGTGCAGTGTATGTAGTACATGAGCTGAGATTTGATACCAGGTCAGGAAGACTAAGTAAGACAAGAGCAGAAGCCAAGGCGGCATAGCATAGTTACCTGAAGTGTGGAGTTGCTCAGACTGAAGAACAAGCCAGGAGGCAGGGATTTCTATAGGGTCTGGTCAGTCAGCTGACCAAATTCAGGCTGGGCTGCTGGGATCAGCTAGTAAGAGCCCTGACCAGCACTGCAGCCTAGAGAGCGCCCCCAGACAGACTCCAGGAGCCCAGACTTGCTGGCCTGTTGAGGAATCAGAACCCTGGTGGTTCAGAAGAAAAGTGCAGGAAACTGGTGGCTGGCAGCCCCAATTTAAGACTCCACAGAGCTGATGCTGGAGTGCCTTGGGCCTGTAGTAGGCAAGGGCTCTGGGCCCTTTTGCGTGCATACGCTGCCTCCGCCTCCCCCCACACACCTCAGGGCTTCATTGACTCATCATCATCGTTGTCAGCTGGGTGGGCGGAGATCCTCCCTAATTATTCCTCCCTTTCTGCTGTGGTTTGTAGCTGCCCCCCCTCCCCACCCCAAGCTATCTGAGGTATGGAGGCTCAGCTCAGTGCTGCAGGAGAATGAGCAGGAGCAGTTCCTCTCTAATCTGCCCTTCCTGCGGTGGCTTGCTGGCTTCTGGGAGGGGATGAAGTGCCCACCTCCCCTCCGGAGGCCAGTTGGGAAACTCCCAGGTTAGACAACGTTCTGATGAGTTCCTGATGAGAATACTCAGACAAATCACTCTGATGAGTATTGGGAATAATCAGAGGCGTAACTGCCCCTGTTGGCGCCTGGAGCAACGGGGGGGTGGCGCCCCTATAACCGAATATCGCCACGGCCAAAGGCCGCAGCGCGCTCCGGAGGGGGGGCGGCGCTCTCCGGGAGGCGGCGACCCCCCCCACCCCAATTGGGAGAGCCGGCTGGGGACGTCTTCCCCGGCCGGCTGCCCGGGGCCTTCTGAGGAAGGCCCGCTGCGAGAATGGTATTTACCGTTTTTGCGCATGCTCAGGCGCATGCTCAGACTGTTACTGAGGGAAAAAGGGCAGCCTTTTTCCCTCAGTAACAGTCTGAGCATGCGCAAAAAGAACGGTATAAATACCATTCTCGCGCGGGCCTTCCAGAAGGCCCCGGGCAGCCGGCCGGGGAAGACGTCCCCGAGCCGGCTCTCCCGATTGAGGGGGCGGTCGGACTCGCGTCTCCGAGTCCGACTCGGACTCGCGGGCGGGGAGCTGGGCGGGGCGCCCTTTGGGCGATGGCGCCCGGAGCCAGTACTCTGCTTGCTCCGCCCTAGTTTCGCCTCTGGGAATAATTCATCTCAGGCAGCAATCTGTACACACTTACCTGGAAGTAAGCCCCATTGAACATAGTGTGTTTACTTCTGAGAAAAAAATGCATAGAGTTGCATTATTGTCTGCATTCACTGATGGAATTCCATGATGTGTTATGGATAGGCTTACCAGATTTTCCCGGTCCTAAACCGGGACACCCCCACAACTAATTTATTTATTTATTTATTTATTTTGGGGGCGTGAAGCCTAGAGGGGAGAACTTTGAGAAACACTGTGATAATGAAATTGGTATATAAATTTGTAGCATAGATGATGTTCTCACTGTTTGCAATGGGGTGACAGTGCTGCAAAGTGTTTAAAGGACCATCTTCTCCCACATGAACTCATCCACTAATTAAGCTCTTCTTCAGAGACCCATCTTCTTAATTTAGGCAGGGGGTGACAGGAGAGGTGGCACTCAAATTATGAAACTCTCCCTAGGTATGTTTACCTGGCTCCATAATTGTTAGGTTTTAGGTTCCAGAATAAGTCTGTCCTCTTCTGCTTTTAGTGTTGAGATCTTTTTAATGGTCCACTATAAAATGCTCTTTTATAGTCTATACAGATCTTCTCTGTCTGCTGGGTTGTGTTTTTGTTTTGTTTTGTTTTTTGTACTAAGTTTTACTGTGTTAAATTGTTTTATTGCTGTAAGTCATCTTGAGGCTGTTCATGGGAAAAGGCGGGCTATAAATTCTATGAATAGGTAAATAAATCCTGGATAATCTGGCTCAAGTTCACATGTGTGTACAGCATTTACAAATGAGATGGATATCTGGATTGATTTGGTTATTATCATCACACAGGTTTAGTGCAAAAGGCATTGGAGGGGGCTAGTATTCTCTAGCTAACAGATTTCACATTGTCAGCATATTCTAATAGGCTTATTAGCAATTTTATTGTATTTAATTTGCAGCAAGGTAATTTAGCGTCAAGCAAAAGAGCCATCAGGATGAAAAACTGCATCAGAATTAAAAACCAATAGTCAAACTTCCTATCGCGATGAGCTCTTGCGGTGTAATGATGATGCACAATTAAGCAGGAGTCAGTCCTCCTGGCCATCCCACAAGAAGGTTTTATGGAAATGCATGTGTGTGGGTGGGGAAGCCAGTTGGTGCTTATCCTCTGCCTAAAAGCCTAGGGAAATATGTAATGCTTGCCTTGTTTGTTTTCATTATAAATTCCCCCCTCCTCCCCCATGCTCTTTTGTTGGAATGGTTCTCAAATTGTCCCTGCTAAGGGCTTTTCCATGCTATAAAATCATCTTCTTTGCTTTCTAACCACAGCTTTCATTTTCTTTTGCAGTCTGAGAAAACAATTGGGATGAAAAGTTTCTTCTGATTTTCTCCTGAATCCAAACCTAACAAAAGCATAAGAATACCAGGGAGCATGACAGGATCAGGGAAGTATGCAGTCTCCCAAAGTGAGGAGCTGAGGGTCATTGCATTTTAAAGCTACAGAAACATTGTCTGATCTGTTCTTTAGTGGTTTAAATATGCCACCTGGCAGAATAAAGATGAATTATTATTATTATTATTATTATTATTATTATTATAGGGGCCCCATATATTATTATTATTATTATAGGGGGCTGATTCACTTATCTACAGATAGCGGATGCCCCCCCCCCGGCCTCCCCGTGCGAGAACCTCCCCCGGCTCTTACTTTTCGTGAAGCAACTTCGTTTCTTTCTTCAACAAACATGATAAGCAGCCTCTTCAACAAACGTGATAAGCAGCCTCTAAGTTGCTAGATAGGTTCTGAGAGCCTGCTCTGAGAGCCTATCTAGCACTTTGTCTCGCTCTGTTTGCCTGCAGTAAGCAGCCAGAGGCTGCTTATCACGTTTGTTGAAGGAAGAAATGAAGTTGCTTCACGAAAGGTAAGAGCGGGGGGGGGGGGGGGGGGAGGTTGCACATGAGCTTACAATGCGCTTACAATGCAACGCTGGACCAAAGAAGCGGGTGGGAGGCCCGTGCGGCACTTCAAAAAAGGTAAAATGGTGCCCGTGGGGGCAACGTCACTTTACCTTTTTTGAAGCGCTGCACGGGCCTGCTGCCTGCTTCTTTGGTTCGGCGCCGCATTGTAAGCTCCAAAAAAGCCTGTTGCATTACAAGACAAAAAGCACAATCGGAAGCAACTTCTGGTTTCGCTCACAACTGGAAATTGCTCTTGGTCGCTTCCCGCCTCCCTTTTAACAGACTTTTTAGGACCTTACAATGCAGCACTGGATTGAAGAAGCAGGTGGCGGGCCCACACAGTGCTTCATCAAAACAAGGTAAAATGGCACCGCCCCCGCCCCCAGTGGGATCCCTCTGTCCATGGGTGGCCATCTGTGTATACTCAAATCCGCGGATGGCCAATCTGAAGGGCCCACTGTACTTGATTTCTTCCAGATCTGAACCTGCCTCAAATCAAGCTTTGCATATTGCAATGCACATTTGGATGCAAAAGCCACATGGGTTTCCTTATCTGTGCCTTATGCATGAGGTTCCCCCCCCCCCACACACACACACAGGATAAGCCAAATACCTTTTTCACTTAATCCAGAGTTTTGAACGTCTGGTTGGAAAACTCACGTGGTTGTTAGATATCGGTGAGTTTTAAGGCGAGGCGGCATCCTAGACTGTCTCCAGGGGAGGGCTTGCAGGACCAGGAAGTTTTAGAGATTCTTTAGAGACTTTTCAAAAGATTCAGCCATTCAATCAACAATGATAATGCAGCTGCCATAAGTGCAGAGTCTGTTTCACCATTAGAGTGACTAAACACAATTACTTAGGCCATGAATCAAACCTGCTAATTCTAACTGTGGCTTAAACTTGTAAATTTATGGCTCAGTTGTATTGAGCTCTTGCGCCGGTGCAGCGCACACTGTGCTGGCGCTAGCTGTTGCAAATGTGCCATAATGCATGTTGTGACAGAGCACGAGAGACCTGGACGGGTGCAAAGTGGGATGTGCAGGTAAGTGCAGGTAAGCCAGTGTAGGGGTTGGAACAGGGCAGGGGGAGGGCAGGGAGGGGGTGTAACAGGGCAGTGATGGGGGCGGGGTGGGCAGATTGGGCCCAGGAGGGGGCGGGATCAGCAGACCATTTTCTTTTACACAGGCCTCCTGGACTTGCACCAGCAAAATAGCTGGCGCAGATCTGAGGAGACCCATCGAGGTCACTCTGGGCTTACTTCCATTTATGCTTAGGATCGGAGTGTTAATGTGAAATATTGTATGTCATTGTTTTTCTTTCAGAAATCTATCTAACGTGTGTGACAAAGTTTACCCCACCATCCAGAAATGAACGTTACCCCTTCCCTCCTCCTTCAATGTATTTTTTTTTCTGGTGCCACCACTGCAGAGTATAGCTCTGTTTTCTTTTTTGTGTGTTTTCAACCTTTCTAACTACTGTGAGATTTGTATGAGAGCTTTTAGGTTACTACATTCTTTTTACCTGTCAAATTTTGGTGCAACATGATTTAGGACTGAAATGTTGCGTGCTGGAGGTTTAATTGCAACAATATAAAATTAATAAAAGCAATTTCTTCCTTTTAACAATTGTCCTGCAAATGAATATGTATTGTACTCCCATTGTCACTCACTGATAAGATCCTTCGTTAAAAAACACACACCATAATTTTTCCAGTATGAAATACTTCATGCACGGTTATTGACTGAGAACAATTTTCCTTGAAAGTGAAAATAAAAGCCTTTTCTATTTTTGCATAACATTAACAAAATTACAGTGGGAAGCCTTTCTAGTTTTAAATGCATAAGTTAACAGACCAAGAAACAGATTTTAAAACTAAAAACTATCTGTGTCATATCCTGAAATAATGCTGTCTTGTTATGGAGTAAGTACAGGGCAAAGTCTGGATGTAATTGGCTCCTTCAGACCTGATGTGTTATACATTCATGTTGTCAAGGCATGTTTTTAGGTGGTATGTTATGATTTTAAAGACTCAGTCCACTTGTCAAATCCTTGTACAAACTGCTGTGGTTAAAAATGGTCACTTTCACTGGAACATTCTATTTTTCTCTGTTTTTAATTCAAGAAGCCATGTAAATGTGGAGAAGTTGTCCTTGCAGAATTGGGGTAATTTGAGGGGTTGTTTTTACAAAATTGTCTTTATACTGTATATGTCTCCAATCAGAATTATTTTTGATTTAGATATAGGGACAATGAGAACGTTGTCATTGTACCTGATGTATAGTGGTGGTTACAAGCATGAGCAGTGGATTTGGAAGTCTGGGGACCAAGTGTCACTTCAGTCATAAACTTAACTGAGAACCTTAAATTTCGAGGATAGGATTGGGCCACCATTAGTCTAGGTTTTCCAGCTACAGACAGAGACTACAGATGCTATTGTGAAATGTTAACTTTCTTCTCACCAAACATTTTCCACAACATCAACACAAATCTCAAATTCCAAGCACATGTTCTCTTCTGATTCTTGGGAAGACAGATTCATTTAAGAAGCTGTCATCACAAGTAACAAAATGCTGATGTAGTTAGAGTCTAGAGTAGGCTGTGAAATCTAATTACAATTAACTGGGGGGGGGAGTGAATCAGAACTTTGGGGAGGGTCAAAGGAGGAACGTTTCCCTGTTACTGAATCCAGTTCTTTGTTCCACCGAAATCTAGATGCTGACAAATATACTGTGTTCTGACAGCGCAATCCTAACCAGCTTTCCAGCATTGGTGCAGCTGCAATTCAGCCCCGAAGTAAGTGAACAAATGTTCCCTCACCTTGACGAGGCCTCTATGGTTGCCCCTGCACTGAAAAATGCAGTGTGTGCCCTGTTGGCATGGCTACACCGGCACTGGAAAGTTGGTTAGGATTGCGCTGTGAGAGATTGACTTTTTTGTCCCAGCATGCCCAGGTGCAGAATGGAGACTGTGGCAGCCAACTCATCCGAGTCCTTATTAAAAGTCAAATTATGATGCATGACAAAATGAAGTGCCTTCTTTATTCCTTGACCAGTTATTCTGACTGACCATCATAGAGGAGCCTGAAGACACCAAATGTGCTCTCTCGGGAGATGACTATGACTATAAAAATGCTTATTACAATTAGATTCACATTGTATGGCAGAAAGAGTTGCAGAACAAACCAGTTTCAAGTCTGGATGAAGCACAAATCTGATACAGATTAGAAGGAGGCAAATCAAGTACCACAATAAACCATGGGAAGATATTGAGTGAGATCCCTCCCCTCCACTTCAAACTCCTGATAGACAACTTTTGTGATTAGAAATCTGTCTGTCCCATAAATTGTACATGGCAGTTCCTATTGATCTATAATGGTACTTCCAGGATGACTGGACCTTAACAAACTTGAGGTTTGTTTCAAATTAATTCTTGTGTAGTGTCAATTCTGTACTTGGTAGCGGCAGAAATACATTTCACTATGCACCATAGATGCTGTTCTAAATAACTGCAAACCATTAAGATTATTTTTTGTTCTGCAAAGAAGAAAATTTATGTGAACTGTTCCAAGTAGAGGATAATAAATTGTGTACAAACAACTGGTAGTGGTGGGTGTTAGTGAAAACAATTTCACTCTTGAGAAGAATCAGGACCTTATAATCCGGACCATGCCTCCTCAGTCAATCTGCATACCTGGAATTCTGTGCAGAAGTTTGAATTCCTGAAAATTTTTGTTTTTCTTTATTTTAAAACCCTTTGATGGAGTGGGCTATGGGTGTTGAGCCAGCTGCCCATTTCAAGTGGAAGCTTGAGCCACATTTTGCATCCTAGGTGAGAGTGCTCCTATTGGATGGTCCTCTCTCCCAAAGTCAGACATGTCTACTGCAATGGCACAAGTTGCACGTCAGCAGGCTAGTTTTTGTTTCTTCTATATGCAGCTTGAAGTGCAATGAAAACCTGCAAAACTGTTTTGACCAGTGACCATGGCAGGATGCAAACAACTGAATGTGTGTACCTGGGGCAATGACTGCCCTACAATACAGCTTCCAAGTCCCTGAAAAGCTGTCATCTGCATACAGCCCAAGGCAGCCTCATAGGGAAGAATCCTTTGCTAGAATCTCTTTGACTCACATATCTTAAAAGTACAGGAGCCTGAGGCAGGTTGGACGGTGGCAAACTTTGGGAAACTTCTGCTTAGCTCCCACTTTTTGACTCTGCTTAGTGGTCAGGGCAGGAGGGCATTTCCTATCATTTGTGTGTCTAAAGATGATAGGACTCACATGGTGTTTTCTGCTGTGGCTTATGTGGCTCCATCTGGCTGGAAACAGCTTCATTTTTCCCTGTGCCAATTAACCTTGGATGGTAGCTTCCTAGTCTAGTTAGTATCTCCAAATGACCAGCAGGAAGGTGATAGATTCCTTCCTTTGCTGGTAGAGAAGTAAGATTTCCCTGGTGCTCCTAGGAAAGGAGGAAAAGAAATATTTGGAATTTCTGGAAATTCGCAGACATCTGGAGGGACAAAGTTACAAGGGACTCATCAGCCCAGAAATCCCATGAAGTAATTCATTCGTTTATTTAGATTTAGATGTTGCCCTCTCTCTTAGATTTACATTTTTTTCATTTTTTTTTACAAGGGGCAGAACTAAAGAAATAAAGCCACTCATATTCCATAATACTAATATATAGCATTTGTATAGTGATTTTTGAGAGTGCAAAGCACTTTGTATGTATTATGTTGATGTACTCCTTACAACAACTCTGCAAGGTTAGTATACCAATTATCCTCATATTGCAGTTGGGGCTGCTGCTGAGAGGTAATGGCTTGCCTAGGGTCACTTACAGCCTAATCCTAAGTGGCGTTGCTGCCACCAAAACTAGCGTTCAGACTAGTGGGTCAGAGGAGGCTGCAGGCAGGCTCAGGGTGTGCGATGCTGGACACTGCTCATCAATTCATTGTCTCCTCCAGCCCATCGCTGGAAACAGTCACTTTAGTTCACCCCATGGCTGGGACTGCCCTGTTCAATTTTCACATGTGAGGGCCGGTTCTACAGCTAGACTTGCAGCCCAATCCTAACTCCCTGCATGGCGATGCAGTGGCTCTGGTGTGGCTAACGCTGTATCCCACAGGGGAGTTTTGGCCACTGGAGCCTCCTCGGGGTAGGGGAACATTAGTTCCAGCATACACACGGATACACACTAACCAGGGTAGCAACAAGGCTATACTCTAATGACAGGCACAACACAGGGGTTACCTCAGGTCAATTAGCACACTCCAGGACTCCTAGCACTAATTGACTCCATCTGCGGTTAATTGAAGTTCCTGCTTTTTCCTTTACATAGGCTGCTGTGGTCTGTCCACATCTAACATCTTGACAGCTTATGCTGCTCTCTATACCTGACAAAGTTCATGGCAATGAACGAAACATAGTATTTTAGCGCTATTTTTTCATTGTTTTCAGTGTTTTTAGCCTTTAGTGATACATTTTAAACATAAAAACGTTTTAACAATTTTTTTTAACATGGCTTTTAATCCTGGTTGTACAAATCATTCTATCTACATTATGGCAGGCCATGAAAGCTTCTGTTCAACTTTGAACATTAGTTTCCTTGCCCCAGGCTAAGCCCCAGCAGCCACTATGGGTCAAAACAGACCTGTGCTAGCTTGATTGCTGGCGCAGGTCCAAGTTGATCCATGAAGGTGGATCAGGCCCTGGAAGGGGGTCAAGATTCAGTGTGCAGCTGAACCTGCCCCTTCCGTGGTCTGACCTGCTCTATTCCTTGCCCCTGTCACTGCCCCATTCTGCCCCCTCTGCCCTGTTCATCCCATCTCTGCCTCTTTCCAACCCCCTGCACCACCTTACCTGCACTAGTGGGCGCCTGGCATCTGTCTTTGTGCTGACCTGGCGCACTGTACTAGTTGCATTTGTGACGGCCATAAAGCTGCTTATGCTGGTGGAACATGTGTTCCGTTGGTGTAAATGGCGGATAGGATTGGACCATTTGTTTCAGTGATAGCTAGATTATCTCAAACCCACCACACCCCTTGGTTCCATGCTGGACCTAAAACTGAACATTGGAAGAGGGTTCATGCATTCATGTCCTTCACCTGATGACTTCTGTATGTATCAGTTGAGTGGGTTTATATATTCAGCTGCAGGTATTGAGTAATCAAGTGCTGAGAAACCAAGCCGTGTACAGTCATGTGTGCATGAATCAGCCTGAGTGGCAGAAGATTTAATGGGAATAGGAAACGTGCGTTATTGTTTCTATGTAACTCGTTTGCTCAGTATAATCATCTCATAGACCTTGCCTGTACCTCTGTATGTTTGTATTTAAGGCAGGGGTTCTCAACCTTTGGAGGCCCGGGTATCCCCTATCACGGTCCAATTTTCTGAAGTATCCCCCTGGTAATTAACTGCTAAGTAATTGGATTAATCAATTAAAGTACTAAAACAATTTTAAATGTGAAAAATGTCATTTAACTGTGTGTGTGTGTGTGTGTGTGTGAGTGAGTGAGTGTGAGTGAGTGAGTGAGTGTGAGTGAGTGAGACGTGCAAGAATCTCTTTTTCTCCATCACACTTCCCAAAATTAGCTCCTCCCTCCCCCACCCCACCAAAGTACATTTTCCAAAGTATAAAGTACAGAAGGGCTCCGAAAATAATTAAAATTTAAAATCCATGTTAATTAACACTTAATTAGCTGATGATGGGGCAGATAAGGGGCAGGGCTTGGCGTACCCCCAGCAAGAGGTCTGCGTACCCCTAGGGGTACCTGTACCACAGGTTGAGAACCCCTGATCTAAGGGCTTTGATAAGATTCCAACATAAAAATTATCTTCATGTATACAATCTACATGGAAATCTTTGCATTTGGAAATAATACCTGTGTACATGCAGCAAAATATATATGTGCATAATAATAATAATAATGATGATGATGATGATGATGATGATGGTGATGATGATGCCAGTATTTATATATCACATTTTCTGACATCACATGGACGATGTGCAAGTGCCATATAATTTCCTACACAGAAGTACTTTTTATGCAGGAATTTTGTCATGTCTGAAATGACCCTGAGCACTGAGACTCTCTTCAAGGAGTGGTAAACACTGGAGAAATAAGAATGTCATGATGTAAAGTGCTTTGACATCTTGGTGTTGACAAATCCTAGCGTGCTTTTTTCCCCCCTAATGAATAAAAACGCACCAGAAGTTCTGGGTACGTTACTGCATGCTGGGATAAACTGAGACAAAATTGGCAATGGTCCAAGGGGCACTGCTTAAACTGGGGATGCTACTCATGAAGGTGAGACAAGCCCAGGAAGGGGTCTTGGATTTGGCAGATGCCGCTGCTTACCTGAGCAGGGCCCATTTTGCTAGACTGGGGAACAAAGAATCTGGTTGGTGTTTTGGGGATCTGGGGAAATGTAATAGCATCCCCCTTTCAGGCTCATCATACCCCACCCCAAGGTCTTTCCTTTGCAATCAAACCTTCCCTGGCTAAAAGAAATCTTACAAACACTCAAATTTAAGTTCAGAATAATATAAAAATATATGCAAATACACATGATTGCATGGTTCATGTTGAATGCAGTATTTCAAACATCTTAGTGAATGTTTGGTTATTGTTACTGAAGTACAGGGATTTCTTGAGTGGAGAGTGTGGATAAGCATGGCTATAATAAACGATGAGTCAACATTTGATGCCACTGGGGGGGGGGGGAAATCAAATTGAGTCACACAGTCTTCGCTTCCTGCAAAAAGACTGTTAATTTCCATTTATTCAGCTCTGCTCATTCCTTAGCTGAATCACTGCTGCCAGTTTGAGGTTCCTGGTTTCAGAAAGGTGTTGACAAATACTGTATTTCTTCGAATCTAAGACGCATGTTTTTCCCAATTAAGCATTTCAAAAAATGGGGTGCGTCTTAGAATCGAAGGTCTCCAAAAAGCACCCCAAAATGCCATCTTATTACTTACCAGGGCTTGGGGGAGCCCTGTTTTTCACCGTTTTTTGCTGAAATGAAGATCAGGGAGGCCTGCAGAGGGTCGCGCAGGCCTCCCCAAACCCCAGATAAGTAAAGAAATTGAATTTTCTGGCGGACCGCAAAGGCACTGCTCAAAGGCAGCAAGGTGATCGTCAGCTGCAGCGCGTGGGGCATGCTGGGGCGAGCTCTCAGGTTCAGGAAGAGAGAGCTCGCCGCTGAGCAGAGGGGGCAAAATGGCACTGTAATAATCGGATTGGGGAAATGGAGCGGCAGGCAAACTGGGGAGAGTTGGTGCTGAACAGACAAATTGAAGGAAGGAGGTGCGTCTTGCAATTGATGGTTTTTGTTTTTTTTCTGCTGGTGTTCCTGAAATTAAGGTGCGCCTTAGAATTGATGGCGCCTTAGACTCAAAGAAATACGGTAGCTCTGTTTACTTGATTAATGACATCTGAATCTGTTCCAGAATAGACAATGGCTTTTCTCCTGCAGTTGGCACTCATCGGTTGCATGTTATCTGAACATCTCACATCAAGGTGGTGCTTCAGTTGCCAGGATATCACATTTTCCTAACACTAACTGGGAAATGTGAGTTCTTCCTTAGCCAGAGCACCCCTTTGAATGGTGAATGCTGCATGGAATATAGATACAACTAGCAATGAGGGGCAGTCCAATCCAAAGAAACAACTCCCCATGTGGTGATGCAGCAGCGCCAACAGGGTGTCTGCTGCATCCTGCATTGCAGTTTTTGGCATCTGGAGGCCTTCTTGGGGCAAGGGTACATAAGCCCCTGATGGGCCAGTGGGTCTACTCGGACCTGCGCCTGCAATATCATTGGCGCAAGTCTGTATGGACCCATGAAGGTGGGACAAGCCCAGGAAGGGGTCTTGGATTTGGCAGATGCTGCTGCTGCCAAACCCACCCCTTCCTGGTCCAGATCCGCTCTCCTCCCCACCCCCATCACCACTCATCACCACTACCTCCCTCCCACCAACTGCATGATCCTACCTGGTGCAGCGGGTGACCTCAGTCCGCTGCCTTGTGGAGCTGGCTGCTTGCCACTTCTGCTGGCAGCCAGCCCGCATGCTCCAGTGTGTCACGCTTTGTGACTGCCAGAAAGCATCTAGCACCACTGGATCGCTTGTTCCAGAAGTTCTAGGTGCAGTTAGGATTGGGCGGTAAGACTCCTCTGCTTCATGTCACACCAGCAAATTGTGGAAAAGCTTTTGTTTATTATTACAAGTGCTTAACATTTTGTTAGAGACTGAGTTTTGTCCTGCAACACAACCTATGTGCATGTGCCCTTTTAAATGTGGCAGATACCAGTAAGCCTACTGGCTCCAAGCCTGCCAATGATGTTTTTTTCCTTTCTTTCCCCCCTACATCTCCCTTTTTCTCTTTCATACATTCTCCTGTCCTGATGTTCATATAATCCTCTCTAAAAGTTCTATCCCATCCTCTCATCATAGCAAGGTGGTTCCCCTGTTCCACAATCTAGCATATCTAGTTAAAGGTGTTGAACAGGTACTAGCTAAGATCAATGTGTGGGTTACTTTTTCATCATCTGGGTGGGCCTTTAGAGGTTGTAGACTCAAGTTGCCTTTCCTATGTGGCTTACATGGTCACGGAATTCCCTAATATGTTAACTACTTGGCGTCATTCACTAATATATTCATGTGCTTGAGGAAAACGCTTCACTCCACTGAGTCCACTCATCTCCAGATATTAGAAAAAACAACTCTGCTGTTGTTCACATGATCACTTATCTCATGATGAAACAGAAGTGAACCAAGTGCCTCTGATCTGGCCAGGTATTGTTTTCCTTCCCTTCTATTTCAATTCAGTCTCCTACTCACCCTTTGGCTGTGTAAACAAACCAGAAGGTACAGAAAGTTAAAGGGTCTTTATCCCAAAACTGATTCTTTAAAGGAGCAGAAAGTTCAGAGGAGAGATTAAAGAGACAAATAGGTCAGAATATAAACCTATCAGAAAAAAACTGAAACATTTAAGCATATTTTACTGAAAGTGAAAGAGTTTAGTCAGGAAGAAAATCTGAAGTGACATTCTCTAAAAACCAGACTATGATTCTATCAGTCACCAGCATTTGCAACTTCTTTGAAGTTGATGAAATTACCAGCACTGCCTTGCATGGGAGTGTCCCCCCCCCCATGTGCATTTTAAAGAGCCTTCAACCCATTATTTTCAAAGCACTACCAGCCTTTCCTTGAGGCTGTGTGTTGAACTGCATAACTGCAGATAAGCAAGCAAGCAAACAAACCATTCCAAGGAAGTCATGCCATCTCCAGGCTGTTCCTTTCGTTGGGCTTTGTGCATGGGCATGAGGCAGTACTAGGCATTGCAATAGTGCAAGGGCGGTAGACTGAGCATCCATTTCCTCACAGTATTGTTGTCTGGGAACTGTTGCTGCTTCTCAGGGGCAGCAGCACTGAACCTTTTACGACAGAGTATTGGTATATACTTACAGCGCAATCCTGTGTAACCTTGCACCAGTGTAATAGTAGATGCACCGTCCGGTGTAACAGAAGATGCACCAGTGTAAGTACAATTACACTGGCATAAGTGCACTTACACCGGTGCATCTACTGTTACACTGGTGCAAGGTTACACAGGATTGCGCTGTCAGTCATAAAAGGCCCATAGGATTGGGCCGCTAGTCACTTCCTATTGAGAAACTTGCAATGGCATTTGTACAGTCTATAAGGGTCATTTTGGAAACTGTCATTTTGCCTGGCTCATTGAGTAAGCAAGTCTCAAGGGGAGTCTCACAAGATAGTAAACACATCTGTAGTGTAGAGCCTGTTCTTGTAGCACTGAATCCAGCAGACTCAATACAGCCTTTGGAACAAAACATCTCTCCCTATGTGACAGAGGTGACAGTAGCATCTTATATTTCCTATGAATCATGACTATAGTCTGTACAGATACATGTATAGGTTATGCATGAGCTTTTCTCAGACAGATTACAAATTTCTTAGTTTCATTTCGTTTCTTAGTTTTCCTTAGTAACTCTATTTTTCCTTAGTTTCTCACTCTTTTTTCCTATTTCTCAGCTAACATACATACATCATTTTATTTCCACTTTCATTTTGACTGGTATTTTGATAGCAATTACCTTAACTGTTGCTAGAACAAACACAGATGCTGTTCTTAACTCCAGGGTCAAGCTTTGACTTAAATATTTTTTGTGTCTCTTATTTCTGCATGTTCTGAAAGGAAGGTTAATGCCACAAAAATGGGAAAAAAATAATTAAATTAACATGTGGCTTATAGAATAATGTAGAGTAACTTGTTTTCAGTGGAAAACCATGATTCCAGGGGCACATGCGTATATAGTCCAAGGGGTTTCTGGGACATATACTGTACTTACGGTGCAATTCTGTGTAAGATGCGGTGGCTGGCCAAAATGGCCAGCCGCGGCTGCATCCTATTCTGTTCCCGGGCTACCCTGGAGCAGCCCAGGTACACCTCGGGAGAAGGGGACGCTCGTCCCCTTCCCTGGGTGTAGGGCGGCTAGGGCCCTATGGGCCTCCTCAGATGTAAACCAGGTCCAGGCCTGGCGTATATTTGAAGAGGCCGTGTAAGGTCGGCCAGGCCCAGGAACAGGCCTAGGATATCGGTGGAGCATGCTGCTGATATCCCTGCCCCCTCCCGGGCTGAACCGGCCAATCAGCCCCTTCTCTGCCCGCCCTCCCCCCGCCTCTGCACCCACCAGTGCAGGACTTACCTTCACCAGTGGGTGCCGGGTCCAGAGGGTGGCAGAATAAGGGCTGCCGGCCGTCACCCTGGCAGCCCTTACTCTAAAGTAGTCGCAAATGCGCTTTACAGTGCGTTTGCAACAGCTTAGAGCAGCGGAGCATGTGCTCCACCACTCTACGTTTACACTGGATCGGGCTGCCCCGGGTTTTCTTAGGGACATTTCAAAAGCAATACCAAGAACAGCTTTTAGTCTGTAATGTGTCACTTGTAAACAGTAATAATATTTAGAATAGTAATACATTGCATTTATATAGACCTTTTACAATGCTTCACACACATTATCACGTTGTAATCCTTACAATAACCCTGTAAAGTATGCAAGCATTCTCCCTTTATTGAAGGGGGTGGGGGTGGGGGTTGAGGCCCAGAGGTTTGTTGCCTAGTTTGTTCATGGCAATATTTGAATTGGAGTCTTCTTTATTTGTAGCTCAGTTTCTTAGCAAACTACACAACAGCACAGCACAATATTTTTCACAAAGAATAGAAAGCAGAAGAGAGTCATGTTTAAATTGCTTGTAGTCAATGCGGGTTTATATTTACTTTCAGGAGATGCAAAAACTGCTTTTAAGTTTCTTTTGAAAAACTGCTTTAAGAGCCAGACTTTTCATGGAACCCTCGCTCAGCACAGGAAGCTATGCTGTAGTAACTGGTATCATGTAACTTGCTGCAATACAAAATGTTTCCATTAGATGTCTCTAGTCTCCTGGAGTTGGAGAAGGAAGGCAGTTGGTGGATAGTGGCTAAATGGAAATACTGTAGAAAGTACGTAGTCATTAAGTCTTCTCAAGACAAAGTTCCGAAATGCTTGGATATTTGAATTGGAGGGTCCATAAGAATAAAAAGTTTTTTTGAAAGTGTTCTACCTGTGGAAAGAATTCCTTCTGAGATTATAACTACAGATCTCCTTGGAAATCCCATTGATTAAAAATGCTCTTGAAATCAATGGGACTTCAAAGTGCTTAACTGTGGCTGAATCATGCCCTGTGTTTTACTTTGTTTGCAGTTTGAGAAAGTGTTCCTTTAAAAATTAGTTTTAAGCATTCAAGGAAGCGAGTTATTCCCCCCCCCCCCCCGCTATGTTTTGAATTACTGAGGCACAAGAGATTCAATCACAGCCTTCTCAGAATAATGGTGCTTACATTACCAAAGGAGTTTTCAAACATTAACAGATGGAAATAGATTAGATTCTCTGGAAAAGAATCTCCTTCGAAAAGTGTGCTCTCCTTGTTTCTCAGAGAGATTAACAAAGGCATGTTGTGTCCAAGGTCACACAGTGAATCAGTGGCATTCCTGGGGTGAGATCACAAAAACTGCAGTCTTCAGACTGCATCGTTTGCTGATGGTGCAATGACTGGTATGTGGATACATAGTACAGAACTTGGACAACTGCTTCAGGCAACGGCCCATTCAGTTTGGGCTAGCAAAATATTTATGCCGGTTGAATATAATTCCTCCCAACAGTTATGTGAATTACTCAAACGCAACTGGTATCAAGGAGATTACCCCAGATGAAGGTTACAGTTGAAGTTTCTACTCTCCAGCTCTGCTGCTGCTGCTGCTGTTTTCCTCTCTAGGAAAATATGAAGAATAAAAAAGAGGCATTATTCTTTGCTACTGGCACACTAAAAGTAATTAAGAATGCATGTAAATGTTTAAGTGAATGAAGGTCTCTGAGGCAAAGGGACCAGGCTAGGAAAAACTGTAAAGCACTAATTACATTAATCGCAATCAATTTGGAAGAGTTTTCTTCCTCCTCTTCCCTTTATGTCAATAATCATCTGAAAGTCATGTGCCATAAACATGCCAAATGCTGTGGCTTCTACATATTTTGTTTCACTTGGTGTTGGTGAACGGGCCAAGAGCAATAGGATTATGCCAGTATTAACCTTCCACCCCCTCCCCTTGGCATGTCTGTCTGGTAACTTTACTGCTTCTATGACTAGTATTGCTGCAGCCCACACAAGGCCGTCTGTATATCATATGCTAGCAAAATCTGAGTGAGAGAGAGAGAGAGAGGGCTTGTGTACTGCAAAGACTCAAGCATATGAGAGAGAGAGAGAGAGAGAGAGAGATCATCACTCTCAGAGCCAGGCCACTCACTGTCAGGGTGGATGGCAGGCTTTGTTCTCACTGCAACCTGAAAATTACTGACATAGGGACTAAACCTGCTCCTCACCCCTAGAGCATTCTAGCACAATAACTTCCAAGAAAGAATTTTTCCATATGCTTTACTTTCATGATGAACCTCATCTGATGGGCAGCGCAATCTTTACTAAGTATCCGGCGGGCGGCCCAGGGCCTATCCGCATTCCGGGCCAATTGTGATCGGCCTGGAGGTCAGTGGCAGTCTGGGTCTAAAATTATTGGTTGCCAGGAAACAAAGGGGGCCCACCCAGAACTATAAGTCCCAATGAAAAATATTTGCTGTCTTTGCAATGTATGCAAAACCTTGAAGTGCCTTTTTTGCGGGCGCAAAGTGCCTGCCTGCCGCCTACAAGGGTGACCGAATTTATTTATTTCCCTCCCATTTCTCGCTGGTTTTCACCCCATTTCTCGCCACTTTCCGCCCCACTTTCCTCCCCAATTTCTTGCCACATTCTGCCCCCATTTCTCGCCACTCCCTGCTTCCCCGCTTGATCTCACCATTGGCAAGCCTGCCATTTCCCCGCTTGCCCCATTTCCCCACTTGCCTTCCCCGCTTGTTGTTGTTTCCGCCGCCGCCCTCCTTGCTGTGTCCTCCTTGCCGCCACCTCTTCATCCCGACCTGCCGGCTGCAACACGGTGGGCTGGGGGGGGGGCAGGGCTCTTCAGAGCCTGGACTCCCTGCATAAGGCTCACGCAGGCACACGAGAGCTCTCCAATTTGCTGGGAGAGCTCTCGCGAGCCTTGCGCAGGGAGTCCTGGTCTGCCAGAATGCTGGCAGACCAGGCTCTGAAGAGCCCTGCCCCCTGGCCCGCTGCGTTGCAGCCGGTGGATCAAGATGAAGAGGTGGCGGCCCACTTCATCAGCGGCCCACTTGCCATAGGGCAAGTCTGCCCTATGGCCAGTCCGCCACTGCTGGAGGTCTACTTGGGGGAAGGGGATGTTCGTCCCCTTCCCCCGGTGTAGCGCGGGGAGGCCCCAATGGGTCTCCTTGGATTTTCGCCACTTATTTAGCAGGTGTAAGTCTGAGGAGGCCGTGTAGTGGCTGCGCCAACCCAGGAAGGGGACGGGGATATGGCAACTACTATCCCCGTGTCGGCCGGGCCAACAGCTGGCCTCCCTCACCGCCTGGACCGCTCCTGCCAGGGGACCCCATACCTTCTCCTGTGGCTGCAGGGACGATCTGGTGGTGGAGTAAGGGCAGCAGGCCTCTGCGCCGACCACCCTTACTCAAATGTCATCGCAAACATGCTTTGCGGCATGTTTGCAACACTCCTGAATGGCGGAGTACGCGCTCCTCTGTTTGAGAGTTAGTATGGATTGCACTCTAAGACAGCTTCATGCGAAAGAACGTCTGTTTCATTTCTTCATTTATAAGAGTACAATTTAATTTATTTTTAAGTTTGTACACATAAGGCGGAGCATCTCAACTAATACTTCTGCCATCAGGAATTCCCTCCATGAATGGATGGAGCGTTCTGCTCGTGTAAGAAGGAAGGGGCCCTAGTTGTTCATATGGAAGAGGTCCTTGCATATGTGAAATGTTTCTTTCATTCACAAAGAAAGAAATAAAGAAATTGTGTTATTATGATTGCTAGGTGATCATTCCTTGTTAGGCTGATTGCTTTCTAATAGCACTGGTCTACAAATTTTTTTTTCTGGCCTGGACTTTTGCAGCTGTTTTACACTAATTTCAAGGTGCTGATTCCAAATCTGGCATCAAGTTTTGTCTATCACATCACGTTTTTGAGATATCAAATATTGCATTTGATAAAATCAATGAAAAACAGCAAATTTATACTGGTCTACAATTTTTTTTTCTGGCCTCGACGTTTGCAGCTATTTTACACTAATTTCAGGGTGCTGATTCCAAATCTGGCATCAATTTTTGTCTATCACATCAGGTTTTTGAGATATCAAATATTGCATTTGATAAAATCAATGAAAAACAGCAAATTTACACTAGTCTACAATTTTTTTTTCCTGGCCTGGACTTTTGCAGCTGTTTTAGACTAATTTCAAGGTGCTGATTCCAAATCTGATCTCAGACTTGCTCTATCACATCTCGTTTTTATGCTACCGGCATACCCAATTTTAATTGATTTTACCCAAAATTGCAAGTTGTTGCGAGTCAGTGACTGCTTTAGTGTTAAAATATGGTGCTGTATTTTTAGGATAGTGTGTTTATAATATCATTTTATGTAGATATCCACATTTATTTAATATTTTCCTTCTGCAGGGCGTGATCTAACAATGGCTGCAATAGGGGTTCTCAACCTGTGGTACGGGTACCCCTAGGGGTATGCAGACCTCTTGCTGGGGGTACGCCAAGCCCTGCTCCTTATCTGCCCCATCAGCAGCTAATTAAGTGTTAATTAACATGGATTTTAAATTGTAATTATTTTCTGAGCCCTTCTGTCGCTCTGATTTTGGGCTTATTTTTGTACTTTGGAAAATGTACTTTGGTGGGGTGGGGGAGGGAGGAGCTGATTTTGGGAAGTGTGACTTGGAGAAAAAAAGAGATCCTTGCATATCTCTCTCTCTCTCTCTCTCTCTCACACACACACACACACACACACACACACACACACACAGTTAAATAAGACATTTTTTCACATTTAAAATTGTGTTAGTGTTGTAGGCAAGCTACCCCTCCCCAAATATTCTTATCTCATTCCTCGCTCCCCCCCCGAACCCCCACCTTTTTATCCCATCAAAATCCATCCAAGATTCACGGAGATACAGTAAATTTTGAACCCCTAGAGAAGCGGCAGCAGCAAAAGTTCACTCTGTACCTATTTAATCCCCATAACCTTCTCTCTCTTTGGAAGTTTCTAAAAAATGGTATTCCTTTAATTCAAAGTAGTGCATTATCCTGTAGAAAATACTGTTTTCCTGAATTCCCTCCATGGTTATGGCACCGGATCCTTATCAGGGATCAACGGGGTGTCCCTGGGGAGGGGTCCCTCCACAGAAGGGTCCCCATCCTGACACTTTGGTGGAGTCATTCTTCAGCAGAGTTCAGAGACTCCTGGTACAGTGCACATATTCTTGCAGCTTGTAAAAGGCGTGGGGGTCTTCCCCACGCACCCTCTCTGGGGTTCAGGAGAGGACTGGTAAGTGTGTGGTTTAGCCCCTTTGCCACCCTCGGCCTGGACACAGGAGGTTGACTGAAGGCCTAGCGCTGGGAATGCTGAGGGCATTGGGAGCGGGCCTCCTGCCAAGAGTGCTGCATAACCAGGAGTCCAGGGAAACCATTTTAAAACCATAACCTATAGCTGACAACAACAGCTTCCATTCTGTGATGCTCTTGAATGGCTTCCTTCTACCTGGGAGGCCATTCGGGGGCAGGGAAAGGGGGGTCTCCAGGAACATGGGAAATCTTGGGTTAGTGTCACTACTCCCTGGGAAGCCATTACTCCTTCTCTGTGTGTCTCATCTCCCACTATCAAATCAATCATTTGTCTTTCACCCTGCAGTCCTGACTCTGGTGTCTCTCATGCAAATATGTCTATCTCCTCAACCATTGTTCTATTCAAACACCTTTTCCCATTTACATAGTTCCTGATCTGGCTTGCTACATTTAATTCAATTACTTGCTTCCCTCCTTCCTGACTGACAGCCTTCACCTGAATGTCTATCATTGTATACCTGGTGCCAGTGGGGCAGAGACTCATTGAATTGGCGCTTTTACCTATCAATTTGGAAATCCTTGTCTTTTGTGTCTACAGGCTACACAAAAGACCAAATTCATAAAACCCCAGAACACCACACCTCACCTGAGGTGGGGCCCTGATCCCATCACCCCAGGCATTCAGCCTTCAGACCCCTCTTCCCATTGGCTACCAGTTCCCATCCCCATTGGCCCCAGTTAACACAAAACACAACACTTCTTATTGGTTCTTTTAATAAAGTTTATCCTTTATTGGTCCAAAGTTTCACACACGCTGCTGCTGCTCTCATTGGTGCAAAACTTCAATCCGACCTTCCATTGGCTGTATCAACGTGCACCCTTCTGGATCTGTCCCCTCATTGGCTCATCTTCTCGCCTTCATGTATTCCAATGTATGTTCAAAAATAATGAAATGTATAAAACCTTTTGTAAATGACTTGTATGTTACACTTTCTGTCTTATGATCGTGTCCTGGGCTAGCCTAGTAAAAGCTTCCTTTTTACAACGTTGGTCTATTTTGAGCTCATTTTTTTGGCGCCTCTGCAATCTGCAGACCTCTTCTCTCTCTCTCTCTCTCTCTCTCTCTCTCTCTCTCTCTCTCTCGTTTTTGGGTACCTTGTCCATCTCTGGAGCCTGGTGTCAGCTCACCGAATCCCATGAACTGAAGTCACCTGTACTCTTGGGGTGCTTACAACATTAGTACTTTTTTACTTAACGATTAATTACCTAATTAATTAATTGATTAATTGGACCGTGATAAGGGGGTACCCGGTCAACACACTTTTTCTGGCATAAGGTATTCCAATGGTTTTAAGGTAATTTTGGGGCGCTGATTCAAAATCTGGCACCAGGTTTGGCATCATGAAAATGGGGTATGCCGATAGCATAAAAACGAATTGTGATAGAGCAAATCTGAGATCAGATTTGGAATCAGCACCCTGAAATTAGTCTAAAACAGGTGCAAAAGTCCAGGCCAGAAAAATTTTTTTGTAGACCAGTGTAAATTTGCTGTTTTTCATTGATTTTATCAAATGCAATATTTGATATCTCAAAAACCTGATGTGATAGACAAAAACTGATGCCAGATTTGGAATCAGTGCCTCCAAATTACCTTAAAACCATTGTAATACCTTATGTCAGAAAAAGTGTGTTGACCAGTGTAATTGGGGATCTTCAGTTCCTGTTCCCTGAGTGGGAACTAATGACTACAATCTCTCTCACCTGCCTTTGGAAAGTAACATCCTTCAGCTTGGGGGGGGGGGGGGAGAAACAGTGCTGCTGTGGTACTGCAGTGTAAATTGGAAGAGAGGGAGGGCGAGAAAGAAAGAGAGCTAGAGTTGTGAGGTTAGCTGGACTACAAGCAGCAAGGGTGGTGTGTCTGTGTACTCTCTGTTGAGCTATGCAATGTGAAGCAAGATGTGTAGCTTTGCAGCTTGCTGAAGGAGACAGGGACGCATGCCTCTCCACTATGCCCTGTTTGTATATTTGTAGGTAGAACAGATTAACTTTTTATTAGAGAATGTTTCAAGGATAAGTCTCCAGTGATCTAAACCAGTGTTTCTCAAACTGTGGGTCGGGACCCACTTGATTTCTGGTGGATCCTGCAGAGCCTTCAATGAAAACATGGGTGATGGAAAGATCAGATAACTAATTGCCTCAAGCCCTGAGGCTATTCAAAAATCAGATAGCTGCTAATTGCCATTCAAAGGGCTGAGGCTCCTGCAGTTTGCAAGATAGCTGCTGATTGCCCTGCAAACAGTTGGGCTCCTGCAGTTTGCAAGATTGTGTAAATATAGGGAGATCTTTTTTCTGGTGTGCTTTTTTCCAAGTCTGTCAATGACAGGTAGTAGAGGCAGGTGAAGGCTGAGTCACATAACTAAGCCCCTGTAGTGGAAATTGCGGAAGATTGGCGAGGAGTTAGTGGTGTTAGCAGTGGTCCCCTGTTTTGACAGGTCCGGGAAGGAAGGGGTTAAAGGATTGCCTGTTTGACAGGACTGGGACACAAAGGGTTACCACCCAGGACTGCGTGGGTGGAAGCACACCTGCAAGTAATTGGGTGTGGCCCACAGGTGTTGCTGTTAATTGAGATGAAGCTGGGACTTTGAATGCAGTGGGTATGGCTCGCAGCTGCACTCAATTAGCGCTGATTGGAACTCTCACAGCTGTGGGCAATAATGAGGGCAGTGATTGGAAGCCCACAGCTGTAGCCAGTAAAGAGTTGATAGGGACTAACAGTATAAAAGCAGCAGCAGTTGGAGCAGGAAAGAGCCTCGCCAGCTCGCCACGGGGACATGCTGCCAGACTGCCGAGCGACGACGACGACTCTGCCCCAGACGGGGATACTCTGCCGGACTGACTGCTCACCTGGATGGACTACCCACCTGGATTGACTGGTATTGGGAGTCACTCTGCCTGACTGGAAAGTTGGAGAGACCAGGATTGATTGGACTTTGTGCTACAAGACTCTCTGCTGGACGGGATAAAGGCAACAAGGAGATTCTACTGACGTGAAGCAACGAGCTGGACTTCTCTATGGAAATGGACCCTCGTTAGCTAAGTAGAATCTTATCTGCCCGCTAATGGACATTTATTGCTGGAAAAGTAATAAATCTTGTAAATAGTTGCCTTGGAGTTCAGTGTTTTCTTTGGCACACAATTGCAATTAGGGAAAAGGAGCTAACTTTGCCTAAGGTGGACATGGGAGTTAATTAAAGGGAATAGTAGTTTGCTCCCCCAGGAGTAAAGTTTGGGGTGCAACATTTGGGACACGACAGCCCCTCAAGCCTTGAAGCTACTCATTAGGGCTGCCTCATTACAAGAAATGGATGGAATTTTTTGCAAATAAATAAATAAAAATACTTGTAAATAAATAAATATATCATTTCTTTCTAGATCACCTTTTTTAACAGCGCAATCCTGTGTAACTTTGCACCGGTGTAACAGTAGATGCACCGGTGTAAGTGCATCTGCTGTTACACTGGTGCGTCCACTGTTACACCAGTGCAAAGTTACACTATACGTCTCATAAAGCTAGGTGGGTCCCGATAGAGTGTCATTTTAAAAAGTGGGTCCCGGTGTTAAAACGTCCACTGATCTAAACTATGAGAGAAGTACTACACCGTTCAGCACTGACAGCCTCTGGACTGTTTGTCCTTCAGGGAAGTGAGAGGAACTATCAATGTTTTTAGACTATTCATGTTTTTAGACTAGAGCTGGGATACGTTGAATCTGTTCAATTTCTAGATGGTGGGTTTCAGGATCTTTGATACTGAAAAACCTGCAGGTTCATGTGCCCCTCCCTACTTTGAAAACTTCCCTTTAGATTTGTTTTGTCTTGCTTCATTTCTTAGCAGATCAAGATATAACTTCAAGGGAACTCACCAATTCAGAATACGGTACATATTTGGTACATTTAGTTGGTTTTCTGACCACTTCCCTGGGCTAGAATTTTGCTTGGGAGTCCTCTCTTGTTATTTAATTTTATATGTTGAACAGGTCAATGTAATTAACCTGCATTTGACAGATAGGAACCATACTATAAATACATACATGAGGCAGCCTAATCCATAGTCCAGTTTATATATATATATACACATGAGGCAGCCTAATCCATAGTCCAGTTTATATATATATATATATATATATATATATATATATATATATATATATATATATATATATATATATATATATATATATATATATATATATATATATATATATAATTACACACACACACACATTTTTAAAGGGGGAGAATGGATTATAGATTGCTTCTTAGAAAGGTGGCTTGAGCAAATAGCGTGCTGTGTTACAGAGTAACATTGCTTCAACATGGAGATCTGTGCTGTACCTTAACATTCCCTGATGTAGTAGCAGGAGACAAGGTAACCATTGCTTCTCCTGCTCATTCCTCCCACAAGCAAGCTGTCTGATCCTTTGCTGCCTAGGATACATAACAGACAGAGCTGAGGTGGGTAGGCAATAGGACTAGGGGAGGGGAATAAGAGGGACATGCCTTTGGGCTTTCACCTCTCACTACACTGAGACATTAACAGCCCAATCCTAACTAGCACTGGGCTGCCCTTTATGACAGCGGAACACAATTCCACTGTTGTAAATGGCTATATGGCGGCATGTGCAGTGAGCCGCTAGTGGCCATTTTGAGTCCGCGGCCAAGGTGCACTGTCACTGCTGGCTACCTCTAGCAGTGAAGATAAGCTGGTAGTGGGGGTGGAGAACAGCTGGGGGTGGGCAGTACGGGGTGGGGAGGGGAACAGGGAAGTTTCTGGGTGAGGAGGGAGGTGGACGGGAGGCAGAATGAGAGAGGGAGGGGTAGCTGCCCATCAAAAGCATTTGTAAACTTCAATTGGTGCAAACTGTGGCAGCTAGATCATTAACTGGGGCTGCTTGGTGGGATCACATCGTTGTACTACTTTGTGAATTGCATTGGCTACCAATTTGTTTCCAGGCTCAGTTCAAGATGCTGGTTATGACATTCTAAGACCTAATGTTTTGGGACCAGGATACTTCAAGGACTATCTCCTCCCATATTCATCTCCTTGTATGCTCTGGCTGCCTTGGGTGCCCTTCCCTTCAGAGGCATATTGAGTGTCCACTGGGAGCAGGGTCTTCTCAGTGGTGGTGGAAACTATGCGGAACGCCCTCCCTGTGAAGGCCCAGTTGGTTTCCACTCTGCCTTTCAGGAGGTGTGTAAAGACCTGATTTTGCTATTCTCCTTTTGGAGAGGGCTGCTGTTTGGCTGTGGTGGTGGGGTTATTTAGCTGTGGTTTCTTAATTGTAACGTTTTGTTTTATGCAGCCTCTTTAATTAGGTGTTTCATTTGATTGTACTTTGATTGTTGCTTTGTTTGGTTTTATGTTGCTGTAAGCTGCCTTGGATTGCCTTGATAGGCAAGCTGAGGCAAGATATTTTATTATTTTATTTATTTATTTTTCACATTTTTATACCGCCCTTCCTCCAAGGAGCTCAGAGTGGTGTACATATTTCCTCCCCTCCTTTTTGTCCTCACAACAACCTTGTGAGGTAGGTGGGGCTGAGAGATAGTGACTGGCCCAAGGTCACCCAGGAAGCTTCGTGGCTGAGCGGGGATTTGAACCTAAGTCCGACTCCCATACCACTACACCATCCTGGAATGGTGACCTACATTTCATCCTGGATAGAAATGTTTTCAAAGAAATTAAATAATATAAACCATCAACAGGTGACACTATCCCCGTATCAAAGGGAAAAAAGCTACCTCTGGTGCACTCTGCCTGCCAAAGCACAGGAGCTCTGCCACGAAAGAGGTGGCAAGCAACCCTTGTCATTCAAGCTGCCTTAAATCTTACCTTTCCTGTCTGGGTTATTGCAGGAAGGTCTGATCAGGTGAGCAAAACTTTGCTAAAAGTAGATTCATTCTTGGTTTAGCATGTTAACCATGTGCAGTGAAAGGGCTATGTGCACAGAGACTCTTTTATGTTTATCTGACTACTTCCAGACCTCCCATTAAAAAATGTTAACTGAAGGGCATGAAGGAAATCCTAAGAGTATGAGATTTATGGCAGGCACAATGACCTTGCTCTGAACTGAAGTCAGTGCCACTTCCTTCCTTAGCTGAAAAACCACTGGTGCAGCTCTCCCCAGTGTATTTACTCATTATTGGATTTATAAGATGTGTCCTATCTCCATTTCTCAGTGTGGATGTAGATTTCTAATGATGAAGATATGCAATGCCTCCTTTTCAGGGGTACAAAAGTCCTTTTGCATAAAACAAAGAACCCCACATACAGCTGGCCATTCCCTAAAGTAGGCTGTGTCTTATGTTCTGAACAGGCTCATGGGATTTACAGCAGATGAGAAGATACATCAGTCCCAAGGCTGGAAATTCCTGCCATGGAAAGTCTACTTGTTTTTCTCTACAGAAGTACAGCTATGTCTGTTTCTGACTCCCAGGAAAAGAGACCAGGGGAGTTCTGCCCTACACATTGCACCACTACTGCTTTGAGGCCGCAGAAGAAATGATGAAAACCTGCTTAGCTTAGAGCTAAACATATCTCCACCTAGGCTAGAATAGACTCTAGTTCAGTCTGAAAGCAAGTCTCAAAGAATTATCATACTTGCTTAATTTAAGACATTAATATCCTGACTTTTAGATTAAAAAAACCTCAGAAGGCAGCCTACAACAAGGTTTAAAATGCTAAACAACAACAACAACAACAACAACAACCCCAGTATTTATATACCACCTTTTCTTTGGTCATTGGATTTCTCCTCTGACTTTAACAGCGCAATCCACTGTAGAGATCCGGTTGGCAGCCCAGGGCCGCCCGCTGGATCCTATCCCCGTTATGGGCCACGCTGCTGTGGCCTGGAGGTCTACTTGGGGAAGGGGATGTTCGTCCCCTTCCCCCAGTGTAAACTGGGGAAAGCCCAATCGGCCTCCTTGGATTTCTACTAGCTAAATAGCTGGCAGAAGTAAGAGGAGGCCGTGTAACGGCCAAGTCGGCCCAGCGGGGGCCGGGGATATGGCGGATGCTATCCCCACCCCCCCTCCCGGGCCAGCTTGGCCAATGGCCCCTCCCTCACCACCCGTACTGCCCCCACGCCAGCCGGCGGGAGCCTTACCTTCCTCCGGCAGCCGTGGGGTTGTCCTAGCAGCAGAGTGAGGGCGGCTGACCTTGCGCTGGCCTCCCTTACTCGTGAATCATTGCAAATGTGCCTTATGGCACGTTTGCAATGGCTTCCGACGATGAAACGCCCGTTCCGTCGCCATTTCTGTGCTCAGGATTGCAAATTCAGAGGCAGTTTACACAGGCAGACTTTCTAAACCCCGAGGGATTTTTACAATACAATATGTTCTAGTCTTGCATAGAACCCTTCATTCTAGGACGGTGGTTTCCTTCACAGTCCAGCCTCTCTCTGGCGATCGCCTCACCACGCTTCGACTGACAGGCACTCAAGTGCAGCTTATGGCACGTTTGCAATGGCTTCCTTGACTCCCACTCAAGTGCAGCTGCAGCTTCTCTCCCTCACAGAGGCTCTGCAGCTTGTCAGCAGCATGTGACAGCTCTCCGACAGCACACGGATACTTCCGGGCGTCCTGAACTGCCTTCCTTCAGATCTTCAGGCATATGAGACGGTCGCTCTACCAACTGAGCCAGACCTCCTAAAAATAAACAGTATTAATTAAAACAGGAACCATAAAAGATGTCAATTAAAACCTTGCAGAATAAAAAGATCTTAATAGCTGGGAGTGAAGGAGACTGACATGTCATCCCAGGCAGGGAGTCCCTCAGTCTCCACCACAGAAAACACCACCACAGAAAAAAATCCCTTTTTGTGCTTGATCCTTGCCCAACAAATGTATGTTAATGGGCTTGCAAGGCAAATCTTTAAGCCTGAGCAGGCTCATGTGGGCAAAGACTATCTTTACGGTAACCTGGACCCAGATCACATAGGGCTTTAAAAGTTAAAACCAGCACACTTTGCATGGAGCCTAGAAACCAACTGGCAACCAGTGCAGGTAGCAACCATAGGGCCCCGGCTGGCTTACACCCAGGGAAAAGGACGAACGTCCCCTTCTCCCAAGGTGCTCCCGAGCTACCCCAGGGCAGTCTGAAAATGGCACAAGTTACAATGGCCGGCCCTTTAGGCCGCCCGTGTATCTTTAGGCAGAATTGCACTGTTAAGCTGTAACTCTTGAAACTCTTCTCAGAGAGCATCCTATTGGACTCAGTGGGACTTTACAGAAATGGGACAGTCAGTGGGACAGACAGAAATAGGAATGGCTTGTACAATATCACATTGACCACTCATATAGCTCAAGCATAAGAAATCTGATGGACAGAAGTGCAACCTGATCTTACGCATGTTTACTCAGAAGTCCTAATGAGCTGAACGGGGCTCTGGTAAATGCTCTAGGATTGCAGTCTCAATAGTCAGGAGTTCACATCTTGCCTATGTGAGTACGGGTTATCAGTCTACCTGATTACTTTCTGTTTTTTCATCTCAAGAAATCTCCTTCATGCTGGAATAAACCAGGACTTACAGCTTGCCTTATAGCTTTATAAAGTATGTGACCTTATCCTCCATCATTCTAAAGCAGTGGTTCCCGATCAGTGGTCCACGAACCACAGAACCTGAAAAGTGGTCTGTGAGGTCTCACACAAAAAAAGATCAGCCCTTCGGTAATTTTAATAAGTGCTGACCCCCACTTTGAGCAGCAGTATCAACCCAAGAATTTCGCAACTAGTAAAGCAAATGCAAGCACAAACATCGCATGAAGTTTTAATTTTTAATTTTATTTTTTAAATCACAATACAAAACGATACATAACAATACATAATAATTTACGTATAAATGTACCGGTAAGTATCAGCGCAATCCGACTTAACTTTTGTGCCGGTTTAACCAGCGGTGCAGTGAGAATGGGAGGCCCCAGAATGGAAAAGGGATTCAAATCCCCTCCAAAAGAGGAATTCAAAGGGGATTTGAATCCCTTTTCCGTTCTGGGGCCTCCCGTTCTTGCTGCGCCACTGGTTAAACTGGCACAAACGTTAAGTCGGATTGCGCTGTATGAGACCTAATAGAGTTCTAATTATTACAAATTTAATTGTATTTTTTGTGTGCAGGGGGTTGGGGTGGGGTTGGTTGTAGTCCATGACGATTCCAATTTTTGCCTCAGTGGTCCGCAGTCTCCTAAAAGTTGGGAACCACTGTTCGAAAGAGTAGCACTATATATCTGAAGTGGTGGGGAGGACGATCATGTCCGACCTCATCATCATGTTCTTGAAAAATGTGTGGTACGTCCAAACATTAACTCTTGAAAAACTAAATTTTAGCTCTATGCCCAACCTAACTTTCCCCATCTCCTGAGTAAAGAAAACTAGATCAGGCTTTCTTAAATTTGGATTCATTCAAATCACATTCCTAAAGATTTGTTAAAAGTAAAACGTGTCAAAAACACCTACAAAAGTGAGACACTTCATATTGTCATGCTTAAGGGAAATATATTTATATATTTGACTGTTTTCAGCCTGTATGTGCTGTTCATACAGGCTTACAAAGATGATCTGGTTTGTTAATCAGCTAATGCTAATTATGTTAATTATATTGAGGGAAGCTGAACTCATGCAAGGTGCTCTGGTTTGATCTTCTAGCAGATGAACTCTTGCAAAATATAACATCCTAATTGCCAATAGCATTATTTGGAAACTACTGAATAATAAATAAGTACTGTTTTTACACTTTAGTGGAAATTGATCAGAGCAAAAGCAAACTTGATGGAAGGTAAGTAAGATCAAGTGGGAAGAAAGAAGAAAAGGCCTTATTTAAAAAGAGTGAGTGAGAGAGAGAGAGAGAGAGAGAGAGAGAGAGAGAGAGAGAGAGAGCACTCAGGTCTGCACAACTGCTCAGACTGCTATTGTTTTCATTAGGATTATTCACAAAAGAAAAAAGATTGTATATACATAACACATTTGCAAGACAGAATATTGATTTCCCCAAATAGCAGGCTTAAAACATGTATTTGATAAAAATATTTAAAAACTTGGGAATTTGTCCTAAACATCTCATATTTTAAAGTTTATATCTCTGCACACCTCTGCAAAATCAGATATATTTTTGTCAAGTTTGAATTATGCAGATAGAGACGAGTGGAATGGTTGGTGGGAGGGAGTGGGGATGGCCCCAGCCCCAGGGGAGGGGGCAATTGACCAGCCCAGCCTGAGAGGGGGAGGGGAAATTTTGGCAGCATGCTCCGCCATATCCCTGTCCCCTTCCCATGCCGGTTCAGTTTCACACTGCCTCCCCAAACGTGTGCTAGTTAAAGAGCTGGCGCACATCCGAGGAGGCCCATTGGGGCCTCTGGGGCTTACACCAGGGGAAGAACATCCCGTTCCCCTGAGGTGAGCCCCAGCTGTGCCGATGTGGGCCACATCTTGCCTAGGATGCAGTGGCTGGCCATTTTGCCGGCCTCCGCATCTTAGGCAGGATTGGGCTATAAGTGTGGTCCACATGTCCATGGGATACTAATGATGACTAATCATAGCTCTGGTTTGCAACCATAGTATAACTTTTATACGAGATGATACTAAAACTGAAAATTGTTTGATCATTCTATACCTACTAGTCTATATAATCTGTATCTAATTTAGAGCCGAGACTGGTGAGGTCATGGGACATATCATAGGTCTTGCAAATCATGTTTTTGTACAAGTTTAGGACTAGATCATAGCTGAAATCTGTTACAACTTCTATGCGTTTATCCAATAATCCAGCAAAGTGCATCCCAAACACAATTCCCCTTTGCATAACCCTTCAGACAAAGGAGAACAGGAGGACTTCTGTACATTTATTAGTTATGTAAAGGTATCCCCTGCTCGAAAGCCAGTCGTGGTGCTTGTCTCCATTTCTAAGGTCGAAGAGCCAGCAATATCCGAAGACACTTCCAGCAACTGGGCTGGCAGCCTTGCTGCGCTGGCCAGCAGCACATGGCCCTGGAGCACAACTTCTGGCAGGATTGTTGTTGTTGCTGCTGCTGCTGCTGCTGCTGCTATATACTGCCTTTTCTCACTGAGTGAGAGTCTTACAGACTCAAGGTGGTTCACATAGGCAGGCTTCACCAAACTCCATTTTCACAAATGGGTTTTTTACAATTTTTTTTCTATTCATTTCCAGATGTTTCCCTTTATGGTGTGGTCATCTTTCCTCGCTGCATAGCTCTTATTCCCTCCAGACCTCTGCAGGAGTAGTCACAAATCAAGACCAGGCAGGTTCTCCAGCTGTTATACATTCTTACTAGCTGACCTTCACATTCCTCTGCCTTCTCACAGCGGTCCACCAGCAACTCCATGCGGCTCTGCTCTGTCACAGCAGCTTGTCAGCAGCTTCCGGTCCCCTTCCAACAGCACGATACGAGCTGATCCCACTTAACTTCTTTAGGCAGGGTGACAGCACAACCTCTGGACCACACTTGCTGCCAAGGATCCTGCTGGTTCCACTGGCAGGCCGCACATTCCGCCAGCAGAGAAGTTAAGTAAGACTGAGCTTAAGAAATGTAAATTTCATTTTTCTTGATATTCTTAGTGGGGTATGTGTAGGTGTCCTCTTAGGTGTCGTGACAAGCTCCTCCTGCACTTTAAGATTTACTACCACACTACTGGGCATCACCTTCCTCATCTATCTATCAAGATTCTCAATTCTACACAGGTATGGAACGTCCAGTTCCAGTGAAGCCATTTCCTCATTTGCTCATTTGCTTAAATGTATCTTGGCCACTCTACCTTGATAGCAAGTGAAACTGACAGAAATTGAAAAGGTTGCTGCAGTCCTGGGCACAGAAACACTCAGCCTTCTAAAAATATTTTTAAAAGGAAAAGGTAATTGTCAGGGGGCATTGCTGTGTGTGAGTGGGAGGCAAAGTAAATTTGCCAGTGCTTGCCACTTTATTTTTTTTGTTATTTCAGGCTGTGCTTGGCAGTAAGCCTTACAGCACACAGTAGGACTTGCTTCTGGCTCTGAGGGAGTGTGCATTGGATCAGAGGGGAAAGATGAGTGCCTTCCCACTTGACCGATCTTGCTGGGAGGGTTGCTCGCTGCCCCTTTTCTGGCCCTGCTTCTGTGCCTTTAATAGTAGCCCATCCCTACTATTAGCCAGTTTGTTTTCCCTGCCAGATACCATCAGTGGTGTAGCTGTGGGTGGCAGCATGAAGGAGAATTTGTGTCCATTGGCTGCCTGGTTGAACACCACAGCGAAAGCTGAAGGGGGAGTACATTAGTTGAAATGTGCATGTGCTTTCCAAGGCATGGAGGAGCATGCCATTGGAGGACCCCTCACTGAGCTTTTGCCCCGGCTCCAAAAACTGGAGCTGCCACCTCCTGTTGAATCTGATGCACAGAAATTTGCAAGTGAAACTGTTTCTGACACAGAGATAAGTGGTGGAAAAGAGTCGCCTGCTAAACTTCTGAGTGTCCATCTGTGATGAAAGACCAGAGGCAGGGCCAGATAAAGAAGAAAAGAAAAGTGGCAAAGCTACATGGTCTCAGAATATAGTTTTTCCTTTCCTCTCTTCTTGGGTCTTATCCAAAGCAACATGTCCCCAACGCTTGCTTAAAAACTCTAGTATTAAATAAGAAATGGCAGACAGGCAATGTACCAATTGCAGGAGGTACCAACTAGTGTGATATGTGAGGAAAGCTGGGCAGCCCAATCCTGTGTAACATGCGGTGGCCGACCTAAAGGACTGGCCACCACATCCTGTCCTGTGCCCGGGCTGCCCCGGGGCAACCCTGGAGCACCTCAGGAGAAGGGGATGTTCGTCTCCTTCCCTGGGTGCAAGGCGGCCGAGGCCCTATGGGCCTCCTCAGATGCATGCCAGCTCTGAAGCTGGCGTGCAGCTGAGGAAGCGGAGTAAGGCCGAACCTGGCCTGGAGAGGGATTGAGATATCGGCAAAGCGCACCGCTGATATCCCTGCCCTCTCCCCGCCCGGTTTGCCCAATGGCCACCCTCCCTTGCTGCCTGGTCCGCTGTTCCCTGCACTGGCTGGTGCGGGGCTTACCTTCTCTGGTGGGCACAGGGACATTCCCCTGGCAGAGTGAGGACTGCTGGCCTTCGCCCCAGCAGCCCTTACTCCCCGGGAGTCGCAAACGTGCTTTACGGTGCGTTTGCGGCAGCTTAGAGTGGTGGAGCATGCTCTAAGCTGCTCTCTAACGCTACACTGGGTTGCGCCAATAGTTGCTGCTTGGGACCTTGGGACCTGCACACCGATGCTGCTATTTGACTAGTCAGTGTCAGTATGGGGGCTGTCTTGTCACAGTTCCTGAGTGGCATGGTGGTATCCGTTGCACTGAACCTGTGTTCCAAGCCTTGACACCCAAAGTAGTATCTGTATGGGGTTGGAAGCCACCAAAGTACATGTCCTTTACTCAACAGTCTTAGGCTGCAATCTTATACACACTTACATGACAGTAAGGCCCACTGAATAGAATGGCACTTACTTTTCAGTAAACATGTACAGGTTTGCGCTGTTAGCTTTTGTTTAGAAATAGCTAACATTTGCATCCAGCATTATCAGCAGAGTAAAATACTAAAACATTCCCTTTGAAACATCAGCCTTAAACAGGTTCCATTCTTTCTCATTTGTGTTTTTGTGGCTGCTATTTGTCTCCTTTGTCCCATCAGAAATGTAAAACTTAACCCAAGCCAAAAGAGCTTAAAATAGCTTTCAAGGACATGAGCTCTGTGCTGTATTCTCTGAGCTGCAAATACCTTTTGCGCGACAGCATTTCTTTTATGTTCCTTCTTCTATGCGTCATCAAGTCAAGACATATTGTCTTCCATAGCCAAGGCAATTCAGGGCTTAATTAGAGATGAGGCTTGGTCCTAGAACCCGTTTTCAATGTCATATCTCAACTCAACATCATGTGAAGAAGGAAGTCCCTGTGAGCATCTGCAGAGTGCATGAATACTAAAGAATCAGCGCATACATTCCTGGAATGAGGGAAGAGGACTTAAGATGTCAAGGGTTACAGGTTTGGCATTAGCACAGGGCCTCTTCAGGCAGCTGTCAGTGGTGCTGCAGCAGGGCCCATCCGTGATCACTGCTGCTTCCTGTCCTTGGAACCTGCTCTGGAGAATTTGGTCTGGTTGCCATTTTATTTTTCCTACCACGTCCTGGAGTGCTGTTATATCAGGGGCATTGGGGGAAAACCAAAACGGCAGCCAGTGACCACTTACAGTGGTGATGTTGCAAAGGAAAAAAAAAATCTGCTGCCAAGGTAAACCCCCTTAGCAGACCCACTGATATAGAAGGGGAGCCACTAGACAGCACTTACCAGGGGCCCCATCAAACCTGGAGCTGGCCCTGAGAAGACAGAACCTTCAGAGAGGCTGGAGCTGTTCTAACTCTCAGTAAAGAAATTAAATTAGCTTAAACCAGGAAGATCCAGCTTTAAAACCTCACTTAGTCCTGAAACTTACTGGAGGACTTTGGACCAGTCACTGTTTCTCAGTCCAACCTACCTCACAAAGTCGTTGTGAAGAAAAAAGAGCGGGGCCATGTATGCTATCTTGAGCTCCTTGGAGAAAAGGACAGTGTATAAAATGTGAAAATAAATAATGTTCCAATCCTAAACACATGGGCAGTCCAATCCTGTGTAGGATACGGCGGGCGGCCTAAAGGGCCAGTCGCTGTATCCTATTGAGTTCCCGGGCTGCCCCGGCGCAGCCCAGGAACAACTCGGGAGAAGGGGATGATTGTCCCCTTCCCCTGTGTAAGCGTTGGGAGGCCTAATGGGCTTCCTCGAATGTGCACGAGCTCTAGAGCGCAGGATACTGGAGATCTTGGCACACAGTATCCACACCCCCCTCCAGGCCCTGGGTGGCCAATGGCTGCCCTCCCTTGCTGCCAGGTCTGCCCTCTCCTCACCCTTGCCTTGACCAGCATCAGTCGAAGAGTGGGACGAAGCACCGTCAGTCGAAGCATGGGAGGCGAATGCCGGAAAGAGGCCAGACTGTGAAGGAAACCACCTGGAATGAAGCATTCTATGCAGGATTAGAACATTTGTAATATGTAAAATCACTTTGGTTTAGAAAGCCTGCCTATATAAACTGCCTTGAATTAAAGTCGGAGGAGAAATCTGATGGCCAAGAAAAGGTGGTATATAAATACTGGTATTTTATTGAAGATGATGATGATGATGATGATGATGATGAGGGTTAGAACTGCAGTGGGGGTTAATGCCCCCATAACCCCCATGGCAGTTTCGGCCCCTCCCTCACACTATTTTGAAGAAAAACATAAAAGGGCAAAACTCACAAGTTCTTCATAATGTGAAATTTGGCTTTGAAATTGTCCAAAATTACAAACCAATGGGGCACTTCCAGTGTCCTCCCTTTCCCTCCCATGTCCTTTTGCTTAACATCTATTCTAGGCTGAAGAGTTCTGTTGAACTTAAAAGCTCGCTGTTTAATGTTTTGTGACTCTGTAGTTGGTCCAAATAAAAATATTGCTCTTGCTCAGCTTGTAGATTTTTTCTATATATTCTGATATGTGTCAGAAGAGCTGCTAAGAGGAATGGAGCAGAAGGGCAAAGGAGAGGGGAGTCTCCTCCACTGCTCCTGTCCTCCACACTTTCTCTTCTTTACTCCCTGGTATGAGGTGGCCCCGCCCCCTCGCCATCAGAGTCAGTCGGAGTCTGTGCGGCGAAGGCAACGAGCAGGGAGTCTCCTGCCCGTTGCCTTCGCCGCAGTGGCCACACGGAATGGCTCTGATGGCGAGGGGGCGGGGCCACCTCATACCAGGGAGTAAACGAGGAGTGGTCCGGTGCGGAACTTACAGTACTCCCCCCTCCAGCGACGCCTCTGGGAGGTGAGTGGGTTGACAGAGATAGGCCAATCTGCTGCCTGAGGTTACTGCCCAACAGTACAATCCTCTGCATGTCTACTCAGAAGTAAGTCCCATTGTGTTCAATGGTGCTTACTCCCAGGAAAGTGTGTTTAGGATTGCAGCCTCAGTCAGCTTCATGGATGGGCCAGTCTTGACAGCTTCTGTCTACCTTTACTGATACCTGAGCCACCTGAAGTTTCAATTTCTGCCTGGCTCATGAGGCAGCAGCCATCTCATGTGGCAGATCCTGAGCACTGAGTGTAGCGCTGATCTAAAATTATTATATTTTTACTTGGAGGTGGGAGTCATTTGGATTTTGTGCCTCAGACATCAAAACATCTCTTGAGCCACCCCTGAGGGATGCACAAATGTGCTTTTTAGTATCACGTGTGAGAATAATCTAATTCCTCGGTATATTTTCTTCCATTGTGTAAGATTCATCCTAACTGCTTTGCTGCCGTGTGCTTTTCATATGACAGAGGGAGAGGGGGATCGCTTTGCAAGGAATCACCATTTCATTAAGAAAACACACCTTGGGCTGATAATCCATCCTCAGAAGCTGGACAATCGTTTGGTCTCATTAGACCCCATATAAGCTGAAGCCGTTAGCAATGTATTTCTAGATTACAGCGTTGTAGGCAAGAAAAATTGCACTGGAGATCATTTAACACCCCTGGGGAGATGACAGGAAGGAATTAATCTTCCTGTGCTAATTCGCCCAATGCTGTTGGATCAAAAATTGCCATCTGTGGGGGGTCTGCTGTGGTGCAGTCTGTAGTGGTATTCCTGATGCACACAACCCTTTTCTTTCTTCTTTGGAAAATGAGGAATGAAGATTAAGGAAAGAAAAGGGTGGTTATTTTAAGGAGCATCAGCAATGCACTTCCTTATTGCTTTACATTGGTAGTTCTTGCAGAAACTCACCTTATGGTCCAGTTAAAGGATTCTCAGATGGTCATAAGGAACTTCCTTATGACAAAGAAAAAAGTTGCATGAACCGTGCATAGTCTAATGCAGGAATAGCTAACTCCCCAAGCCTGATGAAGTCCCCTGGCCAAGCTACTGGCCCTTTCCCAGCTGATGGCATTGCCTCTCTTGGAATAGAGAGAAATGTCCCCAGTGCACAAATCCTGTGTAAGTTTCTGCCAGCGGTGTGACGGCTCTGCTGGTGCAGGGTGTGTTGTAAAAATGCCATAAGGCACATTTTTTGGCACCTGGCAAGTAAGTGGCGCTGGTGGAGTAGCCGTCGCCACTCACTCCACCCAGGACCACAGTCACCTCCAGTGGACGGAGGTAGGTCCTGCGCCGGTCAGGGCAGGGGCATGGAAAGGGAGGGGCGATTGGCCAGCCAAGCCAGGGAAGGGGGAGGGATCATCAACAGCGTGCTCCACCGAATTTTATCCCCTGTTCTGAGCCTGGCCAGCCTTACACCGCTTCCTTGGATTTGCGCCAGCCGTTTTGCTGGTGAACATCCGAGGAGGCACATTGGGACTGCTGGGGCTCTACCCAGGGGAAAGGGACGAACATCTCTTTCTCCTGAGGAGCACTCCAGCAAAGTCAGCGCAGGCCCAATCCTAGCTAGGATGCAGCGGCCGCCTTAGGTGCACCACCGCTGCATTCTAGACAGGATTGCGCTGTTAGAGCAGAGCAAAGTCTGACAATTCATAATACGAACAATGAACCACAAAAACTCATAGTAGAAGGGAGGAGGATGTGAAGGTGGCACAGAAGAAAGCCAAGGCTCTTTTGCTTTTACAGAAGCTGCTTAGAAGGTGGGGTTGATGTCCTCTTGTATCTTCATGTTATCCTTACCTCTCCTGTGAGCATGGCAGCATATGTGTTTGGGGAAGAGACTCCACAGTTACAGTGATAATGGCTAAATGCCACCCATAGATTGCCAATTGGCCATTCTTGGTCTAGTGCAAAGATGGCCAATTGGTGGCCCAATAGGCCAGATTCAGTTTTCAAAGCAACTTTACCTGGCCCCCAGTGTAACTAACAAATTTTAGTGGAGATGTGAGGAACCTTTTTAAATAGTTTCATTTGTAAAGAAAAGAAGCAATGAGTTTCTGTAATCACATTCAAATTACTTTGTATTGCTATCTCATATACATTCTGAAAAGTCATAGGATCACTGCCAAACTGCCACTTGAGGAGATCTTTCAGGAAGCACATTATTATTAGTGCCAGCAATGCATATGGCACTTTACAATTGAAAAGAAGACAGGTCTCTGCCCTGAGGAGCTAACATAGAGTCGAGGGAGATGAAGGGAAGGGGAATGGTGCCAAAGAAGTATATGCAAATATTTCATATACATTTACCTAGCCTTAACTGCAGTAAGGTAGAGGATTAGGGGTAATTCCTGGGGCTTCACAGAAAAGTCAGTCTCCCCTTCCCAACAACTGATGGCTTCAAGTCTTTATTGCTAGGCAATATCAACATTACAGCCCAATCCTGTCTAGGATTACTGCAGCGTACAAAAGCACGCTGCTCCGGATCCTATCTAGGATTTGGCCAGCACTGGCACAGGCCGAGGCCTCCTCGGGATAAAGGGATGTTTGTCCCTTTACCCTGAGTAATGGTCCAGCCACCCCAATGGGTCTTCTTGAATGTGTGCTGGAAAAATAGCTGGCACAAATCAGGGAGGCCCATGTAACGCCAGCCAGGACCGGGATGGGGGTTAGGATTTGGTGGAGCATACCGCCGAGGATCCTTCTCCCTTCCCGGCCACCCAATTACCCCCTCCTGTTCCATCCCATTCTGCCCTCCCCACACCACTGCTGCCTGGTGCAGGCCTTACTTGTGTCCATTGCCGCCAGCCTCTGTCCCTTGGAGAGTGAGCGGTGCTAGCCTCAGTGCCGGTACAGCTTACTCTCTGGGTGTTGGAAATGTGCAGCACGTTTGTGACATCCTGGAGCAGCGCAGTGGCAGACGTGCCACTCCAAAGTTAAAGAGAACTGCACTGTTAGTTATTTACTACTACTAGTAGTTATTTACTACTACTACTACTGCTGCTGCTGCTGCTGCTGCTGCTGCTGCTACTGCTACTACTACTGAATCTAATGATCTGTGATGACGTCAAATTGTTCTGGACCAGAAAATAAAGTGGTTACCAAAGTACAGAGCTTGACCATCCAGTGAATACGCACGTCATGGGAAAACTGCTGTTCAACTCCAGTTCTACCACAGATTCTTCTTTGGATGACCTTATTTTATCTATGGCTATATATGTTTAATTTCATTACTATCTTGCTTGCCTTTCATGAAATAGTCTCAACGTGACTAACAAAGAATATACCGTAATACCTAAAAACAATTTAAAATAAAAACAGATTCAACATTTTAAAATACTACAGACATACATACATATATTTGTGCTGGTAGTCATCTTGCTTCTCTTTGTTTAATTTCATTATGGACATGTTCCATTAATTTCAGGGATGAGTTGTGCTGTGGGGTGGAATCTGTATAGTTGTATGCGCATGCATGTGCAGACACACTCAGAATAATATTTAAAACAAAACCAACAGGGAAAATGTACATCATTTAGAAAATAGAACCACTGTTTTCAGCTGTGTGTTTCAAGGCATAGATAGTGAGGTGGGGGAGGGACAGGCATGGAAAAAGCCAAAGATAGACAACCAGTTCTGTGTGCATACATTTTTTTGTACTGGGGTGAACGTTCGTGGGGAAATTTTCACATCTTACAAGTGGTACAAACCTGCCAAAACAGGTTTTTGTCATCCTTTTTGTCATTCTTACGATTATTCCCAGATGTGTGGGTTAAATGCACTTAACTCAGCACTGACCCATGCGAAACTGGCAGTGCAAATAAGCCCAAAGGATCATGTTGCTAGGCTAGAAAGAGATAGAGAGAGAAATTTGAAGGCTGCCCTACCTGCTACAAATGCTAAGTGGATACCTCTGAAAACAATTTCTGCAAGACAACTGCTCCATGTAACTAAATAACAGCAAATTATAAATTGCCATATGGATAGCTTCCAGCTTTGCACAGAAAGTTTCCATATCACCATCAGCTGCTGCTAGGAATATCTAGTAATGATGTGTTTAAACTCTACTTGCAATAAGGATGATCCACATGGCAACCCATCCCATAATAGCAAGCCCCCCTACAGCATGGAGCAAGAGCAACCACCACATGGAAACTGCTTCATGTGGCTTCCACCTGCCCTTTGTAATTTGTAGACTGGTTCTGAATTTTCTTGGGAAGAGTCTGGGGTAAAGAGTGAGTTTATGTAGGGAAATGATTGAGATGTTTGGGGCAAGGAGAACATGTAATGGGTTTCAAGAAAATCTTTCAGAACTGCAAATACATTATTTCAGTTTGCAAACATTTCTGAGTGATCAATCAGTGATCGAAGGTTCTGCTATACTCACCTACATAAAGTTACACAAGAGTTTAAGAACTTTGCTGGATTTAAGTCTCTTACAATGCGTTATGTACAATAATGTGTTCTGAAATGTACGTAGTATTAAAAATTAAATTAGAATATATATACAGGAATGTATTTCCATTATTTTACAGGTCTCTCATGGTTCCCCCTTTGGAATTTAGTTAGAGCACTTCTGTATGAATGGGGGGGGGGATGTGAATTCTGACATGCATCCACAAGCCATGCAGGACCTGTGCTGGTCACTGCCAGGCCAAAGTCTAAAAGATAGTCTGGGTAGCAAAAAGACCATAAAAACCACCCCCAGTACCCTCTTTCCCCTTTTGTTTAGGCTACAGCTGGGAAAGAAACTGCTGTCTGGATAAGCACTTACCGGCTGGCCTCCTCCTTTCCACAGTCATAAATGCTGAAGGATATCTCGCTGCCCGGTCTTGACTCTGCACTCCCTCCCCCATCTCCTGAGAACTCTGCGCAGCATACACAATGGGAGTTTCTATTCCTTTCCCTGGAAAACAAAACTGATGTGAACACTCTACGGCAGCAACAGGCAGGAAAGGGGGAGATTAAGGGGGATTTCCCTACATCTGATAGATTTCTCCTCCTGCTCTGAATTCTGCTAAAACATCCCTGGCGGGGATGACTTTTCTCCTTGGCTTGTAGCAAGCTCACAGTCTGCCTTCTCAATACACCCCATTGCACCAAAAGGCAAAGCTTCTTTCTGCCCCCCCCCTCACATGTGTGAATAATCCCAGACCTACAGTCTTCACACTTCCTGCTCTCCCTTCTTTCAAATTATTCTATTCTAACACTCTTCTGAAGAATAACACGTAGTTGCCAATGAAGCCTTGGGAATCATACGTAAGCAAATCTTTTATCTTTAAAGGAGGTGGGTGGGGTGGAAATGAGAGAGGAAGCCAAAACTGAGAGAGGAAGCCGAAACTGCAACACAGAAACAAGTGTGTCATTTCGTCCTCCGTTGTTGTCAGGTGGCTATTAATGAAGGAGAAAAGTGAAGTAAAGGAGCATCTTTTTGGAACTGAACAGAATCACAATATTATCTTTTAGGGTTTTTTTTAAAACACTTGCTACCCAACTAACTAAGGGAATTTCTGTTTTTGACATGTTCAGAGTGCAGTTATTTTGGCCTATTTTCATCAAATTAGCAAAAAATAAACAAAATGGACTTCAGATCAAGTAGCGTCGCGTTGTCTGGGCCCTCCCACCGTCCCTGGAGCCGGTTCGGCTCCGAAATGAGCGAAAAACAGGCGGGGGCGTGTCGACGTGACGCGAGGGCGTGTCGACGTCACGCAACGCAGGCCCCGCCCCATGCGCCCTGGTGCTGTTAGGGCGCCCGTCGTCTCTGAGTAGTAGTGTGGTTCTTGAAATCCTGTATCACGCTCCCCAAATCATTCTGGTGGTCATACAGGAATCTACAATGTTTCATGAATATGACACAGGTTCACTCTAGGCTAGTTTTAATTTTTTTTTTTGTCACATCAACAAACAACATGCACTCTCATGGTAGCTGCATTCTCACAATCTAGGACTGCAAGATTTAATCAGTCTAATTTTAACTAGTCTTGATGAATTTTACTCAGTGGGGCTGAGAGCTAATGGCAAACTTGTTTAATGTTTTGTGCTATTGTGGTTGAAATATATTGCAACAGGGACTGAAATCCCCCCCCTTTCAACAGTGGGTCATTAACTTTTGTTTATTAAATTGTACATTAGCTCATACCGTATTGGCCCGAGTATAAGACTCACTTCCCCCCCCCCTAAGGCAAGTCTTGTGGCCTACAATCAAAGCCTAGCGTTTTCTGCCTAGTGTTTTCTGCAAAGCGCTTTCAAGCCAAGCCTATCTGAATCTCTTTCAAAGGCATTTTCAAGCCAAGCCTGTCTGAGTCTCTTTTCAAAGGTAAAACCTGGCGCTCTCTCTCTCTCTCTCTCTCTCTCTCTCTCTCTAAACTGCAAAGCACTGTGTTTTCAAGCAGCTCTTAATCACTTGCTAAATGGCCGAATACAATGATCTCTCAGCAGCCTCTAGCCTCTGGAAGCATTTGAAAAAATTAACCCTTAAGTTCCAACCCCAGGACTCTGTGGAAACTAAGATATTTATTGATCTTGCAGTTTAAAAGTTGAGAGTGCAGTTTGAAAGTTGAGAGCAAGAGCTCCTGCATAGGCTTACCATATCCAAAGGGGGACAGAGTGCCTACCTTTAGGGTGCATTTCTATGCACACTTTCCTGGGAGTAAGCCCCATTGAATGCAATGGGACTTGCTTCTGAGTATACATGCATAGGATTGTGCTGTTCATTGAAATTTGGGCAGGTGCAGCTCATCATCATGGAAGGGTGCAACAAGCTGCACCTGTCCAAATTCCAAAGGTTAAAAGGTAGGCACTCTGTCCCCCTTTGGATCTGGGAAGGCTACTAATACCAGAGTGCCCAGATGCAATAAGGGACAGGGTGCCTATGCCTTTAACTGTACTAAAGCTGTACTGTTCTACTAATGTGTATATTTAAGTTTTTAAAAAGTTAAAAATGTATTTTTTTAAAAAGCACCAAACTTTAAGGGTGTGGCTTATAATCAGGAGCATCCTATACTCGGGACAATATGGTATTTCCTCCAGTATCTCAAAATAGGTACCTATACTGAGGTTTTCACAATATGTAGGTTGATTTAAATTTATTTTATTAATTAATTGGCTAAGAGGTAGATTATTAATCAACTGAAATTTAACCTATTGGCTGCCCTAATTTTATTCCTTGCATGCTACTATACCATTGGCATTTTTGCAATAATTTAACTCTTTCTCACCAAACTGCTTTTCTTTCTTTTTTCTTTCTTTCCTTCAACATTTCTGCCTGGCCTTCTATATAACGTTTTCAAAGAAGCTGACAAAATACCTTAAAACAATTAAAACATGGTCACAATAAAATAACTATATAACTGGTATACAGTCACAATTATAAAGCAACAGTAAAACCAACAGAAACCCCTAAAAGCCATTACAAATAATGTTATCACCTAGAACATAAAGTCCACCAGATTTGGCACTAGGGCAGCAGGCAAGAGGAAGAGAGTTCCACAATGGGCAGCACTAGGCTTACCATATTTTCCCAGATCCAAACCGGGACACACACACCCTGGAACAAAATAAATAAATAAATAAATAAATAAATGAAATTTTTGCTGGCCTTTGGGCGGCTGGAATTTTTATTTATTTATGGCCACGAAAATGGCTATTTTTTACCACTGCTGCCACTAACCTTGCTTTCCCCACCACTCCTCCTCTGCTGCTGCCGCTGCTGTTGCCGTCCCTCCTCCGTCGCCGTCACTGTCACCTTTCCGCCACTCCAGTAAGCGGTGCCGGCCTTGGCGCCAGCACTGCTTACTTTCCCGGTGCTGAAAAAGTGCCTTACGGCACATGTGCACAGGGATGTGCAGGGACCTAGGCTCAATGACTCATGACACACCTCAATGGACTGGTATGCAATAAAGATGAGAGGAAGAAAAATATGGGTACAACATGATGCGGTTTATTGGAGGAATAAATATCAAAAAGTATGCAACACAATACCCTCACACACCTAAGCCTTCAATGGTAGCAGTTGCGAGGCAGTAAAAGGACATTCTTGGAAGGAAGATGAACACATAAGCATACAAAAATGGAGGAAGGGGAAAGAAGACATTTATGGGGAGATGCTAATATCTAGGGGAATGAGGGAGATCACCCATAGGGGCCAGGTGATAAAGAACCAGGGTTTGTGCTGTATTGGGGGAATGAGAGGAGGGGGAGAACAAGGAAAAGGAGCTATAAATAACCAAGCATTCCTGTTGTGGTATGAGACCATGGCTTAGGTCAGAGTTCATTGCAACACTGTAGCTGAAACAGTGGCTACAGGCAAGGAGTGAGCCCTCAGTGGGCTGTAAAGCACTTCACTCACTTGCAGCAGGAGAGCTTGTCTCTCCCGCTGTACAATTCTGCTTAACCTATGCTATAAGTCTCTGAGAAGAGACTTCTCACTGAATTAGTTAAGGGGGGGGGAACTGTGCGTTTGGGAGCCTTGGGGCCGATCTCTGGGTCTCCATTCTTATTGGTACAAAGATAGACCAAAGAGTACTAGATTCACACATGCATACATAATACACTAACAGCGCAATCCTGTGTAACCTTGCACCGGTGTAACAGTAGATGCACCGGTGTAAGTGCACTTATGCCAGTGTAATTGCACTTACACCAGTGCATCTGCTGTTACACCGGTGCAAGATTACACAGGATTGCGCTATTAATAAAATAGGAAGCAAGAGAAACATTAAGCATGACATCAATTTGACTGCACACAAGACACAGAAAACAGTTTATATTGGAGTCAATGGTAAAGCGTGCCAGTGGTCAAGGTTACCAATTAGTATTGCTGGGGTGTTTTCTTGGGTTGTTGCAGGAGTCATGAGGGTCGTTAGCCAAGATTTTCAGATGAAAACCGGAAGTGGATTTCTGAGGTTTCTGTGGTACATTCTGAGACCCGCAGAGGCCTGTGCAGGGGCGCCAGCCTGGTGCGACCCAAAAGAGCCCCCCCCCCACCATCCTGGTAAGTCATTCAGCTTCCAGAATGGCTCTGGTTTGGAGCCAAACCGGAACAAGGAGGGTGGGAGGGGCCAAACCCGCAACCTACCTCATGTGACCTCCATGACCCATCAAGTGGGTCGCAATCCACACTTTGAGAAACCCTGGTTTAGCGCTTTAATGCTCATATCATAGTCAGTCCTTCATCTTGTGCACAGATACAGATTTGTAGTCAGTAGAATTCATTAAGCACGAATGACATTTGCTCATTTCTAGATGTCTCAGCAGTCTCACATAAGTATTCCGAACCAACTGAAGTTTCCTAACAGTCTTCATAGGCAGCTTGGCTCCCACAGAATATGTTACATTAATCTAACCATGATGTCACCAGAGCATGAATAACTGTGGTTAGGGCATGCATGTTTACCTCTATATTAGATAGAACCTTGACTGAAATATGCATGCACAAATATAGCAAAGTGTTTCAACAGCTTTAGGACTGAAAAATCCATGACAGGTCAAATGCAAGCAAAATATACATGTTCAATGAGTTTTCCATGGAAATCCGTTGCTTGAGGTTAAGAAAGATGAACAAAGCAGAGTTCCTCTTGTGCGTTTTTCAAAGCTGCTTTGGCCCAAGTGACATGGTTCATAAACAACCAAATGAGTGACAGTGATGTAGACTTGAGTCTATTGACTCGGACTCAAGTCGAACTCAAGTCGCGTCAATGACTTGACTTGGACTTGACTTGGCGATTGTAAAAGACTCGAAAGACTTGACTCGAGACTTGGAGCCTTTTATGACAAGTTGAATTTTATTCAGGTTTAAACCAGTTTTCCCCACTAAATAGATAGGGACTCGCAACTCGCAACCAAAGACTTGGGACTTGGGGGCAAAGACTTGGGACTTGACTCGAGACTTGGAGTCAGAGACTTGATCCACATCCCTGATTAATGGAGACTCTTTTGACAATTTCTTGCTATTTCTTGAGTATCCCTAACCACAGAAAATTACTTTCAGTATTTTTCCTGGACTTTTGAAAGGTTTTGTAGGCTCTTAGTTGATCCTCAGCTTTCTGAAGCTGGTATCCCCCTGTCTCTCTGAACAGGCCACTGCCGGTCTCATTGAACATGGTTCTGAGGATTCTAGTTTTTCTCTCTGAACAATCTAGACTTTGATGTTGGATGAAACCATGAATAAACTCTTTTGTCTTCTGTGTTCCAACCACAGGAAGTTACAGCTAGAAGTCATTATATCCATAAATGCTTTTATATTGATACTCCAAGCTTTGATGTTTTTTTTTATTTGGGGGCTACAGTCAGGAATATTGAATTATTAAGTCCTAGATTGATTATGGTTCTGTAAAGTATGTTAGGATAATCCTCTCTTAATCTTACTGGTACATTTCTTTTTCTTCAGTATTTCAACTTCCTGCAATCTCTCTGAACTCCCCCAGCCTCCTTTCCAGATTACTTGGTCTTCTTTAGTAATAGTATAAACATACCCTTTGTTTCATTTATTTATTTTTTTGATGGGAAATTATGAGTTGCCTGTGCAAGATGATTTTTTGGAAACAGAACCCTGGATATTTATGGTGTCTTTCTTTTTCTAAAACTTTCTTTACATCTATGTAGCGAGAAAGAATGAGAAACATATAGCTTCAAGCACAGGGAAGGCCAGATCAGCACAGACCCCTCACTCTTTCAACTGAGCACACAAGGCCAAACTGGTCCTCAAGCTTCTTTTTTCGAAACCAATGAAGCAGACTTCCCCATTAAACAGTGATGTAGACTTGAGTCTATTGACTCGGGCTCAAGTCGGACTCTAGTCGCATCAATGACTTGACTCAGCGATTGTAAAAGACTCGACTTGAGACTTGGAGCCTTTTATGACAAGTAGAATTTTATTCAGGTTTAAACCCATTTTCCCCATTAAATAGATAGGGACTCACAACCAAAGACCAAGCCTTGGGGGCAAAGACTTGGGACTTGACTCAGTGGCGTCACGGGTTGGCGTGTCACCCTGTGCGGGGTTGGGCCGGCTCGGCGCATCACCCCTCGTCCCCACTGGTGTGTCACCCCCACCCCCCCAGGTGCGCAGTGGCATCGCTAGCCCCAAATCTATAGGGGGGCCATTCCCATTTGGTGCCCCCCCTCCCTTTTGCCCTGCATGTACTCCTTTGCCGCCAAAGGCGGCGCCGTGCTCTGGGGCCCCCAAATCTGCACTTTATTTATTTATTTCCCTCCCCGGGCGCACAGAATCCTCCCTGCTTTTCCCACACTTACTAGGCTTCACTCGGGCCGGGGCTCGGAGGGATAACCCCCCCCCGCGCGAGGCTCCGACTCGGACGTGGGGCGAACTTTGCTGCCTTGCCTTCACTCTCCGGCCGGGGCTTGGACGGAGCCTCCGACGACTCCGATGAGAAGGAAGAGGAAGTGACGTGTGCCTCTCTAGGAGGTGCCTCCCAGACAGTCTCGCCGGTGAGCGAGCAAGACTGTCTGGGAGGCGCCTCCTAGAGAGGCACACGTCACTTCCTCTTCCTTCTCATCGGAGCATCCGAGGCTCCGTCCGAGCCCTGGCCGGAGAGTGAAGGCAAGGCAGCAAAGTTCGCCCCGCGGCCGCAGCGGCACCCTGGCACAGCACCCCGCTCGAGCACTGTGCACCAGGGCCCCGTATGTTAGTACGCTACTGCAGGTGCGTCACCCCCCCCAGAGCAGCATCACCCACCCGTACTAACCCCTATCCCGGCGCGTCAATCCCAGAGCCGGCAAGCCGAGTCGTGTCTTCCTTGGTAGCTCAGCTGCTTCTGAATAGGCCAGCAAGGCTTCAAGTGGCGCATGCACACAACGCTGCTCGAAGCCTTGCCCTCAGAAGGGCCAAATACTCGATTGGGTCTTCGTTTTTGGCCCTTCTGAGGGCAAGGCTTCAAGAGGCATTGTGTGCATGCCGCTCGAAGCCTTGCCGGCCTATTCAGAATTAGCCTAGCCGCCGAGGAAGATGTGGCTCGGCTTGCCGGTTCCAGGAGTGACGCGCCGGGATAGGGGTGAGTGTAGCGGGGTGTGTGTGTGTGATGCGCCAGGACTCTTGGCACATCACCCCCCTCCGGGCGCGTCACCCTGTGCACTCTGCCCCCCCCACAACAACTCATGGTTTATATGCAAAATAATGAGATTACAAACAAAGCCACCAACCTGTGCTTCAACAATAAAGGGCAAAACAATGTGTAGCATTTAACATCTACGGTACTTTTAAAATAACTTTCAGTTATAGTACAATGCTATTTTAAAAAATATTGGATGCCTCATCCTGTAAACTATGTCAGATACTAACTTTAATTTGGAAGGATCACAGGTTGAGGGATTTAAGAGAACAGGACAAAATAAAATGGTAACCTGATGGATTATGTTTTGCCTGGTAGTGACAGTACCTATATATATTTTCATTGTGTTTGGCACTTCAGCGGTGTCATTTTCTCAGTATGTACAAAATAGAATTTATTTAACTGCACATTTGTGCTGACAATTATGTTTGTCAGTTGTAGAGCACAAATGGGATCCAATCTTTCATTACTTATTCTTCTTAATTGTGGCTTAGGGTTGCTTTCAAAAGCTTGCTCCTGTGCATACCTGCATAAGGGATTTCCTCCCCTCCTCCTCTCCAAACCCATTTTCCACTATTGCTAATACTAGGCTAGGAATTCTGGGGATCTCAATATGCTTGAGGGTATAACTGCCAATGCAGCTCAACACTATCTCATTTAACCCTTCTGAGAATACGCCTAGTCGATTCAGTGCAAAATGCATTTCAGGCCAAAAACTCGAGCTAAGGTAACTTGCAGATGTCATTTTCTCCACAGCCACTTCAATTTTTAAATGATAATGAGAAGATCCCATCCTTCTCCTCCCTCCCCAAAATAAAATCCATGTGGACAGAGTCTTTGAGTCTGCAAGATGATTATCAGACAAGGCGGTTGCTGTGTACTGGCCAATTTTTCTACAGCTGCGGTTCACTCCTCCCTGAAATGAGAAACAACAAGCCCATAATATATTTATTCCAACACAATTTACATTTATAAAATACATAGCTCAAGATGCTAAATTTACACTATGCACTTTCCCCCTCTAACTGCTGAAGTTTTCATAATGCTCTGTGGTTGGTCATGATTAGTGTGAGACTGGGGTGCTGCTTACATTTGTTGCCGCTTTTATGACACAACCTCATATTTGCAGAAGTCCATGAGAATCACACACATTCTTCCTTTTGGTGTTTCTACTATGCAGCATTAATCTTGAGCATAAATATCATCTGTATTAGGTAATCCCCCTAAGATAATAAATACAACTATTACAAACAATTCTGTAACATACTGCACACATTGGCATGCACACACATCTTTCATCAACCATTCTCAGCTACCTGTGAGGAATGATCTGCAGAGGGTGCTTTAGCACAAAGCTGGAAGTTCAAGAAGAGAACATCTGGAAAAGATACCATGTTGCATGAGTTCTGCATGTTCTGTCCTTGTGAACTGCACACATGGGTGGTGAGAGAGTTAAGAGATGCTCAAGGAATAAATCAGAGCCACCCACTTCCCAAAGTCACGTTTGACCTCAGGTAGCCTATTTTAGACTGACAAAGTCAACACTTTAAAAGAATGAAATTAATGTATACTTTTGCAAGACATGCCCAAAAGCCAAAACTCACAGCTGCATACTTGTAGAGGGGTGAAGAATAAACTGGGGATGAGCATGTGTAAACTTCTCAGGGCAGGGATCTTTTTTGCCGAGATAATGCTATATAAAGTAACGACAAGCATACACATAGGAAGAGAAAGTGAAGTCATTTGTGTAGATTAGGATGAAGATTAGATAAATCTAACTCCACTAACATGACTGAATTTTAGACTATAGTCCTAAGCATTCTTGCCTTAATTTTGGCTAGCTCATACTCATGGTTAGAATGGGGCTACCAATAAAATTTCTTTTTTAATCATTTAACATGTTAGAGAAGAATTCCCCCTTTAAGGAGAGGCCTAGGATAAATCTGGCAAAAAACAAAAAGAAACCCCTACACCAATAACAGGAAAACTATGTGAATTTCATTGTTTGATCATACTTTGTTCCAAATGTTTGCTTCAGTGAAAGATTTCTCCTTTCTCCAATGTAGCCTCATGAAATCATCATACGGTATTTATGCCATCACACCGTTGCCTTGGAAATGCATGTGATATAATATGCAGCATTTGCCACTGAAGGACTGAATGGGACGAGCAGATGGCTGAGCAGAGAGAGTGAAAACACTGTTTAAACAACAGATATCATTTATACATAGCAAAACTAGCAAAGGAAATTCTCTTACATTGCTGTCATCTCTTTAGTGCAGGTCTCCCTTTATAAACCTTTCCTTAGGATCACAGAACATACATAGTGAAGGATGAATTATTTCCAAGGTAGATAATATATTACATATCCGATATTGGGTGCAAATAGCAGAGGTTTGAATTCCACAAAGGTAAGTCAATTGTTTTCTGAAATCTCAGTCAAACTGACAGCTCAATCCTGTGTGCCGCTGCGCCGGGGGAGTGCGCGCTCCCCAGCACAGGGTGTTGTAAATGCCCGGATAAACAGCATCAACAATGTTTAAAACAGCAAGTACACATAACCACTAAGATTTTAAAAGATTACTGGAATGTGTACCTGTTGTTGTTGTTGTTTTTAACTTTTACTTGTGCCTTGAAACAGAAAGATGGGGACTACAATGATTTGCTTGGCTGACCTGGAGGATCCAGGTTCAAATCCCTGCTCAGCCACGAAGCTTCCTGGGTGACCTTGGGCCAGTCACTATCTCTCAGCCCCACCTACCTCACAGGGTTGTTGTGAGGACAAAAAGGAGGGGAGGAAATATGTACACCACTCTGAGCTCCTTGGAGGAAGGGCGGTATAAAAATGTGAAAAATAAATAAATAATAAAAATAATTGTACCTCTCAACTGCACCTCAGATAGAAGCCTCTCAACAAAGCTTTCTGTGAAAAATAGAACATGTAAAAAAGTTTATATGGGCATTGGGCAGAGACAGTTCTTCAGGTAGTCAGGTCCTAAACTAACAGGCAGCCCAATCCTGGGTAGGATCCAGCGCAGCATGCTTTTGCACACTGCACCGGATCCTATCCAGGATTGGGCCAGTGCAGGCAGAGGCCTCCTCAAGGTAAAGGGATCTTTGTTCCATTACCCTGAGTAACAGCCCAGTCATCCCAATGGGTCTCCTTGGATGTGTGACGGCAAAACGGCAGGAGGCCCGTGTGACCCCTGCTAACTGGGCAAGTGGCATTTTTTCAATGGGTGCTCCTCTTATATTTAGCAGGGGGAGAGTAACTGCTCCCCTTTCACCCTAGCACAGTGTCTTTCTGGTGGCTGTTGATGGTGGTGTTCTGCATCTTTTTTAGATTGTGAGCCCTTTGGGGACAGGGAGTCATTTAATCATTTGATTTTGTCTGTAAACCGCTTTGTGAACTTTTGTTGAAAAGCGGTATATAAATACTGTTGTTGTTGTTGTTGTTGTTGTTGTTGTTAACCCGGGAAGGGGTACAGGATTTGGCGGTGCACCACTGATGATCACTACCCCTTCCCAGGCCCAGCCACCCAATCCCTCTCCTGATCTGCCCCCCCCATGCCCAGTGCAGTCCTTACCTGTGTCCAGCCGGCATCCAGGGCAGAGTGCGCGGCGCTGGCCTTGGCGCCAGCGCTGCTTACTCTTCAGGCATTGAAAATGTGCCGTACGGCATGTTTGTAACACCCAGCCATGGGCGTTGACGGGGGGAAGTGCGGGGGGCGGGCCGCCGGGGGGTGTCATGCGCATAGGGGTGACGCGCGACCCCCCCACTTACTTTTTGCCGGTGGAGCTGGGCCCACCCGCCCGCCCTCGCGTCCGTTTGGCTCTGAAATGAGCCGAAAACGACGCGGGGTGTGTGTGTTCCGGGCATGCGCGTGACATCACGCGCGGGGGCGGGGCCGCGTCGTTAAGGGTGACGCGCACGCCCCGCTCCCCGGTGACGCGCGTCCTGGTGACGCGCCTGCACCCAGCACAGGCAGAATGATCGTTCTGCTGGTCCTGTCTGACAGCCCAATCCTGCATAAGGATCCTGAACTCTGCCGCAGGCAGGCTCCCGCTTGGCCAAAGGTCTACTCGGGGAACCCTGAAACCAGCACTTTAAATAGGCCCTGGAAACAAATTGGAAGCCAGTGATGTTGATATAAGTTTTACATGGTTGCAAAATCAAGCTCCTGTCAGCATTCTCATTTTATTTTGCACCAATTGATGTTTCTAGACTCTTTTAAAAGGCAACTTCACTTAAAGCACGTTATAGAAGCATAACCTGGAAATCACCAAGGCATGCATAATGTGGCAAGATCTGCCTTCACTAGGGAAAGGTTACAGTTGGTACACCATCCAAAGTTGGGCAAATGCACTTCTGGTCACAGATGCCACCTGTTTGCCCCAGAATGTAGCCCCCTTGGGACTATGCAAAAGGCAGAGTATTAATAGATTTTTAAAAAGGTAAGTAAATGAACAGACAATACCTGTATGGAATGAATAAGGGCCACAACCTTATTAACTCATAACATAAGGTCTGAAATGAGACTAAGGGTGCAATCCAAACCTACTTAGGCCACCGTTGTAACCAGCGGCCAAGCGAAACGGGAGGCCCCAGAACAGAAAGGGGATTCAAATCCCCTTTGAATTCCCCTTTTGGAGGGGACTTGAATCCCCTTTCCGGTCTGGGGCCTCCCGTTTTCACTTGGCCGCTGGTTACAACGGTGGCCTAAGTAGGTTTGGATTGTGCCCTAAGTAGTTAATAGAACTCCCAACCTACTGCAGGTAGCTACTTGGCTTTTAAGTGCAACTCACCAAAGCGATCCATAGCCTAAAGGCCGACCCACACAGCATGATTTCCGTCGCGGAGGCAAGCAAGCATAGGTGCCTGGAGTGTCTCCCAACAAATAGTCCCTCCTGTTGTCCCGCCTTCTTAGAAAACGCAGTGGTGATTCGCTAAGCCCAAGTGCGGTCCGATACACGAGAGAAGAGAGAGAAGCAGGAAGGAGAAAAAACTAACAAAACAATTCGTGCCGGGAATAGAATTCATCTTGCTAACTTTTGTGAGAAGGAGAAATGGATCCAAGAGAAATCGGAGACTCAAGTGAGTTCCGATTGACTGACAACCCCTTTCATCCCGTCCTCTCATCCGATTGGTGGCTGCAGTAGCTCCGCATACCCGCCCCCAAAAATCATGGGCAACAAACAATTTTGCTCATGCCAGAACTCAGGAGAGCGCAGCTGCTCCGCGTTCAGCTGCTCTCTTCCGGAATGCTGACCACACAGCTCAGCACAGCTCCGCGCGTGTCTAGGACGTGCCGGAAATCGTGCTGTGTGGGTTGGCCTTAACACTTAAGGCAAATCCACCCTGGTGCTGTGCCATGTGATCAGTAGCTCCCCTGATTTCAGCACTTTGTAGCCATATTTCCTAAGGGATTTATGCCTCTTCACCACCACTAAAGTTCTATGGTGGCCCTTGAGTAGGTGACCTGGACAGCTCCAGGTTCCTTCCTCTGAGTCCAATGGTCCCGAGGGACTGATCAAAGAAAACATCTTCATGAACTGATGTCTCAGGGTGCCTGCCAATTCCCTACATGTATACTCTCTCTTCCTACACCACTCTGCCATTTTGATCAAACTTGACTGAAAATAAAATATCCCCCCATGCTACTTGTCCAACACAAGCACAGAGTGGGCAAATCCTCCCTCCAGTACCTAGGCCAATTTGGGTTGGAAGACAAAGAGCTCCTATTCAGCCCCTAGAGCAAGGGTGACCAATCTTTCAGCATGAATGCTCCTGGTCCTTTAATGGTTGTATAGGTGAGGGCATTTCAGCAGGTGTAGCAGCACCATCAGCAATTGCAGCTGCCAAGATCCTGTCTTCTACACAATTCTTAAGAACACAGAGGCCCTACTGGTGGAAGGTTGGCCACCCCTGCCCTAGAAGGTGATCAACTACACTTGCACTCTCTCATAAGTACATAGGAGGGTGCTGCTGAACTCTGAATATGCTAGAAGGGAGGTGCAGGACTTCAAGCTGCTCAGCATGCTATTGACTAAGACTTGCATGCTGCAGCAAGCACTGAAGATGTTTAGCCCTCCATCACGTGACATGGGCCTTTGGCCTGGAAACCTCTCACCTCTTCTTCTTCAACAGTTGCAAAGCCACACATCTTTAGGGATGTGAACAAACAGGTGTAATGACAGATCCAGGAGCACTCCCAAACTATGAACAGGGATGGTCTTGTAGCTGAAGATCTGTTAAGCCTACCTTGGATGGTTTGGTATCATTGCCAGGTTCCCCTTAATCTTTCAGCCAAAGGTCTGGCCAAGCAAGCTTATTGTTGGAAGGAAAATACATTTAAGTCCTATTCATGAAGCACTGGGACAGCTGGCCCCCAAACCACTTCTATTTGCTACAGCGTGCTTTAAGGGACTTAAAGATCCTGAAAGGAGGGGGATGGTATCATGAGAAGGTATCCACTGTTATTGTACACTTAATTTCTTATGAATATAAAGCTAGGCTTACCAGATGTCCAACTGGGACACAGTGCTAGACCTTTAGGAGAAGGAATGTGGGCAGGTGTAGCTTGTTAAACCTTAGAGCACAATCCTAGGCATGTCTACTCAGAAGTAAGCCCCATTGTGTTCAGTGGGGTTTAAACTCTGTCCCGGTTGGAGATCTGGTAAGTCTATATAAAGCAATAGGAAAAAGGACAAATAAATAAAGGCTTAAGCAAAGCTCAAGTACAATTCATCAGTGGAGTAGATACTGCAGGGCCACAAAACTGATATGATTTTAAACATTTGTTCTTATTGCTTTGAAGTAAGAGATTTACTAAGTAAAGAGCTTAGAAAGGGGGTAAATACCACTGATTTCCGTGGGACTTGGGCTACAATCCTACACACACTTACCTGGGAGCAAGCACCACTGATACACAGTGGGACTTACTTCTGAGTAAACATGCATAGAATTGTGCTGCAAGTTACTTCCAAATAATCCCAACACCACCAATCCTATGGAACAATCCTGTGTAACTCGCACATTGGAGCTCCTGCTCTGCCAGCATTGGGTGCTGTGAAAGTGCCGTAAACTAGTACTTTCATGGCACCCAGAGAGTAAGTGGTGCTCGTGCTGAGGCCTGCACCATTTACTAGGCTGTCTTCCATGACCTACGCCGGACTGGGAGGGGGTGGGGATACTGGCACTGAGTTGCGCCAATATCCTAAGCCCCATTGTAGCCCAGGCTTTCCTGGTTGTGCACCAACTTCAGAGCTGGCGTGCATCTGAGGAGGCCCGTTGTGGCCTGCACTGCTTACACGGGGGGGAGGGGACAAATGTCCCTTTCTCCTGAGGTGTGCCTGGGCGAGGTGTGCCCATGTGCGCCTGGGTTCCTACCATGGGGGGGGGCGCTGATGCGACATCCCCACATGACACCACACGCCCTGCCCCGGAGGGGGGGGCATGATGTCATTTTCATGCACCGCCACCAAAATTTAGTGGTGGCACGGCATGAAACACACACACCCCGGCGCTTTCAGACCCATTTCAGAGCCAAACGGCGCCCAGGCAGGCAGGCAGGCAGGCAGATCTTGTGGCCGAAGACGTCTCCAAGAGGATGAAAAGCAGTGGAGGGGGCGATGGATCTAGAGGCAAGTACACCCCCCACTGCTTGGTGCCCTGTCACCTTGAGGCCCACCGCCCCCTGCTCCCACTCCCCCAACAACATCTCTGTGCCCTGGTCACACCCAATGGCGTTGCTCCCGTCAAGCGACGGGAGCGGGCCGCTACGGGTGATGCGCGCAAAGGGGTGACGCGTGCACCCCCATGCGCATCACCTCCGTGACGTGCGTCACCTCCGGACGCTCCAAGGCCGACCTGGCCAGCGCTCCACCCAATGCATCAATACGGGAACTTTTACTGTTTTTGCGCATGCGCAGACCATTTTGAGGGCAAGAGGGCAGACCCTTGCGCGAAAACAGTAAAAGTTCGCGTATTGTATTGAGGCATTGGGCCTTCTTTCAGAAGGCCCTGGAGAGCCAGCCAGGCCAGACGCTCCGAGGCCGGCTCCCGGGCTGGCCTCGGAGCGTCCGGAGGGTGACGCGAAGGGGTGGGGGGGCACCCGGGGCAGGGTGCAGCCGGGTGGCCCCCCAAAAATCGCAGCGCGATAGTTCTACTGGGGGGAATCCGGGGGGTCACTAGGGTGACGCGCGCCCCCTCGCCTTGGGGTGACGCGCGTCCTAGTGACGCCTCTGGTCACACCAATGCAGGCCACAATGGGTCTAGGATACAGCGGCAAACACTTTAGGCTGGCCGCGTATAGTTACATAGGATTGGACTCTTAAACACCACCCAGCTAAAACCAAGTACTTATGGTCATATTGATTTAAGAGTGCAAGAGTTAAGATGCAATTCTCTCCCCCACTGAAATCAGTGGAACTTAAATTCAAGCACAAGTCTATGCTTGACTACTCAGAAGTCCCATTATCTTCAATGGATCTTACTCTCAGGAAAGTGTGCATAGGATTGCATCCTTCTGTGCTTTACTTTGACTGGATCATACTGATTGGCAGTACAGATCCCAACACCTAACCACTTGGCTAGATTCTAAATACAAGATGAACAGTCGCTACACTGTGTCAACAATATAAGGCACATTGTTGCAAGAAAATAAGAGGGCAAGTTGAGATTTAACAAAATGCATGTGTTTGTCGGTCTCTCGTCTATTCATAAGGCAAACAACTCGTCTCCCTTTTCTCTCCCGTCCAGCATGGTGGGGTGGGGTGTTGGTATCTTATTTTATCCCCTCAGCTAATATGTTATCTTAGTTTACCAGTTTTGTGAAAGACACATAGAGGGAGGGGGCATACCTAAAACCTCCTTCTTTCTAGGTACACAACACACAATCCTTCCTGTGTGTTCACAATCCTTTACTCAAGCTGTATCGTAATCCTATCCACACTGAGCTGGGAATAAGTCCCATTGATTATAATGGGACGGGACTTACTCCAAGTAGATATGAATAGGATTGGGCTCTAAATCTTACTGTGTTCCGTGAAGCTTACACCTTAGTAAGTGTGTTTAGGATGCCAGTCTTACAAGGCGTGCCGAAGACACTTTGGTTCCTTTTCAGACAGTACCGATATTCTTTTAGTTAGAGATCCTCTTTTATCTTTGCTGAAATTACTCGACACATATTCCCTTTCGAGACCAACGGAGCAGAGTGGAGGATGCAGATTGAAATACCTCCCCATCAACCCCATTTCATTGTGATCAACCAGTGGCAGGTGCTGTGCTGTGCTGTGCGAGAGACCTCTGTCTGTCTTTCTCCCCAGCTCGATGTATCGAGCCTAAAAGCGATGTGGACGAACGGAAGTTACATTGAAAAGGATGAGCGCGGGCGAATTCAAGGTTCGCAGAAAGGAGGGAAAAACAACAACAAAACCCCTCCAGGCAGCCGAAGAAACCTCTCCCCCCGAAGAGCCTATAAACTGCCTCCCCAGCCATGGCTTTTCCTCCCCCTGTAATAAGCGAGCTGATCGGCAAGCCGCCTCCTCCGCGTTTGCCTGGAAAAGAGAGGCGGCGGTAGAGGCCGCCCTCGGGAGGGCTTGTTTGTGCTCAGCACAAGGAAGCTGCTTTAGCAGAGGCTCCGGCGGCGCCGGGTCACGTGGAAAGCAGCTCCGGCGGCAGCTGGCGAGGAAGGTCGGAGAAGCGCTCAGCCCCGAGGCTGCGTGCGAGAATCTAGCTGGCGGCCTCACTGGAGTGGAGTTTGGACCCTGGCCCGCCCCGTAAGCCGGGCAAACTTAAGCCTGCGCGGCAGAAACTGGTGAACCGCTGGGCTGGGACTGGGAGGACAAGCTTGACTCGCAGGGTTGAAAAATCCTAGACTAGGCCGCCGCCGCCGCCGCCGCCTCGCCTACTAATGTTCAGATGGCAGCGTAATTCTACGCCTACTAATTCAGATGGCAGCGTAGGGCGTACACGCAAAATCAGACGTGTTTACTTCCGATTAGTTAATCAGCAATACTATAATTAATTACCATCTCTGGTTGCTGGGGCACCTTTTGTGACATCACCATATATATGATATTTCTGAAGTTTATCTTCATTTTCACCCACCACTCTGGTTGCATACATACTTAATCGCTATTCCCGCTTCTGGCTTCTCCAATAACACTGCATAGAAAGGGTGGCAAAACTGTCCTTTATTACTCGCAATGGACAACGCTGCTGATTAATACAAAGTGGTTAATGTGTGCAGTTAAGGGAGGAGAACTAATCGATGCGCTCTTGCTTTCCAACCCTGAACATGTTGCAATGTTTTTTTAATCAGAATTCACTAGCCAGCAGCAACAACACCATGAATGGCGGAGTTCTTGCCCTTCTAACCGCCAAGGAGTTTCTTGCGAGTAGCCCCTAGTGTGCAGATCCTTAAGGCTGTTCCAATCCGAGCGATCGTCAGACAACCCTAGTTTGGAGAATGCTCCAGACAGAGCGAAAGGAAAAACGCTTTAAGGCTTGCCCACACAGTTCCACCGTAGTAATCGGCAGCAAAACATAATTGAAGGGTGTGGAAATATGGTTGAATTCTATGGGACGTGCTCAGAATCTGGGCTCTCAAAGACTTTGCCAGCTAAAGAGGGTTATCTTCCGTCTTTCTGGTCCCAATTAATGCCTGCAAGTAGGAAAACCACAACTTAACCTAGAGTGATTTCCTCGCCAGACAGGTAGTATCCCGGCGGTGCCGGCTGCCCCCTATGAAGGCTGCTATGCGTCTTTACTTGGAAGAAAACTCCTTTGAACACAGTGGGACTTACTTCCGAGTAAAAGTGCATAGGCTCTTACAGCACAATGACATTAATCGCAAAATGCGATTAATTTCGTGTGTGTCCTAATCTCTAAACACAATAGGTGGAAGCTGGATTTAAGTTGTGCATCGACTCCATCCGGGAATCTGATTTTTCAGTTGTTAGGGCTTTCTGGAATTTATGCTGATAAGGCAGAGCCTTTGAGCAGGTGCAGAATGCTCTTTTCTCGCCAAATACGTCTGTTATTGCGGGCAAAAGCGTTTTCGGATCCGATGACTTGAGGATCCGATGTCTAGTTTTACAAACGACAAATGAAGCAGTAAGTGCGTGGCAGGAAGCGTCTCAGACCACAATCCTAAACACACTTACACCGTGTAAGTTACACGGGAGTAAGTCCATTGAATTAACTCGGACTTACTTCTGATAAGATGTATAGGATTGTGCAGTCAGTCAGTCCACCAGTCTGTTTCCACATCATTAAGGTTTAATCCGAAACACGGCTCAGCTCCGCAACCTGTTTCCAATGAACGTATGAAGGAACAATATGCACGCGCAAGGCAAGAATGCCTTTCCCCGGGCTGGGAGTAATCACAACCAGCTGCCAAACATCTGCGACTGGGATTCGGGACAAACGGAGTTGAGCTCCGAGTCCAGCACCTCTCTTTACAAAAACACAATACAAGCCAGGAAATCAGTGTCTGTGTACAACTGGGGTGTAAAGTTGCGCCCTAGACACAGCTGAAATCAAGTTTTTCTTTCAAGTCGACGCGTCTAGCAGAGGTGTGTGTCAGTGCCCAGTTTTACTCGCTAGCTGCAGTTCACAACTGGGGGGGGGGGCATTTTGTAGTCCGAGGCCGAATCGGCGAGCCAAGCCAAAGCAGGAGAGATTGGGGCGGAGGGGAGAGTTCTTAATCCCCTCCCTCTATAGAAACCCGCTGTGCGATTTGCTCGCTAAAGGGACACCTCTGAGCGGGTTGCACTGCAAAGCGAGCGAGCGAGGCTGTCGTCCCCTTGACAAGGACAGTTGGCATGTGTGACAGCTGCACAGTGGCGGGGGATTATCTCCCTGGCGCACACACACGCCTTTGCGTGGCAGGAAGGAGGAAAGCCAAGTGCAGCGGTTGCCTGGCTTCGCTCTGCAATGCAAGGCGCCGCCGCGAGAGGTCGGCAGAGCAAGCGAAAGCGTCTGTTGCTGCTGCTGGCGGCTGTGGTTTGCACAAAGGCGCTTTCCTCGGCTCCTGACCCGGCCGCCACCGTCGGCCGTGGTGGTCTCCCGGCAGTGCTGGCTGCAAATGCACATGGCGGCAGGCCACACCAGTCCCTCCTGCTCCCAGACCAGGTGGCGGTGAGGCCAGGCCAGGCCAGGCCGCCCGCGGCCTCACGACAACCGCGCCCAGGCCTCAGGAGGTGAGCGCAGCGCGCTGCGGCCTTCCTCTCGCTCGATTTTTTCAGGGTTCGCCCGGGGTAGTCAGGCAGAGCACGCCTCAGTGCCGCCGCTGTCAGGACAAACGAGTGCTGGGCTCAGTGGAGGCCCCGCGCCGGCTAGGCAGGCAGCAAGTGCTGGAGTTTCCGCCCCGGCCCTTTCCTGTGAGCGACGGGCTCGCAAACCCAGCACGCTGGGCAAGAGATGTTTGCATGCGTGCGTGCGCGGTGGGGGCCGGGGACTGGGGAAGCGGAGACGCCATTTGCATCCGCCGCACTCGGCTCTGGACCGCAGAAAGAGTCGCGGGAAAGCGAGTGGAATCGAGTGACCTCCAGGGGGCACAACCAGCCACACACCAAGGCGGCAGGGGGCGGTGCAGCTGTGTTGACGGTGTTTGCTGGGGAAAAACTTACTTGCTTCAGGCCAAGTGGGAGATGCTGTTAGTTTCCAGCTCGTAGGAGACCACATGGCGGCGGAAAGCCCTCCCCAGACACAGGAACTGCCTAGCAGACGTCGCCTAGAAAGGGCTTCCTTCGCACTTATACGGGTTTAGGGGGGAGGGCATTGTTTACTGTGAAGAAGTTGCGTTGGGCTGGGGCTGAGATACCATGAACTACTACAGCACCCCCTTTCCCCTCCCCTCACTGGCTCTCAGATCCGCGTAGCGAAGTGCAGACACGGGGGAGGTGACGCTGGCTGGCCGGGCCGCCCTGGCCCCTGAAGGGTCGCGCTTAACTCCCAGAGGCTGAATACTGAGCGCTCTCTTCCTTCTCAAGTTGGCGGAGACAGTTGCGTGTCCCTCCTCGCCGGTGTCCTCTCCTCAATAGCCGTCTTGAACCGAGACCTGCTCCGCTGGCACGAATTCTGACTCGCCAAAACACGCTGCTCGTTCCCCACACCCACACGTTAGGCTAGAGAGACGGCCGCTCGGAAGGGAAACTTCCGTCCACGCCAGGAAGGGGCTTGGGCTTGGCCAGTTCTCTGGGAAGGGAACGCAGCCGCACGCAAGGTGCGTTGCTTCGCACCGAGAGGCAGCCAGTGGAGAAAGCTCCAGCCAGCCTTGTGCTGCTGAGAGGCGCCCTGCAGAAGTGGAGAAGGCGGGTGAGTCGTTGCTTGAGGAAGCCGCACGAGGCTTCCCTTTCCCGTGGACTGTGTGTTGCGTCAGTTTATCTCCCAGGGATACCAGTCGGGTAGAAACACACCCGGCGCAAGAACGCTTTGGCTGTGGATCTCTTTCGCTCTCTGCACTGCACCAGATCAGAGCAAGGAACGGCAAAAGTTGAAATACTTCTCTCTCCTGCATTGTTAATTTCACGTTACTGCACGATGCTGCTTTTCAAAAGGTTAAAAACTAGAAGCCGCCCTCCCCGCCATTCCTTGCTGGCTCATAAAGCTGGTAGGCCAAATGTTGTTCACCAGGTGGTTTCCGTGGGCCATAATTTCCTTTGACAAGACAAGAGTACGCCCGTGAGCTGGTGTTGTGCACCATTTGCAGACAAACACCGAAGGTGATCCGCCTCCGACTAGACACTATTTAAGTGACAGGTGCTGCCTGTGCCACGGGCATTCTAACCGCAGCAGCAGCAAGGGCGCCAGGCGAGGTGTTTGCTCTGGAGTGCAGAAATGAATTCGCCTTCCCGATTCCACGGTGAGGCTCTGGTGCGTTTACGCCTTCAACACTCTGGCCTTCCGGGCTGTTGAGAAAAATCGGTGGACTTCCATGGTATTTTCCCGTTGCGCTCGTGGAACTCAGGCACCCAGCAGGAAGATGTGGAAGGAAGGTTGTGGTCTGCTGGCAGCAGGTCATTGATCTGAATCATACTCTGGTGATCTTCCAAACGAGAACCGTAGTTTTTGCCGCTGGCTTCGATGTGAGCAGGATTTTCCCAGGGCAAATGTTAAAAGCATTAGCCTTTAGAAAAACACCCAGATCTTAAAGACATTTGTCTGGAAGACAGTAGTAGAAGACAGACAGTATTGGTTTGCCCACTTCCAAGAAAGGATTCTGGGTGGGCCAAGAACAGAAAGACTGGGAAATGCTTGGACCCGGATTCAAATGCCCCCAAGTCGCCCTCTTTCAGTTTTAGTGTGTCCCCCCATTTTTTTTAACAATAGTGACCTGTTGTTAAGGGTAAACGAAACTTTACCTGCCCTAAATAAGGTAGGGCAGAATATTTCAACACATGAAATGTGGTAACTGCTGCAAGCTTAATGCTGCAGTTGCCTGCTGGAAGTAAACGGAATAAATATTAATTTTTGTATTTGAATGATACTGTACTTTGTTTTGTATGAATCATTATCCGGTATTCCTCGTTATCCAACTTAACTTTTCGCTGTTTCTTTTATAACCTGATCAAAGTGGCAAAGTTTGAGTGAATTTAGGACTATCCACAGTTGTTTTAGAGGTTCCCTGTTCTTCACAAGTATATAAGGGAAAAATACATAAATACAAATGATTGCCATAGAAAACTAAGAAAAATCTTTTTAAAACCAACAACAGTGTAATTTTGTTCACCTTTCTACTACCAAGCTCTACTGTCGTCCAGTCGGGTATGGGACAGGGGTCCACAGCCGGCCAACACGCCGAAGTTGCAAAGAAGCCCATGAAGTTACTAGATGGGTATAACACCACTTTGTTAGCCCTCTTCTTCACAATGTATTGGGAAAACACTGATATCAGAGAGGAGTAAGGAGCGTTCTGAACCTACCCCAGCTAGAGGTGTTAAAGGCGTCTGGGAAACTGATGTCAATACGTTTAAGGGCTTAAAAATCTGAGGGGGGAGGTCAAAATTCTTAAAATGTTCCGATGTCACCCTATTAAAGACAATGGGACCCAGCGACCTCCTTGCAGAAGCCTGCTCTCTGGGCACGCAAGAAGTAGATTTTTTTCTAAGGGGTGTAGGAGTATTTAAGTTTTTCAGCTGCAAGTGGAATGGAAAGGGGGGAGGCTTCTGGATTTCAAGCGCTCACGATGAATTTGAATGCAGAACAGGGTGCTGTAACTTGGCTACCCAAGATTTACAGCCTGCCTGGTGGGGGGAAAAACCTTCCGTGAAAGGCAAGAAACTGGGAAAAAAAAAACAACAACCCTTCCCCACCAGGCAAGAAACTGTAACTTGGGTACCCAAGATTTACAGCCTGGTCGTCCTCCTGAACACACTTTCTCAGATTTACTTCCTTCCAGGTAAAGATAGGTAGGGTTGCAGCCCGGGCCACTGTTCTCTTCTTTCCGTTTAAGAGTTCGGTGTAGCTGAAAAGCCTGCAGGCTTACATGCCAAACCTAGTCCAATGAAAGACTTCGCTGTACCTATTTTGTCTTTCTTATCGTCTGCGGAACAGAAGCGCTACCAGCTGTCTTACACAGAACAATCGGAGATTTGGACCTGCATCTCCCCATCTGTAAAAGGAGGCTAACAATGAGAATGCTGGCATGGAGACAGAATTGCTTTCATATGAGAGAGCAAACACAGTCGCGCAACATTAATAACTGTGGCCTTGCCTATCTTTTAATAGCTGTTAACGTCAACGCTGAGCGTGAATCAAGGTGTTGAAAAGAAGGAAAGCGCTTGCCAAAGGGGGGGAGGGGTGCGCTTTTTCACGGAAGGTTTTTTTCCCCCACCAGGCAAGGCGGAAAGTAACATCTGCTGTACGTTGCGTAACGATCTCTCGTCTTGTCGTTTCAATGCAACCTTATTTGCATTAAGGAAGAAAGGAGGATGTTTTTCGGCTCTCTTCGTGAGCCCTCCCCCACCCTGCCTTCGGGCCCTGATTTGCAGCCTCCTCCGACGGGAGAGCTCTCCCTAATTACAAGATCTTTTCCAACAGGGGGCGTGTAAACCCAGCAGCAGTTTGACTTCAATTCTGCCTTGGCGACATTTAATAGATTCTGGCAGCGTTTTCACTTACAGTCCTTCGTTAGGAGGGGGAATCGGGAATAATTACCCGGCAATAAAATATCTCTCTAGCACAAAACCTCACGGCGCGGGGTCTTCACCAGGAGGCTATTACTCTTGTCAATATTTTTTAGAGAAATACATTTGTATGTGATTTCCCCCTCTTCCTCCATCTCTCACACAACCCAACAATTACAAGACTGGCACCAGCCCCCCCCCCCCCTCTAAGCACGTTTATTTGTAAGTTAGTCCCACAGATTTCTGCGGAATGGCTTCCAAGGAAACGTGTTTAAGAACGGATAGCGAACTTGCCCTCTCCTTAAAAATGACTTTTAAAAAGGGGATTTTTTTCCCCTAAAATAGTCCTGAATGTTTTAAATGTCCGGGAAGACGCTTGATCGTGCCTTTGGACTGAATACAAAAGAATTAAAAGCTTGAACTGCTGGAGCAGTGGATTTCTTCAAAGGTTCTGGTGGGGGCTGGCCTGGCCTTTTTTTTTTAAGGGCCTGTTGTGGGGGGTTGGGTACAAACCATTGTTCGCGTTACTTGAAATATACCAATAAATAAATTCATTATTATTCGAGGTTCTTCAAAGATCCAGATCCCATTGGTATCACTGAATACGAGGAGTACGCTAGCCTAGGCAGTCCCTGAATCCTGCAGGCCCAGAAGACGATAGAGAGAGAAATAGCAGCAGCGGTGGAGGGCAAAAGAGAGACAAAGGCGGTGAAGTGCTTGGAGGTATATTTGTAGAACTGCCTACAAATACCCGTGTAGATAGAGGTTGGGGAAATGCAGAAGGGAGGGGTGGAAGGGGCGTTTTCGAAAGTTTGCAAAACAGTGAATGAGTAACTGTGGAGCCTCTGCATGTTTACTCGGAGTGTTCAGTGCACTGCAGCTTACTCGCAGGTGAGTTTGCATAGTATTGCGGCTTTAAGAATATAAGAACACAAAGGGAGTCTTGATTGCCCAATCAGACCAAAGACCCACCTAGATCAGTATAGTATTCTCTTTCCAAGAGCTAGCCAGCTGCTGGTCATCTTTTTCACACAGACTGGACTTAACGGGAAGTGCTTGCACAGGTTTGCATTTCATTTAGAACAGTTTACAAACCATTGTACTGTGGAATCCTAACCATTCCTACATCAATACCAGTGTTCAGTGGGCTTGCTCCCAGGAAAGTGCGGATTATATACCCTTGATTCTAAACATATTGAACTGGATTATTTCAATGGGAAATAAGTTCAACGGAAATAATCCGCACTTGCTTTCGAGTAAATTATGGAGGATAAGGTTGTTAGTCCCATTGACTTCAAAGAAGGTACTGGTACCCGGATCCTGAAAGACTCACAGATCTCAGTGGGATAACCTTCTTACCTAAGGTTGCGGTTTAAGCAAGCTGAAACGTAAGTAAACTGGTTTCAATCGTTTCCAGAGGGGACAGAAAATGCCTAAAGCAGTGCTGGAGTTATGGTAGAAAGATGCTGGAGGTCTTAATGAAAAATAATGCACCCAAATACCTTTTAATAACAGTAACTAAGGGGGCATAAAAAGTTAGGAAGCCGTGGCTCCTGTGCCCCCCTATAATTCCAGGTTCCAACACTGTCTTCAGAGCAGCGTGAGCTGGCTCCACGCGAGCCTCGATCTACTCCCGGGCTGCGAATCTCACGTTCCGTGAAAGTCACCCCCCCCCCCCACACACACACTTTCAGTCAGGCTAATTTACCACCGTCTTGTCTCGTTGCGCTTCTGTTAGTTGCGGGACTAGATCTGAGCCAGGGATCAGCAGGCGTTGGCCTCGGAATCTACTTTCAGCGCCACAACCTAATGAAATGTGCGGATGAATAACAAAGGGTGCTTTTGAGTCTTCCCCACTGCGTCACTACAACAATAAGCAACCTCCTGCCTCTAGAACTAGAGGGTTTAGGGTTAGTATTCTGGTGGGGGTTATTATGTGTGCCTAGTTCAGAAGACGTTGTAACCTCCAGGTCAGCTTCAACCCCGCACCCCTCTAATTTGGAGCTGGCGGGTTGTGGGAGATTCTGGTCCAGTCTTCCTAGGCACTGCCCCTCCGTAGCAGCTTCTCCCGCACTTTAGTAGTGGGCGATCGCTTTCAGAGGCGCCTTCAGGTACGTTCTGGGATCTGAGCTGCTGCCTCTTCTCTCGCCTGAGGCGATGTTGGCCTTTCTCTGGCTTACGGAATGCAAAGCAAAGCCGAGGCTTTCAATGGACTAAATGCGCCCGGCTCCGCAGCCAACGAACTGGGGGGGGGGGGGGCGCCTCCCGACGCCTGGAGGAGAGTGGAGGTGCGGGTGTCACGTAATAAATCGTGACAAGAGGCTGCCGATTCCGACAAAGAGGCTGCCGATTCCGAAGTATGTTGACCAACTTGGAGATCGACTAATACCGTAATCCTAAACACACTTGCCGTGGAGTAAGCCCATTGAGCACAGCGGGACTTACCTCCGAGTAACCGTGCATAGACTTGCACCGGCACTTCCTCCTTCTCCTCAATGCCCCCCCCCCATCGTCGACTGGGAATCTGATTACCTCACCGTCATTACATTGACATGCTGGTAGCAGCTCCACGCCACTGGCAGACCTTGTTCTGTCAGCAGCGGGATCTCGAAGGGCGATATGCAGATTCTGAAGTCTGACACTCTCCCCTCTCTCCTCCTCCTCCTCCTCTCCCCACTCGCCCGCAAGTCGATCGATCAAACAAATTATATTCAATAAGAGCTGGCAGCAGGCAGGGAGCTGAGCCTGGCAGAGTCGTAGCAGTAGTGCAGCAGCAGCCTGCACGTTTTGGAGAACTTGGGCCAGACAAGTCTCCAAGAGAGGCGCCCGCGGCCCCCCCCCCACAAGGTCTCTTGCAACACAGGCGCGCCAGTTTGCTGCGGGCCGCGACCGGGGTGATTTCTGTTCTGGAAGCTGACCAAAAAACAAGGCTTTCCTTGCAGAGGAGTTCTTGTACGTTGTAAAAAAACTAAGCATACTTAACGCCAAGTGTGCAGAAGAGTGTCTCTGCGATTCTGCAGAGAGTCTTTTCTTCAAAACCCCCCCCCCCCCCCAGTTCTCACCACCAGTCTTCACGTAGGTGGGATTTGGGGACCAAGGGCTGCCAGCCAGCCAGGCAGTCTTGGAGCTCTGGCATGTCCCCCTTGGGGAACTGTCTGCTGCGCTTAGTGATTGTCTGCATCATGCTGTCTCCACATAAGCCGAGCCACATAGGCCAGCTGAGACGAAGAGGTTCACGCATTGGACCGAGGGCCGGTTCACACAGGGAATACGTCACTGCCCTGCTGTCTGTGCGCTTGATGATTTGACGACTGAGCTTGTGAACTGACTGCAAGACGTACTGCGTTCCGGGATGAAACCGGTCTGTGGTGTGTCCGATCTGCGATAGTTTGTTCACTGAATAATGTTTCAGGCATGTCCTCGCGCGACGTTGCAGCCAGCGTGCATGAAGGCGCGCGAAGTATCTGGATTTTCGTTCGTTTAGTTTGCGAGCCTTAGCAGGTTTTTCTGGTAACAAGTTCCAGAGGGGTGGGGGAATCACAACATTTACCTCCAAGTAAATGTATTTGGGATTCTGGAGCGATTTATCTTTAACCCTATTTAAACCCTAGCCTTTTTACATGATTGAATTGCAGATCGGGCAGATGTCCTGCTTAGACCAAAGTGGCAATGGGTGGTGTGTCGCAACTGTGAGAGGAGTGGGGGGGGGGGAGGGAGAGAGGGAGAGAGATATGCTTGCAATTCAGAGAAACCTCCGATATGCTGCCGGATCATTAGACACACTGGAACCTCATAGTAGGCACGCACGTATGTGTTTGGTGAGAGCAATTTCAGTCTGCGAAGGTTATTGTGGTTCTGAGAATGGAATGATGTGAGTCAGGATTGGAAGACTTTATGGAGCAACATAACACAGACAGACCCCTGAGCTGGGATCTTCTCACTCCCACTGGGAGCCACCATTTTCCCAGAAAGGCTATGTCAGAGAAACACTCTTTTTACACAGCAGTAACTGCTTTACTTTAGCCTGGCTTCCTGGCTTTGCTGGCCGCCACAGACAGAAAGGCTACAGCCGCCCGCCCTAGCCCCTCCTTCTCTTCCCCCTTTTGGCACGCTGCTTGCTCGGCCCCCCAAGGGAGAAGGTAAAGAAGACAGCTGCAGTTCTGGTTGACCTGTAAGGGAGTAAACGGACTTTTTCCGCCCTGTGACTTGGCCTCCAGTGCGCAGCTGCAAAGAGGCACGTAGTGACGAGGTGAGGGTCACAGTGCTTTTCTGCATGTGACTATTTACTGGATGTTTGACCGGGATCTTTGATTTCCTTTCATCCGCACACACACCAGCTGGGACCTGGGAAAATTATGCAGTCAGTCCTATCAGTGATGATGCCCCCCCAAGCACTCCCATCACAGGGATTATTATAAATGAAATAGTCAAAAATTCAAGGATCAACAAAATAAGATGGTGAGGACTTGCCAACCCCTGGCAAGCAATGTGCCACATTTTATGTAGATAATCTTGAGTGTGCCACTAAAATAAATAAATAAATAAATATTTCCAAGGCAATGAAAATATTGAAAGCACAGTGACAGCGCCAGAAGAATAAGGCGCAGTGGGGTGCAGAGACCTCCTCTAGTGCCACAGGCTTGGAAAAGTGCGCTGGGGTCGAGAAAGAGAGAGGGACTTCAGTGCTCGCCTCCGGCAGGAACGGCGGCGTGTACCACTTCAAAAGGCTCAGTGTGCCACTAAGTGGCACCCGTGCCATGGATTGGCCACCTATGGTTTATAACTATTTGCATGCTGCCTTTCCCCTCTCTATCAGGAGGCATCCACTTACTGATGAGTCTACAGGCCTTAAACCACAAACCTGAATGATCCTGGAGTAGCCACACGATCCAGTCAACTGTTATGACTTGAGGATTGCTAAGTAAGCCTATTTAATTTATGTTGGGGTCTCCTACTTCTTCTGGAGCCCATGGTTTTGTGTTGCCTGGCTTATGTTTTGAGTGAGTGAGGTTCTCAAGATAAAGAGACCCTCAAAGGAAATTTTTGTCAGCAATTTGTTTTCATTAATACTAAGGTGGAAACTCTGAGCCCAGAACAATCAACGATGACTATTCCATCAGTGTCTCAACTCTAAATGAATACAGTATTATAGGGTAGTGGTATTGGGATTACCTCTATTTGGGAGGTTATCTAGGAGATTCTTAGCAGAGTTTGTTCCCTCTTACACCCAGGCAGACTGCTATTAGCTAAATAAACACACGAGACGTATGCCGAGTTAAGTTGCAAAAAGAAGAAGTTTACTCATGGTTTCAGTTCACATATACAGCATCTGATCAGAGGCGTCACTAGACGCGCGTCACCCGGGAGCAGGAGGGCGGGGAGACGCGTGTCACCCCCTCGCCCCCCGGGCGCCCTGCGATCCTCTTCCTCCGGCGTCCGGGGCCTTCTGAGAAGGCCCACTACATCGCTGCGCTATTTATTCTTTTTTCGTGCATGTGCAGAACGTTTCTGAGGGCAAGGACTGCCCGTTTGCCCTCAGAAATGTTCTGCACATGCACGAAAAAAGAATAAATAGCTCGGCAACGCAGTGGGCCTTCTCAGAAGGCCCTGGACCGCTGGTCGTGGCGGACACTCCGAGGCTTTCTCCGGCTCCGAGGCCTGGAGAAGGCCTCGGAGCGCCTGCCCGCGTCACCCGTCCAGAGGCTCTGAGCCCGGGAGAAGGTCTCGGGACGCTCCAAGGCCTTCTCCTGGGCTCGGAGCCTCCGGATGGTGATGTGGGCACGCGGGGCTCGGAGCCTCCAGATGGTGACGTGAGTGGGCGCCCGTTTCACCTTTATGCGCACATCACCCCCCCGGCAGCCCACCCCATCCACCACGCTCCAGCGACGCCATTGCATCTGATTAAGATCAGAGGTTATTCTAACTTAAAGGATGAAGCTCCCCCTACAGCTAGGAGCCTCCTGCATGAGGTCTGCTTGGATCATGGCCACCATTCATCAGAGCTCAGGCATGCCACGTCCTTCCTGCTTGGAGTCAGATAGTAAGAGAGTGAGAAAGAGCAAAAAGAAGGAGGAAATAGGTCAGGGGCCACCAGTAGCGTAACTAGGTCCGGTGGCACCCGGTTTGGGGGGGGGGAATTGGCGTTCCTATAGAGTAAACATTGTTGTGGTCGGCAGGCCGCGGCGTGCTCCGGGGAGGGGGGTGCCGCGCTCCGGGAGGGGGGCGCTGTGCTCCGGGAGGGGGGCGCCGCGCTCCGGGAGGGGCCGACCCACCGGGACCCTGCACCGGGCACCCCCCCAAGTGCGAACCCGGCCGGCTTACCTCCTCCTGCTGCTGTTACGCGCTCCACCATCGTTACAGAGAGAGAGGTCCTTTGGGGTGAGGTGAGCCCGCCGGCGGCGCGAACTTCCACTGAAGGAGTCCGGCGGCGGGGGGAATTGAAGGCACACACACTCACTCACTCACTTCCGCTGAAGCCTAAACTGAATCAGTTCAGGCTTCAGCGGAAGTGAGTGAGTGTGTGTGTGCCTTCAATTCCCTGCCGCCGCCGGACTCCTTCAGCGGACGTTCGCGCGGCCGGCGGGCTCACCTCACCCCAAAGGACCTCTCTCTCTATAACGACGGTGGAGCGCGCCTCTGTCCAACTCGAGCCCGCGCTGCTGCTGTCTTCCTCCTGACGGAGCGAGGCTCTCTCCATCAGGAGGAAGACAGCAGCAGCGCGGACTCGAGTCGGACTCGGCGCCTCCACAGCAGGCAATGCCTGGTTCAGCTGAACCACGCGCTCCACCGTAGTTACACTACTGGGGGCCACACCCCTTCCTTTGAACACAGAGAGGTCAAAGTAAAGGTCTCTCAGGTGACCAGGCTATACCCTTCCCCCCCTAGTGTCCAAACAGCCGAAAGCTGCCCATTTCCAATAAGTGGAACATGGCAGTAGCTGTGGAGTCTGGCCATCTAGAGATAGGAAGGAAACATTCTTGTAACCCAAGTGTTGATGTCAGGAAATGGTTAAACATTCACCTTGTTTGACTGAGCCGGACTTTGCTAAACATGTTACTTGCAGACCAGGTCCAACTCCCCAAGGCACTTAAATGTATGTGCATGTATGCATACCTCACTCACCTTAATGGACTTTAAGAGGCACGTGTTTAGACTTGGGGCCATAATCAATAGGCCCTCATAACAAAGATCAGTTATTCCTATAAATATTCTTTGTGCACATTCATTCTGCCCACTTTTACTACTAAAGGGGGAGAAGATTCAAAACAGAGCTGGGTGCCAGAAGTCTTTACATCTAGGGCACATACTTAAGATTGCTTAATGCAGATTCTTTACCCTGGCCTTTAACACCTTTTTACCACCCAGCTGCACTCACAACCAGAGTGCTTAAAGAGTCGTTAAATGGCTGGTTTCCTCAGGCTTTCAAGATGTGCTAAGGGGCGACTTGGGGATTCTGCTATACCTAGTGATGCTGAGTAGGAAACTAATGTTGGTAGATAACCTGGATTAATTAATTCCGAATAAAATGGTGCGATTTTGTGCGTGTAGTGCCAAGAGTTGTCCTTACTTGAACTAGGAATTCCTCCATGCCAATTACAATAAGTACGGGTTTCTCAGGCTAGAACTCCATATGGTCTGAAAAATATTGTACTGTACTGCCTACCCCTTCCCATGCAATCGGGCGCAGATAGGATTGGAAATCAACATGCAAAGCATAGAAGTATGTAGAGAAAGATCCATACATGCCGACAGGCTACATTTGAAACGTTCCTGTTTGCCTGGCGAGAAGGAATATGGAACGTGATCAATATGCTGCGGTTGAGTGTTTAGCATCGATGCCAGTCTCTGAAAGTCTAATTAATAGGAGGGCCCGGAGCAGGCACCACGAGCCTCATATGCTTTACCGCGGGGTCCCAACAGAATGCAGGCATGAAAGGACAGGAGCGGGGAGGGGACGTGAAACGGGCCTGTCCTTTCTCTCTGGAAGTAAAGGGTACGTGTTCTCTCGTCTCCCCCCTGCTCTCGGTAACCAGCAAATAGCGAGAGAGAACTGATTTGCAAGTAGCACTAGCAGAGCAACCGGCTCAGAAAGCCTCCTCATGACGTCTTCCTTGGAAGGAGTCAAATAATGCACCAGGATTATGAGGAGACGATCTCCCGGGTAGCTCCTAAGATGCGTGGCGTTGTTGTTAACACATGTTTCAATTTGGGCTGGAGACTGTCAATTACCCGCTGAGCTGCGAGCCAGCCCTCAGGCGGACGTGAAAGAGGACTGTGTACTTATTAACCTCCCATGCCTAGCAGAGCCCCCCCCTCTCTCGCACACACACCTTCCCCCGCAGCCTTCTGCAAATCGCGCCGGCCTTGCTTCTCCCCCACCCAGATGGCTGTACTTTGCCTCCTCCAGCCACACGTTGCCGCAAGGCGGTCCATGGCAGACCACAGCGGAGGAGCGTTCATCCGTCATGTCACAGGACCTTGATTCATTTAACAGCTGGAAGAGAAAGGCCGTTTACCCTTTCGCAACCAGACTCCAGTTTGTTGGCAAGACGACTCCTTTTCAATGCCAGCAGCTAGTAAAGAAGGAAGGCTATCCAGGATGGCATTTTTTTTAATAGGAAACTGCAAGGTCCACAAACCATTTCGTGCACACCAAACCCCAGGCACGATTCAGCTCACACCTTATCTTTCTTGGAAGTAAGTTCCCCTAATGTCAGTGTGGCCTCCTTCCAAACACACGTAGTCAGAATCTGGGAGTAGAACGACGCTGAGACGCTGGCGGGTCGCACTGCATAAAGCCACGCCACCTAAGCTGGCTTTTGTTCCGTTTGAAAGCACCGAAAATTCCCTCGGGAGCGGAGCGGTACTTTCTTCCTCCCACCTTCAATCCAGCTCCTAAAAACAGATTGCTGTGAGGAGAGGTTAACTTCCCCTCTGGTCTCCAAAGCTGGAGCGAAGACATTCTCCAAAGGGTGATAAACATCAAGGGCCCTCTGTCTCAAGCAATTAACAGCTAATCTGTTAGCTGATCTGCAAACACTCGGGCCTTAAAGACAGAAAAGCAAATCTTATAGCCTGTGTCTCGATCCCTGCAGAAAACCCTAACACCCATTTTAAGATTTCATTTATTTCCTACAAGAACGAAAATCGGCCCCCAAGTGAATGGGAGAAACACCTGGATGCTTTACTAAACCCATATTCTGGACATGTTCAAACAGGACCTAATTCCAAATAACGGGTTTCCAGAGGATTCCAATGCTATACACATTTACCTGGAAGTAAAACCCACTTATTTCAGTGAGGTAAATAGGTAAATATTTCGAATAAATATGTTCAGCAATGTGGATAAACTGTTTTGAAGTCTTGTAAAGTCATTTCCTAAAGCTGTTGTAAATCGGGCTCACGATCCCATTCATCTCGGATTCTAAACCCTTGATTTGGAAGTTGTGTTTTGTTTAAAACCGCACCGTGACGATGAGAGCCTCGGTGGGCCCAAGAGAAACTAGGATTCATTCCCAGCTATAGAAGCTGACCCACACCAAGGTGGATGTTGGAGATCGCTTGTTTTCTGGCTGTAGTTGGTCAATTTATTTTTTTCCTCCTCGTGCTGCTTCCTTCTCTGTTGTGTACGCGCTGGTAAAATAATGCCGTCGTCCGTTTGCTTTTTGCCTCGCCGTTGGCGATCACAGCCCGCCCACTCCCCCGGCCCCAGCCTTTATTGCCGACCCGCAGTGTTTAGACTCTGAACTGCCTGCGAGCGAGCTTTGCCTGCTTGCTCCTCGACCCGCTCAGGACTGCAGCCTTCTCTCACTCCCCGGGGGGCCGGCTGGGGGCCGTCTTCTCCCGAGACACGCAGCTGCTGCTGCTGCTGCTGCTGCTGCTGCTGCTGCTGCTGCGCCGCCGCCCCTCGGCTCCCTTCCCAGTCCCGTCCCCCCTCCAGACCCAGCGCGGATCCCCTCCGCGCCTCCATCTCCCTTCGCCCGCTCACATCGCACCGCACTCCTTTCAGCCGACCACCCCGAGCCTCTCTGACGATAAACGCAACGTAGGCGGCGGCCTATAAATAATTTCCATTATGTTCAGCTGACAGCGCGAGGCGATTAATTTTAATAGCTGTATATTTGCCTGGCTCTCCTAATGCCCTGTAATGAGATGAGAAGCCACCCAGCCCCAGATGGCTCCCTCCGTCCAGCCCTCGTGCAAGAAAGAAAGAGGAGCGGTGTGGGGAGGCCGGCAGGGTCCCTCTCCTGCTTGCCACTGTTGCCAGGGTCTCCTGTTGAACCTTTGGGGTCTCGAGGCAGCCGTCCCTGGGACCTGCTCAGCCTCAGACGACTCCAGCGTGGCTGCCCTCCTTGAGCCGCCCCTCATTCTCCTGGGGTCCCTCTGCCCCTGTGTGCGGTACGGGTCACCTTCCTCCCTCCTCCCCCCTCCCTCCTCCCCAACAGGCAATGAATGGCAGCGAGGAGGGAGCCATTATTATGACACGGCACATTTTCTGCCCGCGCTCTGTAGGGCAGAGGCGGAGCTGGCTCCTCTCTCCCGCTTCGAGACGCGGCCCGGGCTTCCTAACGAGTGGTGTGAGCTGGAGCGTGCCTGTGTCTGCCTCCCTGTCTCTCCGTGTGTTTCTTTTCTTCTCGGAGGCGGTGTGTGACTAGGCGAGATGGTCGGGTGTGAAGCGATAAAGGCACACCGATCGCTGTCGCTAGGGGCGGGAGGGGATCACGGATCAAAGCCCGTCCTATTAACCTAAATATCCTCGGCTCTTGGTCTAGCGAAGCGCCCTCGCCTCCCGCCCCCTTTTCCTCCTCGAGAGGGTGTGCGGGGGGCGGGAAATGAGAGACAGTTGTGAAGGAAAGGCGCCTCCGGAGGAGCCGGCGGCGGTGAGTGAGTGAGTGAGTGAGTGAGTGTGTGTGTGTGTGTGTGTGTTTTGGTGCGGGAGCTGGGAGTAAACACGCCGCGGCGTCTCCTTCAGCAGCAGCAGCAGCCAGAACCCGCGAGCCAGAGAGCTGGCGCGCTCTCTCACTGGCGATTGACAAAAGACGAGCTGGAGAGGGACGACCGATTCCCTCCTCAGGCCAGCGCAGCGCGAAGGGGAGGGGGCGGGGGCGCGTGCCCGAGAGGCAGAACGAGAGGGCGCGCGCGGGCACGCTTGTCTGGGACTGAGCGACTTCGAGCTCCGGGAGGGGGAAACGCAGGACATTTTCAGCCCATTCGCCTCCGCCAGGTGGGATTGTGTTGAGGCGAGGAGCGAGCACCTGTCTCTCGCTCTCTTTAAAAAATGTTTTTAAAAAGGAAAGAAAGACGCATTGCTAATTACCACAGGTAATTGCATTTCTTTTTGAAGGTCATTAGAAGTCACAGGCGCTCTGTGTGTGTGTGTGTGTGTGTGTGTGTGATGTGAATTCCCTTTTATCCTGGCAGAGGACGTGTGCTGGCGCTTTCTCTCTCCCCCCTCCGCTTCTCTATGTTTTAAATGTAAATAGGAGGCGGTGGGGGTGGAGGGGGATCTCCGTATAAGCCTATTATCGACGCAAAAGGGCTACAGTCTCTCTCTCTCTCTCTCTCTCTCTCTCTCTGGCACACACACAAGGCTGCCTGTGAGGCCGAGAAGACTCACAACAAGCGAGGGGGTGTGAAGGGAAAGAAAAAAAAACCCACCCCATTCCCCGGCTTTCTTCTCGGAAGCGGAGCTGCTTCTGCAGAAGAGGAGGAGGAAAGCGGACTCGCGAAGGGGAAGAGGGGGAGGGGAGAGAGGCACCCAGGGGGCTTCCTGGAGGGCTGGCACAGCTTGAGAAGGGGAGGGGGCTCGCAGGTCGACCTCGCCCGGAGTCTTCCCGAAATGTTCCCAAAGGGTGGAGTAAAGCGGGGGAGGAGTGCCGCCAGGCAGCAAGAACGACCCAGCAACCCCCCCCCCCCCCGCCAGGGCGAGGCGGCTCTCCAAGTACTGTGCTCGCTTGCACTGGTCACAGACAGACTAGTGGCGAGAGACTGACTGGTGCTGCTCCCTTCGGTTCGGACTTTCAGGTGAACGTGGGAAACAAACGGGAGTTTGTAGATTTCCACCTCCACCCCGGTGTGATGTACGAGTCGAGGTTTCGAAACTGGAGGTTGCTTCGGTGCCTCGTGGCAGACTGACGCCTACGTGCCCTGCACTGACTGGGGCCATCATCAGAGTCTGTCAGGAGGCTGAAGCAACGCTGTGCGGGACCAAAGGTGGGGGTCCAATGGGGCCTTTTCTGTTACTAACAGACTGTTAGGCACAGAACCAGACAAATCACCAGTAGCATTAAGGTGCTGCTGGACCTCCTCAGTCTCATAGGCCTTTGTGAGCTAGCCTGCCCCTGTGCGTTCGCAACACAGTCCCTTATTAAAGGGGAAGTGAAAACTAGGCCGCAGGTCTTTGAAGCCTCAGCATGTAATAACATTTGAAATATCACTCTGCTTCTCCCTGGGCACGTTTGGACACGACAGATCCAGGCACCTGCCCACAGTTAGTAAGGGAAAGTCAAAATTTAAACAAACAAAAATCCAGAGACTGTAAGTGACCTGACCATCTTCCTAAGATGGAAGGGTGGGATATACATTTTAAAAATGAATACACAGATAAAAAATCTATTTGACAAATGGAAGCCATCACCCAAAACACAATTGTGCCAGCAGCTCCCCTCCAAGCAAAAACATTTCCATTTGTATATCTATATGAAAAATTAGAACACAATAAAAGATCAATGACACCTATCAAATTGAAGTGTATCCCTTTCATGATGCACCCCAAGCCTTCGAAACAGTACAATATCAGCATTACAAGATGTCATTGCCTTTCATTTCTTTTGACCAGCTATAGAATATGTACTCTTCTGTGTCCTGGGAAAAGTCTAAAAGACACTTTCTCAAAGAAGCATCTGGATTCATTGTAGGAGGTCAGTAACATGGACTGCAAAGCCAGTGCTGAGAACTGTGGGAGAACCAGGCTAGAAATGCACTAAAAGAGTTCATCAAATCTCATAAATGACATACAGTTGGGTATCCCCTAACTTTTTTTCAATCTATTCTGATTACACACACACACACACACACACACACACACACACACACACACACACACACACACACACACACACACACTCCTATTTATTTTAGCATAAGTGGCTATTTCCTGTGTCAGCTGTTTATGTTGTATTTTGTTTGCTTCCTTCTCACTCCCCTTCAAAGGGTGACTCCTCTACCATGTTCAAGGTTTGGAATTAAAAGGAGTTTCCTTCTCCTAACTGGAAGTTAGAAGTAAGAAGAGTGGAAAACACATTTAAATTCTAGCAATCCCAAAATGATTAATTAATGCAACCAAGATGATTAATGCAACCAAATATAAATAATGCAGTGGAATCAATGCATATTTATCTAGAAGTAAGTCCTATTGTTTTCAGTGGGACATGCTCCCAGCTAAGTGTGCATAGGATTGCAACCTTAAAATGCCATTGGTTTCCTTGGGTGAACCACACATATGCTTAAATTAACTCCCGTTGAAATCTATGTGACTTAAATGCTGCATTTAGGTAGCTTGCACTCGCATTGCACCCGCAAAGAAGTGATAGAAATGCTTCTCTAGCTCAGTCTATCCATAGTGCAAAAGTGACAGGATAAATATGAAGTATATGTATAAGATCTCAGTCTGTGGTAGTAAGTTATGCATACCTCTGGTGCCTCAGTGGCTCTAGGTCTACAAACAGCTCTCTCCAGGAATCTGGACTCAACACTTTGATACCAGTGGCTCATAACTATGTGCACAGGCCTCTAAGGTTTCTACCAATCTTCTTCTGTTCCCTGGAATCCATCCACAGCAGAGCACAACCTTCAAGTCTAGAGCTTTATAAAGTGTATAACAAGTAAAAACATGTCTCCAAAGCTGACCAGTTCACAATCGTTTCCACTGCCAAACGTTTTTGTGTCCAACCTGACACAAAAAATTAAATTGCATGAATTGCAGGTAATGATAATGTTTCTATAGAAATGAAGATACATGTTCCTATCATACAGCAAAATGGAATATAAGTGCAATTCCAGACTACATTTGAGAGACTAAAAATACAGTTTTCTAGCATTCAAACCACATGTGGGTTGCATAACAAGACTATAATCCTTTTCTAGTTACTTGTGGGTTTGGTGTGTGTGTGTGTGTGTGTGTGTGTGTGTGTGTGTGTGTGTGTGTGTGTGTGTGTGTGTGTGTGTGTGTGTGTGTTTTAGAATCTGTGTTAGATAAGAATGCACATATTCTAGAAAAAACCCCACAAAAAACAAAACAAAACCACCAACACAGGTGTCAGTAAAACATCTCTACAGTTCACAAAACACTATCTTGGAGTAATCAAAGTAGTTTTTTCCTTTTCCCCCTTGCAAATATCTGGTGAGAAATCCCCTTGTCAGACCCCTTCTCAATCTAGTTCATTCTAGCTCCCTTTCTGCCAAGGCCAGCTAGCCATCTGGGCCCATTCAGGGTGTGGGTTTAGACAATAGCTTTTCATATGCAGGCTATCTTGCTTAACTGGACAATAAGGGGAGTTTATCAGATAAGAAAGACTGTATTATTCAAACTGCTATATTGCTGGGCAGAACTCATGGACAATTAGGGCATAAGCAAATGTTATGCACATTTAACTCTCATTGATTTATATGGGACAGAGTTATGCAAACTCTTCCATTGAGATAAATGGGATTTAAAATGCTTAACTTAGGCTGGATTGTGCCCAATATGTTTTGGGAAATGAATGGGGACCCCAGGGTGCATTGATGGGCATTACAGTGATCACATTTGTAATATTCTCTGATAGTTGGGCCTTTTGTGAGAGACCTTAATCCTATCATGATGTAACATATCTTAAGGGTTGCCATTACAAATGCTTGCATATCAATATGTGGGCCATCAATAGCCCAATCTGCTAAAAGGTCAATATGGCATCCAATACTCCAGGGCATGTTTTTCATCCCAGTGATTGCTGATCACTCAAAGCACATCTAAGACTGGTATAGTGCTGAATCATTTCAGGGGCTCAAATTGTCTTATAACTAGGAAATCTTTTTGAGCCATGGCCAAAACTATTAGAAGCTCAGAGATGTCACTAGCTGAAAATGGAAGAGAAGTTTTAGAAATAGTGGACTCAGAAATCAATATCTTATCAAGATCCCTACTGCACTTTGCAAAGTGTATGAGGACATGTGAATTGCACTTTAGCTTTATATGGACACTAATTATTTTCTGCATCAATTGACATGGATGGAAATTCACCATTGTGGAAATATCCAAAGATGGAATAAGTAGTGAAATACTTCCCAGTAAAATCATTTGGTGAGTGAATGTTTTGAAGTAATTTGAGAGACAGAAAAGCCTGCCTAGGCTTTTCACTCAGCATGCAGTGCTTAGAAGGATTTCCAGCCCAAAACCAACACATTCTTCTTCCATGGCACACAGCTCATTCCTAGTTCCCAATATCAAATCAGATTGTACATAGGTTCTCACTCACTTGTCTTACTCGGACATCTCCAGCAGTCACCAAAGGGTGGCATTATAAAGGTGTAGCTAAGTAGATACTAGCAGCGTACTTCTAGTTTCCAAGGCTGTGAAGAAATAGGGTGGACCACCACCCCACTCCAGAAGCTGTATGACTTATGCTTCAAAATACTCGATGTGGGAGTGTGAATGTTATATTAGTTATAGCATAAAGATTTTAAGGCCACAGTTTTCAGGCTGCACATGTATTCTGCAGTAAAATTGTTTGTTGCTTCAAGACATTCTTGACCAATGTTATGTAGTGGTAGACATCCAAAGACAAGATGAGGAACTCTCAGAAACTGAATTCTCAGGTCTTTGTTCATTCATTCCCAACACTGGTACACTTTCTTGTGCATATAATTCCACTTTGTAGTATTATATGAGATGTGATGCTGCTGCTGATGGAGAGCATTTTGTATGTGGGTCCTCGTGGTGCTTTAACTGAAGGAGAAAGAGAGGCAGAACTGGGCAGGGTGGGTCACAATGCAATAGGAGGGGAACCAAGTTCAGTGCATTAGCAAAACAGATAAAAACTCAACTGTTCTTGACATGTCGAACATCTAATCATAGGGAGCAAGTAGAAACCCATAAGTGGAAGAGGTTCTGAAATGAATGGAAGCAAACACGATAGAAAATCCTGACAAGATGTCTGTTCTAGTATTGGTTCTGGATATAGCGATCATCACATGGCCAGGAGTGGCTTTTATTAGCTTTATCTGGTTTGCCAGCTGTCTGTGGCCCTATTTAAAGGATGATTCTCTAAAACTTTAGTTATCCACACATTAGTTACATCTTGGTTTACTGTACTGTGCTTTACACAAGGCAACCTCTGAAGTCAGTTCAGAAGCCTCAGGTGATCCAGAATGTGGCAGCCAGGTCACTATTCAGAAGGCGCTGCATGGATCCTCTCACGGTTCCGTGGTTCTGGCAGCTCCACTAGTTACAGATACACTTCTAAACCCATTTCAAAGTGCTGACTGACTTTTAATGCCCCCTACACATCCTGTAACCAGGTTACATTACTACTCCCATATGAACCTGCCTGATCTTTAAGATCATCAAGAGAGGTCCCTGTCTATATAGCTCACTGCTTACAGAAAACCAGAGGGCCTTCTTCTCTGTAGTGTTCCCCTGCCTGCCCTCCCAAGAGATATTACATTGGCTCCTTCTCTGTTAGCTTTCAGGAGCAGATGTAAGACTTTTCTGTTTGAAACAGCTTTTAATTCGCTTCTATCTTGATTCTGCAACATCTGCTGCTTGTATTGTATGATTTTTTAATTGTTTGTATACTTTGTTATTGTATACTGTTTATTGTATACTGTTTTATTGCTGTTCATGATGTAAGCTACTTCGGGCAATTTTATCAACATCATGTAAATAAGTAAAATAAATTTTAAAATGTGCTTCAGGCCCATCCCCAACAACTGTAACTGAAAAGTTCCTAGAGTTGACGACAAACACACTGCCTCTGCCTGTGAGTGGGACTGTAACACACAGTCAGCAGCCTGGAAACAGCCTCAGGTTAACATGGGTAGATTGCTCTCTTAGCCCTACTATGGAATGATAAGGTGTCACTCATCACTGGGACTCTCCAGGTTCCTCAAGGATGAGTGCTGTATTTTCCCTATCTCTGTGGTGTGCAGACATTGGAACTGCTATTTGTACTAAAATAACTGGATAATTCCCTGTGAGAAAGCTTTGCATCACCTTGTGAACTGTGTCTTTGGCATATTTCCTAATGCAGCTTTGCTCCTCCTAGGGATATTCAGGAACATCAAAGGCAGCAGGAGCAACATCTCCACTCAGGTGCATTTGAAAATGACAAGGGTTGAGGATCATATATACATGGGAGTGTGCTCTTGCTGCACCCAGAAACATTTCTTCCTTAATGCTCTCTGTGTCTGCTCAGAAGCGAAGTATGCAAGGCTGGCTGATGTGGGTAGTGAATTCACATTTTGGCTCTTGAAAAGTACTCCTGTGCTGGGCTATTCACTGACTTATCCAAATTGGTTTTGGAGGAAAAAGTTACATTGTGAGTTAGAAATACTACTGGCTCTTTGCTCCTCATCATGAACCATGTAAATAAGGGATACATTCACAGCTACTGTTCATAGCTGAATGATGGCACCATAACATGTTTTGCTATGTTAAAGCGTTACAAAAGAAAGATCACATTCTTCATATTACTTCATCTCAAACACTGTACATTTCAGTAGAGGCAGTTCCTGGGTAGCTGCATTAGACATCGAGTCATGGAATAATATATAGCATGCCTGTGTGAACCATTGCTACATCGCATAAAGTACGACGAATGGTATTTATTTCCTGGGTATGTGCCAAATAGATAGTCAAAGGCTCTCTTGACTCTTGCTCTTGCTTCTGTAGTCATAGGTTGGGTAGAGACTAGAGTTCTGGTACTGATCTGAATGCACGTAGGATTATAGCAGCCTGATCCGCAGTCCAATTGCTCTGAAGAGCTGGGATTTAAGGCGAGTCTGGCGTTCATTTCGCTGTGCTTCGTGACTCATAGCGTGAAGAGCAGTGTGAATAGTGTGCTGCCGAGGAGAGGGACAGTGTGAATTATGCTCCGATTATGCATTTAGTTCCCTCCACCTCCCCCCACCTCCAAGCAGGTTGAAATATAACAGGCTACGCTAATCTACTCTCGAGCCAAGCGACATGGTGGGGCGTCGCGTTGTTTGCTACATCACCACCTTTGCCTGCGTTTGGCTGTAAGAAGTATTATACCTGTCTAGGTCCCTTTTATCTCGAATCATAAAATATGTACAGCGATTACCCTAGACACACTCTTCCAAATGGTCCTGAAATGGGGTTATCTGAGGTCGTGCGGGTTTAAGACACAACAAGGCAACTTGGGACTCCTTGGGAGACAGAAGGCACTTTGCAGTTTACTTCCGCCGTCTCCCCCCCCCCTCCCGCGAGTAAATAAACTGGGGCAGAAAAGGGTCTCTCTGGGGAAAACAGAGACAACAGGCTGTTGTCTAGAGTGGAGTCATAAACGGGATTTAAAAAAATAAATAAATGAATGCATTAAAAGAGCTGTTAACCGTGCCTCGGACTGGAACAGTTTCTAATCAGGAAAATGACAATATTGAAGGGGGAAACGTGCTGAATACATAGCAAAGAGAAGTGTCAATTAGAGAAGACCAGGGAGAAAGCCAGGGCGCATTTTAGCTGGCTGTTCAATGGGAAGGGCACCGGGGGTCGTCATTGGGTCCTGATGGGAGGGAGGAGCGCTTCATGCGGGCGAGGACTCACTAGGCCTTTAGTCCGGACTCATTTTTCGAGGGGGGGGGGCGGCAGACGGGACAGGACTGTGCAAAACAATACTAATGACGTGTGAAAGAAATATTAATCAAATTAATAATAATAATATGGTAGATGGTTATCTGAGGATGTGTAGAGTTCAGTTCGCACCTCTCTTTTTAGACACGCGGGAGGGGCGTTTGTCAAACCTGGGTCTCTGTAGGAACTGAGATACCGAAAAAGAACATCCCTGCCCTTTGGGCTGCTCTCTCGGTTCTCTTTCCACCTTCTCCTTTCAGATGCACCCACCCCACTGGCCTGGAAACGCGAGCTTGAGCCCGCATTTTGCCGCGGCGGCGGCCCAGGCCCCCAGCCGGGAGTCGAGGGAGGCAGCCCGTGGAGCTCAGCTGGGGGAGGAGGAAGGGAGGCTCGGCTCCCGCAGTGTTTGCTGCAGTCCGTGTGCTCTAGGAGGAAGGAAGCCGGAGACACTCGCCCCAGAGGCGGGCGGCTGTGACTGGTGGGAGGGGGTAGCAACTGCGGAGAAGCCGGAGCGAGAGAGCCGCCGCTCGCCTCGCTCTTATCTGGGTCAAGAGGGTTACAGCGCCACAGAGCGCCTGATAGGTAGCGAGAGACTAGACGAGACGAGCTCGAACGGCGCTGCCGCGGCTGCTGTGGCTGCCAGAGATATTACGGCACCCTCGAAGAGGAGGAGGAGGTGGAGGCGGCGCGGCTGCTTCGCGATCTGGCAGCCGCCCCCTTCCTCCTCCTCCTCCTCCGCCCTCGGAGCTGAGCCAAGCCCAGGTGCGCTGTGGTTTCGCTCCCGCTCCAGCAGCCAGCCTCGTCCCTCCCACCCCCAGGCACCCCGAGCGCCGCGGAGCTGACTGAGGCCGACCCGACCCAGCCCTGGCCTTCGCTTCTCCGAGGCAGACCCCGGTCGTCGCAGGGAAGGAAGGGCAGGCAGCCTAGGCCTTGCGTCGCCCTTGGACGCGGAGCTGGCGGCGCCCGGCCGGCTTCGGAACATCCCGCCCCAGCCGGCCGGCTCCAGCAGGCCACAGCAAATTCCAGAGACTTCGAGCGCGCACGCCGAAGGTGGCAGGCTCGATCCAGCCCCGGCCGGGCTTCTCAGCCGGATTAATCCTCCTCGTGTCTCTGGCACTTGGAGCAAAAGCACTTGACGCGCCTGTTGGGTGCCATTCACCGCCCCTAGAGCTGAGTTGCACAAGGAGGAGGAGGGAGGGGGGGGGCAGACTGAGGCGGGTCGAGAATGCCAGACCCTTATAGATGAATAATGAATTCAGTACTGATGCCTTTCTGGAGTATGTTAAGGCTGCAGCCCTGGGGGCTAAGAAGACCCGAGATGGCAGAAGACAACAGTGTGCCCGGGCAGGCTCACTTGGCCTGCACGGGTCGAGTGAAGTCTTGTGCACACTTACCTGGGAGTAAGTCTCATTTGATTAAATGCTTGACTTTGTGACTTTACATATTAAAATAAAGATTATCATGCACATTATTTGTTTACTTCCGAGTCAACGTGCACGTCTGTGCTAGTCAATCTTTCTTTACTCGTGGCAAGGGGACGCACATAAGCCCCGACACCACCTTATTGTTCCGGCTCCTTAGTCAATGTTCTCCTAATCCCTATAACTGGGGCGGCGGTGCGGAGTGCCGGACTCTCCCTCCCTGCAGGAGGCAGCACGCAGGACCGGCGCTGGAGGGTTAGCTGCCGCCACTCAGCCCAGCCTTGGCTGTGACCCAGCATCACATCGCAGCTCGCCAGCTCGGGATCTCAGCCAAGGCAGGGAGCCAGCCGATGGGCGCTGCTGCAACCGCCCTGCCTGCTGCTGCTACCCGGTGCACGTTGTTGCTGCTGCAGCCTTCCGCTCCTCCTCCCCTCCCTCCCTCCCTTTCCCCTTCCACCCCTCCCCCCTTGTCGGTGCAGCCGCCTCCGCTCTGAGCCCCCCTCGCAATGCAGGGGATGATGGATCGTGCCTGGCGGGGGTGATTTGGTGTTGATCGCACATTATCACTGGCAGGTTGGACTGGTTGCTGATGGACGGCTTCTACCAGCGGCGCCTGCCCGTGCACATCCAAAGAGGGAGGGAAGGAGCCGTTCGCTCGCTGCTAATCTGCTTTTAGCTCCTTCCTTCCTCCCTTCGCCAGCGAGCGAGCGAGCACGCGTAGGACAGCGCTGAGCATCTGTCAGAACATCTCGACGGGTGACACTTGCCTTCCGCCCACCACCACCACCACCACCAGCCCCACGTTTCCGCCCCTGGCAGCTCAGAGAAGGCGCAGCGAGCAGCTTCGCTTTCGATCAACCCCATAAAAGCTGTACTGGGGGGGCACTCTTAATTCGCCCCCCCCCCCAGCTCCAAAAGGAGCACGTTTAATGTTGACTCAGCTCAAGTGAGAGATCGTGGTGGAGAGGAAGCGCTTCACATAGAAGACACTCCGCTCTTGGCCCTGCTGCGAAGCTGGCTCAGTTGCTCGCCAGCCTCCTGCAGCGCTGGGTTTCGTAACGAGAGGGCAGGAAAACCTTGGCTAACCTTGGCTTTCCCGCGCCGCGGGCCTGGGAACAGGCGCCGCCGCAGCCGCCGGCGGCCTCACTACGCGGGGCCTCTGCGGCTGCAGTGGAAACCCCACACCCCAAGGCCGCCATTCACAAACGCGATCCTGCAGACCCCCAGCGTTGAAGCCGATCGGTGGGGTCCGTCCTCCTACTGGCATCGCTGGAACGCTAATATTAAGGGAAGGACCCGCTGGAAGTCCACCAGCCACGGACCCTGTTGGCTTTGGACTGTATTCATTGGCATAAAAATGGGGCATGTCTGGAGTAAAGATTGTGGATTGTAGCCAGGCGTCCAAACCTGCACACGTTCACTTCCGAAGGAGATCCAAGGCTTTAAATGACACATTTCTCGAATTATAAAAGAGTAGCCTGAGTAGCAAAAACAAGAAAGCTGACAAAAAGACGTCACAAACCCAAAGGAACTGTGACCCGTGAGTTTCCTTGCACTCACGACCCTTCTTCACCAGATACACTGCCTTCGCCAGGCATCTGTTGACGACGTAATCCATCATCGTCTCTGAGGCTGGTGTGTTAATTTACTCCCAGGTTAGCGAGTTGTACTTAGGATCGCTGCCTTTTTCCCCATCCTAAATGCAATTTCACATTTCTGAGAGATGGTGATGTCGTGATTAAGAAAGCGATTCTTATGAATCCGGAAGTCTTCGATGGAATATCCGAACACGTTCACCGATACCTCAGTCCTATGCTATTGATTCAGACGTGTCACTCAGAACATTACATTGAGTGTAATGCGCCATCGTAATGCGCCACCCATGGGGGCTTACTTCCGGGTGTATGCATAGGATGCAGCTTGACTGGCCGGAGGCAAGTCACTCTGCCAGTGCCATCTGCAATCTGGGGACCACAATACTACTGACCTACCTCAGTAGGGCTGTTGTAAGATCGCAGAAAGAAAATGGGTGCCTGCCAAGCTTTTTGGTCACTTTAAGGCTCCATATACATTCTAAGCATTGTAATCTCAGCAGCCAGCGTGGTTTCTACATTTCGTGCCGGACGATTGTTCAGAACTCAACGCCTGATCAAGAAGAGCGTCCAGGGGCAAGTTTCGTCACTATTCAGGATCAAAGCAAAGGCTTGGGGATACGTGCGTGCGTATGTGTGTGTGTGACAGTGTGAGGGGGGGGCACAGGGGCTTGCTTGCAGAGACCTGGGAAGGGAACAAGTTCCCTGCACTTCAACTGGGCACAGTCTCCCAAGCTGGACTGTGCGCAACAGCCATCCATTTCCCCAGGACTTAGCCCTGCCCCTACAAAGCCCCTCAAAATGAACTGAAGTGGCAAGAGCAGTGCCGGGCGAATTGACCCTTAGTCATCATCAAGCAGTTTTGGCTGGGGGGCGGGAACCGGTCAGAAGCAGCCGGCGTCCACAGAAAAGGTTAACCCGTGGGGCTGCTGGGCATGCCACCATTCAGTGGCTGCTGCTTTACTAGCATGGATTTTGGGGTGTGGGTGGGTCTCGTCGATATAAAGGAAGGGTCTGCTGTGGTCTCCGCCGCGATCTCTTCTGGCCCCAGAGAGGCCGCCTGGACTGGCAGGCAGCCTTCCCAGCGTTCTGGGGTTAACTCCTCCCTGCAGGTTCAGTTCGCGGAGGATTGTTTTCTGTTTGGAAATCGGAGAAGCGGGGAGGCTATTGACAGGGAAGCGAGCGCTCGCTTTCCCTCTGGAGAGCTCAACAGCTGCTCTCGGGCGGGCAGCGCCTTGAAATCTATTTAAAGAGAGGGAAAGGGGAGGAGAACAAAGCGGCGATGGATGGAAGGAAGGAAGGAGGGAGGGAGGAGGAGGGAGGGGGAGGGGAGGGGAGAGGGGGAGGAGGGAGGGGAAGAGGACAAGTCGGAGGGGAGAGGGAGAGAGGAGAAAACGTCGGAGCAGTCGCTTTGCAGCGCGCATCAAGTCCTCGCATCTGTACATGCTCGGTCGGATCGATGGCAAGAAGAAGGGATAATATTTGTCAGCTGCCGACCTTCGCCTTCTTTTCCCCACCCTCTCATTCCAAGAAAAGGAGAGGAGGGGGAAGGCTTTCTGGCTAAGAGGCATTTCCTCCCGATGCAATAAAAACTCAGTCCACGACTCCCCGGCAAAGAGAGATCCGAAGCAGTGAAGCAGCCGCCCCTATTCACCACTCAGCACAATCGCAGTGCCGAGATTGAAATCGGTTCACCTCCCTCCTGGCCTACAATGTAGATAAAACAAAAAATGGGGATGCAAAATAAGCCCCTTGCCTACCACGATCTACACTTCGATCCTCAACACGATTATTTATTACTGTATAACCCACTGTGACTGATTTCAAAAAAGAGTAACTTCCACTCGATCCATCGTACTGTGATTTGGGTTTACACTGCACCTCATAGACTTGGTAGACTTGGACCTCAGCGGAACTTCCATCTGTAAGTAAGTGAATGTGCTTGGGGTAGCACCTTAACACCCCGATATTCAACACATAATATGTGAGTCAGCAGCTCTGTGGAAAATAGTGGGGCTTCTGTCCAAGAAATATGTCTGGGTGTGGGAAGCGCATCAACCCAAATGGTTCGTGGTTCTACGCAAACTAAATGGTAGTCAAACTAGTTTTGAAATTAACAATCATCTAAGGAGTAGAGTAGAGAAGGGAGCAGGACTTGAGCGGGGGTGCTGCCAAACGAGACGTGGTGCAGCTAGATCCTGCACAGGACTGGAAACTTCTTCTGGAAGCCCAACTAATTTGCATTGGGGCGGGGGGCTATGAAAGGCAACGACTCGCTCCTAAATTGGGGGGCACCAAGTTGGTGCCTCCAACCCCACCCACATCATTTACTTATGCTGATAGCCTGGACTCAAGCCAAATGGGCCTGACACCAGTATCCTAAAGACAAAGGAGGAAACGAAACACTTCTGAGTTCGGCGGTAAATGGGACTGTTATTTTTATGTACGATGGCGCGTTAGTCCTGTCTGGCTTCGACCAAGGGCTTAGCTGGGCTGTGGATCGGGGCTCCATTCCCTCCCCCAGCACTTGGCTTCCCAGCGAACATGGTCCGCATTTTGCACTGAGGTAGCAGCGTGTTTCCTTTCGCGATCTGCAGGAGGGAGGACCGAGGGAGTGCAGGAGGGAGGGAGCAGGCTCCAGATCAGACGAGGCCGAGCCCAAGTCCCAGGTGCGTCGAGCGCACACAAACGTCTCGAACGCAAGCGAAGAAGACCGAACCACTTCACGATCTCCGCGGTTCAGCCGCGGTTCAGCCAGCCTCCTCCGGCGGCGGTGAAGCATTACCAGGCATCTTCCGAGGGCCCTGACGTGGCTGAGAGGGAGCTAATCGCAGCTCGATCTTTCCTTCAAGCGGCCCTTTGTGCGTCGCCCCCCCCCCCCGGTGGGAGAGGAAGCGAGAAGCTGCACTAGGGGAGGGGGCGGTCCGCGCCTGGAATACAACAGGAGAGAGCCAAGGGCCCTGGCCGCCAAAATATAGATTTCCTGGGGGGAGGGAAATGGAAAGCGTGAAGGCACCAGAGGGCCCCAAATGTTCCCAAAGGCTGAAAAAGGACGGGCAGCAATTTTAGCATAAGACTCCCCCCCCCCAGCCCAATTGGTTTCGATGGGGTTTATTTTCACATAGAAGTGCTTGGGTGACTCCAATTCTGAACGCATTTATTTAGAACCAAGTTCCACTAAAATAAATCTGACTTGATTTTTTAAGTCAACGCGTCCAGGCTCTCAGTTCCTGGATAGAGTGGCTTACAGAGCGCGTAGCCGTGTTAGTTTCTTGCAGCAGCAAAAACAACCAAGAGCTTGAAGCTGAAGCACCTTCAGGACTACTAAACATTTTTTTCAGCATAACTATCTGATGAAGTAGATTGTGGTTCATGAAATAAAGCTTATGCTAAAATAAATTGGTTAGGCTTTAAGGATTGAATGCTACAAGGGATACTGTAGCAGTTGCCTGCACTGAGCAGGGGGTTGGACTAAATGACCTCCAGAGTCCCTCCCAACTCTAACATTCTATGACATATTAAAGCAAAATGAAAAATGAAGCAAAATGAAATGTAACAGAAACACATTTTACCCATTTATTTCAGTGGAATGACTCATTTCTGTGGCAGCCTACAAGGTATCTCAACCAGGAGAGCAACTTCCACTGGATTGTACTGTGAATTTGGTTTACCCACCGTCACTTCAGGCAGCAGATTGGGCAGGAGCACCCATCTCTGTCCCGCTACTTGCCTCCACTGCTCCTCCTTCTCCCTACACTTCCTGGATTGGAAAAGGAAGAGGGGAAAACGGAACTGTGGAGGGGAGGACAGTGCTGAGCTAGAACATTGGGGAGGGAGGAAGGAACAGAGGCTGCTGGCACATCATCCAGTAAGGGGAGCCAGAATTTAGCCCCAGGTGCCCCAGGTGCCAGGAGGTCATCTTGGGCCAGCCCTGATCTCAGCCCAAGATCAGGATTTCAAAAAAGTGAAAGAGGTTGCATACAATTAATAAGGCAATCCAGACTCAAATTATGGGTTTGAAAATAGCTAAAGACAGCACATTTTGGTTCATTTTCTTGAAGGTAAAGTCCAAAGAAATTCATGGGTCTTTACCAGCAGCGTTGCGACGACACGCGTCACCCCAGAGCGGGGGTGCGCGTCGCCCTTAAGGGGGAGGCTCCGCCCCCGCACGTGACGTCACGCGCAGGAGCAGAGCGCCCTCCCCGCTCCGTTTTCGGCTCATTTTGGAGCCAAACGGACACAGGGGAGGGCGGGCGGGCCCACCTTCACCTCAAAAAAAAAAAGTAAGTGGGGGGAATCGCGCGTCACCCCTGTACGCGCGACGCCCCCCGGCGGCCCGCCCCCCTGCTTCCCCCTGTTGACGCCAGTGGTCTTTACATAAGTACCAAATGAGGTGGTAGACCTGTTTCTAGGCTGAAGCGCAGCAGGTATCAAATCCCATGACTGAATGATCCTCCATATTACATCTCCATGCCCATTGAAAACTAGAGGTCAGAGAGAAAGAAAAGCTCTAGTCAAGCCTCCCTGATAGCAGTTCTGCATTTGTAGGGAGTGTCTTTTTCATAGGAAAACATTCCACTAGGAGTTCTCTCACCTGCAGCCTGGTACAGTTTTATCACTTCCTTTGTCTGAACTCAGTTTTAATGCCAAGTACATATGGTTAGCATCAAGGAGTAAAGCTGGGAGCATAAACACATGTATTATTCTATCCCAAACTCAGTTATATTGAATGTTAAGCCACTCTGCACCCAGATTCTAGTTGCATTTTCTTAGAAAGAACTCGCATTGATTTCCATGAAACTAGCAGGGGTGCTTGAAATTGCAGCCATTAGGGGTTTAAATCTTAGTGTAGCTTCCATGTTCCATCTGACTGGGTTGAGGCATCCAGTAGGCAGACTGAATTGGATTGGTCTGCCTATCAAGCTTTTTACCTAGAAGTAAATTCCAAACAAATGAATCCACATTGTGTGTGCCCAATGTGCCTGGATCTAGGCGTTGTGCTTGCTTTGGAACAACATGACCTCTCAAATATGGGAATCGTGAACAGTTATATCATTTGCAAAAATTAAGAAGGACGTGTTCCAGTTTCCTACCCCAGTCCTTTTTAACTGCAATTGCCAGTGACTGCATCTGGAACCAGGTACATGTTGAAGAAAGAAAGACACATTTGACACATTGACAGCGCAATCCTGACAAACACTCTGGCAGTGGAGCGAGTGCTTCAGCGCCGGAAGCCAAAGTGAACATGCCATAAAGCACATTCACGATGACTCTAGAGTAAGGGCCTCCAGCACAAGGCTGGCAGCCCTTACTTCACCACCGGATCGCCCCTTTGGCCGCCGGAGGAGGAAAAGTTCCCTCAGCAGGTGCAGGGGCAGACCAAGCGGCAAGGGAGGGGAGCCATTGGCCGAGCCGGCCCGGGAGGGGGCAGGGATGGTGAACGCCATATCCCCATCCCTGTTCTGGTTGGCGCGACCTTTACATGGCCTACTCTTCTGCCAGCTATGGGCCGCGCTACACCAGGAGAAGGGGCCGAACGTCCTCTTCCCCTGAGTAGACCTCCGGGCCGATCTCAATTGGCCTGGAGTGAGGATAGGATCCAGCGGGCAGCCTGGGCAGCCCGCTGGATAGTTATGCAGGATTGCTCTGTGACACATTTACAAAGCATACACCTCTTCCTTTAATCTTAATAACCCATACATCAGCCTAGTAAATAATGCAGACTAGTGTATAGGTTATGTCCTATCACTGAGCTACTATGGCCCCTCACTGTATATATAGATAGTGATGGGGTTCTGGATACAGGACTTTTATGTGACTACTGCCTCATGTATATAGTGTCCAAATGACTGTCTGTATTTTCCGAGGGAGCTTGCATGGCTGAATTGATGAAATGAATTGAATTGAATTATTGTCTGACTACTGATTAGGCTAAGGAGCCTAGAGGCCTCCCTCCCCCCCTTCCAGTCACCCCTAGAACTAGCCTTCTGAGCTCCCTAAGAAGAAGCCCCTTTACACCAGCCGTTTCACCCTCTTGGCTATTTAAAAGAGAAGGGTTGTTGTATTCTCCCACACAGAAGCGCGAGGTTTCTCATCGCCAACAATGCTTACATTCAGCCTATAAAGCTCCCTTCTGTGGAACCCTGGCAAGAGAAGCACCATTCTTTGTAGTACACAACAAGGAAATTACAGCCCTTCTGAGGGAAGGCTTGCAAACTGGGCCTTTGCAGAATCAGAAATTGAGATCTTCAGTCACTGACTCAGGAATACGTCTTGCACTGGAGTCACTGGGTTCTGTCGCAGGGAAATAAGTATTCTGAAATCACTTCAACCAACATATCTGATGGGAATGTGCCTATCACTGCAAACTTATGCATGTCTGCTTAGAAGTAAGTCTCACTGAGTTTAATGGACAGACATACAGTCAGCACACACAAGAACACTGAACGAGATGCACCAATGGTGTGACTCAGTAAAAAGCAGCATCATATGTTCATATAAGTGAAAACTACATTTACAGTCTCATTGAAAGCATATGTTTGGGTGAGTTTGGAGGTGTGAGCCATTTAAATCCTAGGTCTTATTCCCAAGTAAGGGTTGGTATGTGTCAATAGGAGCATTTAGTACTTTTAAATCAGATCATCACTGTTATCAATTGGTTGATTAGATTTTCAGTTACTTGTTAAAGCAGAGTAATAGGGAGTGGAGGAAAGGAAGGACTAACTTGATAAGGCATGGAGGGATCTTTATTTCTCAGAAAGCCAAGGCATACCTAACTTGAACTTTTGAATTTGTTGACTCAGCTCCATTTAAATCAATGGAACTAACAGTCGAATCTGGTCTAACTAGGTTGCGATGCGGATGTAGAGTCCACGTTGCATCCTAGCACTGGTGGTGCAGATGGAGTAGATCCCCAGCCACCCCGATGGGTCTACTCAAATGTGCACCAGCATGGCACACATTCGAGCGAGTGGTGTAAGTGCAGGCCTGGGAAGGGGGATAGGATCTCAGTGGAGTTGCCGCCGCTGCCAATCCCTCCCCTTCCAGGGCCCAGCTGACCAACTCCCCCTCCTGGAACTCCCCTTCCCCCCGTGTGGAAGATGAAGACCTCACTTTTCCCAGTGGGCACTCCTCAGGATCTGGGGTTGGTGGAACGGTGCCAGCCTCGGCACCAGTACCGCATGTGCACTGGGTGCCACAAATGTGCTTTATGGTACATTTGTGATACCCTAGACCACGGAGTACCACAGATTTGGACAGGATTGCACTGTAACTAAACCCAAGCACTTCAGTTTAACTGGGTTGTGGAACTTAGGTCTGACAATGGAACAGTCAGCAGTGGAACCACTGAAAATGTTGGAGATAGGCAGCTTTCGGCTGCAGCACACTAAGGGGGGCAGTGTGTTCTCTGGTCACCTGAAAGACCCTTTCACCTGGTCCTCTCTGTGATCCCTGGAAGGGGCGTGGCCCTTGACCCCATTTCCTACTTCCTCTTCCTAGCCTCGTTCCCTCTTCTTCTCCTGACTCCAAGGTAGTAAGACGTGCTATGGCTGGGCTCTCTGTCCAGCGGCCATCTTACATGCATACCACATGCAGGGAGCGCCAGCTATAAGGGGTGTTCCGTCCTAAGTTAGAGTAACCTCTGGTCAGAACCAGATGCTGTATATATGAAATGGAACCGTGAGTAAACTTTCTTTTTTATATCCTTTACCAGCCTCTGCCTCCGTGTGTCTTTTACTGATAGCAATCTAGCCTGAGTGTTTGGGATAATTCTTTTACCATAGGAGAAGGGTCTTTCACTATTACTCTGCAACTTAAACCCTACATTCTCCAAGAGAAAATACTGGTGGGAACTCAACATAAAGCCATTAGCCATCCCATTTATTTTGAATTGAATTTTAACAATAAAATAAGATAAACTGGGATAAGATAAACTGAGAGCCAAGATGGTGTAGTGGTCCTGCTATTTAACTTAGACCTGGAAGATCCAGGTTAAAATCTCTGCTCAGTCATGAAGCTTCCTGGGTGACCTTGGGCCAGTCACTATCTCTCAGCCTCACTTACTTCACGGGGTTGTTGTGAGGACAAAAGGAGGGAAGGAAGGAACCAGGTACACCACTCCGAAGTCCTTGGAGGAAGAGCAGTATAAAAATGTGAATGAATGAAATGCAAGGAAAAATAGTTCACTAAAAATATGAGATGCTATGCATGCATGCCTGGTAGTGGTAACTACCATATAATCCCACTGCTTTAAAAACAAAAACAAAACTCTAATTAAAAGTCCCCAGATAATCAGGAAATCTGTCTTTGAGCCAAGATTTCAAGAAACTTTCCATTGACTCTCCTCTTCTGCTCTAAATCAGTGTATATCCCCATTCTTCTTTGGCCGCCCAGCTGCCTTCTAGCCAGTCTTGTGTTTTCTATGGCAGCTGGCTTCAGAGTTGAGGTCTCTCCACCAAGGAAGCCCCTGATGGCACCAGCCACTTTTGGGAGGTCACCTGGGGCACCTCCCAGCTGACTCTGAGCACTCTTGGTTGCGTCAAAGGTTCAGGGTGAGAGAACTGCTAGGCCCACAGGTCAAAGGTCCTTTGGGCTCAAAGGATCTTGGGTTCACTTTATTGAGGCAGACATCTGAGGATTTAACACTTGTGTTGCTGGATTACAACAGAACAGTGATCTCAAGAGTCAGTAGGAAAAACTTTTGGATACTTCTCCAGCCTGGAATGGAAGGCAATTTCTCTCTCCAGTCATGAGCATGCTAAAAAAGAAAACATATATTTGATCTGGGCTACTGGTTAAGTCTGCAGGCAAATTGAATATAAATACTTAAGAGAGTAACAGCACAATCCTAACATAAAGATCTGCCGGGCGGTCGAGGTCGCCTGCCGGATCCTGATCTCCACCATGGGCAGCCTGCAGCAGGCAGCCCACAGCGGAAAGTCTACTTGGGGAAGGGGACGCTCGTCCCCTTCCCTGAGTGTAACAGCGGCTGGGGCTGATCGGCCTCCTCGGATTTCCACCAGCTATTTTGCTGGCAGAAGTCGGAGGAGGCCATGTAATGGCTCAGCCGATTGGTGCGGGTCAGGATTTGGCAAAGGCCGATCCCCGCCCACTCTTCGATCGGCTGGGCCTATCGACCCCTGCCATTCCCGGCTGCACCCCCCCATCCGCTAGATCCTTACCTGGGTCCAGCAGCGGGCTGGTGAGTCCTCGAGTGTTCTCAAGTCATCGCAAATGTGGTTTATGGCACGTTTGTGACATCTTTGGCCGGCGGAACGCTTATTCCGCCGGCTGAAGTTAGAGTAGGATTGCGCTCTGAATGTGCTTACCCACATCCCACCTACATGCTCAAGATGATCCAGTCTTTATACTGCCAAACAACTAATCTGGAACTACTAACACTGGTTACCTACTCAAAATTCTCAAGGTTGCATAGTCAGATCTCTGAAGGTGGTTTATCTATTTTTAACTAGCAGGTTTTAAGAGTATTTAAGGGTAATGCTCCCCACCTTTCACAGCATGCCTGTGAAGTGAACAAAGAAGAGGTTCTAATTTCTGTTTAGTTATTACGATTGTGGAACCTGTGTGTGTGTGTGTGTGTGTGTGTGTGTGTGTGTGAGAGAGAGAGAGAGAGAGAGATAGAGAGAGAGATATTTTTTTCTAGATTAGTACAGAGCACAGAATGTGATTTTATACATATATATACCCACCCACCCACCCCAGAGGCGTAACTTGCGTGTAGCGCGTGGATCAGCTGCTCCAGGCACGGGCACGGGGGGTGGGTGGGGGCAGGCGGGGGCGCATTCGCCGCCTCCGCTTCGGCCGTCTTCGTTTTGGCCGGCCCTCCCTCTCTGGAGCCCGTTTGGCTCCGAAATGACACCAAAACTGGCGGGGGGCGTCGACGTGATGTCACGCAGGCCCTGCCCCCTTGCGCCGGACACCGGGAGGGCTTCCGTCATTTCTGACCCACCCACCCACCCACCCACACACACACACAGAGAGTTAGTTAGTTAGTTAGTTAGTTAGTTAGTTAGTTAGTTAGTTAGTTAGTGGTTTAACAGTGTGTAAACCAAAACCCCACTTCAGCAAAGTGTGTGGATAACAGAGCTGGAGGAAGGATCCACTCTTAATCCACTTTGTGAACACCTTCTCTGAGAGTAGGTAAGGGGTCATTAATCTGCATAAAACCTGGCCTTGAGCATTGGCCCCAGATTGTATAGGCCAGTGGAGCTCAGGCAAGGTTTCCAGCTAGAAAAGCAGCAGCCGATGAATTTGTTTGAAGCCATTTGCCAGGCAGAAACTGTTCTTGTTTTGCACTTCACCTAATAGAACCAGAAGAAGCCATGTGCTGAGAGTTGGATGTCTAGCTAAGTATCCCTCCCCCTTCTTAAACCAGCTGGATTTGACCTTGGAGGTCTTGGTGGGGACTGCTGTTCAACTGAGGCTGCTGCTCAGGAAATATTTCACAGGGTGATTCTTCTCTCCCTTCTCTGTGGCTCCCTGGCTCAGTTTCAGGAAGAAACACAGCCACCTCCCTCTAGCATCTCCTGATCCCTGCACCTTCCTTTCCAGAAAGGGGAAAACCAAACAAACCCAGATTTATCATGTCGCTTAGCCAAAAGTACAAGAGTTTAAGTGTACAGTAATTGGTGTCCTTGATTTTCAACCTCCTAGTGATCCTAAATACATACATTTACCTACAACATAAATTCTACCTCCAATTATACCATGTCCACATATAACCATAACTAACTTGAGGACCGTGGTCTGATGTGCTTTAAAACGCAAGGAGTTCCGCGGAGCCGGGTCAAAGAAGAAAGAAGGCAACTGTATTGTGGCAGGAAATCGTTTCATGAATTTGTTTGAAGAGAAGCCATTCTCATAGGCCAGGGCCAAGGAAACATCAGCAGCTACAAGCCAGTTTTAAAAAAAAACCACGTTATAAATCCAGAGGCATCTATAAGAGAGACCTTTATGAAACAATAGATGAAGGGGAAAGGTTTATGTCCATGACGTTAGCCCTCTCTGCAATAACAACAGATCGATCCCTGCTTCTGCACAAATGCACCCACGGACAGAATGTTCGATGTTTTTTTGTTTTTTTTTTTTAAATAAATATATATGGCATACGTAAAGCCGGGAATGTAAACAGCTGCCTACACGTCGAAATGTTAATGTATAAGCACAGCGCCGTGTGTTTGGCAGCCTTTGGCAAGAGAGCCAAGAAAACAACACGCACAACTCGGGGAGCGAGTGCGTTCGGAAGAAGAGCTGAGTTGCTACCAATCGCAACGCAAGTCCAGGCTGTAAACAACAAGCGGAGAAGAGAATGCCGCGGTGGCACCGAAAAGATGAGAAAGGGATGCATTTACTGCAGCTCACTGATCTAAGGAAAATGACTGTGCAGGAAGGGAAGCAGAATCCCAAGGCTTTTCGTCCAACCCACACGAGTGGGAGAGACGGAGGAGCTGCTGCCGCAGAATTCCCCTCTTGGTTCTGCCTTGCCAACCTGGGAAACGTCGCGCGTGCGCACTGCGGCTCCAGAGGGACGGCTGCTCAGGAAGCGTGCCTTGAGCTTTCCCTGCCTCCCGAGCAGCCTCTCCTGCATCTCGCTCCAGCAAGGCATAATGCCACATTAATATGAAACGCCTTGCTACACAAAAAGGCGTCGCTAATTAGGAAATTGATGGGAAGGGGGAGGAGGGGCTGTGCTGTGCCCTGTGTTGCTTGCTGCCTGTCGGGAAAGAGGAACAGAGAAGCCCCTTATGATCGTGCCGTTCCCTTCCCCAGTGCTACAAACTTTCCTAACCTTTCTCTAATACAGGAGAGAGAGAGAGAGAGAGAGAGAGAGAGAGAGAGAGAGAGAGAGAGAGAGAGAGCGCCGAGTATCTGGACACGCAAAAGCCAGACTCGCACCCAAATGAACAGCCACACTCTGGACTCTCCCAGCTAGATTCGCAATTCAGTGAGTAAAAACACCCAAGGCCTCACTGGGGAAGGTAAACTAAGGGACTGGGCCGTACTACCTCAGACTGCAGGTGGAGTTCACGTGCTGCTCTTCCATAAAAACATTTCCCTGCGCAAAAAAAACCTAGCATGTCAGGAGAAGACTAAACTGGAATCTTTCTTATTAATATCTACATTTATATGTGGAGGGAACTTGTTTCTATGGAGCAACATTCCATCATATCAATTCCCATGTGTGGTTTGAAGTGGGACACCCCAGACATGTTTGCCACCTCAATGAGAACTAGATTCAAGCCTTTCCCCTTTGTTGGGTGATGGGCCCCTCTGTTCATTTCAATGAAATGGGGGTCTTGTTTGATGAGCTTGCTTGCAATTTTCTGGACCACCACTGATTCTTCACCACTGAAGCCTTCAACTGACCTTATCCTTCCTTTGACCCAACAAAGAGGAAGGGGGAAGACCAGAAGTCCTGCATTTGATAAGATTCTTTACTGTACAATCCTCAAATTGATTGGCCAATAGGCTTGCAGTTTAGCTGGTTAAATGCAGTTTAGCTGGTATAAAGTCTTAATGACTGGCCTTAATGAAAATAGATCACTTTAGGTTGGTGGCAGATCAGTCTAAAAGGGACACTATTTTTAAAATTTTGTGTTAATGATCAAAATCTCAGAAGAAATTATAATTTATTAAGAGAGAGAGGACCTGCCAAATGGTTAGGGTGTGTGTACAGTTGGTAATTGAGTTGAGAGTAGCATTTAAGAACATATGGTGGGATTATGGGAATGTAAATACTTTTTAGAGGAATGCACTTGAAGAAATGTTTATTATCGCAAACTAAAAGTTAACCCAGACCCTGTTCTAGCATTATTATTACCACCTGAACAGCGCAATCCTATCCAACTTACACCACTGGTGTAATCAGTGGTGCAGCGAGAACGGGAGGCCCCAGAACGGAAAAGGGATTCAAATCCCATTTGAATCCGCCTTTTGGAGGGGATTTGAATTCCCTTTCCGTTCTGGGGCCTCCCGTTCTCGCTGCACCACTGGTTACACCAGTGGCATAAGCTGGATAGGATTGAGCAGAGCTCAGCCGGTGGCATAAATTGGATAGGATTGCACTCTTCGACAGGATCGGGCTGCCCACCTTGGAAAGGAGAACAGAACAACAAATGTGTGGCTAGTTTTAAAAGGTTGGGAAATGTTCACTTTAATTAAGTTGATGACCTATCAAATTTCTTCAGTACAAGATCAATCAGTATTACATGTTTGGTTCTCAATAGTTTATTATGTTTCAGTGAGCACTCCTTTCCACAAAGTATATTTACATTTACAATGAGAAAATTCTCTTGTTTCTTTTATGTCAAAATGATACTTTGTATATGCAAAAATCAATAAACAACTTTAAAAAGGAATATGATCCTTCATTTGGTATTGCCTGAAGAAGTGTTCCACAGCCTGCTGTTTTACCCTATCAACATTGATAGTCACACAATAAATGGTCAGCAGGAGTAAAGGAATAACTTTGGAGATGATGTTCCTTTATTCCTGCTCAGCCTTTGTTCTGTGAAACTCAAAAGACTACTACAATAGGTAGAATCTCTAAAAGAGTGTCAATAAGCTAACTTTTCTGTATGAAAAGAAATTTCCATCAAAGCAGCAACTGGAGGAGGGAAATTTGTGCCTCAGTTTGAAACACCTCGGCCTGAAGTCTGGGAAGGAAGATTTTCTGGAAGCTGATGGCCATGTAGATAGTACCTGGTAGGGCTGATCTGGCCCGTGGCCCCATTGAACATAATGGATCTAGTCTGCTGAAACAAGTAAAGTTTGATCTGGTCATAATCCATAGACATATATTGTTGAAATCACCATATAAGTACTTAACATTGTACATAATTCCTATTGTTTTCTAGGGGACTTAAAGAAGCCGAACTTCCTCTGGATTGTACTAATCCAAGGGAAATAAATTCAGGTCACATTTCTAAATAAATTTGTCTAGGATGGGATGCAATGTTAGCAACAAGCTACTTACTCCATAACAATTCTATAGATTTTAGTTTTTATTTATTTATAAACTATATATTTGTAGCCACAGTCATATCATCAGCTGCCAGATTTTCTGGGTGGTTATTTTCATGGAACCATTTATATCAAGGCTACTGTTGCCACTGCCAATTTAAAATGGGCCTGCTGCAACTTTAAGGACCAGATTAATTTTTAACTGTTTAATGGTGCAATCCTGTCTGTGACCTTTGGCTGCTCCGCCTCCACTGCTTCTGTTGCAAATGGCCCGCAAGGCATGTTTGCGCCTCCTCCTTGGGAGGAGGCAGTGCTGGCAACAAGGCTTGCACCGCTCTGTCCTCCCCAGTCTAGGGCCTGCGCTGCGCCCACTGAGAAAAGTAAGATTTCCACCGGCAGAACCATCTTTTCCATTGGGCATGCTGGTCAGTTGCCTAGGGGTCCTTGAGCGCAGGGGGCCCCATTGCACCACTGCTGCAGAAAAAAGTGTTTTAAAAGGTGCTTTTTTGCACCGTCACCACCACCGCCATGCTTTTTTTTACCTCCTTGAGAAGTGTGCTGGTCCCCCGGGGGGGGGGGGTGCGAGGAGCCTGCAGACCCCTCTGCAGGCCTCCCCATGCCTCAGAAAGGTCCTCCAATGCGATCGCAGCCCACTTCCGGTTTTGTCAGAAAACTGGAAGTGGGTTGCGATTGCGTCAGTGCCCAGGGGCCCACGATGCAGTTAAGACTGCTCTGTCCATCGGTCAGGGCAGGGGCAGGAGGAGGGCAGGGAGGGGTGTTCTGTGGGGGCCAGATTGGCACACCGGGCCCAGGAGGGGGGAGGGATCCGGCATGTTCTGCCAGATTCTATCCCCCATCCCAGGCCTGGCCGGCATTACACAGGCTCCTTGGATTTGCACTGGCCATTTTGCTGGTGCACATTCGAGGAGACCCATAGGGGCGGGCTGGGGCATTACCCAGGGGAAAGGGATGAATGTCTCTTTTCCCTGAGGTGGCCTCCTGCTGCACTGGTGCTGGCCCGATCTTGCCCAGCTCCCGGCGCAGCATGCTTTTGCACGCTGCTGCAGCCCTGGACAGGATTGGGTTGTAAATATATGAGAGGTTTCTGCCTATTTCCCCTCCTTAATTTCCCCTTCTAACTTGCATTTATTTAGATCCATAATAATGTTCTGTGCAGCAGTTCTCAAACTGTGGGTTGGGACCTACTAGTGGGTCCCAACCCAATTTTTGGTGGGTTGTGAAACTGACAAGCTTTGAAGGGCAGGTAGAGGGGAATGCAACACCACCAGAATGGTCCTGATCTAATGAACGTGGAGCTCAACAAATGCTCCAGAAGGAGGTGTGTCCCACCCACCCCCACCCCTAGTAAAAAGGATAAAAACAGAGGCTTGAGTGGCTGGTAAAGTGAAACTTTTGTTTTTAGTCTCCTAAAGCTAGGTGGGTCCTGATATAGTGTGCCATTTTAAAAAGTGTGTCCCAGTGTTAAAAGGTTTGGGAACCACTGTTCTACGGGCATACAAAATACTCAGGATCCTTATAAGATGTAGACAAGGCAAAGACAGGAGCGGTTTTTTGGGTTTTTTTTTTTTTTAGGAATTAACCACCAACGTTTGGCCTCCTTACTCATCATAGCAGGATTAAAACGCCATCCAATCCCTTTTCCAATATCCCACCTACTCTACTTTGCATGCCAACCACCCTTCACCATTACTTCTGCCAACCTTTCTCACGAGCTACCCCCTGCAGTTGCCAATTCACCTTCCCATGCACCCTCTCCTGCCCTCCCAAATAATCTCACATGCCAAAACATTCTAGATTATTATTTTTGTCACTGAAGTCCCCTTCCCTGGAGATCCAGGCTGCTCACAATACTATCCCTTAGCTGTAATGCTGGCAAATTGTAAACTGTACAACTTTGCTCTTTTAAACTTGCTATAGTTCTTGACAGCTAGGGTACATACAGCATATGTGACCAAGGGCAAGAGAAGAGACTGAGACATACAGTAACAATCATTGGTGTGTCTCATATCAATGCAATACCTTTGCATTGGTTTTCCAGTCCTGGAGATGGTTGAATTTGAGTGAAGAGGGGTAGAAGTGATGCAGGCTGTACTGAGATAGAGTAACAGCCTGATAAAGCCCCCTGAGACCTTATGAGATGTCATCATTATTATTGACAAGCCTTGTGTTTTGCATGTACTGTATTCAGAAAACATTTTATAATTTCTTGTTCAAAATTAATTTTGAATGAACTGTGTTTTGAGAGAATTCCATAGGAGTTACAAAACTTGTTGCAGCCCAGCATTCCTGCACTTCACATTATTACATACAAAATGGTCTAATAAATGTGTTTAGGATACAGAAGCTGGAGACATACTAACACATTTGCAGCACAATCTTGTGTATGTTTACTCAGAAGTTGTTCCAATTTGTTCTTCTAGGTAAGTGCGCATAGGATTGCGGTCTTAGTCCAACAAGATACATTAAGGTGAATTGTCTGGCAGTGCAATCCACCAGAGATTTTGGGTGGTGGAAGGCACGTTTGCATGTTTGGGATGACTCCTAAGTAAGAGAGGCCGGTGCTAGGCCAGCTGCCCTCACTCTGCCACCAGGATGACCCCAGGGCTGCCGGAGGAAGATAAGGCCCCCACCGGCAGCGCAGGGGCAGTCTGGGCGGCGAGGGGAGGGAGGAGGGCCATCGGCCGAGTCGGCCTGGGAGGGAGCAGGGATGGCATCTGCAATACGAACGTCCCCTTCCCCAAGTAGACCTCCGGGCTGCAGCAGCACGGCCCATAACGGGGATAGGATCTGGTGGGTGGCCCTGGGCTGCCGGGCCGGGTCCTTATGGTGGATTGTGCTGTAGGACTCTGTCTTACATCCCAGTGCTGGATAAGACACAGTCCTAAACTCACCAAAGTCAATGATATTTACAAGAAGTCTCAACCCACGTCAGTCAGTGTGACTTCAATGTAAGGATTTGAGATGGGCATTCCAATTCTACCCATAAATCCCTCTGAATAAAATGGAGCTTGCCCTCAGGTAAGCAAGTATAGAATTCCAATATTTTATTTATTTCCTCACTGAAACTACAGTTCACACCAGATCCATCAAAAGCCTTTAGACCCCACGGATGACACATGAAAGTACTACTGGGGCATTTGGATCCTGCAGCTGCTTTCTGGGTGTTCACAGCAGCCTGCCACCCCCTAACATGTGCTAAGATCGCGGTCTTGACCCGCCTCTTTGAAAGTGGCTCCCACTCTGATTTCAAAGGGGCTTCCTTCCCACCACTTAATGTTCAAATTCACTCCCTCAACAATTGCAGAGAGGAACTTCATGCCAAGTAAGTGCAACTCAGACTAGAGTCTGAAAACGCCTAGTTCTCTGGGCAACATGCAAGTGCGTAAACCAGAGCGGGACTTCGAACTTCCAGAGGATTGCGACGGGGTAAACACCTCCCCTCCCTCGACTCTTGGGACGAAAATCTAAAGCACAGACTCTGAGCTGCGTGCCTTTTTCCGCTTCCGCGGCCCTCCATGTTGGCTGCCAGTCTCTCTCTCTCTCTCTCTCTCTCTCTCTCTCTCTCTCTCTCTCTCTCTCTCTTCCCCCTCGGTGGTCCCAGCCCCCCTCGAGTTGCCCTCCCGGCTCAGAGCTCTCTGCCCTGCCGTGGAAGCGGCGGCGAGTGCTGCGAGGGCGCTGCCAGGCTTTGCATGTTAGTCAGTTTCACTCGGCGGCCACCAGCGCAGGCTGTGCGGCAGGAAAACACAAAGCAAGGAAGGGAGGGGAGAGAGACAAGGCAGGCAGGGAGAGGGAGAGAGCAAGCAAGCGAGGGAGGAAACAACAGCCGGAGGGGGGAGGAGGAAGAAGAAAGGAAGGAAGGGGGGGAATCTGGCAGCGCTGAGCAAGGGGGAAGGGCTGGCTGCGAGCCGGGAGGTTTATCACCTCGCCCTTGGCTGCGCTGGAGACGAGGCTGAGAAAAGTTGAGCCTCCCTTCTGGCTTCCGCCCCCCTCCCCCCCGGTTTGCCGGTGAGCCTCAAGACAGAGCGAAAGCAACATCCTTCAGCTGCATGTCGGCAACTCTCAGGCACGAAACGACTGGCTGATCCCACTCTGCTGAGAATAGCGTTTAGCCGTTCATGCATCATGTGTGTCAAATAAATGCCTGATTGAGGCCCTCAGCGGAGGAATTAGCCTGCCTTGCGCTGCAAATGCACAAGAGGAAGGAAAGTGCTGAGGCATCCTTGTTTCGCCGTTTAGCCACGTTCACGCCAGGATTTTTGATTGCTCCGGACGGTGCTGTCGCCGATTTCTTTTTCTCACTCCCACAGACACATTCCTTTTCCCCTCCCCCCACATGTGGGGAGGAGGGAGGGAGGAAGAAAGACAGCTGGGTCACAGGAGCGTCAAACGAGGCTGAAAGACAAGCTCCGACGGAGCGCTCAGTTTAATTAAACCAAACAGCATTCCCGAGCGGTGCTCTCGAAGTCGGAACATTCAGTGCCCCCCCCCCTTACTTACGTCCTTCTCGTAAGCAGACCTACATCGATGGAAGGACCGCATGGACTCGGGCGGGACTTGCTTCTGTGAATGCTGTTTGGCGGAATGCCCCAAGGTTTATAGGTTAGATGAGATCCACAGCCACAACACAGACAAGCCGATCGGCAAAGATTAGGTTGTGTAATCTGATTCAGGTCCATATAGAATGCGCGAGGGGGGCGGTCGGATTCAGTTCTGGGCCAGGTGGTGAACCAGGCCGACAGACACCGAGATAAAGGGCTAAGTTGGAGGAGGTACAGATGGCGGAACTCCTGCGGGTCGGACCCGCAGCAGTTCCTTAACCCAAAGGGAACTGACTGATTGCCTGAATAAAGGCTGGAGGCTCTTTTTGTCAAGAAGGAAAGGCGCAGCGAATGCCTGCTGGGGCCGCTCCCCTCCCCTCTGGGCCTCTGCTATCTGCTGCTGTGACGCACCTTGGGCGGCTATAAAGGTCAATGAGAAACGAACCACTTGTTTCAATGGCCGCCTTAAGCGGCCTTAATGCCCCCATGTCCTCTCTTGCGTTTCTTCTCTTAAAAAGGCTACCCAATTCACAGGCCACTTAGATTTTAATGGATCCGGATGGCGGCCCAAGCAGGACCCCGTGGCAATTAAGCCAGAAACCTACTACAGGCTATGTTTGTGCGGTTTCTTTTTTCATCTCATGTACGATCCAGTGTATTGTGCGAAAGTAATTCAGGGCTTACTTCCAAGTAGTCTCTCTAGAACGGGGATTTAGGGGGGGGCAGCTTTATGCAGTACAACCCTATGCATGTTTACTTGGGACTGGGAGCAAGTTCCGCTGTGTTCAACGGGGTCAGGGAGGCCAAGATTGCAACCGTAATATCCTTCATTTGCCCTGCCCAACACAGGAGTAGCACAAGTGTGTATTTTTGCATACCTTTCAGTGCAGGAGCGGTGGATCTTCTAATCTGCTTGGTGATTGTGAGGAATCAGGAGGTGGGAAGTTTCTGGATTAATTAACACAGTGCAAGAATCTTTTCGTGTGTGCATCCTTGTTAACTCGCACATCTCGATAACCATTAAGCCTTTCCAAAGTTATTTTCCTTGGATGATTTGACCAAGACTGAAATAATGCTTCAAAATATCTCCTTTTCCTTGTTGACTGGTATCCGAAGTTTAACTGGAGTCTGGGTTCACGACGATATAGCCCCGAAGTCTGTTTTCAATGCCAGAAAGGATCCCTGGAAAACGAAGTGTATATCTTAGAGCATGTACAGAGTGCTTTGACATTCTCACTGAATAACCACAACCTGCTTCCAGATCAGAAAGAAGTGGGGGCTTCAGGCCGACGTGGGAAGTATCTGCTGAGTCAGTGCTAGCCTAGCCCGTCTACAGGAGGCTTTATATATATATATATCTAATCGGATTTACAAATGCTCCGTTTCCAGTTATCTGCATTTCTTTTATACCACAAGTATGATGATGATAATAATAATAATAATAAAATAATAATAGCAATAATAGCGAACTGTTTCAAAGTAAACTTAGAACATAAGATGGACCAAGGATGGGGGAGGGGAGGAGAGTAAAAGGAGAAGGCGAGGACGGAGGTGGAGGCAGGAAATTGCTCTGGGCTGCTATCAGTGTGTCAAGTTTCAGCCCTCGCTGACATTTCTGGCTGAACGCCACAGCCCTGCAAATGGAAAATCGGGTGGTGCTGAGGGAGGCAAGGGGGGGGGGGGGGAGAGGAGACTCTGAGCTTCTGTGTGTGTGTGTGTGTGTGTGTTTGTGTGTGTTTGTACTCCATTGGCAAATGGGCCAGACCGTCTCCCCCCCCCCGTCCCTCAGGCAGAGAGGCCGTGGCGAGCGTCACTGTGCAGCAGAGGGGATGCAGCAGGCAGGCATCTGAGCGGAGCGCGGGCACCTTCCGCAATCCATTCAGGCACTGAAGCGCGTGAAAGGCTGCTGATCGCTGCCATTGTTACACGCGGCCGATGTGGGAACCGGAGCCGCGGCTCTGGCAAGAGATAAATAGCCTCTGACAGCGCCTCCTCGCCAGGGGATCGCCTCCAATTGCATGCGGCGGACGCTCCCAGGTCGGTGTTGCTCTCTTTCCTGCAATCAGCAGTCGCTCGTTCCCTTGGCCCCGTCCCTCCCTGTTAGGTTTCTCTGCCTCTCTCCTCCTCCTCCCCCCACCCCGCCCTTCAGTGTTTTGAGTCCGGGATCGCCCTGCTGCATTCCCTTAAGCACAGCGAGGGTTTCAGAGCCGCGATTGATCTTGGCCACCTCGGTGTTCAAAGCCTAACTCGGCACGGAGCCTCAGCAACCTCAACCGGCTCAAATCCACAACACTGATAAGCCGAAACTCATGGATGCACGAAGAACCCCGATCCACAAAACAGTTAAGCCAATCCCTTTCCACAAGCCCCTTAAGATGAAGTCTGTTAGGGTTTACTAACAATACTGAGCGACGAATACCTCCCTTGCCTCGCCTTAACAGTGTTGTGGATCGGGGCTGAATTTCCTCTCTCTCAAAATAGCTTGCCTGTAGACTTCGGGGTGAAGTAGGCAAAGATTCCATCCACAGTCAGTGCGATCTTCTTAGGCATGTTTACTCAGAAGTCTCACTGTGTTCAATGGGGATTACTCCTGGTAAAGCGGCTCAAGGATTGCAGCCTGTATGCTGCAGGGCTACCTGGGCTTCAATTTCTGACGCCCTTTAAAAATGACCCAAGCAAGGCGAGGTTATAATGATTAGGAGTGACCGCAGCCCTTTACTCGCTCTCTGCTGGAATTACTGCTGTCTGAGATCGCGGATCTCTGTGGATTGCAAACGAAAATCGATCGCCATCCTAACGGTGAGGCGGAGAGACGGGAGAACTGCATATGAAATGGAGAGAGGTCGCCCGAAGCCCTCCTGAAGACAGACGAAGTTGGTGCTTTAACAAACATTCTGATCCTCGCTTCTGTTTAGCTGGAGCTATTGAACTGAGGCCAGTGAAGCCCCACTCACTTAAAGCAGGATGGAAATAAGTCAAGCCTACACACCATTCCTTGGAAGGAAGGCTTTTTGAGTTCACTAGAACGTACTTAGGATGTCCTGCAGCCTGAAATCATGTGAGTCTGTCTCAGAAGGAGCTAAATCTTCTCACCAATGCCCTGTCCAGATAAGCTGAATAGATATAGCACGGCACTTTCCGAGCCCAGGTTTACTTTACCAAAGTTTCCTGCTTGGCCTAAGCTCTGCTGGACTAAACGGTTTAAAAGCGCACGTAGAACCACGGTTTCCTGTGTGTAGGTCTCGCTGACTTCAGCGGGACTTGAGTTCACCTCTTTAACAGGATATCAGTGTGTGTTGCAGGAAATGGGCACCATCCCAAACTGTTCTCTTGCAGTGCTACTACGCCCACCGGGGAAGCCTGCTTCCGCACACAGTAGCCATTGGGCAGCTGGTGGCGAACAGCTACAGTGTGATCATTCCTAGCCCGAGCGGACGTTTACTTGGGAGTTCCATGTACAATGGACCCAAATTCCAAGCAAGGGCTTTAAGGTCGATCAACCCGGATGAGCCAGAACAGTCTTATGGGGCAGGTTGCTTCTATTTTATGCACCCTCTTTGGCGTACCATATGCCCTATGTGAGCACGCTAGGACTTACTTTGAGTAAACACGCATCGGCTCGATGGATCCTTTGGGGGGGGGGGTCCAATTAACTCGATGCAGGTTTGCTCCAAAGAAAAGGGGACGTCACGTATCATTCTAAGGCGAGGAGTAAAACACGCTTTTAGGGCAGGCATTCCGGGATATAACAAGGTTTGCGGGTCGCACGCCGACGCTTTCGTCAGTTGCAGCGCGGTCGCTGGCAGCCTTTTCAGTCTGGCCACAGACTAGCCAAGCGGGAGGCTCCCAGAGAAAATCCTCGCCTCAGGCTTTTCCTGTTGAGGGAGCTTGGAAGAGCGCAGCAGAGGCGAGTTTTCCAACGGAGCTGGAGAGGACTGCTGGAAGCCTGCTGTGAGGGAAGAAACCGTCCCCCTTCCCAGCCTGTAGCCACGGCGTCCTCTTCATGGGAGGGGAAGGCAGGCAGCTATCTTCCTCCGTACATACTGCTGCTAAATTCCTGAAGTCAAAGGTGGACACAGCGGTTCAAGCCAACCTTCAGGCTCGCCCCCGCTGACCCGGACTCGATATTGATTCCAAAGAAACTTCTTTCAATCAGTGAGTCACGCAGTCCGATCTATGCATGTTTATTCCGAAGGAGGAGGCACAGTGACATGCCCATTTGAAGCTGCCTTGTGTATTTGTTCACGTCTAGTAGCCTGGTACTGGCAGCTCCACGTGGCTGAGGGGGACTTTCCAATCCTCGCTACCTTAGATCCTTTTAAACAGAGATCAGAAACTGAACGTGGGACTTTCTGCGTGCAAAGAATGTGCACAGGAGCGATAGCCCCGCCCCCTTAGTAAGTCCCACCAAATTCAATGGCACTTATTTTTCCTGAGAAATAGGCTAAGGCTGCAATCTATGCTGCTGCACACTTACTTGGGAGTAACCCTTCTTGAACATAATGGGACCTACTTGCTGGTGAACGTGCTTAGGATAGGACTTCATTTCAGAACATACACTCTACTTGCTCACTGTTGAGGAAAAAGCACTCTGCACTTGCTTAAAGGCACTCTTTCAAATATCGCGGAGGACTGACTCCTGGGCACGGAAAACACATTATGGAGATCTGACCTTGTGGATAGCTGTCCATTTTCAGGGCAAAGGTAGACTCCAAACAAACAAAGCCCTTTGGTTCCCTTGATGTGGCCTTTGCTCAACCGTGCCTCCCCCCACGGAGCAGGTTTTATTTTATGGCATCAGTGCGAGCTCTGAACTACAGGACGCTATTTTTAAACTAACCTAGTAAAAACGTTTATCCTGTTTGCAATGGCAAGCAAATGCTGTCTCGTGGTCTCTTATGTTATCGTTTTCAGCGTAGAGTGGCGTGCCGCGTACTCTTTTTTTTTGAAATGCAGGCAATTGCTATCTGCTGCTCCTCTCGATATTTGGGGCGGCGGCGGAGGGGAAACTGAGGCCCAACGGTGGTCAGGTTGCTGCCCTTGAAAGGCAAAGGAACGGAAAGCACGGCCGGGTCGTCGCTCATTTCCAGCGTGAGTCATCCTTTGCAGCGATGATGCTATACTTGCAGGTGCGTGCACGCCAAGCTAGGCTCTATATATACCTGCTCAGAGGAAACAAGAGGCTTTTTGCCTGGCTACGTGGACTGCCTCCAGCTCCTGAGCTGCCTCCACCCCGATCTCCTCCTGGGCTTGTAGCGGAGGGTTTAGGGCCAAGGCCTCCTGCCCAGGAAGGCGAGCAAGCAGTTCTTGGCAACGCGTCAGCCACGGCACGGCTTGCTCCCGTCACTCCGTGCCCGAGGGAATGAATGGAGACGTTTCGCCAAGCGCTGCTTTCCAGTCGCGTTTCCTGCGCTTAAGGGGATTGGTTCCCCCACCCCCACCATCCCTTCACTGGTGTGTGTCTCAGGCTAGTCTCGTAAACTGCTAATGATTTATTACCTAGGCTAAGTGCTTAATTTGTGAATATGAAACAGATTAAAAGGAGATCGGCATATTTTAGCAGGCAGACCACGGCAAGGCCAGCAGCTGTTTCAAATTTGGAGGTATTTCCAACCTCCTGGAGAACGCGAGCCAAAACCATCAGGAAGGGAGGGGGGTGGGCGGGGGTTTGCTCCTTCCTGGGATATGGAAGGCCACATTCGCCTTCCCCCACTTAGTAGGTTTCATCAGGGCTTCCTTCTTGGGCTGCACATCGAGATCCTTGCCTTGGCATCAATCGGACTGACTTATACTTGCAAGTAGATCCCATTTGAATTCAATGGGATTTTCTCCCCAAAAGGGTGCAAGCAAGCAGACGGCTCTATTGATATCCCAGGAAGGGATTTTAGTTAGTGACAAGTCAACCTTAAGCAGGTTTACTAGGAAGTACAGTAGTAATTCTCACAGATTTCACTGAGATTTTCTTCAAGTAAGTTTGCTTAGACTAGTTACATTGCAACCCATGTATCAAGATGTGCCATGTGTCAAGATAACACTGAAATCTGAATTAGCTACCCTGAACACTTCATGGTTACCAGATCCTATTAACAGTTATTACTGTAGTTAAAACTGCAATCCTATGCACATTTACCTGGGAGTAAATCCCATTGAACATAGTGGGGCTTACTTCTGAGTACACATGTATAGAATTGTGCTGTAAAGCAGGTAATTTTTCCCAAATCTTTGCATGCTTATAAGTGGTGGTGGACAGGGGCTCTGATGGGGGGGGGGTTAAGGGGGTACAATAGTACCTGGGCCAAGGTCAAAACTGTGTCAAAAAGGGGGCCCAGGAGCAAAAGGGGGGCCCCAGGAGCCAAATTCACATGAAGGGAAGGGGTCCAAAAGAAACTTTGTACCCCCTGATAAAATTCCTCTGAGTGGCCCTGGTGGTGGTGTCCTAATTCCAGTTAATGATTGTCAGTAGGGAAGTAGTTCTCGCAGATTAATCGACAGGTTGTGCAACGATGGATTTTAAAACCACCTACAAATCGCGTTTCGATCTGTGGCCTGTGGTTCAAGCTGCCAATAACAGGAGGGTAGGTGGCCAATAACAATAATGACTGGCTGACGGACAACAGTGGTAAGAGTTGTCATGTTACTTACTCTGAGTTAGTTCCAAAGGGGTGGCAGAACAATTAGAGATCGAGTGGGGGAAACTGGCTAGCCACGATGGCAAATTCTGGCCATAAAATACCTGTACCTGAACTTATAAGTGATCCAATAATACCGTATAAGAGGCTCAGTGGCACAAGCCTCTAACTGGTACTTAAACAGTTAACGAAATCAGTGCTACTCCCTCTCCCCCCCCCTTTCCAGGATTAACTCCAAATCAAGCCAGTGCAAACGCGGACTGGTGGTCCCAGCACAAGGCACGTGATGCTAAGAGCAACGTAAACATCCAGTGGAGAACAAAGACAAATCATTACAGTCAATTCTGCAGGCAAAACTTAAGCAGCTAGGAACGAGGAAAGTTCTTGCCAAAAATAGCCAGGAGATAATCAAAATAAATACCTTTGATGTAGCCGTGCTTGGGCTCGCCGCCACTTTGTGTGGAGTTCCCTACTGCTCCCTCCCCAAACGAGGAATCCGCACAATTAAGCGCCTTCCTTAGAAAGGAGGCCCGGCAGAGAGGAGAGCTTGGCTTTTGTCGCTTCCAGGCGGCGTCGCACTTCAAAGGAGCGCGGCATAGTCCTTGAAGGTGCCTCTGGCTGGGCAGCCTAGTGAAGCAGAGCCAGCGTGCGAAAGGCCTCTCTCTCCTTCCCCGCTTGGATACTTTTGTGAAGGGACAATCCCGGCCACATGGAAGTCACTGGGAGGCTGGCGGCGGCAGCGGGCAAGGGCGTGAAATGTTATGATGGCAGAAGCATTTCGATAGGCCCCTTTCCTCAGGGATGGAACACATGATGCTCTGGAGAAAGCCTCACGTCTAGTCCTCAGCAGCAGCTTCAGTTCTCCCACCCACGCACGCTAATCTTGGCGTAAGGTCAATTGAATTCCGGGAGACTCGCTTCTGAGTAAACGTTGCAAAAGTTTAAAAGGGCTAGGAGTAGGAAAGGCCTCTCTCTCCTGGGATGGAGACCTATTTTCATCAGGTCCAGTCCAGAACCTCAAGCCTGTCAGGCACTCCCTTATCCTCTCACAAGATCGAGGACTTTAATCGTGACTACGATCCCAAAACCGGTGTGCATCTCGCACCCCAACCCTAAACTCCTCCTTAAATATAGGATTGCAACCTTAACTTGCAGTTGAAGTGAAGGGACGGTACTAGCTAGTAGCTAATTCAGGATTAGTCTAAGGCCACCATCCATCCTAAGCATACAACACCTCTGTTAAATGTGGTCTACTGACATCAAGGGGAGTGACTTCCGAGTAAGCATAGGTGGCATAATGCTGCAGGACCTTTTGCAGGAGGAGCAACGTGAAAATTCTGTTTTTAAAATGAACCCTCAGATTGTTTATTCCTGAGTTTGACCAAGGTAGGTTAATTTGAAAGAAATGTGAACATAAGAAGAGCCCTGCTGGATCAGGCCAAAAGCCCATCTAGTCCAGCTTCCTGTATCATGTGATTGAGGATCAGAGCCCCCAATCCTTGGTCATTAGTGTCCAACCCAAGGAAGTGGAGAAATGAGAGGAAAATATGTCATCAAGCAATAAAATCTGGGTTAATTTTGTGGGGCTGTTTATTTCCTTCCTTCCTGCAGTGGAGAAAGAGAGTAGGATTCTGCCTTAGGCTTTAATATCCTTCAGGAATTCCTCTTGGCCTGTTTCCAAATGATACATCCAACTCACACCCTGCCACTTTCCTCCCTGATCCCATCCTATCTCAATACGCGTTTTTATTGTCCCTCCCTCTTTTCCTTCAGAATATGTACGTCGAAGCTCATGAAAAGGGAAAGAGGAAGAAAGCGCAGCTAGCTCGTGCTAATTATATCTCGCTTGCAAAAGTGGCTTCCCTTTACTGCCTAGCGCGTTTGGCTGGTTTACAGAGTCCTTCCTCCTTCTTCCTTCCGCCCCCTTGTTCCAGATTCCCTTCTTGCTTTTCTTCAGCGCGTAGGAACATACTACCCTGATGTCCCCTTTTGTAAAGTATTTACTTGAAAATAAGGCTCAATGGGACTCACGAACAAACACGCATAGACTGGGGCTGCGATCTTATACACCACGCAAATACTGTATACTGTACATAGTACCTTCTGTAGGGCTGTAAATCCCTACACTCACAGCACAATGCTATGTAACGTCTACTCAGAAGTAAGGCCTTGAAAATAATGATTGCAGTGGGACTTGCTTCTGGTGCTAAATATGCGCAGGATCGGGTTCCACAGCTCTCTGTACCTGGATTTTAATAATTTGGACTTGGAAATCAGTACAAGTCCCACAGATTTCGACGGGCTTTACAACAGTTGCCTTTGCATACCCCTTCTAGAGAGTTCAAAGCTCTTTCACCAGAACCCTCTGTACGGATTGTCAGTACAGTAGTGTTACCCGCAGGTCTCAGGTGGCGGGCTGGGGCTTGTTGGTGAGGTCACCGCCCAAATGAGATTTGAATCTGACTTTGCGGTTCACCGATCCCATTTAGTCACTACAACCCACCAGCGCTCGTTCTATTTAGCTGGAAGCGTACTTAGGAGGATTGCAGGCAGCCCTACATCCCGCTCTTGTGAACACTGACTCTGAAATAGGAACTATTGAATGCAACATGACTTTCTCCCTAGCAGGACGCGTGTTTAGGATCGCAGCCTTTTAGTCAAAGGGAAACAGGAATGAGGCGAGTGTGTCCGGCTCAGGGTTTGGAACAGAATGCACAGCTTCAGCTGGGCTGACTACTGAAAGTGGGGGTGGGTTGCGCTGCTGCGTGCAGCTCAGCCTTGACGGATTTTCCAGCCTAAGCGCCGGAGGCGATCATGAGCTGTGAATGGACAACGCTCGGTACTTGCGGCCGCCGCCCCATCAGTCAGTCCGCGCAGCGCGAACGAGCGGACTGATTCTGCCAGCCTTGGCGGGGAACGTTCCTCTTACTCCCCACAAGGCTAGCCGGGAGGAGAGAGAAGGAGAACGGTTCGTTGTGGATTTATGGGGGTGGGCTCGCTCCAGAGGCAGCCGCCGCCGCCGCCTTTGCAAAACCCTTTGGAAATGAGGAAAGGCGAGGGGGATGGGAAGGGCTCTGTCTCGAAGCGGCTCTCTTTCTCTGGGAATTGCTTATAAACGCCAAGCAAGAGCCCTGTGTCATCCTCAGCAGAGCGGAACAAACAGTGCTGGCTAAGAGAAAAACGACTCGTGGTGCCCTTGTTGCGCCCAAAGTTATTGCTCTGGTGAGCCACGGACACGTCTGTTGCCGGAGCGGTATAAATAGCTGGAGTGGGAGAGGGAGAGGATGCGAAGACCAGGTGTGCAATGTCACTGAACAGATTGCAAGCAACGGTTGATCCCTTGTCAGATGTTGCTGCCAATTAACAGGAGAGAGACGACGGAGAGCCGAGCGAGCAGCCTTTGGAAAAGAGGAGCCAAGGAAAACACACACCCAGCAGCGACTTTAGGAAGGGGAGGCACAGACTAGAGTCGAAGAAGACTAGATGATCGCCCTCGTTGGCCTGTGAACCAGAGTACGAGAAAGGGTTGCTTTAAGTGTCAAGCTTGGCTGGTGTCAAGCCGGAGGAGTTGGGGTTAAGATGAACCCAGCCACACAAGTGGAACTAAGAATTCATTTGAAGCCCCTGCCGTTTATTTCAGTGTAAACCAGTTTAGAGCTGGTTCATGGATTTAAGCTATGGGAAATACAGGACCAAATCTTCACTTATGATGCTCTTTGGAAGTCTTTCAGCAAACTGAATGGGATAATCTGTAATCCCAAACTACCTCACGGGGTTGTGAGGTTGTTGTGAGGTCTGAGAATCTTGGAAAGAAAGAAAAAATTCAACTCTAAGGCTGCAATCCTATACACACTTTCCTAGCAATAAACTCCATTGAACACAATGGGGCTCACTCCTGAGTCCCATCACATGCACAGGATTGCGCTGTAGGGGTGCAATCCTAAAATCACTTAACAAAAGAGAAGAGTCTATTGAGTTTAATGGTTATGCTGTTAGTCTTCCATTCTGTGCATACTTACCTGGGAGTAACTTCTTCCATACTTGATTAATTTACTTTGAGTTAACATGAATATAGGATCAGGACAACATCCTGTGCATCATTACTCAGGAGGAAGCCCTAGTTAATAATAGGGCCTATTACACTCATGGGAATTTTTTCTGGGTAAACAAACATGCATAGGATTTTGCCATAAAAGCTAGTCTAGTTGGTTTGTTATGTAATTGCTACCTAACTATGCCACAAAGGACAGTCTTTTAAAGCTGTAACACCATGGGTGTGTTTGAGTAGGAAAACATGTTCTAGTGCAGGGGTGCACAACATGCGGCCCCAGGGCCGCTTGCGGCCCTCCAAAGGATTTCCGGTGGCCCCCGAAGAAATCGGGGATCCCTTGGTGCATGTTGCTTACAAAGAGAGCTCTGAGGGATCTCCGATATCTTCGCTCCAGCCGCGTAGCCTTCTTGCTCGGGTCGCCGAGCGAGAAGGACAAAGTCACTGAGCCTTGCGAGCCCATTGGCCCGGAGGTTTTGAGGCCGTTGCTGAAGGCGGCGTTTGATCACCACCAATCAGCTGGAGTCTCCTGGCATTCAGCCAGGAGCCAGAAGAGCCATGTCTCCTCTTGTGTGCCAATGGGCGCGGAGGTTTTGGGGCTTGTCCCGTTGGCGCTGTCGCTGCTCCATGTGAGGAGGAGGCTCGGATTCGCGGCAGGAGGGCAAGTTCGAATTTTTAATTCTGTAAATATCTTTATTTATTAATATGTTGTTTTTCCGGATATTTTCTGGCTCATGGACACCCCCCCTGTGATGTCACTTTGTGAGGAAGTGACATCACGGTTCCTTGACACGCCCCCTGTGCGGCCCCGAAGAAGTTTAGTCTATTCATTTTGGCCCCTACCTACTTCCAAGTTGTGCACCCCTGTTCTAGTGTGATAGCAACAGTTGAACACTACAAAAGAAGATTGCCTAAGGAAGTGCCTACTATCTCTCTGAGAAATTCAAGGACTACACAGGCCTCTTAAATAGAGGTGCGGCATCCTTTTACTTTTCTGTTGGTAAAAGCCAATGCATTCAGTGGCAGCTTAGAGGCAATGGTTGGTTTGTGGACTGAGCCGTAGCTCCACCCTATTTGTCTTCTAGAGATCTAGAGGTGGAATGAGAAGGTCGTGGTTCACATGGTATCAGAGGCATAGCTAGCCTCTCCGGCGCCCCCCCCCCGTGCGGAATGGAACAAGCCCTACCCCCACCAGTGGCGTACTCGCCCAGCCGCGCATTGAGAAATGGCCCCTGGCATTTTTCTATCAGATTAGAGCTCCTAGGAGCCCGGGCAGGCAGGTGGGCCAATCATGGATGCCATGTGGCTGTTTTTTGGAAGCTGCGTGGTGTGCTCCCCCCCCACCTGCTGCCCGCCCCCCCGCCACATCGTTGACTCCACTTCGGCATGGTATGAAAATTAAAGGTGTGTGTTCATGGGGGAGGCAGAGCCTGTTTCCTTGTGATGTTCACAAAACTCAGAGCGCAATCATAAGAACATAAGAAGAGCCCTGCTGGATCAGGCCAAAGGCCCATCTAGTCCAGCTTCCTGTATCACACAGTGGCCCCACCAGATGCCTCAGGGAGCACAGGTCAACAAGATACCTGTATCCTGTTGCCACTCCCTTGCACCTGGCACAGAGAAAACCTACTGCTACAACCAGGAGGTTGCTTTTCCCCATCATGGCTTGTAAGCTGTGATGGACGTTTCCTCCATAAATCTGTCCAATCCCCTTTTAAAGGCATCCAGGCCAGGTGCCATCACCACATCCTGTGGCAAGGAGTTCCACAGATGAATTACACGCTGGGTAAAGATTAATTACACGCTGGGTATTGAGTTGGCGTACATCCAAGGAGGCTGTGTAAGGGCCGTGCTGGCCCAGGAACGGGAAGGGGATATGGCGGCCGCCATCCCTGCCCCTCCCTGGCCAGCTCAGCCAATGGCCGCTCTCCCTCGCAGCCCAGACTTCCCCCGCACCCGCAGGTGCACCCCTTACCTTTCTCCGATGGTCGCAGGGACGATCCGGCACAAGAGTGAGGGCTAACAGCCTCTCCTGGCGGCCCTTACTCTAAAGCAGTTGCAAACATGCTTTGCGGCACATTTGTGACACTTTCAAATGGCAGGGCGCAAGTCCACCATTCGAAAGTTGAGGTGGAATGGATTGCACTGTCAGTCACATACTTTTGGTCATTCTGGCAACATGCTAAAACTGTAAAATGCCAAAAAGAGCTTAAGCACTATGACCACAGATTCTTCTGATGTGATCAATGCATGTTCAGTAGTCTCTCTCTAAGGTCTGAATCACAAATGTATATCTGTGTCATGTGACACCGTTTCTCTCAATTTGTGTGAACTGCCTTAATTGAAAATATTGTGCTTGAAATGTCATTGGTCTTGGGGTGATAAATAGTTGTTGTTACACAGTTTCAAGTTATCCCTTGGTATTTTACTCATCAAGTGATGAGTACACATGTGAATTTTCCTTTAGTTAGGGAGGCGAGAACTAAAGATAAAATAAATACTCCTTGATTATGGGACCACTGGATGCACATGCATATAAGAGAATCTACTTTTGTAGTTAGAAAACCACCCATAATGCTTATTCAGGACCTAAGTAATCGCATTGCTTAAATTAACCCCAATCTTGAAGTCTCTCATTCCTTTCATCCTTCAGAATACTTCTGTTTAAATAGAATGGCTGAAAAGATTTATTAGCAGTCCATAGCAAGATCTGGCCTTTTAACTGATAGAAGAAATGGCCTGGAAAAACCTTTGTTGCTGGATTTCAGACAATGTGTCGCATAACACCTATGCTTATTATGTTTATCCTGAGCTCAGACAGTGGGATGGACTGGAAAGCCTTGATCAGGCTTGTCAGAAGTAATTATTACTCTCTTCTTTCTTCAATATTAAAGAGGTAATGTAGGAAAAGTAATATTTTCATGACATGCAATGGTATAATACTGTATGCTATCTGCAGCTTATGAGAGAACATAGGAAAAATGATACCTTTGACTGGGTCAGTCTCTGCTGATGAAAGGTTTTGAGTTCTGCAGAGCTCTGTGTCAGAAAGATTTTTGGAATTGCAGCAGATTCTCGGCTATATACAAAACAAGGATGTTTCCATAACATAAGAACATAAGAACATAAGAAGAGCCCTGCTGGATCAGGCCAAAGGCCCATCTAGTCCAGCTTCCTGTATCACACAGTGGCCCCACCAGATGCCTCAGGGAGCACAAGACAACAAGATACTTGTATCCTGTCGCCACTCCCTTGCACCTGGCACAAAGAAAACCTACTCCTACAACCAGGAGGTTGCTTTTCCCCATCATGGCTTGTAAGCTGTGATGGACTTTTCCTCCATAAATCTGTCCAATCCCCTTTTAAAGGCATCCAGGCCAGGTGCCATCACCACCTCCTGCGGCAAGGAGTTCCACAAACCAATTACATGCTGGGTAAAGAAATATTTTCTTTTGTCTGTTTTAATCCACCCTCCACTCAATTTGAGTGGATGTCCCCTAGTTCTAGTGTGGTGTGAGAGGGAAAATAACTTCTCTCTATCCACTCTCTCCATCCCATGCATAATTTTATACGTCTCAATCCAGAGGTGTCGCTACCCCCGTTGGCGCCCGGAGCAGCGGGGGGGTTTTTTTTGACACCCCTATAATTCAATATCGGCTGTTGCGCGCTCTGGAGGGGGTGGGCGGCGCGCTCCGGGAGGGGGCGGCGGCGCGCTCCAGGAGGGGGCAACACCCCCCTCAATCGGGAGAGCCGGCTGGGGACGTCTTCCCCGGCGGCTGCCCGGGGCCTTCTGAAGGCCCGCGCGAGAACGGTATTTATACCGTTCTTTTTGCGCATGCTCAGACTGTTACTGAGGGGAAAAGGGCAGCCTTTTTCCCTCAGTGACAGTCTGAGCATGCGCAAAAAGAACGGTATAAATACCGTTCTCGCGCGGGCCTTCAGAAGGCCCCGGGCAGCCAGCCGGGTAAGACGTCCCCAAGCCGGCTCTCCCTATTGAGGGGGCCGGAGATTCGAGTCGGACTCGGAGACTCAAGTCTCCGAGACTCGAGTCTCCGAGTGGGACTCGGACTCGAGTCTCCGAGTGGGACTTGGAGACTCGAGTCTGCTTCCAACTCGCGGGCGGGGCGGAGCGGGGCGCCCTTCGGGAGATGGCACCCGGAGCCAGTGCTCCGCTTGCTCCGCTTGCTCCGCTTTAGTTTCGCCTCTGTCTCAATCATGTCCCCCCTCAACCGCCTTTTTTCTAGACTGAAGAGCCCCAAACGCTGTAGCCTTTCCTCATAAGGTAGATGCCCCAGCCCACTATTCATTTTGGTCGCTCTCTTCTGCACCTTTTCCAGTTCCACTATATCCTTTTTGAGATGCGGAGACCAGAACTGGACGCAATACTCCAGATGCGGCCTTACCATCGATTTGTACAACGGCATAATAATATTGGCTGTTTTATTCTCAATCCCTTTTTTAATGATCCCAAGCATGGAATTGGCCTTCTTCACAGCCGCTGCACACTGGGTCGACACTTTCATCGACCTGTCCACCAGCACCCCAAGATCTCTCTCCTGATCCGTCACAGACAGCTCAGAACCCATGAGTGTGTATGTGAAGTTTTGATTTCTTGCCCCAATGTGCATCACTTTGCACTTACTTACATTGAAGCGCATCTGCCATTTTGCTGCCCATTCTCCCAGTTTGGAGAGATCCTTCTGGAGGTCTTCACAATCCCTGCTGGTCTTCACCACCCGGAAAAGTTTAGTGTTGTCCGCAAACTTGGCCACCTTGCTGCTTATCCCCAACTCCAGGTCATTTATGAATAAGTTGAAAAGCACCGGTCCCAAGACCGATCCTTGGGGTATACCGCTTTTCACCTCTCGCCATTGTGAAAATTGCCCATTGACACCCACTCTCTGTTTCCTAGTCTTCAACCAGTTCCTAATCCATAGGAGGACCTGCCCTCTTATTCCCTGACTGTGGAGTTTTCTCAGGAGCCTTTCATGAGGGACCGTGTCAAACGCCTTCTGAAAATCAAGATATATAATATCCATGGGTTCGTTCGCATCCACATGCCTGTTGACTTTTTCAAAGAATTCTAAAAGGTTTGTGAGGCAAGACTTACCCTTGCAGAAGCCATGCTGAGTCTCCCTCAGCAAAGCTTGTTCTTCTATATGTTTTCCGATTTTATCCTTGATGAGGCTTTCTTCCATCTTCCCTGGAACAGATGTTAGGCTGTAGTTTTCCGGGTCCCCTCTCCTTCCTTTTTTAAAGATTGGTGTGACATTAGCTATCCTCCAATCCTCTGGCACAGTGGTCGTTTTAAGGGACAAGTTGCATATTTTTGTCAAGATATCAGCAACTTCATTTTTGAGTTCCTTAAGCACTCTTGGGTGAATGCCATCTGGGCCCGGTGACTTATTGATCTTTATTTTGTCAATTAAGTCTGAAACATCTTCTCTTTTAACCTCTATTTTACTTAATTCTTTAGTCAGAAGTGGCGTTTGGGCAGCAGTATCTGCCCGAGGTCTTCTGCCGTGAAGACAGATGCAAAGAACTCATTTAATTTCTCTGCAACCTCCAAGTCCCCTTTTATCTTCCCTTTCCCTCCCTCACTGTCCAGTGGGCCAACCACATCTCTGGCAGGTTTCCTGCTTCTAACATATTTGAAGAAGCTTTTATTATTCCCCTTAATGTTTCTGGCCATACGCTCCTCAAAGTCTTTCTTGGCCTCCCGTATCATCTTTTTACATTTCTTTTGCCACAGTTTGTGCTCTTGTTTATTTTCCTCATTAGGGCAAGACTTCCATTTACAGAAGGAAGCTTCTTTGCCTTTTCCCAATTAAAAATATTTAGTTATAGGATCCAAGTTGAGAGGCTGGTTGGAAATAAATTATTGTTGCTTTCAAGCAAACCTGCTATGGATCTACAACACATTTTTCATAGAAAGTACAGTGCATTATATTAGTAGCTGGTTGCAAATTACTATAATGATGCAAAAAGGCAAATTTCACCTGACAACTTGTAGTATTCCACCAACAGAAAGTAGGCCACTAAATTATCACCTTATCTTTATTATACTTTCCACTCTCAGGTAATAGCAACTGGCTATACTAACTGACAATATAGTCAGTGATAACATTTACATTAGAAAATATGAAATGTGTAACAATTATTCTTTACTATTCCATCATACAAAACATAACCTTTACTTTCCTGAGTTGCATCAGATCCTCCATGACAAAAGATCATAAAAAATGAAAAAATCATCCACATGCTCCTGTACTTATAAAGTGTTGTTGACCATACTATATTTTTCTAAGACCAGATAAAATATAGCAGTACGAAATGCTAAACACAAATAGATTACAGCAAATACAGTAGTATAAAAATAGATGGGAAGTCAATCATGAAGTTAGCGTCAAACACCAATGCACCCTGACACATGGAAAGCTACTTCTGGTAGCTTTCAAATCTCTAATATTTCAAATCTCTAATATGATATGGGAGTCTGGTGTTAGGAAGAACAAAGACTGAAGTCCCACTAAGTATGCCCAAGACCTTGCACATAGCTGAAGTAGCACTTTGGATACCAATCATGATGGAAGCTATTACCACAAAGGTAGCATAGCTTTGTGACCATGTTTATTAAAAGAATTGGGAAATTTTTCATGAAGTGTGAAGGCTGTTCCCTTAACGATGCAGTCAAAATTCAACATCTGAACCATTTTGTGTCCAACATGTTGACAGATTTTGCTAAACATAGTAAAATTTAAACAAAATCACAAAAGTATTTTAAACTCTGTACAGATGCCCTTGAGAAAATGATGAGAGACTTGATCCTCAGAAAGAAAAATAAATCGCAGATGTGGAATCGTGCTAAAAATAGTTGCCTACCTTTCAGAATAGAAATGAACAATGGGTGATTTCAGATGCTCTTTTACCAAGATAAAACTCCCTGGTCATCTATAGCATACATCCAGAGATGGTGGTGAGATTTTGTTTAAAATAATCTTCCCTTCTTCTACTTCTTATTTGAAATGTTAATGCAGGGTAACAAGAGTGTGATAAACAAAGGTTTTCCCCAAGAAAACAACAACAAAGCTCTTTGGGCCCCTGTTTTGGGATTGCTTCATTTTAAGGTTATTTCTTTTTAATAGAATTCCCACATCTAAAATCCATTTGTGACACACTTGCGCTCAGTGGTAGGAGTTCCACAGTGGTACTGCACAGTATGGCAGGTAGTACTTGGCCTTGTAGATTATTCTACACTGCTGCTGCTGCTGCTGCTGCTGCTACCATGGGGACCATGCAGCACTGTTCTGCTGCCTGGCTCAGCCCCAGCCATTGGGTGGAGATGGCTGGAAGGAAGAGCAATAAGGTGCAGCTGTGCAGCAGTCCTTCAAAAGAGAGCAGAGGCATCAGTAACTGAAGACGTTTCCCTCCAAAGTCTGAGTTCATCTCTGGATCCTGCTGATTTCTGTACTGATTTGATATGTTGAGAGCGCAATCCTATGCCAGCCTCTGCAGGCGGGACTGGGCTCTGCACTGTTGCAAACATGCTGTAAAGCAGCCAGCAGGTTGTGACTACACAGAGGCCAGTCTTGCCGGTGTGGAGGCCAGTGCTGGCAGGCCTCTGCCGGGGAAGGAAAGGAGCTGCTCCTGCCGAGGTACTGGAGGTGAGTTCCAGGGGAGGCAGGGGGAGGGCGGTGGGGAGGAGACATTCCAGGGTGAGAAGGAGGGTGGATCAGGCCTGGGAGGGGGGTGGGCTTGGAGGAGGAGCCCTCTGACCAATCCTAACCCCGTCCTGGGCTTGAAAACCCAACACAGGGCTGTTAGGAGCTGCGCTGGCCATTTTGCAGGCGCGCCTCCAAGTAGCCCCATTGGGGCTGCTAGGGCTTGACACAGGGGAAGGAAACGATCGTCCCCTTCCCTCGAGGAGACCTGCCCCGGTGCTGCTGCATCTGAGCATGGGGCTTTTAAAAGACTGGGCTGTCAGAGACTGTAAAGTTAGTACAGGAAGGGCAGGCATTCCACATTTCAGACCCACACACAGATTATTTTTTTCTAAAATACCCAGCACATTGTTCTTACAAAATAAATGTTTAGTAGTGATAGTTTATTTTATTTATTTATTTATTTACAATCTTTCTATCCCGCCTTTCTCCCCGAAGGGACCTAAGGTGGCTTACAACAGAGAAAAATACAATACCAAAAAAATACATACATAAATATGGGTGGCTAAGTTTCTGGCAGCTGCAATAAACATCAGGAGGAAGAAGGTTGAGGGAGGTGCATGAGTAAGATTCAGGTTTTGAGACTATTGAGACTAATAATGTTTTAATTTTAATTCTAATTATAAACAATGGCTGTAATATGTTAAATTTATACTTGTATCTGTTCTTTACTTTTATGCTGGTCAATGACTGTAATAAAGGACTGACTGACATACATAAATAGTTAGTTTCAAAACAATAAAAAACAGTTAACAAAAACTAATAAAAACAACATCTAAAAATTGATTTAAAACATTATTACAATTAAAACAGATCATAAAAACAGCAGCGCCCCACCTGTACCAGCAGAATGTTAAAAAAGGCAAGGACTCAGAAGGCCTCTTTGAACAACAAGGTTTTTAGGTCTCACTGGAAAGTATCCAAGGAGAGAGCAGTTTGTAAGTCAAAGGGGAGGGAATTCCATAAGGTTGGTGCCACTACTGAGAAGGCCCTACTTCTGGCCGCTGCCCCTCACACCTCCCTGGGCGAGGGTACTCGCAAAAGGGCCTTATCTGATGACTATATAGAAGTAGGCGGTCTCTCAAATATCCTGGCCCCAAGCCATATAGGGCTTTAGAGGTCAAAACCAGCACTTTGAATTGGGCCCGGAAACGAGTCGGCAGCCAGTGTAGCTGTCGGAGGAGCGGCCCGACAGAGTCGAACCGCCTACCTCCAGTGACTACATAGGTCGCTGCATCCTGAACTAATTGCAGTTTCCGAACCGTCTTCAAGGGTTAGTTGCAGCAGTATCAGGAGCCCCAGTAGTTGTAGTAGGGCAAAACAAACACAAAGAAAATGAATTATTTCTAAGGTGGATTAAACTCTTAAAAAAGCAAAACTATAGTGGGACAGGTCAGGACACAACAGAGACTCCAGCAACTATACAACAGCAGTCAAACTGGTAGAGCATAAAAGGGAGCAATGCTACTCAGCATCAAAACCAAGTTCCTAAGCTTATGCCCCTGATACATTTTATTTACAAACCCAAAGCAAAATTGTAGTGGAAGCTTTCTGTAACAGCCAGTTCTTGACCTGACCTGTTAACCTTTATCTCAGCACTGTGCCAGGCAGTCAGGTTCGCATGAATCTCAGATTCTTGTCCAGAACTGAAACTTGCAATGCTGTCTAGAAGTACCTGTCTATAATCAAATAGTATCCTTTTTTATTTCCCTATTGAATTACAGAATTCCACCCCATTATACACCTCCCCCCTTCTTCTGTTGTATATGAACAAAGAGGAAAACTTCAAAATAGCCCAGAAGGCAGAAGGTGCCTTCAGTCACATAAACTCCTGATAATACCAGTGGTATTATCAGTGCAACCTGTCCATCTGTTACAACTGTTGGAATGATTGGTTTGCATATTTATTTATTTATTTATTTTCCACATTTTTTTATACCACCCTTCCTCCAAGGAGCTCAGAGTGGTGTACATATTTCCTCCCCTCCTTTTGTCCTCACAAATGTACTAGCGTTTTCATGTTTCCAGTTTGGTAAAAACAACAACACATACCGTAATTGTTTAACTGGAGAAAGTGTTTTAACTTGATATACCACCATCAAACAAGCTTTTTAGTACTGTACTGTATTTCCTTTGGATACCAGCATAACTTTCTTCTTTCTAGTTTCAGTGAAACTAGTACCGATTGCTAGTGAGACAAATTTGACCAAGCCCATAGCAATTGAGACCAGATTCATTTTGGTCATTGTTGAAAGAAGATGTGGTATTAAGCAACTTGACTATTTACAAATGACAGGTAAATTGCAAGGCACTGAAAATATCGCAGACATAGACTTGCCCAAGCTGAAAGACTTTTTGTATGAGCAACTAAAATATTTGATTTATTGTTACAAATGGAGCGGGAATGGTAATGCATAATCTGTGTAATCTACTGTGGTATTGTAACAGTGATTTCCTCATATTCCATTTCTGTAGAGGAAAATAGAAAAGATGCAAGGAAGAACATATGGGCCCTTTGAGCAGTGTGACTAGACAGTGCAGCAACGTTGCCGTCCGCCCCATCTGTGGATGGAGCAATTGACAAGTATCAGAACATCCATGATCTCAAATGTCTATGAACACTTCCTTTTTCAGGGAAAATGTTGCTACTACAGAAAGGTCAAGTCTAGACATTGAATAATCAGTTTTGGGTATACACAAAGAATAAGGACTAAGCTACTACTAGGAAGAGACATAGGCAAAATAAGGTCTTCTAAATTAGAGAAAAATATGGGTTTTGGTACGTTTAGGGGTGGTGTAAAAAGATTGGCCTGGTTGGGTACTAGCCAAGGGCCCAAGACCTTGGTGTGCACAATGCAGTAGAATAATGCATAGTGTCTGCAGTGTGGGTGTGTAAAAAAAAAGGCTTGAAGATGCCCTTTCTGTAGCTGAAGTCATTCAGTCACTTGGCTAGGCTGTCCCCTGAATCTTCAGTGCTAGTGACAGTGCTAGTGGCCAAGGCTCATGGGGGGGGGGGGGCGCTGCAGGGCTTTGCCTCAGGGCCTCAGCAACCAGGTACTAGCATTGGATACACTATAGTTAATATAGATGAGGGAGATCTGTGGATTTATGAACTGGCAGCAGTTATGGCGACTGCTCCCTGGCTCAGAATGAGGGTGGAGTTTGCCTGCAATTGGGGTGTGAGGCAAATGGAGGATTAATTTCCAGAGTTTAGCTCAGGGCATCATACCTGCATGGGGTGGGGGGAGTGGGGCGGTTGATGTTGCATATCCCTTTTGCAATAGTTAATAAAGTTGTGGCCCTTGTTCAGTCCAGTTCTGTGTCTTGTCTCCTCTTGTTCCCTAGTCCAGGTGTAGAGATGAGATTTCTCTTCTACTTGTGGATCTGAATGGAACAGCATTATTTGAATCTCACTATTGCAGACAACAATGGGTTTTCCTCTCCTGCACTATTACTTACTGCTGCAGCTTATCCCTCTGCTCTCCTTGAAATAATGTTCACATTATTCAGTCAGTGTAATCATGGCTAGGATGGTTGCAGAACCTGATCCAATTCATTCCTCTTGCAGTGCTCATAGTTAAGTCTTTCCTCAGATACAGTGCACAATGCAGTAGAGAGTAAACTAAAAAGAAATATTTATCACTTGTAAACAAAAGGTTCTGAAAATAACTGTGAAAATAGTTTAGTAGGTGACCACAGATCTGAGTGTTGTTCAAGCACGCTGCTGGAACATGAGTAAATTTTGGGTGGATTATTTCTCCCCCCCCCCTCAATTTAAGAATTATGAATGTGGCATGTTGCAGGACTGCTACAGGTGCTACCAGCACCAATCTTCTGCCTTGAAATGTAATGCCTGCTTTTTAAAAAAAAATATTTTAGCCTGAATTTATTTGGTAATGAGTTTACATGCTAATGAGACAAATTGCTTGGGTTCAGAACTTGCATCTTCTTTGCACCGTATTGATGATTTTATAGTAGTTATGAGACATTGAAATAAGCAAATATTGACTGTTTTTTATGTTTTAATTAAAAACACACACACAAGGACTGGTCTTTGCAGCATTGTTGAATGCTTCCCAGCCTGTCCTGCTGAAGTCCAAAGAGCCTCTCCTCCTTTTCCACAGCATATTGGAACAAGGAAAGTGCCTTGTACAAAACCAATTCTTCACAACTGCAGGGTCTACCACACATTATGCCCAAACCTGCAGGGCAAGATAAACCAGCTTAGCAGCTACTGAAGATGTAGGTTGCAACCCCATCAAATCAGACAATCCAGGCAAGGTGTCTGGTTTGTTCCATGATCTCTGTCTCATTATGTATACATTTATGACTAGTCTAGCTTGAATGTGCAAATTAGTGCCCTATAACAATTCACGGGCCTAAAAGGGGAGCACTGAATTGACAATTTTTCCATATTTCTGGAATGCATATTTCTTCTCAAGAAGTATTGTAATGATCCAAACTGTGAAGTTAGGTTATAAAGTTAAGATATGATCTGTGAATTTTGAAACATAAATTTCAAAAAATGTTGAGATTGGAGTTTTCTGTTGATTAAGAAAACTGAAGATAACTCTGTAAGGCACAACTTTTATATATATATATATATATAAAATATATATATGCAGCCGTGCTAATGGAAAGTACACTGCATCAAATGGTGAGAGGTGACTGGACAGCCACCAGGAGGTAAGTAAAAATATTTTTTTGCTTGATCACCTATGTATGGGTCTCCTCAGACCTCTGCCAGCCATTGTACTGGTGTGTATCCAAGGAGAGAAAAGGGGCAGGACAGCCTGGGAAAGAGGGGATAGGATCTGGTGCACACTGGTGCTACCAAGATCCCCCTCCTCCCTTCCCCTTCCAGTCCCCTGCACTTCCCGGTGTGTTCCAAAACTTCCCCTGCCCTCCCCCTCCCCACGACCCCACCCACTATGTGCCTCCGCCATCAACAGACAGAGGCTTCAGGAGCAGAGTCTGACAGAGGCTTTAGGAGCTGCTGCTGCTGCATGCCCTATGCCACTGCTGCCCATTCACAACAGCAGCCTGGAAGTGTGTGGCAGTGGCCTGGCTTTCGCACAGCCTTAAAGGGCCTTGCACTGCCAGAATGCTAGTTCTGGCAGCACAACGTCCCAGTAGGATTGGGAACTATGTGAAGTTCTATCATCTTGGACAGAGTATTGGACTTGGACCAGGGGGATCCATATTCAAATCCTTGTTCAATCATGAAACTCTTGGGCCAGTCACTACCACTCTACCTAATTTATCTAACAGAGTTGTGAGGATAAAATGGGTAGTGGGTAGATGACATATGCCACCTTGAGCTCCTTGGAGAGAGGATGGGATTAAAATGTAAAAATGAGTAAATAAATACTATTTCATTTAACATAACTAAGATAATCAATTATCTGAAACCCAGTTAAATTACTTGTAGACGCTCTATGATCCAACAAGGGAGATCTGCATGGGGAAGCAGGGTTTTGCTTACACAACCAGTACAGTATAGATGTAAGTGAACATTCATATGTGTATCTGTATATCTTGTGATACAGGCACATGATTATTTGCTGTGAAACAAAGGAGATGGGGTTAGAACGAACTGACATTTGGAGGTGGTTAGATGTGTGAACTCTTAGAATTACTGTTTGTTGTTAGGTTTTTGTATCCCAGCTATATGGATTCACAGGTTATGTAAAAACCTGAATATACATGTCTAGAAAGGCTAGATAGACCGTGAGATCAGAAGGAAGAAGGGGAGTCAGCATTGATTTCCCTGTGCTCCAGAACACTGGGCAAGCCCAAGACCTAATGATGCACACCAAATGCTGTGCCCCACACCCAAATGCCTCCTCCTCCCTGGATTCAATAAGAGAGAACAGAGCAAAAGAGGAAGTGCAGAGGTGGTGGGCTAGATGCTCTAGCCCAGGGGTTCTTAACCCTTTCCTGGTCGAGTACCACCTCTGGCGCCACTCTCCTGCTGTAGACCACCGGAAGTGACTGGCGATGACATCATCACCAGTTATTTCTGGGTTTTCAGGTTTTTGGAGGCCAGAAAACGCAAGTAGGAGGCTCTGGGCAGATGGGAGGAACCTTCTTAGCATTTCTGAGAGGCTAGGCCAAAGGCAGGAGCCTCTCGGAAGTAAAAAGGGGTCAGCTGAAAGTGCCACATCAGACCCAGGTTTTGGTGGTCGAGTGGTCCAAGTACCACCAGCAGTCGGCCAAAGTACCACTGGTGGTACTAGTACCACTGGTTGAGAACCCCTGCTCTAGCCCACTCCTCTCCTCTCCTCCACACTTCTGCATTGTGTTTCCCTCTTCCTTTTTGAATCTGGGGCGGGAGGAGTGATCCCCAGAGGCGTAACCGCCTCCCTTGGCGCCCGGAGCACGGGGGGGGAGGCGCCCCTATAATTAAATTATAATTTTTTGCACATGCTCAGACTGTTACTGAGGGAAAAGGGCAGCCCTTTTCCCTCAGTAACAGTCTGAGCATGCGCAAAAAATTGCGCAGCGGAAGAAGGCCCCGGGCAGCCAGCCGGGGAAGACGTCCCCAGCCGGCTCTCCCGATTGAGGGGGCCGGCCCGAGTCGGACTCGGACTTGAGTCTCCGAGTCCGACTCGGACTCGAGTCTCTGAGTCAGACTCGGAGACTCGAGTCCGAGTCCGACTCGCGGGCGGAGTGGCGGGGCGCCCTTCGGGTGATGGCACCCGGAGCCGGTGCTCCGCTTGCTCCGCCCTAGTTTCGCCTCTGGTGATCCCTGCCAATCTGCTGTCAGAGGCAACTGCCTGGGTCAGTCTCACGGATGGGCTATTTCTGCCAGAGCATCAGAAACCAAACTTCCATTTTGCTCAGAGAATCTGTGGTAGTGACCAGTGGTGATCAATCAATTAACCAATCAATCAACCAAGGCCATGGATCAAGAAACACCCAGTGTCAGTAATTTGAGAGGCAATTGGCTACAATAGCTTGAACATAGGCAAACAATGACTTTAAATTGCATTACACTGAACACCTCTGAAGGAGAAAGCTGCAAAGTATTTCAAATATATGGATTTACATGCTTAACTGCTTTTTCACTATGGCGCAACGGAAGCCTAAACATTTTTCTATCAAAACAAAGTGGTATTTTTTGCTTCACAATTCTTTTTCATAATTAGACCCAACCCTCACTATTCTGGGTTTTTTTTTCTACCTATCTCAGAAGATGTCATGAACTTTCATATATTAATGCTTCAAATCTAGGGAGAACCCAAAGATCTCATTAGGCACTGGAGCTCAACAGCTTACATGCACACTGGAGCTCAACAGCTTACATGCACACTAGAAGGCCATGTCTTCCCCCTTCCTCTAGCAAATATGTGAAGTGTTACTAGTGGACTATGCCACACCAACTCCAAAGAGCAAACAGGCTGCAGCCAAGCAATGGCACCAGTAATTACACTGGTCTGCCATTTGGATTCTGCAAGTTGTTTTGCATCAGGAGACAGCCAATATACAACCTTTGGGATTCATGCTGGTGCAGACATTCCCCCCAAATACTTTTCCTGTTTCTGAAAACTGGCACCAGATCAACCCAACACAGGGTTTTCCCAAGGCCAATTTCAGATTGTGTAAATTCAGAAGACAAGGTGCCAGATGGCAATTGACTGGTGGCTAATAGCCTGATTCACAAAGGAATAAGTATTTGGATGCAGGCCATTTTAATCTTCCACCTTAAGTGGTTTGTGAATCATATCCCCAGTTCACCTCAGACTTTTAAGAGATAATTTAGATGCCTATCTACCACGTGATGGCCACTGAATTCACAGATCATGAAACAGGCCTCTTGAATCACACTGTTGGGACAATCTATAATCAGTCTCAAGAAACAGTTAACTCTCCTCTCAACTGCTCTGTGTTGATTCTTGAGACATTATGAAAACATTATGCTGTAGTCTTTCAAAGTAGGTGAATTCTGGACTGTAAAAGTGAGAACACACACACACACACAAACGTACTTTGTTCCCTACAATCCTTTGTTTAAAAATGTCTATATGCAACATAGAAAAGCAAAAACAAGCAAGTTAATATAAAAGGTGCAAATGTGATATTCTATGTAGGTCACTTCAAATATGATAGCTCATCTTACAAGGGTTTAGGGATTCTGCAGCTTTTGGAGACAAATAAAGGTTAAGATATTTATGCTCAAGTACTCATGATATTACTTAACCTGTTTACCAAACATCTTCAGCAACATTGTCATCGCTAACGCATACTACTTTTGTCATGGTTGGGTGAAAGGGGTACATTTTCAATGCACTGCAGATGTTTCTAGTCACTTAAACGGAAAAACCTGCTAGGACTCAGAGTCTTGTAAATCATTCCTACTGCTTCTGATAAATACTTCTAACTAGTTCCAGCTTTACCTCTCACTGTCTTTTTGAAAAGAGAGAGTTCATCAGGAGGAGATATGTAACAGGCCAGAAGTACTGGATGCCTTTCTCTACCGCTGCTTCTTTGCTACTACTGCCTAGCTGCTGCATTTTCATATGTGAAGCTTACATTAGGTTTGTTTGGAATCAGCTCTGAATGCAAATGTAAAACCTACATTTCTCTTCCAAGTTCTCTTTTGAATATATTAACAGCATTCATATGTGACGCAGGAACCAACAGATGAGCTCAAATGCACTTTCTAGAATCTAGGGCAGGGTGGTCCAATGTTTCGTACCTCAAGGGCTGCATGCGAACTTCGACATGAAACCCGGGGGCCGCACAATAAATTAAATTATTAATTAATTAATAATAATGACCGATGCATGCCCTGCCCCGCTGTCTAGCATGTCCTGCCCACGCTCCCCTGAAGATCGAAAAGGCGGTCGGCTCGTGGGTGACTGCGGGGAGGGGAGCTCCAAGAGCAGCCGGGGGCCGCAGCAGAGGCCTTTAGGGGCCGCATGCAGCCCACGGGCCACGTGTTGGACCACCATGATATAGGGTCATGTATGAAAAGGTTCACAGGCAAAGCTGATGGGCAGCCCGATCCTGCATAATGATATGCAGCCAGCCTAAAATACCGGCTGCAGTATCCAGTGCCCTTCCCGGGCAACGTTGGCACAGCCCTGGAACAGCTTGGGAGAACAATCCCCCGGTGTAGGGCTGCCTCCTCGGATGTATGTTTGCTCTGGAGCTGGTGTACATCTGGGTCGATGGGGTAAGGGCAACCCAGGCCAGAAATGGGCGTGGGATATTGGTGGAGCTCGTCGCCAATATCCTCGCCCCCTCTTGGCCTGGGCCGGCCAATGGCCGCCCTTCCTCACTGTCCGGCCCTCCCTCCCCTTGCCCCTGCACCGACCAGTGCAGGACTTACCTGCACTGGTGGGTGCCAGGTCCGGGGGGAGGCAGAGTAAGGGCTGCTGGTCTCTGCGTCGGTGGCCCTTAAGACTGATCTACACTGCACTTCTCCCGGCATGTCCCGGGTGCATGCAGCGTAAGCGGAGTGGTGTGGCTGCCTTTTTAGCTGATTGACATGGAATGCGGGAGAGCTGTGCTCTCCCAAGTTCTGTTGCGATCGGCCATGGACCATGCTCATGATTTTGAGAGGCCGGAACGCGGAACTAATTGTTTGACCAATGGGATGTGAGGGGGTTTTCAGTCAATCGGAGCGCACTTGTGTTTCAGCCAATCAACGTTGAACTTTATTAGAAGGCGGGACAATCAGGAGGGACTATTTGTGTTGAAGAAACTGGTGGAGCCCAGGGCAGCGTTTTGGGTGGGGCGCCCTGTCCCCTACGCTCACACACCTCCCAATGCAAGCGCAACACAACAGCAGTAGGTGTAGATCAGCTTTTACTCTTCGGGTGTCTAAAACATGCTTTATGGCACATTTACGACACCCAGCATCTGCGAAGCACGCACTCTGCAGGTGCACAGTTGCGCAGGATTGCACAGTTAAGTTGCAGTCCTATATACACTTAACTGGGAGTAAGTCCCATTAAACTTAATGGGACTTACTTCTGAGTAGATATGTATAAGATTGCACTGTTAGTTTGTGACAGCAAAAATAACAAATCTTGTGGCACCCTAAAGATTAACAGCTTTTGCCACGATAAATCTATTAATCTTTACAGTGTCACAAGACACTTCCATAGACAGAGTCTCATTGTGGATGCTTTCTCAACAATAGATACTGGCAGGCAGCTTTCATCAGTCTGTTTCTTTCTTCTTTTCTTGGTTATTCCCAGAAGTGGTGTCACCCTTGGAAGGGTTTCAACTCTGTCTCCCATCCAGTAACTCCTAGATTGCTTTACTTTCATCTCCCTGGAAAGTAACAGTGCACACACTGCTTTCAATCCATTCACTGTCCCAGAGCTTTTCAAACTTTTGTGAGTGTGCATGTGCACACACAAGTACCACTTTTCCAAGTACCACCTTTTGGGGATACCATTTTGTAAAGTGCCACCAGTGCCACTAGAGGCTTTAGTTGTGCACAGGAGTAGACTGCTTGATCCACAGTTGGGATTTTGCTTTGCACCCTTCTTCCCTTAACCACGGCACTTTTGAAGGGCCATGCAGTTGCACAGCCAGTTCTTGACCACTGGTGCACCATTGCCCCAGCTATTTTCACTTCCAAAAGGGTCAGGTCAAGCAGGCAGTGCGATGGGGTTCCAATGGCATTGGGGCCAAGAACCACCTGCCATACTGTGAAATACCACTAGTGGTATTACTGCTGTTGGTTGAAAAGCACTACTACTGTATTCAAAATGAAATATGTATTTAAATTTGTGTTTTACCGAGAAAGCTCAGGCAAGAAGCAACTTGTTTAAAAACAAATGCAATGCATAATACAGCAAATTAAAATAATAATTAGCATTTGTATAGCACGTTCAACTGTGCAAAGCACTTCACATATATTATCTTGATGCAATTCTTATAACAACCCAGCAGCGGGTTAAACCACTGAACCATAAGCTGTCGATCGAAAGGTCGGCAGTTCGATTCCCGCAACGGGGTGAGCGCTCGTTGCTTGGCCAGCTCCTGCCAACCTAGCAGTTCCAAAGCATGTTAATGCGAGTAGATAAATAGGTACCGCTTGCGGGAAGGTAAACAGCGCTCCGTGTTCCATCTGCATGCTACGCGCTGCGGCAAGGAGAGTCATGCCGGCCACATGACCACGGAGGCGTCTTCGGACAACGCTGGCTCTTCGGCTTCGAAATGGAGATGAACACCACACCCTAGAGTCGGACACGACTGGACTTAATTGTCAGGGGATACCTTTACCTTTAAGGTAAGTAAATTCTGTACAGTATTATGATCTCCATAATGCAGACTGAGAGGGAGTGGCTTGCCTCAGGCCACCTAGTGCATTTATAGGAGAGGCAAGATTTGAATTGGGGAAGTCCTGATGATCCATAGCTCATCTCATACTTGGTCACCATACTCAGTCATAGTCCAGTGAAGGAAACTTTAATGACCATCAAATGTGGTCAGCAATTGTCAACTGAAACCTAGCATATTACATGGCTACATGAAGAAGTCTTAAAGCTTCATAAGTAACTGTTATTTTCCCAGCAGGCTAATTTAGATGTTTTTGTGGTTCAAATGTCGTGCAGATATAATATTGTTAAGCAAAAGAGTAGCTGTGTTAGTTTATTGTAACAAAAAGGAGTCCTTCAGCACCTTAATGACCAAGACATTTATTGTAGTACAGTATTATGTTTTTGTATCCACCAACCTATATTCCATCAGACACTTGCCTTGGCCAATGACTCTTATTGCACTCCAATTGGCAGGCCAAAATTATCTTTGCCTCTTTCCCTTCTTCCTTCTATCTTTTTTCCTTTCTTGACTCAGGTACTCCCATTTGTACTGCTGTTTACAGTATTTGAGAGCCACACTATTTTGCTGGCTCCCAGAGTGAGAGGAATAAACACACTGTAATTTAGTCACGTAGCTAGCTTCTGCTCCCCCCATGTTGTCACTAGCCCCACCCACACCCACTCGTAACATCACAAGCCCCGCCCCTGGTGACATCATGGTGAAACATCCCCCCCCCCGGTGGTTTCTCTCTGGAAAAAGGCTACTAGGGGCATGGGTGGGCGGGCAACTCCTTTTCCCCTGGCTGCAAAAGGCCCCCTTTTTGCCGCCACCACACTGCCGAATTGCCGTCGATACGGCGACTTGTGCACACCCACATGCTGCTGGACTGCCCCCGCCCCCATTCCTACGTGTTTGCTGTGATTAGTAGATTACTTCTGGATGTGCTTCAACACCATTTCCATTACCACTACTGGTATGCATACCACAGGTTGGGAAACTCTGGTCTACACGCTGCAACACAGCTTCCTCCTTTCCTGAACCAGTAGAATGATACCAGTAGGCTGAAGATTGCCTGCAACAGGCAGTACCCAATGCCTAGCTGAACCTTGGATGCTGTGTGAGGCAGCCCAATTGACCCCAAAACATCATGTGGTGGACAAAGAAAGGTGGACCACACATAGGAAGGAGGTGGTGATCCAGAGTGGAAGGTAAGGGGGTATTGCCAGGTTGCTGCGTTCCATTTTTCCTAAGGAAAGCAGCCATATGGGCAAGAAGAGCTAGGAGGTGGCAGCAGCCTCCCCTCCCCTTTTTCCTTCTTTCTGGCACTGGTGGAAGAGGTGGGCTGTCACTGTCCCATCCTCTTCCTATGCATTCTCAGTGAGCAGGAAGCAGATCAGACTGCTGACTGAAGTGGCTCACCATCAGTGATGAGCCGGGGGGGGGGGGGCAGCAGGCATAACTGCTGGGGGGGGCAGCAGGCCCCCTGAGGCAGACTCAGGGGGCAGGGCAGGGCACCCTTCATAAGTTTGCTGCTCCCTCCCAACTTGCCACTTGAAACAAACCTTTCCGTCAGATTCATCACACTATGCCATACCTGCAGTACCACAGACCAGCAGTAGCAGAACATGGCAGCTACCAAGCGGCTCAGAATCTCTTGCAAAATTGTCAGAATGGCTCTGACCCCAGTTTCAAAGTCTTTCTCGGGCTTCTACCAGCTGGCCTTTACTGTCAGCAATGGTCTGTCTGCACCAAGAATACTTACGGCTGAGTTGAAAGAAACTGTACAGTATAGGAATGTCACCTCTGTAGAGACCTGACACTTACCGAAGTTGATCGACCAATCACGGTTCCTTAACTCTATACTACTACTACTACTACTACTACTACTACTACTACTACTACTGAGAGTATATATTTTTAACAAAATGTTCTCAAAGCAGTTTACATAGCAAAATAAAAACAAGTGAGAAAATGGTTCCCTGCCCCAGAGATGCTTAAAATCTGGAAAGAAACACCAGGGAGATGTTGGCAACAGCTACTGGGAATATTCCATACTTGGATGAGTAGGAACAGGTATTCTTTCCTGGTTAACATCGCAATCCTGTGCAACTATGTGCAGCTGGTATAAGCGGTGCAGACCGCAATGGGCCTCCTCAGATGTGTGCCAGCTCTTTACCTGGCGCATGTCCGGGGAAGCCATGTAAGACCGGTCCAGGCTGTGATGGGGCTCAGGATATCGGCGCATCTCAGCACCGATATCCCCACCCCCTCCCAGCCCGGGCCAGCCAATGGCCCCCTCCCTCGTCCCCTGCCTGCCCCCCCCTGCCCCTGCGCCGACCGGTGCAGGACTCACCTGTGGCAGCCACTGCAGGGTCCAGAGGGCAACTGAGTGAGTGGTGCCTGGCTCTGCTTACTCTCGAGGCAGCGCAAAAGTGCCTCATGGCACTTTTACGATGCCTTAGGCCGGCGGAGCACTCGCTGTTCCTAAAGTTATGGAGGATTTGGCTGTAAATATTTATTTAATTTATTTATTGGATTATTATTATTATTATTATTATTATTATTATTATCATCATCATCATCATTAACAGTATTTATATACCGCTTTTCAACCAAAAGTTCACAAAGCAGTTTACAGACAAAATCAAATGATTAAATGGCTCCCTGTCCCAAAAGGGCTTACAATCTAAAAAAGATACAGAACACCACCAGCAAACAGCCACCAGAAAAGACACTGTGCTGGGGTGAAAGGGGGCAGTTACTCTCCCCCTACTAAATATAAGAGGAGCACTAATTGAAAAAGTGCCTCTTGCCCAGTTAGCAGGGGTATCCCGCTTTCTCCCCCCAAAGTGGTTTACAAAATTTAAAAATTACAAATTTGATACATATAAAAATATAAAACTCTTAAAACATTAATACACTCTAAAAACACAGTACAAGATATAAAAACAGGAGTAAAAAAGTTCTTGTAAAAAGGGACTGGACCACTAAAATAATTAGGCTGGGTAGTTAACTCAGAGGGCTTGTTTAAAGAAAAATGTCTTTAGGCCCCACCGGCCTAAATGAGAGACATTCCAATTTAAAAGGGCTTCTGCTTGGTTAACAGGGCAGGGCATGCACCTTTTCCAGCCAATTTACAATGAATTAAACAAATAAGGAAGCAATCCCAAGCCTACTACCCAAGCCTCTTTGGGAGAGATTGAGATTCAGGGATCCATAGGAACCAAACAGGTTGGAGTGGCAACAGGATACGGGTACCATGTTGTCTTGAGTGTTCCCAGACAGTGGCGTTTCTACGGTAGGGGCCCTACCGTAAGTTGCACCCCGTCCTAGTACCATGGTAATGAACCGGAGCGAGGAGGCCCCGCCCCCTCACCGGCGGAGCCATTCCGCTCTGCAAAGGCAAATGGGCAGGGAGTATCCTGCCCGTTCGCCTTTGGCCCTTCGCAGCGCGGAATGGCTCCGCCGGTGAGGGGCGAGGCCTCCTCACTCCGGTTCGTTACCATGGTACTAGGACGGGGTGCGACTTACAGTAGGGCCCCTACCGTAGAAACGCCACTGCTCCCAGAAGCTTCTGGTGGGACCACTGTGAGATACAGGAAGCTGGACAAGATGAGCCCTTGGTCTGATCCAGCAGGGCTCTTCTTATATTTTTAGGACATGACATTTTCCATTGATCTCAACAGGACTTCGTTTCAGTACTAAACTGACTTATTTGAAAGTAACTCCTACTGGTTTCAATGGGAAATTTCTTCCAAATAAATGCACTTATATTGTACCACAAGAACTTCTGCTGATGTGTGTCCATAAAATATCAGCAGCTTGATATGGTTCTACAATGGATTTGTAGTTATTGATATTGCAATTGAGTCAGTGTGGCATAGCTGTTAGTGCAACAGCCTACTCCTATCCCCCACCAGTCCATAGCATGCAGCCATGCCAACAGAGCATGTACTCCACGTTATGGGAGATCAGATGGCCAGTGAGAGGTGAGTAAAATATTGGACTTACACCAGCTATTTTACTAGTGTAAGTCTGAAGAGAGGAGGGGTGTGTGTCTGGCCTGGGAAAGGGGGGGGGGCAAGATTTGGCATGCGCGACTGATTTGGCATGTGCCACCAAAATCCTCCCCCTCTTGCCCTCAAACCAACCCCCGATTCAGCTCACTCCCCACACTGAACTGCTCACAAACTGCCCCATCCACCACCTTACCTGGACCAGTGGAGCATGAAGGTGGTTCTGCTGCACCCATGGAGCCTCTGACTATTTCTGCAGGCACGATGTTTGTGCCATCGCTGGGTCACATGACAGTGGATAATGCACTGGTATCGCTCAAGGTGGGGCGGAACGGTAAGTTCTGCACTGTGCTAACCTCCTTTTATTCCCCAGCACGAGACGGCCCCGCCCCCTCGCTGTCAGAGCCATTCAGTGTGGCGAAGGCAATGCACAGTAGACTCCCTGCGTGTTACCTTCATTGCACTGAATGGCTCTGACAGCGAGGGGGTGGGGCCATCTCATGCTGGGGAGTAAACGGAGGTTAGCACAGTGCGGAACTTACCATTCTGCCCCACCTCGAGCGACGCCACTGGGATAATGAGATCTGCTGTCATAAATGGCCCATAGGATTGGGCCATACTAGGAGCAGGGAGACCTGTTTCAAATCTCCCTTCAGTCTGTCATAAAGCTCACTGGATGATACTGGGCCAATTACTATCTCTCAGACTAATCTACTTCAGTTCACAGGGTTTGGGGAGGATAAAGTGAAGAAGAAGAGGAAGCTACGCTGAGTTTCTTTGAGGAAGGGTGGGATAATAATGTAACACATAACATAGGATCAGTCTGTTCATTCACTAAGAGCCAAGACTTTTGCATACCTGGTTGCCATAGTGTAATATAAACATGAAATAAAAGAGAGATTTAAATTGTTTCCGGTGCATGGATTTATTATTAAAAGTAGTATTTCATGTGAAAACATTAATGGGGAGAAAAGGTCATAATGACATGCAAATTCTTCAGTAGATCAAGCAATATGTCTATATTGCTTCAGGGTTGAAAGCACAGGGGTGGAACTGCCTGCAGAGGTCTGGAATGGAATTTTCTAGACCGCTTTTCTGAATTTTCAGTTTTCATCTGAAAAAAATAATTAGTCTGGCTAAAGGAAATAATAAAACAGGATTCTACCCAACTGCTCAGTAAGACATAAACCTGCTCTCAGTTTTCAGCATTCTGGCCAATGATTGCAAAGGTATATGCACTTAGTACTTATTGCTAAATTTTATTTTATTACCAGTATTTAATAAATAGCATTTAAAATACTGGACAACTTGTAGTAAGGCTTTCAATAGTTTTACCTTATGTACAATTTCCCCATAGGGTATTTTATGTTTTCCCTACTGCAAAATGTCTCAGTATGGGCTTGTATTGCTTTACGCTCCTAACTGGAGGCCTAAGACCAATATTGCAACCAATCACAATCAGCCTCCAAAAACTTATTGAGGCTGATTGCGATTGGTTGCAATATTGGTCTTAGGTCTCCAGTTAGGAGCGTAAAGCAATACAAGCCCATACTCAGACATTTTGCAGTAGGGAAAACATAAAATACACTAGGGGGAAATTGTACACAAAGGTAAAACTATTGAAAGCCTTACTACAAGTTGTACTACATGCTGGCTTTCTTCTCTTTCCCTTCTTTTCCCCTTCACTCGGACCTTTTCAAAGTGCTTTCAGCCTCGCGCAGGCACGCAAGGCTGGACAAAGATGCAGCGTATTAGCGCTACAGCGGGGACAAGTCCCAGTCGGTCAGGACGAAGAGGAGAGACTGGCCGGGAGGGGGAGCCCGGGATTTGGGCTTCCGAACCGGGATTGTCCTGGCTGGATCTGGGACTATGGTAAGCCTATCTTGCATTTTTTGTATATTTAATTGACACAAGATCTGGCCTGACAAAAAGGGGTCAACTTTTGCATAAATCCTTTTTAGTATTAAATTTCAGAAAATTTTGGAATACATGGCTTTAAAAACTAATGGTATGTTTGTAACAAAACAGGGCTGAAAGGGTTCTGGACCTCACTTTATATGTCCAAAGGCATTTCTACTCCATAATGAGAAGGGATCATTTTGCAAAAGTCAGACCAAAGAGGACAACATCTCCAACATTTGCATGACTGCAGGATTTTTAAACATATAAACTTAGTTTATACTGGGCATTAAAATCAGTCTTCTGCCTATCTTAACATGTGGGGGCAAGGGTGTATATTTTCTGGCTTGCTCCAAGACCTCCTTGGAGGCCATAGAGGGGGGATTTGATTTGGAGATGTGGTAGCTACAAAAATAATCCAGGTCTCCTGTGACAAAAAGAATTAAAAATAGACTCGCTTAGCTGGCTGTTTCAGGAGCACTCAAGGCCTGATGGCAAAAACTTGGTCATTAGGCAGTGAATGGCCTTGCCTGTAAGTGGAGTATATGCAAGAATAGAAGGTCTTTGGTGTCTTTTTAGGGCTGTTACCCTTCCTGAAAAAGCAACTCCTTTTGTTGTTAATGAACTGGAAGCCTAAGCTATAAACAGGGCTTTTTAAGTAGGAAAAGAAAAGGCTCCAGGTCAAATGCACATATTTTTCTGATGGCAGAAGGTGTGGTAGGGGGAAAACCTGCAAGCTGCTGACTCTGAGACTTTTCCCATTTCAATAAGACAATTCCAAAGTAAGTTGCTTAAGGACAAAAGTAGCAATCAGCACAGTCTGATTTGGAGGCAACAACATTGGCAGGCTATTGTCCCCCAAAACAGCTGCCTCATACCAAACAGGTTACAATGAAAAACAGCATCCCCACATATTCTGCTGACAGTTTATGTTGCAGATCACCTGGTCAGCAACAGTCCACCATTTCAGTGCAATAGTTCAGAGTAAATTGTCTGAGAAACGGGTTCTATGGCATGCATGTCCCTTTTGTCTCCTGTCTACTCAGAAGTAAGTCCCACTGAGCCTGGAGGGCTTACTCTCTAGTATGTGTGCTTTTGATTACAGCCTTACATAAGTTCTGGAAAAGAGAAAAAAAAGAGAGAAACCCAATATACCCTTTACTCTGTGAGTAAAATTATGGTTAAAGCAGAGTAATTAACTGTCAGTGAATTTGCCACTTACCTTATCTAGCCATTTTTCAACAGAAGAAAAACCATATGCAGACTACACCACAAGCAATGGCACAGTCCTATCTCACTTCTTTTCCCCACATAGCACTTAGAAAAATGGCATTTATGATTCAATCACAACCTATTTATTTATATTTCATTCCTCCATAGACCTCCCAAAAGCTCATGGTAGCATAAATGGTCCCACTATTTCGTACTCATATAACAACCCTGTAAGGTATGTGCTGGGCAGACCAATCCTGTGTAAGATATAGCAGTGGCCTAAAGGGCCGCCAGCTGTATCCTATCTAGCTCCTAGGGCAGCCCGGGGGGCACCTCAAGGGAAGGGGACGATCATCCCCTTCCCTGGGTGTAAGCGGCGGGAGGCCCAGTTGGCCTCCTCGAATGTACAGTACGTGAGCTCTGGAGCTCGCATACATTTGTGCTAGCCATGTAAGGCTGGGCCGGGCCTGGAGAGGGCTTTGGATATTGGCATATCTCGCCGCTCATATCTCGCCACAGAGAGAGAGAGAGAGAGAGAGAGAGAGAGAGAGAGAGAGAGAGAGAGAGAGAGAGAGAGAGTACAGTACGTATTTTATATTGATGGCAAAGAAAACTTAGGAGACTCAGAGTGCAATCCTCCATAAGTATCAAACTAATGTGCCATAAAGCACACTTGCGACTACTTTGGAGTAAGGCCTGCTGGTGTGCAGGCCGGCAGGCCTCATTCCGCCGCCCTCCAGACCCTATGGCCGCTGGGGAAGGTAAGTCTCCCACCAGTGGGTGCGGGGGCAGGCCAGGAGGCGAGGGAGGGTAGTTGTTGGCTGAGCTGGCCCAGGAGGGGCAGGGATGGCAGCCGCCATATCCTCGTCCTGTTTCCGAGCCGGCGCGGCCATTGCACAGCCTCCTCAGACTTACACCAGCTCAATAGCTGGCGGAAATCCGAGGAGGCCCATTGGGGCCTTCCCACGCTACACCGGGGGAAGGGGAAGAACATTCCCTTCCCCCGAGGAGACCTCCAGGCTGATCATGACCGGCCCGGAATGGGGATAGGACCCATCAGGCGCCCCTAGGGCCGCCTGCGGATCTTTATGGTGGATTGCGCTGTCAATGAAACTGTATTATTGTTATTATTAAGAATATTTATATACCGCTTTTCAACAAAAATACATTCTCAAAGCAGTTTAGTAAAATAAATGGCTCCTCTCCAAAGGGCTTATCATACCTTGTATCCTACCTAACCTTGTGGTGTGACTGTATATATAGAGTGGCGTTACTGTGTGTAGATTGTTAAATCCCAAGGCAAGTTCTCTCCTCTCTTAATTTAAAACGTGACTTTTCTTTAGTAAACCCAGTTGCTTGTATGTATTTGGGAAACGGGCATACAAAAAGTCTTAGGGTGATTTCAGACAATCTGTTTTTTCTGCATCACACAAATACTTTTCAACCAGTTGGTGAAATTCTTAAAGGAAATGGGTTTGCTGAGAAGGGCCAAACTAAGATGAGCTCTGAGAGGTGACAATTCTATACTCTGAAAACATTATGCTAATCAATTAATGGGAGGGTGCATATATTTGCTCAGTTTGTATTTTTTTTAACTTGATATTTGAAGTGATACTGATAGAATATATTTTATTTATCCTAAAAACAGTGTGGCTTAGAAAAGCAGACAATAGGAGCTATGAGTGGAGAGAAATTACTGGAGGTCAGACAAGAGGGACAAGCAATCAGACAGCTTTCAGAAACTTCATCCTCCCTCTTTCCAAAAGTAATGCCACAAACTATTGTTAAATAAATGGTGGAGTGATGATGAGAGAATGACCTATGATAGTAATTTGGTATTCAAGTAATCAAGAAATAGTTGCAATTATTGCCTAATAAGCAACAGGTACAACTCTTTGTTCTATGGGGACTAGAAACTTGACTTTTTGAAAAATAAAAATTAGATGTTCTCAGTACTCCAAATATGTATTCCAAGGTTAAAATCAAAGCAAAGAGACTAACATAAAGTGCCCTCCCTACATCTTAATCTCTGGCTGAGATTTTCTAGTTTAGTCTGCTTTTTCAATGAGTGTAATGACCATGTCTACTACTTCAGGTTTTTTTTTTAGGTCAAGTTCTAAGTATGTTGTTCAGTGCATGCATCAAGCCTCTAATCTTTAAAACAAGATGGGAAAATGTTTCCCATTTATTTCAGTGTGTGACTGTTTATCAAATGGTGAGTTTAGGAATCAGAACCTTAACCTTCATTTTGAGCAAAGGGCAAGGAAGGGGCTAATTACGAGTTTGCCTAACAGATTCTACATTCCTTGGAGGAACAACCACTACAAAATAGCGTCTCCCCCCTCGGAGATGCTCGGTTTTCCATTCCTAACATCTGCATGCAGGTTAGGGCAGGTCAGCAACTACACTGGAGAGCTGGAAAGGTGTTTTATGTTACTGCGAAGGTTTTCAGGGCTGCACGAGACTGCAGCCAACCTGGCACTTGGATTTATGTCAGAAACATGTTATGTTGCTCATTTTTCCCTACCTTACTCTAAGCGGCTAAGAAGTCCATAAAGACAAAGTGGAGGGGTAAATTCTTTCTCCCCGTTTGCTGCCTTCTTTACAGGCTTGTAGGGCAGCCTGATCACGTGCATGAACTGTGTTTGTCTGGCCTTGGACACTGTAATCTACTTGAGGAGCCGGATCTCGCTTTCTTATTTACATTCTGCCTACCCTGGGCCTAGCAAGAGAGCTCACTCGCTTCTGTAGCATTTGCACTGTAGTTCCCCATCGTCGGCTCCCTCCCCCAGCCTTGCGAGACGTGGGAAGAAGGAGCGAGTGGAAAAGATAAAAGGGAGCTGCGTGCGGAACAAATGTGCTCGAGGGTGGCTTTCGGTGGCGGAGCAGAACCTTTTAAATGAGAGATTTCCGTTCACAAGACTCCGCTTGCACGGTTCCTGTCCTGCCCTTGAACTGCTAGGCGAAATCTCTGCATCACAACCAGAAAGTAAATCAAATCCTGCCTGCTGCCTGGCTCCAGGAAAGAGCAGGCGAGCAACGCTTGGCTCGGTTGCTAAGTGCTGAGAAGTGGAAGGTTTCTGCTTCCAGCCCCAGCCAAGCCGGTGGTCTGTTTGCCAGGCAGTGTTTACCCGGCGCGCCTGCACAAATGCGCTCCCTGTTTACTAGACAGAGCTGGCCCGGAGGCCCTCATTTTCACCAGCCTGTCCAGAAGAATTTGGGGGGAGGGGGCGGCCGCGGCAGGGTTGCCTTGGGGTTGGCAATGATCCCAAGTCAATGGGATCAGGTATGAGACCACGCTAGGTTTGCTCCGGATTAATTAATTCAGAATAATTCCTATTCCCCGTTCCTGGCTTCAAATCACTCAGAAAGGTACGTTGAAAGAAAGAATGGGTAGGAAACCCTAGCTTTAACTGTTTGTAAGGGCAAGACCATAGTTAAATGAAGCTTTGGTTGGGGTAAGTAGTCTGTCTGAATTTTCATTATAATGTATACAAAGAAGGTGGGGAGGTTCAGATCACATCCTTTGACCTGGAAGCATTTATCCTAAATCCTAGATGGTTGGTGGGGAACTTGACAGGAACCTGTTTTATACTGGAGTCGGACACGACTGGACTTAATTGTCAGGGGTCACCTTTACTTTACCTTACTCAGATCTCTAGTTCAATATATTACCAACACTGACTGGCATCTGCTCTCCAAGGTTTTAGGCAGGAGTCTTTCCTAGCTGTACCTGGAAATACTGGGGGTTGAACCTGGGACTGCCTGCATGCATGCTTTAGAGAGACTGAAGGCCGCTTCAGACCGCACGAATCTCGGCTCGTCCCGGATCTTAGCCGATCTCAGCCGAGGCGTGCTTGGGTGTCTGGTTAACACAGCGGAAGCGAGCGGTCTCCTGACTGCCGGCACGCTCGAACATCCCCTGGGCCATGTTTTCAGGGGGACGCACAGCGACGCTACTGGAGCCACCAATCAGAAGAGAGGGGGAGGAGTGTTAGCCAATCACCGTGGAGGTTTCTTCCAAGAAGGCGGGACAAAAGGAGGGACTATTTGCAGGGAGACACTCCTACAGGCAGGCAGGTCGGTGGCCAGCCTCTCGCGCTCGCTCGTCTTCGTTCGCTTCCGCAAGCGGTCTGAAACAGCTCTGAGCCAGGACCCTTCTGATTACTGCATTACGAAAAAGTCACTCTGTACCTGCCCAGAGACTCGTTTAGGCTGGAGACAGTCAGTTTTATTTAAAGGAACTCAAGGTGGCATCATGATAGAACCATCTTGTTCTTTGCTGAACGAAGAAAGAGGGTTCTGTCTTACCACTCCAGCTCTCTGCAAAAACAAAACAAAACTCATATACCTATCATAAATATCTAGCACTAGCACCAATCCCATGCATGTCTACTCAGCAATGTTGTGTTAAATGGGGCTTACTCCAGGGAAAGTGTGCTGAGCTCTGATACTGAAAACACATGCAGCGATTTCAAATGCTGCCTTAAATCCAACCCTGAAGAGATCTCGAGTATACAGTATGTCCCATCAGTGACATTATTAGTTGGACTTTGGTAGATGCTTCCAAACTTCTAGTCTGTAGCTGTACCTGATACTTATTTGAAATGCCCATCTGTTTACTGTGCTGTTACAGTGTGATCCACAATGCAGTTAAGTCAAAGTGCTTGTACAGAATCTATATATGACTTTTTTTTTCAGAAGTGAGTTTCATTCATCTCAATAAAAGGTAAAGGTAAAGGTAATGGAAAAGGTGCAGAAAAGAGCGACCAGAATGATTCGTGGGCTGGAGCACCTCCCTTATGAGGAAAGGCTACAGCGTCTGGGGCTTTTCAGCCTAGAAAAAAGGCGCCTGAGGGGGGACATGATTGATACTTATAAAATTATGCATGGGATGGAGAGAGTGGATAGAGGGAAATTCTTCTCCCTCTCGCACAACACCAGAACCAGGGGACATGCACTAAAATTGAGTGGAGGGAGAGTTAGAACAGACAAAAGAAAATATTTCTTTACCCAGCGTGTAATTCATCTGTGGAACTCCTTGCCACAGGATGTGGTGATGGCACCTGGCCTAGATGCGTTTAAAAGGGGTTTGGACAGATTCATGGAGGAAAAGACCATCACAGGTTACAAGCCATAAGCAACCTCCTGGTTTTAGAAGTGGGTTTTCTCTGTGCCAGGTGCAAGGGAGTGTCAACAGGAAACAGGTTATCTTGTTGTCTTGTGCTCCCTGAGGCATCTGGTGGGGCCACTGTGTGATACAGGAAGCTGGACTAGATGGGCTTTTGGCCTGATCCAGCAGGGCTCTTCTTATGTTCTTATGTATCCCCTGACAATTAAGTACAGTTGTGTCCGACTCTAGGGTGTGGTGCTCATCTCCATTTCGAAGCCGAAGAGCCAGCATTGTCCGAAGACGCCTCCGTGGTCATGTGGCTGGCATGACTCTCCTTGCCGCAGTGCATAGCATGCAGCTGGAACACGGAGCGCTGTTTACCTTCCCGCAAGCGGTACCTATTTATCTACTCGTATTGACATGCTTTGGAACTGCTAGGTTGGCAGGAGCTGGCCAAGCAACGAGTGCTCACCCCGTCGCGGAAATCGAACTGCCGACCTTTCGATCGATAGCTTATGGTTCAGCGGTTTAACCCGCTGCGCCACCCGCTGCCCTCAATAAAAGGTACTTCCCCATAATCTTGAAAATGACACTGAAATGAATTGAAGTAACTTCCAAATAAGTGTGTTTACCATCCAGACTGTCTATCATCTGGAATTCCAAAACCATCTGTTCCATTTAAGAAAGTTGTGGATATAGGAGCTAGTTCACGCTTCCTCTTTGCTGTGAACTAGATGCTAGGTCGATGTCTGCCTCAGATCTACTTCCACAAATGTGTTTCGACTGCAAGGATAGCAGTAAGTACTTCATTTCAGTCAGTAGGCTGTGGCACCTTTTTTAACCCTTCCCGGTTCAGAAGTCAAAGCAAACACCACTGACGAAACACATTCAACACCTTCAGCCAAACCACTGGTCCACATAGCCCACTGCTTAGGTTCTGGACACACACACACACACACACACACACACACACACACACACACACACACACACACACACACACACACACACGAGGGCTGGGGGAAAACCCAACCCAAAATTGGCTTCCCTACAACTACTCCATCAGTCCCACTGTAATCCGATTAGCCCCACTGCATTTAAAAAGAAAAGTGCCTGCTGCCTGCTTGCCTTTAGAAAAGCAGACAAAGGTCTAAAAGGCAAGGCCTCGGGCCAAAGGAGGCTGATGTTTGTTAATATTGAATCTGGAGCTGGATAACAGTTACAAGAAAGATTCTTCCCCCTATTCCCACTATCAAAACCACCATTTAAAAAGTTGAATTTGCACCTCAGAGTCCTGGTGATTTATAAAACCTCACAACTGCAAAGGAAAGTAAACAGGACAAGAGTAGACAACACACACTCCACCTCCATAGTGAAATCATTAGGAATCCGTTAACTATCTCAAAATAACAATACAAAGTATGATCTCTCATGCTCTCCCTCTCTTTTACCAAAAATGTTTGAGGAATGCAAGTTGTGAGGCTTTTTGAGATGATTTATATCTGGAAATCAGGCTAAAATTGTATTGGTACCCTGAGATGGCAAATTCACTAACATGGTTCCCATTACGAACAAGCAATAATATGTGCGACGGGGGTGCCTTTGCAGCAGAAATTAATGGTCCCGAAATGCCCTTGCTAACAGGCGAATGTACACGTCACTTAAGCGCCCCTTGAGTGCATCAGGTCAGAGGTCAGAATTTTGTGACCTCACCAGTCAGGAACAGCCAAAGGGGACCCTTACGTTTGGTAGTCACAAAGATCATGACAACAGTTCATCCACTTAACAGTTGGACACCAACAATAAGAAAATCAGTTTGCCTTTATAGATTGAGACAGAGTGAGACTGAGGCTGAAGCAGAGTGAAGCTGAAGCAGAGTGAAGCTGAAGCAGAATTTAAAACTTTAAGTGTACAGTATTGCCTGAAACAGGTTAAATTTAAAGACAAGCTTGGGCTAAGTAGGCCCCACCCTTAGAGGCCAGTCTTTTCAAGCAATCAGGTAGGCAGGGGGAGGAGCTACATAAGAGTATAAACTGAGGCCTGTCTGCGAGTGAGCCTTTTCACGAGCAGCGAGTGGCCTCCTGGGACAAAGTGCCAAGGTAAGAGAAGACACAGCGAGTTGAGCAGCTGGGCGAGTTCAGCAGCAGGGCGAGGAAGCCAGGCCCCAAACACTGCCCGACACTTCCCTTGAGGACAGGATATCTCCTACTTCATTAAGGTACCCAAACTTAGATAAACCCATACCTTACACACAAAAGCTATGCAGTCAGACAGCCAGCAGAGGGGTGGGGGCTATCCAGTGTTTTGCACCCAGTGTCATATCTATGACTATCTGCCTCTTGGGCATAAGTCATGGGTGTGTGCTTGGTGCAAAGAGCTCCAGGCTCTCAGGGAACGGGTCCGCTCCCTTGAAGCTATGGTTGCTGACCTAGAGAAGCAGAGACAGGTAGAGAGGGACCAGGGTGAGATTTCTAGGGACGTGGAGGCGCCGTCCCACCCCCAGTTGGGCAGCTTCTCAGCTGCCAGGGAAGGGAGTCTCAGGGCTGGAGGATGTCGCTCTGGAAAAGAGGGAAACAATCCCCCAGTGGGGACCCCATCTTCAAGTGATGGGCCCGTACAGTCGCACTATGGATACTCCTCTGGGGAGGGGGGGAAGGGGGCTTCTTGTAGTGGGTGACTCTATAGTCAGGAACATAGAGAGGGGGGTCTGTGACGGATGTGAGGATCGCATGGTGACTTGCCTGCCTGGTGCGAAGGTTGCGGACATCACCTCTCGTCTAGATAGACTGGTAGAGAGTGCTGGGGAGGAGGTAGCAGTTGTGGTGCATGTTAGCACCAATGACGTGGGGAAATGTAGCCAGGCGGTCCTGGAAGCCAAATTTAGGTTGCTAGGTAGGAAGCTCAAATCCAGGACCCCAAGGGTAGCGTTCTCAGAAGTGCTACCTGTTCCACGCGCAGGGCCAGCTAGGCAGGCGGAGCTCAGGGGTCTCAATGCGTGGATGAGACACTGGTGTCAGGAGGAGGGGTTAGGTTTGTTAGGCACTGGGGAACATTATGGGACAAGCCGAGCCTGTACAAGAGGGACGGGCTTCACTTGAATCAAAATGGAACCAGAGTGCTGGCGCGTAACATTAAGAAGGTGGCAGAGCAGCTTTTAAACTGACCCCTGGGGGAAAGCCGACAGGAGCCGAGGGGCATCCGGTTCGGGACTCCTCATCCCTCGGGAATGAGGGTGGAGAGAGGTTTGGGAACAGCAAAGTTATAACAGAGTAGGAATTAGGAGTGATAGCGTGATGGGACATGACAGCCAGTCCAGCAGGACAGAAGGCTGCAGGGATAAAGGTGCAAACATGCAGCCCTTCTTGGGGGACCTGGTAATATAAGTGATTTTATGCAAATGCCCGAAGTCTACGAGCAAAGATGGGAGAACTGGAATGTTTGGTGGCTAGGGAAAACATTGACATAGTAGGTATAACAAAAACCTGGTGGAATGGGAGAACCAGTGGGATACTGCAATCCCAGGATATAAACTCTATAGGAGGGACAGAGAGGGGTGTGTTGGAGGTGGGGTGGCCATCTATGTCAAAGAAGGGGTAGAATCCACCAGAGTAGAGTTTGAGGGGGGCTCTGACCCCTCCGTAGAATCACTGTGGGTTAGATTACCAGGCTCAAAGAGTGATGTAATAGTAGGGGTTTGCTACCGTCCTCCAGATCAAAAACCTGAAGGGGATCTTGAAATGAGGAAGCAAATCAGGGAGGTGTCAACGAGAGACAGGGTTGTAGTTATGGGGGACTTCAATTATCCTCACATTGACTGGTCAACTCATGCTCTGGACATGAAAGAGAGACTGGATTTCTGGATATGTTGAATGACTATGCCTTAGAGCAGCTAGTCATGGAGCCGACCAGAGGACAGGTGATTCTGGACTTGATATTGTGTGGCACTCAAGATCTGGTCAGGGATGTAAATGTTACCGAACCGTTGGGGATCAGTGACCATGCTGCGATCTGTTTCGCCATGCATGTCGGGGGAAGAGTGCTGAGAAAATCTGACACAAAAACCCTTGACTTCTGAAGGGCAGACTCCCCCAAAATGAGGAGACTAGTTAAAAAAAAAGCTGAAAGGGAAGGTAAAAAGAGCCCAATTGCTCCAGAGTGCATGGAGGCTGTTTAAAACTACAGTAATAGAGGCCTAGCGGGAGTGTATCCCACAAAGGAGGAAGGGCTCAATTAAGTCCAGGAGGGTGCCGGCATGGCTAACAAACACAGTTAAAAAGGCTATAAAAGGCAAGGAAGCTTCGTTCCGTAAATGGAAGTCTTGCCCTAATGAGGAAAATAAACAGGAGCACAAACTGTGGCAAAAGAAATGTAAAAAGATGATAGGAGAGGCCAAGAAAGACTTTGAGGAACGTATGGCAGGCAACATAAAAGGGAATAATAAAAGCTTATTTAAATATGTTAGAAGCAGGAAACCTGCCAGGGAAATGATTGGTCCGCTGGACAGTGAGGGAGAGAAAGGGGCGATAAAAAGGGACTTGGAGACTGCAGAGAAATTAAACGAATTCTTTGCGTCTGTCTTCACAGCAGAAGACCTCGGACAAATACCACTGCCTGAACGGCCTCCCCTGACTAAAGAATTAAATCAAATAGAGGTTAAAAGAGAAGATGTTTCAGACTTAATTGACAAATTAAAGATCAATAAATCACCAGGCCCGGATGGCATCCACCCAAGAGTTCTGAAGGAACTCAAGAATTAAGTTGCTGACCTCTTGACCAAAATATGCAACTTGTCCCTTAAAACGGCCACTGTGCCAGAGGATTGGAGGATAGCTAATGTCATGCCAATCTTTAAAAAAGGAAGGAAGGGGAACCCGGGAAACTACAGGCCGGTCAGCCTAACATCTGTTCCAGGGAAGATGGTGGAAAGTCTCATTAAGGATAAAATCTTAAAACACATAGAAGAACAAGCTTTGTTGAGGGAGAGTCAGCATGGCTTCTGCAAGGGTAAGTCTTGCCTCACAAACCTTTTAGAATTTTTTGAAAAGGTCAACAGGCATGTGGATGCGAGCAAACCCGTGGATATTATATATCTTGATTTTCAGAAGGCGTTTGACACGGTCCCTCATGAAAGGCTCCTGAGAAAACTCCACAGTCAGGGAATAAGAGGGCAGGTCCTCTTGTGGATTAGGAACTGGTTGAAGACCAGGAAACAGCGAGTGGGAGTCAATGGGCAATTTTCACAATGGCGAGAGGTGAAATGTGATGTGCCCCAAGGATCGGTCTTGGGACCGGTGCTTTTCAACTTGTTCATAAATGACCTGGAGTTGGGGATAAGCAGCGAGGTGGCCAAGTTTGCGGATGACACTAAACTTTTCCGGGTGGTGAAGACCAGCAGGGATTGTGAAGAGCTCCAGAAGGATCTCTCCAAACTGGGAGAATGGGCAGCAAAATGGCAGATGCGCTTCAATGTAAGTAAGTGTAAAGTGATGCACATTGGGGCAAGAAATCAAAACTTCACATACACGCTCACATAGGCGTCCCCAGATGGGGGGCCCTGGGGCGGTGGGCCCCAGGGCGCAAAGGCGCAGAGGCTCCTGGGGGGGCGGGAGGCCCTGGAGACTCCGTGGGTTTGCGCATGCGCAAACTACGAAGATTGTACAGAGACCCGGGCCGGGTGCACGGAGAAGCTGCGGGCCCGGGAGAAGGCTATTAATCGTCGAGGGAGCGTCCAATATCACTAAAGTGCCGGTAAAAGCAGACACACTTACTAAAAACCCCAGTTTTAGGCTTAAAATCGCCGAAAATCGGCGAAAAAAGCGGGAAAAACTAATTAGCATAAATTATGCTAATTAGTTTTATGGGGGGGCGGCGAGGACCCGGCCCCACACCCCAAATCGGCTGGGTACCCCTCTGCGTGACGCTCATGGGTTCTGAGCTGTCTGTGACGGATCAGGAGAGAGATCTTGGGGTGCTGGTGGACAGGTTGATGAAAGTGTCGACCCAGTGTGCGGCGGCTGTGAAGAAGGCCAATTCCATGCTCGGGATCATTAAAAAAGGGATTGAGAATAAAACGGCCAATATCATTATGCCCTTCTACAAATCAATGGTAAGGCCCCATCTGGAGTATTGTGTCCAGTTCTGGTCACCACACCTCAAAAAGGATATAGTTGAGTTGGAAAAGGTGCAGAAAAGAGCAACCAAACTGATTCGTGGGCTGGAGCACCTCCCTTATGAGGAAAGGCTACAGCGTTTGGGGCTTTTCAGTCTGGAAAAAAGGCGCCTGACGGGGGACATGATTGAGACATATAAAATTATGCATGGGATGGAGAGAGTGGACAGAGGGAAATTCTTCTCCCTCTCGAACAACACCAGAACCAGGGGACATGCACTAAAATTGAGTGGAGGGAGTTAGAATGGACAAAAAAAATATTTCTTCACCCAGCGTGTAATTCATCTGTGGAACTCCTTGCCACGGGATGTGGTGATGGCACCTGGCCTTGATGCCTTTAAAAGGGGTTTGGATAGATTCATAGCGGAAAAGACCATCACAGGTTACTAGCCATAAGCAACCTCCTGGTTTTAGAAGTAGGTTTTCTCTGTGCCAGTTGCAAGGGAGTGACAACAGGAAACAGGTTATCTTGTTGACTGTGTGCTCTCGGAAGCATCTGGTGGGGCCACTGTGAGATACAGGAAGCTGGACTAGATGGGCCTTCGGCCTGATCCAGCAAGGCTCTTCTTATGTTCTTAGACAGGGGTGGGGAACCTATTTGCGATGGAGGGCCATTTTCCCATGGGGAAAATGTCCCACGGGCCGTGTGCTCCTCCATCGCAAATGGGTCCCCCGGCGGGGGGGGGCGCACACACACACACCGCCCCCTGCTCTCCTTACCTTTTTCAGGCGGCGGCCCCGCGTGCACTGCTCACGCGACTCCTTTTGAACCCGGCTGTTTCTGCACATGCGCAGAAACAGCCGGGTTCCAAAGGAGTTGCGCGAGGTGAGCGCGCCGTGCGCTCTCCCCTCAGCGCGACTCCTTTTGAATCTGGCTGCTTCCGGGTTCCAAAGGAGTCACGCGAGGTGAGCGCGCCGCGCGGTCTCCCCTCGGCGCGACTCCTTTTGAATCCGGCTGCTTCCGGGTTCCAAAGGAGTCGCGCGAGGTGAGCGCGCCGCGCACTCTCCCCTCGGCGCGACTCCTTTTGAATCCGGCTGCTTCCGGGTTCCAAAGGAGTCGCGCGAGGTGAGCTCGCCGCGCGCTCTCCTCTCGGCGCGACTCCTTTTGAATCCGGCTGCTTAAACAGCCGGATTCTAAAGGAGTCGCGCCGAGGGGAGCGCGCGCGGGGCCAGCGGAGCCTCTGGTCTGCTTGCGCGAGCCGGACCTGATTGATTCGGGTCCGGTCTCGCGCGGGCCGGACCGGATCGCTCCGGGGGCCGGATCCGGCCCGTGGGCCGCCGGTTCCCCACCCCTGTTCTTAGATAAGGCAACTTCACAGGACTGGATCAAAAACAAGGATTTACTTCTTGGAAGTAAATCCCACCAAAATCAGTGTACTCAAACGCCCAGCCTCAGTAAAGGTGGATGTACAATTTAGTACAATTTACCGATTTCTGATTAACCGGGATGTACATTTCAGTTAAAGTCTCTTTGTAGAAACACCATACTAATTCTTCATTTTTCATTCCCAAAGGGAAATATCTGTTCTTTAGAGCAGATTGCTACAAAGCCTTCATAGGCAAGGCATAGCTCTGGTACTGGAAACGTTCTAATTTGTACTTCTCTGTAGTCTAGCAGATTGACAATCTCGTGTATTCTGTTTACGCCAACTGGGTGGGGGTGACAGACAGGAAGAAACTGGACCTCATTGGTGTTTGTCCGCTTCTTTAGGGGCTGGTAAAGAGAGCCTGCGAGGCCTTCTCGCCTGCCTTAGCAGCACCCTTGTACCATGATGTGCAATTAACAGTCTCTAAAATAGTCGGCCGCCACACTGAATTTCATTTGCAGGCTTCACAAAAACAATAAAAAAAATCTTAGCACAGGGCAAATGTGACTGCGTTGTACACTGGGGCGGGCGATTTCTGGGGCTGCATGGAAAAAGGAAGATAGTTTGGAATGGAATCAAAGGGCTGCTGGTTCTCCCTTTTGTGGCCGAGTTTGCAGGCACTTAAACTTCTCCGGAGGCTGTGACATCTGCACTGTGCCATTCGCTCTCAGCAACTCTTCCTTCCTTCCAGGCCAACCCCCTCCAAACAGCAACAACATCAAACTGTTTGATTCAAACAACCAAAAAGCAAGGAACTGACTGGAAGGAAGGGAAAGCGAAGCGCGATAGGGAAAAAAAGGCAGAGGAATAACCAACCCATAGGCAGGGAACTGGAGCCGCCTGGGCACGCAAGCCTCCGATATAAGAATGATATAAAAGCTTCGATTCCAAGCTCGCTTTTTGTTATGAGGAGATATGCCTTGCTTTTGTCGGTTGGTTGGTTGGTTTGTGAGCTACTTTATCAATAAGACTATTGCAGAGCAAACTCAGCTCGCTTCGTGCATCCTGAGCCGCTTGAGAGCCCAGCGGGCTCCAACTCACTCCCTTTGCGGATCGGCCTGTGCCTGAAACGCAGCCAAACTCTCTTCTGGCGAAGCTTCCTTCCTGCTCCCGAGGAGTCGCGCGCAGCCCCTCCCCCCTCGCCGCTCTTTGGCCTTCCCGCCCTGGCGGCGGAGGGAGGAAAGTGAGGGGCGCGCGGGGAGGAAGCGCGACACAACTTTGCATCGCGTCCTCTGCTGAGTCCACCCGCTCGCGCTCGCTCTCCCATCCCCCAATGCAAGCTGCTTCGCGTTTACAAGAAAAAAACAGAACAGCGAGCGAAAGTTAGTAAGCCAGCGAGCCAAAAAGGAACAGGGGTGGGGGGGGGGGAGAGAGAAAAGGCACAGACCCACTGGGGTCCGTGCCCGGCGAAGCTGATCCCGGGAGGAAGTGAAAGCCGTGAGGGAAGGAGGCTGCTGATGGGGGAGGCGGGGCAGCGCCATCTTTTCGTGTCACACAGTCCCAGAGACTGATTGACTACCTCACTCGGCGGCGGCAGCAGCGGCATCTGACTCGCTCGCTCTTGTTGGCCAGTGGAAAGCGCGCAGTGAGGCAGGCTGACAGGCGGAGGCTCCAGGCCCGGCAACATACACAGCACCCCCCCCCCACCACCAGCCTTCCCGGCGCTCTCAGGCGCCTCTGGCGCGGGGCTTTTACCACCAAAGCCGCTCGTCAGAGAGAGACTCCGCGGGAGCTTCGCTCTTCACCTCCTCAGAAAACCCTTACTGGCCTGTCGATTCAACGCTGCTGCAAGGAGAGAGGCCAGGCCTCCGGCTGGCGCTAATTCAGCCCCGCGCAGTTGCGGAAAGCAAGGAAGGAAAGTGGCGGACACTCGTTACTCTCCCCACCCCCGCCCCCTAGGATCGCCATTTGGCCCCCTTCACTTCTCACCCATAGGAGGTGGAGGCCTCTGGCTCGCTGAGAGGAGGCGCCAAAGACAGCCAAGTGGCAGCTTCCCGCCTTGGGGACCCCTGTCTTCGCGCCCTTTTCGGCTTCGCCTTCTGTGGTAGGCAGCGAGGTTGTCCTCGCTACCCGGGGAGCACCATGAAAGCGCTGCCGGGCGAGCGCCCTAAGTGCGCTGAATTGTCTCCCTCCCCCTCCCCCCCGGCCCGCAGCGGGCGGCTAAGGTTGCTACCGCCTGGCTTTGTTTCCATCGCCTCTTCCCGCCCTCAGGGCAGGGTTCGCTGCACCGCGAGCTCTGGGGCCTGCGCCAAGAACTCGGCAGCAGCAGCGCCGGCTCCCTCAGGAGAGAATGGTTTCCCTGGCCGGCCTGCGCTGCCACACAAGACGTGGCCAGGGCTTGCTTCTCACGGTCTTGCGTGGTTTCCCTCCCCCCCCCTTCGTTTTATCCCTGCACGGCGTTTGAAAAGGAAGGAAGGGGCGCTTTTCATTGTGCTTGGCAGAATCACCTGCCTGCGTGCGAGGAGCTGCTGAATGGCGCTTCACACCGCAAGCGAGCTAGTTCGGGCTCTGCACTTCTTTGGCACCGAGAGGCTCCCTTGGGCCTCGCGCGCGCTAGAGAGCGGGAGGGATAGGCAGGCAGCCCGTTGGCATCCGGAGCGCCGGCACTCCCGGCGGCGCCCGGGGAAACCTAGCCCAGCTCGCGCTCCTAGCTCAATCTGGCAGCTCTGGCTAACACACAAGCAAACGCAGTGCCGCTTCTCAGACCTGCCGATTGGAGGGGGGAGGGGAGGGAGAGGGAGGGAGGGAGGGAGCGGGAGCAGCGCCTGGTGAAGGGGGATTTGATGGGTGGTTGGCTGCGCTTCGGGAGGGGAGGGAGGTTGGCTGCGCCTGGTAATGAGGGATTTGAGGGAGAGGGAAGGGCGTGTTGGTTGCGCCTGCGAAGGGGAGGGCAGCCTGCCATTAGGAATGGGAAATCTGAGGCGGGGGTGGTTGCGCCTGAGGGGTTTTTTTAATTGGGGGGAATAGAGGGGGGACTCTTCATCCCCGAGAAGCAGGAGGCGTGCCTTCTGTTTCTAATAAAGGAAGCGACTTTTCTCGAAGGAAGAACTAAGGTGCTGAGGAGGGGGGAGTTCGGATGATGGAGGTGTTGGATGCCTTGCTAAGAAGCGGTGTGTGTGTGTGTGGGGGGGGGGTCTTGGAAATGAAAACGGTTGGCTCTACCTACGGAGGGAGGTGGGGGAAGGGAAGAGGATTTGAACGGGGTTTTAAAGGGTGGGGTGGGATTTGAAGCTGTTGCCCCAGGGAAGGTGGGATTTGCTGCTGATTGTTGGCTGCCCCTGATGGGAAAGGGATTAATAGTTTGCAGATTCGCGGTGGCTGCTCCTCGGAAGAGGGGATTTCAAGCGAGATGCGGGCTCCCCTCGCAATAAAGGCTGTGCCGTGTGTGTGTGTGTGTGTGTGTGTGTGTGTGTGTGTGTGTGTGTGTGTGTGTGTGTGTGCGCTTTCGCTACCTGCCTCAGGCGGGGAGGGAAGATTGGCGTGGGCTCTCTGTGCCTCTGAGCTGCTGGCCAGCCCCGGTGGAAGAAGGGCAGCCGCCGCCGCCGGGAATGTTTGGTTGGTCCTGGCTCGCCAGAGGGGAGCTTTATGCTGGGGGAGGCGTCGGGCTGTGCCTCGCCAGTTGGGATTGGAGAGGGGCGGTAGGAGACACGTCTCCTCCTGTTTCTAATAATAAAGAAATCGGCTTTTACTGAAGGATAGACGCAGGCAACCCAGTCGTGTGGGCTGCAGCCGCCGAACTTCGTTAGCTACTAATCTGACTGCCATTCGCGATCGCTTGAAAGGGGCCGAGAGGCCGACACACGCGGCCCCCCTTCACTGACACAGACCGCCAGAGACCCGATCGCGCGGCCCCCCAGCATCCGAGGGGGTCGGGTGGTGATGAGGAAGCAGAAGGTGCGGCCCCTCCCAATGGTTCCGGCTTTGGGGGATTGCCAAGTTTTCTTTGACTTAGGGGAACTCTGGGATGACTAATCGTGAGCCAGGCTGGGGTTTACAAGGGCTTTCTTTTCTCGTCACTAGCAGTTGCTGACCCCGCTCGCTCCAAGAAAGGAGCTGCGACGCGGGCGGCTTCTGAGAAGACCGAACAGGAGCCCGAGTCTGGTCACGGGAAATTCCCCTGCGATCATCCGAGACCGAGAGAGTAGCTCAGGGCCCAGGAAATGAGAGGGGATGGGGCGAGAAGAGGCTTTCTTCCGGCGAAGCGTTTGTATCAGGGCTGCAGTCTCACGCGCACGTACTCGGGAGTAGTGGTGCTGCCCAGTGAAGACGGACAACCTTGCCTTCGAAGGATGTCTCCTGTGTGCATTCATTGGAATGCTTAAGGATTGTAACCTTCAATTCACGAATTGCTGCCTTGTTGCAGATTCCATTCCTTTCAATGGGACTTGCCTCGTACCAGCATCTTAACGATAGGGTCGCAAAGCCCCCAATGCTAAACACCTAGCCAGCAGATCCCGTTGACTTCTAGTGCATCTGTGCTAGAGCTGCTGCAATCCCTAATCACGTTTGCTTGGAAGTGAGTTCCATTGAAATCAATGGAATCAAGGAGGTTTTAGTTTTAGATAGTGTGGGTTTGACACACCATGGTCCCTTTATTCCTCCTTGATGTGAATAGAAAATGTTCCATTGATTTAAATGGTTTCAGAGTCTATGTGGCTTGCAAGCGTAGTTACTGGAATAAGCAACTTGGACTTGACATGTTCTACTTCAGTTTCAACACTAAAAGACATTGTCGAAATCTGTTTTATTTTTTTTTAAAATTGAAAACGTAGTATTCTTTTATGGGTCATTGCCTTCAAAACATATTCTCTATTGGGGTTATTTGAGTTTTGTTCCCCCTTACACCCAGGCAGACTGCTATACTTAGCTAAATAAACACACGAGGCATAGTCTGAGTGAAGTTGCAAAGAAGAAATAGTTTACTCACGGTTCAGTTCATATATACAGCATCTGGCTAAGACCAGAGGTTACTCTAACTTAGGATGGAGTGCCCTTCAGCTGGTGCTCCCTGCATGAGGTGTGCTGTAAGATGGCCGCTGGGCAGCAGAGCCCAAGCATGGCACATCTTACCTCATTGGCAGTCAGAAGAAGAAAACTAAGAAGGGTAGGAGAAGGAGGAAATAGAGTCAGGGAGCCACACCCCTTCCTTGGAACACAGAGAGGTCAAGGTAAAGGTCTTTTAGGTGACCAGACGCCCCCAGTGTCCAGCAGCCAAACACTGCCCATCTCCAACATTCTCTATATAGCACTTTTCAGTGTTCATTGTACAAAATGCTATACAGTACTCCCCCCATATCCGCTGGGGATATGTTCCAGGCCCCTCCGTGAATACTTGAAACCGTGGATAGGAGCTAACTCCCCCTCCATGGTTTCCTGAGGGTCCCCCGCCCTGCTCCCCTGCGGGCAAGCGTGCACCCCCCCCCAGCTCTTATTTTTCTTTCAGCAAGCTTTGTTTCTTCCTTAAAACAGAGAAGCAGCCTCCATTGCAGGCAAGTAGAATGAGACTGAGTCCTAGAGAGGCTCTGCAAGGTTTCTGTTAACCTTGCAGAGCCTCTCTAGGACTTAGTCTCGTTCTACTTGCCTGCAATAAGCAGCCAGAAGCTGCTTCTCCTGTTTGTTTAAGGAAGAAACTAAGCTTACTGGGAAAAAAGTAACAGCCTGGGGGGGGGGTCCCCGCAATCCATGGATAATTGAAACCGTGGATAGCAAATCTGTGAATATGGGGGCCCACCTGTACAATTTTTATCACCTTGTTACTGAGAGGAAGATTAGTCTAGTGATATAGAGTTGGTGGAGGCTACCAGGTATCCACCACATGGGCTCTGAAGGTTGATTTATATCACTGCAAGAGTCACAACTGGAAGTGTGAACTGCCTCTTGTGCTTGAGGAGGTACCACGTGATAGGAAAGTTCTGTCTGCATGGTTTGATCCATGATGGCTATTTTACTCAGGCAAGTCATCACTTGATGTTGCAGTCAACCAATGATATGCTTGCACATGTGAGCTCAACAAGATTATGCAATGCATAAGTGGATCTTTATTCCAAATCCAAACTCAGCACTGCATGCATCCCATCATACTAGCTGGATAAAGCTGCAACTCTGTACATAGTTACTTGGGGAGTAAGTCCCACTAAATGCAGTGGAACTTCTAAACATGTAATGTGAGGTAGGCTATACCATTCAGACTAAGGGAAGGGGAACATCTGATATGGTCAGATGAAGGTATCTGGGGTTGAATGGGGTTCTATACTCGTCCACTATGCTCTCCAATCACTGGAGTGTGGAATTTGAAACAAAATACTCTTGCTTCAAAGCATTGTACTGTATTTAGGTTGGCTACGCAAGTTTGTCAAAGGAAATAACTTGGAGCCTTTGCTGTGGTTGTGTAGTTTTGCCTTTCAGCCTCTGTTCTTTTGTTCAGGGTTTAAGGAACCACAGTCGCAGAGACCAGTGTGATCTGCTGTTTCGACTTTTGATTATGAGGGTCATAAATGATTGTTTTGGAGAAAAGCAGCCTATCACCCCTAGTTCCGCTGGGGAGGAGAAAGTGAGAAGACACCCCCCCCCCCGGCTTCTCCTACATAAAAGTTCTAGATGTATCAGCTCCTGTTTCCTTGCTAAGGAGTTTACTTTATAAAAGCAGCTGAGGCCTTGACTGTGCTTTAACACTACTGTGTGATCCTCTCTGATGGAGTTACCTGTGTAGCTTCAACAAAGTGATCAAACCCACTAGCCCCTCCCTTTCTTTCTTCACAGCTGTTCTAGAAGCTTGGCTAATGTGTCTCTGTGTTTCAGAGATCCGGAGCCTGGATTAACAAACCCTTGTAATTTCATTACTCTCTATCATGGGCAAATTAGGGCCTGCAATAGACCAGGCAGAGAGGAAATTGGTATTGTTTGGCTTGGTTATATTAATCCTTTCAAAAGCAGTTTGATGCCTTGGATGGGCTTTCTAGCATATATGGTTTTGTGAACCTGATTACCCCAAAACTCATTATAGTGATTGATTTATAGTCATATCTATATCAATAAATATATCTATATCACTAGGTCATATCAATTCAACTGGGTACAACCGAGTTGACGCTGATGAGGACCCACTGAACTTCAATAGGACTTCTAGTTAACCTGTATTGCCAGTGTTCAGACTGCTAGGGAGTGAAAATTGTCTTCTCATAATCAATTGTCATCTGTTTTAGTAGTTTATGTCAAGACCTGCAGAACATGACTGTGCATGTTTACTTGGAAGTAAATCTCATGTTCAGTGGTGATTAGACCCAGGAAAATATGCATAGAAGCCTAACTGCCCAATCCTATCCCCCACCCCACTGAAGAATGCAGCCACACCATGGAGGTGCGCATTGCATGCTATGGTGGGCAGGACATTCAGGAGGCCTGTAAGAGGTAAGGGAACCTTTTCATAGCCCCCCCATGGCCTATGGGTCTTCTTGAACCTATGCCAGCTACTGGCATAAGTCCAAGAAGAGCCAGGGGGCAGGGTAGGCCAAAAAGTGAGGGATAAGAGCTGGCAAACGCAACACAACTGCTGCTGGGTCCACCCCTCCCTCCTCCAACACCCCCCAGTTCTTCTCCTGAAATGCCCTATTACTCCCCCTCCCCACCCATTGCTCACCCGTGCCACCATCATATCTCCATAAGCAGTGGTTGGGCACTCTGGTGGCACAAACACGGGTTTGCCCAACCATTTGCACTGGTGGTCCCATTGTGTGGATCATTGATGCATCTGCAATGCCAATGGAGAGGACCTTCTGCTGATGGAATGCCAGGAGTGGGCCGCTAGACACAGTTCTACCCCCCCACCAATTGATTTTTTTTTTTAATAAAAGCCGTTCATGGTTTTACTTTCCAGATCTGTAAGGTTTTGAATACAATGTACCTTCCATTGGACATCCTGAACTGGTTTAGGAGATATTGGGGGGAGGAGTTCCTAGAGATGTTTGGACATGTTTGAAATGCTCTCTTTTGGATCAAATACCTGGGGTAGAATCCTTCCCCCTTTCCCTTTCTTTTTTCTTCTTCCTTTTCTATCTCTTTTTCCAGTTTGGCAGGGGGATGTGGGGTTGGGCTACCACTTTTCTAAAGAAGTAAGACCAGGACTATGTCCTATGATCCTTATGGGGTGGTGGTGGTGGAGAGGGATAACAAATTAGGAATTTATGTTCAATTGATACATTGTTTTTGTAAGTGTTCAATGCTGAAATTCAATAAAGTTGCTATATCTGCATCTCTTCTGCTTCATGTCCCGCAGTAACTGGTTCATTTCTGCCTTTCTATTCTCAGCAATATCTGTGAATAGTTCTTTACACTGGTGTGTAGAATAGACAATGTAAAAGCAAAAGAGACCAGGAAGTGTGTGTTTGTTGGGATCGCTAAAAATGATCTTCAAAAGTCTAGCGCTTCTTTTTTATTTGTAACAATCAGGCTGTTTAAAAACGCATCATTAGTTCAGGAAACAAACTTTTCTGTCCCTCACACAATTCTCCAGCCCGGTTCTATCAACCCTGTTGTCATTTCCTTCGTGCCCAGGCAGGCCAGAAAATGTGGTGTTGCTGTATGAGCTCTTCAGCCTGAATGGAAAATCCAGTCAGTTAATACCCTTTGGCCGCAAGGACTGTTCAGCAGGGCTGCGCGCTCTCGGGCTGTGTTCATTTCTCTTGCCTTGCTCTCTTGCTCTCTTGCTCTCATCGAGGAGCCCGCAGTGGCCTCAAGACGGCTGCCATGGTCAGGTGGCTCCAGACAGAGAACAAACTGCAGAGTAGGGCAGCGCAGGAAAGAGATGGTGTCCTCTCTGTTCTCCTTTTCAAGCACTGCACAAGATGGCAGGAAATGTATCACCTGTATCCAAGAATTAAAGCCGGTGTTGGAGAAATAAATCCTTTCCAAGCGAATGTCCGTTTCCCCTTCCCAGACATTACTGCGCAACTTGGTGGACATCAGACCATGAGATCTACGACCCCAAATAAGGAGCCGAGCCTGACAGGCTTAGTTTTCACTGAGGTGGTAAAATCTATGTTTAGACTACTGGAGTTTCTAGCTTAGCCTTCTCCTTAGTTTTCCAGGTACAGGGATGTATTTATTTTTTGAAGATGAGCATTCAGGCAAGAGGATATGGTAGACCCTAAACACAGTTTTCCCAAGAGGCAGAACTAGGCCCCAGCCTGCCCCGGGACAGAGGCTGTTACTGTGCACTACACCATATCTGCTGGCTTGCCTATCTCCGTGGTTCCCAATTAGCTTTCCCTCTGTTTCTAAGGGGATTTATAGCTGAAGGTGCCATCAAGCGCCCTTGGAGACAACATACTCTGATTAGGAAGCCGTGCAATTAATCCGGGAAAAGTAGGGGCTGGTTGTTGTTCCATCTCTGGAATGAAAAACAAGATGCTCAGCACATGTTCGCTTCCATTCTATCCACCTGACACTGAAACGAGATTCCATATGAATTCTGGTCCAGTCTAAGCCCGTTCGCTACTCCTATTTTCCGGGAGAGCCTTCACATGTAGAGAGGAAGGATCCAGCAGCACAAGTTTCTAGTGGAAGTTGCATACTTTGCCTGGCAGCTGGCCTTTTATAAGGCAGGTCCTTTTTAGAAGGATCGCGCTGTAAGGCATTTGGAAGGAAATCGGGTTGAAGTCAGAGAGAAAAGCTCGTGGGTGGCCAACTGTATTGTTCACCCGAAAGATGAAAACACACAAGAAGCCCACTCTAGATGCAATCCGGTACACACTGCATACTGTAGGAAGGATATTTTATTGAACTCAGTGTGATCTACTTCCCAGTTTGGTGGTCTCGTCGGACGAGTAGGGATTACTTCCAAGTCAAGACTGTTCTAATCGGCCGGCAGACTCCAACGGGAGACATAAAAGGATCTCAATTATTGGACGGTCTCTGTCAACAATCGGCCGGTGTGAAGGGCCGATTACTGCGTTTGGCTTTTTTTTTTTTAAAGACATGGGTGAGATTGTTGTTGTCTCTTTCTGCTCTCAGCCAGCGAGCCTTGAGCTGGAGGCGTTGGTGGAGAAGTTACGATTTGGAGAAGACGAGGGAGACTGCCGCCGACAAAAGTGAGAATGTGAAAATGTTGCGCTCTGTTTCTAGGGCAGCTCTCTCCTCCTCCCCCCCCCCATCCGCCTCCTGAGCTCCTCTCCCCTCCAGGGGCCTGCGTCGCAGCTGCATCTTCCTGCAAACAGGGCTGAACAGGGTTTCAGACAGTAGCCCTTTCAGAGCTTGTCACCAGCGCTCCGTGATTGGTTGTCAGAGTAGCGTGAAGCTAGTTCCTCCCCCCCCCCCATATGTCACCGGCTTGTCTTTCCTTACTAGCTGCTACACCCCAGAAGTGACAGGCGGGCGGAGACCGAGGTGTGTGCTCTGCTAGAAAGAGCTGCTCTTGGCGAGTCCCCTTGGAAACACTCCCAGGATTTCCAGCCCCAGCAAGCCAAACAATCAAAATGGCCGAAGTAGTAAACAGTCACAAGTGGCAATAGTTCAGTCCGCAACTGTGTGCATGGTCTCTGTGTGTCTTTTGAAAAAGCGGGGTTGAATATACAATAATGTCATTTCTAGACGAAGCTGAACTTGTCTTCTCAGTAAACAAAAGCGGCTACTTCGTCCGTTTTCCAGAGCATGAAAGAAAATATCTTTGGGGGCTCAGAAACACCTTGTGCGATGAACAAGGTTGACAGCAGAGGGTGACCAGTTTCTGCAATGCAAATAAATATTCCTCAGGTAGATATATCTGTGAAAAAACGTTCTGTGTAACTGGAGATCTGCACAAAACTGTATGACTTAGGTAAGCCACCTGATCAGAGTCACCATATGGCCAGACCACCAGTATTGCTCCTGGAGTGTCCATATTCAAGCTGACTTGGGTTGCAACCCTATGAACATGTGCTTGGGAGCAATGTCAATTGAACTCCTTGGGGTATGCCCAGGCTCCCAGGGCAGAGTCACATTGGTCACTGGTTCTTAACACATGCAAATCTACTTGAGTCATGCTCATAGGATCGTGGCCCTAAAGGTCTCTGACTGCGCAATCCTGATCTAAATTAGGGCAGCGAAACAAGTGTTCCGCTGCCCTAAGCCATCGCAAAAGTGCCGTAAAGCACTTTCATGACGACTCACAAGCAGGGAAGGCAGGCGCAAGGCCGGCCTGCCCTGCTCCGCCTCCTGGACTGTCTCCCGCTCACTCGCCGCCAGATCCAGGTAAGGATTCAGCGGAGGGGAGGGGGCGGTTCGGCCTCAAACGGTGGGGGCCGATAGACCCAGCCAATTGGGGAGGGGACGGGGATCGGCCTCAGCTGAATCCTGACCCCCGCCAATCGGCTGAACCGTTACAAGGCCTCCTCTGACTTCCGCCAGTAAAATAAAAGCTTTATAAAAGCTGGTGGAAATCCGAGGAGGCTGATCGGCCCCAGACTCAGTTACACCCGGGGAAGGGGATGAGTGTCCCCTTCCTCAAGTAGACTTTATTTATTTATTTATTTATTTATTTTACAGTATTTTTACCGTGCCTTTCTCCCCGAAAGGACCCAAGGCGGCTTACAACATAAAAAATACAATACAATACAATACAGAAAGTAATCACTTTTTAAAACAGTAAAAAATAATTAACAAAACTAATAAAAACATCTAAAAATTGATTTTAAAAGATTACATTTAAAACTTTCTGCCACATGCTGCAGAGCTCTGGATCCTCAGGATCCGGCAGGTGACCCTGGGCCGCCCGGTGGATCTTTAGAACAGGATTGGGTTGGGTTACCCATTTCAAGTAATGATGAAATTGGGTTACCCATTTCAAGTAATGATATATATGGCCCTTATATACTGTATAATATAACTCCTCCCATATATATATATATATATATATATATATATATATATATATATATATATATATATATATATATATATATATATATATATATATATATATATATATATATATATATATATATATATATATATATATATATAATAAGGCCCTTTTGCTTTTGATCAGACTTGTGGTTGAAGTGGTGCAATTCAAAACAATTGTCCTGTAAAACAATTGCCAGTAGGGAACCTTAGAGGGTTGTTAGTTTGAAATAATAAATCTGTATAGAACCAGAGAGGGGTTGCTACTTTGAAATAATGAATCTGGATCTTGTTTAGGGTTCGGATATTCTACTGTGAGTCTTTAGAAAAATAAACAACAGGCCAGAAACTGAAGGAAACAAAACCTTTGCCTTGACACCTCTGCACCATGGTAGCTTATTTTTTTAAAGCACTATTGTGGTGAGGGTGGAAAGAGAGGCCTTATGGGTTTTCTCTCAGTCGGTGGTGTACTGTGTGTCACATGCCTTACAAAATCTGAAACATGTTCTTTCCTGTCTAATGACTGCACTGGAGCGTTGCCTGTGCCAGGGCAGATGCCAGCTGATATTTCCACTAGAATTGCAACCAGTGAGATTTTAAAACACGGTCACCCATCTTAATTTTGTTTACTCAGAAGCAAGTCCCATTGATTTCAATGGGACTTTACTTCATGTCAGTTTGTTTAGGATTGCAGCCCAAGTGTGTGACTTTTCAAAATGGAACATGATCCCTCTTAAAACTTGTCTGCTCCAGTTGGGTGGACTGTTTTCAGAAGCTGGCGTTGCAGTGCCAGAAAGGAGGTTTCTGACTGTGAGCTCACATTTTCATAATTTGTGCAGCAAAAGCCACACATTGCTCTACCATTCAAGAGAGCGCTATACATTGGCCCAGAAAATACATTGAATTCTAGCACGGCTTGTTCAGTGCTACTGCACCAGGTGTAGGTGTACGGTGTGTGTGTGTGTGTGTGTGTGTGTGTGTGTGTGTGTGTGTGTGTGTGTGTGTGTGTGTGTGTGTGTGTGTGTGTGTGTGTGTGTGTGTGTTTTAAAAATGCTTGATTTCAATGTCTTTTGTTTTCCAGATTGTGAAATCAGGCGTGCAAGAGTGGTCAGACCCTCTGTATAAGGCCAAACCAAGGTGGCCTTGTTTTGTTATTCAGATTTCTACACTCCCATTAAACTAGGCTCCCAGGAAGCGACGGCAACGGCTTGATTTAAGGCACACTCAAGCAGGGCCATTCAGAGCTCAGGATAGCGTTGGGTTATTTATAGGCTTTTTCCTCCGCGCTGTGCGCCCTCGTATCCGAGCAGAGCGCTAATGAATTTAATCCTGGCGACACCCTTAGGAAGGAGAAAAGGACTGAGTCACGGACGGAGGTTGATCAGGCGGGCCCAGGGCCTCCAGCACGGCGAGGCTTTCTTGATTGATTACGTGCCTTGCTACGAGACCGGCCTGCTGCTTTTCTAGGCAGGAGACGTTGCTGCCTGGAAAAGGGGCCAGCAGCAGCAGGGAACCACGTGGAGTTCAGAACGAAGAAGGGCCGGTGCAGCGTGAATCAGTCGCCGCCAGTGCCAGCCGGGAGAAGCCAGGCAAACGCAAAGCAAAAGGCAGCAACCCCAAGATTCCCCCCGCCCCACCCCACCCCCTTGCGAGGCCTTCTGGTTCGTCGTCCAGAGCGTCGCTGTCTTCAGGAAGCTTTTAAACGCTTAGCTTCCCCGCAGCGGTTGTTGGCGTGAAACTCCCCCTTCGTCGTTTCTGATAAACACAGTCCCGATCGCCCGTCCACGGCTCGCTGGCTCAGCCTGCTCTCAAACCCTCTCTTCCCCGAGTGCAGCCTGCAACGGTCTGACCTCCGGGTCAGCTCCCGGAGGAGACGAGGGAGGAGAAGGAGGAGGAGGTCTGGCGGTGGAGGGCTCCAGCGGCAGCAGTTCCTTCGGTAGACTCTCCATCGGTGATTCTGCTTAGCAAAGCACAGCTTGGGGGTGGGGGTGGGGGGACAGGAGCTGTGAAAAAGCCCAGTCCCATGACTGGAAACGTGGGCCGCTTCAGAGGACGTGAGTGTGTTGGGATTTCGGGGAATCCTGACGAAGAAAACGTGAAAATAAACAAGGACGTTCAGAGCAACAAAACGAAGAAATAATCTCCGACTTTTGGATCCTTCTGCATTCTGAAGCACTGAGTCAGGTATCGACAGTTCGATACCTAAACCGGTTAAATAATAGCTTTCATACGTCTGATGGTTGGATTTTTTAGCCCACGAAACCTCATACTTCAATAAACGTTTTAGACTTTAAGATGCCACTTCATTGTTTTTGCTGCGCCACAGACTTACAGGCCTATCCCTCTGGAAAAGGCTCGAATGGACTCAGCAGCCACAAATTCAAGTATTTTGACTCATCGCGTTGCGCATCAGCCAGCCTCTGTATACATATTCACTGGGGTTTCAAAGATTTACAGCTCTTTCTGTGAAGGACCGATCGTGCTCATAACATGATGACTCTGGTTCTTTTTAGATGAGGGCTTTCCCACTGTAGATGCTACTACATTTCAGGGGACAAAGACGACACAAAACTTTTAATAGTTAATCATAATACTGACTAACAATGAACACGAAATACAAATTCAATCCACTCTACTAGGAGACAGCGAACTTCGAGAAGGAAGCCAAAGTAAAAGCAAGACATTTTAAGGCGTTTTTCCTCTTGGGGAGTGGGGGATATCTGCCAGAGGCCTTTTTTTCCAGCTGCGTGTCTGTACCTTGCGTGTGCTCAGCCTAATAACTTTTAATGTCTAGCCCTAAAATGTCTTTATAAAAAATAGCTTTACAACGTAATAGGCCAGGTGTCCTTGTGCTCGTTACTGAAGATTGAAAAAACGTGTGGGATAGTTTTCAAATGCATACCTCATAAACTGGGAACAATATACAGCCTCCCGCCCCAATATCGGATTTGAGCTCCCCTTCCAGTCACCTCTGAGGAAAACCTTTCCAAAGCACTTTCAATGCACATACCTCATTTGCAACTCGCCCATCCTCCCTTAAGAGTATTTACCCTGCTGCTTGGGAAATCGATGGCTTTTTGTCATTTGTATCAGCTGTTTTTAAGAAGCTGAAAACCTTGTGTGTCCAGAGTGTCGAGTTACAATCGGTAGATATCTTTCACTTCTGCGTTGAAAGAGAAAAGCGTTTGCTCTCTCATTTTTCTTATAGATGCAAGCGACGAAGAGTAAAATTCAACAACATCGCCTTCTCCGCTTTAAAGAGATCCGCTTTAAAACATTCTGAGAGATCGTTCCTTTCACATAACTTGGCTTTGTTTTCCAGTGTACTTAGGGAGCTCCTGCTTTCCATCTTTCAATACAAGATATCCCCATCATTAAAGAAGGAAACTTAGCAGTTGTTGGCACTTGTTGAGGACACAACTTTTAATGGAGGAAAACATTCCTAGGGAGGGACTGGGCTCAAATATTTTTCCTTGTCTTCCACAGATGTCTCAGCTTCACAGTGGAAAACAAAACAGTGAGGATAACTAAGTTTGCTGACGTTCGTCTCCTTTGAAATAGCTAATCACCCGTGATCTCCATTTCTCGTCCTAGGTGCAAACAGCTTACACCCACATAGGACTGTTTAAAGACTGGAGCAAAAATCAGAAGCGAGAGATTGCTGATATTCATCCAGGTGGTCAGCGATATAATAACATTCCATTCATTTCCACCGGTTGATGCTCTCTTCTCCAACCTGCTTCTTTCACAGCTCGAACCTAGACACTTTAAGCGAAATACAGTAGATTCTTTCTACCGAGTTAGATCGGACTTCCGCTGTGTGTTTAAGATTGCAGCTCTCTACTAGATAACCAGGGGCAGGCAGTTTATTCACTCGCGTGAATTCGGCAGGATTCAGAGACAGACTTACAACGCAACCTATGCGTGTTTACTCAAAAGTAAAGTCTCAGGTAAGTGCGCATACGATTGCGAGCAGTAGTCAGTGACAGTGCCACACTCTTACGAGGCAATTGAATGCGCGATCTCTCTCTCTCTCTCTCTCTCTCTCTCTCTCTCTCTCACACACACACACACACACACACACACACTCTTTCTCGAAGGATAGAGTTAATCCTAGAGCCTGCATCTTGCTGTTAATTCCAGAGGTCGCTGGGACGTCGAGTATCCGTCAAAATGGGCGTTGTGAACGCGACATTTACCAGCTGACCTGCCGAGTCAAAACTAACGCTACCAATTTGGTAGTACCAAAGTAAGTAGATACGCCAGATAAGGACCATCCCTGCGATTGAGAGATCAAAAGGCAGGCAGAGAAATCTCCAGCTGGCACTGGCGAATTGCAGAGCGGAGAATCGGGCGAGCGCAGCACACACTCCCCCTCCCTCCCCACCATCCCGTTTTAGCGATTCACACGCCATGCAAAAAATCGTGTTTGAGAGTTTCAGAGCTAGTTACACGCACCACCTTTAGAAACGAAGGGAAGGAAAGCAGTTTTGCCACTCACTCCGCTGCAAAGTAGCTGTTGAGAAAGAAATGTTTTCCACTACGACATTTATGTCGACTCGGAGAGAGGGGGAAGGCAGCGGGAAAACCCCACACAATGGGATAAAAATAGCGATGGCGAGCAAAATGAGGGGATGTGACTGGAGAGCTGTGGGTGCCGGGGTGATAGAAAGTGGGGGGGGGGGAACCCGGGAGGAGAAGAAGGACGATCTCTGGGAGCTTCTGGAAGGGAGAGATAAAGAAGAACAGATCGTTCGGAGGGAGAGTCAAATGCAGGTTGGGTGACGGCAGGACACCACACATCTAAAAAGAAAAAAAAGGACTTTGAGAGGCATTTCCCCCGGGGAAGAGTGTTGGCCAGATAAGACGGGAAAGTGCAGAGGGGGGCTGAATGAAGAAGATATTCCACTTTTGGCAAGCTGTGCCTGACAATGGAACGCGTTTGTGTGTGTGTGTGTGTGTGTGTGTGTGTGTGTGTGTGTGAGAGAGAGAGAGAGAGAGGGGGGGGAGGGGAGGAAAGGAGGGAGGGGAACAAAGAAGCAGTCCTTTTGGGGTTTTCAGGGAGATGTAAACAGAGATGAATGGGGGGGGGAGAGAAAAAGAAGAATCGTGAATGTCCTCCCCAGAGCCAGACGAAGATTACAGGGGGGGCAGGAATAAGAGAAGCACCGTCGCCACCCTCCCGTTTTGGAGACGGTTATAAAGATACCGTTTATGCTGTGTGTGGGGGGGGGACGACGGGACGGGACTTTTTCCCCTTGAAAAGACTCGCAGTGAGGGCTGATAAAGGCAAAGGAGCTGCGAGTGATAGAGAAAGGTGATCTCTTGCGAGAAGAGAAAGAACAAGGGGCCGGTGGGGATAGGTAAACAAATCCCGAGGTGAAGAAGAGCCCGCGCTTGGTGGGGCGAGGGAGGGACGGGAAGCCAGTCTGCTATGGACAAGGAGGGAAGGAAGCCGGGGTGGCTGGCGGGCGGGCGAGGCGGTCTCGCGCCAGTGTCTGGCTGCGCCTGCTGCTGGGGCTTTGACAGCTTGGCGAAGCAAAGGGAGAGGAGCTTTATGGTAATTGCGGCTCTCCACTGGCCTTCTGGGTAGCGAGCGAGCTGAGAAGGGAGCCTGGAAGGGGGCGGGAGACTTTCCTTTTCCACCTAGCCTGGTCAAAAGGAGAACGGAGTCTCCTCAGGACGCCCTCAGGCAGGGCAGGGCAGGGCAAGGCAGAGCCGAGCCGAGCGGAAAGGAAAAGAGGGTGTTTGGAGGAGCTCTACCAGCCGAGAGAGCGAGAGCGAGAGCAGGAAACACGGAAGGGGGTATCAATTAAGAAGAGAAAGCGTAGAGCCTTGGAAAAACAAAAATATAGGCAAGCAGACTGAGAGAGGGAGAGCAGCAAAGGTTCGCTCTGAGGGAGAGCGCAGCGGTGGCGGCGGCGGCGGCTTTGCTGCTGCCGCTGCCTCTGCTGGCTGCGGCTCCCTGAGTGCTGAGCCTGCCGGGGGGGAGGAGAGAGAGAGAGAAGAGGGCGGGGAAGAGGAGGAGGAGGAGGCGAGGGGGGGGCAGCGTGCAGCAGACGGAGCCCGGTCTCCCAGCGGCAAGGTGAGGAAGAGCGGCTTTCCCGGCGGATTAAATCCCCAGAGCCAGGCAGCCACACACACGAGCGCTCACGCACAGCCGCCGCCGCCGCCGCCGCCAGGGCACGGAACTCTCCCGGAGCAAGGGAGAAAAAGAGCATGTAGGGGCCTCTGCCAGGAGCCGTCGAGCCCAGCCCCGAGCAACGACAGCAGCAACATGGCGCTGCCAAAGCGGAGCCGGGGGGCAGCCGGAGGGAGTCTGGCAGGGTGCTGAAGCCCAGCGAGGGAAACGGGGGCAGGAACAGCCTCAGGTCTCCCTCTCCGCCCACGCAGCCCCACCTGCCTTTTCCGAGTCCGGCCGGGCCACATCGTTTAATGCCGGGGCAGCTCTCGCCTCTGGGCGCGGAGATCGGCAAACTTTTCTCACCCTCGGAGATCGTCGCGACTTGCCTGGAAGGGGACTCGGGACAGCATTGCTGGCCCGAAAGTCCGCGGCTTCTCTGGAGCGCAAACTAAGGTCAGTCCTCTCCTCTTTGAACTCGGTTTTTTCCGCGGAAACGCCGCGCTGGGCAAGGATGGGGAGGGGAGCCGCACGCGTGTCGTCGAAGGTCTCGGAAGGTTGTTCGACTGCTTGTTGCGGGGACGCGGACTAGGCGATCTTTTCTCTGCCCCAGATCTGGCTGGGGTGCGGGTGTGTAAGTGCGTGTGTGTGCGCGCGTGAGGCAGAGAGCTCGTGCCTTGGTCCCAGCTTGCCTCTCCTCTCTTGGGATCGTTGCCAGAATTTATTTCAACTTGAAACGATCCGGGCTCAGACAAGGAGGGCGGAATGAAGACGAGGGAGAGGTTAGTGAACACACAGCGGTCACTCACCGCCTGGATGCGCTGGGGCTGAACTGGGGGGGGGCTCCCAGCAGGGGGGGGGGCTCGGCCTGGTTGGAAGTTTGGAAGCACTTGGGTTGTGAAGCCGGAGGTGGAGGGGAGAGGGGGGAGAGAGCCAAGGAAAGGGGAAGCTGCCGGTCGCGCTCTGTCTGCTCCAGCAGGAAGGGAGGAGGGAGAGAGAGAGTTCCCGGCGTCTCGCTCTCTTTTATCTTTCCGATTTGGAAGGGCTATAAAAGCCCCACCTCTGGCAGCCGCCACCTCTCGGCTCCCAAGGGGAAAGGGGAGAGTGGGTGGAGGGGAGAAGCACACGGCTGAATCAAGGAAGGAGGGGGCACCACAATGTTGCTGCTGTTGGAGAGCTTCTTGGCTCGCCCTGTTGGCCCACCGGGCAGCGGAGTTAGAAGATGAGGACCGGGGAGAGACAGACAACAAGATCGAGGTAGAGGCTTTGGGTGTGTGCGCGTATGCGTGTGTGAGTGTTTCTCTTTTTAAACGCTCTTTGAAAGGGACTGCGGAGGCGGAGGGAGGTTTTCTCGCCGGTTGTTTTTGAGGCCGCTGGCGGCGGTTCGGAGTGGGGGGGGGGGACTGGAGGAAATGGGAAGAAGGAGGGAGAGGCGATGTTCTGGAGCTGGTGTGGTTCCATCTCAAAGACTTTGTGTGGAGAGTTGTGGGGTCCAACTTGCTGGCCAGGAATTTCATGCGTCCTTTGCACTTAGCTCCAAGGGAGATTACAAACTTGCTTCCCGAGACCGGATGGCGGATGGACAGGAGACTAGGCTGTTTGCTAAAAATCCTCGCCAACTCCGGGGTTGCTGACGCGCAGCATCTGAGACATACAGCTTATTTGCTCCCGGAGAAGCTAGTCCGGGGGCGATCTTTCCTTTGGTTTGCCGTTCCGTTCGTGCCTTGCAGGCAGCATCTCAGGTTCACAAAAGCGGACGGTGTGGACTGGGGGTGGGAAGCAGAGACAAGCACAGAAGACCTTTCCCCCCATACACACGCATACTGCTAAAACTGTGACAGAATACGTGCTTGTGTTTTAATGGCAATAGCCTGGGAACTCGCTTCCGCATTAATTTCGTCTAACGATCCCGTTTTCGGTTTTCCATCTGCTTCAAGGAAGCCCTCAGCTTCGCATTTGTATTTATACGAAAAGGGCACCAGGAAAAAGGGCTGTCTGCGCCCAGTCTGGTAATACAGACTGGATCTGTCAAGCTTTTTTAAAACTTTTCCATGATCGCGGCTCTCTGTGAAGCAGGCCTAGAGCAAAGGGTTCCTTAGATGGGCCCCAAGAAGACAATCTGCCAACAAAGATAAGGAGCAAGACTTCTCCCCTCCCCCATTAGGTGGGGTGAAGTGCAGCGCCCTCGCGGAGTCTTTCTGGGGCTTTGGGAGACAGAACCCGCTCACAAAAATCAGTTATCCCCAGGGGGTTACATTCAGTATAGCTAAGTGGATCGCCTTTTTCTTCCCCCGCCCAACATTTGCATTCTGTTAATCACGGAGTCCCGCGTCTGACTGCTGTTTCCAGTCCCCCCCCCCCCCCAGTTCCGTCTCCTAAATCTTGGCGCCGGCAGACTTGCCTTGGGATGCGGTGCCATCACTATAGGGCCCACTGGTTATAAACACAAACCGCTTACTTTGTAGTAACTTAATTGAGGCCAGTGGGACTGCTCTGGAGTAAAGCAGGCCAGAAGGACTGTACTCAATTAGGATCTCCCCCCCTTTACAAGCGTTGTGGGGTCTGTGTGTTTTAAGTAGAAGCTGGTGGGTTTCGTCTTTCTGTGCACAAGGCAATCCTAATTGCTTTGTGGAGGATTATAAAGCAAGACTTTAATATTTCCCTCTCCCCCTCCCTCTATCGCGTGGTTGAGATTCCAGTTTAGCCTCAGAAGAACCTTCGAATGGCTGTCACAAATAGGTGACCAGGAGTTAATTAGGAAGTATCCTCTAGATCAATGAGTCGCGCAACCCATTGGCTATTCCCCAGGCCTTTGCAGAATTGGCCCTTCGTCTCTTCTCCCAGAAACACCCACCTGACCTACGTCCAGGTGCGGGTCACTTAGTCAGAGGGCTTTTGGCCAGGACGGAGTCGCTCTATGGGGGAGCTCCTCTCAGGCCATAATTAAGTTCTTCAGTGTCTGGAAAGGCTCGAGTCTTGTCGTTTTTCTCTCCCCCCCCCCTTCCCCATCCTTTCTCTGAGGGAGTCGAGGCCTTCGTTCAGTGCAGTTGTGGAACATGAAACGTGTGGAGCGTCTTTGGCGTGCGCTAAAAAGGGGCAGACAAAATCCCATTTGTCAGGCATGAAGGTGGGCTGTTTCGGGGGGCTCTGAATACCCACACTGGCGGCTGGTACAGCGGACAGTGTCTCTTTATTCCCCATGTCATCTCGAAGGTGAGGTAGGGCGGCCGAGGGAAAAGGGAAGGGGGCTTTTTTTTCTTTCTCCGAGTATTGTTCGCCCGCCTATGATAGATCGGTCTAGACAGCCGTTCAGGCTCCCTGCGAGCGAAAGAACCGGAGCCTGAAAGAGAGAGTGCGGGGAGACGCCGAGGAAAAGGTCACCGCGAGATTCGGTGCATGTGAATGTGTGCTGTTAACCCTTCACGGTTCAGCAGCTTGAGACAGGTTTTTGCGCGGAAGCCGGAAGGGCCCGTGCTGACCGTTGGTGGCACGCTAGTTTCCCTGAGGGTACACCGAGGCGCGATCCCTCGCCAGTTTCGACCTCGAAGAGCATCCTAAAGAGCCGTTTTCCCACAATCAGGAACCTCCTTTTCCAGGCGAGTGCCAGATTCTTCCGTTCCCAGAAGTTTCCTCTTGTTTGGGAACTCCGTTGAGCGCGCTTAACCCCGTGTCCTGTTGGTGCAGAGCCAGCCAAGCACAGAGAAGCACAAGGCGAGCCAGGCATGGAGGAGGGGGGCGTCGAGCTGGAGAACCACAGCACTCTCTTCCCTAGTCCAGCGGGGGGAAGGGGGGGAGGGAACGGGGAGGGAGGGACTGCGCGCAAGGACAAAGCCAGAGAGCGGAGAATTCGGAGCCACCCCGGCCAAAGACCTCGGGACAAACGGCCTTCGGAACCCAGTCGAGCTCTTCCGAAAGAGTGGGAGGGGAGTGACTGGACTTGGGGAACGGAACTAAACAGAGACTGACTTCTTAATTCGTATCATACCAGTGGACCGGGCTGACTGGGCGAGCCTCGGCTGAATTTGTTTAATATACCGAGGGACAGCCACAGGCAGATTTACCCATTGGTGTCTCGATGGCACATTAGACGTGACAGAAGCCTGGCAAACCGAGGCTCTGGCTTTGAGATTGCGCGCGTGCGCGCCTGTTTTTCCTTTCTTTGATAAGAGGTTGAGGTGGGGGGAAGGGAAGAGCAAAGCCGTTCTCAGCGCTCCTGCCCTGGGAGCCTCTGGAGTCCGGGGTCAGAGGCCCCTTCTCACCCCCGAGGAAAGCTGATTTGCGTCGACTTCGCCCGCAGCGCAGATCAGCTCTTTTCTCTTTGTCTGGAGCTCCTGGCGCTCCAGCCCTCGTTGGAAAGGTTCCCGATGAGGAGTCCACGCAGAGCCAGGCAGGCAGCTCGGCAGTTCTTTGCACGTCACATCTAAATACATCGGTAATTAGATGGAAGCACCGCCGGAAATGATAGATTGGCTGCATAGCTAATAGGGACGAGGACAAATAAAGCCTCCAGCGTCTCTTCTCTGCTCTCCTCCCTCCCTCCCCTCGGATAAGTGGGCCCCTGGAAATCAAGCCCAAGATCTGGAGCGAGAACTGAAATTACATGTCGTCCGTTTTAGGGCTGTAATCAACCACGCAGATGAGAGTCTCGGTTGCTCCCCTGCTGCAAACAGTTCTTGAATGTGTTTGCTGCATGATTGTGGGAGGAGGGAACTCAGTCTTTTTAAAACCCTCTGGGTGTCTGCTGGCTAAATATATACACCCAGGAGATTTGGGGGGGGGGGGGAATTCGATCATCTAATCAAGCCTCAGTACCTGCTGTTATATTTGGCAAACTTACACTTAAACCAGTTAAGCGCCCTTACCTAGTCCAATGGGTGCCCGCAGGTACAGTGGAATCCTATGCCTATGTATACTTGGAAGTAAACCCCATTGTGTCAAATGGGGTGTACTGGCGGCTAGTTAGTGTGTTCAGCATTGCAGCCTGAAGTAGCTGATGGATCTGCTTGGAAGTCCTTGTCTGAGGATGCAATCCCCTAAGCATACTTACTAGGAAGCAAGGGTCACTGAACTTGGTGGGATTTACTTCTGAGTAAACATGCTTTAACTTGCTCACTCAGTGTTGTAAACTGTGGTGCAATTTCTGGATCCTAAAGCCTGGATCCTAAACCAACAATAATGAACAGATCCATTAGAGGGGCAACATGGGAGGGGAGAGATGATGAAGTAAGCACTTCTAAGCAGCGCCTCTCTTGGCCTCCTCCAGCACCTCGATCCTATGGATTTTTTTTTTAAAGGAGGAAATGGAGCCTATTGATTTCAGGAGACCTTTCAGAGAAGCTGAACAATGGCCCTTTCGTTTAGGATCAAGGTTCTGCAGGCAGCCTGATGCAGTAGTGCTTAGTACTTCAGGAGCACTCCTCCTCTCTGAATCCACCCCTGTTCCTAGGATCTGTTCATTTGCGGACGGACTTGTACAGTGCCTGACATGCGCTGGTTCTAAATAAATGCAACAGACAGTAGTAATTTACAGAGCAGTCCTCTTGATTTTATGGGATAAGGACTCTTTTGGAATCCTTCTGCATTTCTCTCCCTAATTTGTGTGTGTGTGTGTGTGTGTGTGTGTGTTTGTTTGATAAACAGGCCTTGTTGCAATTGCCTCAGGGGTCCCTCCATTTTATAAACTGGAGAGTTAAAAAGGAAGCTTTGCCTGGACATTATCATACAAGCCTCCTCCAGACATTTTTGGAGGATTTGCTTAATGTCAAGAAGAGATGGGTGGGCAGATGAAATGGGTTTTTAAAGCGAATCAGTCAACACCTGTTATCTGTTTGTGACTGCAATCCTATGCTTCCTTATTTCCACCACTAAACACAGTGGACTTACTTCTGAATACACATGCATAGGATTGTTCTGTCAGTGATTCCAAAGACATCAACTGCCAGTACACGGAAAAACAAGGCTTGTACTAGTTAGTTTACTAATTCCAGAGTCAAGGTGATGTGGGGGCTGGAGTCTGGTGTGGACATGGGAAGTCCACATTCAACTTCCAGCTCAGCCATGAACTCTTAAGGTGGCCCTGAGCAAGTCAATTTCAGTCTAACCTGCCTCAAGGACTGTGATGAGGATAAAGCAAGAGAAACCCATGTTCCATCCTTAGCTCCTTGGAGGAAGGAGGAAGTACAAAGGTGGTGGGTGAATAAATTACCCTTTACAGTAAACAGGGTAAACTAAACTGCAGGGTCATACACTGCATTATATTTAACATCTGTATAATGCTTTGGAACTTTCAAAGAGAATGTCAGCAATCTTTTACTTTTACATCTTCAGTACTCTTTTAAATGTTACTCTGTGTAAGATATTAATATTATTGTCCTCATATGGTGGGTGCCGTGACTTGCCCAAGGTCATAGAATGAATTCCAAGGTAAGCTGAGACTTAAACTGGAGATTTCACATCCCACAGCCTTTGCCACTAGTGACTTCATTCATTACAACTGTTCTCACTGGAAGTTAGTAGCCGGTAAATATTTTAATGCTTAGAGCGTCAAAAGCCTGGAGCCTAACTATTTAGTCTTAACTAAGTTGTGGATGAGGCTAAGAGCCCATTCCTTTAAAATAAATAAAAACGCCTCTGGTAAATAAGAGACCTGTGTTTTGCTGTGGTTTGGAGGGCGAAATGAACGTCAAGCACGTGCTTGGTCATCAGGATCAGACCCCTTCCTGGGCTGGATTGATAGATGGGACTCTCTGCAAGCAACTGTTCTCCGGTGACTGCTAGCTTCATTTGTACCGCGGATCGTGCTACTACGGTTAGCCATCCATTTCCAGGCAGGCCTCACAAACAGGCATACGATCAGCACCGGAGCCTCTGGCGTTTTGGCAGGCTGGGCTTGATTGTTAAAAATAAGCGCTAGCGGAGGAGGGGGCCACGGGAAGGGGGGCTCTCTTCCTCCCCACCTCGCAGCAATCTAGCCACTTAAATAGATCAAGCAGATTCTTTCCGGAGAGCCAGGCTAACCTCATTTTACTACATCAGAAAGGTGGGGGGGGGGGGAGAGAGAGAGAAAGGAAAAAAACCCAAAACAAAACGCGCGAGATTCCCTCCCTGGCTCTGAGAGTGGAGCGGAGGCCTCATTTGCAGACAGGGGGAGTTCCCATATCGTGAGCAGCGCTGGCTGCGTTTAATCCTTGTGTCCTTTCCCCAAGCAAGGCTGATAAGCGAGAATTACGCTGAATCGACCTCTCTTTTCCTCAGTCCTGTTCAGCTGTCGAGCCCTGAACCTTTAGCAAGCCGCTGGGGCGATCTTTCCAGGCAGAAGTTAATGAATGTTTCACAAGAGTTCCTCTGGCATGTACGGTGCCTCTCTTAATGGATGAGCTGACTTACGGGCAGAAAGCAAGGAGGCCACCAACTCACAGGGAGCTATTCCCCCTCCTCCACCTCCCTGTAGAAAATTACCAACTTCTCTTGGAGGACCTTAATTTTTCTTATATGCTGGTGGTGTACCAAACTATTTTCAGCTTGTGCTTCTTTAGCAGCAACAGCAAAAAACTAATACAACTCTTTTCACTGAGAAAAGTATGCATAAAGTTCTTTCCTTATGTTACGTATATGTGTAATATTTTTGGAACGCCACGGTAATATGGTGATAGCAGTACAGGGCAACTCATTCCTTGATCCTTCAGCTTAGAGAGTTATATTAAATATATACACCTTGTCCATTATATCTGATGCAGTCTTGTGTGGAGAAAGGTATAAGGAAGCACGCATGGAAGACGATCCTTTGACAGCATGAAATATAATTTTGTGATCTGCAAGACACTTTCCAGTATAATCTCATTACGCACCACAGGCTCCCGGAGTTATTTTGTAGGAGGCGGACAATGATCAATTTACATTGACCTGGGGCTGGGCGAGCTTTTAGATCGTAATTGCCATATTGATTTGCATGCCAAAAAAAAAAAAAAGGAAAAAAAGGGAGGCCTGCTAAAAATTAAACACCGGAAGCTACATTAAACTAAATTTAATGTCTAGGTACAAACGGAAAAGACCTGCTAAACTCTGGGCTGCTAGACATCTATTTTTAGAGCTGTGAGACATGGAGAAGGAGGTTGATGGCTTCTGTCGCTTTGAACATTGGCCTATATGCTCCAGAAAGTGGGATTTGAAATCCTGAACGATCGCACGGTGGACGTGCAAGTGTTTTTAAGAGTTGCTGTCCTTTAGGGAATTGCAGTCATCTCCGCTCATTTATATATCCATAAGGTCAAAGAAAATATTGGATGGAAAGCACTCTGTTTTCCTGATGGCAAGGACAAGGTTTTAATTTGATAAGGCAATTAAGGAAGAAAATACAGAATCTAGCAGCAGCAGCCGCTTCCCTGGAAACTGGCTGTACAGAGAGTTTGAGTGTAGTCAGCGGACCGTTAGGAAAGGGGGTGGGTTACTGTTCCGCTCTGCAGCACATCTCCTTAGAGGAAAGCATTCCATGCACTTTGTATTGCCTTAATTTAGTAGCAGCAGGAGAGTTAGGGAAAGAAACCCACTTCCTTCCAAATTGTGCTCTGTCAATCTCTACAACTCATGTGCAAAGGAAGACCCTGCAAGAGGGTTGATCTTTGTACCGGGGGATCTTACTGATTTACAAATGTTTCCTGTGCAGTAGATTCTATGCATGTTTATTCCATGGGTTTTATTTCCAGAGTGTGCATAGGACTGCCGTCCTTGTATGTTACAGTGAGTTTAAAGATGCAGTTCTATGCACGCTTGTCTAGGAGCAAGCTCTATTGAACACAGCAGGACAGGCTTCTGTGTCAACATGCAAAGGATTGAGCTGCATGTATGCTTCTGTTTGTCACAGCCTTACAAGTAAAACACTGGCAACTTCTAACACCCTGATCATAAATACACTACTTGGAAACAAGACCCACTAAGCACTTCTTCCCAAGCTCCATTTTCATCCCTTGTTGTTGTTCAAATTAACAATACTCAGCAATTTACCCAGAAGAAAAGTCCCCAGTGTTCAATTGGGCCTGCTCCCAAATATGTGCATAAGGTTGCAGTTTTAGGTTAATAAGAATGCATACAGTAAACAGGTAGATGGTCAGAATTCTGCAAAGGCCATTTAAGTACTTTTATTCCATGAGGGAAAGAATTGTCTATAATATATGTAATGTTCTATGTAGCAGTTCTGGCTCGTGGAAACAAAATCACTTGTCCACTCCTAAATAAAATTGCCATTGAACTCAGTGGTACGCATTCATGAGTGACTGTCTTTAAGAGCCGTCCCTCTTAAAGGCCAAGAAAAGCAAATTGGTAGCATTCGGTCTGTCTTCACTTTGTGCCTATTTTGGTAGGGGGTCAGAAATAAGCCAGCGTTGTCTATGTTTGTACTGCAAGGTTGTGCTTTCCTTCAAGGAAGTGAATTGCAGTCTTAGGTAAAGACAATCTTGCTTTGCTTTTGCAAAAGGCTTTGGTGGTGTTATTAAATGCAGGAAAGTTGCAGGCTGGGGAAACAAATCTGTTTTTCTGGAAGTAGATCAACTTCACCATCCTAAACATCCTTCCTTCAAAGTAAGTTCCATTATTAAAGTCCTAGGGGTTTGCTTCCAAGTGAATATGCTTAGGATGGAGATATAGCTGAGATCCAAGCATGTTTGGCAGGACAATGCACAATAACAAACTGAAAAAGCTACCGTCAGGGATCCTTAAACTATATAGGTTGGCACCACGTGACCCATAGACATAGAAATGAACTTCTTTAGCCAGATTATTTATAAGACTGACATGTTGTAGGCCTGCAGTGGACCTGTTTGATGCATTATTAGAGTTCTGGTTGGCCTGGTTTTCTTTCTAATGCTTGTATATAAATTAGAGCTTGCACAGTTTGTAATAAGTCTGTAAGAACAGCCTTCCTAGATCAGACTGAGTGTCCATTTAGTCCATAATTCTTTCCCAAACAGTGATCAGCCACATTTCCATTTAGCTTTCATGGCGAATGGCCATTGCTAGACCTTTCTTCCATAACTTGTTTAACCCTTTTAAAAAACAATTTAAGGTAAAGGTAAAGCTATCCCCTACCCAAAAGCCAGTCATGTCTGACTCTAGGGTGTGGTACTCATCTCTGTTTCTAAGGCTGAAGAGCCAGCACTGTCCCACACTTCTATGGTCATGTGGCCCAGCATGACTAATGGAACGCTGTTACCTTCCCGCCACAGCAGTACCTATTTATCTACTTGCAATTTCTTGCTTTCGAACTGCTAGGTTGGCAGGAGCTGGGACAGGAGACGGGAGCTCACTCTGTCACGCAAACAACCATTTAGGCCAGTGGATATCACCACATCCTGTGACAGTGAATCCTATAAGTTAACTATGTGTGGTGTTAAATAGTACTTCCTGTGACTATCTACTGGAGAGCAATATCTAGTGATCTTGAGTTCTAGTATTATGAGGGGGGGGGATATCTCTCCTCTTATTCGTAGTGTGTTAAATCTCTTGTGTCTCTACATTGTCTCCCCCCTGCCAGGGCTGGGCCAAGGCCTCCTGATTAGCATACAAAATGCTGCCCCGCTTACCTGATGATGTGCCAGCCTCTGCTCCTCCCACTCTCCAGTGTTCTAGCTCAGCACTCTTCTGCCCACTATATTTCCTTTTCCTTTCTATCCATCTCTTCCATTTCCAATCCAGGAAGGAGAAGGAGGAGCAGTAGAGGCAAATAGATGGACAGAAATGTCTCTCCCCAATCTGCTGCCTGCTTCAGTTGGCCTCATGGATGGGCTGGCCCTGCTCTCCCTCCCAAACTAAAATGTTCCAAATGCTTTAGCCTTTTCTCTTAAGGAAGTTGCTCCAATTCTCTGATCATTTTAGTTATTTTTCTGTACCTTTTCCAGTGCTGTGATATCCTTTTTGAAATAGGGGAGTCAGAACTGTACAGAGTATTCTAAATGTGGCCACACCATTGATTTATATAAAGGCACTATGATACTAGCAGTTTTATTGTCAATCCCTTTCATAATAAATCCAACACTGAGTTTGCCTTTTTTACTGCTTCTGCACACCAAGTTGACATTTTTATTGAACTGTCCACCATGATCCCAAGATTTCTTTCCTGGTTAGTCACCACCAGTTCAGGTCCATCAGGCTTTATATTGTTAGGATTTTTTTTGCCCCAGTGCACATCACTTTACACTTATTTTCAATGAATATCCAGAGGTGTCATTAGGGGGGGCAGTGGGCCCCTGGGTGTCGGGGTGTTGAGCTCTGGAGGGGGTGCACTGCCGCGTGCCACCGCCAAATTTTTGTGGCACCGTGGTGGCAGTGCACCCCCTCCAGAGCTTTTTCACGGCTGTTTTTAGGCCGCATGGAGCCTGGGAGGGTGGGAGGATCGGCCCTCCCACCTTCCCAGGCTCCGCATGGCCTAAAAAAGGCCGTGAAAATGCCGGGGGTGTTACTTACATGAAGTTTGTGCACCCCCCCAAGCCTGGACGCATCTTGCAGCTTCCACAACAGTAGAGAGGCTGCGCCTGCGCACCCTTGTTGCAGCCTCTCTAGCTCCTCTAGTCTCGCTGGCTGAGTCCTCCATCGAGACTAGGGGAGCTAGAGAAACTGCAGCAAGGGTGCACAGGCGCAGTCTCTCTACCGTCACGGAAGCTACAAGATGCATCCGGGCTTGGGGGGTGCACAAACTTTGGGTAAGTAACACCCCCTGAAGGAACCCTAAAACAGGCCTAAAAACCCTGGGGGTGCTTTTGCACCGCCGTTTTGCCACTGAATTTCGGCAATGGTGGCGTGAAAGTGAAGTGACATCACAAGGGGTGCACGGCGAAGCCCCGTGGGGGTGTAGCTATGCACCTGTGAATATCACTTGCCATTTTGTTGCCCTTTCATCCAGCTTGGAGGTGTTCTTCTGGTGTTTTTCACAGTCTGTTTTAAATTTCACCTCCTGAATTAATTTGGTGTCACCCACAAACTTGGCTACCACACTGCTGACTTTAGATCATTTATGAATAAATTCAGTAGCACTGCCCTAATAAAGATAATTGGGGACTGCTTGCTTTACTCTCTCATGAAAAAAATATTTTTCTTTGTGCCCCCTATATCCTTTTTTATTTTAATTAGTTGCTGAACCATAAATAGACTCATCCTTTTATTCTATAGTTTACTGTAGGCTCCTTTTAGGTTTACTGAGGAGCCTTTGAAGGACTTTGCCAAAAGTTTTAGGAAAGTCCAAAAATGTCTATCCAATTATCCTTGTCTCAAAGAACTCTTTAAAAGTTTAGTGAGGCAGGCTTTCCCGCTGCCAAAGCCATGCTGAATTGCCATCAGCAAAGCTTGTTCTTCTGTACTGTATGTAACAAATTTGGACAAATTGTTGTTCTGACAGTTTTATAATCTCATGGATTCTCCCATTCTTTTTTTTAAATGCTGTTACATTGGTTATGCTCTAATCTTCTAATAAGGAGCCTAATTTTAAGTATGGTGTGTGTGTGTGTGTGTGTGTGTGTGTGTGTGTGTGTGTACGTACGTACGTACATACATACATACATACATACATACATACATACATACATACATACATACATATCCTCATGGACTGGGCTGCAGTCTCTAATCTGTGGAATGGCAATTGTGATCTGTGGTCTGTAGTTTGTTTGTGTGTTTCCTGGGCCACCAAGGCTTGTACTCTCTTATTCCCGGATTATTTCCTACCCAGGTTCAGCATGATCCTTCCTACAGTTCCATATGTGCATGCTTTGGAATAAGTCCCAGTGAACTCAGTGGAATTTTTCCGCAAATGTGCATAGGATCGGGCTGTTCAGTTGGGGACTGTAATTGGTTTCGTACGTCTATTATCAAGTCAATGTCTGGCTCGCTTTAAAAGAAAGCAGACCAAGAATAAGTTGCTGTGGTTGCAATTCATAAACTACTTTTTACTCAGTAATTCTAATTTCTACAGCACACCAGCAAGGCCTTTCTGGACTAAGTGTTGGGTTGCAGAGTATGCTTTCTTTCTCAGTCCTCTCAACATTTTCAAACAGTGGAGTGAGGCTTGGAAAAAGAGCTGTGAAAACAACTGAATCTAGGGTTTGCTAAAAAAAATTGTAGTGGGAAGAAGGGAGGGAGGGAGGGAGGGAGGGAGGGAGGGAAGGGTGCTGCAATTATATATGGTTCACCAGAGAGGAACACTCTTTTAAATCAAACAAAAAACACAACACCGATCAAGTAATATAAAGAGTGGAAAGATAGGTATGGGGGGCATACTACAGGAGCCTTGAAAGTGCAGATAATTCTTTGTCAGGAGTAGGACAGCGAGCCTGTGTGTCGTTTTAGACGAGTCCCACTGAAGTCAGCTTTCAGAAGAGTACCGGTAGGCGGCTGCAATTCTATGCAGCAGACCTACTTCGGAGTTAGACCCATTGAACTCGGTAATAGACAGCGGTAGGCTTGGGCTACTGAAGCCACAAAGAATTCCGAGGCAACTTGCAGGCGGGCGGGCGCATCCCCTCCTTGTGGCACGGCTACTCGGAGGCTATAGGAGGCAATGCATTGAACTCGGTGGCTCTTCCCAAGCTAACACACTCAAGACTGAACTGCTACTTGGGCTGTGGGTGGGTTGTCTTGTTTTCGGTACACTTTGAAGAGATGACTGTTGCTCCGAGTTGCAAAAAGAGGAGCCCGGCTGAAACATCCCCCCCCCCCCCGAATTAAGAAACCCTCAGAGCAGGAAGTGACTGATTCTCCTTTCTCCCCATTCAGTCTCGGTTCCTGTCATCACGGTTTGCTAGGGCTGCTTCAGGCAGGGCAGGTTGTGTAAGCAGCGTTTATGCTGGTCTTGCACAAGAGCCTACAGTTCCCCATTGCTCCTTCCTGATTTCTGACGGAAGGCGAGGAGGGGACGCGTCGTGCAAAGCTGAACCTTGCCGTGTGGAGTGTGGGGTCTGGGGGTGGGAACAAAATGTCAGCCCAGGACGGTTGCACTGTTGTATCGCGTTGCTTCCTGCTGCTAGAGAGCGCGAGATGCAGCGAAGCTTAAGCTCGCGTTGTCTTTACTGGGAATTAAGACTGCAGTTCTGTACCGACGTACCTGGAAGTAAACCCCATTGAACATAGTGGGGACTTGTTTCCCCATACACGTGCCCAAGATCACGCTGGATTAAAACGAAGTGGCTTTAAGTTTAACAAAGGCGGCGCCAAGGCATGGGGAGCAAGGGGTGCTTGCACCCCCCCAGTAATTAACCTTGCCCCTCATTGCTGGACCCCTCTACTTACTTGAAGGAAAGAGATTTTGCACGTACTCTGAGAATTTTCATCCAATCAATCAAATAAGGGCAGTTAGAACTAAGGGCAGTTCTTTCGGACTCACTTCTGTTTATGTTTAAGATGGGACCGAAAGGTGAAACATATTGTTCTTTCTCTTTCACAAAATTAATATGTGGGACATAACTTAGTCCCCCCCCCCAATACACTTTGCCCCTTCTGTATAATATATATCGGAGTCAGAAGTGCCGGGAATTCTGCATCGGGTGGCTATGATGATGCAATGCTAAACGTAACGACCAGGAAATCAAGTTAAACTCCGTGAAATTCTCGTCTTGGAGTAGCTGTGGTTTAAGATCGGGCTGCAGACATTAAAAGGTCCGATCCTGTGCATGTTGACTCGGACGGAAGCCCCCTGGGTTCAGTGGGGCTTATTCCCAAAGCTAGGGAGTATATCTAAGATTGCAGCTAGAATTTCTTCGTCAATGAAATCAGAGGAGAAATATATGGAACGTGTGTGCACGCTTTGAACGACTGCTTTGCCCAACTAGGACGCGAGCGTCTGAATGAAACTGGAGGCGAGGGAAGCGGTTTGTCCTAGGCAAGCGTTTCAGAGATATTTTCTTTTTAGCAGGGGCAGTCCCCGACCCGATCCCGCTAGATCGCCTTTTCCAATCAGGTATATTGGATCTCGTCCTTCTATACAAATCGTTGGTATAAAAGAACAGAACACTCCAGCCCGTGTAGACAGAGGCAGGCATAAACTTGTGAGATCAGGTTTCCTGCTGAGCTCCCGAAGGAGAAGTCAGCATTTGATTGAAGCTACACTTGGTTCTTGGTTCCCAGGGGGACAACAGCCCTGAAATACGAGAGCGCTCTCGCTCCTTCCCTCCCCCTCCCTCTCGTCTTCCTCTAAAAGCCTTTGTGCTGAAAGAGCCTCGGTAGGCACGAATCGCTGCTCTCTCGCAAGAATGTGTTGCAGCCTTTGCTGACATTATTTTGTTAGCAATGGTTCTCTTCCCCCCGCTCTCCCGCCGAGCAGATTGCCAGCTCCGTGGAGGCGATGACTCTAGCCGACCACAGTAGGCTACAAATGCGCGAAGCCTGGGAATCGCTTGCGGGAGAATATTTGGCTCGGAAGTTGGGTGCAGACGCAGCACGTCAGCCGGAGACACCGGAGCTGAGTGCGGGGAACCTTTTAACCTTTAACAAGAGCTGGAAGCAGGAAGATGTCGGGAACGGTGCTGCTCTCCCAAGCACATCGACAGCCCGGCCTCAGACAGGCCTAGCCTCCTTGGTTGGCAAGCAAGCACGTTCCATTGAACTTATTGGTTTGCCTGCTGGGCTGGGCGGGAGGGGGAATGGCCTGCCGGTTTTGTGGCAATGGAGGAGACTGTTTCCCCTAAAAGCTCTTGTTACAACAGCCCCTTATTCCTATGCATACTATGTCCCGCTCAGGTATATGGGGTTTACTCCCAAGTACGCATGCAGTCGCCTGGCAGCTTTGCAGCTCTATGCACAGCGAGAGTGGGATTAAGCCCCACTGAATTTACTTAAATGTGAGAATGCACAGAATCGGACTGCTAGGCTTTAAAATGCTCCAGGACACTTGTTCGACTGTTCTCGCTTCCAAATATGCGTGCTGAGTATTGTAGTTTTTAATTACATGGTCCTGATTAAAAAAAATACTGACAGCAAACAAAAGAGGCACATGGAAAAGGAAATAAGAATAATGCCAGAGAGGTTACTGATTGCAGAGGTAATATGGAGGCCATTATAGGAGTTTTACAGTTTACAGACATAAACCAGTACTCTTTTCCTCCTAACCAAATTTGCATATTGACGTCGGTCGCCTTGACTTCAGCGGGGCTTGCTGCCATGTAAATGTGTTTAGGGTCAGGAGTTAATTTTCACGGCTGTTGGTGCTTCCCAAAGCTGCACTCTTTGAGACCGCAGCTGAGACTCAGGCTTCACAGTTCTAGCCACCTGGTCTCCCCCTAATCGAGATGAATTGCAGTAAACTTACATGCACTAACTCTAGAGCAAAGTCACTGGATGATCTGGAGTCCCTTTTCCCAGGAAAAGGCAGCCGGTCTGGGAGGGGGCCGCCCGCTGGAGAAGGACGTCTGTGTAGCCGATAACTAGTCTGTGTAGCCGGTTACTCTCTCAGCACAAAAGAGGAGAACCAGCTTGCCCAGCTACTTGGTCCAAAGAGCAGAACACTTAAGATCAGGAAGCCTTTGGGAAACATAATCCTTTTTCACCAGAACATAATTCACCAGGGCAGGAAAATAGGCCACGGCCAGTGCCACGGATGGAAGAAGCAAACGCCTCAGACGCATTGGTGAGATTAGCTCAGCATCGTGAACGCTTCCGGGATCAACGCAGCCCACCCCCAGTATGGCCTTGGCCCGCTAGGGAGCCTAGTCTCCCTCTTCTGCAGCATGTTCCAGTTTCTCCTGTGATAGGAAACTGTTGTAGTAATGAGTGGGCCCCGCGCCCCAGTCTGGGCAGAACAGCTGAGAGAGAAGAGCCCAGCCAGGCCTTCTCATTTCAACTTGAAAGACCTGCGCCGAGAGAGCAGAAAGACGCAAGGTCGTAGGCACTGTGGTTCCCATAAAATGATAGGGTAAGCTACTATCGGGTCATACTCACAATCGCCAACTCAGGCTAGAATCCATTCGAAGGATGAAAAAAAAACCCACCTTTAAGCCATCAGAACGGAAAAACAAGCAGATTTTTATCAGCTCCTCCTCGAACCAGGTAAAACAACTAGAGTATATGGGGTATAAGCCGGTTTAACAACCGGTTCAGATCAAAGCTCACCGATTGCAGAATGGTCTGAAAATTTCTTGCCTTGAGGTTGCTAGAGCGGGGGTGGTGGGGGGCGGGGAAAGAGATTCCCTCCTGTCTCTTCGTGTCACTCAGTGCAAAGGTGATGGGCGCACCACTGCTAAGGGCCTTTACCGTCTAGGGAGCTTATTAAAAGTGCTAAAGGGACCTCAGCATCGTTTAATTGCACAGACAAGCGGGGTGCGTTGTGGGGTCCACTAACAGGGACACGATGGAAATAACTGTTAAAAGCAATACATAAAAGCAGTCGTCCTCCTCCTCGCGCCCCCACCCCACCCCTGCAGCCAGCTGAGGAATTCCTTCTGCGGAACGAGAGGCATTAAGGCTTCTAAGAGCCACAATGAGCGAGACCCAGGCAGTGGCACGGGCGGGGGGCTCGGTCCGGGAGAGGCTAAGCTACTGCAGCTGGACTCGAGGGGAGCAGAACAGAACTCCGGGTCTGACCTGGCCTCTCAGGGAGGGGCGATTTGCGGAGGAAAGGGGGGGGGAATCGAGTCTTGTCAGAAAGAAGGGGGAGTTGCTTTTTTTTAAAGACCCTTTATTAGAGAGGAGAGTTCGCAAGAGTGAAGGATCGGCTGATACAAATAGTTCCCTGGCCTGGGGGGAAGGGGTTCCTTGTTTCGACTAAACCAGCTGCAGGAATGATGCTAAAGCAATGCAGGCAGACACAATGCTGCTGTTGTTGGTTTGATCTCTAACTGTGGATTGTTAGTCTGGATTTAACTATGTGGTGTGGGGAGGCGGGAGAATAAGGGGGGGGAAATGAAGGCTGTTTACAGCTAGTGCAAATAATGTGACAGCTGTTGGAGCGCGAGCAGCCAGCGCCTCTTCGGCTTTTACACAAAGCTCTCACTATGGAGGGAAAACTCAAGGGAGGGGGGGAGAGCAAGCAAGGGACAGTGGCTACGCTCCGGACCTTGCAAAGAAAGCGACACGCACACCCCGACAAAAGCAGCCTCCACCTCCCTCTCCCAGTTTACGGCAATCTCCACCACTTTTCAAAGGTTCCGTCCAGGGTTTCTTGGCATACTTTGTAGAAACACACCTGTCTTTCCCCGTTCTGACTCAGAAGCTTGCAGCACGATTCAAGGCATGCAGACTTACTCAGAAGTAAGTCCTACTGAGTTCAAGAGAAGTGTGCTTAAGATTGTGGTCTTAGACAGTAACTACCGGTAGATAGTAGGGATGTGTCATCCTTCAGTTCAATGGAACACAAAAATTGACTTACACCTGAAGAAGGGCTAGTGGGAGGGAAAATGCCTTTGCAAAGAATATTTACATACTGCTTTTCAACACAAAGTTCACAAAAAGGATTACACAGCAAATTTATTTAGTATAAAAATAAAACATGTGCATAACAGGCTTTTTAGAACTGGGACCTAAGCAGTTGAACTGAGGACTGATTCACACGTGTATCTCATCACTGAGGGTGAGGCATCCAATGCTTCACCCAGTGTTGACCTACTTCCACTGACAAGTATTATTATGAGGCAGTATAAAAGCGCTGCTGGCTCTTCTGTTCAAATGGTTCAAAGCACGTCTTACATGCATGTGTGAATTCACTCTTTGAATGTTGGAGGTGCCTGCTCCAAATAAATTGTATGGAGTGCAAATGGTCCCAGTCCACTGAATTCAGGGAGGAAGGAATGTGTCACCCCTTTGTAACTAGGAACAAAGTGCAAAGATTTAAAACCTTGTCGGTATTTTCAAAATTGTAATAAAATGAAATTAAATGTAATGAAATGTGCACCCTGCAATTACAATCCACACACTGCTTACCCATAGTAGTCTCACTGAAGTTTATCTGACTATTCCCAACCTAGTCAGAAATTAGCTTTGAGGATTGGAGTCTGTCACTTCAGCATGTCTTATCTTGCTTCAAGAGGGTTAAAACTGACATGAAACCATTCATCAGAAATTACAAGTTTCAGAAAATTTGATCTTGATCTACCAAGCAGTCTCTTCTGGACGAACTCTTAAAATTGGCTTGAAGAACTTTCTAGCATTCACAGAATAATGTTATATGAATGCTCATTCACATTGCAAGTTGGGGTGCTTTACATAAAAACAATGCAACAAAGTACAAAAAGCAAAAAAATCTGTCTCCCAAACTTGAAGAGGAGGAAAAATGGATTAGCTAGAAAAAGAAAGGGCTTACGAGCAGACTTTACTAGCAGAACGTTCTAATATAATAATATAATATACAGTATTTATATACCGCGTTTCTTGGTCATTGGATTTCTCCTCCGACTTTAATCCAAGGCGGTGTACATGGGCAGGCTGTCCTAACCCCCTTGGGGTTTTTTACAATATATATAAATGTCCAATCTTTCATGAACGGCTACTTTCCAGGTGGTATCCTTTTTACAGTCTGACAATTCTGCTGGCTGGCGCCTCCCACACTTGACCGACGCAGCTGGAAGCTGTTATCTCTCCTCCTGGAGGCTTTCACAGCTTTTTGCCGGCGGCGTGTCTCGAACTTATCAAGTTCACCCGTCTTCAGGCTTTGAAGGCAGCAGCTCTCCCAACTGAGCCAGACTCTTCAGGTTCTAGGTTCAATCCCTGGCATTTCCCCATTTAGACTGGAAAAGACCCCCTTCTAAAACCTTGGAGAAGTGCTGTCAGTCAGTACTGATCCAGATGGACTAATGGTGTAAGACAGACTCATAGGTGTCTTTTATAAAAGTTGACCTGAAGAAGAGTTTTCTCAGCTGATTCCAGTTTAGATGCAACCATGGTTCACAGAAGGCTGAAATTCTGAAACCATGAATTTTAGAGTTCAGTAATAATATTAAAATGGCTTGAGAACCACATATAGTGGCATAGATATTAATATCCCAATGCTTTCATAGGCTCTCTCAGTGCATAGTTTGGACTGACAATGCTCAGGCCTATTGGTCGCCAAACTCTGCAGCCTGGAAACCCTGTTCTCTCATTCCAGATATATTCTATGGAAGCTCATTGTCCTGTCCAGTCAGCTTGCAGGTGCAAAGAAACACAGTTCCAGGACAGATTCTGGTTCCAGGATGGTTTGTGACTTTTGTGGCTGATACCAGGTTCTAACACTGGTAAGCCCTTTCATAAATTAAGCACTGAAGCTGTTTGTAGGTAGTTTTCCTCCTGGTGACAACCAGCCTACAAAATAGTCTAATATATCCTTCTGGAATAATTGCTGGCAGGTCTGGAAAATAGTCCTTCTTTATTACAATAAGAAGAGTCTAACGGGTAAAAAGCCATGTCATAAAATATAAGAATCAATAAAAACAAATATATCTGGTGATTCTATGTAGAAAAAAAACTGTATTGGTTAAAACACAACACACACAAGACACGTTTAAGAACAGGATAAAAACTTGTAAAAATCAAATCATACATAAGGTGCAACGTTTTGCTTCACACTACAGAGAGCATTTTCAAGCAGCCTACAGTAGCAGTCACCTTTACCTGCTACTGTAGGCTCCTTGAAAATCAAGATATTGCTTGAAAGTCAAGGGTATTGTGTAGTTTATCTGTATTACTGAACAGCAGTGCTGAAAACAAGTTCCCAATTCAAATTAAGTCTTGCCCATCACACAAGTAAAACCAGTACAAACCATTTTAAGCACACAATGGCTTCACATTTGACCCTACTAAATGGATGTATTAAGGGGAGAATTAAATTGTGAGAGGGAAGCAGGGGTAAATGGTCACATTCTTTTAGGATTTAAGAAAGCTTCACCCTAGCACAAGAGCCTTTTGTAGGTCTGCTTCAATTTGCAATCACATCCTTGGTTAAAATAGGAATAACTTTGCTTGAAACCAGAATATTAATAACTTTCACAAGGCAAGACTCAGCAGACCCTGCTATGCTTGGAAGTCTGAGGCTGTGGTGCTAAACACACTTCCTTGGAAGTAAGTTCCACTGAATTAACTGGACTGACTGTAGTCATTCTGAAATCATTTACGGCACAATCCTCACTATCTTTAGAGCGGCGGAGCGTGCGTTCCACCACTCTAAAGCATCGCAAATGTGCTCTAAAGCATGTTTGTGATGACTTGGGAGTAAGGGCCGCTGGCGCGGAGGCCAGCAGCTCTCACTCCGCCGCTTTCAGGACCCTGTAGTCGCTGACAGAGGTAAGTCCTGAGCCGGTTGGGGGGGGAGGGTGGGCAGGGGCAGCCAGGGAGGTGGTCATTGGCCAGCCCGGGCTTGGAGGGGACGAGGATATTGACAGTGCACTACGCCGCCGATATCTTAAGCCCCTTCCCACCCCTGGGAGGCCGTGAATGTATGCCAGGTCTGTACCTGGCATACATCCAAGGAGGCCCATAAGCCCTGGGCTTGCTTACACCTGGGGCCCCGGTGTAAGCACTGGTGGGTCACTTATACCCTTCTCCCAAGGTGTGGCCTAGCAGCCCCAGGGCAGCCCACAATGGGCTCGGATACAGTGGTCAGCCCTTTAGGCCGGCCGTGTATCCTTACACAGGATTGGGCTGTTAGTCCAGTAGCAAAAGGTGATTTGGGAATAAAACAAGCATGGCTTTTTCACATAGTGGGATAAATCTTCTAAAGACTGGGTCAAAACCACACGGGCATGAGGGAGAGCAAGCAATACAGAGCAGAGGCTATGCTTGTATGCTTGTGTGTCCTGACTTGCATGAGAATTGAAAATACGTACAATAAGGTTGCAATTCTATACATACTTTCCTGGGAGTAAACCTCATTGAATCCAATAGGACTTACTTCTGAGTAGATCGGCATAGGATAGTGCTGTTAGATTCATTTATAACACAAGGACATCTGAGCAGCATTTATCAAATCCAATCTGTTCATCTTGCATTGTTTTTAAATATTGTGAGACAAAATTATTCTGAAATAAACTGAATTCACTCTAGGAGACAACTGAGCTGCTGTTCTCACAATTTTTTTAGGTGTTAGAAACAGAACCAGTTTCACAACAGAATAAATCTTCTTCTGTGGGTTAATTTGCAAGTTTTCTTCCAACTCTTAACACAGATGTTCACTTGAATCACTGATTCCTAATTTTTTAAGAAAGAGGCAAACAAGATCTTGTCTGAGTGACTCTGCTGTTGGTCCTCTGATTAAAGCTGCAATTCTGTGTTTACAAGAGAGCAAGTCCCATTGAATTCAATAGGCTTACTTCTGAGTAAACATGTTTAATATAATATTGCATCAGCTAGAGCATAGATTTGGGACTTCTACCTGGATGAGTTGAAGACTATTACTTTCAAAGCAAGATTGGAGTAGCAAAGGAAACTCAAAGCTTGCATTTTGTTCTGGCTCCCAGCCTTGGAATGCACATGTACACACATGCACCCATTCAAAGGACACACAGGTCTCTTGCTATCTCTCCTCATCCAGTTCCGTACACTTGCAGCACTTTGTGACTTTTCTGTCCTTCTAATAAGTACTGGCTGGTTTGAAAGATGTTTCTTTCTGCTTTTCTATAACTGGTTTTAATCACACTTATTTTGATAAATCTTATTTCTGATGCAATCCTATGTTCTGGAGCACTGGCTGCGGTGCCGGCCTAGGGTGTCACAAATGTGCTGTGATATATGGAGAGCAAGGTGTGCTGGCGGAAAGGCCTGTGCTGTCCTGCTGGAGCTGAATCCAGACGCCTGCACACCGGAGCTGCTCCGAGCAACATGGGGGAGGAGGTATAACAGGGTGGAAGAGGCCGGAAATGGGCTGATTCAGACCCAGGAGGGGGTGGGATCATTGGGGATGGTGCATGCTGAATCCTATGCCCCCTCCCAGGCTTGGAAGCCTGACAGGAGGCTTCTTTGTTCTGCACCAGTGAATTAGAAGGTGCAGATCCAAGTAGCCTGATTGCACAGGCTCACCCCTTACCTCGAGGGGAACTCCAGCCTGCTCCTTGCAGGGACAGGATGCAGCATGGGCCCCATAGCCCACTGGGCTGCTCTAAGGCATAGAATGTATAAATTCTACGCCTTAGGATCTGTGTACTAGTTGTGTCGAATGACTCTTATCCCTTTGGCTTGGGTCTAATATGAACTAGAATCAGCACTTGATAATCATGAGAGGGGGAGAATCATGAGAGAGTTACAGAATTCTGGAAATAACCCTGAAAGTCACACAATCCAACACAGTGGCCCAAAAACCTGTTAGGAAAATCTGCCCCCACCCACTATGCAGTTGAATGGCAACCTAAGTCTCCCAAGATTGCCTTAGAATGGCTTTTATTTTCCTATGGGACTATTATGTGTGTAATTGCGTGTACAACAACAATATACTGTAATTAAAATATTTTTAGCTCACAAAATGTTTGGTCTGAAATACTGCTCAAAAGCCCAAGCTCATGGATGTCTACTCAGAAATAAGTCTCATTCTAGTCAATGGGGCTTACTCCCGGGTAAGTGTGCATATCATTGCAGCCTAGCAGCGCAATCCAACGTAAGACAACCCATGGCCGTCGCAAACATGCCTTATGGTTATTTGCGCAAGATTATGCTGTAAAGGCGGAGCCACACCACACGTGCCTGGCCAGTCTCATTCCAGCATGTTTCAAGAGCATCCAGTGTGCCAGAACGCGATAGTGCGCGGGTCCCAGCCACACCAGAACACAGGTTGCTGGCGGTGGAGAGAGTGTGGGGGAAGTACTTGCTGTACGAATGGACACCCTGAATCTGTTAGAAATCTGAGAGGTTTTTTTCCACGCTGTGTACTGTATTTTTTCTTCTCTAATCTCCCTGCCCCCTTGGAAAAGGGGTGATGGCAGAGAGGTGGATACGGGGGGGGGGAGCAAAACTATTGCTGTGAAATCTGGTCCCTGATTGGTTTTTGCATTTCCTCCACATCCTGCCCCAAAGACCAAAACACTGCCTCTGATTGGCTGAACGGCAGCTGAATGGGCAAAAGTCACCTTGGACTCCACTAGACACAGGACAGGACATGACCAGCCGGCGGGCGAATGCTGTCCTGCACAAATAGCACCACACCGGATGCACGCGGACTCAGCTGAACGCACCACACCAAGCCGCGTGCAGTGTGGATCCGGCTTAAGTCTCCCAAAAGATTGCCTTAGTCTTTGCTCCTGCTCAACAGGAGAGGAACCTGGTATCTAGAATGTCCTTCTGTGATTGCATGTGTCCAAGAAACTGTCACAGTATCAGTGAGACCCAAGCAGGCCAGAGTCGCCTGCTCTGAATGCAACCCAGTCAAAGGTCCTGGAACTCCACTCATTTGGAAATGAAAATCCATTTGGATTTGTTACAAATATGTTCCTGGCCATCTATACTATAGATAATGAAAAAGATGTGAGTGTCTTCAACAATTAGTATACCTTTATAGTCTGCCTGTAGCTTATGCTGCATTGCTGCCTTAGAGAGAGAAAACAGGGCTTGAGGGTTGGTTTAGAGTAAAGCCAGAGCTACATTACATGCGTCGCGGAGCTTCTGACCTGATTTTTGAATCCGGCGGAGCTGCCGCGACTTCTGCACCACTGGCGCGTACTTCAAGTTGGTGTTCTATTTTTCAGGGGGCGGGACGCAGAGCTAGGGGGCAGTTCGCGGAGCTACTGCAGCCTACCAATCGCAGGAGAGGGGGGGAGAGTGGCCTCCAATCACCTTCTTAAGAAGGCGGGACAACATGAGGGACAACAGGCTGGAAGACACTCCCCCGCTTCCAGCGCGGAGGCGGCGGCACAGGCAGCGGCAAAGCCTCTGCTTGTAGTGTAGCTTCGGCTTAAGACATTACATGGAAGCAGAACTTTTCATGCTTTTAACATTTGAAGAGGAAGTCAGGCATCTCCTCCTGCACTCAGATGTATACATTGTCTCCACATCTGGTGCCTCACGGGCAATTTCCTGTTTCAGACGTTATTCCGGAAGCACAAAGAGTGTGATTCATGCATCCGCGTTCCTTACTTCTCTGTAATGTCTGAAGCCTTGAACCTCTCTTGTGAATTGTGTGTACATGGAATTGCACAGGCATTTATAACACACTAATAGCAACTTTGATTAGATACAACTTGCACTGTTGATGTACAGGTGTAAATGTTGTTAATATCGACAGAAAGCAGGAGAGAGCCTTGTTTGAATGTGCATTCAAGCTTATTTAGAATTTATATTTGAATTGCAGATGTGGGAAGGCAAAAAAAAAAGAAAAGAAAAAGAAGAAGCAGGTTTAGTACTATGTGTGAAAATGCCCTGATGCAGTTTCGAATTCATAGCAAATGTTTGTTTTAAATCAGCTAAGAGTTCTGCAGAATAGTGGATTTATATTTGTAGTTCAATATTTCTGCTCTTTTTGTGTCACCTGTGTCCCCAATAATACTTTGAGGCAAGTTTCATTTATTTCAATGGATGTGTCCACTGAAATAATGGACTACTTAGTGAGAAGGTTTAGGAGTGAGAAGGTGACTATCTTGTTGAGGTGAGGGGGGGGGGGAAGAAGCTGTCTTAGCCCTGTTAATTCCTCTTAACACCTTGGAGATATGTTCCCTTGATTTCAACTAAACACACTTTAGGGCTGCAATCCTAATCATGAGTATTAGGCAGTAAGCTCAATTGAACTCAGCGGGACTTACTTCTGAGTAACCATGCAAAAACTGGAGTGATGCAAATAAGGAGTCATAATTAATAATAATCTCTTTAGGCTCCTGGAGCCAGTCTTCCTGAATCCAAGTACATTCCACGTGGCTTGTAGATGGAATCTCTGTCTGGGCGATACTGACTTGTTTAAGGACAACTGGCACATGTACATCGAGTTTTATTTCTCGTCACTCTCATGCGGCATATGTCACTCTCCAGCTTCTCTGCGTAAGACGCGCTTGGTGGAAGATACCCCCAGCAGTCATTCATTAAGCTCCAGCGCTATAAATCGGGCTTTAACGTGACGTCTGCCATTTTCTGTAGGAATGTTGCTTGCGAAACTACTTTTGCCTTGGAGCAAAGGCGGACAGATAAACACGACTGCCTCGCCAAAACACTGGCAAATCTTTTCCTGCTTCCACAAATCTCTTAAAGTCACCCGGCATTATTTTTCCAGGATTAGGCTGCTGCCTCTGAGGAGGGACTGTCGTTGGCTTTTTATTTTGGGACTTAAGGGGGAAAAGAGCTAATGCAAATTAGAGGAAAATAATTTTCTTTCAGCGATATGCAATGTATTAGTCACTTGTTATCGTGCTTGGAGGCAGACCTCATTTGCGCGTCTGCCAACTCGCTCACATCTGCTCAGAGCTGTTCCGGGCATTTTAACCTTGGCGGTGTCGTGTCGTAGTCCCACGGATCAAGAGCCAGTAATTAAGGCTCTAAGCAGCAGCAAAAATTCATAGCCGCCCATCTGCAGCTCTCGCTCGCTTCCGTGCCTCCCTCGCGCTTCCACCCACCAGGCCTGTTTCGGGGCCGGCTTCAAGATGGCAAAGCAGGCTCTGCAGCGGTCCTTAGGACTGCAGCGGGAAGCCGGTTCGGCGCGCGCAGCTTCCTTCCCCTGTCAAAGGAAATCCAACCCGCCCGGCAAAACTTTGCCCAAGAGATCGGTGGCGCTATGCTCTCTTGCCCTGTGCGCGGGAGCATCAGCTCGAAAGGACTCGTTGACACGCAAGTCCACTACTACCCAAGGATGCATACGCTGCTGGAAGACGGTCTAGCCTTAAAACGTGCCGTGTTAGGCGACAAATGTTCCCACCACAGTGACCTGTACATCCCTGTGGGGCAGGCGACTATGTTAGGACTTGAGGAGCTCGCCATGAGGCGCACAGCGCAGGGTTCCAGCTCTTGGCTGAAAAGTGAGGCAAGGGCTAATGTGAAGAAGATAAAAACGGAAAGGAGTGGGTGGGAAGCACTTCTGACACAGCGATGTCTGAAATACTAATCTGAGGAAACCTTACTAAAAGAAAAGCCTTTGTAGAAGAAGAAACCTCCCAAGGTTGACAAGGGAGGTTTAGGATTGAGGCCATCATAGACCCTTCTATCATAAGCATCCCGCCGGATCAAGTGGCTCGAGGGGTAGCCGCCAGATACAGGCGCTGTGCTGCTGCTTTTTAAAAAGGCACGTTTAATGTGCGTTTTCCAGCCGAAGGGTGATGGGGGCGGTCTTCTTTGCAGGGAGGTGGTCCAAGGGCACAATTCGGCCAGAAGTTCTCCTCTGGAAGGAATCCCCATTGAAACAAACAAACAAGAGCGGCGCAGCAATTCATTTCAGCCGGTCTGTCGCAGGAGACCTTCTCTGTGAGTCACGTTTCAGACTGCTTGCCGTGGCGTCGTTTCATTGAAACTTGCGAGCCTGCTCCGGCGCAAGTTTTGCAGGCTTGCAACCGGCATGTTGGGGGTTGGGTGGGTTCAACTTCAGCAGCGCTTTCCAAGAAGCGACGACCGGTTTTTGTCCCCCCCCCCCTTTTGCTAAAATAGTCTCCATTCGAGAGTGCTTAACTCCCGAACCAATCTGGTGGCTGGAGAAGGGGGAGGGAAGGGGGCCGCGACGGCGCAGGCAAAAGTAGGCAGACGGTCCTGCGGGGGGAGCAAGAGGATTTAAGGCTAGTTAAGCTCGACAGCGAACCAACCAAGCTGAATCTCTCGCTGTCGGCGCGCCGGCCATTTGCTGAATAATGAGAAGCTGCTTCTTTCCCCTCCCGAGGGACTCGCCTTCAAAGGCTCCTCTTGGAGGTGGCGGCTCTGTGTGTGTGTGTGTGTTGTGTGTGTCTGCCGGGGAAAAGGGAGTGGGAGGCGCTGTGCTCCCAATCAATCAGACTCTCGATGCTGTTGCTCCGTAAATGAGGAAACCACAGGCACTGTCAGCCACAATTAAGCAAAATCAACTCGCCAATGATCAATATCTACTAGTTTCCCCGGTGAATACGAGGGTGGGGGACGTCGCTGGCTGCCCTCCCTGGATTTACAGAACGGCTGCCGCGCCGGCTACGCCACGAAGAGCTGCGCTGGCGAACTGGGGCAGCCAGTGAGAAAGAAAGGGCGTGGATCTCATTAATCGTAAGGGGTGTGTGGTGTGTGGAAACCAGGGCGGGGGGTGGGGAAGGGTTGACGCGGGTGCTTATAAAAGCAGAGGGCGTGGGTTAAGCGAACATACCCTTTCGTTCAGCTATCCTAGAACAGGCCTTTGGTTCTATTTATATGTATATGTTGTGTGTGGGTTTCCTCTTCCATATCCGAACTTCCCTATTAGCAAATGAGTCAAGGAGGGGATGTTTTTTTTTAAAGGAATTCCTCACCAAGCGCTCCGCCATAGACGCTGGGATTCCCCCACTCCCGCTCCACCTTTCATGAAAAGCTGCTGGGGCCGCAGAGATATCAGATAAAGGCCTTGGACATCGTAGTGAGACCAAAATAGGCTTTCTGAAAAAGCCTCCTCCCCTCCCCCCGCAGCCGCCCTTCCTAGTTATAGCCGGGGCGATGAACGCAGTCACGCTCTTGGCTCGACTTGTGGAGCTGGGTGGCTCACAAGGAGTTAATGGGCGGGTGGCCGCAGGCGTCGGTGGAGGCCGGCGTGGCCTCGCCTGCGTTTTCCCCAAGCTCTCCCTTGGCTGACACAGAAGGAGGAGATGTTTGCTTAATTACCTGAAAGGCACATTTGTGCCAAGCAGCCTGGCTCGGTGGATGCGCTGCATTCTCCTTTGCCCGGCTGCTGCTGCTTCGTCGCCGCCGCCGCCGCCACTCGTTGCCTGTGTGTCCCTGCAAGCGGCGGCGGCGGCTGCCGAGCCTGGCTGCGTCTGCCTAAAATGGCGCAGCTGCTCGGGGAGCTCAGAGACTCAAAGAGGGGCTGGTAGTAGTAGTCCTTCTCTGAATCCGTCTCAAGGAGGGAAAGAGAATTGTAGGAGGCAATGTGATGAGCAAAGAGAAAAGACATGCTGGCACCAGCATGCCGTCCCCAACAACCTCAGTCTGCGGGGACAGGGACGGGGGCTGTGTGCGGCGGGACGTTCTGAAGAACGGTACGGCAGTCAGGCTGCGAAACTGCTCTTCGCTCTTGACGTTGTGGGACTCCGATCTTAACGGGTGTCTCTGCGCAGGCTTTCGGGGATAAGCGGGGAGAGATCGCGATCGCTACGTTCTCACTTGGCATAGGCATTAAGTGCGTTGAACAAACGCGCCACAGCGCTTACTGCTGGTTTCGAACTGACACTTGGAGGGGGAGGGCGCTATTTCTCTACCTCGTAGAAAGCGCTGGCAGAGAGGAGGTGAGAGAGACGGCCAGCAGGGTTATTTGAAGGCTCGCCAGCCATTTTACCTTTCCCTTATTGACGGCCTTTCGTCGTTCTCGCTCTCTCCCCCCACCCCCATAATTTATTAACAAGTTTGGCTGGCAAATGGTGGCAAAGAGGCGAATTCACAACGCTTCGCTTCGTGGTTTGAGGAAAGTGGGGGGAGAACCCAAGTAGTGGTGGCGGAGTTCTTTTTACTAAGCCCTACGTGCAAGACGAAACTAAAGAGCAGACGTGGCTGGGGGAGAGCAGAGACTTGGAGTGCTGCAGGTTTACTCTGTCCGCCTCCTCTGGGGAAAAGACAAAGGCTGCAGCGACGTTCTTTCTCCAAGGCAGGGCAGCAGGGACTCCCGACCAGAAGACTCCGGGAGGGACAGGAAAGCCGTTTCCATTCCTGCGGCTGCACGCAACTTGGCTGGGGTTGGGGAGTTCTTCCGCATGTGTTCCGCTTCCCTGTCACCTCCTGAATATCGCATTGTCTTTCTCTCCACCGCAATACCATATCGTTCCTTGAAAGCCCCCCCCCCCCCTTCTCAAAGCCATCATTCTTAGAGGAAGAGCCGGAAAAAGGCGGAGACCTCGGCAATCTCTTTCTCCGTGTCCGCTCCCCCCATTTTATCTCGGGACAGGAATCCCTCGCTTGATACCGTCGCCTCCCGGTTGATACAGGGTAACCGCTCCAGCAGCCCTGAAATGCCTACGCAGCGTTTTGTTTACATAGAGGAAAGTACGGATCGCTTCGCAGCACGTGACCGTGTGGGGCGCCTCAAGAGAAAAGTATTACCGGTAGTACGGAAAAAGGACTTTAAAAAATTCTAAAATAGACACCGAACCAGTCCCTTTGTGAGCGCGTTGCTTTCCCGAACTTCAGTGGTGCTCTTCGCGACTCCGATATGTATTTTAAATCGGTTCAAAGACCTTGCGGGCGCATTGTACTTAGCTTTATGGTCAAATGAAATGCCACACGTCTCGGCTAAAGGTCAACTTTTTTCCCTAATCCGCGCAGCAGATACTTAGCTTGCTGCTTCCTAACATGCCCTTTGTGAATAGCACGCAGTGTCCCCCCCTTATTAAAATATATGCAATCACAATTTTGGCCGTAAAAAAAGGAAGTATTGTAAATTGTTAAATCATCCCTAGGAGCCAAACAGTGTTACTTGGGCGCAAGCCCCGTTAAACACAGTGGGCTTTACTTTCCAGTAAACACGGATAGGATTGGGCCGCTCTTCTCCCAAAGTGTCAGGCAGGCGGCTAAGGGGACAACTGAACTAATTCATTTCTAGACTTTTAGAAAAGCCCCCAAGAGGTTCGGCCTGAGGACACATGTGGGACTGCTCACGAGTAGGTGGTTGTGTACTACGGGAACGGGATTCAAATCAGCACCCTTTCCATTCCCCCCCTCCCCTTTGGCTCTTTGGAAGGATGGTTCGTCACCGCTCTGGGCAACTTCTCGCCTGGTTTCAATTGCCGAGGGCCTCCTTGCTTTAACGTACCTCCGCTTTGTCAGCGCCACTTGCTCTGCTCCAAGTATTACCCGCCGATATTAACCATACATGTAGCTTGCTCAAGAGCTAGCCGCCTGCAGTTCAGCTGACGATGGGTCTGTGGTTTATGCAGTGGAAACTGGCGAGCTGCCAAAAGGAGCTGGAGGTGGAAAGAGTAAAGGCGCCAAAAGGGAACTCGTGCGCTCGCTGCATTCTCTCTCTTTCTTGGCTCGCTGGCGCTGCCTGAGCTCGGCTGGGGCTTCCGCTCCTGTTATTTTACTTTCACCTTTTTGGTGTGGTGGTTAGCAATAAAGGCGTCCTCACAATGGTGAATCGCGGGAACGCGGGTGGGGAGGGAGACGAGAGACTGACACTCTGAATGGCTTCCCCTGACCCCTCCTCCAGGAGGCGAGAGCAAAACGCTGCTTCTTCTTCCCTTGGCCGCGGGCATCAGGTTTTTCTGGTTTGCAAAGGCAGGAGCGTTCGAGCAAAACTTTGCTTCTGCGCCCGCCGCCGCTGGCGTCAGTGGCTGCCAAAAGTCTGTTGCCGTTGCGAGGGAGATGCAAACGTTTCCCTTTTTGAAGAAACTTAGAGAAAGAAAAAAGTAGGGAGGGAGTGGGGGCCAGCGGAGGATCAAACGGCCAAGCAGGGCGCTGCTTGCATGCATTTGTCTGCCTCAGTGCAGCGAAGCTGAGGCTACGAGTGCCGGGAGAACTGGGTGTTCAGCCAGACACTCTGAGCGCTGGAGCTGCTTTTTCAGCCTGCCCTGTAACGTGAGCGCAACTGACTGGTGGGGGAAGGGAGGCTCCGATCGGCAGCAGACACAGAGCAGGTTAGCGCTTGCACGCGCTTTTTGCACACACGCTCCCCCCTTTTGCAGCGAACCCCCTGCGTGCATTTCTCTCTCTCTCTCTAGCAACAGCAGTTTGATGACTTTGTCAGCCAGACACCTCCGGGAAGGAAATTCCGTGGCCTATTTGGCGCTCGGAGCCTGACTCTTTGCTGCCTTGGGTCACATTCTAGCGCAGCAAGCAAACACGCCTAGCTCCTAAGGAGACGCTGCGTGATTTCTCCCCCCCCCCTTCCAGCTCCGTCTGGTACGGACGGAAGCAGCAGCAGCTCGTAACAACTCTAGCCACGCTGCTTAGCATGCGCGCGAACTGCATATAAACGGCTGGGGCCTATCCGCAGCTTCAGCTAGACGGGGGGGGGGGAGAAAAGAAGTCATAAAAAGTTTGGGATGCTTACAGAATACTAGCAAACCACGCTCGCGCGCACACACACACACACACACACACACACACACACACACACACTCTCGACTCGTTGTTCGCAGAAGGATCCCCCCACGGGTCTTCCCACTCTTTCGTTCCAAATTCTATATCACATCGTTATATGGCCAAAGATGGGTGTTACATAACAGGCCGAGCGATTCAGGAAGGTAGTAAGAGAAAACTACAGAAGGGGGAGGAAGGAGGTTTCAACCCTTTTGGAACACTTGTGTGTGATGAGAGGAGGAACAATAACAACCTTTTGGCACCAATAGGCTAGAAGGGTGCTTTCAATTCCAGGCCAGACCAATTTGGAAAATAAATAGGCTTTACTTCGAGTCAATTATTGGTGGATCGGTGGAAGGTAAGAAAAAGCGCGCTTTAAAAAACTAAACAATGACAAGCATCCTCATCTACGGCTTCATTCATTCTGGTCTGGAGATGTTAGACTGGGACCCCTATGCTAAACACTTTTTATTCGAGAAAAGTCAGGGTGGCTTATATATAGTTTTTTTTAAATTTAAAAACGATTACCCCTTCTTCCATCATTGTTCTCAAGGCGACCGATTCATTCCTAGGACTAACACCTAGTTCTAAACAGGTTAAGCCCCAATCTTATGCCAACTAATTTGGGAGTATGCCCCATAGAACACAGGAGAATTGAGTTCTAAATAAATATACAAGGGATTATTTATACAGCGTGCCTCATGCATTTTGGTGGGACTTGCTTGCAAGTAACTGTGGCTAGGATAGGGTGTAAGGAAGGCTTTGATTCCAATGGTTTTACTTAGATTTTTAATGGAGCTTTCCAGTAAACACGGGCGCTGGTCGAGAAATCCAAGCGTATACTCCAAATGGTGCTGTTTAACTGAGTCTCCATTACTTAAAGGGGGTGGTGGGATAAGCTGGTTACCTGTAAAGTTTCAGGCAGTGCACCACAAAGCAGGAGGGGTGGGTGGCAAGCAACATTTCTTCCCCCATCTTACAAAGAAACACTGAGCGAATGGAGTCTAAAGAGTTAAAGTCTGTTGCTTGTTGCAATGAAATTATTGCTGGCAGTGGCGCCGCTGTTTGTTCAACAGACCTCCAGTTTTAAACAGTTCACAAAAAGTTCATCAGGGCGTCGTCGTTTATAAATAACGTATGTATGCGTCCCGCTGCAACACAAGACCCTGAAAACGAGCAGAAACTAGCAAACCTCTTGTCTTGCCCCACCCACCTCCCCGAAAGGATCGCTCGGATCAAGCGCTGTGCTGTATTTTGCACAGCCTTTGAGAACCGGCTCAGCCGCTGAACACGCCCAGCTGCTCTCTTTGGGCTTCCAAGAAGGCCTTTCGCGGCTTCCAATCTGATGCGTCCCCCCCATCCTTATAAACGTATTCGCCTCATATCACCTGAGTGCAGCCACGATGCTTAAAGGGGGATTGTGTGTGTTTGCAATCTCTTCCGTTGCAAACGCTCAGCAATATATCTGGCCTTCCTAGCCTCTTGTGGGGCCCCCTCTGAGCAAACACCTTTGCCGGAGGCTAATTTCGCGGTGCGGAATAGCAAAGAGATGCTTGTCTTGCAGCAGACAGCAACATAGTTTTCTTTTTTGCTCGCTCGCTCGTTGCCTCTGTATGTGTGTGTGTTTGTAGCGCTTTGGGAAGATTGTCTATCATGCATGCCTGTGTAGATTGTTGTGCAATCTGCCTTTGACCTTTCGCTCTCCAGCTTGCAAACCTTTATATTCAGCGTGCAGCTTCGTTTGCATCGCGCTCCTAAGCATGCATGCGCTTGGAAGCAGAGCCTCGTTGACTCCAATGGAACTTCCAAGTAAGCGCGCTTGAGGGTTGCTTGCAGTATTTCATTTGTTGCAAAATGTAAAGGGATTGAGGAGGTACACGAGCTGATGGCGATGATGCATTTCTAGCGAGGAAACAGAGCATTAGCACAGTTCCTCTAATAAGGAAGATTAGGCTCCCTGGCATGTTTTCCGCTTTAAAAGGGGAGTGGGGGGAGGAGGAGGAGAGAGCGCGAGAGAGCGGCGCCCCCTCCCTCCAGACAGCCCTATCTATTTGGACTTTGTGTCCACTCCATTCCTTACAGATGAGGCAGCGCACTGGGCGGCTACTAACCGTATGTAAAACTCTAAATCACTCTCTCCAGGCTGCGGCTGCTCCATTTGAAAACATTATGAGCCTTGCATCTGGAAAACAGTAAATCTGTTCAGCAAAAGCCGTCTTTCCAGTGGAATAACTCCTTTTGAATGATAGTGCAATATTTCCTCTTAGTCTTTATGGGGGGGGGAGTTTGGGAGAGGACGAAGGATAGGAGAACGGTGCCGTTTCCTTTCCTCGCAGCAATTTGGACTGACTTCATTAGTACTGAGAGCGAGCTTCTGCGGAGGGAGGTAGGGGAATATGCCATTTCATTAAAATACATTTGTTCCATGCGTGGGGTTTTACACAAAAGACTTCTTCAAGGAGCTGGGGGGGGGGGCGACGACGACAGAGAGATGCTTGAGAGAACACAGGACTTCCTTGGCGTGTATTTGAGGCCTCTGATCGTGTGTGAAGCATTGTGTAAAACACAGTATGGGGTTCCCCCCTCCTTTTTTAATACATTAAAAGGGTTAATTATTTGCATATTTTGTAGCCTGCACCAAGCAAGTTAGGTAGAAGGGTTTTAGCCAAGAGAGATGTATGTTGTATTTGGCCTTGCCCAGCGGCCTTCTGTCAACAAGGCAAGTTGTTCAGTCGTTAAGTCGTGTCCGACCCTTCGTGATCCCATGAACCATATCCCGCCAGGCCTTCCTGGCCTCCACTATCTTCCTGAGTTCGCTCATTTTCATGTTCGTTGCATCGGTGATGCTGTCTAACCATCTCATCCTTTGCCTTCCCCTTCTCCTTTTGCCTTCAATTTTTCCCAGCATCAGAGTCTTCTCCAGAGAGTCCTCTCTTCGCATTAGGTGACCAAAATATTTGAGTTTCAGCCTTAAGGCTGATTCACACTAGCCCTTCCGTGCATGTTTGCTCTACGCTAGCGTCTGTACGTGCGTCTAGCAGTTCTCTGAACGTTTGCCCGCCTTCTTGAAGAAAGCGCAGCTGTGATTTGGTGAAGAGAAATGCGCTTCTCTGATTGGTGAGCTGCCTAGCACCGGGAGCATAAACGCTAGCTTAAACGCGAGCGCAGCAAAAAGATAAACCGAAACCATCTCTCCTGGCTGCGTCGTAAGCTCATGCTGTGTCTGACGCAAGCATGAAAAACGCACGAAAAGAAGCCAAAACACGCACGGAAATGGCTGGTGTGAATCAGCCTTTAGTATCTGTCCTTCCAGGGAACAGTCAGGGTTGATTTCATTTAGGATTGACTGATTTGATCTCCTAGCAGTCCAAGGGACTCTCAGGAGTCTTCTCCAGCACCACAGTTCAAAAGCATCTATTCTTCGGTGCTCAGCCTTCCTTATGGTCCAACTCTTGCAACCATACATTGCTACTGGGAACACCATGGCCCTGACTATGCGAACTTTTGTTGGTATGGTGATATCTCTGCTTTTTATTATGCTGTCTAAGTTTGCCATAGCTTTCCTTCCAAGGAGTAAGCGTCTTTTAATTTCATGGCTGCTGTCTCCGTCTGCAGTGATCTTGGAGCCCAGAAAAGTAAAATCTGTTACTGCTTCCATTTCTGCCCCTTCTATTTGCCAGGAATTGATGGGCCCAGATGCCATGATCTTAGTTTTATTAATGTTGAGTTTCAAGCCAACTTTTGCACTCTCCTCTTTCACCCTCATCAAGAGGCTCTTTAGTTCTTCTTCACTTTCTGCCATTAGGGTGGTATCGTCTGCATATCTGAGGTTGTTGATATTTCTCCCGGCAATCTTGATTCCGGCTTGCGATTCATTCAGCCCTGCATTTCTCATAATGTACTCTGCATATAAGTTAAATAGGCAGGGTGACAATATACAGCCTTGCCGTACTCCCTTCCCAATTTTGAACCAGTCGGTTGTTCCATGGCCGGTCCGAACTGTTGCTTCTTGACCCGCATACAGGTTTCTCAGGAGACAGGTAAGGTGGTCTGGTACCCCCATCTCTTTAAGAATTTGCCACAGTTTGTTGTGATCCACACAATCAAAGGCTTTTGCGTAGTCAATGAAGCAGAAGTAGGTGGTTTTTTGGAACTCTCGGACTTTCTCCATGATCCAGCGCATGTTGGCAATTTGATCTCTAGTTCCTCTGCCTCTTCAAAACCCAGCTTGTACGTCCGGTAGTTCTCGGTCCACGTACTGCTGAAGCCTAGCTTGTAGGATTTTGAGCATAACCTTGTTAGCATGTGAAATGAGTGCAATTGTGCGATAGTTTGAGCACTCTTTGGCACTGCCCTTCTTTGGAATTGGAACGTAAACTGACCTTTTCCAATCCTTTGGCCACTGCTGAGTTTTCCAAATTTGTTGGCATATTGAGTGCAGCACTTTCACAGCATCATCATTTAGGATTTTAAGTAGCTCAGCTGGGATATTATCATCTCCGCTAGCTTTGTTGTTAGTGATGCTACCTAAGGCCCACTTGACTTCACTCTCTAGGATGTCCGGCTCTGGGTCAGTGACCACACCAGCATGGTCATCAGGAACATTAAGATCTTTCTTGTATAGTTCTTCTGTGTATTCTTGCCATCTCTTCTTAATCTCTTCTGCTTCTGTTAGGTCTCTGCCTTTTTTGTCCTTTATCATGCCCATCTTTGCACAAAACGTTCCCTTGATATCTCCAATTTTCTTGAAGAGATCTCTAGTCCTCCCCGTCCTGTTGTTTTCCTTGATTTCCTTGCATTGTTCATTTAAGAAGGCCTTCTTATCTCTCCTTGCTATTCTCTGGAAATCTGCATTCAGTTGTTTATATCTTTCCCTTTCACCTTTGCTTTTTGCATTCCTTCTTTTCACAGCTATTTGTAAAGCCTCATCTGACAGCCACTTTGCTTTCTTGCATTTCTTTTTCTTTGGGATGGTTTTCGTTGCTGCCTCCTGTACAATGTTACGAACTTCCGTCCATAGTTCTTCAGGCACTCTGTCTACCAGGTCTAATGCCCTAAATCTATTCTTCACCTCCACTGTATACTCATAAGGGATATGGTTTAGGTCATATCTGACTGGTCTAGTGGTGTTCCCTACATTCTTCAGTTTAAGCCTGAATTTTGCAATAAGAAGCTCATGATCTGAGCCACAGTCAGCTCCAGGTCAACAAGGCAAGGCCAACCACCAAATGTAGGTTGCAATGCTGCTACTTGGTAGCCGCCAGTGAGCTTGATGATTGTATTGAATGAAGGAGAGGCTCAAGGACTACCGCTCTAGAGTCAACTCCTATCCAAATACATTCGATATTTGAAAGCCAATGAATTTCACTGAGCCTTGCACTCAGCTTTACGCACGGCACAATCACTAAAGAATGTGCATGCGCATATAGTATGTTCAGGATGATGATTATAGCAGTTCTGCGCTATCCTAAACATGTTTTACTCCGAGGTAGGTACAGGATTGTCCAGTGTGACTTTGGATCTCCCTAATGAGCATGCTTAGGTTTCCACTCATGCGTGTGCTTGATAACATCGTTCTGGGCTCTACCATTAGTGTGGGATTCTGTTTCTCTCTCTCTGGTAAGAGGAAGAGCTGAAGGGGTATCCTGTGCATTAAAGGCTCCCCCTACTTATTAACCCAGCATTTAACAGCGGGATGCAGGTTGAAGCTCAGTCAAAAGAAACGACTGAACCTCCAAAGAGCAATTAAAATCCGGCGCTGGAATAAATCATGCGCCGCGATAATCGTGTTAATAAAACGCAGCTTGTCCTGACGCTTCACTCATGCAGCAAACTAGAATTTAATGCGGGTGGAGATGGCGCGTTCGGGAGGGAATAAAGGCAGGCGAGACATCCCCCCCCCTTCTGTTGCTGGACGCGAAAATCCGGTTGCCTTTCACCTGCCTTCCCTGCTGCACGCAGCGCCGATCCTTTCGGACTGCTAATGCTTCTCCAGTGAGCCCGCTAATGATTTCTTTCCCTGGAGTGAGCAGGCGTCATTGAATTACTGAAAGCACTCAAAGCAGCAACAACAGACAGCTCCAATGGTAAAAGCCACCAGGGTTTGGTTACTTAATCAAATCAAGGGGTGGGGAGCGCACCAACCTACTTACTATTTTTAACCCTTTTCTGGGCTGGCTCCCTACTCTTGGAAAATGACATGATTATTCTTCTCAGAGTAGAACCTCCTTGGTTGTCTCTGGGATTCCAACGCTTCAGACCCCAATGCCTTCTCTTGCAGTATTTTGTTGGAGCTAGGAAAGTTAGAAACTTTCTTTAAAGTGGGAACTGGCACTTGCCCGGCTCTATGTCTGTCTGTGTTTGTAAATGATGCTTAGGTTTTCTGTGTGCCCCATCCTCCTCCCAGACTCCTACCTGTGATTTCATATATGGATTTCTCCCTTCTAGATGATCTCTTCACATCTTGTAAAGTCTAATTCTACACATGTTAGATATCATGCAGCCAATGTCAAACACTTTTTATGATGCATTGATGTCAGTGGGAACTCTGCTTAACTGTCTTCTACTGAAACTAATGGGACTTAATTGTGCTTAGCTTTCCCTTTAAGTGCAGTTCATATTTCAGTGCAAAGTGTTTCAAAATAATGGGTGCAACACAGCAAAAAGTTAGTTGAGCACAGCTTGGTTCCATTGACTTGAGTGGGATGGAATAGTCTTAATTTTGCTGGGTTGCACCCAGTGTATTTAGGATGATGTGTGGTCCTATTTGGGGGGAAAGAAAAGGCACTAATGTCCATAACAGTTCAAGTGATATTCAGTTTATCATGGCTTAAAAACGCACACAACAAAGGGGCATTATCCAGTCAAAGTTAAATACTTTACATCCTGTAAAAGTTATACAGGTGCTTAACATTTTCTTTGAAATCAATGGGATGCAAAGGTGCTTAATTTTGGCTGCTGCTGTTTTCTTAATGTGTTTTATTCTCTTGTGTGTTATGGTATTACTTCAATTATTTTTTGTATGCCACCTTGAGCAATTTTAATTGGAAAGGTACTAGAAAAATACTATATATAAAAATGAACATATTATTACGGCGCAATCCTTCGCAGAATTAGGCTGGTGGAGCGAGCGCTCCGCCAGCCTAAGGAGTTGCAAACGTACCGTAAAGCACATTTGCAGCTCCTCAGAAATAAGTGGCGTAGGTGTGGAGGCCGGCGCTGCTCACTCCACTGTGGGACCGACTCCACAGCGGGGAGTCGGCGGGGCAGGGGGAAGGAGGGGAGGGGTGGCGAGGGAGGGGGCTATTGGCTGGCCCAGGCTGGGAGGGGGCAATATCCTATGCCCTGTTGCAGCCCAGGCTGGCCTTACAGTGCCTCCCTGGTTGTGCACCTGCACCTGTGATGTCACTGCTGCAAAAAGGTGAGTCAGGGGGCTGGGCAGGCAGGGGGGGTTGCTTCTTTTCTCACCTCCGCCTGCCTGAAAGGCCCGTAGTTGCGTTTTAGCATCGCTCTTGCCTTTTTCGCGCTGCTTTGCCAGTGATGCTGCCCCCCTCAGTGATGTCACATGCCCCACCCCGAGTGATGTCTGTTGGAGGCAAATGTCCCTCAGGGGCAAGGCGGGAGGGGGCACAAACACCGCACAAAGGCGGCGGACGGCTTCCCTGGCCGTCTGCCGTCTGTTCCGCCGCCTTTGCTGCCTTTGCCTGTACCGCCGCTGCCTTCTTCCCTGCCGCCACCATTTTGCTGCCATCGCCCGCCGGTAAGGCTCCCCCACCCTGCTGCCCAGGGGTGGACTGCCCCCCGCCCCCATTCCTACTCCACTGCACTTTGTGGCACTTTTTCTTTGCCGCCACCGCCAAATTGCTGCTGACGCAGTGGCTTTGACACTCCCCGTGTGCCGCCAGGGGGCGGTGCCCCCCCCAGGCAACGCCTCTGACTGGATGAATTCTTCAAGTGTCCCTTGCTTGAGAATCAAGCAAGTATCTCTTGCTTGAGTACAAGTTTGACAAGTTTTCTTAATGAGTACAGAATTATTGCTATTTTAATTGAATTGAACAGGAAAAAAAAGTTAGATTTGTCAATAGCATGGAATAAGCCTTAATTTTCAGGATGTGCACTAGGGAAAAGATCTCATCTGACCTGTATGTGCCCTCAGTTTGTTCTTTTTCTTGCATGGTATTTCCTTCAGGGCACAATCCTATCCTACTTACGCCACCATTGTAACCAGAACGGAAAGGGGATTCAAATCCCCTCCAAAAGGGGAATTCAAAGGGGATTTGAATCTCCTTTCCATTCTGGGGCCTCCCATTTTCACTGTGCTGCTGGTTACAATGGTGGCATAAGTAGGATAGGATTGCGCCCTCAGTGTTTTAACTAGGTAGCTCATCCCCTGTACCAATCCTGTCTTCACTATTACCAGTAATTATCCAGAAGTAGGCTGGTGGCTCCATTGTGATGTTATTGCACTTCCTTCTAGGCCAAACTTCTCAACTTCGCCTTTCTTTCTTGTTTTTAGATAGATCATAAACCCGTGTGAAGAAAGGCTTCAGTTCTAAAGTGACGTCATGCTTTCTGCAACTCCCCTGTATGGCAACGTTCATAGCTGGATGAGCAATGAGAGGGTCCGCATGTGTGGGATTAATGAAGACAGGTAAATATTTAAGCTTCAGGAAAGTAAAATCATGATGTATTTCGGCAGCATGGAGTTTCCGAGTTCATTTGCCTTCGCATTGCCTCAGTGGATATCTGCCTTCTTGCACAGAGATCAGTCCATGGAAAGGGAGTTTATGAGGCAGTAGGGGTGGAGAGGAAAGACTTGTGTGATGGGTGCAGACTAGCACTTGATTTACTATTTTAACAAGCAGTGATGTTCAGGAAAGCAGAAAGTCCCTTGTAAAAGATTAGTTCCCCCAACTACCCCTTTCTCATTTTGATATGCAGGCACTTTCTCCCAGTCCTAAACATGTTTTCCAAGTCTTTCTTATTTTAATGCAATTTGTTTCTAAATAAGGGTGCTTAAGATTGCAACCTTAGGTTTTTATTTTATGAGCGGAATTCTGAGGATTGCGACGGCGACGGACCGAGTGTTCCGTCGCCGGCAGCGGTCGCAAACATGCCGGAAAGCACGTTTGCGACTACTCTGGACGTGTGTCCACTGGATGAGGTGAGTCGGGATCCAGCTGGCGAGGGAGGGGGGCCATTGGCCTAGCCGGCCCGGGAGGGGGCAGGGAATGGCCTCGGCCATATCCCCGTCCCCGCCAGGCCGGCTAGGCCGTTACATGGCCTCCTTTACTTCCAACAGCTATTTAGCTGGTGGAAATCCGAGGAGGCCAATCGGGCCGGCCTGGATTTACACCCAGGGAAGGGGACAAGTGCACCCTTCACTGAGTAGACTCTGGCCCAGCGGCAGAATGGCCACTGGGGCTCAGGATCTGGTGGGCGGCTGTGGGTCGCCGGCCAGATCCTTGCGCTGGATTGCGCTGCCCGTCTATTAAAAATAATCTCTTTTCATGTTTCTTTTATATTAGTGACTGTCCCTGTGACATGGTCTGCAATTAAGATCAATCATTTGCCCAGTAATTGGATTGCTTGTACAACTTTCTACTATCATAAACGTAAGACTTTGGCCCCAGACCAGAGAAAGTTAGTCATGCATAAGTTCCATTGAAACCAATGGGTCCACTTGGTTGTGATTAACATAAGCCACTTTTAACTGTTGAGACTCCCAGGGTGAGTGCCATGATGTTGCATAGTGTGATCAAATGCAAAATAAATGAAACACTGTACACATGAGCAATATCTATACTTTCTCTTTCTTTTTTTTGACCAACTGCATCCTGCTGCTCTGTCTATAGGTGTAAGTTGTTCCAATAATAAGTTAAACAGGCCAAAGTGTGGGTGTTGCTTTTACCTTAAACACTGATAGTGCCACTTTAAATATCATAGGATTATTGCTGGTCCTTCTGGGTAATGATGAAACTTTCCTTCTGCTGTATGTCAGCAATTATGTCCCTGGGATTTGAAAGTTGGCGCTAAGGTGCATTCTTTATTGGTGTTTTCTGTGATAACAAGTCCCTGAGCTGCAACACTGCTGAGGCACAGATGTGCAGCTCTGTCTTCAACACTGAACAGCTGACATTTGTATGATAGTAGAAGTGTGTGTTAATTTTCTCCTCCCTACATTTTTATATATCAATATGGTGCACTAAATAGGCCTGATTACTCCTAAAGAAACTCCATACTTAGTATTAGCTCATCTCACTTTAGAAAAACTTGTGAAAAGGAACCAAAGTGTAATGATATAACATCTTTTAACTATCAGATCTCCTCTCCAATAGTGCATTTTTCCATAGGGGTTATCAATTATGTGTTTATTAATGTTATACTGATAAAAACAATTTAATGGAAACAGCAAATCAAATTTAAGGCAAATCAAAATGCAAGAGCCTTAAAATGATATATTGTAACTTAAGTATTTTTTTTTTTGTAATGTTAAATATCTCTTTAAAATAGGAAAATCCCAGTTAATGATGGAGACACCTCAAAAAGCAGGCTGGAATTGAGAGAAGAAAATCACCTGAACCACAGTGTGGTAAGAAAAATGATAGTTCAGTTTGATAACATGTTTTCACTGAGGTTTTGTATTATGCCCTCAGTGTCAAATAATTACGAAAGAACCTGTAAGTACAACTGAGACTAATTAAATCTTTAGTGACTGCTACTCAGAGGTCGTCTTCAAGCAATAGGTTACGATTGCATTATTTCTGTGGTATGAACAAGACCTTGTCCTTAGCTCTTCAAGTTGTATTTGTCTTTTGTATGTGTCTTAAGTACAGTAGGCCCCCAGAATCTACGGGGGATAGGTTCCTGCCCCCCGCGGATACTGGGAACCCGCAGATGGGGGGAACGTTATCCCCGCGGATACCAGGTGACCCCCCCCAGTGCCTATTACGAAGCAGGCAAGCAGCCTGCATGCTAGAAAGTCTCAATTAAACAGGAAGTAGGAAGCTTCCTGCTTATAACACTGCTTATAGCATTTTGTTGAATCAAGAAGCCCTCTAACCTGGCACCAGCGATATCAGCTAAAGGAAAGGTAATGCCGCCCCGCGATCTGCGAATAAGTGAATCTGCGGATAGTGGATCTGCGGAGACACCCCCCCCCCCGTACTTCTGCTGTGTGATATGCTTAATTGGTCATCATAAGCACTGTTGGGATCAAACTGGAAGAGACATCGGAGAGGTTTTGATTGGAAGTCTCTTTTTCAATTTTGGCAAATAAAGTGTGTGTGTGTGTGTGTGTGTGTGTGAGAGAGAGAGAGAGAGAGAGAGAGAGAGAGAGAGAGAGTTCCCTGCCACTTTCCTAATGACTGCAGAATTTTGCCTGTTAGGGAAAATGTATGCACATAGTCTGTGTAGATGCAAGTTTTCCCTGTGTTCCTAGGTTTTTTCCTATGGGCATGCAGCAGTGGGGGGGCCCAATTTTTATTGGAACAACAGTAAAGAGGAGGAAAGGGCTAACCTTCATCAGCACCTCATTGATTTAGATAGGTCCTCCTCCATGCAGTTGCATCGCTAGCCCTGTCACATGGGGGCCTCCCGACAATGCATTTTGCATCATCGCCCCACCCCCTGCACTCCCGGAAGGCTTAATTTTACGCATTCTAGGACTTAGAGAGGGTGGGAGGGACACAAAAACGTGTCGATTTCGGTGCGTTTGTGCTCCGTGGCTCCTCGCACAGCCCTCCGGCTGCAAAAAAGCAGCCGTGGAGCTCAAGAATTCCGCTGCAGCTCCTCCTTGTGAGGAGACCGCAGTTGGCACCTGGGGGCATTTGCTTCCCCCCCCCCCCCCGGGCCTGTTATAGCGACTCCACTGCCTCCATGGCTACTGTTTGCCCAAACTGAAAGAGAGGTGAGATACAATCGCAGATCTGTTTTCTTTTCCAGTTTGGCCCTTACTCATGATTGCCTTAAAATAATGGTATATTTAAAATATCGTTCCCAAACTAGTGATTGTAGTGGCTGACAGTTATAGCCTTGGGCTGATAGAATGGTGTGAAAGACCCTGCTGTAGTCATGGTGCCTGGTGAAGGACCACTGAGGAACCCCATGTATGCCACACTGAGCTTCGTGGAAGAGTGGGAGGTAAATGTAATAAAGTGGGATATGGCTCTTTGCCCTGGCTCTTATGGGCAGAGCTCATGACTGAGATAGAGAAGTTCCCAGACATAATGTCTCCAGGGTTCTTGCCTGTGTGTGTGAAACTGGTTTGGCCTTCCATTCCCTGCTAATTTGCTACAGCAGGTGAAAGAGCTGTGGGGTTCATTTTCTCTATCCAGGTGTATGACAGGCAGCATTCAGTGGGAGGAGGGAAAACTAGTAGGGACTTCAGTTTGGGGCTGACTGAGCACGAGGGAATGGCATTGAGGTGTAATAGTCCCATGACTGATGTGTTCCTTGCTGTGGCCTGCTGGCTCCATAGTGTAGTTTACTTCTTCCCAGAAGTTGCTCTGCTTTCTTTCTCTCAACCTGTGCAGGGTGAGCGACATCCAGTGGGACTTCTGCTTTCCCTCCAATATTGCTGCTTCTCCTTTCCCTCCCATACTTTCTCCCACATTGGGGAGAAAAGGGAGTAGCAAGAGAAGCAGTAGACAAATAGGTACTACTCTATGAGTGGGTTTGGGGTTTTTTTTTACATGGATACTCAAGGACTGCTGATACCCTTCCCTCTGGTTTCTTGGTGCATTTGTACCATGGGGGACAGGACACACACACACACGCACAACATTTAGAACACAGGGAAAGGAGAGACTGAAGCAGTAATTCTACTACATGAGTGGACATTTCTTTTCCTAAAAACTCTTCCTCACGAAGATGCTCTGGAGCACTTGAGCCCCTCTACAAAGGTGCTGGCCTCTGAAATGACTCAAAACCACCCATTTGGCCATTGGAGTATTCTTGAATTATTTTTGTAACTTGAGAGTGCTGTATGTACAACTTTGCTCTTGAGACTTTACTTTTCCTAAGATTATGTCCCTTTTAAAGGACTGTAGTTGAGGACATGGTTGTTGAAATCTATTTCTTTTAATGCGAATGTCAGTTGAGTAGGAAAGATTTTAGGAGATTATTATTTAAAGACAGAAATCTGTGTAGATATTTGCTAAGTATGAAAGGATTGAGATGCCTATAAAGTTAATCTTAATTTTTTTTAACCAAGCTTGTCAGTTGACAGACAGCCTCCTTAAAGCCAAGTCTGAAGAAGCCTATAATTTTAAAATGTTTGATTTACTTTATTCCTCTGCATTTATCAGTCTTATCAGCCCACATTTGTTTGCAACAATGGAAAAAAATGTATTTGCTTTCTGTTTTTCCCAATCAGTTTTTAAAATGTACCTATAGGCTTGAGTAGTACTTTGATTAAATGCTAAAGTAATGCCCTTCTTATTCTACAAAGGTGGATGCAACAGCAGTGCATCGGATCGACAGCCTTGCAGCTCTGAGCATGGACCGGTCTGGACTTATGCGGGAAGGCCTTGGAGTCCCCAGTAGTATTGTCTATTCCAGTTTGTGTGGACTTGGCTCAGACAAGCCTCGGGATGCTACAAGTGGTATTGCCGGCCTTGGATTTGCTCCTGAAAGAAATCCAGACATACAGTTCAAATCTAATCCCACTGAAGCAATAGAAAACGCAGCTGGAAAACCCCCAAACGGCTTCAGTGCTATGTACAAAACACCACCTGGAATACAAAAGACTTCTGTTCCAACTGGGGAGACCTTAGGCTTGGACAGAAGCTCAGGAGACAAACAAAGTCCTCTCAGTGTCAATGGTGCTAGTTACCTAAGGCTACCCTGGGTAAATCCTTACATGGAGGGTGCTATTTATCCTTTTCTTGAATCACCAAATAAGTATTCATTGAATATGTACAAGGCCTTGCTACCTCAGCAGTCCAATTACAGCTTGCCACAGCATCTGACTTACTCACCTGTATGTGCAAATGGTGAACGCTTTCTGTATTTGCCACCTTCTCATTATGTTGCTCCTCACATTCCATCATCATTAGCTTCCCCAATGAGAATCTCGGCTGCATCGGCATCTCCAGCAATTCCCCCTTTGGGGCCTTGTCCTGAGAAAAGCTTGTCTTGGAAGATGGGAGTCAGTCCTGGAACTCCTGTTGACTCTCATGCCTATCCACATATCCAGAACAGCAAACCACCTAGAGTCCCATCTGCTAAGCCACCTGCTAGTAATATTCCAACAGATCCTGCTGTTCTGCTGCCTCACTCACCAAGACCTTCACCTAGAGTTCATCTCCCAACACAGGTTGGAGATGCCTATTCAGAGTTCCACAAACATTTCCCCAGAATTTCAACATCTCCTTCTTCAGTTACACTCCCAAAGCCATACATGAATGTAAGCAATGAATTTCCTCCGTCAAGAGTTTCTCTTGGAAAAGCTCCCAAAACCCATGACACAGGTGACATTTCTCAACAACCTACAGTGCATGCAAGGAAGACAAGTAATGACCGGAAGGATAGCAAATCACCTCCATTATTAGAAAAACAACAAACTATTACCAAAGATAGTATAGACAAACCACTGGATTTGTCATCAAAAGTTGTTGATGTGGAGACAACCAAATCTGATCATGTTAAGAAAATGGCACCAACTGTGTTAGTTCATAGCAGGGCTGGAAGCGGGTTGGTTTTGCCTGGAGGTGATCTCCCAAAAGAAACTATTTCTCCTGGAAATGGTTGTCCTGTCTATAGACCTGATATAATTAGCACTGCACCTTCCTCCTGGGTTGTTCCTGGTCCAGGTCCCAATGAAGATAACAGTGGTAAAAACATGCAGTTGAAAAACAAGGCATTAGACTGGGTGACACCACAACAAAGAAGTTCTTCTTGTCCCAGAATGGGAGGTACAGAAGCAGTCATCAATAATATTTCAGGGTCTGTGTCAAGTGGAGGTCGACCAGCGTCTGCTTCTCCAGCTCCAAATGCCAACGTAGACTGCCCTAAGACTAACAGTACAGTGGAAACGACAGCATCCGTCATACAGCATATAGGACAACCTTTAGCAACATCCTCTTCAAAACATACTAATAAGGCAGCTAAATGCAATAATCAAGAACCTATCTTCAAAGCAAATGAGAGCACCCTTGCACCAGCTTCTATATTTTTCCCTCCAAATGATGCATTCCGATCTCCACCGTTGCCCTATCCAAGAAGCTATCTCCCATATCCAGTTCCAGAAGGTTTAGCTATAGGCCCGTTGCCGCTGCATGGGAAAGGACCTGTGTATCCTCACCCAGTTTTGTTACCCAATGGCAGTCTTTTCCCTGGGCATCTGGCACCCAAGCCTACTATTCCATATAGCCTGCCAACTAGCAGAGGTGAGTTTATGACCTATCAGGATGCATTAGGTATGGGAATGGTACATCCAATGTTGTTACCACATACAGCTTTGGAACTAAAGGACGAGAAATCGGAACGGAGATCTAGATCACATGAAAGGCTCCGTTACGAAGATGCTGCTTTAAGAACCAGATTGCCAGAAGTGCTAGAAACCAGCACAAAGCTACATTTTGAAGTACCTACAGACAGAAACGTGAAATCGCACCAAAGTTCAAGTCATAGTAAAAACACTGCCAAAAGTGACAAACACATGTTTGCAGAACTGAGAGATGAGCAGGATGTGAAAGGTGAAACAAACCTGACAAAACCCACTTTTCCAATTGAAAGTGGTAATCAAACGAATGACCTCACAAAGCACAAAATGGAACAAGCCTTTCAGCAGAGAGAGTTTGTCATGCGGGAAGACTGTGGGAGAAATAATAATTTCCATGACGTTTACAACTTTAAACAAGCTCAGAGCTCACACCCATTAATGTTCAACTTGAGAAAAGAGGAGCTTTCATTAAGCCAAAATAGAGAGCGGCTAACAGTTCCTCCTTCTTCTGTGTTTTTGGAGACTCCTCATGGAAATGATGGCCTGGCTATGTCTTTTTGCAAAATGCCAGATGATGCGAAACAGCTTTGTATGGGAAGTGCACAGTCAAGTATTGAATTCAATCAGACATATGCCAAAGATGGGACTGAAGGCTTGGAATCTAATGATGGTAAACTCCTGAAACCCAAGCCATCTAAACTGGCAAAGAGAATTGCAAACTCTGCTGGTTACGTAGGTGATCGATTCAAGTGTGTCACAACTGAACTGTATGCAGATTCTAGCCAACTCAGCCGAGAACAGCGGGCTCTGCAGGTGAGTCTCTGAAGTTTAACTACCAAAACAGTTTTTTTTTTTCATTATAAGATCAAGTTGAGAATGAAATTTGATATGTTACACAGGTTGGGGAATGTATGTATATATACTACAAATTTAAGTCTATCTTGACACAACTAGCAATGGTAAACTTGCATATATTGGGTTCAGCTATGAAGCCAGGAATATTTGAGCAATAATAGATGGGATTATATGTAGTAATATTCTAAATTATTTAATCTCATGAGCATAGCATACATTGTAGTAATGAAGGGGAGCTGAAGAATGCATGACGTGTTAAAAAGATGGTTGCTATAGCTGGCCTGCATTTGGTTAGCATTGTAAGATAGCAAAGTAATGGCAGAGATTCTGATTAGTATGTCATACAGGACATTTGATAGAGAGGAGTAGCAGCCATGTGTTAGCGGGTTTAATGCAACTTCTTTACTAAGCAAAAATGTAGCATAAAGGAATAAAACTAGTGAATTTGATGTTGTAGGCAAGTATTGTAGGTAACTTTTGCGTTTTATGAAAAGATGAGTTAAGCCAAATTGTTTTGCGTTGTTAAGAAAGAATTAGTTGATGCTTATAAAAATGGATGAAATTATCTAAATGATCCATTGAGTGCCCATTTTAATTACATAGATGGAAGGATTACAAGAGGACAGTATTTTATGTCTACCTGCTGCTTTCTGTGAGGTCAGTTCTTCAAATTTTTATTACTAGAATCTTGCATAAACCTTTGAGTTAAAATTTCATTTCCAAATACACAAAGGGAAGTTGTGGGCCATGGTCGTCTTTATTCATTGTGCAGTTTTTGTTTTTGTTTTTGTTTGTTATACCTCTCAAAAGACAATGCTTAAAATGTAAATTGTGTATGTGAGTGTAATATATTTATATATATTTTATGTATGAAAGAACTGTGTATATATTTGTGTATAGATACTATATGCCTTGCTAACTGAATACATGAGCTTTTAAAACTTTTTATATAATTGTTTGTGTATCAAACCTTGGTTTTGAGCAGATCATTTCTTTTGGAAATACTTTCATATAAGGTAAGGTCAATGAAGTCGCTCTTATTGTGAGATTTTTTTTTTCATATCAATTCTCTTTCTAGCGTGCAATGATGCGCTTCTCAGAGTTGGAGATGAAAGAGAGAGAAGGCCACGTAGCAACCAAAGACCTGGAGCTCTGCAGATTCAACCAAGCAGACTGGGAAATCTTGAAAGGAAATAATGAAAAGAAGCCCAAGTCTGTCACTTTGGAAGATGCCATTGCTGGGCAAAATGACAATGACAGATGTAAGCAAATTTTTAGATGCCTTTTTGAAGTGTCTGTGTGCCTACTATAGCAGTCTGGAGCAATGGCAGCACCATACCACAGAATTAAAACATGTAAAGCATTTAAATCAAAAAGGCCATTGCTTAGTGAATGCAATAAATACGGAGTTTTACAGGATACCAAGTGAAGAACGCATTTTGGCAACTTTTAAAAAACTTGCAGTTCATTGTTTGTATCCTTCGCGTGGCTTCTCTGAGAAAACTGTAGACAGGCCAAGGCCAAGCCGAGTAGGTGCCTGAAGTGGCACTAAATTCTGCCATCCCTGCTTTCCTCTTTTTTTGTGTGTGTGTGCTAGTGCAGTGGTTCCCAAACCTTTTAGCACCGGAACCCACTTTTTAAAATGACACACTATATCAGGACCCACCTAGCTTTAGGAGACTGAGAACAAACGTTTCACTACCAGCCACTCAAGCCTCTGTTTTTTTTACTATGGTGGGGGGTGGCACACACCTCCTTCTGGAGCATTTGTTGAGCTCCATGTTCATCGGATCAGGACCATTCTGGTGTTGTTGTATTCCCCTCTACCTGCCCTTCGAAGTGGACCATGGCATGCTCACCTACTCATGAGTAAATGTGCACGTGCTGCTCCATTTCAGTTTCTATAGGGCTCTACATTTTCCACGTCAGCTACCAGCTTGTCAGTTTTGTGACCCACCAAAAATTGGGGTGGGACCCACTGGTGGGTCCTGACCCACAGTTTGAGAACTGCTGTGCTAGTGTATAGCCCTCCCCATCACTTCTGCAATCACCACCTCACCTCTTCTGCTGCCACTGCTTCTTTCAACCTGGTTGGGCAAGGAGGATCCTGGGAGCAGAATTTCTCTATTCCCAGCATCCTTCCCACACAGCCAGTTTAGAAGAAGTGGCAGGGGAGGAAAATGAGTGGAGAAGGAATAGAAGCAATGGGGAACTGGATTGTAGCAATGGCTACCTCCTCCTCCAGCTCTGCCACCATGATCTTTGGCAGATCTTTGGAAGAGGTAAACTTGAACCCTCATCCTCTTCTCCCAATCTCTAAGGAGAGCCCATGAGAAGAGGATGGGAGAGTGGCCAGGGGGAGTGGCTAGGCAGGTGGCAGGCCAAGGGAGGTGGAGTGCAGGGGACCCCCTGCCAGTTTGTTGTCGCCCCCAGCCCACTGCTCTAAGTAGCTGCTTCATCTGGCCTAATGGATTGGCTGCTCCTGGTTGTAGACTATTGTCAAAGGCAATAAGGAAGATGGGTGATGGGTAAGCTTACCAGACCTCCAACCGGGACAGAGTGCTAGACCTTTAGGAGAAGGAATGTGGGCAGGTGTAGCTTGTTAAACCTTAGAGCACAATCCTAGGCATGTCTACTCAGAAGCAAGCCCCACTGAACACATTGCCCACATTCCTTCTCCTAAAGGTCTAGCACTGAAGCACTCTGTCCCAGTTGGAGATCTGGTAAGCCTAGAGATGGGGGTCAAATGACTCACCATATAATCATATAAGTACACCACTTAATTATCTGGTGTGTCTATGTTAATCCATATTTTGCAGGCAGTCACTGTGCTGTGAGGGAGGTGGTATAACTTAATGGCTAAGAAACTGAGCTGCAAATTAAAAGTACCCCTTTTGAATCTCACCTCTGCCGTGAATTTACTAGGTGATCTTAAGTAAGCCACTCCCTTTCAGCCTCGGTTCCCCAGGTGCAATTTGAGGATAATACTTATTTAACTTAGAGCAGTGTTTCCCAACCTGTGGTACGTGGACCACCTGTTGGTGGTACGCCGGCACTTGGGCAGCAAGATTGCAGTCACAATTGCAGCTGCTCCGGAGACCTGAAAACAACGGTAAGTGGTCCTGGGCAGCTGGCAGAGCTCGAGCGCGTGGGTTTCCCATGGTAGGAAATGTCCTCCCGCCCGTCCCGACCCTCTTACCATTGTTTTCAGATCTCCGACATGGCTGAAAACCCGGAAGTGGCGATGACGCCATTGCCGTCCGGTGGTACACGGCGTGACGGCCGCCCCGGAGGTGGTACACCATGCTGAAGGGGTTGAGAACCCCTGGCTTAGAAGGTTGTTGTAAGGATTACATCAATATACCTAATGTGTACGAAGCACTCACATATTCAGAAAGTGCTATACAAATGCTAAGTATTATTTATATTGTGAAATACAACCAAGTGCACTAAACGATTTCCAGTAATTGGAAATAGAGTTCCAGTCAAATACTGCATAAATGCTGAATTTCCATTCATAGTCCTATGGACATCCATGGGACCAGCAGGGAATAAACTATGCTATAAATTTTTTAAGGTTAAGGATTAACTTTTATTCTTGTGTTAGGCTGGAGTCTTCTAACCATTTACATGGGGCTAATTCCTAGTTATTGCCAGTGATTTCAGCAGGGCTTCAGTGAGTCTATTGTGGATTATAGAATTTGAAGGTTACAACCTAAATGTACCAAAGCCTATTCAGATGGTCCCACTTATCATCCCACCCCCACTTAAACGTTGCTTAAAGAATAATGGATTATTTATAAAGTGTGTGAAACGTTTTGTACTGGTGGCTGTCTTCTGGCTGATGAATTGAAGCAATGGGCACATTTTTTTTCAGGGAATTGAATTAGAAGTTACTGTCTTATTTTTTAAACTTTTTTGCTGTATTGGTCATAAATGCATATACAGTATTCACTTCCCAAATTCACATTTCTTTGATTTGAGCATATAAGAAGGGGGAGGTGCTTGGCTAAGAAATGGTCATGGATTTTTACTTAGAAAAAGAGTTTACTTTTCTTACAGTGTTAAGTAGAGTTCAGGGAGCGGAACTGCAGATACCCTATGCTATGTCTCTGCTGCTGCTGCTGCTGCTTTTGCAGTCTACTTCACTTTCAGTCACTGTTTGCACTTCAGTGTGTTGCACATTCCTCATGATCCTGAAAAGTCAAAAGTGCTGTTTAGTTAAAAGGAAAGCAGTGACTACGTCTGTTCTCCTTGCTGATGCAGGTGGTGGAGGGGGCAGGTTACACAAATCCTCTGAGAGGGTGAAGGGAAGAACTGGCTTTTGTTAAAGGGAGCTGGAGTCAAAAAAGGTATTAATTGTTGTGGGATAAGCAAATTGCTAGACAGAGTTTAAGTAAAAGAAGGTGGAAGCAAAGTTCTCCCCTTCTTTTTGTGCACATCATATGATGGTTGATCATATACAGTATTTGCTCTAGGAGTGACATTTTTCAAATTCTGTGAGTGCATATGTAAGGTGAAGTTTTGTTGGAACAGTTTCCAACAATGTCAGTTTCCTGGGATAACTGTAGAAACTAGATTCAGTTAAAGTTACTCCACTGCAGCCGTATTACTTGCATGTATGGGTTTACTTCACCAGGTCAGTTTGTGTGAGTGCCAAAGTTTGTGTCAAGATCGAAATACGTGAAACAAAAATGTTACTTTTAATTATCATTGCCCCTTTCTACCCAGATGACTAAAAATACCATTTTTTTTAATTTATTCCTTGCCTTTGCACTGTGTTCTTTAAACAAACAAACAAAAAGAATTTGAGTATTCTGAACATAACAATGCATGAAGAATTGTTTCAAGTGGAAAGGAATAGTCTGATTTCACTATTCTGCGTACGGTATATGCTTTCTTCAAGTACGATGCAGAACTTTTCATAATCAGTGGGGTTTAGCCATCAACATTAGTGGCATGTGTATTGCAACGTTACAGCCCAATCCTAACCAGCTTTTCAGCACTGATGCTGAATGGGACGTATGCTGCATTCGGGGGGGGGGGGGTGTCACAGAGGCCTCCTCAAGGTAAGAGAACATTTGTTCCCTTATGTAGGGACTGTATTACGGCTGCATCGGTGCTGGGAAGTTGGTTAGAATTGGGCTGTTACTTTGCTGCAAAACTAACAGGATGTTTTGTCAGTTTGATAAATTGCAGCCCTTTAGAATATCTCATATTAAAGGACTTATTCATACAAGAAGCAAATATGTAGTAAGAAGGATTTACAGCTGTGTTTTAGAGCCAGGTTAGAGATTACAGTTGCCTGGGAATTGGTATCCCCGTGGCAAACATTCCATCTACTGCAGCTCTAACAAGTTAGTAGCATTCGCCGCCTGAATCTGGACTACCATGTAACGGGTTTCCCCACTTTGCCCCATGTAATTGGCACCCACTGAAGGAGGAGGGAAAGCTTGCTACATGCGTGTCCATGTGATAAGTCCTGCTCAGTGCTATGGTCGCAGGGTGGCAAAAGATGTTTGATTTCCATAGTAACCATAATGTATAACTTGGCTCTTAGCTTCCATGTAATGTGATTAGAATGGAGTGTCAGGTTACTTTGCTGCTGTGGTTGCTGCTGCTGTGTGAAGTTTTTCTGTGTGTGAACTGACCACAACATGTTTACAATGCATTTGGTTTGTGCATGTCACATTGCTTAACCTCAGCCAAAAAAGTTTAAACATAGAGGCTGAAATCCATTTATTCTAGTCAGTGAATAGTCACATTGACTTGAAGAAGAATGCAGTGGGAGTCCTCTGGACTAAGCTTTCTGAAAGCTGTGAAGGAAGATTGCTTGTGCACGTAGCTTCTTGGCTAATAAATGTTTTAAAGCCACGGTAGTAGACGTGACCTTAGAAAGGGCATTTTTCTTTCATGTGGTGGACTCTACAGTGACTATATCTGCAAGGTGCAGAGGCCTTTCAAGGCTTCACTACAAAAGTTTACCATCTTTTGTCACCTTTTGCTCCTTGAAACAGTGGCTGATAAATGGAGGTGAGCAGAATGCTTTTAGCACAGCCTTTTGGGAATTTGGGCCATCTTGAAATTTCAGACACAGAACAGGACAGCACAAGTGTCTGGTGTCATTAAAAGAGCAAAGGTTTTTTGGGGATTCAGCGTTTGCCAAGAAGATTGTGGTGTTTTTTCTCACTGATAGATAGTATCTCACTGATAGATACTTTTATTGTGGTTTTATAAACTTTACATGCAAACTGATGTGAAACCCCCTTTCCTCTGTCCCTTCTGCCTTTACTCTCAGTCAGCCCATGTAGCTCCAATATATGTAGGGAACGTACACAAATAGATAAATACTGAAATAGATAGAAAAAATATAAACACATATACAAATTCCAACCATGTAGGTTCATTGTGTCTAACACAATTGTTACGTCTCTTATTTTGAACACGGGCAGCCCAATCCTACATAAAGATCGGGCAGCCGGCTGAGGCCATCCACCTGATCCAGTGCTCCTCCGCGGGCAGCCCGCTGCAGAAAGTCTACTCGAGGAAGGGGACACTCGTCCCCTTCCCCGAGTGTAATGGCGGCTGGAGCTGGTAGGTCTCCTCGGATTTCCGCCAGCTCTTTTGCTGGTGGAAGTCGGAGGAGGCCGTGTAATGGCCCAACCATCCTGCGGAGCCCAGCACGGACCGGGATATAGCGGACGCCATGTCCCCGTCCCCACCTGGGATGACTGGGCCTATGGCCGCCCTCCCGGCTCCGCCGTTCTTCCCCATCCGCCGACCCTCCCAGCCGTCCACTGGATCCACACTTACCTGGGTCCGGCGGTGGTCCGAGGGCTCCGGCGGCGGAGCTGGGTGGGCCGGCCTTGCGCCAGCCTTCCCAGCTCTAAAGTAGTTGTCAAACGTGCCTTATGGCACATTTGCGACTATTCCGGACCATGGACGCTAGGTCCACCGCCCGTAACTTGCGCAGGATTGCGCAGTTAAGCTCATAAGCAGGTGGCTTGGGTGGTCTAATGAACTCACAATTCAATAGATTCACTGTCTTCTATGAAATCCCATCGCTTCTTATGTGGAGTCTTGAGGAGTTCTTACATTGGATAAAACATGTCAAAGTTTCAGTAGTCTGTGACTTTGAGACTGGATCTTCACATGCCACAGAATGAGATATTAGAATGGACTGTAGAGCTTCAGAAGGAATGTGAAGGATAGCCCAAGACCTTCTGGTACCTGAGATAGAATGCTAAATGCTGACCCTCCCCTTACCTGGTGATGTGTCAGCCTCTGTGTCTCCTGTTCCCTGGGTTGGAAAAGGAAGAGGGGGGTGGAGGAGAAAAATTGTGGCAGATTAGAGAGCAGTTCACCAATCTGCTGCCTGAGGCAATCACTTCAGCTGGCTTCATGGATGGGCTGGCCCTGGATGTCCTTTTTGAATGCTCCATTATGCTTACACACACACACACACACACACACACACACACACACCTACCTTTCTTGCAAGTAGAAAGGTAGCAGAGCGGGCAGAAGCTGGATAGAACCCTGCTATGCCAGTTTTCTTCTGGCAGGGAGTCTTTTATGTGGAGGAGAGAATTTTAAAACTAGTATCTCCCCCTCCACCACTTGCAATCTCAAGTAGTACAGTTCACTCTACTCCCTTATTCTGGTGCCTGTTTTGACTTGGCCTGATTTACCTGTTGTCTTCTGAGGTAGAGGATTTTGATAGGTTTATTAATTAGAAATTAGACAGAAAAACATTACTTGGTTCTTATGGAAGCTCTTACTGCCTCTTGTTGCGTCTGTTATATTGTTAGGGTAAACATTTCAAAGTCAAGTAAAAAACTGGTAACAGACATTCCCTCTTCTCTCACCCCACCGCTTTCCCCACTATCGATAAGATAACACAAAGAGAGCTGGGATAGTAGAAGACAGAATACTATTGTTTGCCCCCTTCCCTGACCTAGGGAGGGGTGGGTCAGTGGAAGAGGAATTGACTGGGGCCATGAAGGGCTGTGTTATGCAGGCTTTAGTCCTCCAAGGAAGGGCTCTTGCAGAAGCACAAAGCATGTGGAAAAGTAAGATGTCCTACTGATCCTCAATACTATTATTATTATTATTAACAGTATTTATATACCGCTTTTCAACCAAAAGTTCACAAAGTGGTTTACAGACAAAATCAAATGATTAAATGGCTCCCTGTCCCAAAAGGGCTCACAATCTAAAAAAGATGCAGAAGAACACCAGCAAACAGCCACCAGAAAAGACACTGTGCTGGGGTGAAAGGGGGGCAGTTACTCTCCCCCTGCTAAATATAAGAGGAGCACCCATTGAAAAAGTGCCACTTGCCCAGTTAGCAGGACTACTGACCTGCTAAGCAAGTGGGCAGGTACGTAGATGCTCTTTCTATATTTTGAAAAGCCCGCTTTATACATGGGTAGGCTTACCAGATCTCCAACCGGGACAGAGTACTAGACCTTTAGGAGAAGGAATGTGGGCAGGTGTAGCTTGTTAAACCTTAGAGCACAATCCTAGGCATGTCTACTCAGAAGCAAGCCCCACTGAACATAATGGGCCTTGCTTCTGAGTAGACATGCCTAGGATTGTGCTCTAGGACTTAACAAGCTACACCTGCCCACATTCCTTCTCGTAAAGGTCTAGTAGCACTCTGTCCCGGTTGGAGATCTGGTAAACCTACACATTAAGCACTAAGGGCTACTGTGAATTTATATGATTGGAAAATAAATTTTGTTCTTGATCCTGTAGTGTGCAGATGGAGCTGTTGCACTTGGGCAGAGTCTCATTCAAGCACGAAAAATGCTGTGCAGATACAGCAGTCTGCCTGATTGAGTGCTGGCTAAAACGTGCCTAATATTATGAAAAGAGACTGTACTACCTGCTGGCAGTTTAAGCCACATTTTTATAATGCCTTAGTCTGCATCTCGTGTGAAGGTAAAATGGGCAGAATAAGAGCAATGACTGACCTGTGTACAGCCAAACTGTTTCTTTCCTGGCTTGGCTTCCTTCTTAATAATCAGTGAATTATTCTGCCAGAAAATAAGTGCTTATGATGGAGAATTCCGAATCTTCTTTTAGTGCAATGACACAGGACAGGTTACCGCAACAGTCACTTGTAGAGACATAAGTACAAATCTTTAGAAGTGGAAGGAGAGCATTAGGAAAGACACTTTCCTAAGGCCAGTCATGTTTGACTTCCAGGCTGCTCTTGCTGCATTTCAAAGTGGGATTCGTTGGTAAGGAAATTGCTTTGAAGAGTCACAGCAAGGTTTTGTATCTTTCTAGTTGAAGGGCACAAAGTGCCTAGGTTGTCTGACTGCCTCCCAACTGAAAATGGGAAATGCGGAATAGGAGGCAGGTATCTTGACTCTCTTCCAGAGAGTTTAAAAATCACTAGAAACTGTGAGAGCCATTGCAAAGCTGTTTGTTGCCAAGGTGACTATAAACGTTGCTATGGAGGACTTCTGTGCCACAAATGTGATAAATTATGGGATGTATTTGTTGTGAGTCTGTTTAGTGGTGAAATGATTTCAGCAGCTAGTACACAGATCCATTTAAGATGGGATTTGGTGACTTACTGTTGGTAAATGGAATCACATTTGGCTCTTAGAGAAATATTAAATGTGTTTTAAGAAATGTTAATAGACTTCTCAAATGCCATAGTAGTGAAGGCATTGGTCAGATAGCTTTGGCATCCAAGTCCCTTTCAGTGGGCTTGGCTGTTGCAGCGTGCCCAATATTTTGTACCAGAAAAGTGAAAGTGCATCCTTATCATGCTCGAAAACTAGTGTAGGCTTGCTTTAGTGCTTGAGTTTGAGGTGGGCCTTTCTACCACTGCCATTCTTCATGCAGAGATGTAACGTCAGTAGAGAGATCCTTAAGTCTGATCTTTTTTGCTTCAGGGGGCAGAGTGCTGAAGCATAGGATTAGATCGATAATTCCCAGACTGTGTGCCAGGGCACACCAGTGTACTATGAGAAAACTGCTAGTGTGCAGCAAAAAATGAATTAACTCAGTATAGCTCCTGGGAGCACCAAGTACAGTACTGACCTACAGAGGAGGTTGCCTCATAAGTCTCTGTATGATTCTTTCATGCAACCTTGCCTTCTTGCAATCAGCTTCTGCTGGAAGAAGGCGTAATTTTCTTAAGCTTCAAGTGTCAGTGGGTTGTACAGTTGCTCCCAGTGCAAAGATGCAACAGAATTATCTGTGTTCAAAGGAGTTTGCCCATTGTATATCTGCATGAATTGCTGCTCTATATTTGCCTCCTTTCACTTAAGATGGATGTGCAGATCAATGGCAATGAATTTCTATATATTTATCACTTAAAAGGCGATGTGCGTGTGGTGCTCAGATGGTCTCCTGTCCTGGCCCTTTTCAGACCCAGGACTGCTTAGCTTCAGCTTATGCCTTCAGTTGTAGAATCAGTGAAAGTTTGAAAAAGTTAAATTCAGTGTGGTTTTCAAGATTTCTCAAGGGAAACCAAATGAGGTCCCCCACCCCTATAAATCAAGTTATATTCCGTGTGTGTGTGTGTGTGTGTGTGTGTGTGTGTGTGTGTGTGTGCAGATCAGACCCAACGAAGAAACAAAGGAATGGGTTTCTTTGCAGGGAGATACTGCCTACTCCTACACTCTCCATGAGCTGGCTCGTGCCCACTGTATTCTAGTCTTGGATGATGAACATTAGATAATTTTAGTGTTCAAATGGCCAAATAGCATTTCCTGAAGAAGATCCCAGGATAAGAACTAAAAACATATTGAAGAAGAGATGAAAAGCTGCTTCTGTCCTCACTTCTGCAGAAGATAAAGGACTTTGGTATAGCTATGAAAGCATTTGTTTCCTGTTCACATGTAATTAGGCTAAGTTAATACTTTTTCTTTTCTCAAAGGGTGATCAGTGCATTCTGGGCATATCTTCACAGAGCAACAAACAGTACTTGAAGGAGACTATTTTCATTCTTGCTTTGGAATGCAAGGTTGTATTTAGTTTTTGTGTTGCCATGGTTGGACTGAAGCTAGAAGATGCAGAGAAGAATTTGTGTTGTGCTAATACTTGGAAGTACTAACACAAGAGATGGCAGGAATGGCCTCATTTGGGGGGGCCACAATTAAATGAAAATTTTTCACATGCAATAGATTATTTGTTGCTTGATTTCACAGTAATAGTGAGGTCAGAGTTTCCTTGCTGCCTTGATTTTTAGGCAAGAAGAGGTATAGGGAATTCCCAAATTGGTAAGAGAGAGGACTGTTCTTATTATATTTTGACATTACTGTGTGCTTTCTTATCTGTGCTTAGGAAGACCTGTCTTGCTCAAAATGCTTTTTCAAACTAACAGCCCAATCCAAACCAACTTTCCAGCACCAATGCAACCACAATGCAGCCTTGAGGAAGGGAACAAATGTTCATTTACCTTGAGAAGGCCTCCGTGACTGCCCTCTCCAGTGGCGTAGCTACTGTGAGCCAGCAAGTGTGGCCTGCCCCGGGCCCCACTGCCTGAGGGGGTGCTCGTGCCAGCCACTTCACGGGGGGCAGTGGTAGGGTGCCCGCAATTGTCTGCCCTTCTCCTTCCAAAGGAGAAGGGCAACTGATCGCGGGCACCTGCTACTGCCAGATCATGAGGAGTGGTGGCGGCTGCGATCTGACTGCCCTTTTCCTTTAGAGGGCAAGGGGCAGCTGGTTGTGGGCCTGCCGCCGCCACTCCTCGCAATCCGGTAGTGGCGGGGGGGGGGGCTCGCAAACCGGAAGTAACAGATGGTGACATCACCACCACCACCAATTACTTCTGGGTCTTCTGGCACTTGGGGGGGGCGGGCTCCATCAGGTCACCTCCTGGGGCAGCAGAAGACCCAGCTATGCCAGTGACCCTCTCACCACAGAATGCAGTGTGCACCCCATTGGCACAGCTGCATTGGCACTGGAAAGTTAGTTAGGATTGGGCTGAAACACTCATGGGCAACAGAATGATAATTGATGATAAATAAGTGAATTTGTGGAGTAGTTTTCTGCTGAATGCTTGTGATGAAACAGAACCCCCCTTTTCCATAATTGATGTAATTAGCATTGGAATTATAATGCACTTATAGAGTGACAATATTGAGGTAGTCTGATTTGGTTGAAGGCAGCATTGTATGGTCATATACAATGACCACCCGATATTTGACTTTGTATGTATGATGTGCGAATGCTTGTCTTGGATATTTGCCAGGTATAGGCCTGAGGTTTGGTTCAGGTCCAAAAGTACAAGGGTTTGTTGGACCCAGTACTTGTGCATACTTACTTACTCCTAGCTCTTGTCACTGCTATTTCTGAACTCCCAAAACAGTCCAAGTACTGCATCAACATGCATTGTGCATTGAAAAAAAAGGCATTGTATTAAACACAGTGCTGGGGAGGGGGGAGAGGCTGTGGAGGGTGGCCCAACCTTCAGAATCTGGATTTGGATTAGAGCTTCATGTATAGTTCCATGGTGAAGAGAGATGTTATGAAGAAATGGCAGACAGCTTATTAAGCAGGGTTTTTTTTTTTTTGGTTAAGGTTCATGTAAAGAACATGTAAATAACTTTCAGTTTAATCCACCTGATGTCCACTTGAGCCCTTATTCAAGACTTGTTGAGGCAAACAAAAGTTACCTGGGAGTTATGCTTGGTGAATGAATGTGTGCTTCGTGTTTTAGGTAAATGATATACTGGTATGTGCCCAACGGGTTAAAACTTTTCATGAAGCTTAGATTAATACCCTTAACGAATGCATTCTGCAAATGTACTTATCTACATTGGATCACAAGTTTCTCTCTGGGCCAGTAACATCCAGTCCTCTAAATATTTGCAATAAGATCATTACTGTCCGTCAAAGAACCCTAACATAAATGGGACTGAACACTTTCTTCCACCAGCCAGAGAAGAGCATATACAGTAATAAGTGAAAATGACAAAATACTCACGTGGTCTGGCACAAAAAATTTACAACTAGACTTCAGGGGAAAATAAGCTACCGCATAGTCTTTTTACCTCTTTTCAAGTTTGTGACACTAGAAGCTTTGCAGATTTTATTCAGTCCTGTATGCTTTCTTCATAATTTATTTAAAAACTCTTTTTATTCTACATTGTCTTTGTTAAACTTAAGAGATAACATCTTTCAGCAAAACAACTTATGCTAAAAAAAAGTTTCATGTTATATATGGACTCAAAATGTATTCTATCTCCCATTTGAAATGTCTCACAATAAGAACTAGGTACCTAGAACTGAGAGAAGAGGGATTGTTTGATTTAATACCTGTTTGGATTATAGGTCACCTTGAGTTCAGCAGAGCTAATTATTGAAATGTGTTGTACTTCTGTTTGTCCCACAAACTAATGGCTCAATCCTATCCACACAGTACACTGGTCGACCCTGAGGTCCGCCAGTGTACTATGCGGTATGTTGTTGTGGCAGCCTCTTCGCCGGTCTGCAGTGTGCTGCTGCTGGTGCAAGACCCGGAAGGTCACATGCCACCGACAGTGCCCTGCAGATTGGCTGCCACTGTGGTTTTGCTGGTGGTGGGAGTGGCTTTGGGGCGAGATGGGGATGATCTCGGTGGCACTGCTGGTTGCTGAATCCTATGCCCCCATCCCGGGCATGACATGCGCCCCTTCTGTGTAACATCTACGCTAGCAAAAGAGCTGGTGTAGATCTGAATAGGCCGGTAGGTGACCAGGCAGCAGCAGGAACATCTTCCTGCTTGCCTAGTCCCTTGCTGGTGCGCGGGATACAGCGGCCGCTGCACCAGCAGCACTGCATCCTGTGTACCAGCAGGGGATAGGATTGGGCCGTAAACATATGAACACCTACTTTTAGCCCAATTCTGTGCATCTTGCTTCAACGTAAAGGAAAAGATTGTGATGGGAGAAAAAAAATGGGCATGTCAATCTGGTGTCTTGTATATATTAGCTACACATACAACAAGTAACATTAAACATTTGGTAACATTACATAGTACCTTTTAATTAAATGAGCGTGTCCTGCAGGTTGGTCAGATGTGTTGAGTTTCAAAACTTCTCAAGTCTGGTTTTCTAGCTTACAAGTATTGAGGCACAGGTTTACGCTGAGAAGATAAGGCATGTGTGACAAAATGGAAGAGGAAGTTAAGTGGGCGATAAGATTGATGGGATAAATTAGAAGAGGAATGTGTGGGGGAGACAGGACAAAGGCAGATACATGGAGAGGAAGAACAGCTGCATTCTTAAAAACAATGCGGGAAAAGAAAACTGGAGAACATAGGAAGAAGGTTAGCACTGCAGAAACATGTCGGAAAGGTTTTTGTCTGAAGTGCATGCAGTGGCTGGTTTAAGTATGGGCTCCTCCTTAGGTATTGCTCATATGCAACTTGGATTTATTTCAGTCCAGTTCAGAAATGTATGTCTGTTGAAGACCACAGGATGCTGAGTGCTTTCCTAGCTCTCAGATGTTGTTATATTGTACATTATTTTTGGCTAGGCTTAAGGTTAAGTATAACCTTGAAGATACAAAATGTCAAGCAAGTTTTCAAAGCCTGTGAGTGGGTGTCCTAGCTATATACAATTAGAAAACTGTAGAATTTTCATAGAAGAATGGAAATGCAATATGGTACTTCACTACTAATCCCCCCACACACATGGATGTGTACAACACTTCAAACACATTTTTCTTACCCAGTGAATTCCCACTGTAACTACACACTGCATACTATAGGTGAACACTACGTGCCATAGGTGTTTACAGCTAGCATGTAGTGGCACAAGGATAGGCTATATAGCTTATATTAGGGCTTACACTTGCATTATGAGCATCAGAAACTAATCTTATTAAATATTATTACCATCAGTTTTATGTAATGTGGGAAAGGCAATAACCTGGATGAACTTCCCCACTCCTTGTAAAATACACCTTTCCCTCTTTATACATACCTAATCCATTCATGAAAACAGCCCTTATAGTGAAAATCTGAATGAGTACAATTATTACATTAATTTCAATGGTAAAAATTCTAACTCGTTCCAAAGCCATTCCAAGTTCATCCCAAAATCACCCCAAATGCCTAATACCATAAGGAAAAAGTTGTATGGTATGATAGAATAAATAACATTTAACAACATTATACAGCATCAATAACAGCATTATACAGCATCGTTAAAGTTGACGATGAAAATGTTTCAGAAGTTCAAGTAATGAGGTTTAGCACCTCACGCTTTAGTTGCAAATTATGAGCAACTCTCTTATGTTTCACCTGTTTTTCCAGTTTTCCCATGAGTTTTTTCATCATCTTTTCTTTAGGATCCATATTCACAGTAATTTGTAGAAGCACAGCCCAAAAACAGATACACTGTAAAAGGGTGTAATGCATGTGCCTTGAAAGTGTGTGGGTGCTCTACCCATCAGGAAGTGAATCTCACTTGAAGGAGGGCACATCTTCCCCAGCCATGCTCGGTCCTCCGAGGGTCTTGAAGAGTGCTTCTCCTAAAGCCTGCAGGAGTACATCTGAGAAAGGGGGCCCTTCTGGATCTTTATCCTACCAGGAGGAGGTCCAAAATTCGGTCCTACCTCCAGAAACTGCTTTGTTGGCACCTGAAGCAATTTGCCCCCTTCTCTGTCTCTGGAGCTCAAAGCAGAGGGGCGGTGTACGCATTGGGTAAAATAGGAAGTGGACCTTACCTCTGTGAAATGTGATCTTTTCCACTCCCCCACCGTTTCCAGAACTTATATTGAAAACCTTGGTATGGATAAAGAGGAATATGTGCAATATGGATAAGTGAAAATCTGTATAGCAAGAGTACTTATAAAAGAGGGAAGAGTGTACATTGTAGTGAACTGCTAGCAGTAGTGGTGTCTGTTGGTTTTCCTGTTGGCTTTTGGTAAATCTGCTTTAGTATTAATCCTAAATGCATTGCATACGCGTCAGGAATAGATGTTATCTTTGAAGGGATCAGATATATTTTTCTTGCACAACGGTCTCCTTGAGTAAACAATGTGGTGACTTTTTTTTAAAGGTGATTTTCATAATGCAGAGAGCACACAAGATCACAAGTTTGAAACTCCTGAGGAAAAAGGTCCTCCAGCAGATGATTGTTTGGAGAGACTTGCTGAATATGACAAGACAAGCGACCAGGCAACAGAAGATGCCAACCAGGCCCTGTGCCCACATCTGGACAGAAAGCGCAAACATTCTGGTGAGAAAATGCAGAATGATGGAAGTTTTAAAGAAAGCTTTGTAGAGGAACCAGAGGATGAATTTGCATCAAAAGCAAAAAAGAGGAAGACCTCCAAAGGTAACCAGACCCAGCTTTGGTGTAATGTCTTTCCAGGCATGTCTTGTGAAATGAACACACTTTCAATTAACATATCTCCATTTATTACCTTGATTGTGCCTGTCCCAAGTACTCACCTGGATGATGTTTGGGTATCTAAAGGGTAAAAGGTAGTCATTGGACAATGTAATCATTGGACAGTGCAAATGGCTGTAGTGCATGCAAACCCCTTCCTGAGCTAATCTTTTAAAAATGCATAGTGTGGTGGTAAAGCTGAAACAATCTGCCCCACAAGTGAACTATAGCTTTTGTTTCAAGTTGAGGGCCTTTTTGATTAATTTTTAGTTATTTTTCCATTAGATGACTGGCCTGAGAGGGAAATGACAAACAATTCCTCTAACCACTTAGAAGAGCCCAATTGTAATGAGGTGACCAACCTGAAGGTGTGCATTGAATTAACAGGGCTCCATCCCAAAAAGCAGCGTCACCTGCAGCATCTTAGGGAACTATGGGAGCAGCAGGTGTCACCAGAGAGATCCCCACCCGGCAAGTTGGGCCGGCAAAGCAGGAAAGATTTAGCTGAGGCTGTTCAGCCAGAGGCCACTGCAAAGGTCAAAGACTGCACAGAAGAAAGGCACACCAAGAAAAGGTCAGAGGTCAAAAGCAATAGAAGTTGGTCTGAAGAGTCCCTCAAAACAAGTGACAATGAACAAGGTATGCAGAGATTACTAGGGAAATCTAGCACTACTTAGTGACGCATGCTGCCACCAGTGCTAAGGTTGTCAGTATTTTTTGTAGAAGTTTTATATTATATTATATATAATATAAAATTTTTATTATATATGAAGGACTGAAAGTGCCACTATTAAACTTCACTCATGCTTGTTTTGCCAAATTTGCAGAGTGTGTGTGTGTGTGTGCGTGCGCGCGCGTGCGTGTGTGTGTGTGGCGTGGCGTTAATTTTGACTTAAAACCCCATCCTAGATGTGTGTGTTTTAAAAAGCTAAAATATGTTTGTCTGCAGGATGCATTTTGACACTTTTAGAATTTGGTTTTGACTTCATAACAATTTTTAGCACTTGTCTATGTAAAATGGGCTATTAAGACTGAGTGTATAAAAAAGAATGTATGAAGAGTTGTTCTGAGTCTTTTATCGCTCATGGGAATAGGCTGCTCCATTAGGCTTTGAACCTCTGAGCTAATTTTTCCTCTTCTGGGAAGTTGGGAAGAAAGAAAAATATCTGCTTTATTTATTTTATTTATAATGTCATATCTGTCCCACATCTTTCACCCAGATAGGGTCTCCCAAGCTGCTAACAATAATCTTAAATACAAACCAATTAAACAAAACGTAGTCACTTGGCAACAGCAGAAAGAAATAAACAAAACCAGAAAAACAACAGAAAACATAGATCCTCACCCAATACCAAAAAGAGCATGCTCAAACAAAACCACGTTCATCATCCGTCAGAACGTGCTAAGAGAAGGGGAGAGGCAAACCTCCAGAGGCAAGATCCGTAATCTGGGTGGTGCTGATGAGAACCAGTCATGTGTCCCTATCATTTACTTCTCATATCATGGTGGTAGGGGGTGTGCATGAATTCGAAAATTGGCTTGTTTTCCATTTTTTTGAACGCCAGGGGAGGATTGGGATGATGGGTTTTTTTGCCTGTATGGTCAAATGAAGAATACCCAGGCTCATTACTTCAGCCTGTTTTTCCTTCGCTTTCCCATTTCATCTCCAGCTGGGAGCAGGTCTTTAGGAAAGAACTTCCGGGAATTGTTCTGGTGTTGTAGGTCAGGGGCCTCCAAAAACCGGGCCGGATCCGGTGCACCAGAAACGAAACGGTGTCTGGGCACAGTGCAGCAATGGCGGAGTCTTATTGTTCCGCCCAGTCCCACCTGGTAACTTCCTATCTTTGTCTCCAGTTTCGCAGAAACTCGCACCGGGTAGCCGCTTCCGCTGCACTTTGCCCCAGAAGGCTGTGTGGTCCGATTTCCTGGGGAAAGCTGCTGCCCTGCGCAAGTTTCTGTGAAGATCGGAGACAAAGATCGGAGGCTACTGGGTGGGACCGGGCAGAATGGTAAGGCTCCGCCACCGTCACGCTGCGCCCGGACGCGGTTTTCAACTGCACAGTGGGCCGTGGTTTGGAGACTGTTGTAGGTTGTCAGTGGCTGGTTCTGCAGGCAGATGAGCACTTTGGTCTGCAGCTGAGCATGGAGTTGTTCACCCTGAAGAACTAGGCCTGAGTTGCTCTGGAGGGCCAGATTGGGACCCTACTAGTTTCTGCTAGGCTGGAAGCTTTAGTACATTCCCAGCCATGTACAATAGTAGCACTGCAGTTCCGCTGAGTTTAGGCCAGTACAGTAGTTTCTTCTGCTTGCAAAGTGACACAGGGAGTAAGATGCCTGGGCCCCATTGCTAGAATCCCTGGTTTGGGATCCCAGCATCTTACAGTAGCATAGCCCTTTACTAGGAAGAGATGCTTTCATATTCTCAGATGTGAAATGTGAACTAGTATAGTTTATCATGTTTTGCTGGGCTTACACTTGGTTTCAAATTCCAACTGTCCATGGACTTGTTGGGTGATCTCATGTGCATCCCTTTCTCAGCTTCTGTTGCTCATTTGAGCAGTTGCAGTGAAGAGGCATTAGGTGGGTCTATTTCCCTTCAGACATGGCTACTGGCCAGGGCTGTGGAATGAACCAGGAAGTAATGTGAAAGTATTTTGGAGAAAACATTAACTTAGGATCAATATATTTTGGTTCTATTTGCATTTAGAACCAGGCATTCTTGCAGAATGCCTAGGCTTACCAGATCATCGACCAGGACGGAGTGATCTCCCCTTAAGGGGGTGGAGCGTGGGCATTACCAGCCCCGCCTGCGCTCCACCCCCTTAAGGGGAGATTGCTCTGTCCCGGTCGACGATCTGGTAAGCCTAAGAATGCCTAAGGGCCCAGTCCTATCCATAGGGTACACTGGCAGATCTTTGATACGCCAGCGCATCCTGTGGGCTGTTACTTTGGCAGCCATTCTGCAGAGAGCTGCTGCCAGTGCAAGGCCCAGAAGGCCATGTGTGGACAAGAGTGGGCTGCAGCAAGGTCAATTGGCGGCAGGTTGGGGCAGGATGGGGCGGATCTTGGCAGCAGTGATGACCACCAGATCCAATGCTTCTGTCCTGGGCCCAACATGCCCATAAACAGATTTATGCCAGCAAAATATCTGGTGTAGATCTGAGTAGGCCCATAGGGGACCAGGCAGCAGCAGAGGAGGTACCGGTAAGTAAAAGTCTTTATTTACCTCTCCCTGCTGGCCTGGTCCCCAGCTGGCCCACGGGAGGCAGAAGAGGCTGTGTTGGTGCCGCTGCATGCCACAGGCCAGCTGAGGATAGGATTGGGCAAGGATCTTTGTCTTGAAAGTAAGGTGCTTGCTCATTTTACAGGAATGCCAGCTACTTATTTGTAGAGAGGTCTACAGTAGGGGAAAAAATAATCATATTTGGCTCTATGAACCCATGTTCAGAAAGCCCTCAAGAAGTTGGCCCCAAAAGCTTTCTTCATTTTTGTTGTACAAAGGAAGACTTTTCAAAGGCAGAAATGGGAATTGGGCACTTAAGTACCATTTCTGATTTTGGAAATCATTTCTTCGTCCTTCAAGTTTTCACTTACTACTGCTCTACAAAAAAACAACACAAAACTCCGCAGACTTCCCAAGATGGAAAGATTCAGTGGTTTTATACCTAAAAGAGCAATGTATTCCCATTTTGGTAGCACAAAGTTACAGGTAAGGAAGCCACTCCTCTCACTTGCATCCATTAAAAAGTAGTAAATTGAGAGGGTGATTATTTTATTTGTGGTAATTATATCCTGTTTTTCTTATCCCTAATGGGCGACTCAAAGCAGCTTACACAATAGAATTAAAAAATTAAAATATGTATAAAAATAACTATATATATATATATATATATATATATATATATATATATATATATATATATATATATATATATATATATATATATATATATATATATATAAAAGCAATATAATATAATATGATTAATTATCCACATTGCCACTGTGTCTAGATGAGGCAGTGCCTAAGTTGGGTAGCAGCACACTGTCCTTAGACCTAGCAGAGAACTTGCTTTGGAGGATTTATCAGCCCATTACAATTACTTTATATTTTGTGGGTTAGCATTTACAGGTCAAATGTGTAATTGCTTAAAATATCAGTGCAGTACAAATGTAAAAGTTCAGTGTTTAAAACAACAGAAGAGCTTGTGTTAAGTGTTAGCATTGTATAATGTATGTGTTTCCGCTTCCCTTTCAACATACCATGCAATGTGAAATGCCTTGCCTCCCTTTAGGTATTCTGCTATTTCCACCATCTCCGCATATGAAGAACCTTTCATCCACCAATATAAACAGCAAAAGGCAGACCCAGCCAAGCTGTACTCCAGCTTCAAGGTTGGCTGCCAAGCAGCAGAAAATTAAAGAAAACTGGAAGACAGATGTGCTGTGCACGGACGAAGAAGAGGATTTTCAGGCTGCATCCCTGCTGCAGAAACACAGCGAGTGTGAGAAGCCACCAGGGAAACGGCAGTGTAAAACAAAACATTTGGCACTGCAGGAGAGGAGGAGGAGGTCATCCCTGACTGGGGATGACATTACAGATATTGAAAGCACTGAGGAGAAGGTATCTTTATCTTGATTTAATTGTCCATTAACATTACTGTAGGTTTGGTAAAGTCAGCCAGCTTGAATTCTTAGCATATTGTCTGTGCTGGGATAATTACAAACTCTTTATGTTTGCCTTAAAATGTAACCTGCTCTGCAGTGCTTTCCCCACTTTACTCCATGATAAATTCCTTGACTTCATGGGAGCTCATGTAGAGTCCATACTTTGAGGATTTTGGCCGTAAACTTTTGGATGGTATAAATCTAGAAGGTGACATTACTATACTATTTTTAATGAGAGGAAAAAAAGATTTTCAGTGAATTATTAAGGGTAGAGGGTGGGGTGTGGAATCCACTAATGATTTTGACAGGTCATAGTTAATGAGGAGAATCTGGAAGCGACCAGAGGCTCCTTTAGACTGTGACTCTTCACCAGTCAAATCACATGAACAGGCATTGTACGATCGCCTGCAGCAGCAGACTCCCTCATTATTGCCTGTCTCTTCAGCCCTCACAGCTGCAGATTGCAAGCACCCCTCAGGAGACTACCCCAAGTCGTCCCATGCCGCCAGAAGCCCGAAGGCTTATTGTCAATAAGAATGCTGGAGAAACTCTTCTGCAAAGGGCAGCTCGACTGGGATACGAGGCAAGCATTGTTTCTGAAGTTCACTACTCTGAATTAGAGCATGGGAGATGCTTCGTGTCACATATAATTCTAATTGTGCACATGGTTAGAGTCTCTCTTTGTGTTCCTTCTCAACACGCTGAAATATCTTGAGGCTCTCTGTTCTCTTTCTTCATTCAAGCATGCAATTAGTGTATTTTGTTAGTGGGGTTAGGAGAGAAACCATATAAACTCCTGTAATTTAATAAACTTGAACCTGAATAGGTCCCTGTCATTGCCAATAAGAAATCAGAGCATGATGTACTTTTCAGGATTGGAATCCTGAGTAAAAGGTAGCGGGATATGTACATGGCTACATAACCATGAACATTTCTGTTGTATTCAAGGAAGGTTAATCATCTGGATAGCCCTGGAATAGTGATAGTATGGACATGCTTCATTTTACAGTTGCTTTCTAAACATGTACTGTATTTTAAAGAGATGAGTATATTTTTGTGAGACCCCCTCCATATTTGAAAAATATAGTGTGGAGTCATGAGGTACTATGGGCCATAGACTTCAAAGGCTGTAGATAACACCTATAAAGTGAAAATGATCATACAGACAGTCAGCTGAGAGATGATGTAGTACAAGGGTTCTCAACGTTGGCAGTGTAGCATACCACCTACATGATGGCTGCCACACTGCGCACCACCGGAAGTGCCTATGACGTCATTGGCACTTTGTCTTTTTGCCATGCACATAGGTAAGACAGGAGACCAGGATGGGCGAGACAGCCTTTGTCGAGCCCTGGGAACTCGCAGCTTGAGGAGCCGGTTCCCGGGCTCTGGTGACCTCGAACAGCCGGTTCCCGGGCTCCAGCGTGGGACAGTACGGGTGCCCTAGCAGTCACTATCTTGGCTGCCAGGGCTCTGCGTACCACCAACCAGTGGTCCGTGCACCACTAGTGGAACGCGTACCACCAGTTGAGAACCCCTGATCTAGTAGCAAAGCACCCCTACAGTTCGTAGATATTGGCTTGCTGACCACGATATGTTTGGTTATTTGTGTATTAGATTTTTAAACACTGGAAGTCACTTGTGCAAATACCATATGATACAGAGGTTCCAACATCCCCTTTTGCTTCCTGTAATGGGAAGGTACACTGTCTTGTTTCTTTCCACCTGTAGCAGAAAATAATATAGAACTTAGTTTGAAAACAAACACATACACACAAGATAGACTCTCTCTGATATGAGTTTCTCTTGGCTTATTTGCTCTAAGACTTTATCAAGAGACAGCCAAATTCAGTACTCTTTTTTTTCCCCCTTGATGAAAAAGGAAGACAATTGGGCTCAAAATCAGTTCAGTGTGTTGAAGAAGCCCATGTAAGGCAGCAAACTGAGATTCAAGTGGTGGTGGTGCATCTTACTTGTTGTGTGGTAGGACAATGTGACACCTTTTTTAGGTGCAAAACCCTGGTAAAGAATGTGCCCCAGGCTTTTGATTTAATTTACTTTGGATGGAATCGTCCTCCTTTTCCTTAGCTATATAATTGGATTTTTTTTTTTTTGTAATTTGCTACATTTCATCAGAAGTGTAGTATAAAAAATAAAATGCTAAAATACATGTGTGCCTCAGAATGTAGTCGTAGCAGCGGCGGCAGCAGCAGCACTTTAGTGAGGCATCCATTCAGAATCTCTTAATTACAACATTTCTAGGATACTACCTGTCAAGAATGGCAAGTGGGACAGCAGCCCTTTATAGGGCTGCCTGGCAGTTTCAGGAAACTCACTGGCTCTCTGCCTTGCTCTTCCCAATTTTGCTGCAGCTACGCTCCCAAGGGATAGAGCCAGTTCACAGCTGCTGTAGCCATTGTCTACTAGAGAAGAAGGTAGGGAGATGGGTAGGGCAGCTATCCCCATCATCTTGCTCCACCGCCCTTCAACCCAGCAGTCTTTGAGGCAGTGGTGATGGAGGCCACTGCAAGATCAGGAGACCACTATGGGGTGGAAAGGCTTCCCCCTTCCTTTCTTTGTGCGCCCCTGTTAGCATGATCTGAGGAAGAGGCATGACTGGAATTAGCTTTCCGTGGATGCAATCCAAACCTACTTAGGCCACCGTTGTAACCAGCGGCGCAGCGAGAATGGGAGGCCCCAGAACGGAAAGGGGATTCAAATCCCCTCCAAAATGGGAATTCAAAGGGGATTTTCTGGGGCCTCCCGTTTTCGCTGGGCCGCTGGTTACAACGGCGGCCTAAGTAGGTTTGGATTGCGCCCCAAGTCAGTTTGTTTGGGCCCTTCCTTTCCAATTCAGTCATGAGGGCACTGGGATGAAGGAATGTGTGTTAGGGAGAGCCTTCCTTCCATATTCTCACGCAGTCCTCTGCGTGTGTGTTCATCCAAGCAGCCTTCTCTTCAGCAAGCAGGGGACAGCTGCCTTGCCCTGCTGCAACACTAGCTTGGCAGGGCTGGCTGGGGAAATGAGAAAGAGTTTCCTCTCCCAAAAAAGACCAAGGCTCTGACTGAGCTGCCTGTTATCTGCAAACGATAGCCAGTGGAAGCAGTTCTGGTCACCCTGGATTTCAGAAGGCAGACGTTCAGCTTGATCAAACAATGGGAGCTTAAAACTACCTATTGTAAAATATGTGATATTTTCAATGGAACACCCTTTGAACTTTTGTGCTTTAGGTCTAAAGTACACAGCTATTATGTGGCAGTATAAATCTTGTCTCTGATTTCCGTGGGGTGTTACATAGAAAAGGTACGGTAGTTCAAACTGTGGTCCTTGAGGCATCAATGAAAATAGTAGAGGAAAATGCTGAAGAGCCTTTCCAGAGCAAACAGTGATGAACGCCAAATTTTAAAACTCTTCCTGAAGTAGCTGTATCAAGCGCACATATGAAAGGAAAGGGAAAAGACATTGCTTAAGACAGTAAAACTAGGCTTGTTGTCTTTCGTTGCAAATATGGACAAACCTAGGAGTGCTTTTCTTTTTCTTGTCTCTATGCATGCTCAGACTCAAATCAGATCTGATAGAAGCAATTCTGGGTGCTCAGAACCGGGGGAAGGACCATAACTCAATGGTAGAGCTCATGTTTTGCCTGCAGTCCCTGGCATCTTCAAGTAGGACTGGGGAAAGACCTGTCTGAAATTGTGGAAAACTACTGCCAGTCAGGGTTGAGTACTGAGCAAGGTGGACTGACTTGGTATAAAGCAACTTTGTATGTTAACAGCGCAATCCTGTGCAACTATCCGGTGGGCGACCCAGGGCCGCCCGCTGGATCCCATGCTCGCTCTGGACCGCTCTGGAGCGGACCGGAGGTCTACTTGGGGAACGGGTATGTTCGTCCCTTTCCCCCGGTGTTGGGAAAGCCCAATGGGCCTCCTCGGATTTCCGTCAGCTAAGTAGCTGGTGGAAATAAGAGGAGGCTGTGTAACAGCTGAGCCGGTCCAGTGGGAGACGGGGATATGGCGGATACCACCCCCATCCCCCCCCCAGGCCAGCTCGGCCAATGGCCCCCCTCCCTCGCCGCCCGGACCACCCCCACGTCTGCCCGGGGATCTCTTACTGCCTCCAGTGGCCGTGGGGACGTCCCGGCAGCGGAGTGAGGGCGGCCAGCCTTGCGCCATCCGCCCTTACTCCCGAGTCATCACGAATGTGTTTTACGGCACGTTCGCAATGGCTTCAGGCAGCGGAACGCTTGTTCTGCTGCCCGATCTTTCTCTAGGATTGCGCTGCGCTGCCCCTCTCAAATCTTGTAGAAAGAGTGGGTGGGGATCCAATTTCTCTTGGAAAAGGGGAACACACGGATGGGCACTAAACCCTCTGTGCATTAATTACTTGCTTCCCCACTGTCCCTCCCCACACACTGTTTGCCCAGCTCAGGTCACTTCTGGTCTTGGAGCTCAGCTGTGGAGAAAAGTGCTCAGAGAGAGGATCTGTGGGAGATGAGCCATGGGTGGTAGGAAAGTTCTGCACTCCTTGCCTGTTCATCACTTTGGCAGTTAAAATCACAAGCCTCTGCTTTTCGATGCAATGAAGCAGTTTCATGTCCAAACACATGGAGTTGCTGCCAATCCTTGTCCTGCTTGGCCCGCAATACTTCTGCATTCAGAAGACTTTCTAGTACCCTCCCATGTAGTAGTCATAGCAAAAAAATAAAAATGCTATTGCCCACTAATAACCAGAACCAGCGCTTCAGACCACAATACAACAAAGTTTCAAGGGTTGCTGACGTAAGCTTTTCATTTCTTTTTTCAACTGCTGAGTATAATTTGATGGAATATTTCATCTCAAGGGATTTAAAAATAATTCTGCCTTTTCTGATTACTTTTGTTTGGGATTTCCCATTAAAACAAGATGCTCCTACCTGGGTGGATTCTCAGCATTCCCTTCTTCTGGTCTATATCCAGGAGCATATGAGAAAAGGTGATGAATTTGTGAGTGTGAGGGGGGTTGTGGATAGGGTTGTAGACAGGAAATCTGAGGTTTCCTCCACGATTTCCCCAGAGGAATGGGGTTTGCCTTGTAGAATGCATTACAGGCCTCAGCCTAGCGGTGTCTATGGGCCCCCATGATACTTTGGCTGTAAGGGTGAGCTGCTCAAACACTTTGCATTTTCAAATGCCCTCCTTATCTTTCTGAAGGCTGCTTTAGAAGGGCTCCCTCTGGAACATTCATCACTCCCCCACCCCTCCCCCAGTTTTAAAGGGAAATACTTCCAGGATGAAATGTGTCCCTCCCTCCCTGTTTTCGTTAAGTGACAGTCTCTGATGTTAAAGGTATCTCCATAGCAACAAACAATTTCTTCTCCCCACCCTTCCCGTCTTTCTCTAGGAAGTGGTTCTGTATTGTTTGGAAAACAAGGTCTGTGATGTAAATCACTGTGACAGGGCTGGCTGTTGTGTTGTAAAGAGACTTTAGGCACATTATTCTTTCAGTGATTTTCTTCACTGGCTTGGATAGAGGAAGATGCACAGAATGCTCTGCGGATCCATACTCATGGAATATGGATCTACAGAGGCAGGTTGTCACACGTACTAAAGCAGCAAATGAGACCACCTCTTCTGCTCCCCCCCCCATCTACATTGGAACAAGATTATACTTCAATTCTTATTAGAGAAGACTCAGAGTATTCTCCTTTCTATCTCTCACTGAGAATAAAATTTTAAAGTGGATTTAAAAATAAAGAATTTGCACCTTTACAAGAAGCATTGAAAATAATTCTGTGCAATGTTGGTTGGTTGAAATTCAGATTACTGCAGTGGTCTAAGCTATGTAGAGGTGTGTGAAAATGGGATGTAGACCCTATCTGGTTGATAGCCTTCATATTGAATACTATCTGTGCTCTGTTGGTTTACCTGAAAAAAATAATAATTATGCAGCAAAGATATAGCCTATATGCTGATACATCCAAATTGTTTGATGCAAGCTTGGCAATGTCTTTGTTTGGGATACCCACTTTCAGGTCCAAACTAGTGATGTACTGTTAGCCACTTGTTCTGGAATTCAACAGAGAGAGCTGAAATTTCTATGAATTGAATAAATCATGTTTAAAGAGTTAATGAGGCATTTAATTAATTAACCATAAAACTCTACATTGTTACATTTTGTGGTTAATGACATTGGATAAAATCCACTGGGAACTTCTCCAGTTTTGTGGTAAGAAGCTGTGTGCAGAATGGGTGCAGTCCATCAGGAACTTCTGTACAAATTAAACGAATGGGAGCTCGGCAAGAGCATGTGCCAAAAGGGAAACTCTCCCTGGCCATTTTTCATTACATATGTTCAGTCACTTAACTGTAGAAACGTGTTACTGCCCATTGATCAATAATGATTAGTACCGAGGGCTAAATATTTTAAGTCCAAAAGGTAAAATCGTGGTGGGAGAGTCCATAGTTCAGTGGCTGAATTCAAGCTTAGTAAAGACCTGAGTTGAATCTCTGACGTCTCCAGGTAAAAGAGCTCAGGTAGAAGGGCTGCAAAATACCTTTGAAACCTTGAAGAGTCTCTGCCAGTATGAGTAGTAGACCATGCTAGTTCAGTGAACCAATGATCTGATTCAGTGTCAAGAAACATCATGTATTTGAAACCCCATTTAAAATTAGCCAAGAGGTAACTCTTACCATCCTTGCTGTAATGGAGGGATCTCACGGCTGATTTGGCACTTTAGGTCTAAACTGGAATTGGGAAAAGTAGTACCAAGTACATGTGTGTGGTGCTGGTGCTGGTGGTGGTCCTAGCAGTCGCTTTGGGACTGTGTCACATTGATCTCGCTGTTTGGACTAACTAGCAGAGATCAGCAAGGGTGCTAAGCACTCTCCGATTCAAAGTGCCCTGACACTCCACCTGGCAGATCCTTTGAGTCTTCCCCATTTAAAAAGACAAAACCTAGTTCATAAGGTGGCTGATGCACTTCATCCCAAAGACTGGGGTTTCTGCCTTAACTTGGACAGCCAGATCATTAGTTTGCTGCTCTCTATTTTAACCTGGTTAGTAAAAGCCTGCTAAACGAACAGCTTCGTGCTGTATCCTAGCTACCAACTCTCAGGTCAGAGATGTGAAGAGTGTAGGCTATTATTGTGGGCTTTCCACTACATTTGGAATTGCAAGGATACGTCCACTGTACTGGGGATATGTACTTCATACTACATCTGACAAAGTGTGTTCTAGTCCACAAAAACAGATGCCACAATTAGGAGGAGGGGCCTTAGCTCAGTGGTAGAGCACGTACTTTGCATGCAGAACAACCCAGGCAGAGGAGGGGCCAGACCATTTGGCACCCGGGGTGGACCAAATGGTTACACCCACCCTGTTACACCCACCCCACTTTTTGACACCCCCTTTTTTGGGGTTTTCCCCTTTTTGAGTTTCCCCCCGCTTTTTTTGGGTTTTTCCCTGTTTATTTTTTTTTCCCGTGGGCAGCTGCCGCCCCCACCCCCGCTGCATCCCCAGGGTGGCAGCTGCCTCGTGTGCATGTTTCTGGTGGTGTGTGGTGCTGAAACCTTGGAGTGCCCCTGCCAGGCAGTATAAAACACTCTGAGGTAGGTGGGCCATGGATCCTGCTCAGTTAAAGCAGTGCTCTATGCAGTTCTTCCTGTAATAAAACTTGTAGTGCCACAGAGCTCTTCATTCTTCTTATATGCTCTGTTTTCTCTTGAGAAAAGCCATCTGAAGTTGCGAAAACTCTCCTACAGAGCAATCCTGTGTAACTTTGCACCGGTGTAACAGTAGATGCACTTATGCCGGTGTAAGTAGTGCACTTATGCCGGTGTAAGTGTAATTACGCCAGAGCATCTGCTGTTACACCGGTGCAAAGTTACACAGGATTGTGCTGCTAAACTGGCAACTTGTAAATTCTTTTCACTACATGTTTTTCAACCATTCAGAGCAAATTGACTGGGATTTCATTCTTTAGGAGGAATTAAGTTTTCAGTTGTTAATACACAAGATACCATATAAAGCAGCCCAGTTAAGCCAAAGAGGAAATTGAAATGATTTCTTTAGATTTTGAAAGATTTCTTTGATACATGCAAAGAGAAAATCCAGAAAATTAGCAGTTACATCAATGTCACCTCTGAAATGTATGTGTAGAAGTTGTTTCCCTTCTGATAGTGTAGAAAAATAATAATTGTAATGTAGGTGTCTTCCACCACAATCTAAGCACATTTGTTTTCATAGAAATGTCAGTTGCACTCTGTGAGGTTTATTTCTAAGCACATGTGTTGAGAGCAAGTGGTGTGTGGCATGTCTCAATCTCCTGGGCTAATAGCTGGTTTTTGTTTTGCAAAGTTTTAAGGTAACTTCTTCAGCTGAGTCAAACTATATGGTTTCTTCTCTCCTTTCTTTGTAACTTGTTAATAGCCCAATCAGAGGGGTATTCCCAGCATGTTAAAGTAAAGGTATGCATGTCTCCACAGCAACCAGCAACTTGGTCTGTTTTTCTCCTGCTTCTCTTTTCCAGGAAGTGGTTCTGTATTGTTTGGAAAACAAAGTCTGTGATGTAAATCATCGTGACAATGCTGGTTATTGTGCCCTGCATGAGGCCTGTGCCAGAGGCTGGCTGAGCATTGTGCGACATCTCCTCGAATATGGAGCCGACGTGAACTGCAGCGCTCAGGATGGAACTAGGTTAGCAGCACTCTAGTTACTAAGATTCCGTCACCTCTGCTTTTGTACCCTGTTAACACACAACTCGGTTAATGCCGTCCATGAGTTTGAAATCGTTGAAAGAAATGACACTTTACCAAAAGTTGAGGTCTGTTATGATTCTTTTAAACTTTGGCCATGTTAATTTTAGAGCTTGTTTATTGGTACACACTGTGTAAAATTTGATTCCTTGGTTTTAACACATCAAGGCTGCAAGACTACCCACACGTACTTGAGACTAAGTCCTATTAAACTCAGTAGGACTTATTTTATGGAAACATACATGGGCCAGGTAGCCGGCTCCTTAATTTGCAATTCTTGTTCTGATATTAGAGAAACTATGCACCACTCTCTATGTCAAGTACTTTTATATTGAGGGGCGCTAATTTTTCTTGTTATAGCATTGTGATATGTTTTCCTACCACTGTATACATGTTAAGCCTTCCTATATATTATGTATCTAAGGATTTTTTCCATGAAGAAAATGTTTGTGTACGTTCTTGTAGGTCCTTACGCAATTTCTGTGTGTGTGTGTGTGTGTGTGTGTGTGTGTGTGAGAGAGAGAGAGAGAGAGAGAGAGAGAGAAGAACTATATAAAATAAAATAGGGGTTTTTTTTAGATAGTGCTAGAAAAAAGTTTCCACGTAAGTTAAGTGAGTGTTCCACAGTGTTTCTTTTTATCTAGGATTTTTCTTACTGATGATGAGCAGGCAAGGGAAAAGTTCATCTGCAGACTGTAACTGCTTTTGCTAACCCTTTACCCTCCTACCATGCCCTTTTCCAGCAACATCTTTTCCCGCTTGTTGGAGCCTTCCTCTTTCATTACTAATTGCTAAACTTTTCTTGGTTTAATTTGCTGTTATGCAAACCTTTTTTTTTTTTTTACAAAGTCTGGTTAATTGTTATCTTCTTGGCTGTGTTTTTTTCCTAAGTACCTTACTAAGAGAGGAATTGGCCTGGAGTTCCTCCATTTGAATATGTTATCTCTTATTATCAAACCTGGTAGCCCAAGGGCATAAAATTAGCATGACTGTAAGCCTATAGTCTTCTTATTGTCCTTTGCATATCAACTTGAGGCAAAGATTTCAAGACAGAAAACAAAGTTTCAGTCTTGGTAAAAATGGTCTGTCATTATCACCTCCTATAGAAGCATTGTAAGTGTTTGTTTCCTCCCTCATCTACCTAAATTAAAGGTGTGCAGGCTGGCACATACACACAGGAGGAGGGGCAGGCACCTACCTGTTTGGGATTTTTCAAACTGAAGTGTCAGCTTACCAGGACCTACTTTTTAAATAGACCACTTTTACAGAATAAGGCAAAAAAGTGCTTTTAGCTTGCACTGCAAGCCCAGTGCACTGTGCACTGCAAGCATAGATCCAAAAGCACACATCTCTCCTTGACATGTAATAGAAATGCCACAAGCAACTCTTTTCTAGAATGTGTGGTGCTGTCCTAAAGAACTGTTTCTTGTAGACTCTTTAACAACTTCTGGGGGACATCTTGCATGGTTGTAGATTAACATGCCAGATTGCCCACCTTACCTATCAAGCACTGGGGTTTGGGGGTATTGCTTGTCCTGCCCTCCTATAATGTACCCTGGCAGCAAACCCTGTGATCCCACCATATCTCCCCTTTTCACTGTTTCATGAAGTGAAACTTGGCAGATGTACCTGGCTCCCTTGTATGATGGAATAGGGACCCATGGTTTCAAACCTTCCATGTTTTCCCCCTGCCCAAGTTGCATGATCTCCCTGTGCATGTGTAGGCTTACCAGATTTCCCCCGACGCAGGGGGTGGGTGGGCAGCGATGTCACCGGGGGCGGGGTCCACTCGCACGAGGCTAGAATCACTTGGAAAGTGTCCGAGTTCACTCAGACGCTTTCTGAGACCTTCCAGCCTCACACGCAGTTGCGCGAGGCTGGAAGCTCTCTGAAACTTGGGCTGTTTTGGAGAGCTTCTAGCCTCACACGAGTACGCGACGAGGCTGGAAGGGCTTGAAAACGTCTGAGTGAATGAGGCTGGAAGAAGCCTGCACGAGGCTGGAAGAAGACGCAGCGCATTAGAGCTGCGTCGGGGGCAAGTCCCAGCCAGCTGGGACAAAGAGAGACCAGCCGGGAACCTGGGATTTGGGCTCCTGAACTGGGATTGTCCCGCCCGGGACTATGGTAAGCCTATTAGCATGTGTGCATTTCCTCCCTACTGTTGCACAGTAGCAGGTGGAGATTCAGCCTCTGTTCATCTCAAGGGGGCAGCTCTGCATGGGTATAGTGAGTGAGAATGATCCCTAAATATGCTCCAAGCTAGCAGCACCCTCTTCTCCTTGCGCAATATGTATGTAGTATCTTTTGGCCCAGAAATGGAACAGTACTGGCATTCAAAGAGCTGCTAGTAGTATTCAGTACTATTCATCTATAAGCTGCACAACAGTTGTGTTACTAGCAGGGTCATGTGGGGGGATGACGTGTTTTGCGTCATCGCCCCACCACTGTGCTCCCGGAAGCCTTCATTTGAACCCTTCCAACAGCCAGGGCGGGTCGTAGGGACGAAAAAACGCTCTGATTTCAGCGTGTTTCAGCTCCGTGGCTGCAAACGCAGCCCTCCAGCTGCAAAAAAGCAGCTGCGGACCAACCCCCCCCCACCGTGGCTCCTCCTCACAAGGAGATCTTGGTTGTCACCTGGGGGCATTGGCTCCCCCCAGCCCCGCTATAGCGATGCCACTGCTGCATAAGCCACGTCCTGCAAGCTTGTGTAGTGTCTTGAGAGGCTATGACAAAGGTGTTATACTTTAACCTATGAAGCCCTATTTGTCATGAGCCAAGCATGCTGAGAGAGAGAGAGAGAGAACACATAGGAGCCCCTCCCCTTAGGGTCTGCTGGAGAGGTACTGTGGTAAGATCTGTGAACAGGTAATGCCTTCGCTGTTATGGCTCTGACAATGTAAAACGTCTTGTCTGCAGGAGCCCATCTGAATCTTTTCCTGAAGGCCTTAGAAAGACCAATAAAAGATGTATTTATTAAGAGACAGGTTTTGCAAGTGTGATAGTTTGTTCAGCTATTTTAGTAGTTACCCAGTGTTTTTATTGTGTTTAGACTATTCTTAGATGGTGCAAATTGACTTGTATTTACACCGCAGAGATTATGCATACAAAATAAAATCAGAATCTATTTGGGGGTTAGCCACTCTGATTTAGAGAAAAGAAGGATATAATTCTTAGATCACAGCAACTATTCATCACTGTTCCAAGGACATGCTGAAGCAGCAGCAGCCTTCCACTCTCCTGGTTGGACACTTCTAGTCTGGATAAGGCCGAGAGGGATATTTTTTGTATGTTGATATTCCAAAGTCATCCATATAAAGGAGCTGGGATAAAATCTAACATTTTTCTTCCCTCCTCCTTGTTAGTTACTAAGTATTTTTAAGGGTTTTGAGAGTTCTCACTGGATCTCTCTCTTTCTCTTATCTGTAATCTTGAACATGTGATCCACTTATCAGACCATGCACACTAGATGGACCTAAAGCTTCTGGCATCTTACTCCTAACCCTCACTAATGTTTTTCTTCATGCTGTTTTAAAACTTACTGCCTTTGTCTTTATGAAATTCTTGAGTTACCATACAATATAATAAATCTACATGCGGAAAGGCCACCACATCTGCATGCCATACAGATGTGTCTACACATGCTGTATAGTTTTCAAAAATCTGTTTTAGATTTGAAGATGTCCTCTTGAATGAGCCATGCCTTTCCCTGTTGGTTAAGCCCACTGCCCCTCTTATTTACTCAAAGAAGGGAGGGACCTGTGACAAGTGCTGATATTGCTGAAGTGTAGGGAACATGACGATGATCTTGTGACTGGCAACTATGTATATTAGAATTTAGAGAAATGAGTGTAACATAACAATCTATAAAATGACAATTTTCAAGCAGACTGTGTTTCCTTTGGGGGGGGTGCCATAAAAATGCCTTGATTTTTTTTAAAAAAAAACCTCAAATATGTACTGTAATTGATTTTAAAGTTTATACAGACCTCTCATTCACTTAAATGTATAACACATAAAGCAAAAATATAACATAATTTAATAGGAATTTTTCTAGGCAGCTCTTCTTTACAACGAACCCTCAATTTAATGTACCTTGATTTAACAGACTTCAGAGATAACAGACCCCTGCGTCTTTAAAATCTAGTCTTATATTTTTTGCGCATGAGCTAACCCGCGATGTGTGCATTGCCATAATGTATTCGGATTTAACGGACATTTGGCATTTGGTTGTATTTTGGTGACATTGTTGTCACAGATTTAATATTCTGCCCTATTCATAATACTGTCTCCTTCAAGATAACCTAATGCAATTGCTGGTTAAAAGTTAGAATCTCTGTCTCATGTCTGTTAAAGCATTGGGTTCTCTATATACCTACATGTTGTTTTGATGCGTAGATTTAGCCAGCCTCTCTCCCTAAGAGAGGAGCATGCCAAAATGCCTTCCTACACTTTTCTCAGTGTTCGGTCTACTGTCATCATGTGAGTTTGAGCATCAGTATTGGCAGGAAGATATCCTGTAGCAGCTAATTTTTATTTGGGGAGTGTCAGCTGGGTGGCTTTTGCCTCTAAGTTACACCTAATGTTCTGCAGAAGAAAGCCTCATACTAAGATGTTAAAAACAGGCAACCGACTTGAGAGGTGACTCATATTATCCAAACTATCTTGTCTGGTAAATAACCCAGGGTAACTGAACTAGTGTGAAGCTTCACACACTAGACAACTTCATGTGAAGGGCTGAGGGCTCAGAACTGGGAATCTGTTTTGAATGCCAGGGATATCTGAAGTAGTTGCTTCACATATCCCTTGCAAGTGTAGGAAGACATCTGATCAATGAGAAGGTAACTGAGCACATACAGAGTACCTTTCCCTCACCACTGAGTGACACAGCCGCTTTCTGTAAATTTGGTATTACAATACAGGGCTGCTAAATTCACAACTCTAGCTTCCTAGCAGGCTTGCAGCCTGGCTAACTTTAGAAAAAGCAGTGGTTATGAGTGACAGTAGGATCTTATCTCCATATTTGGATATTTTATGTTGTTTCACCTCACTGCAACTCTGTTGATGCTGCCTCTGTCTTGTTTGATGCTTCAAAAAGTCCTTGCACTCCTTTTGGACTTCGAAAGCTATTGCAGATGAATTGGACCAAAACGGGGATAATGGCTGTATAATTTAAACCATTCAGAAATTAAAATGAATATACAGAGCTGTGTGGGCCATTGATCTGATCGGCCAGTCGTATGCTCACTTCGTTCTTTTTTTTTTTTAACTTTCTATTTATGATGTTTACTAGTATATCTTCTTCTCCCCCCCCCCCCCCCAGCCTGCTAATGTAGCCTCTTCCTATCAGTCTTAGTATTTGGAGTTTACTTTCCCTTCTATTTTTCATAGTATCTTTCTTATCCTCCTGTTTTTTTCCAACAAGGTGGAGTTTGTCAGTGGGGTCAGGAATACTAGAAAACGTGGTTGAGAGAGAGAGAGAGAGAGAGAGAGAGATAGAAAGAGAGAGAGTACGCGCGCATGTGTAAAGAATAGAATAAAATACAAAAGAGAATGGCTGATGATGAGGCCTGAAGAGAAGCGGCTTCCTGTGGTGGCTGCCTTGCAGCAGCTGAGAGAGGAAGCGGTTCTCGCAGGTTGCGTGATTGGTGGAGGGTTGAATGAAGCTGCTGCTCTTGAGAGTGATGTGATCTTTATAGGCAGGGAGCTGAGGAGAGACAGGAGTAGAACAGATTCTCTGAGCCACAGCCCTAATGATAACCCTGGCCATGCCTTCCCCTAGAGCATGCCTTCCCCTTCCCCTTGAGTGCTTGCAGGGGCAGGACCAGCAGCAGTGGTGATCCCTGGGATCACCACCACCACAAAAAGGGTTTTAAATGATATTTTCAGACTTGCAGGGGGTCCTGGAGCCCTCTGGAGGGTTCAGGGAGGCCTGCGCTACCCTCTGCAGGCCCCCCCCCCCAAGCTTCAGATCGCCGAGGAGCACAGATTTACGACCACTTCTGGTTTTCGCAAAAACTGGAAGTGGTCCAAAATCGCCGCAGAGTGATGATCTGCAGCTTGGGGGGGGGGGCTGCAGAGGGTAGCACAGGCCTCCCAAACCCTACAGAGGGCTCCAGGACTCCCTGCAAGTCTGAAAATTTCATTTAAAAACTTAAAAATGTTTTTTTTTTTTTATGGCGACAATCCCCAGGATCACTACTGCCACCATGCTGCCCCTGCCCCTTAAGGGCTTAGCCTGAACAGGTATGTTTGCCTTCTAGTCTGGCAAGAATACATTGGCAACCCAATCCTGTGTAACTTTAGCCTGATGGAGCGACTACAGGAGAGTAAGCGGCGCCAGCGCAGAGGCTGGCACTGCTCACTCCGTGTCGGTTGGCCGCACCGGTAAGGGCCGCGCCAGTCAGTGGGAGGGCAGGCCAGGGCAGCGATGGAGGGGGCCATTTGGTCGGCCTGGGCTGGGAGGGGGCAGGGATATAGGCGGCAATATTCCCAAGCCCCGTTGCAGCCCACGCCGGCTTTACATGGCCTCTCCGAATGTATGCCGGCTCTGGAGCTGGCATGCATCTGAGGAGGCCCTTAGGCCCCGTGCTTGCCTACACCCGGGGAAGGGGACGAACATCCCCTTCTCCCGAGGTGCACTCTAGCAGCGCCGGGGCAGCCTGGAATGGGCTTAGGATGCAACAGCCATCCCTTTAGGCCGGCCGCGCATCTTTACATAGGAGTTCTGAAAGTGTAACTAGAGTTCTTGGTTAATTTCTTTCTTTTTTTAATGCTGAGAAAAGTTAATGCAACTTGTCACCCATAGTAATATACAATAAAAATAATGTAACACTTGTTTAATCAAAAGAAAATGTAGCTCATGGCAATTTACAAGATTAAAACAAAATATTCTTTTCCTAGGCCTGTCCATGATGCCGTGGAAAATGATCATCTAGAAATTGTCCGGCTGCTACTTTCTTATGGCGCTGACCCAACGCTTGCTACATATTCGGGTAGAACAATTGTGAAAATGACCCACAGTGAACTAATGGAAACATTTCTAGCAGGTGTGTAACTTCTGTGTGTTGTTTAATATTTGCTTATAAAAAATGTTTATGTATTTGTGGTGTTATTTTTCTACTAAAGTTTGTTTAGTCACTGCCAATAACAATAAAAACTGGAAGTGGCCTAGACTCACCAATTTTCGGCGTTTTAAACATCGGGGAGGCCTGCGGAGAATCGCACAGGCCTCCCCGCACCACCACCCCCGAAGCCCCGGCATGGTAAAAAACGCCGCTTGCGGTGCTTTGGGGTGCTTGAAGAGTCCCAGCTGGGATGAAGACGCAGTGCATTAGCGCTGTGGGGGGGGGGGAGGTCCTGACCGGCCGGGACAAAGAGGGACTAAGTGGCTGGCAGTCCAGAAGAGGCAGAAGCCCCCCCCCACCTCAGCAGCTCCGTCAGGTTCATCATCCTGCTTCTTACCAGTGGCCAACCAGACCACAAGGAGGCAAGAATCCTCCCTGTTGTTGTTTGTCCCCAGCAACTGATCTGCAGAGGTATACTGCCCCTGAACATGGAGGCTTCATTAGGCTATCCTATCTTTCAATTCTAGGCAGTGGTGTTGATTTCTGGGGGAGTGACAAAATGGGTTGTATGCACCTGTTCTGACTGGTGAAATTTTCAAAGAAATTGATAAATATTACTTTATTTAAATAGTTGCTTTTATGGAGATTTTACAGCCCCTGTGATGTCCCTTTGTGACATCACTTCCTGTTGTGCCGACTGGACACACCCCAATGACATCACTTCTGGCGGAAGCGACATCACTGTTCCTTGACCCTCCTCCCGTGATGTCACTTCCGCCCCCCTCGGGGTGCTGGAAAATCTGGTAAACCTATCCAGAGGAGGCCTCCCGGACCCCCCCCCCCACTGTAGGATGCAGCGGTTGTCATTTTGGCACCAATTTCTCAGGGTTGGGCTATTACTATGGTCCATATGCTCCTTTTTTCCTTCATCAGCACCAGAGACTAAAGGGATCCAGTAGATGTATTTACTTATTTTCAAAATAGATGAGCTTCCTTTTTAGAAACAAGACCATCAGGATAGTGTAGAGTTTAAAATAGATACAATAAAGCAGTAAAGCAATAAAATCACAGAAGCGGTCAGCATCAGTGTTCTAACCAGGTATGAAACATGCTAGAATGCCCAAGCAGAGAAAAAGGTATTTGCCTGGTACCAAAAAAGGCATGTGATTTGGTGCCAGGTGAGTTTCTCTGGGAGGACATTTGATACTTGTTGTGCCATAGCCATGAAGGCTGGTCAGTACCAGTACCGTAGTTGCTAGCTGCTGCCCCTTGCACAAGAGTTACTGTTTTCTTCATTATGAATTGGTCGCTATGTTTTTGTCTCTCATAGCTCTGCTGTTTTTCACCACTTTTATTGTTACTATTATTTATTGTTCTGTTGCTTTTAGTTTTTGTCATCCCCCCCCCGTTTTACTATATTTATTGTGCATGAAATTATTTTATTGTGATTCTCGTAGTTAGCCTCCTTCAGTGTCCCAAGTTATGGAAGGAAATGTGGGATATAAATATGTTAAATAAATAAATGAAATGGATGCATCCTTTTATTGTGCTGGTGCAGCTGCTGCCTGAGGATCAGTCTGCCCATCATGAATCATTATGCATAAATCTAAAATGTCATCGTTAGGAAAAATTCAGCATACAGGAAGAGCTGCAATCTTGAGTAGCTTCCCAACTAGCGCTTCCATTTTCAGAAGCTTCCTCTGTGAACGGAAGGAGCATTCCACTCACACAAGGGGTCCTTCCATTTATGGGTGGAGCTTCCGATGACAGAAGGGCTAGTTGGGATGCCACCATTGGATTTTTTAAAAAGATTTCCAGTGTCATATTCTAAATAGGCTTTCTGTCTTGCCCCCTCCTCCACCCCTTTCTTATACTGATGGCTTGTATTAGCACAAGGGGCTTATGTACAAATTTAGCATCTGGCGCAAAGTAGAGGATGATGAAGTGAATGCTGGCATGTTGGTAACACCAGCTGTCATTGCCAACTTAATTGTCATACTGTTTTTACCCCTCCTAACACCCCCCCCCCCCAGGAAATATCACTGCAGTGTTGTACTCATGTTCCCAAGCCATTTTCTGTAGAAGAACCCAATTTATTTTATTTACAGCACAATCCTATGCACGTCTGCTCAGAAGTAAGTCCCATTGTGTCCAATGAGGCTTAGCCCCAGGCATGTGTGTTTTAGGGTTTCAGCCTTACTCTAAAGAAGTTCCATTAATCTGGGGTTTATAGCCTGTGGCTTGGATCTCTGCTTACTGCTCCCCCTGTGTTGGCTGCTCCTGTGAATGGGAGAAGAGTTGCATGAGCAGAAGGGATCCTTATATGAGTGCAACTCCCTCCATTTATGGAAGGAGCTACTGTGAGTGGAGCGGTAAGTTGGGATCCAAGCCATAGTCCTCAGCGTCTTTTTTTTTAAAAAAAAAAAGTTGGTGGAAGCAGAAGAGGATGCTGGATGGTGGTGTCGTGTGTGGGGAGCTGTAGTGGGCTGACTGACTGGTAATGTTGAGGACACAAATATTCTCTGAGAACTTTGGACACAAAACTTCTTGCTTTATGAATACTGTGCGGGTGCCTCTCTGTGAAACACTCTCTGCAAAACCTATCAACTTTTGTTTTGACTCAGTATTTGTTTGTTGGTTGCTCTCTTGTAGAGTATTTAACTGACCTGCAAGGTCGAGGTGTTGATGACCCTGGCTTGTACTGGGACTTCTATGGCAGCTCTGTGTGTGGTAAGCAAACATTTTCCTTTTGTATTATGAGTGTGTTTCCAAATGTGTGGGGGTGATGGGGAAAGAATGCAAAACAAGGTGTGCAATGTTTTTACAGTAGTCTTTATTGTACCTTTTTTTTTTCTTAAACAGAGCCAAAAGGCGAGTCAGGGTTTGACATCCTCTCTAATCCACCTGGTCCGAGTGATGAAGATGAAGATGGATTTAGTGATATCTTTGAGTTTGAATTCTCAGATATGCCTCTCTTGCCATATTATAACATCCAAGTGTCTCTCTCTCAGGGGTAAGTACCATCATCATTTGTAAGGGGTGAAAATAGGCCCACCCTTGAATTGTACTTACAGTAGGACCCCGGTATCTGCAGGGGATAGGTTCCACACACACCCCGGTGGATACTGGGAACCTGCAGATGAGGGGAATGCTAGCCCGCATGCCCATTACCTTTTTTCTTCTTCTTAGAGCTGGCATCAGGTCAGTGTGTTTCTTGCTTAACCAAAATGCTATTCTTGCTTAACCAAAATGCTATAAGCACTAAGCTGCTTATAGCGTTTTGGTTAAGCAAGAAACTCGGGGGCTTGGTGCCAGCTCTCTAAAAATAAAGGTAACGCTGGGCCCGGGCAACTGCAGATAAGCGGAGCTGTGGATACGCACAAACACCCATAATTATGTTAAAGCTTTTCAAATTTATTGTAGCTTTTTTTTTTTTTTGCTTGATTGTGTTTTTGGTCTGATTTCAACTGTAAGACTGTATCCCCAACCTGTTGGCATAATAAATCCTTGGGCTAGTCATTAACATTTGTGTAGACGTATATGAAAGTTAATAATTTTTTGTCCTGATGAATATATTATGATTCTTTTGCCGTTAATTTTAGTAGAAACAGATTTTTGCACAACAGATTGGGTGCAAAAAACCAAACGTTTCCTTCACATTGGTTTCTTTAGCACACTCAGAGCCCAATCCTATCCCAGTTGAAGGATAGCAGTGACAGAGAGGATTATGCCCTCATTCCTTGTTTGTGAGCTTCCTAGAGGCATCTGGTTAGCTACTGTGAGAAATAAGACGCTGGACTACGTGGAACTTGGGTCCAATCCACCAGCGCTCTTAATATGTTCTTATTTTCACATTCCTCTCAAATTAATTGTAAAAGAGAGAGAGAGAGAGAGAGAGAGAGAGAGAGAGAGAGAGAGAGAGAGAGAGAGAGAGAGAGAGAGAGAGAATGTTTGTGTATCTGCTGATTTAGTTCCACATGCAAAGCAAGATCCAGTCCTGTTTTTAAATGTTCCTGTTCTAGTCTGTGTGCATGAAAGGTTCAGGTAAAATATACTGTATAGTATTGACTGCCTATCACCCCAGAAGTGACGGGCTGGGGTGTCTAAGATGAGTGTGTACATGTACAGGCTGTTTCTAATCCCTTTGCCTTAATGGATGTGGAACTGTTACCATGAATACGACCAATGGAATGTGATGCAAAGTTATGCAGTTATTACTGACATCATGATGATCAAAATCTTTGTGTCACCTTGTCTATTATCTGAGCCCCTTTCTTTTCTTTGTTGTATAGACCACGAAACTGGTTACTGCTCTCTGATGTAGCGAAGAGACTGAAAATGTCACCCCGAATATTTCGCTGCAATTTCCCAAGTGTGGAAGTTGTCAGCATAATGGAGGCAGAATTTTTCAAACAGGTATCTTTGAGTCAGCTGTTTGCATGTCAGAAGGATCTAGAAGCTTTCAACCCAGAAAGCAAGGAACTATTGGAGTTGGTAGAATTTACAAGTGAGCTACAGACTTTGCTTGGTTCCTCACTTGAGTGGTTGCATCCGGACGAGGACTCTGATATGCATTGGTGAACCTCCAAGCCCCTTAATGTACAGCGCTCTATAATGTTATTTCTTTATGTATATGTGTTAATGCAATTGTTTCTGTAAAGAAAGGACACTGTTAAATAAAATAGCTTTCCTCTATATACATATATTATATATATATATATAAAAATTCCAGATGGGTGGACTTTTGGAAGATTTTTTTTTTAGAGACTTCACTCAGTTTTTACAAATTGTTATATAATGTTCCTTTAAATGCACACAAACTTTGGTATAAATTTGTTTTTACTTGGAACTTTTTTTAAAAAAATAAAGACAATGGCTTTGCTTCATACAAAGCACTGATTACACAGGAGATACCTGTTAAGTCATGTGATCGAAGTCATGCGGTTGGCTTGGACGACTGTATTGGGTAAGGCACTTCATGATATTTTTGTTTTTGTTTACAAAATTGCCTGCTTTGGCCAGGTAAACGCTATTGAATATAATTCAATAGACTGTAATATAAATTAAAACCATATCCATACGCATCAACTAATTGTGTGAACTTTTGTATCTTAATTTAAAAGATGTGAAATTTTAGTTTTCACAAGGCAAACTGGATTGTTTATATATATATATATGTTTAAACATTTGATGCTCTTTATTTAAAAGAAGACTTTGAACTATTTTTTCTGTACCTTGTACAATATTGAAAAACTAACCTATGTTGAAGTTGCTTAAAACTGTACAGACGCTAATTTTTTCTGACTTGTGTGTTTATGTTTGAGATCTGTGTTTTAACTTTGTAAGTAAATTCTCCTGCCTTTGTATTTATATTTTCCAAAAAAAATTTCTTAAAGGCAATAAAACTGTTGGGAGGACAATATTGAAACGACTCAGTTTTGTGTATGACCCTTAAGCAGGGGCGGCATCAGGTGTTAGCCGAGGCAGGTACTGGCTGAGCTGTCCCTGAAACTCTCAGTTCTGGTGGCAGTGCACAATGTGCTAGCAGGCAGCGGCGTAGCAATGCCGCCCCCCAGTGACATCACCACCGGAAGTGACATTGCCGCCGCCAGACATGCGTTCAGAGGCGCATGGCAGGAGGGTGGGCCAAAACAATCGCCGCCGCTTCCGCCCACTCCTCCCGCTGACAAAAGGCGCGATTGGCGCCCCTGCCACCTGCTTTGTCAACCCCCCCCGCATGCTGCCCAGAGCCCCCCATGTAACATTTCATCCCCCAGGCCCCCCCAGGTACAGTATGCACTCTAATAAAAATGAAGCAATGAATAAAAATGAAATAAAAAGGAACACCACAATCACTTATGAAGGGGGACACACACACAAAACCCTGAGAAAAAGCAACATTTAAAACACCTTAAAATGTACGCTTTTGAAGGGCAACAAATAACTTTAGTTACCCCCAGACAGATCCTCAGTACACCCCTTAATAATAAAAAACCTAGAGCAACATTTAAAAAAACACTCCACTACCCTCAATACAATCATTTAATATGACACCCCCTAAAAAGATGAAAAAAAAATAAGAAAGCAAAATTTTAAAAGGGAGGAAAATACAGTAAAAGAAATGATGGTCACGGTCACCCCTCCTTTAACATTTCAGTTCATTATACTGCTGCTGCATGCAGTCTTCTTCAATCATTGTATGATTAGCTCTTATTGGACAGTTGTGATCATGTGGGCAAAAGGAACGAACCAGGGAGGAAGGAGAAGCAAATACTGAAGCAAAAATACAGCAGGACAAACAGAACATAAGCAGTGATTTTGTAAACAACAATAAACGGAAATAACTTTTAAACGGGAAGCTCAGCCCAGCTTTTAAACGCGCTGACGAGTTTGCCTCACCTGGTAAGCTGGGTGGATGGGACAGGACAGCCAAACGGGATGGGACAGGTGGTGGTGGTGAATGCCGCTGAAATTCTCCACAATTTGTCCCCCCCCCCCCGGGCCTCGGACACCCATTGCCCTCAATATTCTCCTAGCGATTCTGAGGCTTTGCACATTTATTTATTTACAATATTTATATCCTGCCTCTCTCCCCGAAGGGACCCAAGGTGTCCCTTGCAGCCTACTGTGGTCAGATAGAGCCATCTCCTCAACAGAGCTGGCAATCTGCTTGGCAGGAGAGGAGGGAGAGAACCATTGCTAACAAAATAATGTCAGCAAAGGCTGTAACACATTCTTGCGAGAGGGCACTGCACTGCCAATATGCTGCAGCGGTGAGCGCCGCCAAAATGCTGCCGAAATTCTCCACAATTTGTCCCCGTCCCCCCAGGCCTTGGTCACCCAGGAGCGGACCACACCAACCATTCCTACACCTCTGCTAATGCTAGACTTGCTCCAGGGCCCCCAGTAATCTGACACTGCCCTTAAGCAAACTAAGGACCCAATTCAGCGTCTCTTGGTATTCTTCCCGATCACATCTGCAGAACTGCATGCCTGCAAGGGAATTCCCATACTGTTGATCCCTCGTGCATAGAGCTGTTCACGTACCCTCTACGTGCGTTCACTACCTCTTGCATTGAAGGGGCTAGATAATTCCCTGTGTTCATGCCCTGACATTACTTTTTCATGGATTCTTAGACACTGGTATACCCCTGTACTGTGTCATGCAGACATTTTTATTTTTCTAGAGTGGATTATTAGCCTGCCAAAGTCATTTACTACTAATGTAGACAATTTCAGTCTTCTAAAAATATCTTGTCGCCAAACTCCCATTTAGAATAGACTGGGCAGCTGTGCTACAGAAGCATTAAAAATGATAAAGCACAGGCATAGCAGAACTTTGTTTTGAACTAAATCCAGCACAGCTCAAACCATGGTACTGACTGAATGTTTTTTAAAAATCTTTTCCTTATGTGTCTAGTTGGCAAACAGGCTTCAACTCAGATTTCTGGAAAATGGTATGTATTTCTGGGCTGAGTTCCCCAAAAACATCTTAGAAAACAGGCATAACTAGTATCCCAAATTACATTTTAAGAATTTACCTACAGATTTGGCTCTCCCTTCAGTTAAGGTAGAACTCAAAACCAAGTCCATGGTCCCCTGCTATCCAGGGACTATATTTTTACAAAGTAGAAGAACTAAGCGTACACTGCACATCTAAGGCTGTATAGAAGCAATTGCACTTCTCTAAACTAGCTCTTTCCATGTGAATTGCAAGGATGCTACTTCTACATAGGCCCTCATTCTGGCAATTTAGGCCCCACTCCTATTGGGACCTTGTGCTGCCTGAACTAACATTTTGGCAGCACAAGGTCCTTTTATAGCTGTCAGAAAAGGTGACATGCCATTTTGTGCAGCTGGACCATTGCAGCACAGGTGATGGGTGGAACAGGGCAGGGAGGGGAAGGAACAGGGTGGAGACTGGGGTGAGGAGGGGATGGATCGTCGGCGGTAGCAGCAGCACCGGCACTGCCGATATCCTATCTGCCTTCCTGGCCTCGATCCACCTTCCTGGGTTCACTTGGACTTGCGCTAGTCAAATTGCTGGTGTAGGTCCAAGTAGACCCAGTGGGGCAGCAAGGGCTTACCCCCAAGCAAGGGAACAAATGTTTCCTTACCTGGAGGAGATCAATGGGAGTGCCTCGATGCAGCATGCAAGCTGGTGGCATGGCTGCATTGGTGGTGGTGGTGGTGGTGGTGGTGGTGGGATTAGATAGGTAGTCTAATCTCTGACCATAATTTTGAGGTGGGACTAGTACTCTCTTCAGATTCTGTTAGGACATGCCGAAAGGAAGGGTAAAACCTTGTGTAGACACCTGGCAACCTGGGCACATGTTTTATAGGATGCCATATCCTTGGGCATAGGCACTCGGCCGGGACTGGGGGCATGGCCGGGGGGCGGGGACGTCCTCCCTCGAGGCTGAGAGCTCTCCGGAACAGCCCGAGTGAACTCGGGTCGTTCCGGAGAGCTCCCAGCGTCGCGCAAATAGGCGCGCGAGACTAGAGATCAAAACAGAGATGTGCTGCAGCTGGCAGCACAGTCTCGGAAGAGCTCTGGCCCTCCGCAATGCAGCCGGCGGGCCAGGGCCGGGACAAAGAGATAGGTCTGGGGGGACGGGGGGACGAAGGGGGCGTTGCCGGGACAATCCCGGTCATTTCCGGGAAGATTGTAAGCCTAGTTAAGAGTAGCAATTCAGAAACAGCTGACTCTAGACCAGCCTCAGCAATTTCAATGTGCTTACTTCAAGTTACTGCAGATTAAGTTGCTGCAATGTTATTATAACTAGTAGCATAACCCACAGTGGTGTTTTCATACAAAAGCTGAGGAGTGTTGGATATGATTAGCTACCTATGCTATGTTCTAAGTTTCAAATAGCAGTTTTGAGAAAAGGAGGAAGAAACTAGGAAACGTCCAGGTATTTCCTATGTGGCTACAACTGCCCACATTCCTGCATCAGGTATGAACCACAGTTCTGCCACTAAATAGATATTCCTTTTGTTGTCACATTAATCTGCAACTCATTAATTGTGACAGAATTGAGGTACTGCACTGATGCAGATTTGCATATTCATGAGTAACTTATTAAACAAATAAGATCTCCCTAGCTTAGGAAGCGCCCAAAGTAATGCTGTACAGTACATTACACCAGCCCGAGTGTTTTATTCTCTCTTTATTATGTTAATAGATGCAGTTGATTTAAAGAATAAAGTAAATAACCTGCAATTTAAACATTCAGAAACATTTAAACAATAATCTACTTGGCATGATTGGCTGGCTGTGGCTTCCCAAACATATACACATAGTGAGTAGTTATATGTGTGTTCACTGGCGTCACTACAGGGGGGGGCGGAGCTGTAAGTTCTTCCGTGATCGGAGCCTCCGTTACACGGAAGAACGAAGCGCCCCGCCTCGCGCCTTCCGACCCATTCAAAGCAGTGAAAACAACGTGCAGGAGACTCCCTGCGCGTTGTTTTCACTGCTTTGAATGGGTCGAAAGGCGCGGGGGCGGGGCGCTTCGTTCTTCCGTGTAACGGAGGCTCCGATCACGGAAGAACTTACAGCTCCGCCCCCCCTGTAGTGACGCCAGTGTGTGTGTTCTTCATGCAAAGGATATACACATTGTACATGATTTTTGCTATACAGAATTGATATCCATATAGAAAAATTGTAGGCTATCCATGTAGGAAAAGTATCACATTAGGCAAACTCTTAGTGTCTGTCTGTCTTAACAATGAACACAGATTTGTTTTCTTAAGAATTTTTCAATGATCTTTTTTAAAATAGAAACAGACAAGAATAGTGATCCAACTAACTTCTTCTCTACACAATAGAGGACAAAGGAAGAAAGAAAAAGTAAAAGGGCAGTGTGCTACCAGAACAAGAAGCCAGACGTAGTATGGGAGACGAAAGAAGGAAGAACTGCATACAGAAGGAGAAATGGGACTGAGTATGGGTATCTGAAAGTGGTGAAGGAGAAGTGTAGTAGAGGAACCCAGGTAACATGTGGGGTCACTGTTCAACAAAGACAGAAAATCTTACCATATACACATGAAAATGTCAGGGGTATCCCCACCAATTATTTCCCCCCTTAAAAAATGAAAAATCGGTGGTGGTGGGGTGTGAAGGGCCCCCTGGGAGTTTTTTGGCTGTTTGCGGCAGGAGGATTGGCCCTCCCGGGCTGCAAACGGCCTAAAATGGCCGGAAAATGGTGGGGGGTGCCTTCACACCGCGCCGCCACCAAATTCCAGCGGCGGAGCAACAAAAGTCACGTCACCCCCCAGGGGGACAGAGCTTGTGGCGTCATGTGGGGAGTGTCGCGTCAACGCCCCCTCACTGGGGGTGTAATGACGCCTCTGCACTAGTGGTACATGAATCACAGGTTGGGAACCTCTGGTCTAGTGTCTTTGAGGCTGAGCTGCTAATCAAGAATTCCCTGGTTCAAATCTTGCCTCTGCCATGAACTCACTAGGGTGCTGAGACACAGCAATCTCCTGGTTCAAAGGTGGGGAGAGAAAGAAAAAGTCTTGAAACGCAAACCCAGGAGGGCTGCCATAAGGCCCACAGGCCGGAAATGGCCTGCGAAAGCCCTTTATCCAGCCCATGTAATAACTGGGCTCTGCCAGAGCCACCCCACCCTTTCAGCAGCACCGCTTCTGCTGAGGCTCTTGGAGGGAGAGAAGGAAGGAGGCCTCAAGGTAAGGAATGCTATGGGGGAAGGTGCAGACCAAGAGGGGTGAAAGAGGGAGACGCTGCTGAGGCATGCGGGCCACAATTTCAGCAGCGCCACTTCTGCTGAGGCATCACTTTGCAGAGCACCTCTCAGTTGCTGAGCTGCAAAGTGATGGCTCAGCTGATTGGCTGTTCACTTCCCTTCGAGTCCTGCCCCACTGAACTGAACTCGCTTGCTGATTGGACGATGTTCAATATTTTCATCTCCTCTTGCACGGCTCTGACTGCAGCTCACGTGTGTTACCACGCGAAGGAGGAGAGTGCAGGACACACTGCATGCAAGCAGCCATGCAGCGCTACTTTCCAGCGCTTCGTGTCACGGGCAGCCTTTAGGTTTGTGGACCAGATACTTCCTCACCATCAGCCCAAGCAAAATGCTATGAGGCTGGTTTAGGTCATCATGCTCACCTGGCATGTACTCAGCACCAAGTTCACAGGTACGGTAGTCAAATGTGTGAAAGAAAAACATGGCAGGCAACATCTGATCATTGGGTGGCCCTCTTTTGCACCTTTTCCAACTCTATTCTTTTTGAGGTGACCAGAACCAGAGGCATTGTTAGGGGGGCGAGGCCCCTGGGCGGCGGGGGTGTCGAGTAGTGCTCTTTTGCCGTGCCGCAAAAGTGTTTTGAACATCAATGTGAATATTGAACATCGTGGGGGGTGCACTTTTGCCATGCCGCTGAAATTTGGTAGTGCTGCAGGTACAAAAGCACCCATCCGCATTTCCGCGGCCTGTTTTAGGCCACATAGAGCCTGGGAGGGCAGGAGGATACAAGAAAAGATTGTGAAAAGGCTGGTGGGGGTGGCAGTGCAGCGAAAGTGACATCTCACACCCTGGGTGGGGCTTGTGGCGTCACGTGTCATGTCGGCGCCCCCCCCCCCCAGGGTGTATGGAAATGCCACTGACCAGAACTCTACACAGTATTCCAAATGTGGCTGCACCATACACTTATATAGGTGCAATTTAATGTTAGTAATAATTCTTGATCCCTTTCCTAATGACCTCTGACATCACATCAAAATCTGGCCCACAGATATTGGAGATGACCATTCAGATGTCATACCTGCTTTGTACCCTTTCAAATGATGTTCTAGATAAATATTGGTTTTAAACCCAGGGTTTAGTGGAAGCAGGTATGCTAACAACTCTTTTTGTCCCTTTGAGTCTACATAAAGGCCCTTGCAAGATTGTTAAGGGTCCTACCTGTCTTTCTCCCAAGGCCATAGAAGATCACCTACTCTCAAAGAGTCTCCACATGACCTTAGTTCCCCTATGATCCTACAGTCTTTTCATTTTATCAGAGGCTATTTTTAGACTCTCCCTGACAAATGTGGACACTTTTTCTATTTTAGGTTGTCAGAGCCTGTTGCCTTTGAAGTGGCCGAGTGCGGATCAGCACTCCAAGGCTGTACTTGTGGCAGCTGTACAAGGGCAGCCACCAGCACTGGGGCGGTGCAGTGATAAAGAGAGTCACACAAAGAGCTTGCAACATCTGGCAGTGAGCTGGTGCAAGGATAAGAGTCACAGGTAGGATCAGAAATGACCACAGGAAGCAAACCCCACTCTTTCGCAATATTTAGCATGCACACAGCTCTTTAGAATTTTTTGGAGTATTCCTTATAACGACCCTGTAAAGTAGGCAAACATTACCTCCATATTGCAGGTGGGGGTGCGGGATAATGGCTTGCTGAAGACCACCTAGTGAATTCACAGCTTTAATATGATTTGAACCAGAAACATCCTGGTTCACAGCTCACATTCTAAGTCACTATATTATAACCCTTTCCCAGGAGTACGACTGTGATTTGCAGAGGTGAAGACACTCAGAACTGGCTTTAGGATTTGCAGGCTTTAGGAGTGGATGCATGCATTGGTGTAGCTAAAGGTGCCAGGTCTCTGGAGGGGTGCCATGGGGGTGCCATTTAATAAAAATAAATGATTATTATTTATTGAATTATTTATTGAATTTATATCCCACCTTTCTCCCCCATAGGGACCCATTTTTATTAGGGTATGTACAGTACTGTAAGTGTGTGTGTGTGTGTGTGTGTGTGTGTGTGTGTGTGTGTGTGTGTGTGTGAAATGTTAGATTTCTGTAAATCTTTTGGGATTATTATTAATTCATTATTAATTATTACCATAGTTAATATTATACGTAATGAGTTTGTTGGCACTCAAGGCGGTTGCAAAAATTTCATGGGCACCGGGTGCACCGGACTCTAGAAAGGAAAGTTGTAAAGACTGCAACCTAGGCTGTCTGAATCCACTGTACCTCTTTGTTACAGCTATTAAATCCAGACTTTCAAAACTATTGGGCTCTAGATTTGCATATTATGCAAATGACATTCATTTCATGTGGCATTTGTTTAAACTATTGTTTCTCTCCAGGCATTTTACATTTTTTAATCACAAGGGCCACAAATCAACAGAGAGTTAGGTACCCTTAAGCCCTTTGATTTCAGTGGGTTTAAGCATGCCCAGCTCTGATTTGGATCATGGCCAGCATGCTAATGCATAAGAAAGTGCATTTATAGAGATATAATGCTGAAGCATTCTGATGTGTTGTGTTTGTACACTACATTCATAGTAATAGACTATTTGTTAGTTTAAAGAACAGAGTTCAAAATGTTATCACTTTTTATTTCACACTTGCTCAATCCACTGATTTTAATTCATTTTCAAAGGTAAACTGAGATTTTTTTTCAAAAAAATAACCTGCCAGTCTTTTCTTCCTTCTTGAGCAGAGGCGTTGCTACACGCCCAGTGTGTGTGTGTGTGTGGGGGGGTTGTCGATGAGACACTCCCCACATGATACCACAAGCCCTGCCCCCTGGGGGCGTGACGTCACTCTCGCTGCACCACCACCGCAATTCGGCGACGGTGCGGCATGGAAGCACCCCCTGGTGTTTTTTCGGCCACTTTTAGGCCATTTGCAGCCCAGGAGGGCGGGCGGGCCAATCGTCCCACCTCAAGAGGCTGAAAAACGCTGGTGTGTGTGCTTTTCGTGCTGCGCCGCCGCCAAATAGCCGCTGAATTCGGCAGCAAGTGCCCCCCCGCCGCCCGGGGGCCCCTGCCCCCCTAACAACGCCTCTGTTCTTGAGACATGGGGCAACAGAGGGAAGCATCACTGGTGCCAGAGAGTTAAGACGCTTGAGAAACACTGATTTATGCTGGAATCCTGTGCACACTTAATTGAGAGTAAGACCCAGAGGCGTTCTTATATGGGGGGAGCAGGTGTGCTCCCCCCAGGCGCTGAGTGGGCGAGGGGCGCGGCAGCTGGGCTCGGGGCTGCGCAGTGCGGCGCGGCACCAGAGCCTGGCTGGCGCGCCCCTCCGAAGCAGCACGCCCACTCCGCGTGTCCCCGGCCTCCGGAGGCTGCGCTCCGAAGGCTGGGGATAAGCCCTCCTTAAAGCGACCGCCCCGTTCGGCGGTCGAGAGCTTTATGAAGAAGCCGAACGTGTTGCTGGGGGTTTGCGCATGCACAAACCCTGTAAAAGCCAGCGACGCGTTCGGTGCCACGCCGAACGGGGCGGTCGCTTTAAGGAGGGCTTATCCCCAGCCTTCGGAGCACAGCCTCCGGAGGCCAGGGACACGCGGAGTGGGCGCTCAGCCCCGAGCCCGGCTACTTGGGGGGGGCGCTCCAACCCCACCCCCCCAGGCGCCGGGAGGGCTGGGAACGCCACTGGTAAGACCTGCCCTCAATTGAACTCAATGGGACTGCCTCTGAGTAAAAATGCATAGGATGGGGCTGTTAGCTAATGATTAGATAGACACTTCCCTCATTTCCCAGTTACACCTGCACTAGACTCAGTGTTCAAATTATGAGAATTTCATTAAGGTAGAGGATTTCATTAAGGTAGGGGGCCCTTAATGAAATCCACAACCCCTTCTATGACCCCCTCAAATTTTAACCAAAGCATCCCCCCCCCCAGCAACCTTCTAGAAACATTAGCTAAGTGGGCTGGCACAAAGCTAAAGTGGTTGGACCCCATCCACCCCTCCTTATTATTCAAGCACTGAGGTTGCAAATGGAAAAAGAAATATCTACAACATTAGCTTAATTCGTTGGCAGTTTTCTGGTACTGTATGTATATATTAGGCATGTATTAGGCATGTTTAGTCACTTTTCTTGGGGGCTAAAATGTCCTGTATCTCCTCTGTAGGAGATATTGAAAGGAAACTGGACACTCCTCCAAAAGAGTTACATGGACAAAATCACAGCTGAAAAAAAGAACACTTTTGTTTAACAATTTTGCAATGGCCTTAGCTTTAATCTGGAAACAATGGTGACTCTGAGCGCAATCCTACCTAACTATCTGGTGGGCGGCCCAGGGCCGCCCACCGGATCCTATCCCCGTTCCAGGCCACTCTGCAGCGGCCCAGAGGTCTACTCGGGGGAAGGGACATTCATCCCCTTCCCCTGGTGTAAACCGGGAAAGGCCCGATGGGCCTCCTAGGATTTCCGCCAGTTATTTAGCTGGTGGAAGTCGCAGAGGCCGTGTAACGGCAGCGCCAGACGGCCGGGGATGGGGATATGGCGGACGCCATCCCTTCCCCCTCCCAGGCTGGCACAGCCAATGGCCCCCCTCCCTCACCTCCCGGACAGCCCATGCGGGTACCAGGGGATCCCTTACCTTCCTCTGGCTGCTGCATGGAGATCTGGTGGCAATGTAAGAGCTGCTGGCCTAGCGCCGGCAGCCCTTACTCTAGAGTAATCACAAACGTGCCGTAAGGCTTCCGGCGGTGGAGCGCTTGCTCTGCCTCCCTATAGTTGGGCAGGCTTGTGCTGCCCGTCCAGCTTGTTTCTCAAAGCTACATAAAATTGTTTTTCTGCCTCCATGATTCTTCCAGAAAAATCCAAAATATATCCATCTGGGTCTCAGGCTGTATTTGCACTTTATTAATTGACAGTCCTTGCAGAGATTTCATGGGGTGATGAACAAGGCCAAGATTAGGAGGCAAGAAATCTCATTTCCAAGAAAGGACATTCATCATGCAGAGGTCCTAAAGGCCATCCTTTCCTAGTTCTCCACTGGCAACATGAGCAACCTGGTTGGTTTTTGACAATGCAGGGCTGTTCTTGCTTGCAGCAACAAGTGAGCTTTCTTCTTATTGCATGCATTGCTGTAAGCTTCAAAAGGTGAGGACAGAGAGCACAGTTCACTTGGCCTAACTTCTCCTGCTCAAATCTTATTGAGAAAACCAGAAGAGTTAGGCAGATCTCAGTGATACTATACTATACTGGAAACAATGGTCTATACTATACTATACTATACTATACTATACTATACTATACTATACTATACTATACTATACTATACAGTATTTATATACCGCCTTTCTTGGTCATTGGATTTCTCCTCTGACTTTAATTCAAGGAGGTGTACATGGGCGGGCTTTCCTAACCCCCCTAATGTTTTTTTTACAATATATAAATGTCCAATCTTTCGTAAACAGCTACATTCCAGGTGGTATCCTTTTGCAGTCTGGCTTTTCTGCTGGCCGGTGCCTCCCACACTCAACCGACGCAGCTGGAAGCTCTTATCTCTCCTCCTGGAGGCTTTTCACAGCTTTTTGTCGGCGACGTGTTTCGAACTTGCCATTTGCCGATCTTCGGGCTTTGCAAGGCTGCGACTCTACCGACTGAGCCAGACCGGACTCACCTCTCTGCTGTGGCAGCAATCCGTCCCATGGCACCGGAGGAGCGGCGCAAGACTCTCCGCCAGAGCCGCTTACCCATTGGGTGCTGCAAACGTACTTTATGGCACGTTTGCAACATCCTTAGACTGGCAGAGTGATCACTCTGCTGGTCTAAATGTAGACAGGATTGCGCTGTTAGTTATTAATATTATTCTAACAATATTAATATTATTGATTACAGTACTTTGAATGTCAGGTCTTGGAAGAATGAAGTTTCATTCATAGAACATTCTGATTCTATACTAAAAGCTTCTTGTCACTCTCACAAAAATCCAAAAGGGATATAGATTCTCAGAATTTTTAACATGAACAAACCTGAAAGACATTCTCTTCAATACATACTACAGAACTCCCCAATGCCCAGGACCTCTGTAAAATAAAATTTATTTGACAGGTTTATTTCTTTATCAGGTATTTGTTTAACCCCATGACATTATGAGAGCTGACTTCCTGATACAGATCTTAAAATGTAGATTCTCATACCTGGCAAAATCCAGCAATGGTTAACCTCACAGTTTTAGACTTACAGTTATGGTATATCTGGATGAACTTTAAGGAAAGAGCTACACAGTCCAGGCATCCTGAGAACGTGTGATGTGGTGCATAGGAAGCCAAACTTGGAGTGAGAGATCTGGGTTCAAAATTTCCATTCATCCATGGAAGCTTCATAAGTGCCCATAGGCATTTCTCTCCTTCATTCTAACCTGCCTCAAAGGATTGTTGTAAGTTATGGTATATCTGGATGAACTATATATGATATCTGTGGAATACACAGGTAACAATATACTGTAATTTACGTTTTATGAACTGCGGTCAATGTAATTAGATGAAATCCAGGGCCCTTTGGGTGGCCTCTAGATCTACATAAATAACAGCGCAATCCTATCCAACTTACACCACCGGTGTAACCAGCGGTGCAGTGAGAACGGGAGGCCCCAGAACAGAAAGGGGATTCAAATCCCCTTTGAATCCCCCTTTGGAGGGGATTTGAATCCTCTTTCCGTTCTGGGGCCTCCCATTCTCGCTGCACCGGTGGTGTAAATTGGATAGGATTGTACTGTAAGGTTTATTATTTATTTGTTCAACCAGTCATCTCATGCACAGCACCGCATACAGTTTAATATTCAATTCATTCAGTTCAAGGTAAAAAGATAAATATGTACAGAATGATGCTTTTTGGATTGTGTTTCTGTGGTTTTGTTTGTGCGTGTGTGTGCTTCTGCTTTTTGTTTTTACACGTAATTATCTAAATACTATATTGTGATGTTTTACTGCTATTAGCCATTACAGGTCGCTTTAGAAAAAAAGAGGCATATAAGATTTAAAAATAAATAAATAACCCTATGTAATTTCCCCCTTATTTCAGAGGGCTCTGGAGTGTACAGTATAAGGTAACAAAACTGTTTACAATATGGCAATAGGTCCAGTGGGGAGAAGCAGTGTAGACGCCTAAGATAAATAACATTTTTTTATTTCAAATGCCTTTAAGGTTTGCAGTATTGCTGGCTCATCAAATGCAAATTAATATTTAAATCATAAATCACTGTAATTAAAACAAGATATATTTACAAACTAGGGATGGGCACTTAATGACTTGGCATACGATAACAGTAGCAGCAGTGTGGTAAACTCAAACATACTATAATGTAATTCACTAAAAGAGAGGTGAGTTCCTTCATAGTTATCAATCATTTCTATGGCACTTTATCTGAGTCCAAAATGTTTTATCATTCTAATCTCATTTATCTTCTTAAGAACCTTCAAGGAAGGTGAGACTGAGACAGAGTGCTAAACCAAGGTCATCCTGAATGAAAGGGGACTTGAGTTCCATCTCCCATGTATAAATGTCACCTTGGCCTTGCAACACACTGGCTTCATTAACTAGTTGACTACAGTAGTTTTTTTTCCTAGAAGAACATTATTTATTTATTTAAAAGATTTATATACCGCTTTCCTAAAATTCAAAGTGGTGTACAACAAAACGTATAAAACAAAACAACTAATACATCATTAAAAACCTGTTAAAACCATCCGCAATTAAAATTAAATGTTACAATAAAATTACAATTAAAAGATAGTACCAGTGGCGTCACTGCTGCATCGTGGGGGGGTGGAGTGCACGGGGTGATGCGCCGGGAGTCCCAATCGGGTCTTCATTCGGCCTTTCTGCGGGCAAGGTTTCGAGTAGCATTGCGTGCACGCGTCGCTCGAAGCCTTGCCCGGCCTACTTAGAAGTGGCCGAGCCGCCGAGGAAGACCTAGCTCGGCTTCCCGGCTTCTGGGGGTGTCGCGCCGGGCTGGGGTGAGTAGCGGGGTGTGTGTGACGCAACAGTGGGGGTGACGCAACAGTGGGGGTGGTGGGGTGACGTGCCGAGCCGGGCAACCCCGCACAGGGTGACGCGCTGGCTCGTGACGCCACTGGATGGTACAGAGCAGATTAAATTTTTTAAAAAAAACATATAGCAGCAGGAGAAGTGAAAAAGAGTCCTAAGGTAGCTCCTAGGTGGTTCCTCCCTCCTCAAATGCCAGATGGAACAAATAGATCTGTATACTTCGCTGAAAGCCATGTAGCAAAGGGGCTGTCTTCAATTCCTCTAGCAACCGATTTCAGAGACATGGTGCCACAAAGGAGAAAGCCCTACACACCACCATCCCTCTGGCTTTAGATGGTGGTGGTATCCTAAGAAGGTCCCTCTCTGATGATCTTAGGGGACAAACAGGATTGTATGGGAGAAGGCGGTTCTTGAGCTATCCCGGTCCTATGCCATATAGGTCTTTAAAAGTCGAATGCAACATCATCGGGATTCAGGTTATAAGATCAATTTTATAAGATGTCAAATTGTAAAAATACGTCAGCAACAAGTAAAATCACATATGCAAGCAAAAACTGCTAAAATCCAATGTAAAAATACTAAAATCACCAGGCAAAATAGAATAAAAACATTCCAAAACTGCAGAGCATGACGTTTCGTTTATCATCCATAAACCTTTTCAAATGCTGATAAAAGCCTGTAGGCAGGAAGATGGTAAGGTTACTCATCGCAGTCCTGCTACTATTTAAAGGATTTTAGCTCGCATTACTACTGACCCAATTAAGACCGGAAATCAAAACTTACAACAGACTTGTTCTTAAGTAACCCCATTATACTGCCCCTAGTGGTGGCTGCAATATGTTGTTGTTGTTGTTCAGTCGTTAAGTCGTGTCCGACCCTTCGTGATCCCATGAACCATATCCCGCCAGGCCTTCCTGTCCTCCACTATCTTCCTGAGTTCGCTCATTTTCATGTTTGTTGCATCGGTGATGCTGTCTAACCATCTCATCCTTGGCCTTCCCCTTCTCCTTTTGCCTTCAATTTTTCCCAGCATCAGAGTCTTCTCCAGAGAGTCCTCTCTTCGCATTAGGTGGCCAAAATATTTGAGTTTCAGCCTTAGTACCTGTCCTTCCAGGGAACAGTCAGGCTTGATTTCATTTAGAATTGACTGATTTGATCTCCTAGCAGTCCAAGGGACTCTCAGGAGTCTTCTCCAGCACCAAAAGCATCTATTCTTCGGCGCTCAGCCTTCCTTATGGTCCAACTCTCGCAACCATACATTGCTACTGGGAACACCATCGCCCTGACTATACGAACTTTTGTTGGCATGGTGATATCTCTGCTTTTTATTATGCTGTCTAAGTTTGCCATAGCTTTCCTTCCAAGGAGTAAGCGTCTTTTAATTTCATGGCTGCTGTCTCCGTCTGCAGTGATCTTGGAACCCAGAAAAGTAAAATCTGTTACTGCTTCCATTTCTGCCCCTTCTATTTGCCAGGAATTGATGGGACCAGATGCCATGATCTTAGTTTTATTAATGTTGAGTTTCAAGCCAATATAGCTGCAATATAGCCATTAGCTGCAATATAGCCATTAATATAGCCAAGCTGCAATATAGCCATTAAAATATCTATTACTCTTTTTTATTTTTTATTTTTATTTATTGCAGGGGTCCAAACCTTATTAATAAAAGACAATTCCTGTTTCCGATTAAGAACCTGAGAGCCATGTTTAAATATCTCTATTGCCTCCAAGCTAAGTCTTGCCCTATAATTGCTCTCATGTCCCAATTTCACAGTATTTTAATCTCATGACCTGAGTCTATCTTATGTTGGGCTAAGGCAGATTTTTCTATTTGACTGAGCCGGCATGCTCGCTCATGCTCCTTCAGTCTAGTGTTAATACAACGTTTTGTGGTGCCTATGTACACTTTACCACAACTGCAAGGCACCCTATAAATTCCTGGTGTATTAAGCGGGGGTCTGGGGTCTTTGGGATTTCTTAAAAGCTGGCCTATTTTATTAGTGGGTTTAAAAATTGGTTTAAAATTGAACTTCCCCATCACCCTGCCAATATTGTCAGTCGTTCCTTTAATAAAGGGCAAGTATACTGGTGGTCTCACCTCCTCATCTGTGCTCTGTTTGACTTCTTTCCCGTTTTGTTTGATCTTACTTTGTTTTTCCCATGCCTTATTAATCTGCAATAAATAAAAATAAAAAATAAAAAATCTGTGGGTGCTGAAACCCAGCAACCAATGCCAAAGTACCTTACCATATCCTGCGGGGAGGGGCCTCCGGAGGTCTCTTCCACGTCGCGCCGTGCCGCCGGGTCCACAGCTGCCTCCATAGGCCTCCACGGGCCTCAGAACGCTTCTCTGAAGCGACCGGAAGTGACTTCTGATTTACCGTAAGTGACTTCTGGTTGTATCAGAAAAGTGTTCTGAGGCCCGGCATGATATGGTAAATGCCTCTGGCTCGGCATCTGTGGATGGTGGAATTTGTGAATGCTAAGACTGAGGATGCCGAGGGGTCACTGCGGGGGGGGGGGAGAGTTTGAGGTGCTTGTCTGGTCCTCATGGGTGTCACAATGGGGTTGTCAGTGCGGCATGCACCAAGTGTCACCCTCAGGGGGTATGATACCAAAATGCCCAAACTGCTGCTCACCGGTGAGAGTGTGAGGCAACTGGGCCCAGAGCAGGGGGGGCCACTGAGCGGAAGTGGTCCAGAGGTGAGCTTTTCACATTAAAAGTAATGTGAAAGCCTGGAAGGTTGGGGGTGACGTGATGGCATCATCACAATGTCATCATCACGTCACCCCGAACTTCTGGGTTGCTGGCTTGGGGTGCCACCCGCCCCTTGCTCCCCCACCCCGGTGTCACCCATGAACAGAATCTACACTGAAAAACAATTCAAAGCATAACAACTACAGACGTGATTGTGAGCAAGAACATGTGGCAAATTAGAACCAGAAACACAGTCTTCATGAATACGGCTCAGTTTGTGCAACTTCTTCGTGAAGCCTATGCAAAGAATTGAGGCGGCTCCCCTTTGGGAGGGAAGGCAGAGCGGTTGGAGGGTGAAGGTTAAAAGACAGCAAGAAGTTGTGCAAGAGTAACCAGCAAGGCAGAGACATTTAGAGACTCAAAGCATTTGGCAGCAATTCAAAAAGAGAGAAAAGAGGGTGGTCCATTGAGCACAGGAAACTGTCTGAGTTTGATTAAACATTTTCTGAAACCTTCTGGGTGCTCGAGAGCCGTGCTAGAAGCTGACAGAGTTAAGCAAAACAAAAATTCAACACAGCCTTCTCAGTTTATTTTGGTGTAGGAGTTTGTATAAATCTTAACGTCGGGAAAAAATTATTTGGGATACCTTCCTCCACATACAAATATGAAAATCTGTGTCAAGAGATATCCAGGGTGATTTTCCATACCAGTTGCAGGCCACATCTGTACTGCAGTGGCCCTCTTGTATGGAATTCAAAAGACATAAAGTACTTGACTTTGGGGCATAAAAATGTATTTGTTTCAGATGGTGTCTAGGTGTAGAAGAGGCTTAGCAGGACTTTGTTTTAGTGCTGGGTAGTGGCTGCACAAAATCTAAAAGAATCATTCAATGACAAGCACTTGAGCATCTGGAGTGTGTTCTGGGGCAAGCTGTGTTGCCATATTGGAGGATGGGGCAAAAAGCGATTCAATGACTGATGGTTTAATCTTTCCACTTTCATGCTCTGATCAGCATTAAACCCAAAGGCGCAGTTCAGACATAACGGGAAACCATGGCTTCTTCTCGCTACGTGAGTGAACCTCTGTAAGCCGTGGGCTCATGCGCTCCCTCCCCTCTACTCCTTTTTTGCACATGAAAGGAGGAGAGGGAACATTTTAAATCACAGTTCTGTGTTACATCAGAGCTTGGTAACTGTGGTTTACTTCAAATGACGGGGAAAAAGAAACCAGGATCAATCCATTGTTTCAGATCCTGATTTGGTGCCTAACTGTGGTTTGCAACAAACCATCATTCCCAAATTCAGACATAACATAGAACTGTGGTTTATTTACATCAAAGTGGAAATAAAACATTTATCTTACCTCCTCTCATGCACCAAAATGGAGGAGAGAGGGGAGCACAAAAGCCCATGGCTTCACTGGCGTCACTGCAGGGGGGCGGAGCTCTAAGTTCCGCCGTGGTCAGACCCTCCGTTACACGGGAGCACGAAGCGCCCCCGCCCCCTTGCCTTTGGAGCCATTCAAGTCGGTGAAAGCAACGACTTGAATGGCTCCAAAAGCGAGGGGGCGAGGGCGCTTCGTGCTCCCGTGTAACGGAGGGTCTGACAGCGGCGGAACTTAAAGCTCCGCACCCCCTGAAAGTGCATGGCTTGCAGAAGCTTGTGGAGGAAACCAGGATTTCACATCATGTCTGACCAGCACCCAAATGTCAGAACAACAGCAGGGATGGAGTGTACCTGAAGACCATCCAATCCAACTGAGTATACACTCACAGTACTCATTTGTGGGGTCTATTCCAAGACCATTTCTTTCACTGCTGGTCCAGAAGATATCACCTGTCCTGCACACCTGTTGCCTAGCCATTGTGCCAATTGGAATCCCATTCCCATGCAACACATTTGCTTTGATACTGTGCATGGGCATCTGTTTGTTTGGGTACATGTTTGCATGAGTGCAACAGGACAGGGGTATGTGTTGGTAAGGACAGGGATGCTGGCAACCACCAAACAGCAACAAAAGATGTGGGACAGGATAATGGCAACAGGGGGTAAGAAAGAGACAAAGAGGACTAGCTAAACTAGAGAGTGGGACTGACACAGCTCACAGCACCTGTTGATACACACAAACATTGCTAACAGATCAAGCATGTCTAATAGAACACAGTCTCTGTGCTCATCCAGATTACAGAGTGTTGCAAAGAGAGCAAAAGGAAATGAAATGCCTGCAGGATCAAGAATATAAATGGTAAAATCAATCCAGATGGCTCAAGCAAATGTGTTATGCCACATGCTAAAGAGGAAGGAAGAGGAGAAACACCCAAGGTCACTAGCCACAATGCTCAACAATCTGTTGGAGTAGTTCTTCTCAAGAAAGAGACCCGTGAGTTACAAGATCCTTGGCATGTGACCCTGGCTGGTCTCTCTAGTTGAAAAGTGTCTTCTTTATTTTGCACTGCCTCACCTCCATCCAATATATCCTCCCACAAAAAAAGATATCAGATTAGTGTGGCACGATCTATTTTTATCATGCTGATCCTATGCTGAATCATATCCCACATGCCATTTTTCTTTTGTCTCTATCATTCTTTTTTAAAATATTTGCTCAGGGGAGGGGACATTCACCAGAGAACTAGCAGGTCTTTTTCTATTCTATGCCTAAGGGGAAGAAGGGCTAGGGGGCAACTTCATTCACACCATGGGGGGTGGGCGGGCTGCTCCTCACCTTTTTGTTAGGATTCCCATCACTTTAAGTTCAATTATTCTTGAGAAAAAAAAGCCATCCCCTCCTCTCCCACCACTCACACACTGGGCTTTGCATTTGAGCAGAATAAGTGACAACAGTTTGCTAATGGAATCGGCCATATCAACAAGAAATAGTCCTCCTCATTCCCTTAACTTTTGCAAGGAAGGAAACCACTTATGCAAATCAAGGTGCAAGTAAATCTTAGATTAGTGCTTTTGGTTTATGTTAATTCCTAGTTACTTCTTGCAAAAGGTAAACCGAACCTGGGCTCATTTTAAAACCTTGAAATTTGTTTGGGTTATTAAGGTTGAGCTTTTCTGAGGCGCTTAAGGTGAAAAATGAAAGATGACATGAACTTAGGAGAGAGAAAATAAGAAAGTCACTGCAGGTCATCGAAGCTGGGGGTGGGTGGGGAACACCAGCTCAGTAGTTGCTCCTGGAATGTCTGAGGGAAAAGCAACTCTTATCATCGCAGCAACAGCAAAGAAAGAAAGCCAACCCACAGAAGGGAGGAGATGAGGAGTACAGCAGGATCCTGCTGAGTGAGAATCGAAGACAGCTTGGAGGAGGGAGGGAGGGAGCGAGCTAGCAAGAGAGCGCACCACACACATGTGTGAGAGAGAGCCTCCTCAAAAGAGATGAGACCCCCCAGATGAAGCAGCCCTTCAGGATACATTCGCACAGGGGGAATTTCAGTAAGTGCAGCTTTTCTCACCCTTGCAGCACAACGATATTAGGAGATGCACTTGATGGAAATTCCCATATGACAGGCACAGGAGTCATGTGTCCTCCTGAGTGCAACGCTTGAGATGCACAGGTGCACCGTGGGCAAGCTGTCCAAACAAATCAAATACAAAAAACAGTTCTGGTATTGCTAGTAAATGCTGTGGGTAGAGGGATTGAAGCTAAATGTGTGAGTAGCTGTAAACCATATTGTTTAAATATTTATTACTGTTTGCAAAGTGCTAGGGGATACGGAGCTTACACTTCAAGCGCAAACGTATTTGCTGGGAAGTGAGGGCCAGTTCCCGTATGGGGGCCCCAGGTGTAGGCCAAACATGTGGCCTGGTGCAGGAATGAATCTCAAGCTCCTGCATGCTCCCCGACTGTGCTTCAAGCCTCAGGCACAACTGCTTCCCAGAGTGGGTCTCACTCATCCACCCCTTTTGTGTGTGGTGTAGATGTTGCATGAGTGGGGCTTAGAACTGGGCACCATGTTCTGCGCACCACAAGAGGAGCAGCCTGGCTTAGCATGTTGTTGAGGACATTGAAAGTCCATCCGACTAAGGGCCAAACTAGATGACTTGCTTGCAGGAGAACTGACACCTTCCTTAAAACTTAAACGCAGCTGCAGTGGAGGGGGGCATTGAATGTGGCCTGTGGTGCAGCGTGTGTTTGTATATTACCTTGTCCCTCACTCTTTTTTCCTGGTTGAAATCCCCTTCCCAGTACTTGTACAGTATTACCTGCTCTCGATCCCCTTGGGGAGGAGCCATAGCTCAGCGGCAGAGTGCCTGCTTTGCAGGAAGATCCCAAAGTAAAAGATCCCAAAGTATGTCCCCCCCCCCGCTGCTTTTAATGAAAGAGCATTGAGAAAACAGATCACAAAAACTCCCACATCACATGTAGTTTGGCCCCAATTTTAACAACTGTCCTAGTGTTCCAATGAAAAAAAAAATCTAGCCCAGCAAATTGGTGCAAGAGAAAATAATGACTTTATGGGCATCAAAGCAATTAGAAGGGCCCATATATGATGGCCCAATTCTATCCCCTGTCAGCCTATGAGGTGCAGCGGAGCTGATGGACACTAGAGCATGGTGCATGCAAAGGTGTGTGAGGGGGTGATCAGACAGCCCGGGAGAGGTAAGTAAAAATCATTTTTACTTACCTCTCTGTAAACTGCCTGGCTGTGAATGAGTCTTCTTGGATCTGTAGCAGCTATTTAGCTGGCTTAAGTCTGAGGAGCCTCAGGGGTCATGTTGGGGCATGAAAAGTGGGATAGGATCTTGGTGTGCACTGCTGCTGCCAAGCTCCTCCCCCTCCCACCCCCGAACTGCCCCAAGTTCAGCCTAGTCCAGGGGTGGCCAACCTTTCACCATTAGGGCCTCTGTGTTCTTAAGAGTTGTGTAGTAGAAGACAGAATCTTGGCAGCTGCAAGTGCTGATGGTGCTGCTAAAGCAGCTGCACCTGCTGAAATGCTCTCACCTAGACAACCATTAAAGGGCCAGGAGCATTCATGTTGAAAGGTTGGCCACCCCTGGCCTAGTCCCTGCTCTGATCCTCCCCCTCCTGCCCTCACTGCCACCTTACCTGCTTACCAGCGGAGATTCTGGGAGACAATCACACACACACACACACACACACACACACACACACACACACACACACACACACACACATGAGAGAGAGAGAGAGAGAGAGAGAGAGAGAGAGAGAGAGAGAGAGAGAGAGAGAGAGAGAGAGAGTTCAACCACTGCCACAGGCCTTGAATAGGATTGGGCTATGAGAACAGGAGATACGTTTTTCAAGGTCTTAGAAACATACTACCAATAATGTGCTGGACAATGGTTCTCCCAAATTCATTGTCACCTCTTCTGAAAAAACACTTCACCTACTTGCAGAGGACTACCGTATTTCTTCGAGTCTAAGGCGCCATCGATTCTAAGGCGCATCTTAATTTCAAGAACACCAGCAGAAAAAAAAAACTATTGATTGCAAGACGCACCTCCTTACTGCTCAGCACCAACTCTCCCCAGCTTGCCTGCCACGGCGATCCGATTTTTACCGCGCCATTTTGCCCCCTCTGCTCAGCGGCGAGCTCTCTCTTCCTGAACCTGAGAGCTCGCCCCAGCATGCCCCGTGCTGCAGCTGACGATCTCCTCACTGCCTTTGAGCAGTGCCTTTGCGGTCCGCCAGAAAATGCAATTTCCTTATTTACTGGGGCTTGGGGGAGCTTCAGGGAGGCCTGCGCGACCCTCTGCAGGCCTCCCCGATCTTTAGTTCAGTGAAAAATGGAAATGGCCGAAAATCCCTGTTTTTCACCAAAACTGAAGATCGGGGAGGCCTGCAGAGGGTCGCACAGGCCTCCCTGAAGCTCCCCTAAGCCCCAGTAAGTAAGGAAATTGCATTTTGGGGGGGCTTTTTGGAGACCTTCGATTCTAAGATGCACCCCATTTTTTGAAATGCTTAATTGGGAAAAAACATGCGTCTTAGAAGAAATACAGTATTATTGAGGAACACGTGGCGGTGGCTTCCATTCCAAGAAGAATATAGGTGCTACTGGACCTAAGAGGTGATTGGTGAAAGGGAAGGGGGGAAGTGACATGGGAAAAAGGCGTATCGGGCCAGGGGGAGAGAGAAAAGGAATCAGGGAAGGAAATATGAAACAGAGGAAAAATTAGCATTAGAAAAGACGAAACATCTGGAACTGGATGAAGAATGATGGATGGCAAGGAAATCTCAGACAAAACAAAAAATAGAAATCAAGAACATACACAGAAAAGACTATACCTTTGTACAACATGCTTGTACATAACTTAAGTTTGATCTGTTTCTAAAATTTAAACAAAAAATACGAAGATGATTCTGGTTTTATTAGAAGGCAATAAGGCATTCCCTCTCTCTAGGTTAGTCAGTAAGTTATTCTAGGGTATTAAGACCTCCTACTGTGGTTTGTTGTTGTTCAGTCGTTACGTCATGTCCGACCCTTCGTGATCCCATGAACCATATCCCGCCAGGCCTTCCTGTCCTCCACTATCTTCCTGAGTTCGCTCATTTTCATGTTCGTTGCATCGGTGATGCTGTCTAACCATCTCATCCTTTGCCTTCCCCTTCTCCTTTTGCCTTCAATCTTTCCCAGCATCAGAGTCTTCTCCAGAGACTCCTCTCTTTGCATTAGGTGGCCAAAATATTTGAGCTTCAGCCTCAGTACCTGTCCTTCCAGGGAACAGTCAGGGTTGATTTCATTTAGGATTGACTGATTTGATTCTCCTAGCAGTCCAAGGGACTCTCAGGAGTCTTCTCCAGCATCACAGTTCGAAAGCATCTATTCTTCGGCGCTCAGCCTTCCTTATGGTCCAACTCTGGCAACCATACATTGCTACTGGGGTTAATGTTACATCTCTACCACACACTCTCTCAGCACAGGGCTTAGGGACTAGACTGCTGCTAAAGAGTAAGAGCTGCAGTGTGCTCCTTTCCTTGACTCCCAGACCCGTTCCCCTCACCATCTTTCCCCTTTGCTGCACATTTTAGACTATACTATGCAAATTAAGAAAACCAATATAAATTTGCATATCTGCGGGGGGGGGGTTTACAGGGGAAATCATGTCTTCCCCTGACATTCCCCAGTCATTTGGGGAAAACATGAGTAGTGAGACAGCTTTGGACTATATAGGGTAAGCTTCCTTCCTGATATCATGCTCACTCTTTTCATATGAGGGAAAAAAGAGGGGGGAGCAGCAGGGGACCAGCTGGCTTCGCTCACAGAATAGCCTCAGAGCGCAGGTCAGGGCTTGTTGTGGCCAAGATTTTGCTTACTGCAGCCTGAACTGGAGGCTGTATAAAACCCAGCCAGCCAGCCAGCATCCTGCTCGCACTTTGTTGTCATACAGCTGACTGAGTGGGGAGTGTGAACATGTTTTGAGGTGGAGAATTATGACAAGGAGGCACATGCAAATCTTTATGGAAATCAATTTTCCATAAAGCAAAAATGCGTCTAGTTGTTGTTTTGGCCTCCTTAGATAGGAACGTCGTCGTCACCGTTGTCTCTGTTTTGCTCCGTCAGTCACTTTCGAAAAGGCTCTCTTAGATCTTGCCAGCCCTGCTGTGAGCTTCACTTGCACGCGATACGCGTTTGTTTGCTTGGGCAAAGTTACATGCGGGGAAGCTGGTGCCTCTTTTAGCGCCGATGACGTTCCCTGTGACAGCATTTCTCCTCCAGGGTCTCCCGTAAATTCCTTACTCGGCTAAAATTAGCTTTTTGTTTTCGCTCCGATCCAGCCTCTAAAGTATCTTTTTGGACGACTTTGTTATTATTCATGCCCAGTTAAGAATAATAATTGAAAGTAACAACATCACCCACCAGGAATCGGGCGGCAGACAGACAAGTGGTTTTGTTGTGTTGTTGTTTGGAGACTTGAAAGCGGAGAGGCACTGTTGCCCGGGGCACGAACGTGCAGGGCCAAACTAGACATGGCTGAGCAGCCGTCCACGTGTCTGCGCCATTTACGTATAAAGTGTGGGGGAGGGAGGAAACCAGCCCCTTTCCCACCCTACCTCGCTGCACTCTGTTGCTTGAAGCAATTTTTCTCTCAGGTTCCAAAGCTGCGAGAAAATTGCTTCGAAATGAATAACAGAGTGGGGGGGGGCAGGGGCGGAAGGAGCGGATTTCACACGCTTCCCGGTGCGCTCCTTTACATGTAAACAATCGACCCCTCCCCCACGAACAGGACAGCAGACACGGGGATCAGTTCCATGCAGCTGCCCCAACCAACCCAGCTAGCTCATTGATTCTACTACCGATTCTAGCCAACCAGGTTTGCGTGGTGTGCAGCAGCTGCTCTTTGAAGTAGGACACAAGAACTGAGTGTGTGAGTGTGCACCATGGAAAACGACGCCTCCTCCTTCGTATCACAGGCAACGCTCTTAAAGAGCCGTCCCAATCTTTCACCTGAAAGAGGCAACCTGGGGCAGATCGAGCCACCAGTTTTTCCTGCAGCGCCTCCTCCCACGAGCTCTCGGCTCGTGAGAAGGAAAGCAAGGAGAAGCCCAGTGCTCGTGGGAGGCGTTGCAGGAAAAACTGGTGGTTTGAGTTAGAGAGGTTTCTCTGGAGGATGGAGCACTTGACAGGGCAGGATGCAGGGATTCTGTGATTGGATCTCCCGACTTTTAAAAACAATTTAAACAAAGGCACAGGCGGGGTGGGGGGAGTACCGTAGGAAGGAGGGTTTTTTTTTTTTTTTACAGTATTTATATACCGCCTTTCTTGGTCATTGGATTTCTCCTCCGACTTTAATCCAAGGCGGTCTACATGGGCAGGCTGTCCTAACCCCCCTTGTTTTTTTTTTTTTTTTACAATATATAAATGTCCAATCTTTCATGAACAGCTACTTTCCAGGTGTTATCCTTTTGCAGCCTGGTTTTTTTCTGCTGGCTGGTGCCTCCCACACTCTACCAACGCAGCTGGGAGCTCATATTTCTCCTCCTCTGCGTGTCTCGAACTTGTCAAGTTCACCAGTCTTCAGGCTTACAAGACGGCAGCTCTCCCAACTGAGCCAGACTCTTCTGTTTTTTAAAATAGTTTTAAAAAACTATTTCACCTACACATCATTTTACCCATTGAAATTGTCCCCCTCTTTGAGTGGTGGTTAGACCTTGCAGGGGATAAAAAAAGGAAGTACTTCTAAATCATGACTGTCTTCCCCCCCTAAGCTAATAGGAAGGGTTTTTTTGGGGGGGGGAGGGGAATTTCAGTTGGAAGTTGGAAGATGGTGTGGAGCAGCAGTGCTGTAACTATGGTGGAGCCTGAGGGGTATGGGCCCGGGGTGCAACATCAAGCCCCCCCCCCGCAATTCTTTCCTTGTTCCAGGGGGTGACACTACCGTTCAAAGAGAAAAAAAAGTGCTTGCAATACCAGTAGGGTTCCTCCCCAAAGAGCAAGGGGTGCAGCTGGAACTGTGGGGGACTTGAGAGGCTGGGGCAGCTGACCCTTTTTGCCTCGTCACCACCTCCGCAACCACTGGTTGGGTTGTGAGCCGCTCTGAGCTGCCAACCACTTGTGTATGCGCACAACGCCGCTTGAAGCCTTGCCCTCAGAAGGGCTAAATGAAGACCCAATCGCCGAGGAAGTCGCAGCTCATCCAGCCGGCTCTGGAGGTAATGCACTGGGATGGGTTGAATACCGGGGGAGTGACACACCAGTGGGGTGGGTGGGTGGGGGGAGTGACGTGCCAGTGAGGGGATGACGCACCGAGCTGGCCGACCCAGCATGGGGTGATGCGCTGGCTCGTGACTCCAATGGCTGTGAGCTACACATGAGGACTCCCCCAGTTTGAATCTTGCCTTTGCTGTGAACTCAATAGGTCGCCTTAGGCAAACCACTGCCTCTCAGCCTCAGGTGCAATATGGGGATATTTATTTACCTACAGGCTTGTTTAGAGTCAACATCAAGATAATACACATGAAGCACTTTGCACACTCAGAGAGCATACAAATGCAAAGTATTATTATTAAGCTTCATAGCAAGAAAGGAGTTGAACCCAAGTCTCTGCAGTCAAATAAATGCCAATGCTCTGTTCACTACTCCACACCCAGAATCTCAGACTGAAAGCTACACATTCTGTAGTTTCAAATGTAGAAGATATATTCTTACAAATAACTCATTATTAGGTAAATAGCTTCTTGTGTGAAGTGATGTGGTGGAGAATCAACATACAACATTAATATTGTCACTAAGAGATGCTAATTATCTCTGTTCATTTCGTATTCCATTATTTGGTGTCTAAGCTTAATGGAATGATTAGAACACTTAGATTTTTCACCAGTTCCATCTCCCCCCCCCATAGTTCACATTTTTTTTTTTAAAAAAGAATGTCTACCATATGCAAAGTGTTCTGGTATTAATATTTCTTCAAAGCACCTGTATACGTTCTGTGTTATATCTATTCTTTGTAGGGGGAAAATGTCCTTGAAAACTATATTGGAATGAATGAAATATGAAGCAGCACTATCACTGCACATGACCTTTTATGCTCACCATTTGGGCTCACCTTGTTGTGCTAAGATTCAGTATGTTGTGATAAAGCATCACATATTAGGAGATATCGTTGTGTAGAATCCATGTGCTCTATAAGATTTATCTCATTAGCTAAAAACTCCTAAAATCTTCAATATGGTGCATGGTGCTTTTATTTTATCATTAATCATTTATATATTTTTAGTGCTTGTGTAAGGTCTCCCTTTGCCAGTGTTGCATGAGTGCGATGGGGAGTGTGCGTAATTCAGTTCCTCTGGGGAGGCTTTCAACCAGCACAATGGACTGTGAGGGAGGGAATGAATACAGCACAGAGCTGTGGCCCTCACCTACCCTGCAGCCTGTGAAAAGGCTTTCCGGATGGATGGAATTGTACACTATATCCGTCCCTTGCTTCTCCCTTCCCCCCCTTCCCACACCACCCAAGCCCTGGAGCAGTGTTACAGGCAACTCAGGGTTGTTACAGGCTGCATGGGCAGAACTAAGGAGATATTTACATTTTTAATGTCAAAAATTTAGAGTTGGTGGTGGGGCTTGAACCTGTTTGGAAACTGTGAGAGGGGCCCTTGAACAATGGAAAGGGACTTCTCTCCCTTAACCCGCTATGTTGTATAATGGTGTATTGGGAATACCAAAGGCAACCATGTTAAACATCTGAGCCCCTTAATAAGAAGCCAAGGACATCCTTTGAAATCAAGGTCTTTAGTTTTATGGGTGAAACATTTAACAATAACAGGAGGATTTACCAAGCTCTCGTCCACCTGCTCTAAATGAATGACGCCATCTAATTCTGAAGAAGACTAACCAGATGCTGTTCTTTAAGAGCTGTGGTGGGCCAGCGGTTTTTAGCCATTCTCCCCTGCTTTGTCCCATGCACGACAGTCCAGTCATCCTGAATTATAGTAATCAAAACACGTTCCCTCTCTGCACATCCAAATCACTTCTTTTTTTTTTAAAGGCGAGAGCAGGCATTTGGACCATCGATCTGTACAAGACAGAGTGGTCTTTGGGTACTGCTTAGTTCCAAGGGGGCTATAAAAGGCAGATGGTCTCATTAGAAACAATTTATGCATATCTATTTCTAAGAGGAGAACGCTGCCAGAGTAGGTCGAGCTGTTTCACCACACAGGAGGAAAATATCACTGCTTCTGAATGTTTCCACTTTGCAACATAATGACCTATCCCAATTAGCTAAGCAACTAATTCCTCAAAATCCTCAAAGGTTAGATGCCATTATTATCATCTGGTCAGTCTCCAGGCAAATGACATTCCTCAAGTCAAGTGCCATATAAGACCATTACATTTTGGAGGGGAAAGCCCCGCCCTTCTTCATGACGCACCCACCTAGGCCATTGTTTCAACTCTTATTTCCAGTCTCTGGGTCAAATGGCTTGTTAGTTAGAAAGGTGAGTCCAACAAATCTAATTGCATAGTAGGCAGTCGTCCGTCCCGTCCCCCCAATTCCTAGACACTGGTTTCCACTGGGAAGTGGGCCTTGATGTCCCAGGATGCTGGGCAGCATTAGGGTTTTGTTCCCGATAACTGGCTGCCAGGTATCTACGCTGTCACAGCATGACACATTTTTCACTTCCTGCCAATTGCTTCTTTCTGTTCTTGACATTGTCCTCTGCCTTCAGAACTCCTCTCTCCACACTCACCATTCCCTACCCATGATGCCCTTCTGCTGACAGCTCCAAGCAGCCTTCTCTTTTCCTGTCACTGGGATGCTGTTAAGTTCAGCTCATCGTGCCTGTCTGATTTCTGGTGGTGTTACTGTTATGGGTCAAAAATGTCTAGGGAGGTGGGTCTTGTCTAAATGACAGCAACCCAAGTACCTTGCAGTTCTCTTGGGTGGCTTTGCTTAAAGCAGGGTATATTTTAACCTGAGGGATGAGAATTTCTTTTTGTTTTCAAGGAGCTGAGGTAGCTTTTATAGGTGACACAGAAGCCGCTTTTAAAATGTAATGTGTCTCTATGATAAAGAATGACAATACTAACAAGTAATTCCTTGCTTCCAGTCTCCTCCTTCCTCTTTTCTTTTTCGATGGGGAGAAGCAGAAGCGTAACAAGGGTGGAGCGGAGGCAAGTAGTTCTGCAAGACTCCGTTACACTGGAGTCAGCGGCCCCTCCCCCTTGCTGTTAGAGCCATTCTGGCAGCAAAAGCAATACGCAGGACACTCCCCTGTTGCTGCTGGAATGGCTCCAACAGCAAGGGGGAGGGGCCACTGACTCCAGTGTAACGGAGTCTTGCAGAACTACTTGCCTCCACTCCACCCTTGTTTCACCTCTGGGGAGAAGCCACACCCCTACGTTTAGAGCCAGATGCTCCATTTACAGCAATGAAGGTTAATGTGTCAGTTATTCTAGCTGGCCCAATGTGCAATTTCTCTACATTCAATTTGGGTACACTCGATTTGGTTGCCCTTGTGGGAGAAAGGCGGGGTATAAATTCTATAAATAAATAAATAAATAAATAAATAAAATTGATGGGTACAATTTGGGTACATTGAAATGCACTGCATGTGAGATGAGATGAAAGTTCTGTCTATATCTGAGAAGAGCCATTCACGTATGTAACTAATCACTTGATGCTGCAGTCATCTAGTGGAGATCAACATGCATGTGTGAACTAGCCCTGAGACTCTTGCATATGAGGAACAACAACATTCCAGTAGTTCACATAAGTGTCAGGTGTCTGGACAGAGACAGTTATGAACACACTCTTGGTATGTACAAGGGCATTTTCCCCCACCTTGTGGATTTGTTGTTCAGTCGTTAAGTCGTGTCCGACCCTTCGTGATCCCATGAACCATATCCCGCCAGGCCTTCCTGTCCTCCACTATCTTCCGGAGTTCGCTCATTTTCATGTTCGTTGTTTTCTTCTAGCTGTGTCACACAGTGCCAAAATAATGCCTGGGTCGCATCCAAGGACAGGCCAGAGGGCAGACTTTACACAAGGCTCAAGGCTGGCTTTTCCCTGCCCAAGCTGAAAAGGCTGAGTAGTGGATGGTCATTCCCAATTAGCTGCCTCTTCCTCAGCTCCTTGCACTTACCATTGGCTCCCTCTTCCTAGGACAGTTGTTGTTGTTGTTGTTGTTGTTCAGTCATGTCCGACCCTTCGTGATCCCATGAACCATATCCCGCCAGGCCTTCCTGTCCTCCACTATCTTCCTGAGTTCACTCATTTTCATGTTTGTTGCATCGGTGATGCTGTCTAACCATCTCATCCTTTGCCTTCCCCTTCTCCTTTTGCCTTCAATCTTTCCCAGCATCAGTCTTCTCCAGAGAGTCTTCTCTTCACATTAGGTGGCCAAAATATTTGAGCTTCAGCCTCAGTACCTGTCCTTCCAGGGAACAGTCAGGCTTGATTTCATTTAGGATTGACTGATTTGATCTCCTAGCAGTCCAAGGGACTCTCAGGAGTCTTCTCCAGCACCACAGTTTGAAAGCATCTATTCTTCGGCGCTCAGCCTTCCTTATGGTCCAACTCTGGCAACCATACATTGCTACTGGGAACACCATCGCCCTGACTATATGAACTTTTGTTGGCATGGTGATATCTCTGCTTTTTATTATGCTATCTTACAGCCCATTCCAACCCAACTCCTCTCCAAGTCAGGCATAAGTGTGGCCTAAGTGCAGCCTAAGTTAGGCAGAAGTTATGCCTGAGGTAGGTCAGAGTTATGCCTGAGTTAGGCAGGCTGCAGTTTCTGTGGCCCAGCACCACCCCAGGATCCAGGCAACACTTACCTCCCAGGCAGGCAGGCTCTTCTCCAGGCTCCATGTCTGGCTCAGGCATGTGCAGGCCTCTGTCTGCATGTGTCAGCGTCCATCCATGGCAGCTTACACAGGGTCTGTCGCAGCCCGGTCGCAAAGGGGCTGACCGCAGGCAGGGGGGTTGCACCAGTCATGTGGTGGGCGCAGAGCAGGTGACAGGTGAGCGAGGTGCCTGAGCCCAGCCGCCACAGGGCACCCTGTGCATCAGCCACCTGCTGCAGGGGAGAGTGGTCGTCCCCTCCCTCCTGCAGAAGGCGATGCCACCCCCAAGCCACGTTGAGGCTGCACTGGGGGGTGAGCGGGGGAGGGAAGGGAAGGGGAGGGGGGTAGGAACGTCACACACAAGGGGGGTCTCATGAGGACTGGAACTGCCTCTGACATGACTCGCCCGTGCGCTGCCTGAAGCCCTGGGCCTCCAAGGCCGGGGCAATGCCCACAAAGAAGGCATCCCGGCGTGCCTGCTGCTCTGTGTCCCGGCCAAGACCAAGAGATGCCTTGGGCTTGTCTGCTGCGAGCGTGAAGGGCTCACACAGCTCATCACACCCCCAGATGGGGCGACGACGGCGCCTCACGGCAGGTGCTCTAGCAGGGTGGGGGGTGGCCAGCAGCCATCATCAGGGAGTGGGAGGAGAGGCAGACACACAGGCAGGCAGACAGGGGGTGCTGGGGAGGGGCATGGGTGGGTCAGAGACAGACAGATAGACAACAAGGCTGGTGGGAGACAGATTCCGAGAGAGGGGTCTGCAGAGACCGATAGGGACACAGGGGGCGCTCCGCAGATGAAGGTGATGCATAAACAGGCGCCTCTTATGCAGACAGACTTTGGGTGGAAGTGGCTGCATTACGAGCGGACCTTCAACGGAGGCGCCTGCATTACGGGCGGACCGTCGACGGAAGCGCCTTCATTACGGGCAGACCTTCGATGGAGGCGCCTGCATTACAGGCGGACCTTCGACGGAGGCGCCTGCATTACGGGCGGACGCCCTGGCTGTCACTGTTTGCCTGCCTGAGAGGCCCCCAAACTCCCCCCTCCCCTCTGTGCCATGGGGGTCGCGCAGCGCCCCTGCTGGGTTCTCCCAGGGAAGGCCGTGGCAGGCCCTGGATGGGACTCATGTAGGGGCTTCGGTGCTGGGGGCTGTCTGTGTGTGTGTGGGGCAATGCTTGTGTAAACATTGGGCACATATGTTTCACTGGGGCTCTGCCCAAGGGGCATCTTTATTGTTCTGGAACGTTAGCAGAGATGGCCAGGTGAGGCTGCCAGGGGTAGTCACAGCAGCCAATCAGAAAGCAGCAGCAGCAGCACACCTGCCCCATGGACCTGGAGATGCAGGCTCTTCCCCTGTGGAACCACAGCCTGCTCCATAGAAAGGGGAGGGGCAGCAAGAATGACAGCCAGGGAGGTGGAGCAGCAGCAGCGCCGGCAGCTGAGGAGGGTTGCAGGGCTGGCTCCCTGACCTCTGGCAGCATCGAGGCAGACAACAGTGGGGCAACCAGACTGCAGGCCCAGGGGTGCTCCCAGGAAGGTAGGTGATAGTGGACGTTCCTGGGGAGACAAAAAAACAAGGGGGAGTTACATGTCAGCTGGTATGTGGAAGCAGTCACCATTGACGACAAGCCAGTGTGTCTGTTGCAAAAGCCTGCAGGGAGAGAAATAAAACACAGCTGATAGGTGTGACACACATAGCATGGTCTGAGCTGCAGGGGCGTTAGCTGACTGGGGGCCGGGGGGCGGTGGGCCCCAGGGCGTAAGGGCGGAAGGCTGTCCAGGGGGGCGGGAGGCTCCGGAAAAAAGCGGGAAAAATTTGAATTTTTCCCGCTTTTTTTCGGCGATTTTCGGCGATTTTTTAAAGGATTTTTAAAGTGTGTATGCTTTTACCTGGACTTTAGTGAAATTGGACGGCTCCCACGACGATTTCAAGCCTTCTCCCGGGGGCGCAGCGTCTCCGTTCAGCCGCTCACTTGGTGCGGCACTTGCTGCGCCCCCAGAAGCAATCTCCGTAGTTTGCGCATGCGCAAAACCATGGAGTCTCCAGGGACGTTCTGGGCATGCGCAAACTACTTCCTGGAGCGTCCCTGGAGACTCCGTGGTTTTGCGCATGCGCAAACTACGGAGATTGCTTCTGGGGGCGCAGCAAGTGCCGCACCAAGTGAGCGGCTGAACGGAGACGCTGCGCCCCCGGGAGAAGGCTTGAAATCGTCGTGGGAGCCGTCCAATTTCACTAAAGTCCAGGTAAAAGCATACACACTTTAAAAATCCTTTAAAAAATCGCCGAAAATCGCCGAAAATCGGCAAAAAAAGCGGGTAAAACTAATTAGCATAAATTATGCTAATTAGTTTTGGGGGCGTCGAGGATGCCGCCCCCCCTGCCAGATCGGCTGGCTCCGCCACTGCTGAGCTGCTTACCTGGGTGTAAGGAGAGCATGATCCTGTAAGGGGAAAGGGTCAAAGAGAGAGACAACAACACAACTTGGGGGTCACAACCATGGCAAACCTAGCAATACTGACCTGTCAGTAGACCCTGTGGAGAAAAGGGGGGGGAACAGCTGGTGTCTACATAAGGCTAACTGTTCCACACTTGTGGCATTGTCTGCTCTCATGACTACAGGCAGCAATCAGACACAACAGTAGTAAAGAGGCATGTATCCTATATATCATAGCAGGCAAAGCAGGCAGCTATGAGACAACACATTGGTAGAGAGGCATGTCATGGCAGGCTATGCAGGCAGCTATGAGACAAGACATTGGTAGAGAGGCATATCATGGCAGGCTATGCAGACAGCTATGAGACAACACATTGGTAGAGAGGCATGTCATGGCAGGCTATGCAGACAGCTATGAGACAACACATTGGTAAAGAGGCATGTATCCTTCCTATATTTCTAAATGCAAAGAGGCAGCAGTCAGACCACATGTCAGCACAAACCCTGCTCTTACTTGCTCTTACCTGCTGGTGTTGTTGCCTGTGGGGGGGGGGAAGAGGGGCTGGGAGAAAGACATGGGTTAGCAAACACTTGCATGGAGGCAGCTGCCCAGGCACAGCTGTAAACAGGTTGGCCACAGCCAGAACAGCCCTCTCTGCCCTAGAGGGAAGCAGAGAGGAGAAGAGAGAAGTGGGGTGTTTGTGAATTTTGCCCTCCACCGACAAAGTCCCACTTTGTGGCTGTGAGGGACAGAACCCCACGCCACGTGCTCAGAGAGAGAGTGACTGGAGGTCTGGGGCTGGGCTTTTGTGGGAATGAGGCTGGGTGGGGCTGGGTGCTGATAGGCTCCCTATCTTAGGCATAACTCTGTCGGTTTCCAGACCTAGCAGGCCCAACTCCGTCCTAACTCTGACCTAACTCAGGAGTAGGGTGTTAGAAATTTTCAGGAGAGGGCTGGCTTAGGTAAGGTAAAATGGCTCCTATGGGTCTCCTCGAATTTGGGTCCACCTTTTTGGTCGACCTAAAATTTGTGTCAGCATTTGTGTTGGAGGGGGCGTGTCTGTGCTTGCCAGAGTCTGGAATCCAACGTTAATTGGTTGCCGCCCCCGTTACACCCACGGTCCGCCCATGTTCCGCCCACTTTTAGGTCAACTTTAGGTCTGACTTGTGCTGCTTAGCCCTTGGGTTGGAATGGGCTGTTCTTAGTCTGTTGGTCCTAACTTCGACCTAACTTTGACCTAGCTTTGCCCTAAATGGTTGCATTCCAGTCCTAACTTCGACCTAAACGACTTAGGCTGACTTTAGGTCTGACTTGGGCTGCTTAGCACTTGGGTTGGAATGGGCTGTAAATTTGCCATAGCTTTCCTTCCAAGGAGTAAGCGTCTTTTAATATCATGGCTGCTGTCTCCGTCTGCAGTGATCTTGGAACCCAAAAAAGTAAAATCTGTTACTGCTTCCATTTCTGCCCCTTCTGTTTGCCAGGAATTGATGGGACCAGATGCCATGATCTTAGTTTTATTAATGTTGAGTTTCAAGCCAACTTTTGCACTCTCCTCTTTCACTCTCATCAAGAGGCTCTTTAGTTCTTCTTCACTTTCTGCCATTAGGGTGGTATCGTCTGCATATCTGAGGTTGTTGATATTTCTCCCGGCAATCTTGATTCCGGCTTGCGATTCATTCAGCCCTGCATTTCTCATAATGTACTCTGCATATAAGTTAAATAAGCAGGGTGACAATATACAGCCTTGCCGTACTCCCTTCCCAATTTTGAACCAATCGGTTGTTCCATGGCTGGTTCGAACTGTTGCATACAGGTTTCTCAGGAGACAGGTAAGGTGGTCTGGTACCCCCATCTCTTTAAGAATTTGCCACAGTTTGTTGTGATCCACACAATCAAAGGCTTTTGCGTAGTCAAAGAAATCAAGGAAAACAACAGAATGGGGAGGACTAGAGATCTCTTCAAGAAAATCAGAGATATCAAGGGAACGTTTTGTGCAAAGATGGGCATGATGAAGGACAAAAAAGGCAGGGACCTAACAGAAGCAGAAGAGATTAAGAAGAGATGGCAAGAATACACAGAAGAACTATACAAGAAAGAACTTAATGTTCCTGATGACTACGCTGGTGTGGTCACTGATCCAGAGCCGGACATCCTAGAGAGTGAAGTCAAGTGGGCCTTAGGTAGCATTACTAACAACAAAGCTAGCGGAGATGATAATATCCCAGCTGAGCTACTTAAAATCCTAAATGATGATGCTGTGAAAGTGCTGCACTCAATATGCCAACAAATTTGGAAAACTCAGCAGTGGCCAAAGGATTGGAAAAGGTCAGTTTATGTTCCAATTCCAAAGAAGGGCAATGCCAAAGAGTGTTCAAACTACTGCACAATTGCACTCATTTCACATGCTAGCAAGGTTATGCTCAAAATCCTACAAGCTGGGCTTCAGCAGTACGTGAACCGAGAACTACCGGAAGTACAAGCTGGGTTTCGAAGAGGCAGAGGAACTAGAGATTAAATTGCCAACATGCGCTGGATCATGGAGAAAGCACAAGAGTTCCAAAAAAAATCTACTTCTGCTTCATTGACCTTGTGGATACAGTAGTTTAAACTCAGCATTGTCCAGCAACCATTACAAGAAAAATTTGGACGTGGAATCTCCTATATCAGGGCAGTTGAGCATTATCTGGTTTGCTGGAAAACTGACTTGCTCAAAGGCTGCCTCTTCCTGCCTGCTCCCTCTCCACAGGTCCATTGCATACTCTTACTTGGAGAAATTCTACTGTTATTGTCTAGAACCTGCCATCTGCTGCTGCTCATAGTCCTTGCTGCTTCTGGTGCTTGGTGCCTGTCTTGTAACAGGAGCGCTTCTCCTGTGGCAGCACCAGAAAAAAAAAATTGGAGGAGGCGGTGGGCTGGTGGGTAAAGTAGATTCTGAGGGGCTGAGCTGTGTTTCACCTACTAAACCTTCTCAAATGGAAGCATTTCTATTTCATCTCAATGCTTAGCCCTAAACAAATTTACTCAGAAGTATGTTACACTGGATTCAATACATTTTACATTCAAGTAACGTTTGGAATTGCAGTAAAATAGATTCTGTTTCACCTGCTGGAAAGGGGCAGATCTCAGATCTCAGTTATAGCCTTGGCAGCAGCTGAGATGTTTCCTTCCACTTCTTCACTGTTCCCACAACTGTCCTATCCATGCAATTACTTGAAGTGGGCTGTGTAGGGTAGTAAATGTTACCAAATGTTACCTACCCCCACTGCTTGCTTGCTTGCCCGTCCATTCACCAGGTTGTTGCTCAGCCAGTGCTGCTGAGAAGAGGAGGTGCTCTAGCCCCCCAGCATGCTCCCCCCTCCTCTATTTCCTCTTCCTCACCCTCTTCTGACTCTTTTTGAAATTCAGTGAGGGAGGAGGAGTGGCTATTTGGCTACCTGATGGTGGTAAGGGGATGGGGATCAAGGAACAGGGGGCGAGGGGTGGTATTTGGCACCTCACTTCAGGTGCCAAAATATATTGGGCTGTTCCTGCTGTTGCCTCAAACTCTTTTCTCCCTCATTCATCAGGCAGGTTGTACCAAGTAGCTTGGAGGAAGTGGCTTGGCTCCTTTGCTGAGAGACCACTTAGTAACTTATGCCTGAATCCATGCAGTGCCTGGAGGAAGCGAGGCAGAATGTTCCAGGTCATTTATCAACAAAGGGGCTGAAGCACTTGTTCAGAAACTGTTTAATATATTCTGCATGAGTCCTAAATATTGCCAGCAGCCAAGACAAATAGCATGGTTGGGATTTGATCTCTGCCAGGGATGTCCACTGGCTGGGCAGGGCAAAGAATGTGCACAAGGCAGGTTTGGGGATGGGGAGGTTTGTACTTTTTTCCTGTGGCACCATCCTCTCTCTTTTGGTTTTGGTCCAAGAGGGCTGTTTTTGTGACTTTTTTTCTATCACAGCTGCTTTCCCTCTTTACATGTGCCGCAGTACTTCCTGATTAGTCTGTTCAAGGACAAACTGCCCAGCTTCAGATATCTCTTTTTCTTGCTGCCCCAAATAGCTCCTTAAATCAAGGGAAACTCCCATTAAGTTCAATGACTTTTAGGTTAGTATTATGTAATCTACACAGAATATGCACAACTTCCTGTTACTTAATTTATTAATACCTTTGTGTTCACAGTGTATATTCTCTGGCATGTGATTTTGGGATGGTACTGCTGTCAGTGAGCTTTATATATTGCCTGCCTAGGCTCTCAAGAAAATGAGTGCATTGAATGATTACTAATAGTGGTCAGAATAAATTCTCAAAATGTTCAGCAGCAATATGTGATGTGCCTGTGGTACAATTTGTGCTGCAGAGCCACCCTTACAGTTGCTGCACGCAGTCCAGTCTTGGGATGGCCTTGGGCAATTCACGATCTCTCAGTTTAATCTATCTTCCAGGGTTGTTGTATAGCTCAAACGGAATAACTCCCTGTATGCCACCCTGGGCTCCTTGGACCGAAGTTGGGATACAAATATGATGAGATTGAGAGATATCTTGGAATACAGAAGTGTTTAGAGTTTCAACTGGTACAATGAAGGGATCGAATGTTTCAGGTCCTCAAGGGAGGCGAAAAGTAGAGATTCAACACTTGCATGCTGCATGAGTGTCCATTTGGGGACTGAAATGGTCCATAAGAATGATGCTGCTCCTCAAGAAATTCTGGAACTGGGCACAGGGAGCGGTTTGCTAGATACCATGCTCCCCCTTTCCTGTGCAGTCAGAAAAATTCATGGGTGATTTACAGCAACCAGAAATGTTTACATTTATGCAAAGTGCTGAGCAAAGTACAAGAGGATAAAACCCTATTTTTGTTGTTGAATGTGAAAACCGACCCCTGACTAAATTAAAAACAGCACTCCTTTCACAAAGTGACACGCAATCAAAGGTAAAAACAGGTAGAGAAGCCAGCACCTGTCATGTGTGCTGATCTTTACAACTCGTGAGTTCAACACTAATGAGTTATGGGCAGGCCCACGAAAACATAATGTGTAAATTAGGAATTTAATGATGTGTAAGATTAAAAGCTGTGTGGGGCTGCATGTATTTAAGGCTGCCATCTTGTGTTCAAAGAGGAATTACTTGATCGCACTACATCCCTTTCACTCATCTTAAAAGGATTCTGTTATGCCCATTAGAAAGGGCACCAGAATTCTTGAGGCTGCCAGTGCCAGCTGACAGCACATGCCACTAGCAGCTTTCTCTGCAGTTCTGTGAGGAAATGCCAGGTGGGATTTATTCTGATTTCACCCAGAGTTGAAAGAACAAATGGCCCTAGGTGAGATTTTCCCCATGCAAAGTATGCCCTTAGGAAAGTGCAGATTTTTTTTTGTACAAAACATGATTTTGCCTTTTGTTTTTCTTGTGGCTGCATTCACACTCACAAAGCTGAACTTTAGAAGATATTATTTTTGCACACAGCCTTTAGGAATCAGTCACCACCTATTTTCTTTCCTTTTCTTATTGGAAAGTTACTACGAATCTCAGTTCTTGCGTATCAATATTCGAAAGCACTTCTGCTCACCAAAGTGAAATAGGAATAGGGTTGAGTTCAGGAATGCTGTAGTTATTGAATATCTAGTCTCAGTGTTGGCAGTTTGAACAATGCAGTGGGTCTTTCCAATGTTATGACTCCGTGCACATGTCTAGTCTAGTGCACATATGTGCGTCAAAATCATTCCTCAGTTTACTACCAGTGTACTACCAGTTTACTAAGCGAAGCTAGAGCAAATTAAAGGTTCCAAGCAGTGTTGGTGAGTCAGTGTGATGGAGTGGTTAGAGTGCTGGATGAGGATGAATAGGGAGACATGGGTTCAAATCTCTACTCAGCCTTGGAACTCAGTAGTGACCTTGCGCCAATCACTATCTTTCAGGCTAAACTATCTCACAGGGGAAGGGGAGAGTCTGCATACATGAGCTCCTTGGAGCAGTGATTTTCAACCACTGTGCTGGGACACATCGGTGTGCCGCAAATAGTCTGTATATGAGGTGTGCCGTGGGAGTTTGGAGGAAGGGCCATTGGGAGATGTGAGCCCCCAGCCAGCAGTGAAGTGTGGTTTGTCAATTGTTAAAAACTGGTGTGCCTTGACAATTTTAGCACCTTCTTAGTGTGCCCTGAGATGAAAAAAGTTGAAAATCGCTGCCTTGGAGGGAGGGTGAGCTATATGAGTAGTTATATTCTTTGGGACAGCTATTTGTTTAGTGGCCATTTTCCATTGCCTCCTCTGTACCCCATGAAGAGAACTCACAATTTCTTACTTCTCTGAACACCATATGAGAAGCATTGCAAGATTGTCTTATTTGGGCTCGCTGGGGGCAAGCAGGTAATGAGGATGGGTGGGTCTTGTTTACACATTACTGTATATTTCAAAATCTCTTTTAAGGTATCTCTACATGCCCTGAACTCTTAGAATTTGATGGGCTAAAACTCTAAAATAATTAGATAAGGAATTTTCAACTATTCACTGTGTAATTTGGTGACATCATTAACCGCGCAATCCTGTGTAGGTGGTGCGCAGGGGCAACATGTGCTGCCCCAGTGCAGGGTGTCATAAACATGCCGTAAAGCGTGTTTCTGACACCCGGTGAGTAAGGACTGTTGGCGCAGCGGCCAGCGGCTCTTACCCAGCCCTTCCCTGCGCCCACCGGAGCGGGTAAGCCCTACACCAGTCAGGGAAGGGGCGGGGGGAAGGCAGACCAGGCAGTGAGGGAGGGCGGCTATTGGCTTCCCGGGGCCTGGAGGGGGCGGGGATACCAGGGGCCAAGATCCCCAGTATCCTGAGCTCTCTCCAGGCCCCAGGTACACCAGCACGAGTGGCACGAATGTACATGAGCTCTGGAACCCTCGTACATTCGAGTAAGCCCATTGGGCCTACCGCCGCTTACATGGGGGGTGGGAGGGGACGATCATCCCCTTCTCCCGAGTTGTTAGGGCAGCCTGGGAACTTGATAGGATGTGGCAGTTGGCTCTTTAGGCCGGTCGCCGCAGGCTACACAGGATTGGACTGCCCGTCACTTCAGCAATTGGGAAAATCAATGCCATTCTGGATCATTCATGCTGGGAGCCGACCGCCTTTTCGATCTTCAGGGGAGCGTGGGCGGGGCATGCTAGACAGCGGGGCGGGGCATGCATCGGTCATTATTATTAATTAATTAATAATTTAATTTATTGTGTGGCCCCCGGGTTTCATGGCGAAGTTCGCATGCGGCCCTCGATGTACGAAACGTCGGACCACCCTGAGCTATGTACACTGATGAGATTTTTTTTTAACCAACAGAAAGTAGTTAGCACTAGTACTCACCAAAATATGGCACTAGCCCCAGTCCAGTACAAATCTGATGGAAGGAAGAAAACCTTGACATATAGGAGAAAAGCCTGTTTGCTTCTTTTTCCTAATACCTTAATCGCAATCACTCTCCAATATCCCTTACCAATTGAGTGGTAACACTGACTCAACTCCTGCTTGTCTAGTCAACAGCACTGCTAATAGACTTTTTTTTTTTTTTGTAAAAACAAAACATTCTTGAACAGTGTCAAAAAAAGTTTCAGAGTTACTTCAGAGGAGTTGGGGGGTGTGTCATGGGCACTATCAATTTGGCTCCCACAACAAGTCACAACAACAGACACGTGTAGTGCAGTCTGGGCTGTGTGTCTGAAGGCTTGTTTTGGTTTTTCCAGGGCACTATGGAAACCTGTAAACATGGATTGTTTAGAAACTATGGTGGAATACAAACGATAAGTGTTTGCATATGTGCCATGTCTGCTCCATATTGGAGCCTTCAAATGCTAATCTTCTAGAAGTCACACGGTTTGTTAAGGGTGATGGCATTTGGTGACTTAGACTAACTTCTCACCTACTTGGTAGACCTACGGTGCAATCCAGCGCAACTAGCATAAAGCAGGGCCCTTAATGAAATCCACAAGCCCTACTCCCAGATTCCCTCCAACTCAGTTTGAGTGAAATCATGGCCCACTTGTAGCCTTCTAAAACAGTAACTAACGGGATTGTTATTAAAAGATGCCTGGTCCCCCATAAGTCAATCACCAGGAGATACACACATGGTTGAATTCTTAACATAACACACACACCCCTTCCATTTAGTAAAAGAGACGCCACAGAAAAGAATTCTAGTTTACCCTTCTCGTAACATTTTTTTTAATATTATTTTTAATGTGTAGGGTTTTTTTTTTTTTAATGGACCTGCAGTCTGAAGTGGTAGATGCAAGATGCAGGTTTCTCAGGTCAGTGAGAACCATACTTGGGTTGGAGGACATATTGGTTTACTGTAGTTCAATATTTCGTGTTTCATTTTACATTTAACTGTTTTAAACATGCTGTCAGCTGCCCATCGATCTTGACACTATGAATCAATAGAAGTAGTTTTATACAGTTCTGCACCTGAAGCAAAAAGTAAAAATTACCCCTTCCCCCTCTGGATGGGAGCTCAATTTTTATAATGACACACAGGGACTGAAGGTGGGAAAATGGCTCCCTTCCTGAAATTGCTGCCTGAAGCAACTGTTTCATGTAAATTCTTGGTAATGCCAGCCCTGTGAAGAACAATAACAACAACAACAACAACTAACATCATATGGCTTACAGTTGTCTTTTGTATTTTAACAGGCTGATGAAAAATAGCTGAGGTTTTTCATTGAAGGCTTAGAAATTCTCCTTCCCTCTATCTGTAATATTTTCACTGTTTCATAAGACTCTTTAAGAGGGAGAGATGCGATTATATGAAGGCATTGATAACGTTCTACTCTGCTACAATTAACAGAGAAAACCTGCAGAGAATTGAGGTGGTAAGGTTAATAAATTTAATTACATTCTCAGACAAGAGCCAAAACTCATTTTGTGTTTGAGTTTGGCAACAGGAACACCAAAACCCCATAGTTGCTGTTTATAGACATCTATCAAACAATCTGCAAATTCTGTTCCATCATGAAAATGTGAAGAAACTCAATAGGGACTTAAGGGCCCAATCTTATCCAATTTTCCTGTGCTGATGGATTTTTTTTTTAACTTACCTCTGAGTAAGCATCCTGAAATGCCCCAGTTCCTCCCCCTTCCTGTTTTGCCAGCCATCCCTGCCCCCCCCACTCACTGGCACCAGCAGAAGGTGGTCTCTCTGTTGGCCTGTGCCCGCGGCTGCCACCCACTGTGTTGGTGGCCTCATGGTGCTCGCCAGGGGAATGTCACTTCTGCCAGCATCCTCTCACTTCAAGTTCTGCTGGCAGAACGGATTGGGCCGAATTGTTCTTTGCAGCTGTACGGCCAACTGCTTTAGACAACTTAAGACATAAACAACAGTTAAGGTGACATGTTTTTATTGGATAAATGGCTGCTTGGAACAGAACATGCAAGTTTTTGATTTACACAAGTCTCTTCATCAGTTAGAATGGAAACGAAGCTGATTTTCAGCTGTAGGTGTCAGAAAGCTACTTGCAAATATATTTAGGTTTGTCACTTGTAGGTAGCGGCTGAATCACAATACATTTAACACATCAAAGAAGTATTTCATAGAACACATTAATCAGCAGCAAGGTTACAAGCCGTCCTGCTCCTCAAGCTATGATGCTTGGAAGTTTTCCAGGGTGCTAAATTTCCCTGAAACTGGAAATACGGACATTGCACAATTTCCTTTTCATGAGTTGTCAGTAGCATGATGACTATGTTCAATCTAAGCTGTGGCCCAGGAATGCTAAAGGTCTTCAAGTGCAGGGAGTAGGATGGCCATGCTCCCGGTTAAACAACCTCTACTGGGGTTTAGCCAGAACTTGTCTACCCCATAAAGTAGCGAGAGCATGATTGGGAATCAATCCCTTCCCATTAGGACAACTGCCATTATTTTCACTAGTTCAGTCCCTCCCATATAGTGATGCAATGTCTAAACACAACCTACACAGCTCAAGGCTGAAATACACCTTTCCGCTTGCACTTGGCAGACAGTGCAAGCAGGGCCTGGCAAGTGCATAGGATCCTTGTGCCAAAAAGAGTCATTCTTCAAACCAGCCCGGCTCATAGCACATCATTCTCATATCTGGATATTAATTTATGGGCTCACTTGTATACAAAAGCTCCACTGTCTCCATAAGTTATAGAAGCAATCATCCAAGGAAGCATCCGAAACACCTAAAGTCAATTCTGGTGTCATAATTTCCTACTCTAACCTGAGATGCCAAATCATGGCTCTTTTAGATGAGAAGCAGGTGTGTGAAAGGGCTCTCCCCTTTCAGAATGGCAGACTTTATTCCCCTATAAAACAAATTTATGTTGGGAAATAATAGGTGGCTAGCCTGGTACTATAATATAAGGATCCAGTCTCAGGTGCCAAGCACAGTTTACTACCAAAAAAGAAAAAAAGAAAAAAAATCATTCAGAATTGGAGGAAGGAAGAGCCATTCACCACCCCAATCTAAACATGTGACATAGAAATAAGTCATCCCAACAGAACTTCCTTCTGCATATTGTACTCAGGATCAGGGTGCCAAGCTTCTCAGCATGGGCACTGCATCTGGATGAGTAAGATTCATATATAAGAAGAAATACAACCAGTAGCATCTTAAAAATACTTCCCCCAGTGGAGATGATACCAATGAAAATTTTAATTAAATCGAGAGAGTTATTACAAGAAAAGCGTGGAATTATTACCCTAGGCATACCTGTCAAGACGGCTTTAATGGGAGGGACACTTCAGTTTTGGTGGTGGTGGTTGTTTTTTAAGCTGTCTTTTATTCTTTGGTTAAATTGATGTCGTCCTGTGTACTCGTATATTCCAGCCTTCTCAGCACTTGGGGTGTTGCTTGTCAAGCACTGTGCAATTTCCATTTTTTTCTGTGCTCCTAACACCTGTAAGCTTTTTTTGGTTCATGCCAGTCGCCACAAGTACTGTATGCACAACATGCAGGGACAAGAACGAAACCAGAGCACTCCTGCACTCTTTTAGTGGGGTGCCTCTGGAAAGCAGGCCATGGTGACGGTGTTTTCTTCTAGCTGTGTCACATAGTGCCAAAATAGTGCCTGGGTCACATCCAAGGACAGGCCAGAGGGCAGACTTTACACAAGGCTCAAGGCTGGCTTTTCCCTGCCCAAGCTGAAAAGGCTGAGTAGTGGATGGTCATTCCCAATTAGCTGCTTCTTCCTCAGCTCCTTGCACTTACCATTGGCTCCCTCTTCCTAGGACAGTTGTTGTTGTTGTTCAGTCATGTCCGACCCTTCGTGATCCCATGAACCATATCCTGCCAGGCCTTCCTGTCCTCCACTATCTTCCTGAGTTCACTCATTTTCATGTTCGTTGCATCGGTGATGCTGTCTAACCATCTCATCCTTTGCCTTCCCCTTCTCCTTTTGCCTTCAATCTTTCCCAGCATCAGTCTTCTCCAGAGAGTCTTCTCTTCACATTAGGTGGCCAAAATATTTGAGCTTCAGCCTCAGTACCTGTCCTTCCAGGGAGCAGTCAGGCTTGATTTCATTTAGGATTGACTGATTTGATCTCCTAGCAGTCCAAGGGATTCTCAGGAGTCTTCTCCAGCACCACAGTTCGAAAGCATCTATTCTTCGGCGCTCAGCCTTCCTTATGGTCCAACTCTGGCAACCATACATTGCTACTGTAGGAAGGAGCATATATCCAAGGCGGTGTGAGGCCCGTGCAAAGTGCACCACCCTGGAATAATCCTGGGGGTGCCTTACCCTAGAGTAATTGGTTTCAGAAACTTGTATGAAATACACAACCACAATGTCACCCTACAGGTGCTTCTACTATAAGGAGTTGGAGCTGGCGACATTCAGGTCAACATTTTCAGCATGTCTGGATACAATGGACTCAAAACCTGCCAGCCCTACCTGAACCACAAACCTGGCAGTCTTCAGACCACATGATCAGTCTAGTTTTGCCCACGTTTGATCCCTGCCATCTACAGTTAAAGAATTTCAGAGAGTAGAGCTGGAAAAATCCAGTGCCCGAGACCCTAGAGACCTTCTGTCAGTCACAGTCAGAAGAGATTTGGTCTAACTCAGTATAATGCAACAACTTATATAAACTATGTACACTTCCTCTGGCTGTTTCCTCCATTACACTAGTTTTTCCATAAGTGTAACCCTGGAAGCATAGCGTGATGACAATAATGGGGATTATTAATGTTGGAGATGGGCAGCTTTCGGCTGTTTGGACACTGGGGGGGGAGTGTATAGCCTGGTCACCTGAGAGACCTTTGACCTCTCTGTGTCTAAAGGAAGGGGTGTGGCCCCTGACCTATTTCCTCCTTCTTCATGCTCTCTCTCATTCTCTTACTATCTTGACTCCAAGCAGGAAGGACGTGGCATGCCTGAGCTCTGATGAATGGCGGCCATGATCCAAGCAGACCTCATGCAGGAGGCTCCCAGCTGTAGGGGGAGCTTCATCCTTTAAGTTAGAATAACCTCTGATCTTAATCAGATGCTGTATATGTGAACTGAAACCATGAGTAAACTTCTTCTTTTTTGCAACTTAACTCAGCATATGCCTCGTGTGTTTACTTAGCTAATAGCAGTCTGCCTGGGTGTAAGAGGGAACAAACTCTGCTAAGAATCTCCTAGATAACCTCCCAAATAGAGGTAATCCCAATAATTAATAGGGAATGAATTACCGTATACCCTGTGTCTATTTCTGAGGCAAACTTGGTTGGTAAGCTGAGAATACAAAAAGTGGTTTGGCAGAATAGTTTCTGATGTGTGAGAAGTTACGGGTATACATTTTCTACGTAGGGCTGGGAAATATTTCAAACGCTGAAGATCCAAGCCCTGGAGAGAGCTGAGAAAATATTTTCACTGGACCCCTGAGATTATTCCAGTCCTGTTCCCATGTTATAATTTTCATCATAAGCAATAACTTAGGGAAATTTTGTCACAAGCGATGGCTCTTGGAAAAGAGGATAAGAGGCTCGATGGAATTTTGATCTGCATCTGCTCATGTAATGTCTCTCTTTTTTTAGAAAATGACCAATTCTTACAAACTAAAGCACCAGAGACCTACATAATACAATAAAGGTGACATCTGTTTGCACCCATTCTTACATTACTCTGATTCAGTTGCCAAAGAATATTAACCACATAGGCTCCTAAAGATGTGTGAAGCAGCTCCTCATATGGGTTTAACCCATGCCAGGAAAATCCCCCCTCTAAGAAGCATTTTGTGTCAGTGTGTTTAAAATTGCCCAAACCACATGTGGAGCTACTCAGCACTTAGGAGCCCACCTGGTTTGCTCTCAGCAGCAGCAGCAGCCACAACACCGGTATAACATAAAAACAATTCCCTAGCTTTCAAATGTTTAAGAAAACTGTTGAGTCACACAAAACCTGAAACAAACTTGAAAGCTTCCATTCCCTTACATCAAATCCAATACAAGGTATCATCACCTTACCTACTTTGGTATCCCCTGACGAATGATAGAGAACCTTCCAGGAAGCATCACAAAGCTGGGAGTACTGAGAGGGCACTCTCCCCCCCCCCCAGTAACACTGCAGACTAATGCAAAAGGGAAGTTTTAGTGGTTAATTTTCCAAGCGTGGGGGGAGTTACAGTGTGAAATGCTGAGGAAGAGTTAACTGTGAAGTGCGAAAATGAAATTTCTGCGCAAGGATGATATACTATACCTATGCATTTTATAGCACTGGATAAGTAATTTAATGTCTCAGCCAATATCAAACACTTCATTTGCAAATCTTAGTATGCCAGGCTCCCTTGTGGTTCAGGCAATAAAATGGGATAGTTAAAGGGCACATCCTTGCATTAACTCTTCCTTCTAAATTTGAGGGGCCCTGCCATTATGTAAATATTTACTATAATTAACTGGTGAAGTACTCCTGTTGGCCTAGTTTGCAGCCCTGCTCAGAACTTGTCATTTACCTTAAGCTGTGATATTTTAAATTAACACATTTTCTATATCAGGGTCAGGTGGTAATGTGATAGGACGAATTTGTTTGTCTTAAAGATCACACAACAGGTCACCAAGATTTCCCTCATTTTAACAGATTAAAAAAATGTGAAAATAAAACCTTTTTAGTGGGCCAACAGATACATTTTATCATGCTCATAGTATAATAGTACAGTATAGACATTATCCCCTTGGACAGACACAATGTAAACATAGGCTTACTATATCGCCGACCATATCGCCCATGGGCACACACTATAGGCTTACCATATCGCCGACCGGGACGCTCCGTCTTGCTCTTAAGGGGCGGGGGGGAGGGAGTCAGAGCGCGCACGCTCTGACTCCCTCCCCCCGCCCCGCCCCTTAAGGGCAAGACGGAGCGTCCCGGTCGGCGATATGGTAAGCCTATGTAAACATAATTTGAATTTGTGACTGATTAGTTTGAATGAAATCAAATCCTCACAATACAACACCTGTTGACGGCAACAGCAAGAGACCCATTTTGTCCACTGGGTAGCCTGGACAAGTCTCTTAACTCTCAGCCTCAATTCCTCAGACTGAAAAATGGTTACAATGAATAAACAAAGATGTGAAAACAATAAGGATGCCAAGCACTTTGCACATTTCAAAGTGCCACACAAAAGAGTATACAAACTACCTTGATACATCAGCCCAAATGTCCATCTAATCTAGTATTCCATTTCCAACAGGGGCCAATTCAGTTCCTCTGGGATGCTTACAAGCTGGGCATGATCAACAATGTTGATATATGTAGGTGTCTCAAAACAAGCCTAAGGTAAAATCTACTGTAACGTAAGATAGCAAGTTTATCACCATAAGCATGCCACTATACGATGAACATATTTTCATATTCATTGATATTAAAATATCATTCACCTGGCTTGCTTTTTAACATGCACACCACTACCATGTGAGCTCTGAAGCTGTATCTGTGCCCAGAGGAGAGAAGGCTTTTGAAGAATGAATGCTGCGAGGCAGCTTAGCAGCACACTGGCAAAGCAAAGCATGCTGCAAATAGGAAAGACCGGTTGCTGTGAAGTGGACTGAGGGTCCTGGGCATCGAGCCAAGTAAGGTGATGTGCTTGCTCAGCCTCCTGGTTAGAGGAAAGCGACCTGCCCTATGCTAACAGCACTTGTATGTGACCTTTCTGTGAAGCAAAAACAGCAGAGGCTCTTCAAATGTGCACTCTGACAGCACCCACCCAGGTAGAAACAAATGCATTTCACTCCCCTCCCTGCTTGCAAAACAAAAGGATCAGTTGTATAGTAAAGGATAAGCACAGAGCAGCAGCTTCACAGCATTCTGCTTGATGCCAAAATGGAATACATTAATGAGGTTGAAAAAAAAACACCCCACAACCCATTCCCACCATTCTTGCTGCATCATAACACTCCAGGCCATTGTTATCTTTCCATCCTTATGAGCTTGGCTCTGTTGAAAACATTCCCACCCACACGGTATAAGTCCTGGGATTCTGATTTGCTAAGGCAGTTGCAGCAGTGGCTGCTTGACTATGTCAGCAGTGCCCTCATTCTATGCAACATACTACATCACATGCAGTCTCTGGTATAGAATATAGGTGCAGGAAACAGCACAGGTGTGGGAGGCCTACATTCCCATAATCATGGTTTATTACAGATGTCCTAGGGAAAGACACTGACCCTAACTGTGCTTTCTCTGAAGTGCCACTGATTTGAACACATACTGCTGCATAAAGCGCATTTGGATCTCTTGCCTGCGGTTGCATGTGTGAATTCCTATGTCCAATTCCTAAGAGTGGGCATCAGTGGAATTGCAAGGCTCTCCTTCACTGTGTCAATTTCCCGGGGGTGGGTGGGGGGTGGGACGGACATGGTGACCTCCATGAGGCTTTCGATGCACTTTTTACACTTTCAAAACAGTTTAAAGAAGAGCAAAGAAAAAAGCTCACCACTCTGTTCCACTATAAAGCAAGACATCTTCTTGACCCTCATACAAAAACAAGCACAGAAACAAAAACAGAGGCATTTGTGGACTAAATGAACATGTTGAATTCATCCAGTCAATGTCAGATTGAACAGGGGCTTAAGTGAGCCACCAAAATGAATGCTTTTCTTGGATGCCCTTCCCATTAAGGGGGACAGTGAAGGAAATGGTCCTTGGCTGGGAAAGTAATCAAGAAAGGGATTTTAGGCCATCACCAGCCATGTATAAAAATGCACATGTGATTTCAGCCCCAGGTAAAAGTGTGGAGGGTTGTAGTCCTTATCTACCGCATAGGGTTGCTGTGAAAATAAATGAGATAAGAATTGTACAGCACTTTATGCATTTAGAAGCATAAATTGAAATGATAGATAATGATTCACAGGGGAAATGGCGAGTTCAAAGTGCTGCGTTCATTTGCAGAAAAGGTAACAAACTCTTTTCTTTATCTTTTCATTTCTTTTTTTTTTAAAGGTGGTTTTTATTAAGCTTCCCACCATACCATCTCCATCTTTAGCAGTCCTGGCATGCTGAATCTTCTGTCTCAAGCATTCCGGTTGGTATGACCCCTGCATGTCTGATGATTCTGCTGCGGAGGGAGCTGCAGTTTTATGACATTAAATATTAACTGTGGGATATTAATAATGAAGGCTGACAGCTCCTTTCCCAGTGTCTGTGGTTGTCTCTCTCTCCCAGTCTGCTAGTCCAGCAGGACCACTGCTTTTTCCCTGCCTAAGCAGTGTGGTCAGGGCCCTCTGATCTTTTAAGGTCAGAGGAGGTATAAAAAATAACACGATGGTGTCATCGATGTGAATGGGACTCATCTCCGTCAGACTAGTCCTTGCGATGCGCAGTCTGTCTCTCTCCCTCCCTCTTTAGCCTTGTTGCAGAATGGATTGGAGAAAAGCAATTTATTGGAAAAGGAAGAAAACGGCAGAGATAATGTACGATGCTAATAAAAAAAGGCATGGCAACAAGAGACGACACCGGCCTCCCCCTTACTTGAAAAGGACATGAGAATAGAATCTTCTCATATCCTATGAATCCAAGGAGCTTGCATGGAACTGTAAAACCAACATACGCTTCCCAGTTCTGAATTTCCACCAAATTCCTCCTTGCTTTCCCCACACTGATGCTTTGTCCTATTGTTCATCTGTCACGGCTCGCACTACACCGGCCACAAGCGTTAGCTGAGACACAGCTCCTGCCTGCAGCTTGAGCAGTCTTGCTCCTTGGATAATTTACTGGGAATGGTAATGCACAAGGCAGACTGCCCTCTCCCACCATGAGCATTACTGCAGCTGGATGTCACTTGTGTTCCTTTATCCACGGGCCACCTGATCTGAGCCACAGACATTGTCAATGTCTGTGGCTCAGATCAGGTGGCCCGCGGATAAAGGAACACAAGCCTTGTTTTGAACTCTCATGTGTGCGCACGAGAGATTTCGCAACAACACACAGCAGAAAGGGACATACATAAGGAGCATCTTCACTAGTCTTCTACTCCTAGCGTTGACTAGACTGAAGCCATTCCTCGAGATTCTCCCCAACATTAAAATTAATTAATTAGGATTGCAATCCTATACACATTTACCTGGATGTCCCATTAAACTCAACTTCTGAGTGCTGTACATATGCACAGGAGTGTATTGTAAGGCTGCAATCCTTAACAGTTACAAGGGAGAAAGCCCCACTGAAAGCCCCACTGAATGTAGCCAGACTTACTTCTGAGTAAACATGCATAGGACTGCACTGTCAGTTTTTTTCCCTTTAGAGCTGGGTTGCTTGCAAAATAGAAACATCTCTTTAAAATAGGATGAGATTCATTAAACCTCTCTACACTGCAAAATGTTTACTTATATACCTCCAACAACAAAAGGCCAAAGAATGCCAGGCTGGGGGTGGCTACTTCATGCAGGTTGTTTTTTAGTTCATACGGGACAGTTCCATTATTTAAAATCTGAGCCATTACACCAGTGAAACAGAAAAGAGGATGGATTATTAGGCATCATGATGAATCCCAAGGGCTGGGGCAGGGAGTGCAACTCCAATGCATTTTTGAGTTCATCTGGGGCGGCACAGGGCAGCGGCAAGTCATGCATTTTTCAGTTGACTTAGCTTACCAAGAATTGAAATCCTTCGTGTCTCATCTTTGTCAGTGCCTGCGAGCCCCTTAACCACTCCCACTGATCCAGTCTCCGACTACCTCGCTCTCATTTGTTGCTCTGTCTCCCTCACCTACTGCTACTTGCCTGCTCGGCATCCCAGACACGGAGGAAGAGGTGTGAATGCATAGGCAGTGGTACATCAGCACTCCCTTTCACCTCTAGAACTGGCTGCAGCACAGACAGGCAGGAGACTTGAGACTGTGTCTCAGGATTGAGAGGTGGGGTGGGCATTGGGGGGGGGGAGAGAGGAAAGCTTGAAAATCTCTCAGATTGTTCTTATTGGTCATCTGTCACAACAGAGTTATGCCCAAGAGAGTTATGCCGATTCTGGAAGACTCCTGGAGCATCCTGGAGGGTTGGCAACCTTATCCTCCTCCTGATTTCAGCGCCTGCTACAGCTAGTTCTCATTACAAACAAAACAAAAACAAAAGCTCTTGAGAGGAAGAATCACAGAACAGGCCATCCTGTGTGTAACTTAGACCTGAGAAAGGGTTTCATTGGCCTTGCGGTTTATTTAGAGGACTTTTCCGGAGGATGGCTGAAGCCCACTGATCAGCCAGCTAGACAGAACTACAGTAGTTTGCAGCTCTCTTTCCCATCATCCCAAGAGACAGTGGTGGAAACAGCATTTTGTAACATGTGTGTGGAAACGTTAGTTGAGACCAAGTGCAGTAGTGTGAATTCCAACTAGAGCCCTCCACCAGGAACATGTAACACCAATATTATGTCAACCTCATTGCTTCTCAAAGTGATCGTATTGATCTTCAAAGCCCTAGATGGGCTGGGAGCTGGGCAACTGAAGGACCACTTTCTCCCATAGGAGCCTACCTGCTGTTTTAGTGGAGGCTCTGCTCCGGGTCCCTCCCATTCTGCCTTTGAATGTTAAGGACACAGGATTTTCAGCCACTGCACCCAGGCTGGGGAACTCTCCAGGGAGGTCTGTTCTGGTCCTTCACTCCTGGAATCGTGGTCTTCCAGCACCATGTTAAAACCCTTGTTTTAGGGTTTTTTGGGGGTGGGTGGGTGGCGGAAGTTGCTATAGGTTTAGTTTTTGACTGCTACCTATGCCCCCTCTTTTTGTTTCTATTGGCCTTCTTTTCTCTGCTGCTCATTTATATTTTTATGATTTTAACCATTTTAATTACATTTGGTTGTCTTTTAATGCATATTTGGTATATTTTTGTTAACTATTTGGGATGTTTATTTGTCCAGAAAAGCATTTTAAAACAAATGAACAAATAAATGAAACTGGGCCCGATTTCCATTCTTTTCTCATGATGTAGCACTGGCATGAACAAAACACATAGCCCAGCCCAGGAGGAGTAGGCATCAGAGTCACACTGCCTTCCTTCAGCCTCTTAGCTTCAGGATAAGACTGGTGCCAATCTCAGGAACTGGGTTCAGTAGGAGGAGAGGGGTGCGGGGTGTGAGTGTGAGAGAGAGGTTCGCTCCATCGCTCAAGGCCAGGCTTGCTGAGAAAGAGAAAGCTTTGAAAAAGGGCATAATCAAGATACAGAAGATGCGATTCTAGACTCAAGAAGAAAGGAAACAAAACAATGATGAGAACGAGGAGGGATAATGGAGAGAAAGAACAGAAGACCGATAACAAGAAGCAAGAGACTGAAGACAATGAAGGCAGATAAAAGGAGGAGGATGCAAGGAAAGAGAGAGAGCGTGTGTCAGTGATGAGAATAAAAAGAGAATAAAGGTGAACAAAATGATGAGCATGATAGATCCAGGAGGCAGAGGAGTTCAAAACAGAAGAAAGTCGTTTAAGAAAAGAAGCAGAAGATCAATAAAATGGTACAATACTTATGGTGAGAGATTATGAAGGAGTTAACACGATATTTAGTGACAGCAGAAGATGAGTTATACTGCAGTTAAAATAAAATAATTAAATATACTTTGATAGGAACTTTCCCAAAAGATTCTCTCTTGTCTTTTTAGTTGTATTATACAGAAAGTTCTGGAGCAGCAAACTGTTCAGCACAGAGAACCATGGCGGAAATGTTTGCTACACATTCAAATTTGTCAACTCGTGTGTGTGCACGTGCACACACACACACACGCCTATATACTCTGCCCACTTGTATTTTATCAGGAACCGGGATACATTCCATGCAGAAGTCTTTGTGTAGTGACATGAAGAAGTGCTGCACTGCTCATTGCTAATCCCAGAAGGTTTTGTACGTCCTTCAGGCATGTCCCTGAATGACTCAATATATCTAGACAGGCTGATTCCTTCCTGGAACAGGAAGTTCAAGCGTCTCTACATGAAAAGTAATATAGCTACATCTGAGCACGTTGTATAGAAGGACCAAGACAAAGCAGCCAAGGCTCCTTATCGATATTGGCTAGGTTTTCCTTGCACTCCTATTCAGATTTGACAAGTCTGACAAAAACGAGTCTGACAATTCACACACACACACACACACACACACACACACACACACACACACACACACAATATTAGCCTTCATAGGCACCTGTGTCAAACATCTTCTTTGGTTTTCATTAGAATGAGCTCACGTAACTGTCCTTAGCATTGTTCAGTCGTTAAGTCGTGTCCGACCCTTCGTGATCCCATGAACCATATCCCGCCAGGCCTTTCTGTCCTCCACTATCTTCCTGAGTTCGCTCATTTTCATGTTCGTTGCATCGGTGATGCTGTCTAACCATCTCATCCTTTGCCTTCCCCTTCTCCTTTTGCCTTCAGTCATTCCCAGCATCAGAGTCTTCTCCAGAGAGTCTTCTCTTCGCATTAGGTGGTCAAAATATTTGAGCTTCAGCCTCAGTACCTGTCCTTCCAGGGAACAGTCAGGGTTGATTTCATTTAGGATTGACTGATCTGATCTCCTAGCAGTCCAAGGGACTCTCAGGAGTCTTCTCCAGCACCACAGTTCGAAAGCATCTATTCTTTGGCGCTCAGCCTTCCTTATGGTCCAACTCTGGCAACCATACATTGCTACTGGGAACACCATCGCCCTGACTGTACGAACTTTTGTTGGCATGGTGATATCTCTGCTTTTTATTATGCTGTTTAAGTTTGCCATAGCTTTCCTTCCAAGGAGTAAGCGTCTTTAAATTATAATCATTGGAAGTGGCAGCTGTCAAGCACCATAGTTTAAAACGCAGATTCCAAACACACAAGAAAATACAGTACTGTATATTTCTACACCATTGGGGGGAAAATGATGCTCCTAGCTCATATTGGATCTCTCAAAGAGCTGTTTCTGGAAAAGATCAGGCGCACGGTGTTAGTGTTGGCAGCTAAGGAGAAAGTTGTTCCCGGATACAGACTGGGATAATATTATGCAAGTGCAAAAGACAGCATGCTTTTCATCCTTTCATTGGAGTGAGTTTAATAGGTTCAGAGTAATGGTGCACATTTTCTCAACTGGCATCACTTACTAGTATTTAGATTTTGTTTTCTGACATTATTACATTTACAGGTTTATTTTAGAAAGCTTATAGACTGCCCTTCCCTCGTAGAACGCAGGGCAGTGTACAACAAAAAACCAAGAATTAATAACACAATTCATAAAACATTCAAAACGATTTAGCAAAAAAGAAAAATCAGGACAGAGTACCATAAATACAGTCCCAGTATGACAGTGCCAGCCAGTTCCAGAAGTCTTCTTGAAGAGCCACATCTTGGCCAGATGCCTATAGGTTCCTGTTGGGTCTGTAGAAAGACAACATTCTAAAGGGCTGGTGCTACTACAGAGAAGACTCTGCTTCTTGTGAATGCTTGTCAAATTTTTAACAACCCAGCACCTGAAGCAGAGTCACAGATTATGACCTCAGTGTATAGGGGGGCATGTATGGGTGAAGGTGGTCCTTCAAGTCACAGGCCATTTAGGACTTTAAAGTTAAGAACCAGCACAGTGGAAGCCATTGCAACCTATGCAGCCAGGTGAGCTGTCTGAGAAAACAGCGGGGCAGCCGCATTTTGCAGCAACTGAAGCTTCTGAGTTGTCTTCAAGGGCAGACCCACATACAGCACATTACACTAATCTAATCGAGAGATGATCAGGACATCAGTCATTACGACCAAGTCTGACTTTTCCAGGAGAATCAACAGAATCGCACTTCTCCTGTCCTTTTCAGGCAACAAAGGCAGGGCCGGTCTTGCCATGAAGCGACCTGAAGTGGTTGCATGGAGCGGTGGCACATGGATGGGCTCCCAGCCCATCTCTCTGCCATCCTTTCCTAGGAACCACTCCACTAGGTGCTCCTAGCCAGCTTGCTGGGAGTATGGTGGAAGAGGATCGCAACAGCTCCCTTCTTCCAACACTGCTGGAAGGAGAAAGCGGGGGGGGGGGGGGAGATGGACCACCTTGACTACAAATCACCTCTCGCTGCCAACGTGGTGCTTACAAAGCACCACATAGGCAGGGACAGGCGGTTTGGAGCCCACCCACCCTTTCCTTTTACTTTCAAGAGCGCCTCCTTGCTCCATGTTGCTTCCATTTGCAATGAACAAAGAGTTCCCGTTCTTTGTTATATTGTTTTTAAAATATAAAACAAGCCTACAAGCAGTGCAGAAGCAGTGCAGAGCCAGGAAGCTGCATGCCGTGCTTGTCATAAGGGAAGGGGGAACAGGCTGTGGCCGCTTCTTTGCCTACCCACCCTCCCCCTTCATCCATAGGGGCTGTGCGCATGCACAGAGGCAGCATTTGAGAGAAATCAGGCAGCATGGGGGCATGCATGCCCCTCCCCTCGAATACAAGGGTGATATCTGCACCATTCAGGCAAACACAAAACTCTTGACTACCATAATAATTCATGCCTAGGTTTAAGGCATGCTTTTAGTCCAAGTTTCGTTTGGACTATTGCAAGCTAGTTAAAGAACTTTGCAGACATCAACTTAGTTTTTGGGTACAATTTAAAGTCCTGGTTCCGACCAAAATTCAGGGGACTTGAAGGACTGTCTCCTCCCACACGTGCATCAGAGAAATCCTACTTTACAGGAAAAGGGGCCGTCTCCTTAGTGCAGCCCTTTTTGTAAGAATCCCTGCTGGTGGAGGCCCACTAGGCGAGCTCTCCTGTGGTCTTCTGAAGGTTAGTCCAGGCTTTTTGTCAGAAAAGTCTTGGCAGTAAAAAGACAGTTGCTGGGTTTACTGCAGCCATAGACTCTTGTGCTCCTATGCTTGCTTGCAGTTCGTTTCAGTGGTTTAAAATGCACAATGAAATCAATTCTTGTTATGCGAGTTGCCTGGAGAGTCTATGTTTGGGCTAGAAAATGTGATGGATATTTTAAAATAAAAAACAAAACAATCAATCTATAAATCCTCCCACCGTAGTTTCGGAAGCGCATTCCTTTTTCATGAAAGCCAGCTGGAGGCTGTGGAAGTCTTCTGTAACTCCATTTGAGCAGCTACTGCCCCCAGGAGCATCTGCAGGGGAATCCGCCTCTGCCCCTCTCCAGGCTTTGGATAGGAATCATATACTGCCAATTGTCTTGGGTGTTTTATGTTCATCATAGCTGCTAAGGTTATGGCCAGACTTTTGGTTGCTACTGCTAATTAGCTTTCAAAACAAGCAAACAAATGTGCGAGGAAAGCTTTGTCCTTCTTTGTTCCATGCAGTCAGAGGAGGACATATATTTAGGGCTTGAAAGCTGTATTTCCTACCTTACAAGACACAGAATATATTTATTATATTTTTAGCCCACCATTGCTTGTAGGCTTGTTTTATATTTTAAAAACAATATAACAAAACATTTAAAAAATGCAAGTAAAGGCTTCTCAACCAGCTTCAATCTTTTTTTAAAGAACCCTTTGAATCTGGGAAAAAAAAATAATGTCATCACTTTCATAAAATGCACAGGCTTGGATTTTGGCACATCTCCAGAGGGGGACAGTTTTGGAGCCAAGGAGGAGCCACTGAGCATGCTCCTCATGCCCCCCCCCCCTCACAAAACCTCATCCTTCTTATTCGATATAGGTAGAGAACAATCAGAAAGGTACCTTCATCTGACTGTACTTTGGCAAACGAAGGCAGAGCCCAGGAGGTTTGCTTCCAAGGCATGAGAGAGAGAGAGAGAGAGAGAGCACAATCCGGTGTAGCAAGAACGGGAGGCCTCCCATTCTCACTGCACCGCTGGTTGCACCGGTGGTGTAAGTTAGATAGGATTGCACAGACAGACAGAACTGCTTCCCTGCCACCCCCTATATGTACTTGGGAGTACATTCCATTTCTTTCAACACAACTTACTTCCAAGTTAAGCGTGTTTAGCATAGCAGCCACAGCATTATTTATTTATTTGAATGTTAATCCTTTCTTATAAGAGGGATTATGAGCAAGTCACACAGTCGAAAATATCCGGTATCAGATGCCTCAGCCTGCCCTATTTGATGAGAGTTGGTCAGTGGCTACATATACGGGTGTGTTTGCACATGATTTTACTGCCCTTTCAGTTTGGTGTAAGAAGCTGTGGCAAGGGGGCAGAAAGAGCTAAAATGGGTGTGGTTTCATACATATTTCTCCTGCCAGTTCGCACTCACTGATGGTTGGCGAGTCTACCAACCAAAGCCCTGGGGGATATCGGAGTTCAAATACCTGCCTGCTCACTCATGAGCTCACTGGGTCACCTCAAGTCAGTTGCCATCTCTCAGCCTACTTCACAGGGTTGTTTTCAGCATCAAATGGGAGGACCACCACCTAACCTGAGCTCAGGAAGGGTGGGCTCTAAATGCAAAAGGCAAATCTGAGGCTATGTGCCTCATTAAAACAAGCAGCACCGGAGAAGCCTCCTTTTGGTTGCTCGCTGAGAGGCAGCGCGAGATCAGCACGCCTTCACACTACACACACAAGCAAGTCATGGAGGAGGTTTCTGCCTGTCAGGCACCAAAATGACTTGGCCAACCGTGGGCCCGCAGACTTTCTGCATTGGACACCTGGCACAAAGCCCATGTGGCCAGGCTCTCAAGGGAGAGAGCAGCAGCGGTGAGAAGAACGTGAGGTTTTACAGCTCTCCCGAGGAAGCTGATAAAATGCTGCATACGGACATGCACCAAAGCGCTTCCCAAATTAAAATTCAAAGGCTCCCTCCCCCCCTTTTTTTTTCTCCCGGTGGGTGCACGCGCCTTATCAGAAATACGTACAGTGGGCAAAGCTTTCCTTCTCCTTTGTAGAAGATCAACTTTAATTCTACTTTCCTGGTCTAATGATTGAGATGAAATATTTAAGGCCTCCTGCGCAAATCCCCTTGAAGTTACAGCCACAAGGTTGTGCAGCCGAGTCGGGAGGGTGAGCGCGTGCACGCGATCGATTAGCTGAAACACGGCGGGCAGCCCGGATTGGCTTGTAGGCTTGGCTTTGGTACAAGCCGATTTGTACAGGGCTTCGGAAGTAGCCAAACTGTGGCAGCGGCTCCGAGGGAAGAGGCAGCGCAGCTGCTGCACGGATAGGTTGCTATAGCCAACAAAGCCCTCCGGTGCGGAGGAGAACAACAGGCCTTGCTGAGCAGACACCGATTTAGACTCAGCAAAGGCTCACACTAGCGGGAGGGAGAGAGGCGAACAGAGCAGCGGAGGGGTCTTTCTTTCCGACCACCTTCTGGAGCCCCAGAAACAGACGGAAAGCGAATCAGCGCTTGCTTTCCAACACCCCCCCCCCCCCGTGAATGAATAACAAAAAGCTGCTTCCTCCTTGCGTCAAGTTTTCGGGAGGACAGTAATCCGCTCCCGTTTCCACTCCCCCCCGGTACCTTGAAGCGGCGTTTCTCTGGCTCCAGCAACCTAATTGGTTGATTGCGGAGCCTCTTCTGTTTCAATTACTTTTGATTGATTCCCAGGTCTGTGTCAGCCATTCAGTGCAGCCGCCATCCCAGGAACAAATCTGAAGCAGCTGAAGAGGAAAATAGCGCCCACGGCCACTTAGAACGGGAATTCAAGCTTCTGCTCTGAACGTGAATGAGGTTGCTGCTGGCGACTTCTCTGGCAATCAAACTGGGCATCAGGTTTGCTGATCGCGGCCAAGGGCCCTGCCTCGCTGTCTAGTGTGCCCGACCAGGAGGCTTGTTGCCAACACGAGCGAAAGCTTTTCTTTCGGACCAACGACGATCCCTTTGGTCTTCAGATCTCCTTTCAAGGGCTCTGGGGAGCTACTGCAATGCATTTTATCCATGTGCCTGCTTTCCTCTGCACGCTTGGACGTGGAAGCAGTCTGGAAGGTCCGTTTCGGTACATTCTAAATACTGCTTTGAACTTCCCATCTGAATTGCCAGGGCTTTGTCCAGGGTAATTTTTACAGTGCAAGGAGTGTGTGCACAAGTACTAGAGTTCCAAGTAATGTTTTGTATTTATTTAATATAGATTTGTATGCTGCTTTTTGTTATCTTGATGCCTTGAAGGGGCGGCTAACACCATAATCAACGCAATAAAGTCTAAAAGGAGTAGAAGCAAAAAGCACTGTTCAAAAAAGAGCTCCCCACAGCGCAGTGAAACAATCTGGTCTTCAGTAGCTGCCTCAAGGCCAGAACGGATATAACAGAGTGGTATTGGTTTATTTATAAATAGACAAATTGAGCAGGTAGTGAGTTGCCAAAGGACTAAGAGCATCTGTCCTGCATTCCAACAGCTGAACAAACTGCTTCTGCTAGACAGAAATCTCTTTCCAAGCCAGGCCCTTTAGCAGTAGACAACATTTTCCTAAAAGTTACTTGAAAGTGCCATGTGCTGTGCCTAACACACATTTGCAGCCTGCAAGGGTACCATAGACAGGGCCTCAGGTGACAGATTGGGAGGGGTGACCTGTTGCCTGTCTCCATCTGTCCACTTCCACCACTCCCTGGATTCAAAAAAGCAAGTGGGGAATGGATGGAGCAGAAGAGAAGGGTGCTGCTGCTGCCCACAGCTCTCTTCTCCACATTCCCTCTTCCAAACTGTTTCCCTTTTTGAATCCAGGAAGTGGGAAGAGGAGCAGAGACTGGTGTGCTGCTGCCAGGAAAGGCGGGTGCCAGGAGGTCTTGACTCATTCCTAGTCAATGGAACCTAAAACCATGACTAGTGCCTAAATGCAAAGTGGACACTGACCATATTGTCACAAAGAAGGCCAGACTTAGCTGTTGATCAGCTACTCACGGAGTCAACATTAGTCAAGGAAACATGGCCAGTCATGATGAGCCATAACCCAAGCTAGGCTTCTAGGAGGAGGATTTTTCCACACGGGGAAGCCTCCTGAATGGCTTGTGAAACGGAGACCCTTTCCTTTCCTTCTGCCTCTTGGGGACTAATCCGCCTCATTGGCCCTGGCCTGTTCTTCTCTCTCATGTCTTCCATAGCGTGACACGCTCGCTACCTTCTGAGCTTGACTGGGTTTTTTTGAGTCTGGGGCTCCTGACCCTCCCTGATGCAGCTTGAATCTTTGACTTTGTTCAGTTCTGCCTGCCTGGCCTTCGATTGTCTCTGGACACTTCAGCAGCGTGCCCTGGACTGAATTCTCCACGACAAGCCCCATTTCCTTACAGTGCAACCTCTGCAGATTGGCTTGAACTGTGTAAAGTGTTCCACACACTCTTGTGTCTGCCCTGCTAATTCATTTAGACAGATGTGCCTGGAAGGCCCAGTTTCTCATTCAGGTAATGTGTCTCTTGGAGACACGCTCCTGAATGATGTAAAGAAATCTTTCCTAGCTAGAATTGCCAGATCAGAGCCAGGGAATGTTTGGACAGGGCTTTTTCCCTCCTTCACTCAGCACAGCCGTGTAACTTTAGATGGTATGAACAGTGTGCTTGCTGAATGCACCTTATTCACAAGCAGGAAGGTTGTGAACTTCTGGGATATTTTTAGGATATGAAATAGGAAAATTTTCTTCCTGCCCACCGAGGCTCACTGGGGCACTGAGCCTCAAGGACTCAGCATCAGGCCTACACTGAGATCTCTCTCTGCATGTGGTCTCTTATTCTTATGCACACATCTCCTCAGTTTCAGACTCCTGTCCTGGCATCCCAGCTGTAAACATAGCTTCTCAAATAAACATAAGCTGTTACTAGCCCATAAGTTTGTTTGTTATTAAACTAATGCACCTGTTTATCCGTGACAGTCACTTGCAATACTTTGACGGCTTGTGAGGGAACACCCCCCCCCCCCCAGCTCAGTTCTAGTTTACAAAAACTTCCCTGGCTGGTTGCCTGCAGGTGATTCTTACTCAGCACAGACGATCTAAAAATAGTCAAGTATTGCTGTGTGGGAGTGAGTGGTCTTGCTCTATTTTTCTTTTTCTTTTAAAAGAAAAGTTACATATGTAACCCTTTTCTTTGTAAAGAAGGGTTACGTATGTGCTTGTGGTTATGCATTCTTTATTACCGTGCACTACAGTATTTAAAATAAAACTTAACTGCTAAGTTTGGAGTTGAGAGCAATTGTGATCTCCAGTGAGGTCACAGATACCAGCCAATAGGTTCCCAGAACACCCACAACACACCTTCAGAATTAACCTTTATCACCCTTCAGATACAATTTTCCCAGGTACAGCTTGAAACATGACAAAGACCTCCAAAACTAGCTTACTAGGGACTGCAGCAGGATGGGCTGTACAATACCAGTCCCATCACTCTGACTTCTGTGTGTGACCTTGATCGTTTTGTGGTTGTGTAACAGAGCCAGATGCAATAGCTGAGGGAGTTCTGGGCTGGACAGCTGCATAAGAACATAGGAAACTGCTTTATGCCGAGTCAGATCATTGCTCCACCTACTCTACACTAACAGCAAACAGCTCTCCAGGGTTTCAGAAAGGAATATTTCTCAGCTCTACCTGCAGGTGCCAGGCATTGAACCCAGCACCTGGATGAACTGAAGAGGAGAAGGTGGAAGAGAGGACAAAACACAAAATGTAACACTGCAGGCTTAGGTATGGATCAAATGAGCTCTGTCTTGAATTTGGCTCAGATCCCTGTCTTTGGTGGATCTTTGTAGATGTAACTCCACTCCTTAGTGAAACTTAGCTGAGTTTGTAGATTAAGGCAAGGGACCAGTGCAGCTTTGTTGCTGGGCTTCATATCCCTGCTTGCCAGCTTCCCAAATACATGAGCATATGAAGCTGCCTTACACTGACTCAGAGGCGTCGCTCCGGTAGGGGCGGGGCTGTAAGTTTTGCTCGGTCGGAGTCCCGTTTACCGAGCGAGCAGGAGGCGGCCCCGCCCCCTCACTGTCAGAGCCATTCCCCTGCGGAGAAAGCAGCAGGCAGGGTCTCTTGCCTGCTGCTTTCTCCGCAGGGGAATGGCTCTGACAGTGAGGGGGCGGGGCCGCCTCCTGCTCGTTCGGTAAACGGGACTCCGACCGAGCAAAACTTACAGCCCCGCCCCTACCGGAGCGACGCCTCTGCACTGACTCAGGCCATTGGGCCATCTTGCTCAATAATGCCAACAGTAACTGGTGGTGGCTCTCCACCAGGGTTTTAAAAATGTGTCTTTTTTTCAGCCTTACCTAGTGACACCAGGGATTCAACCTGGAACCTTCTACATGCAAACTATCTACAAACTATCACTGAATTATAGCTGCTCCCCAGAGTGGAAGGAGCAGAATGGAACTTTTGCATGAAAAACGTTGGGACTGGTGACCTGGGGTCAAGCCAGGATGGCAGATTGAGGAGCCAGGCCAGTTCCTCCAGCTTTTATTGCCCAAGTGGAAGAAACCCTATTGGTCCCAGGTGCCCCAGTGGTGCAGAAAGTAAGATGCCTGTTTCCCAGTGTTACAATCCCTGGTTTGAAAACCCAGGTGACTTACAGAATAGGAGTCAAGAGCAAGCTGGAAGCAGGGGCTAGGCAGGAGTTACCTAGGTTGCTGTGCTTGTTGGATTCTGAAGCCTGCACAGATTCTGTCTTGGGTGCAAAACGGAGTTTTCTTCTCCGTTTGTAAACATATAAATGAACAGGTTTTTTTCCAAGTATTGAACGATGGGAAGTAAATTGTTTCCAGAACTAGCCATAGAGAGTCTGCCATGAATTTTCCATCACAAAACATAATGGCAGAAGAGAGTAGAGGTTCTGATGCCCAGTTCCTTGAGCATCAGAAGCATACATCGTTATTGTTATTGTCATTGTTATTATTACAGTATTAATAATAGACTGTATTCCCATTTATAAATGTCTTCAAAGTTACTTGCAATTAAAATACATAAAAACAATAAGAAAGATCTGACAGCATATTTAATGACTAAACTCTCATTAAATAAGACAATATATGGAATTGCATATTTTTAAACTAAGCTCATTCTTCACGGTGGTTGATTTTTCTTCTCACAATAGTTTTTGGGACTGTAATTAACACAGAATGTGTGTACGTTCTGTTAACTGTAGAACACCAATCCAAACTGCAGTTTAGATCTGAATGGGGGAGTAGGAAAGCCTTGTGATACCAGGTGAGTGTAAGAATGTAATCCTACTTTGGGGTTCCCACCTCCATAAGGCTTCAGAAATAAGTGCTATAGTCAAGAGATCCTTGTAATGAAATTGCATTTTCCAACCAAGAGTGATCCCCCCCCCCCAGATGCATAGTTCCCGCTACTGTTTTCACAAGACACAATCCTTTTGTAAACCTGGAAAATGGTGCCAAGTGAGCATCATTTCAGAAAAGCAGCAAGATTATTAGTGGCTTGCAAAAGATGTGCCATATTAAGAGTTGACGGTCTTTCCTCTCTGCAGTGAATTGCTCAGGGCCCTGGAGATTTTCTGTACCACAAAGCGCAATGTGTAGATGGAACCTTCAAATCTATATAAGGCTCGTGTCCAGTGCTACTGAGTGGGTTGGAGCAAAATCTGTCCTTTAAAAAACAACCACCGTCCATGAACAAGGCAAACATCATTTGAAAAGCTCTCCTGCCATTTAAATGCAAAGCAGTGCTTTCCTCTCCTTAGCTAGCACCTGCCTGCGCCTCCTTTAAACACAAATATTTAGAAGAGATGAACAAAGCACAGCTGAATGCTTTGTTGGACTAGCCAGGTGACTTCTCACATAGTTTCTTAAAATGGGACACCTGATTCCTAGAGGTGAAGAGAGGAGATGGCAGTAGTTACTCTGATACTAGTGTTTTGCTTTTAGGTTTCACCTTAAGCAAGGCACTTTTGAATTTTGACTTTCTCCTGCAATCATAGTGGTTCATTTGCAGGAAACTTGTATGCTGACCAGCCAGCATACCTGACACCCATAATCTGCAGGGATGCTGTGCTGATTTCTATGGTAATTGATGGTTCTCCAAATATTCAAGTGGGATTAGCATGGAGGGATGAGAGAGAGAGAGAGAGAGAGAGAGAGAGAGAGAGAGAGAGAATAACCACCATAGAAAATTTTGGATAGCTCAAACATCTTGTTGTGAGAGGAACATCTCCAAATCTCATTGAACTCAGTGGGGTAAATCTTTATAGGATTGTGCTGAAAAAAATGCCCACAATCTCTGGATATTTCATCATTCTAGCTATGATGCTATTCTAGCTATTTCATCATTCTAGCTATGTAACATTCCATTTTTTCCTCCCCCCATCTGGATTTTGTTACAAGGGAAGCCCCCCAATGGCCTTCAAGGTTTTCCTTGCCTTAATGGGAAAATATTTTCTCAATTGTTGAGATAATAATAGACCAAGGGTATAATCCCCTCGGGTATGTAGGGATGAAGACATATGGGGCAAGGCCCGAGGGGGAAGTACTGTAGTTAACAGAACAAAAGGGGAAGGTAAAGTTAAGGCTCCTATTCTTCAATTCTAGCTATCTTGAGGGTCAGGCATAGTTAACACTCAATGCATTCTTATGCAGAAGTAAGTCCCATTGATTTCAATGGGATTTTACTCTCAGATAAGGGTGTATAGGATTGCAGCCTCATTAATGTATATGCTAGGGATAGGAGAGGGGAGCTGAGCTTCATAGAGTTCAAGCTGGTTGATAAATCAATATGGCTAGTAGAGAAGATTATTTATATCTGTGCAACTGGTTGCCACTACAGGTGGCTCCTTGATGCATCCATAGTCTTTAAAAAAGCAGGAACAGGTGGGGGAAGAACATGTGGAAATGATTACTCCCTGGGACTGCACTGATTCCTTATGTAGCAACATTTTAAAAAGAAGATAATACATGTGTATTATATACATATTCCCACATATTCAAATTTGGGAGTCCTTGGCTTAGTGTCTATTTGCTAAGATCGTCATTTCAGTGCAAAGCAAGCTGAACACACACGCGCACGCGCGCGCGCGCGCACACACACACACACACACACGAAACAGACTTCGGCAGGCTGGTTCAGGAGCTGAATGCTGTTCCATGAGCAATATTTAATGTTAATATTGCCAAATATTGTTAATGTAATATCAAGCAGTTTTGCATGATCATTTTCATACATACATTTTGGGGACTTGTGCACTTTACACCCCCGGCCCAAAATGATTCACAGGATTTACCTTCTTGAGTTAGAATTCCATCCCTGGGAGAGGTCACTGTATTAGGTGTTAACTTCCATAAGCAACTAGCAATATTTGTAGCAGGGGGAGCACCAGGGACTTTGGGCCCAGGGTCCTGGAAGAGTCCACCACTGAGTTGGCACTTCTTTCCCCACTTTCTTCGCCATCAGCCAATGAGAATCAGTGGTGTAGCCGGGTGATCAGGAGCCTGGTACGGCTTGGCGATTGGGTGCCTGGGCGGCATCATGATGTCAAGTGACATTGTGATGTCATGATGTCACTTCCGGGTCCTAATTCTGGGTCCTGTGCGCTCCTCTTGGTGTTTTTGGCAGCTTCACTCCAATCGGAGCAAAGCCGACCAAAACACCAAGAGGAGCAGCAGTGTCCCAGCGAGTGCCCTCCTGGTACTGCTGCCCAGGGCGGGCCGCCCCAGCCACCTCACGATAACTACACCACTGATGGGGATGGTATTCCCAGATGGAACGCCCCTGCAGTCTGGGAACAGTGTCCTACTCTACCCCATTGGCCAGTGAGGAAGAGAGGGAGAAGGAAGTGCTCTTTCCTACTGACCAGTGGGGAGCTGCTCCCTAGACGGTATGCAGGTAGGCAGAGGTGAAGGGGGGAAAGAAAGCTTGGCAGAGAGGAGGTTGGGAAAGCTGGAGGGGATTTGCATGACGAAGGGACTTGGGTAGGGACCCCATGTGGGGGATGGTGCCCCAGGACCCACAACTCAGCCCTGACTCTGATCTATAGGAACAATTCTATACAAACCGGCTGACATGGATCCAGCATTTGTGTCAATCCCTTCCATAGCCTGCAGGGTTGCACCCACAGACTCTTCTGTACATTCCCATGGAATTGTTCTAACTTCTAAGACTGGAACAACCATAAGAAGATCCATGAACAAGAGTTTGTTTTTCAGGATTAATCTGAAAATAGGCTCATGTGATTAATACTTTGGAAGACCTTTGATGAATGTTCACATTCGGGAAAAAAAAAGGTAAGTAACAGCCCGGTCCAGCCCAAGGCAACTGCGGTACAATTCAGGCACAATTGCAGCCCAAGTGCTTTAGGCCCGAGTTGTGCCTGAATTGTGCCTGAGTTGGGCTGCAATTGTGACTGAATTGCAGCCCGGTCCAGCCCAAGGCAACTGCGGTACAATTCAGGCACAACTGCACAATTCAGGCACAATTGCAGCCTAAAAGTGGGTGTGTTGGGGGCGTGTCGGGGGTGTGACAGGGGCGGTTACGAATTTTGGTCCGGTTCCAGACACTGGAGAGCCACTGACACGCCCCCTCGAGCCCAACTCAGGCCCAAAATTTGGGCCACCAAAAAGGGTGGACCCAAATGTGAGGAGACCCATAGGAGCCATTTTACCTTACCCACACCAGCCCTCTCCTGAAAAGTTCTAACACCCTGGGCCCGAGTTGGGCCTGAGTTAGGACCGAACAGGTGTGGCCTAACTCTGGACATGGACCCAAATAGTTATCCTATCAGCAGCCAGCCCCACCCAGCCTCTTTCCCACAAAAGCCCAGCCCCAGCCCTCCACTCTCTCTCTCTCTCTCTGAGCACGTGGCGTGGGGTTCTGTCCCCCAGCAGCCACAAAGTGGGACTTTGAAAACGTTTCTAACACCCCACTTCTCTCTTCTCCTCTCTGCCCCCCTCTAGGGCAGAGAGGGCTGTTCTGCCTGTGGCCAAACTGTTTACTGCTGTGCCTGGGCAGCTGTCTCCATGCAAGTGTTTGCTAACCCATGTCTTTCTCCCAGCCCCTCTCTCCCCCCCCCCCATACAGGCAACAACACCAGCAGGTAAGTGCAGGGTTTGTGCTGACATGTGGTCTGACGTATGCCTCTTTGCATAGAGAAATATAGGTAGGATACATGCCTCTATACCAATGTCTTGTCTCATAGCTGCCTGCATAGCCTGCCATGATATGCCTCTATACCAATGTCTTGTCTCATAGCTGCCTGCATAGCCTGCCATGATATGCCTCTATACCAATGTCTTGTCTCATAGCTGCCTGCATAGCCTGCCATGATATGCCTCTATACCAATGTCTTGTCTCATAGCTGCCTGTATTAATGTGAGCACACAATGCCATGAGTGTGGAACTGTAACCCATATGTAGACACCAGCTGTTCCCCCCCCCCTCTTTTCTCCACAGGGTCTACCGACAGGTCAGTATTGCTAGGATTGCCATGGTTGTGACCCCCAAGTTGTGTTGTTGTCTCTCTCTTTGACCCCTTTCCCTTACAGGATCATGCTCACCTTACACCCAGGGAAGGAGCGCAGACCAGGCTATGTGTCTCACACCACTCAGCTGTGTTTGATTTCTCTCCCTGCAGACCTTTGCAACTGGCACACTGGCTCCTCTTCAATGGCGATTGCTACCACGCAGCAGCTGCCATGGAACACCCCCATGTTGTTCGTCCCCTCAGGAATGCCCACTACCACAAACCGTCCGGGGAGCACCCCTGGACCTGCAGTCTGGTTGCCCTACGGTCACCTGCCTTGATGCTGCCAGAGAGGTCTGGGAGCCTGCCCTGCAACCCACCTCAGCTGCTGCTGCTGCCCCACCGCCCTGGCTGCCTACTTGCTGTCCCTCCCCTTTCTATGGAGCAGGCCGTGGTTCCACAGGGGAAGAGCCCGCATCTCCAGGTCCATGGGGCTCGCCTGATGCTGCTGCTGTGGTCCTAGAGGCTGCTGTGCCTACCCCTGGCAGCCACGCCCGGCCATCTCTGCCACTGTTCCAGAACAATAAAGATGCCCCTGGAAACACATGTCCCCAATGTTGCACAAGCACTGCCCCACACACCCACACAGGCAGGCCCCAGCACACAAGCCTCTGCATGAATCCCAGCCAGGGTCCGCCACAGCCATCCCTGGGAGAACACAGCAGGGGGGCTGCCGGACCCTCTGGGACCAGAGGGGAGGGGGGAGTTGGGGGGGCCTGTCAGGCAGGCAAACACTGACGGGCACTGTGGCGCACGTCCGCCACGTCCGTGAAGAGCCCTTTCAGCAACCGGGGCTCTCACCCACCCTCGGTCCGCCCATCACCGGCGTCCGTGTCCGCCCGTCACTGGCGTCCGTTTCCGCCCTCTGTCCGCCCGTCACCGGCGTCAGTTTCCGCCCATCAACGGCGTCCGTGTCCGCCCTCGGTCCGTCTGCATGAGAGGCGCCCGTTCCTGCATTGCCTCCATCTGCGAAGTGCCCCCTGTGCCCCTATCGGTCTCTGCAGACCCCTCTCCCTGTATCCCTCTCCCACCAGCCGTGTTGTCTGTCTGTTTCTGACCCACCCGTGCCCCTCCCCAGCACCCCCTGTCAGTGTGCCTGCCTCCCCTCCCACTCCCTGATGATGGACGCTGGCACCCCCCATGCCGCCAGAGCGCCTGCCGCAAGGTGCCGACGTTGCCCCATCTGGGGGTGTGATGAGCTGCGTGAGCCCTTCCCGCTCGCAGCAGACAAGCCCACGGCATCTCTCGGTCTTGGCCGGGGCACGGAGCAGAAGGCATGCTGGGATGCCTTCTTTGTGGGCATTGCCACGGCCCTGGTGGCCCAGGGCTTCAGGCAGCGCACGGGCATGTCCTGGCGGAGGCGGTTCCAGACCTCATGAGACCCCCCCCTTGTGCGTGCCGTTCCCACCCCCTCCTTCCCTTCTCTCCCCCGCTCACCCCCCCATGACTCCCACGTGCAGCCTCACCGTGGCTTGGGGGTGGCATCGCAGTCTGCAGGAGGGAGGGCAGTCGCACTCCCCCCTGCGGCAGGTGGCTGATGCCCAGGGTGCCCTGGGGCAGCTGGCACTGGCACAACCTCTGCCCTTCAGCTGACTGTCAAACGTGCAGTGCCTGCAGGCCCGCCTGTGGCTGCCCATCTGCTGCAACCGCTGCAGCAGCTGTGGTAGGTGCACGCAGACGGGCTGAGGAGGGGGCTCTTCACTTCCACAAGACTGACAGCTCCCCACAGGAGCCTGCCTGCCTCTGCGGTAAGTTTTGCCGCGATCCTGGCCCAATGCTGTTGCCTCCAGCCTAACTCAGGCACAGTTGTAGCCTAACTCGGTCCTAGTTTGGGCCACAATTGGGCCACAATTGGGCCTCAACTGTGCCTGAGTTAGGCTGGACTGAGCCCTTAGAGATCTGGGCCAGGCAATAGATGGAGCCAAGATGTGGCAATGAATGTACCTTCTATAAAGAACTGGGCCCAGTACATGAACTTGGTGGTTGGTTGACTCCTCATTTTATATGAGAACATGCTGCAGGCCAGGAGGCTGTAGCTTCACCAGCGCCCCAAAGTGGGAGTGCAGTGCAGCCACTGCCAAGCTCTGACCATTCATTTGTTCTTAGAAGCAGCTTTCCTCTCTTAGGAAAAACAAGTGAGCTCTACGTCGTCGTTGGGATGCTGAGGATTTAGAGCTCAGCTCCTGCTGCTAACTAATGTGCTGGGTGGTGTTAGCTGCATATAATATAACAGACATTACTTTTCTAATTTAAAATCTTGGTAGAGAATGACACACTTTTTTTTAAAAAAAGCATGATCTTTAGATTGCAGACCCTTCTATGTGAAAATTAGTAAATGCCAGAATTAAAATTGCCTGCAACCTTAGTGGTGCCACTTTAATGCATATACTTTATGATACCATCTTTAATTACAAGACCACTTGCCGTTTCTCCCCCACAGGATCTCCGCTTGATTTAATGCATGGGAAAGATACACAAGGGGCCAAGAGCAAGGGGTGTCACAAACTTGTCAAAGTAGCATTTCTTGGGTTTTGATTAGTTCACACAGCATTCTAAATATGTTTTTGTCATCCTAGTGTTTCAGTTTGTATACTTTACTGGACAAGCGCTGTTGTATGTTCAAACAAACAGTGCTTTGTAGAAAATCATTGTAGAAGCTGGAATCAATTGTCATGAGTTATGATCACACATGATCAACATGCTGCATTTGCTACCGGAATGCCACCAGATACAACTGCCTGTGTTGAGTGTCTTCCCTCATTGTAGAAAGTTTTGAATTGCTTACCTCAGATGGATTTTTCCTTAGCATGTTGAGTGTCTCCATGCCACCATCAATGATTAGTCAAGTTGCTTGCTGGAGGTGATGCACACACATGTACTATACAGTCAGACCTTTTTATCCACTGGGGTTCTTTTTCCAGAAACACAGTGGATAAAAGAATCAGTGTTATATGTAAATTGGGGTGGGGGTGGGGAGAGGTGCCACATTACCTTTTTTACAGCATCTTTGGCGCCTCCCTCCTCCTGAGTTTGTTTAAACTGACTGAAAAAAAGAAAGAAAAACTGCTACCGGAAGCAACCTGTAGATGGCGCCAGAGATTCCCGATTGCATTTTTTCTTTTTTTCAGCGGTTTGGACATGCACAGGAGGCAGGAAGCAGCTGGCAGGCCCCCGACAACGCTGAACAAAGAAGTAATGTGGTGCGGTCAGACTCCCTCTTCCACAGTTTTGCCACCTGCGTTGAGTCAAATCCATGGATGGGAAAACTGTGGATAAAATGGTCCGACTGGACTACATTTCCCCCCTTGTCCTTCAAGGAACTCAGGATGGCATAAAACAATGTGTCCCTAAGTGTATCCTCACAACAGTCTTGTGAGTGATAGTGATGAGCCCAATGCCAACACTGGGGGAAGTATTCCGTAGGTGTGGCATGTAAAGTACCCCCACCAGTTTGCCACTTCCCTCAGCCTGCCACTCAAAGCAGCCACTTCACCAAGCTTCATGGCCCTGCTTGTTTTTACTGAATTGTCCTCCGACCCCCATATTTTAAGACTTGCAGGCTGCTTCTAGTAAGAATGTGGCCTTTAAGTGTTAAAAATACGGTAAATGGTTTCCCTCCAACATTCTCAATTTAGCAGGAACAGAAATGACTCTTCCCCCCCGATTCCCAGTCGTGTCCCGGGGGACGAATGGGCGCCGCCATCTTTTTTTTTAATTTTAAACTTACCGGGCAGCATCTTGGGTCACGAAATCTCGCGTGATCCAAGAGGTCGGCGCCCAAATCTCGCATGCCCTCACGAGATTTGGGCGCCGACATCTTGGATCACGCGAGATTTCGTGACCCAAGATGCTGCCCGGTAAGTTTAAAATTCAAAAAAAAAGAAGATGGCGGCGCGGCGAGCGGGTGCTTCTCCCATTCGTCAGCGGCACCGGGAGAAGCACAGTGCTTGCCCGTGTTGCGTGAGCCTGCTGGAGGCTCGCGCTGGTCGGGCAAGCAGGCTGTGCTTCTCCGGTCTCCCAGCGGCTCCATGCTCCAGGGCTCGCGCAACGCAGGCGAGCAGGCTGTGCTACTCCCGGTGCGGCTGCGAGACCAGCGGCACCGGGAGAAGCACAGCCTGCTTCTTGCCCGTGTTGCGTGAGCTCCAGGGCTCACGCAACGCAGGCGAGCAGGCTGTGCTACTCCCAGTGCGGCTGCGAGACCAGCGGCACCGGGAGAAGCACAGCCTGCTTCTTGCCCGTGTTGCGCGAGCTCCAGGGCTCGCGCAACGCAGGCGAGCAGGCTGTGCTACTCCCGGTGCGGCTGCGAGACCAGCGGCACCGGGAGAAGCACAGCCTGCTTCTTGCCCGTGTTGCGCGAGCTCCAGGGCTCGCGCAACGCAGGCGAGCAGGCTGTGCTTCTCCCGGTGCCGCTGCGAGACCAGCGGCACCGGGAGAAGCACAGCCTGCTTCTTGCCCGTGTTGCATGGAGCCGCTGGGAGGCACAGCCTGCTTCTCAACCTCGGGCCGACCAGCGACCACCGACCAGCGATCACCGACCAGTGACCAGCGACCAGGTAAGCGTATTTTTTAAATATATATTTTTAATAGAAATATTAATTATTTATTTAAAAATTTCGGACGCGCTTTGCGCGGCAAGAGGGGGCGCTTTGCGCCCCCTTTACTTTATTAATTAATTATTTAAAAAATTTGGACGCGCTTCACGCGGCATTGCGCCCCCTTTACTTTATTAATTAATTATTTAAAAATTAATTATTTATTTAAAAATTTCGGGCGCGCTACGAGCAGCAAGAGGGGGCGCTTCGTGCCCCATTTACTTTATTAATTAATTATTTTAAAAAAACCGGACGCGCTTTCTTCGATAATTTATTCATTAAAAGGATTTCTTATGTGGATTTCTGCTTTATTGTGACATTTATGCTTGTTTTTTCTGATTTTTCGTTGTGGTTTAGAATTGGTTTTTCGTTGTGGAGGGTAGTTTGCGGTTGGTTTGGGCTGTTTCTGATTGCTTTTTTGTTGTGGTTTAGATTGCTTTTTCGTGGTGGATGGTAGTTGGGGGTTGGTTTGAGCTGTTTCTGATTGCTTTTTCGTTGTGGTTTAGAATTGCTTTTTCGTTGTGGAGGGTAGTTTGCAGTTGGTTTTGGCTGTTTCTGATTGCTTTTTCGTTGTGGTTTACGATTGGTTGTGGTTCTTTGGTCTTGCTTTTTCGTTGCTTTGACATTAATTAATTATTTACCTCGGGGGGGGGGGGGTATGGGGTGTGTGTCCCGGTTTGAAGTTTGAAAAATATGGTAAGCCTATGCTTAATGATGTCACATCTGGCCATGAATGCTATTCGGCCTGCTGTATGAAACGAGTGACACCCCTGCCTTAGAGTTTTGCAACAGGAGAGGAGGAGGTTAATTCACCTAAGTTCTTCTTCCCTGGACTCACAGCTTCCCTTATCTTCAAGGAGAGCTGGCTGGAGTCCTCAGTAGTTTGGCTGCTACTAGCAGCCTTATAATTGGCCCGGGCTGCAACTTAGGCAGGGTCTGTGACCCAGTTTGCCCCTAGAACCTGAAGTAAAGCATCTCCATGGCCTTGGAGATGTTGCTACCTCTAGCGAAGAGCTGCTTGGGTTGTCCTTGAGCAGCTTCCATCGCCACTGGTTGCCTTCATGGAGGTGTCGGAGGCAGCCCAGTTTTCACGGAATGATCCAGGCTGGAATGAGAGCAGCAAGTGGCGAGCATGGGCAGCACTCTTATGCAAAGCTTACGTAAAGTCAGATTTATGTAAGTTGAGGCTTTCATAAGTTGGGGACCTGATGTATTACCAGAAGAAGAGAGACAAGTTTGTTGCTTTCAGTGTAGTCACTAATAATTTTCCATATAATTTACTTCTGCCATAAGAAATCTCCTCTTCCCGGTGCAGTTTTCTTTTCTTTTAGCTATAATGTGCCTCTGTGTTGTGGGGCTCTTTTGTATTTGATAATGCTGCTGTGTGGTCTGAGCAAGACAGCAAGCACGGATGTTGGCGTTTCTGCTAACTTTCTGAAGCAGGCTATGTGCTGGTGTGTCTGATTATTACCACTGCGGAACCCTTTCTGGAATGATGAAGAGCCACTGCTACTTCTGATTGAGGTTTCACTTCTGATTGAAACTGGTTTCACTCCTTCTGTCTTTCTGTTTCTGGTGTGGGTTCTGTCTCCCACTTTTTGATGTTAAAAATATTGTCATAGGTGTTTCATATCAGAGCCTCGGTGGTTTGGTGCTTATGCTCTAAGGCAGCGTTTCCCAAACTGTGGGTTGCAACCCAATCTTTGGTGGGTCATGGGCCTGCCGCGGCCAGGAGGCTGCCAGACTTTATGGGGCATGATGTGGAAGTAGCTTCTGAGTCGCGCCAACATGCGACTTGCCCGTTGGGCACATCGTGCTGTGTAATGCGATGCATTCCCAAGCTGTGTGTCACAACACACCTTGCAGTGTTGTGTGACACACAGTTTGGGAATGCATCACATTACGTGACATGGCGTGGCGTGCCCAATGGGTGGGGCGCACAATGGCGCAACCCAGAAGTAGCTGCTTCTGGTTCGTGCCCCATAATGCCCAGCGGCTTTCTGGTTGCAGTGGGCCCGTGACGCACTGCGGTGGTTCGTGAAGCCCAAATGTTTGGGAAATGCTGACTTATGCAGTTTACAGCGCAATCCAACTTAACTTTTGTGCCAGTGTAACCAGCGGCGCAACGAGAACGGGAGGCCCCAGAACGGAAAAGGGATTCAAATCCCCTTTGAATTCCTCTTTTGGAGTAGATTTGAATCCCTTTTCCATTCTGGTGCCTCCCATTCTCACTGCGCTGCTGGTTACACCAGCACAAAAGTTAAGTTGGATTGCACTGTTAGCTATGCAGGATTTCACACACAAGGATGAGCAAAACAAGCTCGGAAATATTGCTATCATAGATCCGTTTCAACAGTTATCTCTCTGTTTTGTTTTTTTAAGTCCTTTGTTTGATGTGTAACAGTCAACTAATACATTTACTAGAGATGCCTAATAAGGAGATTGGATTCCTCATAGTTTTTGCATCACTAGGCGTCAAATCATGATTTGGTGACTGTTTTGAAATGATATTTTTAGGCTGCCCTATTAAAAGGATCCAAGGCAGGTTGTAACTCTTTTAAAAGGCACGCATGGGGATAACCAGCCCAGAAGTTCTCCATTGTAGCCCCTCAGATCTCTGTGGAAATACTCCTCTAACTTGGTGGGTTGTAGACATTGTATTTTTAGATTGTGAGTCCTTTTGGGACAGGGAGCCATTTAATCATTTGATTTTTGTCTGTAAACCGCTTTGTGAACTTTTTGTTGAAAAGTGGTATATAAATACTGTTAATAATAATAATAATAATAATAATAATAATAATAATAATAATAATAATAATAATATGGGGAGAAAAGTGTACCCTTCAGCTGCTCAGGTACACTTTCATCTTTCTTATTTCATTGGTTCGAAGGTTAAAACTGTAGACAGGATGGAGCCCTGGCTGATAATAAACCCTGCAAGCCCCATTGAAATGAATAGGAGCTGCGCAAGAATGTACAACAGTGTTGTTGAACAACTTCTGTGGGTGATTTAGGCCCTACTAACAATTAAAACAAAAAATCCATTGAAATGAATAACTTTAAGCGGTGGCTGAGAAGAGGAGGATGATCATTGAATTATATCTGTGATTACTGATGGGCTGGTGAAAAGAAAACTACAAACAAGCTGTAAGACAGAGGTGATCAGAGATCCATCTAGTCTAGCCTCCTGTTTCCAGCAGTGACCTGCCAGATTATTGTTAATTTATATAGCACCATCAGGTATACATGGTGCTTTACACAGGGTAACAAGACAGGAAACTGACACAAAGGAGACCAGAGAGGGAGGGAAGAGGGATGGAGGCAGAAGTAACCAGAGGAAGCATGTGTGAGTCCATTACATATACTTAATTTACAGTGCAACCCCATGTTACTGGATGTGCATTTAAATATGCATAAGATGCGCACACAGGGGAAACCTATTTCACACGTGGGGATCCTGAGTAGTGGCCAGCGACACACCGCTGAATGGTTTGGCAGGGAAGGAAGAGGGAGGTGAGGGTGAAAGGTGCAACACAACAAACTTTATTATGGGGATAATTTAACAATAATAAGGAAGGAGGAATCCAAATAAGGTTGTTCAATATTTCTTAACTTCACTTCACAGCTAGGTACTAAATGTAAATGGTTGCTATAAAGTGGAGACAGCAGCAATAGGAGGAAAAAGGAAACCCTTAAAAGGAAAAGGGGCACGTAATGACTCAAGAACAGAGGGGGAGATGAAGGGGGAGAAAGGACATAGGGAAATTATGTGGGTTTTCCCAGAGAGACCTGGGGTTAGGAAATTGGGAATTTAGGATACTGGAAAGGAAGGAGGGAGAAGGAAAATGGGAAGTGGTGAGAAAATAAGAAAGAAGGATTCTTGAGGTTCAGGCCGTGGCCAAAAATCCATGGCGGGAGAGCGATTCTCTCAACTTCTCTGTAGCCTGAGCCAAGGGCTACATGCAAGGAGTGAGCCCCTTGGTGGGCTTTGAAATCCCTTCACTCATGGGGGAGCTGCTGGACATACACACCTAACCAGCACTGCAGCGGTTCGCAGGGGGCCCACCCTGGGCCTCCCAGTACTTTGACCATTTGGAGTGACAGACAGGGGAGTTTGGGAAAGAGATCTGAAGCTGATCTCAAATCTCCACTGAAGAAGTTCAGAAATGGACTTTTACATTCATATGACACTCACACAAAGGAAGAAAATCACAAGCTCTAAGCATGCTGCCAATTTGACTGCGCCCGAGACAGACAAGGAAAGATGGTAGGGAGTTTGTGGCTCTATGGTGAGGCTATGCTGAAGAAGACTAAGTTTACCTATCCATATTTGCTGTGTAGGGAGCAATGTGTTGCAGGAGCCACAGGGTAAGAGTGACAAGATGGCTGGGTGAATCTCCTGGTTAAAGAAGGCAGTGTATAAAGGCAGAAAGCAGGCTTTGAAACTAGCCCCCAAAACTAGGCAGAGGTATTCACTTGCGAGAAGAAAGCAGGGCAAGAGAGCCAGAGCCTGGTATAGCACATCTTCCATCTATCTATAAAATATATGGATAAATCCACTCTCTATCAACTTGTCTAATCCCCTTGAAGTTTGTTCCTCATGAACCACTTTGGGGACAGTTGCCAAAGTATTGTATTTCAGATCCAGATGTGCTAAGCATTTGATTATCAAGATGTAACACTGACAGCGCAATCCTGCTCAACTATAGGGCAGTGGAGTGAGCGCACCAACACCCTAAGCCGTCGCAAACATGCCGTAAGGCACGTTTGCAACAACTCTAGAGTAAGGGCTACTGGCACTAGGCCGGCAGTCCTTACTCTGCTGCCTGATCTCCATGCGGCGGCTGGAGGAAGGTAAGGGATCCCCCGGTGGCCGCATGGGCGGTCCGCGAGGCGAGGGAGGGGGCCATTGGCCGTGCCGGCCCTGGAGGGGGTGGGGATGGCGTCTGCCATATCTCCACCCCTGGCCGGCGCGGCTGTTACATGACCTCGTCCGACTTCCGTCAGCTAAATAGCTGGTGGAAATCCAAGGAGGCCCATTGGGCCTTCCCTGGTTTACACCAGGGGGAAGGAGACGAATGTCCCCTTCCCTCGAGTAGACACCAGGCTGCTGCAGAGCGGCCTGGAATGGGGCTAGGATCCAGCGGGTGGCTCTGGGCCACCCATCGGATAGTTGGGTAAGATTGCGCTCTGAAAAACTTGAGACATTTTAAAAACAAGAACATGGTAGCTTCTACCCCCCCCCCCCGCCAATAAATCTGAAGTGTGCAACCATCTAACAAAAATCTGTTTCCAATTTATACTTCTTCAAAAATTAAAGCAGTTTTACAAAATAGCAAAGTATTTTAAAAGGACATTTTCCTCCAACTAGCTACATACTATTCTGTTCATCAAAGTTCAAAGAGGCAAGAGAAATGCTTTAAATGGGAAAGAATTAAAGTTTTTTTTAAAGTTGTATTTGTTTTACGAAATTGTCCCCCTCCTCTCCCCCCCCTTTTGTGCCTACAGGCTTTTAGACCCTTGTAGCTAAGTAGGTCAGGAGCAGGGGACAGAGCCAGAGAGGACCTGCTGGAATTGAAGTCAGTTTTATGATTTATGACACTAATAAGGCTTAACTGCCACTTCTTGTGGTTTCCTCCCAACTTCTCTTTGATTGTTTCTGCTTGTACTGCATGTGCTGCTGTTGCAGCTGCCGAAATTCAGTTGCAAAACCAACTGTTCTCGCCTGTTCCTGAGAACATTCTATCTCTTATGATGACTTATGGTTGTTGAAATGTGTGTTGTGCTTGAATTGTAACTAGCAGCCCACCAAGCCAGGAGTCCTTTGTGCTGTGTGCTCCACAACATCATGCAAAGAACTGACATGCTGTTCCAACCAGGCCGCCTTTGGTGTCCTTCCACATAGCAATGTGAGGGTGTGGACAGGCCACCAATGGTTTTATCCCAGCACTTGCAGTGACAGGAGTTTCAGAAAGGACAACAAATAACGCATATTTTATTTATTTATTTATTTATTTATTTATTTATTTAAATAATTTATATTCCGCCTTTCTCCTGACAGGGCAACCAAGGCAGTTTACAGAATTAAAACAATATTAAAATCAGTGGTGTCACTGCAGGGGGGGTGGAGCTCTAAGTTCCGCTGTGATCTGACCCTCCGTTACACAGGTGAACGAAGTGGCCCCGCCCACTTGTCTTCGGAGCCTTTCAGGGCGGCGAAAGCAACATGCAGGGAGTCTCCTGTGCGTTGTTTTCACCGCCTTGAATGGTTCCGAAGGCGAGGGGGTGGGGCCGCTTCGTTCACCCATGTAACGAAGGGTCGAATCGCGGCGGAACTTAGAGCTCCGCCCCCCTGTAGTGTCGCCAGTGATTAAAATAGTACAAATACAATAAAAATAATTAAAAACAAAACAGTTAAAACCAAACAAACACCAATGGGTCTCCTTAAGGTTACATTTGATTGAAAAAAGCCAACCAACCGTGTCAGCAATCGAACACCAGCCTAAATCAAAACAACTTGAGATCCCACCAAAACGACTCCAAAGATGGAGCCGTTATTAATTCCAAGGGGAGGGAATTCCACAATTGGGGTGCCACCACCAAGAAGGCCCTATTTTTCTCCATCATCCCCCTCACCTCCGTCAGTGGTGGCACGGTTAACAGGGCCCCCCCGATGACCTCAGAGGATGGGTCAGATTATAAAGAAGGAGGTGGTCCCTCAAATATCCTGGTCCCGAGCCATAAAGGGCTTTAAAAGTCAAGACTAGCACTTTGAATTGTACCCCTAAATGAACCGGCAGCCAGTGTAGCCGCCAAAGCAACGGCCCGATTGACGATGAATGTGACTGTTTTCCATCGCAGGGTGACTGTGGATCATCTCCTGTTGTGAACATGTGAATCCATGTGGGTCATTTCCTGTTGTGGACAGAATAATTGTGGGGACTGTATGTCAGGCAGCTTCAGTCTGATGAACAGTATTCATTTGATTTTGTCTGTAAACCGCTTTGTGAACTTTTTGTTGAAAAGCGGTATATAAATACTGTTAATAATAATAATAATAATAATATTCCCAAAAATCACCACAGCTTTGAAGAATCACTTACATCTGCATTGTTATGATCATGTGGTGTCACATCTGAATCGCTCCATTATTATAGTTCCGTGATAAGGGAATCACAGAAAGCATCAGAGAGAACAACTAATTATTTCAACTGATCCATTTCTATTGACAGGTTTGGATTTTTTGTTTGTTTGCATCCTCTGAATGGAGAGCAGTATTTGCAATGATTGCGACTGCTGTTATTTATTTTTATTTAATGAGGAGATGTGTGTTCAATCATGTTTTTTTTACCATGAGATACCTTTTTCGAAATGGGAGACATCATGATTCCACATTCTGCGTAAGGGCAGAATAATTCTCCTCAATTGCTCCATGTTGACAGGAAAGCTCTGTTTTTATAGTCCTTTCCCCTTTTCCCCATCTGCCCCTTGGCATTCACCCTTGTATCTCATAAGCAAAGGCAGTACTTGCAGCAGCCCACCAATTTAGCAATGGCTTTATCCATAGCTGAAAAAAACTGTTTTCTAAAATTGCATGGTCGCCATGGAGCCTTTGTTTGCTAAAACTTCAGTGAGCTAGGTACATTTACCCAGTGCTTGCTGGAATTTCACTAAATTAGTGACTGAGTGGAGGGAGGAGAGATGGAGAGGCCAAGGTCTGATTTGCTAGCTGTTCCACATTCTTGGGATGGGAGGAGACATTCATTGCTCTTCATTTCAAAGTCCAGAGGCAGAGAGGTGGGTCAATCAGAGATGTATAGCAGCTGAGCTCCAAATGCAGTTCTGTGTATTACTGTAATTGGGGTTTTTTTTCTGAGCTATTACTTTCTCCAAAAACTTTGCATCATGTAAGTGGTGGTGGTGGTGGTGCTGCTGCTATACATAATATATACACATGCTTCTGAAATGTTTCCTCTTGTTGTAGTGTGATGGTCACTGGATGTGGTTTTCAGCATCTACCAAAGGGAAGATTTGGGCTCTTTGAAACTGTAGTCCCTTGAGCACACAGAAACTTAAGACTTGCAAACAAACCCCATCCAAACTCTTGAGTGTCGAAGAGAGGATGTCAAAGCAGCACATCCCAGACAGGAGGCCAGCTGGACCCATTGCGTCAGGTGGTGGACTAGGGCAGGCAGCCAGCTGGAGGGTTGTGCCTGCACCCCATGCCAGCCCACCATGTTCCTCAGCTTGCCACCTTGTTCAGCAGATCCAACCAGCTACCCCATCCTTGTCTCTCTTCCTAGGAGAGCACACACAGAGGCGTCGCTCCGGTAGGGGCGGGGCCGTAAGTATCGCTCTGTCCTAGACCCTTTACCGAGCGAGCAGGAGATGGCCCCGCCCCCTCACTGCCGGAGCCATCCCGTGCGGAGAAAGCAGCAGGCTGCCTGCTGCTTTCTCCGCACGGGATGGCTCCGACAGTGAGGGGGCGGGGCCGTCTCCTGCTCGCTCGGTAAAGGGTCTAGGACGGAGCGATACTTACGGCCCCGCCCCTACCGGAGCGACGCCTCTGAGCACACAAGAGAAAAATCGGGATGAGAGCCTGCAGTTCCACCGCCACTTCTTGTAAAACGACTAACAGAGGAAATGCTGGGAGCATCTCATTCCTAGCATTCTCTCCATCAGTCAAATTATAAGAAGCGGTATTGGACCTGCAAAAGAAAACAAAAATGGTAAAGTAAGTGCACAATGGTGGAAGTGCGCATTGGTGAGAGTGGGCAGCAAAATTTGGTGGTAGATTCGGGCAGCAGGTTGCTTTGAATTGTTCCTGTGTCAAAGTTCCTGGGAAACACAGGCAGTGTTGTGAAGAAGTATAGGCAACATTTCTATCTGAAGGCAAGTGTATTTGGTTGGGGAACAAAGATCTTCTGGTAAGAGCTTCTGGCTTTGAAGGAGCACTTGCAGCCTAGAGTACATCTGGAGGTAGACTAACTTGCAAGAGATAAACTACTGGTAATTCCACAGTCCATAACACTGTGCACTGTTGACACCAGTAGTGTAGCTACCATAGGGCTGCTGGTGCAGGCTGCCCTAGACAGCAGCTGCGGGGGGGGGGGGGCGCTTGCTGAGGGGCCGCTGCACACCTCTTAGTGTTTTCGGCGGCTTCACTCAGATTGGAGCGAAGCCTCTGAAAACATCCAGATGATTGACTGGACGAAAGACTTGGGGCAGCAGCTGCTGCGCACTCGCAAAATGGAAGTACTTCCGGGTCTTCCAGCTCCATCAGGAGTCATTACCTCAGGTAGCCGAAGAGGCAGCTACTGTACACCCCTGGTTGACACCATGCGTTACTCATGCATGGAAGGCACCAATCAACTTTTAGTAACAGTAGAAATGCCAAAATGATTTATTTATCCTGCTTTGTCCTCTTAAAAAAAAAGATGCCCAAGGCAGTTGCCATCTTACCCAGGCCACAAAGAAGGCACAAGCACACTCCCAGGAATAGATTACAGTGTTTTCCTTACCAGAGGCTTCACAATAACCCAGTAGTCACATGAACTGCATCTAGAACCCAGAGGCTTCCCATGACAAAGGTTCAAGTTATACTACCAGTGTTGTTACACAGACAATATTTGCAATATACTGCAAATCACATTTTTGTACCAATGTCTGTAGAAGGCTAGCAAGCTTTTATTTGAAAGTTTTCCTCCACATACTGTACATTGCTGTTAGCCTAGGATGGGAAAAAGGACAAGCACGATCCAGGTATATGTGTCATGTATATTGGCCCCCAACAGGGCTAATGGTAATTTCAGCAGGGCAATTTAGGTCAGGGAAACATGTGTGTGTGGGGGGGGGGGTGAGGGAGGGTTATATACCTCCTTTGCCCAGTAGTGCTGCTCTCATCAAAATTAGAGCGCCCCCCCCAAATGGCGGCCAATAACTCTCTTGCCAGACTCTGTATGAGCTATATTCAAATAGGAATATGCAAAGTAATTACTGCACAGTAATATGGCCAACACTTTATCAGTGTTGGCCCATCCAAGATACCTATTGAGGTGGTCACCTCAGCAGCAGATTGGCAGGGGGCACCTGCTGTTGTCTGTTGCCATCTATCCACCTTCTCCTTCCACTCCCTGGATTCAAAAAGGAAGAGGGGAACAGAATGAAAAAAGAGGAATGGAGGGGAGGAAAAGGGTGGGCTAGACCTACTCTAGCCCACCATTCTCTTCTTCTCCACACTTTTTCTTCTGCACTGTTGTCCTCTTCCTTTTGCAGCTCAGGGAGCAGGAAGAGGAGAAGCAGGCTGGCACACTGCTGAATTAGGAGGGTGGCATTTGGTGCAAAAAAGTGCTGTGCAGAGGGGAACATTTGCTGCGTTGCCTCTGGTGTCAGGGTCAGCCCTGCTCTTTACTCCCAGCTATGTGTATAGGTATTGCATTTCTTGTTTTCAACAGCAGGATGAAGACTTAGCCGGTGAAACAGCAAGGATGTTGTCTCCATGGTAGCCAAGAGGGCTTGCATAGGAGGAGGACTTCCTGATGGTTGTGCTTTAAAGGTAGATATTTTTATGGGCTGTTTTATGTTTGCCGCGTTACCTTATTGGACATCATTGATGTGAGGGGAAATGAAAGTGTGAAATCTAAATATTTTACCTATTCCTGGGAGGTGAGTGATCCCGGAAGCTGCATTGGCAAGGAAATCCATGTGAAATGTATTCACCCAATAAATGTATAATAAAGTAGAATATTCCCATTTTACAGATGGGAAGCTCAGTGTGTAAGTAGAGATTTAGCAGTGGCTACCACATGCTAAGTTCATTGCTGAGATGGAATGTCGCCATTCAGCGCTTAATCATCAGTCCACACCAGCATGCTGCATTTTCTGTCCTTAGACAAGCAACATGGATTTGTGAGACTTCTAGCAGGTGAAGAAAAATGGGTTTTCAGAAACTGACTGCTTGATCAACCTGACATTAAATCTGTGCAGGTGCCAAAATAATAACTCCCCCTCTCTTCCAACCAGCCTTTACTTTTTCCTTGGTGCCTTGCACATTCAGCAATAGTGTTACCAGCATCAGTGTCCCCGTTCTCACTGGCTCTTTGACACAAAATAATATTTAGTTTGTTGATGATCCCTGCCAAAGCCTCTCTTTGACTCTAAACAAAGGTCAATAAAAGCCAGCAGGTAAAGAGTGTTGATGCCCTCAGAAGGGAAAGGAACTGCAGCTCTCTGTGAGCCGATATATGGAGAGCTGGCAAAGCCTCATAGACAACAAACTCAACCCTGGAGTCTGAGGTATAATCCCTTTGATCAGCAAGACTGGGGTTACTGTAGGGTCAATGCTGACATAAAACCAACCAATCAACCAAGACCACCTAGGTATTTAAATTAATCTTTTCTCCCCTCTATGAAAGGGGAATACAATTTTCTTCAAGGTTCTTTCCTGTTGAACGGAGCTGCATGTGCCGTCTGTTTGCCTTCTCTTACATCAGGGCAGCTGAGAAAGATATTGTTATGGCAGGTACTTCGTTTCCCCACTGCTACCATCACAACTACCACCATCATCATAGCACAGATGAGGAAAGAAGTTCGGTGTGTGTGTGCATGTGCGCGCGCGCGCGCACGCACGCACGCACGCACACACACACCTTCTTAACCTGCAGAACTTTCTTGTGGTCAAGCTATGCCACGGAGGCCTGTTTTTCTAAAGGATTTCTTTAAATCTTACATGTGATTAAATAATACACAAATAGACCCCCCCCCCTATTTCTTCTTGCAGGCAGCTAGCAGAATCAATTTGCTATGGTTATGCTTCCCGTCAATTGTTTAGAATTTCCAGGATTTAATCTTTCATCCATGTGTATATCCTCTATTTACCTTTGAATGAGATAATGCATTATGCATTGGGCTTTATAGAAATGAACCATGAAACGCTATTTCTCCCCCACCCCTGAAGAACAGAAAATCACATTCTTCTTTCTTAGTAGAAATATTAGTCCCCATTATTACAGCAGCTGCCAAGAGTTGTGAAGGTGAACCAGCTTAAGCTCTAGTTTAGAGAGGTCTCGACAGTTTACACAGCCATGCTCCAAGTAGGTTCTAAGTGACACAGTAGTAAAACCTCCTGATCTCTGGGTCCAGTAGAAGCTGATCACCAGTGATGCTGGCTGGTATTCAAATAATAATCCTGGGCTTTCATCTATTGCAATGAATAAAGAACCATCCTTAGCTCTGAAAAACTGTGTGTAAATAAGTCATCAGAGGGCTTGTAGCATGAGAAGCTAATCCAGGATGTTGTAGTGATGCAGAAGGGCCAGTTGGCACCGTTTTATTTCATGAAGAGCCACCACTGCAGGATGCCTGTTGTTGAGAGATTGCACAGAAGTATTTGGCACTACAGAAATCGTATTAATGATTTCTGGAGCTCTTTTAGCATGCAAGGTGTTCATGCTTTTCTGAATGTTTTTGTCTATACTGTTTTGGCAGCATGGGTTCCCCTTTCACTGCTGCAAGCCTTTATGCCTGGTATAAGACGCTAGCCCTTTGTCAGTGTCTCCCTGCAGAAGAAAAGAGCTCCCTCAGAGTGTTGCTTTAACTTCAAAAGCATAAAACCTAGCTTGGAAGGACCTTGGGATCTTGAAATGGGGCTTGTTGGGGTGAGGTGTGTCCCCCAGTTTGACATTCAATTATTAGAATTGTTACCTCTTCTAAGCAAACTACCAGGTAAGGGTAATTTGTGATATTTTACCATTTACTGCCTCTGAGCGTAACTACAAACTCTTCTGAATATATTATGGTTTGATGGGCCATATTCTGTGGAAGGAAATTGTAGGGGATTTTCTGTACCCTTTACAATTTACCATGTGTTCCTCAGTATTTACACTCACTGAGAAATATTAGTACAATACATTATGATTTCCTTACTCTGAAGTAAGATATTCCAATACTTTCTGTATTCTACAGTATTCCTTACTCTGATTTTTAAATATCAATTGGAGGAAGAGGACAGTGTTTCAGTTTGGGTTTTTTAACTGTACACTTTTAACCTTTTAATAAATATACCTTTATTTTATAAATAAATATACCTTTATAAATATACCTTTATTTGTAAATGCTGTAGTGGAAGTCAGTCTGGAAGGCCGGCATTGTACTTACATGTGCAATGTGTATGTACAATAAACTTATAAATCAGCACCTGTTAATTTTTTTTAAAGTAATGTTCAAGGTAACTGAGATCTGAATTAGACTAGACATTTACAAGTGTTTAAGGATCTAAGGGAAGTTTAGCACTAGATTAACATGGCAAAAATGCCAAGGGAGGATGGAGAAAGTGGGTAAATAAATACCACCTGATGCTATGACAGTGTAGAGACCTTGTGGGTTGTAAAATTTGACAGGATCAATGTGAACGATAAAAAGGCCATATGTGTTTCTGGATATGGTTACCCTCAGGTTGAATTCCACTTTGTACTTCAGCTACAGAATTCGCCTGTGTTTTATAAAAGAAGAAGAAGATACACACTCTTTTACTCTAAGTCAAGAGTTAGAGAAATCATTCCACCCACTAGGAAATACTAACAATTTGACTTCTATTGACTTTCTGCCTAGTGAAACACCTAAATTAATCTCTAGCTTTGCTCTAGAAAACCATGTTTTCTCTCTTACTTTTGTTCTCTGCCTTACGAGGGGCTGTGTGTGTCAATGACAGCCCAATCCTATCCTTCCTCCCCCGCCAATGCAGCAGTGCCAAAAAGTATCCTGCAGCATCCTGCGGGGGGGGGGGGGAGGTCGGGAGGCTTGAGGTAAGGGTCAATATTGTCCTTTACCTCCCTGTAAGCCCCTCAACCGGCAATGAGTCTCCTCGGACCTGCGCCAGTTCTTTAGCTGATGCAAGTCCAAGGAGAGAAAGGGGACAGGGAGGCTGTTATCGGAGGGGATAGGATCCAGTGCATGCCATCACCGTTGGATCCATCCTGTCCTGCAGACTTCCCCTCCCCACCCCCACCGCTTACTTACCGGTGGCAGCATCTACTCCAGACCCCACTGCCACGCGCAACACCTCTGCGGCTGCCCCAGTGGTGGGACGGAAGAACGCAGCTCTGCACGCTTCCGTAAGGCAATTTATGATGGCCGGAAAGCACACCCTACTACTGCCAGAACGCTAGTTCCGGGGGAGGGGGATAGGATTGGGATGTTAGTTGTGGAAATGGAACAGAGTAAACTTCTAGAGTTCATATTTTCTAAACATGGAGGCACAGCCATTATTGACTGCATCCCAGAAGCCCTGGGGGGCAACTGAGATCACTGTCTAGCACACTAGCGTCGACAGGGGGAAGCGGGGGGGGGCGGGCCGCCGGGGGGCGTCGCGCGTATAGGGGTGATGCACGGCGCCCCTCACTTACATTTTTGTGGTGGAGGTGGGCCCGCCCGCCCTCCCCTGGGTCCGTTTGGCTCCAAAATGAGCCAAAAACGGAGCGGGGAGGGCGCTCCGCTCCTGTGCGTGACGTCACGCGCGGGGGCGGAGCCTCCCCCTTAAGGGTGACGCGCGCCCCCGCTCAGGGGTGTCGCGCGTCGTCGCGACGCCCCTGGTCTAGCAGCACCTAGTGACACTGATCAATATGCCTCCTTTCTCCTGGTTCCATCTTAAAATACTTTTTAAAATGCAGATCTTTTGTGGTCATGTCATCAGGCCTAGCTTCCCCTCTCCCATTTTTCTTTTCTTTCTGTCCAGCCTGATAAAGAATACAGATGAACTCAAAAACTTGCTCCTCAAACTTTTGTGTCATTTTAATAGGGCCTAATAAACATATTATTAGAATGTGGGTTTTGGATTTAAGCAGTGAGTTGGTCAGGAATAGGATGGTGAAAGTATAAGAACCATGTCTATATAATTTTATTTCTTCTTACTATGTTTGCGTCGGGTTTTACAAGAGGACCTGAGCTCCAAACTAAAGGCAGGTAAGAGCCTACCTCCAGCCTCCCTTCATCATCGGCCGTCTCTGCCTTTATAGTCCTGGATGCCTTCTTACCCCGCCCTTCCCCTTCCTGGTTCCACCCTGGTTCCTCCTGCCTCCTCTCGAGTAGACCTAGGTACCTCCTCTCGAGTTGACTTCTCTGGTCCTGTTTCCCTTCTGTGGGGTCTTTCCCACCCTCTCCCCGGTGGGCTTACCCCCTAGACTCCTATGGCGAGCCCGGTAGACTAGGGGGGTTCTAGTTGCCCCCTTCGTTACCTTCAGCCTGCCCCCAGGCCCCGCCCCTTGGAGGCCCATGCCGGCTGCCCCGGTGTGGGCAACAAGAGGGGCCGCTGTGGTGGAGGGTAAGGAGGGACCCCCAGCTAAGCCCAGCGTAGGTACAGGCTGGCCAGGACAGTTTGTTTTGTGTTTTTATTATTTTAGCTGTTTTAATTGGTGTTTTTTGTAAACTGTCTTGAACGCCTGCCTTGTGGGAGGAGACAACTGTAGAATATACATAGTTTAATATATACATGATAAATAACGTCACACTCTTTAAAGAGACTGAAGGTGAGTTCACAGTCCAGACTTTTCTCTGACTGCATAGTGGAGCAATTGTTGCAGGTTGACAATCACAAGTTCTACCTTAAAACGGCACTGCCTTTATAGTGCTTTCGTGATGGCAATCATTTGTGCTCTCTGATGAAAGCTGATAACTTGCTGGTTTCATCATCAGTATAATATGTATAAGAATGGGATGAATTGTATTATTTTATTTTATTTTATTTATTTATTTAATTTTAAAAAATTATATCCCGCCTTTCCTATGCCAAGGCAAATGCCCAAGACAGCTTACAACAGAAGTTAAAATACATAACTTAAAAAATACATTAAAAAGTTTAAACAATACATAACTGTACATAACAATTTTAAAAACAATAAAATCCATGGGGGGGGGGGACGGGACAGCATGGAGTAGATAAGCAGCATGGCAGAGCATCTTTTTTCCGTATATATTTATATTTTATTGATATATTAAAACAAAAACAATACATATTTCATAAAGTTATAGCAAACACGAAGCAATACATCCTACTAGCATACTATTCACTATTTTCTACATATAATATCCAACTAAGCCAAAATAACACCCACATTCTATTCATTAAATCCGCATATCATCACATCGTTCTTCTCTCTCTCTCTTAAAAAATCGATAAATGGTTTCTAGTTCTTCACGAAAAGGTTAACTGACTTTTCCTTAATTAAAGTTGTAAGTTTATCCATTTCAGCGCATGGCAGAGCATCTTGAGACACAGGAGGCAGACCACAGCCCATCACCCAAACGCTAGACGAAACAAAAACGTTTTGAGTCCTCGCCGAAAAGTCATGAGGGAGGGGGTGGTTCTCAGATCCCCTGGCAGGCACGGACATCACTGTAGCGTGGCGGGCGGGGCGGAGCGCCCCAGGGTGACGTGCGCAGAAGGGTGACGCGCATGTGTGGCACCTCCCCTGCGCGCGTCACCCGGGAGGCTCCGCGCGTCACCCGGGAGGCTCCGAGGCCGGGAGTAGGCCTCGGAGCATCCTCCCTGGCCTGCGCTCCTGGGCCTTCTGAGGAAGGCCCGCTGAACGAACACTATTTATAACGTGTTTTAGCGTGTAGTACCCTTTTCCCTCAGGAACGTTCTGCGCATGCGCTAAAACACGTTATAAATAGCGTTCGCGCAGCGGGCCTTCCTCAGAAGGTCTAGGACAGCCGGCCGGGGAAGACGTCCCCGAGCCGGCTGCAACCATCGAGGGGGCGCCCGGAGCGGCAGCCCGTCGGGTGCCCCTCCGAAAATCGCGAAGATTTGTAAAGGGGGTGTGTCGGGGGGAGGCGTCACTAGGGTGACACGCACGCCCCGCACTGGGGTGACGCGCGTCTAGTGACGCCTCTGCTGGCAGGGAATTCCACAGTTGTGGAGCCACAACAGAGAAGGCTCGCCCATGTGTTGCCACTCCCCTAACTTGTGAAAGAGGTGGCACTCGCAGGAGAGCCCCCTCAGATGACCTAAGAGAGCGGGCCGGAATGTATGGGAGAAGGCGGTCCCTCAGATTATGTAAGGGATTGTCTTTTGAAAGGTGTACCTCGGCTCCCTCAGCTGGATAAACTCTGTATCAGCGAACCTTTGCGGTGAGAGATACAATGAAGAAGACAAGGCAATGCAATAGTTGGGATCTGGCACAGAAGTGAAGATTCCTTAGTGTTCCAGCATCTGTGTTTTTCTAAAATGAGAAACACACTTATTGGCAGCATAATTGTCATACAGTTAAAATTATGTGGAGGAACAATCAAGGATCAGAAGGCCAATTAGCAGGTGCTTAGTTAATTTAAAGTTGGGTACTTTTTCATAAGAAACATTATTTATTACCAACCTTGAGGAGACTCAGATCATGCATTCAAAATAATTTATAATCTCTCAAAATAATCGCTGATGGGCAGAGATTGGCCCTTGGGATCTGCTGTGGGTTCACAAGCAGTTGGCTTTTGTGGCCTAGGCTAGATGGCTCAGTCTGCCAGCCTTCCAATGGTCGAGTATTGATGGTATATAGCAGTGGTTCCCAAACTGGGAGGCGTGGCTCCCAGTGGAGCCGCAGATACCAGCCAGGGGAGCCGCGGAGTGCCGCGGAATCCTCTCAGAATACAGTGCAATGCCAACTGGTAGGCATCAACATACTGTAGGGGGAGCTGCAGCCAATGGTCAAGGGAGCCGCGGGTTGAAAATGTTTGGGAAACACTGCCTCAAGGTCAGGATAGGCCCATTTCTAACTCTTTTACAGTGGTGGAGCAAAACAATGCTGCATGAGCAACACTGGTGAGGTGACACCCTTGTGCTGCACCAGTGGAGGAGCTGGGTAGAATTGCGCTGTAAGCCACGTTTTCATGTGGGACTCCTTGCCTAAGGAAGAAGGTTCTTCTCATTTGGTGCTCTACTTTGGCTGAAATGTGAGAGCATGGAACATGCAATATTATCTCTAATAGGCAATCATATTCCTTAATGCAAATGAATTTAAATATTTGCTCTCTCTATATTCAATACAGTAGCGCAGGGGTGCACAACTTGGAAGTAGGTAGGGGCCAAAATGAATAGACTAAACTTCTTCGGGGCTGCACGAGGGTGTGTGTCAAGGAACCCACAGGGGGTGTATCCATGAGCCGGAAAGTATCCGGAAAAGCAACATATTAATAAATAAAGATATTTACAGAATAAAAATTTTGGATTTGCTCTCCCACCATGAATCTGAGCCTCCTCCTCACACGGAGCAGCGACAGCGCCAACGGGACAAGCCCCAAAACCTCCGCGCTCGTTGGCACACAAGAGGAGATGCGGCTCTTCCAGCTCCTGGCCAAATGCTAGGAGACTCCAGCTGATCGGCGGCGATCAAACGCTGCCTTCAGCAATGACCTCAAAGCCTCCGGGCCAATGGGCTCGCAATGCTCAGTGACTTTGTCCTTCTCGCTCGGTGACCCGAGCGAGAAGGCTGCACAGCTACGTGGCTGGAGCGAAGACATCGGAGATCCCTCGGCGCTCTCTTCGTAAGCAACGCGCACTAAGGGATCCCCAATTTCTTTGGGGGCCACCGGAAATCCTTCGGAGGGCCACATGTTGTGCACCCCTGCAGTAGCGGATCCAGGCGCTCTCTCTCTCTCTCTCTCTCGCACACACACACACGAAGTGGAAATGTAGAAGACATTATCCCGTGGAGATAGTATGTTGTATCCACAGTGGCCCCTTGCTCTGGGAAATCTGGGGAATATGGGGTTAAAGCCTAGGCTCTAGTAATAGGTATGCTGCACAGCTGTGGCCACTAGAGGCAATCAGGTCTTCAGGGATAAAAACAGCACCTGAAGGAAGGAAGAAGGGTGTGGGTAGCAGAAGGAGGAAAGGAAGAAGGCTGGTTAAATCAGTAAACTGGCTTGCAAATGTGGACTGGCTTACTGACTGACTTGGTTTATGGATTGGCTCTTGGAGTAGCTTGTGGACTCTGACTTGGCTTATGGACTGACTTTTGACCTGGTTTACAAACTTAGCTTATGGACTGGCTTACCGACTCTGACTGACAGACTTGTGAGTAGAAAAGGGGAACTAATTAGCAAAAAGGTAGGTCTTTACCTCTTAAATGGGCAAATTGGGAATTTGGTGGGACAGCTGCCTTTGTTGCCCCCCCTGGTCTCGGAGGACCAAAGCCCAAGGTGGGGGACAAAGTTGGAGTGTGGGGTATGCACTTTAGCCAACCAACTGAAGTGCATCCCGTATGCTCCAGCCGATGAGCGGAAAGGCGCTCAGGAGCTGAGTGCCTTTGTGCTTGTCAGCAAGGTTGGGCGGGGCATGCTGTGGAGAGTTCGTTGGTTGAAGAGCATGCCTGCACCTCACTAATACTCATAAAGGTGCTCAGGAGCTTGAGCACCTTTCTGATCATCAGCTGGAGTGTGGGCAGGGCCTGCACTTCAGCTGATGAACACCATGTCTTGGCCTTAAGCTGGCTCTTTCCCTTGGCTTCCATTCTGGCCTCTCCCTGTCTCTCTGAAAACACACACTGCCAGCCAAAAATGCTACCTTTGTTCCTTCCAAAGACAGCAGGGGAGAGGTGAGTCACTTCTCACATTCAGGGCTCAGCCCCTCCCCTCAGGGAGGTGTATATTAGGGTCTGGAGGCTCAATGAAGCCCCTCACCCAAAAACATTTCCTGGATGATCAGTTAGTAATTTATTCAAGAAAAGCCTGGGCCACTGGGTAGCCTAAGGGCAGTTAAGAACCTGCTGAGTTCTTAGCTAGTCGGGTAGTTCTACAGCCCTTGGGACGCATTTGACACACCGCTATGGAGCAGTTTTGTTGTTCCTTGGTTGGCAGTAAGAGAGCTTAGTGTAGAAATGGTTCTTTAGTAATGGCGCTTGCCATCCCAGAAAAGAAGGAGCCATAGCTCAGTGCTGAGCAGTCCAAAGGCCCCTGTTTCAGTCCCTAGCTGGCAGGTTGGGGGGAGGCCCCTGTCTGAAAACTGCTACCGGTCAGAGTAGGCAGTGCTTAGCTAGATTTGAGCAGCAGTCTGATTCAGGAGATGGCAGCTGCGGATGAGGTTGAGAGAGGCTAGTTTTTCTTGCCAATGTGTTTGGTAATTATCTTATCCAACACATTAAGTGGAAACAAAGGGCATAGGGTTGTATGCTTTTTATCATTCAAACTCTTGCATTTTCCTTCAGACACACATGCATGCATTTTTCATTGATTGAGAGCCCAATCCTATGCATATCTACTCAGAAGTCGGACCCATTATAGTCAATAGGACTTGCTCCCAGGTAAGTGTGGATAGGATTGTAGCCTTATTTTGAATCAACAAGCTGGTTAATCAACTACTTTAACTAGGCATACCATATACAAAGGGGAACAAAGTACCCCTTAACCTAGGCTTACCAGATCGCCGACCGGGACGGAGCGACCTGCTCTTAAGGGGCGGGGTGCGCGGGGGGCCCAGAATGCGATGCGTTCTGGCCCCCTGCGCCCCGCCCCTTAAGGGCAGGTCGCGCCGTCCCGGTTGGCGATCTGGTCGGCGATCTGGTAAGCCCATCTTAACCAGTAGTTCCCAAACTAGAACTCCTTTAACCAGTAGTTCCCAAACCAGATGCATGCATCATTGACTACCTGCCAGGTATTAATACTGGCAATTATATAATGCCAAAGTTAATTAAGCCCTGTTAGTGGTGTAGATGGTGCATGCCCTTCCCACTTGGGGTTATCTTGTTTATGATAGACACATGCTCATGTGTACCCCATAGTTATGACTACCTACCTTCTAGCAACTAAAGTGGAGCTCCAGCCCAGAGTGTTCCCCACTAGCAACATATGCCTCTGCCGGTGTTACAACAATTGTCAAAAATGTTGATGATATGAGGGCTCATTCAAAACTAGGCCTCTCGTGATTTAGTATCAGTTTATTCAGCAGAATGCTTTCAGAAAATGAAAATAAGCCCTCATTCTGATTCTGGGTCAGCGGGCAGGAGCAATTCAAATTCAGCACCTTGCTCCGAGCTACGTAGCACACGAGGGACCGTTTCTTACTCTGCTCCTTCCTATCACGCTGTGAGTTTGTAGGGGCTTATGGTATTACTGCAAAGCACTCTGAACATGCACAGCATGAAGAAGCTGGATGAAGGGTACATTTGGATGCACTGCACTCAAATCAGATAAACTTGCCGGATTCAAGGGGTTTGGGACGCCAACTGATTGCATATGGGAATTAATAAAATCCACATTTGGTTAACACATGCTGTGACCACAAGGAGGAAGTCCTGTGAATTTTTAACACATTGAAATTGTTGGGTACCTTTATTAATTCAGACACAAACCTGCCAATTAGCCATGGGCAGGGGTCTAAAAACTGCCTTGGATATGTTGATGTTTTTCTTCAGCCTGTCAGTGAGAGACAACGAACCCTTCCCTTTCCCAGCAAAGTTTCAAATGGAATAATAGAGTGCCGCTTTCCCACAAGTCAGCCCAAAAGCTGGTCTTGGTGTATGCAAAAGTGCAGTCTGTCGTCTATATGAGACTGAGAATCGTTATTATAAAACAGCTTTGGAGCCCTGGATGAAATGCAGTGTGGGGTTTAGCTTGGAGTGATGTTGGACAGGACTTGTATCAGTACTTTTGGCAAATGCAAATGCCTGACCTTTTTTCCCCTTCATTTTTAAACAGATTTCATTTCATAGTTACTAAGGATTACTGAACAATAGCTGCAGCCACAGGCCTTCCTCTTTCTCCCTGACAACAAAATCAGAGCTGTGTGGCACTGGCAATGGTGTGAGACACACTCTGCCTTTTTTTGCCTTTCAAAGTCAAAAAATCAGGCCTGCATGCGTAAGTTGTGATAGATACAAAAAAATACAGGGTGGAGCACATGTATATTAGTGTTGTATCAAATTTGCACAATGATTGGTTTTGGATATATGAGAATTCCTCTTTGAACGTCCAGTGCCCCAGTCCTATTGCCCACTATTAAATCGATGCAGCGCACCGACTGAGCACACATTGCATCAAGTGGTGGTGGGGACAGGACAGGGCAGCCAGCAGGAGGTAAGTAAGAATACCCCCTGGTAGGCTGCCTAATTGCCTCTGGGTCTCCTTGGACCTACGCCAGCCATTTTGCTGTCATAAGTCTGAGGAGAGAAAAGGAGCAGAGCGGCCTGGGAAAGAAGGTATAGGATCCAGGAGCAATTTGTTGCTGCTGGGATCCACCCCCTGCCCTCCCCTCTCCCCTTCCCTGCCCGTAACACACATCTGCTGCCAACTTTCCAGCACTGGCAGAGCTGCTGCTGCTCATGCTGCGCTGCTGCCTGTTTGCGGTGGTGGCCCAGAAGCGCACGATGGTGGCCCGGCTTTCATGCTGCCGTAAAGGAGCTGTCATAGGTCTCAGGAGACCCGTAGGACATTGGGAGCTTACGTCAAGGAGGCCTCCTGAAGCCCCCCCCCCCCCCACCATTAGATGCAGCATGTGCCTCCATGACATGGCTGCATCGACATCAATGGAACGGGATAGAATTGGGGCACTAGAGTCATTCGGTCAACATACTATTTCTCATTTAGGACCAAACTAAAAGGTCCAACCAACCATGCTAGTGGGTTAAGTACAGAATTTTCGATATTGTTTTGATCCTCCTCCTCCAAGCAGTTCAGTCTTGTTGTTCCTTTGGGAAGGGAAAGGGGTGCACGTATTCTTACAGTATTTTGGGGAATGACTAGAATGCACAGGCAGTGGATTTTCTTAGCCACTGCAGGTCTCGGCTTCCAACAATCGGTGAAATCCCTGTACAGTTGGATTTCCGCAACATGCATACCACTGTGGCCTCTCCATGGCCATGCATGTGCCTATAACTCTGAGGGGGAAATGTTAGTGTGCACTAGCTTGGACACAAGGTAAACATTCACAACTATTCCTGTTGTGGCATAGCTGTTTGGCTGAGGTTTGTGGGTTTGTGTGTATGTGTATTTTAAAATCTTATTTTTGTGCTTTGTTGTAGTTCACTTTTTTTAGCAGTTTTAATCTCTTTTGTAGTCCCCTTGGAGCCATTGGTAAGATATAAATAGAAAAATAAATACTTTATTTATTTTAGGCATTTATACCCCACCTTTCTATCATAAATTGATATACAAGGCAGCTCATGGTTCTTGTGGAAGAAAAATGGAGTCACAATCGCAGAAATGGCTGCTAGTTGTCTTCGTGTACCGTCTGGTTCACACTTACATTTCCTCAATGTGATTATAGTCTTGTGGCTGTTGGAATTAGGGAAGCTGACTGAGGATGCTGTCTGGCGGATGGGACATACTTCTAAATTTTCCATTGCTTCTGAGAAAGTATTGATTCCAGGCAACCCTATAAAGTAGGTAAGAACACTTGTTCACCATATGAAACAATTCTGTGCACTGGGTCTATGAACAGTAGTACCAATTCGCATGACAGCTGTGCTTGTGGCAGCTGCCTTTTCCCTCTCCAGCCAGCGGAGGGTCCTCCTTCCTTGTGATGAATGGAAAGCTGACTCATCTGTTGTGTGCAGAAGGTGTCACTTTTGCATGCTGCTGCAACCCCACAGTGAGTCGCTGCTGCTGCTTGTGGTGAACGAGCCAGACCATGAGCTTGCCATGACCGGGAAGAAAGTGCAGAATTACAAAGTACCACTGTTGTACGTACCATCAGCATGGTGTTTGGTTCCATCACTTGGCCCGCATTCTTTCCAAAGATGCTTTTTCCCCATATCTGACCTCCAGACCCTGATTCAGGAATTTAGTGCTGCTATATCAGAAAATTTAAAAACAGCCAGCAGTTCAACTGTGTTGGACTCTCAGATGTTCCGATTAGGGCCCTCTTGCGCTGGCCACTTTGTCTGCACAAGCTTTTCTCTCCCTCGCCCTTTTCTACGCTGTGCCTTGGCTTTCTCTGTTGCATTCCATTCCCAAATCTGATCTCAGTTTGCAAAGATGCACTGGCCTGGAAAACTTCCTCACCAGGTGTCTGTGTCTGCAATTGCCACAAGTCCTGTATTCTCCCCTGTCAGTTGATGTGATGGATGGCAGCAGTCTCCTTCAGATGATTGGCTCTGGCTGTGGCCTGAAGTTGTGGGCTGGGGATCCGGCAGCACCAGCATTAAGAATTGTCTTGTAAAAGCAAAGGCACAGGTTGCTAATCATGCATAAACAGGTTGCTAAGAATCATAAACATAAACAGGTTGCTAAGAATCATAAACATTTCTGGGCAAATGTTCCCCACAGAAGGGTTCCCTTAAAGACAATTCAGATCTGAGTGACCCTCAAACATTGCATAGATGCCCTGATCCACAAAGTAAAGTCAAAGCTAGGAGCAACTGTGCATGCATGCTGTTGTTTCTGGAGTGGGATAATAACGTATAGATATAGGCAGTCCAAAATGGTGTTTTCAAAAAGCGAATTTCAGTGTTTTCCAAAATAAAATTGCTGAAAGCGGTGTTTATTTCATTATTACTGAAAAAGACTCAAAGACTCTCTAGAATGTTTCTATCGCCTATAGAACAATGTTTCTATCATTAATTACTGATGTCTGTGTATGTAATGTTATGAATATTTATATACTACTGTTAAAAAAGGTTGAAAAAACAGTTGACATAGCAAAATAAAGTAAAATATGGTTCCTTTTCACAGAGAGGGGGGCAAACCGCTACTGGAAGAGAAGCTATGGTGAGATGAACAGGACATTTGCTCTCCCCCCTGCTAAACATAAGACAAGAGAGAACCACCCCCTTAAAGGTGTCTGGGCATGGGCTCGCCTGATCCCAAGGAGGCTGGCTGCCTTTGTCCTCCTCTGAGCCAAGAAATGCCAGCCCCTGGAGACATGGTCGGACTAGGTGCCAGAAGCTGAGCTGGGCCCATCCGTGCCACTTCAGCTAGGCTGACAGATGCTGTGGACGCTGTAGCAGATGGAAAACTGCATCTGGGTACCATGTGGGTGGAGAGGGCCAGGTGAGCGGGTGCAGAAGGTGGCAGGGTTTAAAAGCCCTGTTGTTGACCAGGGATGAGGACACGAAGGGCTAGAAGCAGACGGCACATATTCAGGACCCTCACCCAGAGGAGGTCCTGATCCAGGGCCCACCCAGCCTGGAGGAGGAGAAGTGTGGTCCCATAACCCCTCCCTCCCTCCTTCATTAATTGTGAGGCACAGCAGCCTGGGTCAGAAGGTAGCTCTCAACCTGCCCTGTGGCCCACAGACCTCACCCTTGTCATTCCATTCAGTTACATGCCATGGACGCTGGTAGCCAGGATTGTGGAGACCCTCCCCACTCCAGGCACCACAAAAAAGGTGCCTCTTTAGCCAGGGGATATATTTGGAAAAGCACCTGGAAAATTCACTCTTCAATTAATGCCCTGGTGTTTGTAAAAATCTGTGCCCTGGGGCATATGGGAAAAGAAATTGACTGCCACTAAAAGTATGAAAAAAAAAGTTTTATGGAAAAAACAAACAAACAAGGCTCCAAAAACTGAATCCCTTTTGTACTCACACTTTTGCTTTATTTCCCAGCTCGTTCAGTTCAGAACAAAGAAAAAAAAATCACCAAGTTGGACTTTTTTTGTTGCATTTCTTATTTGTTCTGAGCTGAATGCAAAGGCCTATTACATCCTGTCAAATATCAAATACTGAAATCAAATATATATCCTGGGATGTCAAATGTGGGCATCAAATATGTGGAAAATATTTGACTAGCCAGAGAACACACTGGGAATATACAACATCAAAATTCATAACGGAAAATGTTGAGGAGAATTTTGGAAGCAAATTTATTTCAGCTCTAGTACAATCATTTGAGACTTCCCCCTCTGTTGTGCCGATAGTGGCAATGCTGTGGATGATGTTTATACAAATTGACAATTGCTCCTCACAGACAGTATATGAGAAAATCGCCCTGCTGTACCAGACAGCTACACAAGCTACAGCTACAGTGTGAGTAAGATAGATCTGAACAACAACAGGCCACAAAGTCGGGATCCACAGCCTACTCTGGGCAGGACTAGCCAGTCCCAAATTGTCCAGTTAACCCAGAGGTGCAATTTGTGACTCACCTTAAGTCAGTACCAATTGCTCTTGCGAGAGAGCAGGAAAGTACAAGATCTCGTTTCTACTCCCTTACTTTGCTGTTATTTACTTGCTCTCTTCTGGAAAGCTCAGAGCATCATTATCCTTGGAGCTTGTCCTGGACATTTCAGCCTGGGACAGATAGCCAGGAGACTCCGGGGATGGGTGGTGGTGATGGTGAGCAGGTGTCCAGCTACTAAGTGTATGTAAGGCCGGACTAACTACACTGAAGCAGAGACCCTGTCAGTGTAAGATCAATAGTATTTGTTTCCTCATGGGAAATACTCATGTCTAAATGCATATCTGTAGTCCTTCCAAATATTAATTGCAGGAAGTATAAACTAGATTTTGTTTTTCAGGAATGAGATAAGCTCTATATGTGCCTAAGAGCCCAATCCTATGCTAGCCTCTGCCAGTGGGACTGGGCTCCGCAGTGTTGCAAACATGCCATAAAGCATGTTGCGACAGTGCGGAGGTCTGTCCCGCCAGCGTGGAGGCCAGCACCGCAGGCTTCTGCCAGGGAAGGAGCTGCGCCCGCCGGAGGCAGGCGAGTTCCATGCTGACCGGCAGGAAGGAAGGGAAGAGGTGTTCCGGGGTGGGGAGAGGGTGGATCAGATCCGGGAGGGGGACAGGCTCTGTGGAGGAGACCTCTGCCAATTCCTATCCCCTGTCCCGGACTTGAAAGCCTGACACGGGTCTGTTTGGAGCTGCGTCGGCCATTTTGCTGGCATGCCTCTGAGTAGCTCATAGGGGCTGCTGGGGCTCGGCATGGGGGAAGGGGACAATCATCCCCTTCCCTCAAGGCGACCTCCAGCCCTGTGCTGGATGCAGTGGAGCCTGCCCCAGTGCCACTGCATCGGAGTGTGGGGCTTTGAATAGGATTGGGCTGCCTTTTTTTACATTGAAAACCTGGTCCTTTAAGACATAATCTGATATGCAAAGTTTTGAACATAATCTGATATGCAAAGTTTTGGACATCATCTAAGTCCTTCAATTTATGTTTGAATTTAGATTATTCTCTATCAAGATATTGTATCAAGAGGTCCAGTAAGAATCTAACATGATACATTGTTAAATCTGAAATCAACTTGGTTCACATCCCCTTCAAGCAAATTCTACGGTGGCTTTTCCGTAAAAGTGTCACTTGCTGGCAACTATCTCTCTTCTTAAATGTACTGCAGTCAGGATGATCGGATGTATGCTTACTGTGCTGAATAAATAACCATGATTTACAATTAGCAATAGATCTCTTTAACTCACATGCACACCTCATTTGGATGGTCAGGATTTGCATCCTTTAGCCTTGGGAATCACAGTCACTTGTAGTTCGAAGCAAACTGGTACAAAATGAAACCAACACATTTAATGCATATTTTATTTATATCAATTTACTGTATGTTAATCTTAAAGTCATAAATAAAAGGGCACGCTTCTTTTGCTTGGCTTTACTAGAACAATAGTTTATATGTCTGTGCTTGTGGTTTATAATGGATTTTGAAGCAAATTGAGAGTTTTGTGGTATTCTGTGCCGCTACTGAAAATCTTGGCCCTTGATGTGCCAAAAATCGTCTCCAGGAAATCATGGCCTCCTGAGAGAAGATTACTCTCAGAGTGCCTGTGGGACCAGCTGTCAGACAAGTGTTCTTCTGGTTTGATCTGAGGCCTGAGGTTGAAGCCAGAATCAGCCACAAAGGCTTAGAGTCGTGTTCATTTTCAACAGCGCCAAAATCACATCAACTCTGTCTCAGAGAATTCTGCTATTAATCATGACATTCTCTGGAAATCATGCTGAAAAACAGAAATCAAACAGGATCTCAGAATTCTCATGAGTTTTCCATGGAGATGCATCCAACTCAGCTGGTAGCTTTGTCTCTTAAATTCAATATTTTTAAGGGTGTCTCTGTTATTCTGCAGGATTATCAAGAAGACTCTTTTTCTTTGTCTTGTGGTATGTAAATGCATTTAAATGTGATCAGTTAATCAGCTCAAGATAAGATCAGTAAAGGACAATGACAAGCACAACCAGGACATTATTTATCATTTAGAATTTTTATATACTACATTTACCAACAAATGTTGCAAAGTGGTTTTGAAAGCAAAACAAATGAAAAATGGTTTGTTCAGTGATGATGAGCCATGTGATGGCTACTGCACATATTTTACTGACAAAGAGCTGGAAGATGAATGCTGCTACACTGGAAATGGAAAGTATGGGTTGATATGCTTCTTAAGCATAGCAAGATGGAAGTGGCGTAGGTTGGGGGGCGGGGGGTGCACCGCCCCTGGACAGCAGGTGCCCCCGACTTACCGGTGGCAGTGGCAAAATGGCAGTGGCGACGAGAAGATGGCGGCGGGGGCGGCAGGGAAGGCGGTGGCAGCGGTGCTACAGGTGGCAGCAGCAAAGGCAGTGGAACAGCTCGGCAATGGCAGGAGAAGAAGTCCACCACCTCTGCGCGGCCGTTTGTGTTGGCTCCTGTCCAACCTCCAAGGGATATTTGACTCCAGATGACGTCCCTCAGGGGAGGGCCCTGTGACGTTGCATCCAGCCGTGACGTCACGGGGGGGGGCACAGCATTGTTCTGCTACTGCAAGATGGTGTAGTGATTTTGGAATTGGACTTAGACCTGGAAGATCCAGGTTGAAATCCCCGCTCAGCCATGAAGCTTCTTGGGTGACCTTGGTCCAGTCACTACCTCTCAGCCTCACCTACCTCACAGGACTATTATGAGGACAAAAGAAGAGGAGGAACTATGTACACCACCCTGAGCTCCTTGGAGGAAGGGTGCTATAAAAATGTGAAAAATAAATAAAATAAACAGATTGAGCATCTTTGGGAGGGCAAACTACAGAACGTGCACACTTTCTGAAAGAACTGGGGACTGTTTGTTAACTATTGGAAGTGGACTGAAACGAGAACATGTTACTCAATAAGTTCCTAATGTAAAAAGTTTGAATTGATGATGGGTTTTTTCTGATGTTGCTTGGGGAATAATTGCTAGTTATGTTTGAGATATACTCTTTAGAAATTCAAGAAATACATAGATGTTAAAAGCTAAGACTCGTAGAAGGCTACAAACTTCTTTTTATTTGCTGTCCTAATATTTATCTCTTTTTTTACAGTCAGGTTAGTTCTGCCATGACTAGCCTTGAGCGACACCATCCTGTCTGAGAGAGGCTGTATTCTCCAATGGAATACATACAAGTTACCTGACCAGACACCTCATCAAGGGGAAGAAGCAACCAATTAATGATGTCTATGTTTTAGCCAACCATGTGTGAAGCATCAAGCTTCCTCACGAGACAGACAGAGGCCCAATTCACATGTTACTTTCTACCACTTTTCCACTGTCACATGAGCAGTCATTTATCCACAGCCAACACAGCGGTGGTCTCCGAGGTTATTTATTGCCTTCCACCTTGTTTGTCTCTCCCTCCCTTCCGCTCCCTGCACTCCACTCCCTCTGTGGTCTTCTTCCAGTGTTGAAATTTACATTGTCAACTCCTCAGGCCAAGAACTTGTCTTTTTCTGTTTATGGTACTCTGTCAACTGCAATGTACATGGACAGCATGTCATGATAATTATAATAATAGCAACGGTAATCATCACTCAGGATAATGTAGGATTGCACACAGAGATATGCTGGGTGACAAAATGGAAAGAGGAACCAGGCAGAAGTGGATCTGGGGCGGGACGGGAAAGTGGACTGCCAGGTGTGCTGCAGGAAAGTGTGCCTTGAAAAAAAAAAAGAGTTTCTCCCTGAAACCTGACAGGGGTAGATGGCTGCAAATACTGTCTTCATGTGCAGCAAAGATAGGAGCATGCTGATGCAAGATGGGAAATAGGAAGAAGGAAAGAAAGAAAGCATTCTGGATTGGGAGTCAGTGCTGCTGCAGCTCCCTAGAAAATACAGACAAGGCTGGTAAGTGGTAACAGCCTAAAAGGCTGCACTCAAAGCAGTCTCCTAATGCCCAAGTGGAGAGCAAATCGGCATATTGAACATATGAAGCTGCCTCATTCAGCCAGATCCGTCTAGCTAAGTACTGTTCCGTCGTCTCCTTTGACAAACGGCACCTCTCAGGCAGAGAAAGGTCTTTCCTAGCCCTAGTACCCAAGATCTCTCTTTTCACTGAAAATCTCAAAATCCCAGGGATTGAACGCAAGACTTCCTGCACGCAAAGCAACTGCTCTGCCACCAAACCACTGACGCGACTAGCTGAGAACTGGTGATATAAGGGGCTTCATGACACAACGCATTCGCTTCTGACCGTCCTTCATCCTTGGTTACAGAACGATTTTGAATGCTCTGCCTTCTGAATTTACAATATTTTAAACAAAGACAGTGGCTTGTAATCTGTAGTGTTAATTAAAATTCTCTTCTTCCTGAACAGGCAATTTTTGGTCTCTTGGTAAATATTGTTGATTATTTTTCTGACAGGGCAGAATTGGAATAATGTAAAGTCACAAGTCATTAAACACTGGATAATTGATAAGTAGCTACAGATGCTGCTATCTCAGCACTCTTGCGTTAGTGTAAAGGTGTACAAGAAGTATTTCGGCAGCCAAATGTGAAAAGAGGCCACTTTCCCTTCTGGTATAATAATAATGCTTAAGATTTATACTACACTTTTCTTAAGTAAGCAATGAAAATATATGTTACATAAGATTTTTCATATGTATTTTTGTAATAGACTTGGCTAAGCAGTCCAGAATGAAGGACCTAGCCAATTCCCACGGTCTGATTCAGCAAGAACTGCAAACATTAATTAATGTTTGGGCTAGTTATTGACCTATTAGAAGCTTCTGTACTATATGGAACATAGACAGGCCATTTAATAGATGAAGGCATTACATTAAACATGCAAAGTTATCATACATGACAAGCACCAGGCAGAAAGAGCAGACTTATCTGTAGAAGAAGTACAGAAACAATACTTTCCTGCACCTTTTATTCTCTCCAGTCAAGAAAAAAAGAAGCAAGGATTGTTTTAACAATAGACTGAATAGCCAGTCCTATTACTCCTAATGAGACACGATCAGTGGTACTTGTACACATGCAGATTGCTGCCCCCTCCGCCTGTAGATATGGGTGGGGGCACCCTTTGCCCTGTCTCAGCCTGCACAAGGCATGAGATTAGGCTGGTCACCTTATTGGTGCCCAAGCAATCTGAGGGTGGGGCTAGAGGTGTGCAGGTTGCATGTGGCCCTCTGCAATTCGAGACGAGGAGCTCCCGGTCCTGCCCGCCCACCCACCCATCATTATACAGCGAAATCCTGTCTAGGGTTCTGGCGCTGGAGTGAGTGCTCTAATGCTGGAAGCCATCACAAACATGCCGTAAGGCACGTTTGCGCCTACTTTGGAGTAAGGGAGGCCAACGCAAGGCCGGCCTCCATCACTCCACTGCCGGGATGAGTATGCGGCAGCCGGAGGCACGTAAGGCTCCTGCCGGCGGCCGCATGGATGTTCCGAGCAGTGAGGGAGGGGGGCCATTGGGCGAGCCGGCCTGGGAGGGGGCAGGGATGGCGTCAGCCATATCCCTGTCCCCACTGGGCCAGCTCGGCCGTTACACGGCCTCCTCCGCCAGTTATTTAGCTGCCGGAAATCTGAGGAGGCTGATAGGGCTGGCCCCAGTTTACACCTGGGGAAGGTGACAGACATCCCCTTTCCCAAATAGACCTCTGACCTGCCGCATGGTGGTCCGCGGCGAGAACGGGATCCAGCGGGCGGCCCTGGGCTGCTGGCTGGATCCTTACACAGGATTTCGCCCATAGTCTGGGATTAGCTGGTAACTGTTAGGGGCTGGGTAAGAATGTTTTGCTTCACTCCTGATTGGTCTTTGGGGTGATTTTTTTTCACTTACCCCAGACTGTCCATAAGGTGTGGTATTTAGCCAGGGTGGCCACAACTGGCAGGAATAGTGCAGGACAGGGAGTAGGGATTTGGTGTCTACCATTAGGTAAGCGAGAGACAGAGGGAGAACCAGAACTGGTCTCAAGAGGGTGTCCTGCAGGCTGGCGATCCCTCCGGCTTGAATTGTGTGTCTATCTGGAAGGTTGTTTGGCTTGGGATAAGCAGAGCAATTTAACTTCCTTGACCCCTTTTCCAAGAATTGGTGTTGAAAAGCTGGGGTTGCTGAGAGAAGACCTCAGGTTGGAGCCAGCGTGGTTTCACCCAAGGGGTCAGGACAGGGTAGGTGCCCACACTTAAGGAGGGAGTAGTAGTTTTAAATTGATCAATTGTTGTAGATCAGGGGTGGTCAAACTTGCAAGAGCCACATACAATAAACTTCAGATGTTTGAGAGCCACAATATTTAAGAAGCATTAAAATTCTTAACAGCGCAATCCGACTTAACTTTTGTGCCGGTGTAACCAGCGGCCCAGCAAGAACGGGAGCCCCCAGAAAGGAAAAAGGATTCATATCCCCTCCAAAAGAAGAATTCAAAGGGGATTTGAATCCCTTTTCCGTTCTGGGGCCTCCCGTTCTTGCTGGGCCGCTGGTTAAAAAAGGTGACCCCTGACAATTAAGTCCAGTCGTGTCCGACTCTAGGGTGTGGTGCTCATCCCCATTTCAAAGCCAAAGAGCCAGCGTTGTCCGAAGACGCCTCCGTGGTCATGTGGCCGGCATGACTCTCCTTGCCGCAGCGCGTAGCATACGGCTAGAACACAGAGCGCTGTTTACCTTCCTGCAAGCGGTACCTATTTATCTACTCACATTAACATGCTTTGGAACTGCTAGGTTGGCAGGAGCTGGCCAAGCAACGAGAGCTCACCCCGTCACGGATTCGAACTGCCGACCTTTCAATCGACAGCTCATGGTTCATCACCTGCACAAAAGTTAAGTCGGATTGCGCTGTAAATGTATTTACTCACCATGAACATTAAACTTAAGATATAATCCAGAGGACTCTCAGTTTATACCTGGTAAATAATTATAAAGCTTGAAAATTTCTTATTTACTTTTTATATGAATAGTGATACAAAAAGGAGCTCAGTCAACATATTTTTGAGAGTCGCACATTATGTGTCAAAGAGATGCATGTGGCCCAGGAGCTGCAGTTTGGCCACCCCTGTTAATTATAGATCAATAAATGTGGCCCATTTTACTCCAAATGGTCAAGTGTTGTTTGTGGTAGTGGGTACTTAGGTAAATGTACCAATATTGTACACAAATGCACCCGTGTACACATTAACAATACACTGTAACCTAGTGATGCAGAATTGTTAGATTATCGTTAATCATCTATCTCACATCTCTCATGAGTCCCCAGGTTTATCTTTCCATGAATGCCTCCACCATTCCCTCCTCCCAGAAACATCATATATCCCAGGCAGGCTCCTGAGAACTGGAATCTCTTTCTGTCTTAATGCAATCATTTCATTGTGTTTCAAACAGAGTGGCATGGAGACCATCAAGTGTCCTTTAGTTTTATTTGTGAGACTACCTCCTTAATTGTCTTTAAGAAATGCAAATCTCCAGACTCCCTGGATCCCATAGTCTCTTGTGATTGTATACATATCTTTCCCAAGAAATGTCTTTGTCCTGATAATGTATAAAAAACTCACCCCCAAAAACTTGCCCCCACTTTTGGCAAGGGATCAGCACTCCGTTCTTTGAGTAGTGTCTGCTGTATAACAATGAACCCAATACTTTTTCCTTACCCTCCTGTCTGCGTGGTCCATCCTTATATTAATTCTTAAGTAATAATTTCAGCTACACTTGTTTGAGATGCAGCTGAAATAGCATTAGAGAAAGTTTGAAAGTTACCTTGAGAATTTGCCCCTCCTTGACTCACCAAAAAATGCTGAGTTCTGTCCCATCAGTAGTGTAGCGGCCCTACACCCCCCCCCGTGTGAGGGGACCGCCGCTACAACACCCATATGCCCCCCATGGGATGCCACACATCCCGCCCCTGGTGTGTGTGATATCATCTTCACGTGCTGTGGCGGCGCGGAAACACACACCCCCGGCGCTTTTCGGCTCCTTTTTGGAGCCAACCGACACCAGGGAGGGTGAGAAGGCCAAACTTGCAGCCAGAATGGCTGCGAAGAGGAGCCAGTGGGGGAGGACGGATCTGGTGGCAGGTACACCCCTGAGGCCCGCCGCTTGGGGCCCGCCGCCCCCACCGCCACGACGCCTCTCTGTCCCATACTCGCAACTCCCCCAAACCTCTAGCTTCTGCCCCCTGACTTCATCACCGAACCTAATCAGAGTTCTGCCTTCTTTGTCTAAACCAGCCCCAGGACTTTTCATGTCATACACTGGCAATCCCAGCTGCAAGTCAAGGTCCCAGTCAGAGTCCCTACGCAAGCGATAGCACCAATTCGTTTAGGGGAGGGAAACAGAAGGCTGGATTAATTCTTTCCCTGAAGAGATCACTGACTCTTTTGCAGATACTATGACCAGGGTTCTGCAAGCATGTTCTGCCCTGGCTCCGGGATTGAGATTTCAATCAATTTGTCAATTACTTCACAAAGTCAGTTTAGGATGTTATGGCAATAAACACACTTGGAAGGAGTAAAAACCAAATTAGATGCAGTGTTATACATGTCATCATTTAGTCTGTTTCCTTTTTAAAATAGCATCTCTCTCTCTCTCTCTCTCTCTCTCTCTCTCTCTCTCTCTCTCTCTCTCTCTCTCGTGTGTGTGTGTGTGTGTGTGTGAGAGAGAGAGAGAGAGAGAGAGAGAGAGACTGGATTGGGACCATTGTGTAAAAAGATAGGGAAGTGTTTAGCTATTTAACTACTCCATGCTATATTTTCCACCAAACATTGTCGTCTCCCCTGCAACTATTTACCCATTGGCCATTTGCAGCTTTCAGGGACACAAAATTAAATGTGCACTTGTTCTAATCCAGAACTCCAGCACTTTCTATTTTTAAGGACCTCCCTGAACTAGACAATGACTTTTTTTTAAACATCACATTTAAATTGGTCCTAAATCTATGCCTCTACAGCAGTGGTTCCCAACCTGGGGGTTGGGACCCCCAAGGGGGTCACGGGATGTTGGCTGGATGGCCACACCCAAGATGGTGCCTCAGTCTTTCCCCCTCCCACTGCAGAGAAAGAAGTGTCTGATGCTCTCTCTTGGGGCTTGTTTGCTCACCTTGTGTTACTTTCTGCTTGCCTTTTAGCATCTCTGTTAATATTAGCTCACTCCTTCCCTCCCCTCCCAAATGGGGCTGCTTATTAGTACAAATTTAAAAAAATTATTTATTTAAAAAACTGTGATTTATTAAACAGTGTAACTTGTTGAAAACAATGACATCACTTCTTGCTTACTGGCATTACTTCCGGTTCTTCCGGGGGTATCACTTCTGGTCCCTACAGATTGTCATTCTACAAAAAGGGATTCCGGTGCCAAAAAGGTTGGGAACCACTGCTCTACAGGAACTCTAAAAACCTAGTTAGTCAACATTATATATATGCCATTTAAATGCTCTTCAAATAACCTGACTTTCCTCCTCAAATGTTTAGTCCACTTCCACTGTTCTAGCGGTATTTAGGAAAGTTTCATATGACAGGTTAGAGTTACAATCCTGTGCACACTTATCTGGCACTGGCAGTAAAGCACAGCATGACTTGTGATAAAATAAGCATAGGATTGCTTTGTAAGACATGAACATATGAACATAAGAAGAGCCCTGCTGGATCAGGCCAAAGGCCCATCTAGTCCAGCTTCCTGTATCACACAGTGGCCCCACCAGATGCCTCAGGGAGCACACAGCCAACAAGATAACCTGTTTCCTGCTGCCACTCCCTTGCACCTGGCACAGAGAAAACCTATTTCTAAACCAGGAGGTTGCTTATGGCTTGTAACTTGTGATGATCTTTTCCTCCATAAATCTGTCCAAACCCCTTTTAAAGGCATCTAGGCCAGGTGTCATCACCACATCCTGTGGCAAGGAGTTCCACAGATGAATTACACGCTGGGTGAAGAAATATTTTCTTTTATCCGCTCTAACTCTCCCTCCACTCAATTTTAGTGCATGTCCCCTGGTTCTGGTGTTGTGCGAGAGGGAGAAGAATTTCCCTCTATACACTCTCTCCATCCCATTGTATAATTTTATACGTCTCAATCATGTCCCCCCTCAGGCGTCTTTTTTCTAGACTGAAAAGCCCCAAACGCTGTAGCCTTTCCTCATAAGGGAGGTGCTCCAGCCCACGAATCATTCTGGTCGCTCTTTTCTGCACCTTTTCCAATTCAACTATATCCTTTTTGAGGTGTGGTGACCAGAACTGGACGCAATACTCCAGATGTGGCCTTACCATCGATTTGTACAAAGGCATAATGATATTGGCTGTTTTATTCTCAATCCCTTTTTTAATGATCCCGAGCATGGAATTGGCCTTCTTCACAGCCGCCGCACACTGGGTCGACACTTTCATTGACCGGTCCACCAGCACCCCAAGATCTCTCTCTTGATCCGTTACAGACAACTCAGAACCCATTAGTGTATATGTGAAATTTTGGTTTCTTGCCCCAATGTGCATCACTTTGCACTTACTTACATTGAAGCACATCTGCCATTTTGCTGCCCATTCTCCCAGTTTGGAGAGATCCTTCTGGAGCTCTTCACAATCCCTGCTGGTCTTCACCACCCGGAAAAGTTTAGTGTCATCCGCAAACTTGGCCACCTCTCTGCTTATCCTCAACTCCAGGTTGAGTTACATGCTGAATACATGAACATGGCTGAATACATGATAACTTCTTCAGTAAAATGTGTATCTGCTTAAACATGTTAATTTGTTATGTGAGCCCTACATCCAGGACAACATACCAACTGTGTTTAAATGCACATTAGGCTGTCTGCACCAGCTAGCTAGCAGATACTGACTCAGAGGCATTAAAATCACACCCTTTATTATGTGTTAGCCTGCTGTATAAATGAGTCCCAAAAGAAAAGTACTGCTTTAGAAGAGAGGATATCGAGCATCACTAGGAACAGAGTAGAAAAGCAGCAACATTAAATGAGCTTCAAAGTTAAATTATTTTCCTGCATGTTTTTTGTGATTACTCTTCTAAGACGCAGAACCAATTATTAATGAGATTGGTGCATCCACAGTCTTGCAACGGTTGCCTAGACCAGGAAATGCATTTTTATGTTGTCAGGGGGCTCCATAAATATTCTCTCCAGACTCTTGGTATCAAGGAGAGTTGGACTAGGCCTGTTCAAAGTCGTGTGTTCTTCCCTCATTCCCACAATGCAAGAAGCCACACCAGTAATCATCAAAGAGCTCCTTCCAGACACCACAGTTGGAGCTGGGACACAACACTTCCTGAAAGCCTGCTACAAACTTGTTAAGGCTGAAGGAAGAAAGGCTAGGTTATGAAAGTGGGTGGCAAAGTCATACTACCAACCAAGTGATGATGTGTTAGTAGCTCTTCTAAAATACTTGATAATATGCTGCCTGGGCCACTAGGTGAAAGTGAATTGTTTAAACCAGGGGTTCTCAAACTTTGGAGGCCCGGGTACCCCCTATCATGGTCCAATTTTCTGAAGTATCCCCTGCTAATTAACTGCTAATTAATTGGATTAATCAATTAATTATGTAATTAATCATTAAATAAAAAGTACTAAAACAATTTTAAATGTGGAAAAAGTGTCTCATGGATTTAGTGTGTGTGTGAGTGTGAGTGTGAGAGAGAGAGATGGATGCAAGGATCTCTTTTTTTCTCCAAGTCACACTTCCCCAAAATCAGCTCTTCCCTCCCCCACCCCACCAAAGTACATTTTCCAAAGTACAAAAATAAGCCCAAAACCAAAATCAGAGAGACAAAAGGGCTCTGAAAATAATTAAAATTTAAACATTGTTAATTAACACTTAATTAGCTGCTGATGGGGCAGATAAGGGGTAGGACTTGGCATACCCCCAGCAAGAGGTCCGTGTACCCCTAGGGGTACCCATACCACAGGTTGAGAGCCCCTGGTTTAAACAGAAAGAGATTTCCTTTTCACAAGATATCCTCCCTGAGTTCTGTGAATTGTGGGGAGAGCAGTTCACGCCCACTGACTTCTGGCATGCAACATGCCCATCATCGGCCATGCTCCTCAGTAGCTGCACATTTGCCATTAGTCTGCTAGGGGAAGCACTGAATGCATGGAGGGTTTCTCCACACATTCTGAAACCCTGTTTTGCCCAGTTAAATGTGGGTTACTGGAGTGTGTGGCTGGTGGGCATGTTGGCATCAGAGGGTGGGGCCAACTTAGTCCACTCCTCAGATTCACAGAACATGGGGAGGATTTCTTGTGAATAGCACTATTATGAAATGAGTTAGAATTTAGAGAAGTAATCATATTTGTCTGCTGCAGCAAGTGCAAATTAATTTCAAAGTTCTAGAGTTCATTTCGTCAGATGCATGTATGGCCCCCTAAAATAATTTTGCATATGAATGAAACAGTCATAAATGGCATTGTTTTTTCTTTGTGTTTAGAGATAGTGCACGCGCATAAGTCACAGCTAGCATCATCTTTGAGGAAAATGACACACCACACAGGGTTTTGCCATTCTTCTCCCCCCCCCTCCTTTTTTTTTTTTTTTTTTTTTAATTCAAGCCCTGGGTAAGCTGTAAATCTTAGCATAGAAAGGGCAGGTGGGTAAAAGCTACTTAACCCTTTCTCTTGTGGGCATTTTTCAGCACATCTCCCCAAGCAGGTTTTTTTTCCCCCAGGAAGGGGGAACACAAAATTTTATTTTTTATGGAAGAAAAAATAATCACACAGAACTCATTGTGTTGCATCATTTGGCCCTTAAAAGAGGCATTCCCTCCTGTGAGAGAATAAAGGAAGGCCCCACCATCTGCAGTATATATAAGTATTTATATTAAAACCATTTAATTTAAAAATATTTAATCGGGGAGCTTTTTTGTTGGTCAAAAGATTTTTAACTAATTAATCTAAGAAGAGTATAAAAAAATCTTTTAAAAACATTTTGTTTTTCAAATGTAGACACTCCATACAGCAGTGCTAATGAGGCTGCAACTCTATGCGCGCCTACCTGGGGGTTTGCCCTATTGAACATAGTTGGACTTACTTCTGAGGTTTACCCAAAAGACTGCATGTTAAGTATTGGGAAATGAATCCTGCTCTAAACGTCAGGGGTCAGCATCACTGGGCATTGCAGATGGCCCAGAACCCTCCAAAGGCCCCACTGCTGATCCCTGAGGAGGCCATCTCTGTGCCTGTCTGGTGGCGGCAAAGCAACACTGTCGGGGCCCACCCACCCATGGAGGGCAGTTTGCCCAGACGGAGCCACCTGAAACCTGGGCCCAGCCGTATCCCATTGTATTAAAACTGATATTCTTCTCATTTGTTAGTGTCTGAACTTAATGAAACTAAGGACGGAGACAGGGGACTGAGATAACTTCTCTTCTTCAGTACTCCTCCACCTCTCCACAGCTGTTTACACGCTTTCCGCTACTCACCCAAGCTACAGAGACGGGTTGTTTCCTCTGTGAACCAGAAAGCACCGTTCTCACCGCATCCTACCCCTTCAGCTTGTGTTAGGCCTTTATCATCATGTTACATGGGAGTGGCTGCCATAACCGTCCATTTGTGAGCTTGCATGACTAGAGTCATGTTAGTAGTGCATGGATCTCCTCGTAGGAAAGATACTTTCCTTTCCCAGGGACGCTTGTTGTGCTTCCAGTTGTGCTCTAGCACACTGACAGCGCAATAACTTACACCACCAGTGTAACCAGCGGGGAGGGACAGGGCGGGAGCACTGGCGTCGTTGGAGCGTGGTGGGGGGGCGGACCGCCAGGGGGTGACGCACGCGTGACGCGCGCAAAGGGGTAACGTGCACAACCCCGCGCGTCACCTCCGTGATGCGCATCACCTGTGTGTCACCATCCAGACACCGGACGCTCCGAGGCCTGCTCCCCGGGCCTCGGAGCCTCCAGAGTCCGGAGGCTCCGAGGCCTGGGAGCCGGCCTTGGAGCGTCCGACCCCGCTGGCGCTCCAGGGCCTTCTGAAGGCCCAATGACTCAAAACGGAAAGTTTTCCGTTTTTCACGCATGCGCAGTACTTTTCTGAGGGCAAATGGGCAGCCCTTTCCCTCAGAAAATGTACTGCGCATGCGCATGCGCGAAAAACGGAAAACTTTCCGTTTTGAGCCATCGGGTCTTCAGAAGGCCCTGGAGCGCCGGCGGGGCCGGACGCTCCGAAGCCGGCTCCCCGGCCGGCTCCCCGGCCTCGAGTTCGGCTGGGGGGGGTCATCCAAGGGCGGGGGGTGACGCGCACCCCCCTGCCCTTGGGTGACGTGCGTCTAGTGACGCTAATGGGTGGGAGGCTTTGGAGGGGAGGGAAGATTTAAATCCCCCTTTGGAGGGGATTTGAATCCCCTTTCCGTTCTGGGGCCTCCCGTTCTCATGGCACCGCTGGTTACACTGGTGGTGTAAGTTGGATAGGGTTGCACTGTCAAACAGAGAGTGCAGTAGAAGATATATCCTGAGTGTACTATCAGGATCCCAATCCTGTACTTAATATAGTGTTTTCTATACCAGAATTAAAAAGGCATATTGTGTTATTAGCACTACAATAATTTAAACCACTGTGAAGGAAATGCTAGTCCCACAGAGGACAAGCACTTTGCTAATTATTTCACTCATTAGCCATGCACCCTAGTGACTATATTGACTTTAGATTGAAATTACCAGTATGATCACCTGCCTTCTAAATTGATTATAGGTCAAAATTTTAAATTGCAAATGCATGAGGATATAAAGATGTCATAGCTTTTCCCAGCCCTACCTATAAATACCAAAAATTGAACCAGGAACTATCTGCATGCAAAGCATGTGCTTCACCCACTGAGCAACAATCCTGCCCCTAGTCCTTGTTGCCCTATTTTGCACAGTTGGGCCAATTGTGGGATGTGCAAAATTTGGTGCGTTTGTGTGTGAATAGTGCATGATGGTCAGAATTTTCTATTGGTATGAACCAAGACTATTGATTTATTTATTTGTTGCATAAGAAATAGGAGACTCAAGTAGATGGGATCTATAAATAGATTATCTCTGCCATCAACACCTGTAATCGGAACCAGTTACAGAGGCTTGGAGAGCATGGAAAGTATACAGGATCTAACACCAGAAACTCAAGAGATGCATACTTCAGTGTTAAGCTGGTCACTCAAGGTTAATTTCACAGTTAGACATTCTCATGATAAACGGGAATCCTACTGGGTTTTTCCAAGCACATGACTGACCGCTGAATTAATGAATGCATTTTTTCCTTCCCTCTTTCCCCCTGCCTATTCTTTCCCTTACCTAATAATGGGGGTGGAAAGATTAAAAACGTTCATGGATGTTAGCAGGACAATGAATGCAGGTGAACAGAATATCAATGTGGTGATTTGATAAAATATATTTTTTTTCCAGAGGTCAAACATGCTAATTGAAAGGTAATAACAATGAATTAGGCTAAGAAAGAACATAAGGGCCCCAATCCAAAGGGGGATCAAGTCCTCCTTTGAAAAAATTATGCACACAGCTATGGAAATCAAGGGGTTGTCATCAATATTCTTCAACATTTTTATATCAATAAGATTTGCACTTACTATCAAACATTCTAGGAAAAATAAACAGCAAAGATATTTACGGCCCAATCCTGTTTTGCTGTACTGCCTCTGGAACTAGTGTCCTGGCAGTGTAGACACTTTATGGCATTGCAAAATGCCTTCCGCAGAGCCACACGCTTCCGGGCTGCCACTGCAGATGGCAAGGAGGAGCCTGTGCACAGTGGCAAAGAGGAGCCCCATCAATGCTGGTAAGTTGGGGTGGGAGGATTGGGGTGGAACGGGGGAGGGCTGCGGGAGTGTCAGAGGGAGGGGCTGGATGCTATCCCATCTAGAGGGAGCTGACATGCCCTTTGTGTCTCCTCGGACTTGTGCCAGCTAAAGAGCTAGTGCAGGTCCAAGGAGACCCATTGGCGGTTGAGGGACTTATGAAGGGGTAAGGCAAATTATCCTAAGCCTTCCGAAAGCCCCCCCCCCCAGCATGTAGCGCAGATTGTTTTGGCGCGGCTGCACGCTATGGTGGGGGAAAGCATAGGATTGGGCTGTTAGTCTCCAAACCATACTAAGTATATGTAACTAAAAGAATAGTAGATTCTTTTCCTGTTTGCCCCCTGCCCTCACCATTTCTCTCCCCTTTTACTGTTGTCTCTCTTGTGGCACGTTTTAGGCTACAAGCTTAGGACCTGTCCTCTTGTACCTTGTAAAGTGCCATGAACTAAAAATAAAAAATAAAAATAGGATTGTCACTTTCTTTTGCTTAAAGACATCAGTGGGTATCTATTTGCAGTGATGCCTGACATTCTATTAGCATTTGCTTACAAGAACGTTTGTATTTATAAATTTCAGCTCCATAACTCAGTTAAACTGAGAAAACTCTATCAGAATTGTCCACACACAAATTGGCCAGGTTTCCACACATGACTGCAATGCTATAAATGCAGAGTGATGATCATACATTACAAGATAGCAAACTCAGGCTTGCTGCCAAGTGTACATCCTTCCAGGAAGAAGCTGTGATTTTTCTTTGGTGCTAGTGTATTCATGTACCATATACCTTTGTAGACAGATGTTTGTTGCATTTAGACACTAACTTTCTTCCATTATGGAACTCAAAGCAGTACATTTGAGGCTCCCAAGTGGTCACCCATCCAGGCATTGACTGTATCATGCACCCTCAGACCATACCCTGAGATACATGACACTTGTACATAAACAGCGAAAAGGAAAGTAGCTTTTGAAAGAGATGATTGATGCCAATAATATTCATACTTGTCACGTTGTTCCCACACCACCAATTGTGCTACTAGGTTAGTGGAGAGGTGTAGTCTGGAATGTTGTACTGAGTAAGCAATGGAACAAAGTGTCTTTAACAGCACAATCCTATACATGTTGACTCAGAAGTACTGTAAGTTCCATTCTGTTCAATGGCGCTTAGGGCCGATTCACACTACAGTTTTCCTGGCGCGGATGGCCCTGCCCTTGCCTCTGCCCCCGCGTATGCGCTTGTCTATGCGGTTGGGGCTGTGAGAATGTCTTGCTGCCTGTTGTCCCTCCTTCTGTCCCGCCTTCTTAAGAAAGCGCAGCTGTGATTTGGTGAACAGAAGTGCGCTCCTCCGATTGGTGGGCTGCTGTAGCTCCACGAACATCCCCAGCTCCGCAAGCACAACCGCCTCAAAAGTTGAGGGGAAACCAACTTTCCTGCCTCTGCGTTTCTGCTCCGCAAGCTGCTCCGCAGGCATAAAAACAGCTCCGTGCTACCCTCCGCAGTTCCGCAAGGAGCCTGGAAAACTGTAGTGTGAATTGGCCCTTACTCCCAAGTGTGTATAGGATTGCTGCTTCAGAGAAGTCAAAGAACAACTCAGTAGGACCTGGTTTCTAACAGACATGAATAAACTGGTTTTCTGTAAACCAAGAAGGGGCTTTCAGGACAAGAGTTTCTTGAGAATACAGTATTTGGAAACTATTTTGTGAGCTCTTGATTCTCAAAGCCTAAGGATAAAGTTGAGTACTGTACCATGTTTTATTTCCATATTTTATTTCCATATTCCATGTTCCATATTTTATTTATGATACACCACCAGTGGGGGAGGGGTGCAGAAATGTATTGTATGGATAAATAAGTGCTGAAAGGTGGGTTGAAGCAAGACAATGAAGAGACTTGTAGGTAATGACGTTTGTGTTGGATATGAAGGGAGATGGAAAGCCAATTGAGAGACCTGAGGAAAAGCCTGACACGGATAATGAAGCGGACATGGTGGATAATCTTGACAGCAGGGTACTGAAAATGATACCGAAAAATTTCAGATTCTTTGTTTTCTGTATAAACAACCTCATATCATTCAGCCGAAGGAATAAAATTGTGACTAACTTAAAAAAAAAAAGATCCTCCCAGCCTTTGACACGAGCTGGTTGTCAGATTTTAATGGCCGTTTCCACAACTCTGAAATACTGCAATTTATTTGACCATTGGGCAGATTGTCAGCCTGCTGTTGTGACTGTGGGTTTCGTATTTTAATAGGGGATCTAACAATGGATAGAGTAAAGAATGCTTAAGGTAGTCCTTACACTCTCCAACATTGTGGAATAGTGATGATAAAGAAATGCAAAAGCAGAAAATAGAAAGCAAATGATAAAGTAAAAGATGTGTTCACAAAGAATATTCACAAAGAATATTCTTTGTGAACCTTTTCTATTCGCTTTTGAGTTAATATAATATCTGTCGTTTCTCCCAAGTATTTCAGCATCTGGATTCCTTAAGACAGTCAACTAACATCTGCTGGGAAAGGCTAGGCTTTAAAAAATCTTTCATTTTTCCAGATACGTGGCATTGTCGATTGCATTCCACCTTAAAAGCAAGTGCAGAGTATTGCATTAAAAGCTTCTTTTCAGCCCCCCCCCCCTATCTCTCTCAGCATAAGTCAAACAGAAACCAGCATCGCATTTGGAGCTCTGCTGGAATTCAGACTCCTTGCAATGGGTTAATTTATTAATTCACTAAGCTCTAAGGCATGCAGTGCCCCTCTAGCCATTGCAGCATACAGCAAGATTTAGGGTAAATAAGAGGGGGGAGGGAAATAAATGTACAACTCAAATAAAGATGTGTTGCATCAGTGGTTCCCATGGAGTGAAATACATACAGTATTGTGTTCTAGGCCCACTGCCAGAAATGTTGTGTGAAGGGGACCTAGTCCAGCAGGGAACCATTACAGAACAGCCAGGTCACAAACACAGGTAACCTAATATGGTTGAAGTGACTTAATTGTATTAAATATTAATAAAATAAAAATTAATTGCACACCATTTCAAACTAAAGGCCAAGACTTTTTCAATTGCCCCAGTGCCTTTGCACTCACTGGCTCGGGCACTGAAAAGTGGGAGCAATAATAGCAACTGCATTCTGTTCCTTAGAAACCATTGGTCTTTCTTAGTTGGTGCTTCATATCCTTACCTAAGGTGGGTAATCACAGCAGTGGCATCTCTACCATTCTCTTTTTGTTCAGGGTTTAAGAAAGAGAAAGAAACAGAGAGACAAGTTGCAAAGGAAGAGAGGCCTTCTGCACATTTACAATCAAATACAATACAATACAAAAAGCACAATCAGGATGCACAAGAGGGTATTCCAGCAGGGAGCTTTTCTCTTCCCCCCATGACAAGCTGCATTTACCAAAATTCTCTCTCTTATGCAACCATTAAGGACCTCTCTTTTCTCTCATTCCCTGGAGACATAAACAGGAAGATGGACATATACGGTAAAACAAAATGAAAATGGGTCCTACGTTGCAGGTAAAGGTAGGTCTCGGATCTGAAAAGGTTGGAGACTATAAGGGTACAATCCAGTTCATCACCATGGCCTGCTCTGCTCCTTTTGTGAGTGCTGCTCTGCGTGGGATTCTTTCACCCCCATCTCCACCATGCCGCAGCCATCTTCCTGCACATGGAGAGAAGCCTTTTCATGAATGGTCGTGCATTTTCACAGCACAGGGTCATTGGATCATGGCCCTCACCCACACTCTGTCACAGCAATGGCTCATCTCATTCAGTTCCTGAGCGCCTTCCTTCCAGGGAAAAGGATAGCTACTGCTGCCTGCCTCCTCCCTCAGCCTCCTCCTCCTGGGAGTAGAACAGATCCTCTCCACTGGGCCAATTCAGAAGAAACAGTAGGTGGAGGAGGTGGCAACAGGAGTAGTGATAATGGGGAGAGAGGGCTCAGGCATGCCACAGACATTAACACAGAACCCACGGGCAACACATCCGCTGAAAAAAAAAGATGAAATGTCGTTGTCCAGTCCCGGGTGCAGGTCATAGGGTCACTCAGGCAACTGGAGGGTTTGGGCAGGTCAGGACCCCCCTGAGGTGTCCCACAGCTGACCTCAGACTTAGTAGGGGGAGGGGGTTGATGCACCACCAGTCCTTCTCCCTGCCCTTGGCTCCTTTCCTTGGGATCACAACAGGCTCAGGCTTCTGCTCTGCCTGGCCCACCTCTCCAGGGTCATTATGTTTGCCCACCTGTTGGATCCCCCTCAATAGGTGGCATGGGGAGAGCCGCACCCTTCTTTTCCCATCCCTCCTGTCCTCCCAGGCCCATGCCAGCCAGGAGCCCCTCCTCAGCTGCAGCTCCTGTCGCTGCCCCCCATTTTGGCCTGGTGGATGGGGCCATTCCCTTGGTCTGGTGACATAAGAACATAAGAAGAGCCCTGCTGGGTCAGGCCAAAAGCCCATCTAGTCCAGCTTCCTGTATCACACAGTGGCCCCACCAGATGCCTCAGGGAGCACACAGCCAACAAGATAACCTGTTTCCTGCTGCCACTCCCCTGCACCTGGCACAGAGAAAACCTACTTCTAAAACCAGGAGGTTGCTTATGGCTTGTAACCTGTGATGGTCTTGTCCTCCATGAATCTGTCCAAACCCCTTTTAAAGGCATCTAGGCCAGGTGCCATCACCACATCCTGTGGCAAGGAGTTCCACTGTGCATAGGCACAGTTTGCCACCCCTCGCTTCCCTGGCATTGGCTGGCTGCTCCAGCCTGTCCCGTGGCCCGGACGTCAGCACCAGCGTCAGCTGGCCTTCCTCACGTTTCTTGAATGCTGCTGAGGGCCATGGGTTGGATCACCCTGTTCTAGTTTATAAACGTTTCTCTGCCTGGTTACCTGAGGTAATTTTTTCCCACCCCAGATGACCAAGCAAGTGGTTATTTACACGTAATGCCTGCATTTAAGTTCATTAGGGAAACTCATACTGCTCAGAGAGAAGGTTCCCCCTTTGCATGTTAGTTGCATGTATCCAGTTCTATCCTGTTGGAGCCACCCTCAGAATACCTTTTAATCGCTAATCTATTCCTTGTGAACATTGTCAATGCAAGACAGAAGATGGGACAGAGTCATTTCAAAACCAATGTATATTCTGGTCAACATGGCTCTTTCATTCAACTTCATAGATGCAGGAAATTAAAAACAAAAACAGATCTTACACATCACTGGTGAAAACACCCTGGCCTAAGAATCCGTGTGATAATGAAAGTCACTGGATGGAACCAAGACAGAGATGAGTCGACAGATAACGATTGAATGAACTCTGCACGCAAAAGTAGTTTTAGGAAGAACCAGGGGTGCCCTGCTACATTTTGAAGTGCAGGAGCTCTTCAACATACCCTCATAGCCATGCCCTATTGCCAGACCACATCCCCAAAGCCATGCCCCACTAACACAATAAAAAAAAATGAAAATCAACTTTAAAATTAATTTACCTTACAAAAGATTAGTGTGTGTCCCAGATGGAACCTCACTGGATTTCAAGTATTCCCAATACCCATAAGCTCTTCTGAACATCAGGACATTTCTCTTTCTTTACAAAAGGGATACAGAAATGGAAAATTCAGGCTGAAATCCTATGCAGAGTTACCTAGGAGTGAGCCCTATTGAACGTAGTGGGACTTGCTTCAGAGTAAACATCAGGATTGCACTGTGTGCATTGAATTCCTGATTTTAAAAAAGGCTGCAATTGTAAACATACTTACTAGGACGTAAGTGCCACTGAACTAAAAAACACTTAAAGGTAAAGCTATCCCCTGCCCGAAAGCCAGTCATGTCCGACTCTACGGTGCAGTGCTCATCTCCGTTTCTAAGGCTGAAGAGCCAGCGCTGTCCGAAGACGCTTCCGTGGCCATGTGGCCGGCATGACTAACGGAATGCTGTTAACTTCCCGCCACAGCGGTACCTATTTATCTACTCACAATTTCTTGCGTTGCTTTCAAACTGCTAGGTTGGCAGCAGCTGGGACAGGAGACGGGAGCTTACCTCTGAGTAAATATGCTTAGGATTGCACTGTAATTCTTGGCAGTTCCTGTAGGAGCAGACACATAGTTTGGGAATGCTCCTGGATTCAGTTTTGTACCTGGATGCCCAGGTGTCAGCTGGGGCTCAGGAATGCTTATGTGTTTAGCTTAGGCTGTTGTGCCAACTGTGTCCCTTCTTAAATCAGACCTGACGATATAGACCAAACATATTGGTTACATTGTCTTTGGATTAGTATAACCCACTGTACCTGGGGGTTTGGAATCTTGGAAACCATTTGGAATCTTCAGTGTTGCTGCCTGATTGTTGACTGAGACAAGGCATCATGCCTCTAGTTGCATTGGTTGTTGGTCTGTTTCTGGGTGCAATTCAAGGTACTGGCAGCTTGAAAGAGTGCCTCCACCTATATGAAATAACCTACCCCTGAGATCAACTGAGAGAGCTTTCTTACATGTCCCGCTGCAGGTGTGTTTGGCAGTGACACATGAGAGGGCCTCCTTTGCAGTGGCACCCAGACACCCTGCATGCAAGGCTGACTTCATCACTTCACTGTTCCGATGACAACTGACAACTCATCTGTTAGTCTGAAGTTTATGTTGATCTGTTGTGTCTTCTCTTTGTTACACTGTTTTGATTTGTCTTTTTTTCTGGTGCTGTATACCATGTAATGTTCTTTACTTTGTTTAGTTATTGATTTTATTTTATTGTGTTTTTTAATATGTTGTGAACTGTCTTGAGCCCCTCCCTCACTGGAGGGGAAAGATAGGATACAAATATTTTAATACTAATACTAATACTAATACTAATAAAGAGAAAAAGGGTATCTTGTGAGGAAGGGGGTAGTGAGCCTGCCCCTCCTCCAAGACTTGATGCACTCGCTCTCAGCAGAGAAAACCACAGAGCTCCTTCCTCTGACTTTTGATATGTGTCTCTCTTGCGATGCCTGTTTCCTGGTTCCCTTATGCACAAGCATGAGGAGGCCTCTTTCAGGGTCAAACAGTAAATGCTTCATTATCCTTCTGTGTGTGCTTTTAGCTTTTTTTTTTTTTTTAAATAGCAGCTGCAGGAAAGGAAATGTTTCTGATTGGGGCCGTGGTACTGGGAAGGGGGCTTTCAGTCATTCCCCCCATGCAAATTCTTCATTCTTTCTGCAGCCAATGGCAGTATGGGGCAGAGGCGTAACAAGGGTGGAGCGAAGGCAAGTAGTTCTGCAAGACTCCGTTACACTGGAGTCAGCGGCCCCTCCCCCTTGCTGTTAGAGCCATTCTGGCAGCAAAAGCAATACGCAGGACACTCCCCTGTTGCTGCTGGAATGGCTCCAACAGCAAGGGGGAGGGGCCACTGAGTCCAGTGTAACGGAGTCTTGTAGAACTACTTGCCTTCGCTCCACCCTTGTTTCACCTCTGGTATGGGGAGCCCTGTCCAGAAGGGGATTTATACTCTCTCCCCTGCATTGTCCCCACCACTGTCCCCTAGCTGGTTTTCTTTTTTCCAGGTTTAAAAATGGAAAAAGGCAATGATGATGCATTTAAAGTCATGTCTAATTTAACACTCAGGATAAGGGGAATCAGCCAAGAGAAGGAACTGACTGCCTACAGCCTCTATGGTCAGACTTAGTTCCCGGTGGGCTGCGACCTTATCTTCCTCTTTTGTCATGGACACCAGCATTCCTTCATTTAGGGCTGGAGAAAGGGGAGGGTTCCCCTGAACTGCCAGCCAGCCCCCCCCCCCCACAAACAAACTTTTCCAGACAGTTGGTTGCACAAGGTAGGTAGGATGATGGTGGTAAAATGAAATAAAGAGATCACACACATCTGATGATTTTCAGTGTGTCTCAAAGCCAGGGCATTTATGTTTCCACATCTCTTACCCCATCTCAGCTGGAGTCTCAGTAACTTAAAACTAAAAATAGAAAACATTATCCTTATGTAAGACTACAGCACAGAACAGGATGCCAGCTTATGCTCTTAAAACAGGAGCTTCCCAGACATGCCGACATCGCAAGGAAAGGCCACCTTAATTTAGCTCAGCAGATATAAATAAATAAGAGGACGAAAATAAGTGGTAATTAACTTGCAATAAACCAACTTAACCACTTAGGGGCAGCGTTAACGCAGAGTTAACATGCAAAAACAAACCTGCACTTTATCACCTGACTTAATTGAATGTGCCCTGTGAATTTTCATCGGGGAGCAAACGCGGAGCCACTGACGAGTGGAGCGGTGTAATCGGTCAAATCGCTGGAGCAGGTGAAAAGAGGAGGAGATCCAGCCGCTCGCTGCCCCTGCAAAGTTCTCTGCCATTGTGCAGGGAGAGAAGAATCATCACATGAGAGAATCAGGACCTCCTGCTTGGGACACAGTTTTGGTTTTTATCCGAATCCGAGATTAACACCTCAGACAGAAAAAAATGTTACAAGTTCCTAATAAGATGAAATAATAAAACAAACCCAGCTGGTTCGTAGTTGACCCTGCAAGACGTGCCTGACGAGTCTTTTCTCAAAAGCTCTTCCAGGCTGCTCCACCGTTTTGCCCTTAGGCAAAACCACGACCTGCCCAACCCCCGCGTTACCCTGTGTCATTTGGGTAGATAGAGATGGGGAAAGAAAGGCAGCGTTGTTACCATTGCAAACAGCTCCTTATAGCGGACAAATACAATTCCTGGGAAATGTTGTGAAAGAATCTGGGGAAGGAAACGCAAGTGCTGGTGAAGGAAAATAATAAGGCATTGATTTTAAAACAGCTCCACTTCTGGACCTGGCTGAAGCAGGGGTTTATGGCTGCAGCCAGCCTGACTCTCAGCACCTGTAGTAGAGGAAGGAAGGACACCAGTTGTGTTTCCCCCCCTCTTTGTTAGCATTTCCTCAATGACTAGCAGTATTTGTATGTTGTATATATGCTCATTTTTAAGAAAATATCATTTGAAAGAATGTGTCTTTGTAGGCACTGGGAAATCTGGTTGCTTCTTTTTTTAAAGTATCCACAGCTACTGACTCTTCCCCCTCCACCCCAGGAGTGACCAACCTTTCAGCATGACTGCTCCTGGACCTGTATAATTTTTGTATAGGTGAGGGCATTTCAACATGTGCAGCAGCTTGAGCAGCACCATCAGCACTTGCAGCTGCCAAGATTCTGTCTTCTACACAACTCTTAAGAACACAGAAGCCCTAATGGTGGAAGGCTGGCCACTCCTGCCCCAGTCCCCCCTATTCTCCTTATCTTATAAAAAAGTTGATTGGGTTAAACAAAGTATGTTGGCTGAGCTGCTACTTGGCCCATGGCATTTCTGCTGTGCGTTCCTGCAGCAGGGTTTCATTTTGTGTGCCATATTTTTTAGCATCTCCCTGAAAATGCTGAGTGAGAGGCCAGCCCTGTTCTCAACATAGAGAGGAACCCTTCCCCCAATCAGTTTTGTCCTTTGTAGACAATCACTGAACACATGTGGACACCCCAAGGGTGGGTGCATCAGCACAGGGGCGTGGCTAGCTGACGCACTCCCATTGCTTCCTCACACACATGTGGAGGGAAATACATGAAAAGGGCTGATGGAAGTGCTGAATCAGTGTTTGGGGGTCAGAGGGCTGGAAGAGGGCAATAAACTGAAGCTCAATCCAGGTAAGACGGTACTGTGGGTGGGTGGTGTTCAGCCTGTTCTGGATACGGTTACACTCCTTAAATGATCAGACCCACAATCTAGGAATACTGATTGATCCACTGTTGTCACTAGATGCCCAAGTGGCTGGCATCTGTGGCATGCATTGCCTGTCACCGGTCATTGAGACTGGTGCGCCAACAGTGCACTGACTGATACAGTTCTCTCTCCATGCCTTGGTAAATTCTTTTTTGGACTGTCAGACAGTACTGTACTGTACATGGGGGCTGCATCTGAAAGCTTCTTGGAAACATTGGTTAGCACAAATGCTGCTGTCAGCTTACTGAAAGGGACTGCCTTTTGGGAACATATCTTGCATCTTTCAAACAGTGATACTGTTTGCTGTCAGTCTGTTTCTGGGCATCATTTGAAGTGCTGATTGTTACCTACAAAAGCTCTAAATGGCTTGGGGGGCCCTTTCACAGGATCCTGCCCAAACTCTTCGTAACTTAAGCCCGACCCACTGCACGAGCTCTGGCGCGGAGGCCTCTGCTTCTGCCTCCACACGCAGAGCTGGTCAGAAGGAGTGTCTTCCTGCCTGTTGTCCCTCCTGTTGTCCCGCCTTCTTAAGAAAGCGCAGCTGTGATTGGTTAAGCACAAGTGCGCTCCGATTGGCCGAAAACAGAAGACAGAGAGGGGCAGAACGGAGCGAAAACCACCAATTTGTGGCAGGAAGTTGAAGTCCTAGCCAGCAAGGGTCAAAACACCACAGTCTGCCACCACTGACAGTGCAATCCTATGCGTGTTTACTCGTTCAGTGGGGCTAATACACTCCTGTGTAACTGGGTTTAGAATTGCAGCCCGACTTTTTCTGGTGTCTGTATTGCTCAGGGTATTTTGGGATCTCATGGGGGGGGACAATGGATGGCGATCTCATTTCCTTGAGCAATGGTGGAACTGGGACCAGAACGCTGACAGCACCTCCCGGCTGTCTGAAATGCAAAGCGACCTTTTTGAGTTTGTTTGTTCTCTGAGACCGGCTCTTGGTATAGAATGGCTGACCCACACTGCACAAACCTCCACGGTGATTGGTAGTTAGTTCTGAATGGCAGGCAACCCCTCTCCTCCCCCTCTCATTTGATTGGTGGCTGCAGTAGCTCCGCGAACCCGCCCCCTCAAAACATGGGCAAACAACTTTATGTATGTGCCGGAAATCGGGAGATCGCATCTGCTCCGCTCGCTTCTGTAATGGTAAGCAGACACCTCCGCACAGCTCGGCAAAGCTCCTAGCGCGTCTGTGATGCGTCGGAATTCGTGCAGTGTGGGTCGGGCTTTAGAGCCTCCTCTGAGTGTCTAGCATCACCATTACAGGGAAGGCGGTGGTGATGGCAGAGAGGCCTTTTTGGTTGTGGTGACTCAGCAATGGAATGACTTTTCCAGAGAATTTCACCTGGTGGCACCAACTTTGTTTTCTTTCAGGCATCAAGATACTACGGTTTTATTTGTTTGTACTTTCTGCTGCTACATTTGTGGGGTTGTTGCTTTGCTTTCTGTTTTGTTATTGTTTTGCTATCAGCGTGTGCTGTGCTGGTGCAGGGATAGCGCAGGATTGCGCTGTTTGTCCCTGTGTGATTGACTGCCATTCTACTCAATGGGGGCATGTTGGACCAATAAACACCTGTTTCCTGCCTGTTAGATTAACATGTATCCGATAGTGCTGTTTCATGCAGCACTTGGCTTTCAGGGATCGTATCCCCCGTGCCATTGGAGGCAGACTGGAGACAGGAAAATGGGTGGGTCTATGAAATTATCTAGCTGAAACAATTGCTTCATGTTGCATTACCATAAGACTGGTCCTGCTTGGTCCAATCATCTGTCTTCTTATATTTCACACCAAGCCAGCCTTGTGACAGCATGTAGTTCAGGGTAGTGCAGACTCTACACTGCAGAGTCTTGTTGGCTGCTTCTCAGTGGAAGAACTTTCTCCCTTAGGAGACCTTTGCCAAGTCCGAGTGTAATTGACATCATTCAGAAGCAAACCAAGGCTCTTTCACCCTTCACTGGGCTTTGAGAGGGGCCATGGATACAATGAAGCAAAGGTGGAGCATTAATATTGGCAATGTTTTGTCTGTTTTAGTTGAACTGGCGAATATTTTATGTAAAGAAAACGAAGTTATGGGTCTTGCAGCCATGTGATTTTATTGAAGGAAAGAAAAAAACTCTAGTCTTGTGATCTGACCTGAGACTTTAGAATGGGGCTCTGTACAAATCCAGCACAATACATACCTTTCCATCCGTCAGAAGTTTCTGTAAAGATTGCAAGGCATTCTGATCGCAAGGGTAAATGGTGCTGTCAAGTATCTTGGCTGGATAAGAACATAGGAAGCTGCCTTATTCTGAGTGAGGCTGCTGGTCCATCTAGCTCGGGGTTGTTGAAACCAACTGGCAGTGGCTCTCTAGAATTTCTGGATTTTTTTCTGTGTCCTACCTGGAGATGACGACTGGGGTCTTGTTCTGCATGCAAAACATGTGCTCTGCCACAGAGCTACAGCTCCTTCCTAAAAGCTCTGAGACTAATGGAAAAGCAACAAAGCAAAAGAAAAAAAATGAAGACAGATATTTAAAAGAAACAAAACCCACCATCTGACTGCCTGCACTGTGTGCAGGAAGCCAAGAACTGTGATAAAATCCTATTCATCTAAGTTGCTGAAGGGACATCTAAAATGCTTAAATATATTGCATTGCTATTTACTTATGGCTACAGTGACATAGGGTTACGCTGAAGACAAACCACCAACCTTGGAGGGAAACGTTGTACCCTGGGAAAGCTAATGTGGAAAGGCCACTAATCACTTCAGTTCCTAGGTCTTTGCCACCTCCCCTCCTCTCCCACTTTGGGCATTGTGAAGAAAAGAGAAAACCTGCCTCATTACATTTCTGGAGATGCAACCCATTATACAGGACTTTTGAAGAAAAGTGGTATATCAATATTCTAAGGAACTAAACAAATAAATCATTGCCTCTCCTCTCACCCTTTTCTCTTTCTATGTAAATCATCTTACAGCTTATCCCTTTAGGACAGCTAAACCTCAGGAAGAATCCTACCCATGTTGTTTCTCTTCTCAAGGACTTGCAAAAATGATATTCAGATGGTTTAGTGGGGAATTCCATCGATGATGAGTGCATACTGTGTTATGTGTTATGAGGCTTTGCCTGAAGGTCCCAGGTTCAATCCCAAGCATTGCCAAGCTGGGACAGTTCAGGTGAAATGCTGGAGAGTCACTGCCAGTCAGTGTAGACAATACAGAGCCGCCACACACAGGGCGCTCCTTGGCGCCTATGGTATACAATTATACGTTGTACGGTACGGTATACAATATGGCAAGGGTTCTCAAAGTGGTGGGTTGCGACCCACCACTTGGAGAAGGGGCAGGTCGCTACCCCCTTAACCTTAAGGGGAGTGGCGACATGCGATAGTGACGGCTGCGATCCAGGGATCATGCAGCTCCTGGTGACAAAAGGGGTATTTTTAGACTTACCGGGGTTTGGGCCGTCCCATTTCTGGTTTACTTCCTGATTTCTCAAAAAGAACCCAGAAGTGGGCTTTATTTGCCTCCAGGAGCCTAACGGTCTAATCCTAATATTTGGATCTGCTGCCAGAACTAGTGTTCTGTTGGTGGAGCATGCTTTACAGCATTGCAGACATTGTTACGGATACCAAGGAGCACCCTATGTGTGGCGGTGATGAGGAGAAGCCCTGCCAACATCGACAAGTTGGCAGGGTAGGCGGAACTGCGCAGATCTTGGGGATGGAAGGGAACATGTCAGTGGCAGAAGGGGGTGCATGTTATCCCCTCCAGAGCCTCCAAACACGCCCTCTTTGTCTCCTCAGTTTTACGGTAGCTGGCACAAGTCCAAGGAGACCGATTGGTGATTGAGGGGCTTACAAAGGGATAAGGGGAAATATTCCCACCAAGCCTCCTGATAGCCTCCCACCCAGCATGCAGCGCAGCCTGTTTTGGCACGGCTGCATACTGTGGCAGGGAAAAGGATAAGACTGGGCTGTAAGACTCCTCTTCGCTCTTCCTGGGGGCTCCTGGTTTGAGGAGGTGGGGTTTTTCCACATTTCAGCATAGTGGATCACGTTCAGTTATCAGCTCATGTTATCTTCATAGCCCCCAAACATTGGTTTTAATGCCACCTCTTGTTTTTACTTATTTCAGCCTCCACATTTAGTCCTGTCCTAAGATATTCAATCCTACAATTCCAGTACTGTTAACAAGAGTCACAAGGAAAAGTCGCCCTGCATCATACTGCATGCTGTATTTACCCGAAACGCATGCTATTTTATTTTAAATCTAGCGTGTAATATGCTCTGCATCTAGCATGTTGCTATTGTGTGTTCCCCTTGCCCTGTCTGTCTCTTGCTGGCAGTTGCCATCGTGAAACAAAAGGCAGCTGCCAGTTTGAATGAGCGTCTCTCTTTTTCTCTGGAGCGGATGCAGCACCACTTCACAGACTGGGTGGCAGCAGCAACTGATGTTGGAGAGGTATGCGACTGCCTGGGAAGCATGATGCGCTTGTCATGGCTGAGAGATTCCGCAGGCAGCGTGCTTGAGGCCTGCCTGGATGTTGAAGCCCTGGAACCTGGCTCAGCACTGGGCTGGGAAAGCTGCTGCTGTCACCGTGCCAGCAGACTGGCTCCTCTCGCTGGCTTCTCCGTGGTGACACAGTCCATTTTGTTGCTGTTTTTGGCACAGGTGATGCTTGACTAAATAGAGCCTTGGCCTCCTGCCCCGAAGCACAGAGTCAGATGTGTACAGAACTGTGGTTCTTGCTTGGCTGTAGGGCCTTCTCTAAATCAAATTAAAAATCGGAAAGGAAGGAGATAGGTTGAGAAAGACAGCCCTTGAGAGGATGTCGCTGCTTTCATTGAAATGAAACAGTTCTAGTACCAGGAGGAAAACAGAGCAGTGATATTTTCCCTACGTAAAGACCACATTCTGATGCTTCCATTCACTGTGGGGGGAAAAAAGCACCAAAATGTAAAAATAGGTTTCTGAGCCCCTAAAATGAGGAATAGTGACTACCCATCCATATAAGGAGCACAGGAAGAAGACACATTGTCCTTTAAAGAGAACCAACAATCCACATAAAGACACCCAGCAAATGGTTTTGGGGGGCAACATCTGTTTAAATTCCATGATTTGTATATTTAAGATGTTGCTGAAAAAGAGAACTTCTGTGCCAGCTGCAGCCAGTGGGATCTTTCCTTAATGGGAGCGGATGAAGTAGCAGCGTGTGCAGTTTGTTAGGGAATCCTCTGTTGAAAAATAATTGCCCCAGGCTCAGCTGTGCCTTTTAAAAAGTGACTTTTAAAAGGAAAAGAAGAACGGGCACTGATAAGCTCAGATGCAGTCGCCACTCTTGGTCATAAATTAGATTAAAACGCTGGCTTCTTAACACTGTGACCCTTCCTTTTTAAGTAAACATTTCAGAATTGGAGAGTTTGGGAGCAGGCACTTCTTCTGCCATAGCTTTTTACAGCTCTCTTCCCCCCCCCCCCCAAGTTTGTTATAGAAATAATTCAGAGTAGCTGCATTCATTTCTTGGAAATTGATCCTCTGGACACACAGAAGATTCATCCAGTCTTTGAACTGGGCACTTAGACCCCAGAGCCTGCAGAGGTGCAGTGTGTCCACCAGGGCCGGGGCCTGAGGCAGCCTGATGCCAAATGCTGCCCTCTTGACTTGCTGATGTGCCCCCAGCAGCCTCTGCTCCACCTCTAGGTTGGAGCAGGCAGAGGGCAATGGAGCAGAAAAGGAACTGTGGAGGAGAGGAGGAGAGCAGGATGCTGGAGGCCGCCAGTGTTCTCCCCTCTACACTCCCTCTTCTGCTCCTTTCCCCTCTTTCTTTTCCAATTCAGGAAGTTGAGGAGGAGGAAGAAGAGTAATGGCAGAGGTGAGTAGAAAGATGGAGGTGGGCACCGCCTGCCGATCTGCTGCCTGAGGAGGTGATCACTCGTATCCCTTGCCCAGCCTCCGATGGTGCACAGGCCAATACAAATCTCACTGGGCAGGTGGGCCCTCTAATAAGCATGTAGCCTTGACCAGTCCCTAACCTAGCCAAACTCTGATGTCCTCCCTGGTACTGGGGCAAAAACAGACTCTGACAATTTCACCAAAGAGAAGAAAATGACCATAGGGCAGGAGGTGTCCATCATCAGGGTCATCCCTAGGCCAAATTGAACCCCAAGCATCGTCAGCAGCACCTGTTCCATTTTGCTGGAACAAGCATTTGTTCCATTTTGAAAAAAAAAATCAATTTTAATTGAATTTGTAGCTGCTTTCACAACTTTTATGTACAACCTGTTTGCATGATTTGTCCCCACTGTATTAGACCAGGGGTAGCCAACCTTTCAACATGAATGCTCCTGGACCTTTAATGGTTGCATAGGTGAGGGCATTTCAGCAGGTGCAGCTGCTTTAGCAGCACCATCAGCACTTGCAGCTGCCAAGATTCTGTCTTCTACACAACTCTTAAGAATACAGAGACCCTAATGGTGGAAGGTTGGCCACCCCTGTATCAGACATTCACAGCACAATCAATATACACGTTTACTCAGAAGTAAGTTCCACTATGCTCAATGGGACTGTCTCCCAGGTAAGCGTGTATAGGACTTTTAGCCTAAATTTGCACACACAGATTTGCAAATTTGTATTTCTTCACGTCATAAACAGATTTGTTTTCTCTAACCTGATAGAAGATTTTTAATTTTAAGAATTAAAATTATTCAGTTTAATTTAAGGTGCCTAAAATTAATCTCTGTCTTTGCTAATACAAAGATTACCACATTTCTCAGTCTTTACGTATGTTTTCTGCCTTGCAAGGCATGCCTCATGCTGGAGACAGATCTGAGTAACTGCTAGATTTTATATTTTTTAAAATGGGGGAACAGACCTTTCTGTTTGTCTCAGAAGCCCTTGGTACAAACTGAAATCTGTCTTGCATCTAGCGGAGGCAAATCTAATTTTATCTGCATAAAACCTCACATGCATAAAACCTCAAGACATCTACAAGCTGCAGGCCTGTGGGGCTTTTCCATCCACCCCCCCCCCCACTTGGTCTATTCCCCTTCTCCCCTTATTTGCCTAAAATCCAGTCTGGAGAAGAGTTTTGGAGAGCTAATAAGGCTGCTGACCACTTTGTAGTGTGTTAGTTGATCCTAATAAAGGAATTACCATACTGTACTTTGGATTTAATCAGGTCCGAGTTCTTTCTGATTTGGGATGGAGGGATGAAGCAAAAGAGCACGACCCTGTCCAGCAACAAATCAGAATTTTGTCCACTAGTTAAAATGGTGCGCAGCTACAGTCTCTAGTGATAGCATCATCGTGCTTCTGAAGCCTGCGGCATGCAAATTCTTTTTAGCTCCAGGATGGGGCAACAGAACTGAGCTCAGTTTGCTCTGTTGGCATCCCGCACACTGACCTTCTCAAAAGCCATTGTCAGGGTGCCAGGATCCTGACAGAGGGCTGACTTAGTGGGAGACAGAGGTTTATGTAACCTACAGCAATCCATTATTACAAAGGGGCTTTCAGGAACTCCTCTGTGCCAGGCACAGCTAGGGTTATTGATTGAAGAGACAGTGAAAATGCACAGAGAGGCTCCATCCATTAGGACCGCTGCTCTCCACCAATTAGAAAAAAAATCATTACTCAGCAGCTATCAGTGGGCTCTGTGCAGTGCTGAAGTGCATGCGTTCGATTTATCTTCTCCCACCTCACTGCAAACTTAATGACAACTATTAGAGCTGATTGCCCACACTGAATGCCCATTGTGTATAAAAGCAAAAAGATTCATTTGGTAATCTCTGTAATAATGACGCAGCAGGCAGGAGAAAGCTGGCCAAATTCAAGCAATGGAGGAGGAGAAGGAAGAGATGTAAGGTGCCGAATTCCAGTATAATATACTGTACCTCCCAGATGTGCAGCCAGGACTGCTTGCACCATCCCAAAAATGCTTGTGGTGGATTTTGTTTTAGAGAAGAAACAATAATTTAATGTACACACATTCACATGGGATTGCGCTGGAAACCTTTATTATGTTGGAAATCGCCCACAGTTTTCTTTTTACAACAACTCCATAATGAGTAATGGCTCCATGTTTATGAGCTAGCAAAGCCACCCCCCTCCTGACTTTCCACTGCACAATCAACCGATGTGACACACTGATTACTGTAGTTGTATCTACTTCCCTTGCTTATTACAGTTTTATTCCATCCTTCCTCCAATGACCAGAGGGTGGCCTACTGTATATTGTCCTCCCTTCCTATTGGGAATCTCTAGAAGAATAGGAGGTGATACATCGAGTTCTGCTGGGAGCATCAGAAATGAGAGGCACGGAGCTGAACATTTCAAAGGCCAACTGACCGAGCATGTTAGTTGCAGAGCAGTAGCCACCTAACGGTGCAATTCTGTCCTTTTCGGGCGCCAGAGCTGTGATCTCAGCACCTTCACCGGGTGTCACAAACGTGCCGTAAAGTGTGTTGCGACGCTTGGAGAGGGAGCAGCACCGGCAGGAAGCCCTGCACCGTCCTGCTGGCACTGAATCCAGCCCCCCCCCCCCCCCCCGCGCAACAGAGCAGGTCAGGTTTTTAAGATTTTTTAAAATAAACATAACATGAAATATTTTATAGACCATGTGGGGTTATATAACAGAAGTTAACAAAAGGAAGTTAGTCATGACTAAGCACCACCAAAACCAATGGCATAAATTTGGTTGTGACTTAGTTTCGGTCCCATTCATGTCAATAGGACTTAGGCATGACTAGCTTCCTTTAGATACAATTGATAATGTACCATATGTGACAGGGTGCAACATGTAAAGATGCAACATTTTACTAGTATCATTACTAAGAGAGAGAACGTCCTGAAATGATCGGTTCTTCCATATGAAACTCTGCTTGGATGCAAGTTCAATAGTAATTTGTACTATGCTTGTTAGCTGGTGAAGAGTAATTTCTTTTTTTTTTTTTAAGGCCACCAGCATGTGAGAAGCCACAAGAAGCCATTCATTATTGCTTAACACTTGGGAAGCTAATTAATTTAATGACATTGGGAGGGGGGAAAAACACCCTAAAATATTATGAGGGGAGGGAGGAAAAAGCAGCAATTTATTTATGATTTCTTTTAAAGTGTCTGCCTGCACCTCGCCCTGCAGCTGACGGGGTTCCCACAATGGAAATCCTCACAACGGAAAAAGGTGTATAGCCGGTAGCGGAGGCAGCAGGAATATGCTTTGCTTGCTTCTTCTCTCCTCCTCACAGGGAAGCTGGTACAGCCAGGGCAGCTGGTACAGTCCATGCTTAAAGAGGCACCATTGGGTGGAGGGAACAATGGTGGTTCAATTTAGGCACCGATGGCAGGGTCTATCTTTTAGCATTTAGAGAAGATACTATATTGTTTGCTCAGTGGAACAAAGGCGGAACCAGAAAATTAAGCATGGCAATTATTTTAAAGTGGTGCTTCTCTATTGTTGGTGCATAAACATGTGTCTTGAGGCAGGTGCTTCTTAAAATAATCTTTGTCTTTTAATTTGACAATCAAAAAACAACGTGCCGAGTTGATTTGTTTGCAACGGTTGACAAATTATACGATATGTGCTTGCTAATTTCAAGCTCCACCCTCTGTTTGTAACAGTGTGAGAAAAGACATGCTTGAGAGTTATCTTGCAGAATTATGTAGCACAAGTTGAAAGCCATTTAAAAAAAAAAATCAAGGGGAATCTTTGTGTGTGCATGGAGAAAAGGGCACCACTGCAGGCTGCTGCAGATACAGTATTGTTAAAGTTGTTAGCCCCTGTTTAATATGTAGGCCTTTATATTCCTAAGGAAGTCTTCCTTCCAAAGTTCTATTAAGAGGCTGGCAGGAGTCAAGTACGATACTTTAAAAAGAGACAACAAGGGCCTTACAGGTCCAATGAATGGTAAGGCACAAGGTAGCCCTTCTCCTTTTATGGTGCTGGAGCCTGGTGTGTGTGTGTGTGTGTGTGTGTGTGTGTGTGTGTGTGTGTGTGTGTGTGTGTGTGTGTGTGTGTGTTTACTTGCACGGGAAATCCTATTTTTATATTTGTGAAATCCTTCCTGTTGGTCATTTATACCGTATTTCCATCCAGGAAGGCATTGGGAGATTTGTCTCCACACAAGTCAAGGGTGGGGAGGGAGGGGGGCGAGCGAGGAGGCTGTGTCTGTCTTATTAACTGCACATCTGGTTGTTGTGGTTCTTTTTCTTTTCCCGGCCAAACCTCAAATAATGCTGAAGTTTGAAAAGGTACCACAAGTTCATGCAAGGGAAAAAAAGGGTGGAAACGAGAACAGCTGTTCCACTGTTGTCAGCAGGCCTATTTATATCCTCATTATTCAATGTCAGCGACGTCACAAATTCCTCTGCAGGATTTCTCACCCAGCTGAACATGCATTCCGCCGCTTAGCCGCATATCAGGTTAAGGGAGACCAAAATACGAGACCAACGAAAGCACTGCATGTCCAGAAAATGGAAACAATGCCTTTTAAGACAATGCCATTTAGGTTTCCCACACACCGCATACCTTCACACTTCTTCAAATCAATTTGCACATCTCATTTTTAATCAGGCTAACTTTATTTGGTCTTGTTTTTTTATTTAAGAGCAGAAGGCCACTGTTATGTCTTGCAGGACAAGAATTTAAAACACCTCTAAAGTTGAATTGACCCAAATGAAGTGGGATGCTCATTCTAACTTCAATTAAATAGTGAAATATTCTAATGCTAAGCCACAAAAATCCCAGAACTATAACAATGACAGGTATTCAAATAGTACCCACACAGCAAAGTAAAAGCTTTTGATCCACCAAGTTTCCTTCTGTGTCTTTTCCAGTAGGCAGTATAGTATTAGATAGTTTATGGGAATGTGCAACATGCAGACAATAAGCAATTATAAAGAGAGAGGGTACCCATTGCATACATTCAGCACTAGTTTCATGGTTAGTTCTCTGTTTGCTAGTCAAGAAAGCATATCTGAAAAGACAAGTAATTCAAATAGTAGTTTTGAGACTCCATATTTTGTTGTTGTTGTTTATATGCCGCCTTTCTTATCCTCAGATTGCTCTTCGGATGTTACTCAAGGCGGTTTACATAGCAGGCTCCTGGGCCTGATACACCCTCCTCCCAGCCCCTGTCACCACCCAGTTCCACCCCCTTACCTCCCCCTCCCCGTTCCTCCCCCTGCACAGGCTTACCTGCTCCAATGGATATCCCACTGGCCGCTGGTGCCAGCAGCCAGCGGGAAGGCTTTGGCCTTCTTGCTGGTGCTCCTGGCCTCTGTGCTGTCGCACAGTGCTTTACAGCACTTTTGCGATAGCGTGCGCTGGCAGAACTTGTGTTCCACCAGTGTAGGGGGTGAACAGCATTGGGCCATGAGACTTGTCTTCATTCAGAGCTTTAGTGATACATTGGAGCGCAAAATGAATAACTGGAAAAAGGTATGATCGAACAGAGACACATTACAGGTTGACAGAGCTCCATCCACACCAGAGGCGTGGAAAGAGTGGAGAGACCGGAGCAGTGGCTCTGGCCGACTCTGTGGCTCGGGCGGCATTCCTCCGGAGCGCGCACGCGCCCAGTGATGCGGGTGGGCGCTCTGAGGCCTTCTCCCCCGGCCTCGGAGCCGGAGAAAGCCCTGGAGCGTCCACCATGAACGGCGGCCAGGGTTTTCTGAAGGCCCACTGCGTCTCAGCGCTATTTATCCTTTTTTTCACGCAGGCGCAGAATGTTTCTGAAACGTTCTGCGCATGCGTGAAAAAGGATAAATAGCGCTGAGATGCAGTGGGCCTTCAGAAAGCCCTGGCCTCTGGTCGTGGTGGACACTCCGGGGCTTTCTCCGGCTCCGAGGCCGGGGGAGAAGGCCTCGGAGCGCCCGCCCGCATTACCGGGCGCGCAAGTAAGCCGGGTCGCCCCCGAGCGCTGCCGCTACCGCTCCGGGGCGGCAGCACCCCCCCAGGGGCGGTGCTCCAGGCAGCGGCACCTCTAGGTACGCCGCTGATCCACACAACATGCCTTTGCACTTCCCATGAGAGTGGCTCCCTGCCTCTGCAAGATGAGACATGGGGCACAATCCTACACAGAATTAGGCCGGTGGAGCGAGTGCTCCGCTGGCCTAAAGTGTTGCAAAAGTGCTGGAAATCACTTTTGCGGTACTTCTAGGTTAAGCGGCACTGGAGGCCGGCACCGCTTACACCGCTGCTCCCCAGCTACTGCACCACTTGACCCAGGTAAGCCCTGCACTGGGCAGTGGGAGGGTGTGGGGAGGGAGGGAGGTTCGGGGTGGCAGGAGAGGGTGACATTGGCCAGCCTAGCCTGGGAGGGGTGGCCCAGACTGGGAGGAGCAGGCTGGGCTGCGCCAATATCCCCGTCCCCTTTCCAGGCTGGCCTTACACAGCCTCCCCGGTTGTGCACCAGCTCCAGAACTGCCACACATCCAGGGAGGCCCATTGGGACCTCCAGTGTTTACATTGGGGGAAGGGGACATTTGTCCCCTTCCCTCGAGGTGAGCCCCGACTGCGTGGGTGCGGGGTGCATCCTGCGCAGGATGCAGCAGCCGGCCATTTAGGCTGGTCGTTGCAACTTGCACAGAACTGGGAGGATATTGTGTTAGGGTGCAGTGTAGCTTGTTGCTTTTGCAGAACAAATGTACTCGAGACCCTTGAGTGGTCACATACTCCTTATAAATCTTTCTATTGTGGTGCTGAATAGTCTATCCAGGCTGAAGGAACAGTTTTGATCCTGGGAAGCTGCCTTCTCTGCTTTGGTGAAAGAGAAAAGGCTATGTAAGGGCAAGGCTCCCATAAGTGAAAAGGGAAATAGATGCTGATGTTTTGATAACACTTTGGAGAGTTTCTGTGATGTCGCTTGGATCCTTTTGGAAACCGCTTCTTAGACTGTATGAGCCAAGAATGTAATTTGAGATGCAGGGGATTAAGTTTGGCAGCTATTTGCTGGTAGACACAAACAAATTGCTTATTGCTTTAGAAGACGTTGTCAAAATGTCTCTAAAAAGCACTTACCTTTTTCCTCCTTGAATTTGTAATTAATCACTTGCCACAAAATGACTTGCCAGCTTTCATTTGCCTGTTTCTCTTTCCTCTTTTTGGGGGATTGAATGTAAGTAGCCTTATGGTTCTCTTCTCATACTACCAAGAGCTTCTTGCAGCAGACAAATGAGAATAGGTGAGCTGATTTTATATTAAAGAAAAACAATCAGTTCACAACATGGCAATGAGCAAGTCATCTCCATGGAAGATGTCCTATCAAATAATGTTTTCAATATTAATGTTCACAATATAAATTAACCTGCCACCCCAAAAATACATTTTCACATTACGATAACATAAATATTTTAATTCTTACATAGTAGCCTTTTCAGACACAGCTGTAGTACTAAAGCCCCTCCACAGAATTCTGTACATACTAGCGAAGCTAAAAGTCATAGCTCCTAGCTGAGGCAGACAGTATGGGTCTAACCAGGTAGAACACTTTTCTAATGAGTACAAATTCTTGATGCACAGTGTTAAAAAAAGGCTCTTTATTTCGTTGAAATAAATTTAGTAATTATTATTATTTAGTTAAAGAATGTATGCCCTGAATGGTCCTCAAGGCGGCTTACAATGAATTATGAAAATACTCAGTTAAAATTCAACACCCTTACATGCATATACATGAGCGCAACTCAAGAGCCCTTTGTCTGATTGGTGGAGGTCAGAGGTTGGTTCTCTTTAGAGCTTCCGTTCCCAGGCAACTAGCAGCTGGAGTAAAGCACAGTGTTCTGAGAAATGGCCGGGGGGGGGGGGGGAGAGAGAGAGAGCATGCTCCCTGCAGCTGATCCTTAAATGGATGATGGCTGGGACCAGCCTGGTCTTCGCCTTGTCACAATGTTCTTCCTGGGTTGCGAACTCCCAGGGTCCTTAGCCCTCTGTTGCAGGGGAGAGACCAGAGGATGATTCCCATTAGACCTTCCATCCCTGGGGCAGTTCTTGAAGCATAAATATCTTGACTGATGAGTGAATTGTGCTACTGTATACACTCAAGTAGACATCATTTTTACTATCTATTTATTAAAAGTATACTCAACTTTTCAGCCAAGATTGCCCCCCCCAGCTGATTACACTTAAGATCCCACAAAAGGTACAAGGGAGTTAGGGGTATGGAGTTAGGGGTACAGCAGTGCTTTCTGGTCCCTGTTGGTTGGCAGAGAGAGGGCAGAAGGAGCGACAGATGGACTTAAGTGTTGGTGGAGAGTAAAGGTGCCAATCCACAGAAGCAGCCCTTCCTACGATCTGAGAGAGCGCTGGTACTGTGCCACTCCTATAGATGACCGTATGACCAGTGCCCTTTGTTAATAATTAATATTATTAGTAATTGTTTATCAGTAATAATGTTGTGTTTAGTCAGGCATAAAATAACTCTTTTGAATTAGTCCCAGGGTTGACAGCTGTCTTTCTGGCAGAATGGGTGTGCTTGACTGCAGCAGAAATGCAGCCGGTCAGTTTCTCCCTGGTCTTAGAGAGGAGTGAAGGCAAAGTGTCACTTGTTGAATTTTCCATTTTTTCAGGCTGCTGGTAAAGACAGAGGAGCTCTGCCAGAAGAAAAAAGCTGACTACCCTGTTTACTTCTTTTGAAAGGTATTCATGACCAGTGCATGGAAAGTGACCAGCAGGACTACTACTCCTTAATCAGAAATAGCACTTGCTCATGTGTTGAAAGTTTCTTCTTGAAGCAAGTTCTTTTTTTCATTTTTTTAAACCCTCCAGAGTCAGGTTTTAAATTCCCTCTATACAGCTTTAGTCAGCATGGATCTCTCCCCACTGCCTCTTATAGCTGCTTAATAGCCTCTTGTTTCTTGTGACTTGCAGTGCCAAGAGTACTTAGCCTTAACTGTATGGAGTGTGTGAAGAATGCTTTTTCAGACACAAATGATCAGCAAGTCACAGAAGGATGCTAGGTATTCCCCTCCAGAGAATGCTAGAAGGCCTTCCAGCTGTTGCCTTCAGACAGCCTCATTTGCAGCAACCCTGAACATGGCTTGATGGTGTAGCTTCCTCTTTGGCGCTTGGCAGGTCTGGGCCTGACCACTTCCTGAAAGGAAGGCTGGCTGGAAAACCCATCCATCCCTCTGAGCTCTTTGGAGGAAGAACAGTATATAAATGCAATGAATGAATCAAATGAATGGGCTCATTTTGCTAGATTGAGGACTTGTCTACCTTATGAGTTTACTGTAGCTCCTACACTACAACAAGCAGGACATACATTATGCATCGTCTGCATCATAATTTTACTATATTATGAGTTTACTGCAGGAAGAGCTGAACTTGATGTTAGTGTAAGTGGGCAGTCGGTGATGGCACCAGGCTGCTGGGGGTCTGGGGGCAAAGCTCTGCACTGGGCCACTCATAGGGCACCCATCTGCCATGTGACATGGGCATGTTGGTCACTACTAGTGCCACCAGTACCGAAGATTCAGAATTCAACATGGACAGGTGGATCCTCTGATGGGCATGGGTCCCAGTGGCCCACTTTGGCAACCTCTGATGCCACCCCGGGTTGCAGCTGGTCTGCATCATGTATGTTAAAAATATCTGGGAAGAATTCCCAACTGAATACCACCTGCGGCACCACTCTCCTGCTGTGTACCACCGGACATGACTGGCGATCACATCATCGCCAGTTACTTCCAGGTTTTCAGGTTTTTGGAGGCCAGAAGGTAGGAGGCTCTGGGTGGGCAGGAGGGCCCTTCTCAGCATTCCCGAGAGGCTCAGCCAAAGGCAGGAGCGAAAACGCGATGCCAAAAGTGCCACGTCAGAGCGGGGTTTCGGCAGTCCGGCGGTACAAGTACCACCAGCAGTCAGCCGAAGTACCACTGGTGGTACTAGTACCACTGGTTGAGAACCCTTGTTGTAGAGGCCCCAACAGTCTGCAGTTTGTAAAATATAAAGTATTTTACTTGCATCAACCCTGAAAAGTATGAGATGGTTTTAATATGAAAACAGGGCTGCTTGGACAAAGAAAAGAAGCCAGAAAAGGTTGTGCCTTTCTCACACTCATTCTGGAAATATTAACCCTGTAAGTTAACTCAGATTGCAATCCTGTATGTGCTTACCTGGGAGTACATCCACTTGAATTCAGTGAGACTTACTTCTGAGTAGACATGTATAGCTTTGTGTGCTATCAGGCTAGTCTCCACTCTAAACTTGAAGCACGCAGGTTCTTTAAAATGCAGAGATCAGGGTAACAACAACAACAACACCAAAACCGATTTGGGGTGGGGAGAAGGTAATGCTGGAGCAAACTGTGGGGAGAAGACAATGTTGGAGGAAGGAGGGGGAGAAGACAATGTTGAGGGGAAGAGATCTGAGAAGAAGGGAAAGAGGGGGAGTCGGAGAAGAGAAGACAATGTGGAAGAGAAAGACAGGGAACAATGTTCCCGTCCGCCTGCCCACTAGATTTGAAAATCAAAGGATACTCACTGGTAGGATGATCAGAGGCTTCTCATTTAGTCTGGGACTTCAATTGTTCCCTGCAGTCCATCATGATGAGGCTCCACACACAGCAAGGCTCACCCAACAGAGCCAGGATGGTGTAGTGGTTTGGGAGTCGGACTTAGACCTGGAAGACCCAGGTTCAAATCCCCGCTCAGCCACGAAGCTTCCTGGGTGACCTTGGGCCAGTCACTATCTCTCAGCCTCACCTACCTCACAGGGTTGTTGTGAGGACAAAAAAAGGAGGGGAGGAAATATGTACACCACTCTGAGCTCCTTGGAGGAAGGGTGGTATAAAAATGTGAAAAATAAAATAAACAGCAAGCGGCCAGCAGCCACTGCCACTTAGCTGGGTCCAGAGCTTGTGTAGAGCTCCCAGGAGGCTCTGGCTGCAGTTGAGGCAGGACAGTTTCCTTTTTCTACCAGCATGGCTGGGCCAGGAACAGTGATGAAGCCAAGCAGCATCCACATGGTGGAGGATTTCACTGCCTTGCAAATCCTCTGCTCTATGCAAATGTTCAGCTCGCTTCATGAGCTGGCCGGCCCTGAGAGAAGCAATAAAAGTTAAACCTCCCTCTCCCATACCATAATCCCAATCCAGGTCAGACCCCCTGTGACTCCTATTTACAAAGGCAAAAGTTAAGTCTATCAGCAAGTATGATGAGTTTTGCCCCAGAGCCTCCCAATCTCTTTACAACCATACCACACTGGCTCTCTCATCTGGTCATTTAATCCATCTGGATAAATCCCTTAGCATTTCTTCTAAGGGAAGAAAAGGAAAAGTAGTGGTTAAAAAAAACTACAGAAGCTTTCTGAAACATTTTCCCAGCCCACATTTCTAAAGAAAAAGGAGAAATAGATTATTAAGTATTCTTTTTTTTTGTTTGTTTTTAAGAAACTTCCTTATTTAATTGTTTTTAACTTAATGTGTTTCTGCTGTTCAAAGGAAACTTAGTGAAACTTGAGCTTCAGGAGTAATTAAACAAAAGAGGATAAACTTCAAAGGGTAGTGAGATATCTCTAAAATGAAAAAGGAAATGCAAAGAGGAAGAAATGAAAGTGACCTATTCTAACCTGTGATTGTTCGTGCATGGGTGTGATATGGGTTTCCCTCGGCTTTCCTCAGCCAAGCATCCATAAATAGTCTAGACTGAGCGCAGGCAGAACTTCACAATGGTATCGGTGCCCCATGAAGGGCGGGCTGTTCCCTTTTGTAAGTTCTAATTAGCTTGTGCCAACAGTGGTTTGAACTGGGGGGAATTGAGAGGGAGGAAAAAGCGGAAGCAATACATACACTTTAAAGACAGCTCATCTACCCTGTGCAATTTGTTTTTTTACACCTCATGAATTTTAACAACCAAAGTTATAACTGTGGTTAACTCTGTGTTCACTGGAATTCTTGTTCTCTTTTTAACATGTAAAGACTGTAATAAGATTGGGAAGGACTGCCTTTACCCAGAACCTGCCAAATTTGAAAGTGGATACCTTTCCTTACCATGGGGAAAACACTACTGGCTTTGTTTACCTATAGTGAATTAGACGATGTAGATTCCTCCAAGTTCCTACAGATAATTTTGTTACAACCATTGAATTAAGACTTATTCCTCAAAGGGATACTACCTCCTAAAAGCACACATTTGATATGCTTTCCGTGTATGCACTGCAGTGGATTCAGTCTAAGGGCTTAAAGAATGATCATGGCAATATCGATCTCAAACTCCCCCCCCCCCCCAAAAAAAGCAGACACATATTCACAGTGTGGTCAGTGTCAAATGAGAAATGAGGATGGAGATCCATGATTGGATTCCCACCTCTTTGGATTTTGCCAAGCAGTAGCTGCAGGGTCCCCAATCTGGATTGTGACCCCGGCACTGGAGGAGGAGAGGTTTCGCTCTTTCCACCCATACCATCTTCCCATTGAAAATCACCCCAAAGCTATGTGCTCTGTTAGGGAAAATGTACATGTACAACCTGTGTACAGTACATGATTTTTCCTAATGAGAAATGGAGCAAATATCAAGTTTGGTGACAAGACTATTTTAATGAGGAAAACCCTTTCTCCTAGTGAAATCCTGTCTCATAAGAAACCCAGTGAGAAACCCCCCCCCAGCACCATGGTCCTCACCTGAATTGAAGGCTCCCTGGCTGCTATTGGCTAAAATTTGAAGAGAAGGAAGATTGGTCCTTATGGGTACTTAGTATCTGACTCTGAGGGTAGCTTCACAAATGTACTTTTTGGCCACTTCACACAGGAACAAATCCATATTTGCCATTCTCAGCAGTCTGCTGATTGTATCTGTGCTGCTACGTGTACTTTCAAACACCTGTTTGGCACATTGCTTTACATTTTTAGATACATAGTTTAAAAACCCATAGATGTGCATCCAAAAAAACTAGTATATATAAACTATACTTTATTGTTGTTCAGTTACAGGGGGCTAAAGGGGACCCAGCCCTCTTACGTTTTGTGACTGTCCCCCAGCATGTTTTTGGGAGACTACAAGGAGACCATGATTTGACTAAAGCAGGGCAGGGGGCAGGGCGTGTGGGCTTTCTTAAGAGCCCCCTTCCTCCCCCCCCCATAATTCAAGCACGTTACTTTATATATGTGCATATAAAACTGTCTGCATATATAATAATATATAAACCTTTATCTGTGGTCTTCTCCACTGTGCCTGAGTGAAGCAAGAATCACATTATTTGTTCGACAGCACACTTCACTTTACAACATCAGATTATATGCTGTGTGTGGAGTCATTATTTTGTGTGGTTCTTTCTATGTGTTTGTGAAGCAAATATTCCAGAGAATGCCATTTAGCCTAGAGCCCTGTTGTAGGAGAATCAGGAGCTCAGCTGGTGAGGTAACATGGTGGCATCACACAATAAGAGGCAGGCACCACCCATCCAGACTCTCTGAACATATCATTCATTGTTTTTGTTTAAGCAGAGGATTCGATCCTGAGCAGATCTGCATTATTAAAAAGTATGACCCAGCGATAAGCATGATGTTTGCATTTACCTAAAGTTGGTTTCTAGAATGTATCTGTATTACAGCACTTGTCATGAATTATTCGATTACAGGTTGAGTATCCTTTAGTTTATTTGGACTGCTTGGGACGGGAATTGGATTTGTCTGGATTTTGGAATATTTGCATAAATTTAATAAGATATCTTGGGGGATGGGACCCACGTCTAAGCACAAAATTAATTTATGTCTTGTATACACCTTATACACATAGCCTGAAGGTAATTTTATACAATATTTTTTAATAATTTTGTGCCCCAGCATGCCTTGCGCTATGCCAGCCAGGTGCTGGAAAATGGTTTGGTTTTGTTTTTAAGTCATAGCCCCCCAAATATCTGCCATTTTGTACCCAGAATGCTATGGAACAACCCCACTGGATGCAGGGAATTCTGGATTTTGGAATAGTCTGGATTTCGGATGTCTGGATAAGGGGTAACCAACCTGTACTGAGAAAAGCTGCTGAGAAAGATGGTTTGAATATAAACGACAAGTCCCAAAGGTAAACGCTTATCATACATCTTGAACAAACCTCATCTTGTGCATCAGAGTGGGAAGGAAGAAAAGGAGAGGAGAAAAGCAGGTTTCCAAAACAAAACAAACGAAAAGAACCCCTCCAGCGGAAGAGTTTTTAAGGAGGAAAAAGAGAGCATGCCAACTGTCCCTGGCCTAGCCCTTGGCTAGGGCTGAAATACTGTTCTTCCACTATTGGGTGACTATGCAATGATCATTTTGGATCCACATGAGAGTTCAAATAATCCTGGCCTAGCCAGGATTACAGGCTGACAACAGGGGGATGGCAGTGCATTAGGAATGGTGGACCAAAGGCAGTAGCAACCTTCCCTTTCCTGCCCAGTGCCAGGCACACTTCTCGGCTGCAGCTTAAGTTTCCACTGCTGGGAAAGCAGCGGCGGCAGCAGCAGCCTGGCCTTCTCTGTTGCCCCGCTCCGTGCCAGGTGTGTTTCTCTGCTATCTATGTATTATCCCCAAGTCTCGTCCTTCTCAGCTCTTGTCTGCCTCTCCCCTCTCTCCAGCACTAATTTGGGGGTGCACTGGGATGTCACAGATGCTCTACTAGGCAAATCAATAGCGCTTTGCTAGTTTACACCAGACAGGATAGAGAGGGCTTCAATTCTGGTCGAAGGTGGCAAAGCTGCCACAAATCAGACGTAAAGAAAGATGAGAGTACAACTCAGAAAACAGTAAAACACTGTTTTGCAACTGGCTGGCAAGAATGTCAATGAACCTCTAAATAAAAAAGTGAAGAAACAAAAGATAGCTATTCTAGACTAAAAAGGCCAGGATGAGACCAGCTTTAGGTAGGACTTGCAACTTGCAGATACATATATTTCCAAGTTGTATGCACCAGCTTGCGAAAAACAGTATTAGGTATTTTCAGAGCTATAATGGCTGTTTTGTACTTCGCTACATAAGAACATAAGAACATAAGAAGAGCCCTGCTGGATCAGGCCAAAGGCCCATCTAGTCCAGCTTCCTGTGTCACACAGTGGCCCCACCAGATGCCTCAGGGAGCACAACAAGATACCTGTGTCCAGTCGCCACTCCCTTGCACCTGGCACAGAGAAAACCCACTTCTAAAACCAGGAGGTTGCTTATGGCTTGTAACCTGTGATGGTCTTTTCCTCCATGAATCTGTCCAAACCCCTTTTAAAGGCATCTAGGCCAGGTGCCATCACCACATCCTGTGGCAAGGAGTTCCACAGATGAATTACACGCTGGGTAAAGAAATATTTTCTTTTGTCTGTTCTAACTCTCCCTCCACTCAATTTGAGTGCATGTCCCCTGGTTCTGGTGTTGTGCGAGAGGGAGAAGAATTTCCCTCTATCCACTCTCTCCATCCCATGCATAATTTTATAAGTCTCAATCATGTCCCCCTGTGTTACCATGTTTATCAAAAAGATTAGTTGCAAGAATAAAAATAAATGCACGTGTGCTTTCTCTGTATTTATTCAGGATCATAAGTAAACTTAGCATTTTATAAAACTTTAAGCAAATAAGTCCACCTGAAGGGATTGTGTGTGCTCTGGGCAAAAAGCCCAATTAGAGATTCAAATTGCCAGTTCTCTGGGTTACTGAGTGTGTGCATATACTTATAGGGGCTGAGTCAATCTAGCACTTCTCTCAGTATCACAAGAAAGGGTTCAGATATTTTCAAAGCAGCCCAGTTAGGATGCAGGGGGCTACAGTCTTATGGTCAGAGATGGTGTTGAGAAAAAAGAAAGATTAGCTTATGTGCAGTTAGTCGAATATCAGTTAGATCACAGTCAGATTTAAGGCTTCTATGAAAATCTCAAACAGATTACAGACGGAAAGCAAAAATCCTCTGATGCTCTACTAACATTTTATAACAGGGATGTTGCTAGTATGATGCAGTGCTAGTATGACACACTGAAACACAGTGCTAGGCAGCTAGCTACTCCCAAATGGAAGGTAAACTTGTCTCCTCAACTTGTCAGCACTTAAAGAAGTGGAATAACTTTGAAACTAAAAGAAGAGGCACCTTACCTCCACCCACTCCATCACCTACTGCCCACACTTCTTACCCTCTGGTTCCTGTGCACAAATGCTCAGCTACAGCTGTCCAGTGACTCCCAGAGGCAGCGAGTTGGGCATTGTGGAAAACAGGATGCTGGACTAGATGGGCCTTTGGCCTGATCCAGCAGGGCTCTTCTTATGTTCTTATGCTAGGGTGGAATAGGAATCTCACAAGGGTGACCAAGCATCAAAAAGCAGAGAAAGGAGTCAGATTAATTTACATGATAAAAGGGGTTGTTTGTTTGTTTACTATTTTGTCTGTGAAAGCAGGGTAGGGCTGGTTCAGAGAAGATGGGCAGCATCTTCATTCCAAAGATGAGTTCCTTCCTTTGTGTCTCAGAGACAAAGAGGGGCTTTGAACACTCCAGCCAAGCCATCCACAGAGGACTGGCTTAATGACTAAAACTTTGTATATTCTAGCGAGAGCTTCAGCAAATTTGAAGCTCCTGAAGGCCTGAAGTCATGTGATGATAAGGGGAGAATGTGGTTGCTGTTCCTGTCTTAACATTTTCCCTAGCTAAAAAGGTGTGGGTTGCTCCCCTGTTACATGATAAGCGAGTGGTAGCCATGTTTTCAATGCTAGGAAATAGGTTTATATGAAGAACAGATGACCGTGATATGTCTTAAACGGTGACATTTTAGGGTGTGGGCTTGGAAGAACAAGTGAAAGGATTGTGCCTCTGTCTCTATGACTGCTGCTTTGCATTTGTGCCAGAGTTGATGCACGCCTCAGAAAACCTGCCCTGGGTATGCCAAGAGCTCAGTGTACATTTCAGGAGGTCATGCAGCAAAGTCACTGCCTGATGGCTGCATTGCACAGCCAGATCATTTTTCAGCATGCAGTAAGGACCATAATTTTTTCTACTCATTTTACCATGCCCTGGAAATCAATCTGGATGTGTGACGGAGCAATCAGACAGCTGCTTCCATGCATGGCCCCAGATATAATGCACACTGAAAGTGCTGCTCACCCAGGACCAGTTTTCAGCCATGTGAAGTATCCCTGAATATTCGAAAAAGAGGGAATGGGGCAAAGGCTAAGTTCAATGTGGGGTCCCATGGCCTTTAGCCTCTTATTTTTCTTTAATTTAGGGCAGTCTCTATTCCTGTTTCCTATCATGTGTGCATTGTGTGCATCACTCTTACAGTAAGTACTATAGTAAAAAGGTAAAGGTATCCCCTGACAATTAAACCCAGTCGTGTCCGACTCTAGGGTGTGGTGCTCATCTCCATTTCAAAGCCGAAGAGCCAGCGTTGTCCGAAGACGCCTCCGTGGTCATGTGGCCGGCATGACTCTCCTTGCCGCAGCGCATAGCATGCGGCTGGAACACGGAGCGCTGTTTACCTTCCCGCAAGCGGTACCTATTTATCTACTCGCATTGACATGCTTTGGAACTGCTAGGTTGGCAGGAGCTGGCCAAGCAACGAGTGCTCACCCCGTCGCGGGAATCGAACTGCCGACCTTTCGATCGACAGCTTATGGTTCAGCGGTTTAACCCGCTGTGCCACCCGCTGGACTAAGTACTATAGTACACACATTCAAATTCCTGGAATGCTGTATCACTCTGGGGCATTTTGAGAAAAATGGCAGTTACCTGGTGGTTGCCATTTTGTACCCAGAATGCTATGGAACAACCCCACTGGATGCAGGGAATTCTGAGAGGAAAAATTGCTGATCACCATGAACAGTTACTGGAAAGACCTCCACAGCCACCACCCGTCTGTGCTGATAGCAAAATATTTTTAAAAACATTTTTTGGCATTGGGGAAAAATGGCAACGAACAGGATCAGCCATAGAGTGAAACTTTGCAGCCATCACTGCCTGCGATGGGCAGACTAATAGTTTATTTGGAAGTGAGAGGAGTACTTGCTGGCCCCTTAATGGCTGCCAGATGCGATAGCTACCAGGGAATAATCTACACAGCTTTGAGGGATGGTGTAGCATGGTCAGGAATGGTATTGGTGGGGAAAAGATCCATGTAGGCTGTGGCCCTGCCACTGGCGTCACTGCAGGGGGGGTGGAACTCCAAGTTCCGTCGGGCTCTGACCCTCCGTTACACGATGGGAGAAAGCGGCCCCGGCCCCTCGGCTTTGGAGCCATTCCGGCCGACGAAAGCACTTGCGACGAAAGCACAGAATGGCTCCAAAGGCGAGGGGGGCGGGGCCTCTTTCTCCCATCGTGTAACGGAGGGTCAGAGCCCGACAGAACTTGGAGCTCCGCCCCCCCTGCAGTGACGCTAGTGGGCCCTGCTACCCATCCTTTTTTTTGATGCTGCTCACCTCAGCTTTCTCAGCCTACCCCACAGGGTTTGTGTAAGAATAAAATGTGGAGGGGGAGAAGTGTGTCTTGGCTGTTCTCTTGACTCAAGGCCAGGAAGTAATGGCCATTTTCTCAAGAAAACTTTGCACTGTGATCCCTTGGTAAGCATGAGACACTAATCGCTATCAGTATTGCAGAAGAAGTCAAGAGCAGGACAAGAACTGTGACTGCTTTGTGTGTGGCTGCCTTTACTGTATATGAATTTGCTGCTGTGTGGTGATTGGTCCATAGACAGAGTTGTGGAGTCCTAGAATATGGATCAGTATAAAGTGCTTTCCAGCTTACTTAGCAGGGACTTGGTACTGTCCCTCCTGGCCCGAAAGCTCAAGATCAAGAACCAGAGGAAGCTCAATATGGAGACAGTTGCTTAAAAAGACATCTCTAATTAGACACCAAGATATAGCTCTCTTTCTTTTTCTTTCTCTCGTATGGGTAAGTTTTTAATTGTTAGCACAGACCTTTGCTGCTTTCTTGGGAGCTAAATGTTTTGAGTCAAATGTTGGCATGCTTCTGCGTAAATTACTGCTCCACCTCATGATCTGTCGCACCTGAGAAAAATGGCAGAGCATCACTAAGGGATACAATATCTGTCTGCAGAACCTTTTCTATGTTATGCTTATAATATTGGAAGCCATTTAGTTGTGTCATGTGTGACAGTTTTTTATTATTTTAAATCATGCCTGTAGCAATGCTGATTTTCCCCACAGTGCCCCCCCCTTACACGTGTACCAAACGTGTAGACAGATAGACAGATTAGTCTATCACTTAATGGGTTCTGTAGTAAACTGATGGCACTGTAAACACTGAAAATGCAACTCAAAAGCTGTTGAACTAAAACGTGGGAAAAGCACCTTTCTGTGCATCTGCTGACTGATTCACTGCTTTGGGATGGACGTGCACTGACAATATCCATAATCCTTCCCGTCTCTTCATCCCTTGAGTGTTTCTGCTTCCTTTAAGTGGAATGAAGGAACACAGAAAAGAGTTCAGACTCTGGTGCAACAGTTTACAAGCAAAACTCCAGAGGCATTAGAGTGTACGCAATGCTGTGAAGCTTGAACTTTCACTCTCTCCTGTTTCCTGATGAATGCCAGGCCTGCGCTAGTGCTCTGAACCAAGATCGGTATTATGTCTTTTGCACAGCAGGATTAAAAAATACAAGATGAGGCCACATTATGTGGTATATGCATATATGGGGAATATGGGGGAAATATAATTAATAACACCCCACTCTGATTCTTAGCAACTTGGAAAGACATGATCTCACTCTTCTGCCAAGAAGCTAGATAGCTGCTATGGGTGTAGTAGACAGAGTGTCAGAGCTGGATCAGGAAGACCTGAATTCAAACCCTATTCATCTCATTAGTGACCTCGGTGCAGTCACTGTCTGCCAGCTAACCTATTTCATAGAGTTAGGGTCATGTGACACATTACCCTGAGAGTGAGTAACATGAACTGATATATGTTTGCTTAAAAAAATAGTGGGGCCACAAAACAAAACAGACCCAGGATGGGTGGAGGCTTTAGGCAGGACGTCTGGCTCAGTTGGTAGAGCGTTCGTCTCACAAATGCCTGAAGATCTGAAGGTCAGCAGTTCAAAACGGCCGGAAATCTGTCGGAGAGCTGCTGGCACGCCAAGCTGATAAGCTGCAGAGCCACCGTGGGGGAGTGGAGCTGCAAGCTGAGCACTTGAGTGGCAGTCAAGGTTGCCCTGTCAGCTGAAGCGTGCTGAGGTGAACGTCAGAGAGAGAGAGAGAGAGAGAGAGAGAGAGAGAGAGAGAGAGAGAGAGAGAGAGAGAGCTGGACTGTGAAAGCAACATCTCAAATGAAGGGTTCTATAAAAGACTAGAACGTTATTATATTGTATAAACCCCTTGGGGTTTAGAACAGTCTGCCCATGTACACCGCCTTGAATTAAAGTCAGAGGAGAAATCCAGTGACCAGAAAGGCGGTATAGAAATACTGTATATTATTATTATTATTATTATTATTATTATTATTATTATTATTAGTAGTAGTAGTAGTAGTAGTAGTAGTAGTAGTAGTAGTAGTAGTACTTGGAAGTGGAACAGCAGTATAAGTTGCTAAAGCCCTCCACTCCCCTGCCATGGTTTGATTCCCTTTTCTTCCATGGTTCCAGACCATTTAAAAACAAAACAGATATATAACCACACTGGATCATGTTGCACATTTAGGGTAATGTATAATTTGGCCTTTCTTCTGAGGACAAAGTAGGAGAGAGAAACTGTCTGTTGTAAGCTCCTTGGTGGAGGAGTGGGAGTGAAATGATGGGGCAAGTTTATTCTGGTCAAGCTTGGAATTTGGTTTGGAGTATGAAACCGTTTCCCCAAACTGAGAAAAACAGCTTGATTTATTCAGATTGCACCCTGCATGATGTCTGACCTCACCCTAACCCCTCTAGTAGTGACTTCCCAAAGCCCTCCCACCCACCTACCTGCTTATGCCCTGCCCTAGCAGTCCATATTCCTGTCTGCCTCTGTCTCAGATCAAAACAACTATCTTGTTTGTCTCAACAAGAAGCTTACTAGAAAGAAACACTTCCCTTGTTACATTGACCCCGGGAGCGGGTTGTGTGGGTGGAATGGGGCATCTTCAACTCTCATCTCAGTTCCTCCTCTCTAGTGCATCTGTGTGCAGTTTTACTGGGTAATTCCAAGTTAATACCTCATTCAGATAAATCCTTGGGCCATCAGCCAAAAATGTTTTTTGACATTGTTGATCATTGGCAGCCACATCTAATCCCATAGCAATGTGTATCTTTTGCAGAGAGCAAAGCATCAAGCACAACTCAAAATATTGTGATTGATCCATCTAGTTGGAATTGAAGGAGCATGTGTGAGTCCTGTGATTAATTTTTCTGAAGATCTCTCCGTAGTCTGATGATCTAGAATAATCCCTAGAATAATCTCTCCCCTCTGCATGAAGCTTCTGTGTCTCAGGAAGCCATCTCAGATTCTTGGACACTTTGGGAAGAATGTGCCCAAGTTTAACACTGGATAGGAGACTTTATGCTGTCAGTTTCCTACCTATTCTTTCTCTCCTCTCGCCCTCTGTGGCTATGGCACAGGTAGGAATAGAAACTGTGGCTGAGGAAACAAAGCAGAGCCAATCAGAGTCAGACCCAAATGCTGAAATGGATCACTGCTCCCTTGGCATTGGTTGAATCATGGCCAATTGTGCTTGACTTAGATGGTTGTCAAACAGAGCAAATGAACGCTGCTCTGTATGTTTTACTATTCATCCTGAATTGAGTGCACACCCCTAACAGGAACAGTTGAAGCCTATGCCATTTTCAGACATGGCTGTAATATAAATATTGGTCTCATATTGCTCAACATATGGGTGTAGGATAGTAGTTCCCAAACGTTTTAGCGCCCGGATCCACTTTTTAAAATGATACTCAGTCTATCAGGACCCACCTAGCTTTACAAGTCTTTTAAAAAACTCTAGAAATATTTACTTCTTTATTTACAAGTAAATAAATTTACAAAAAACAAAACAAAAAAAAACCTTGATCCATTTCTTGTAATGAGGCAGCCCTAATGAATAGTTTCAAGACTTGAGGGACTTAGTTATGTGACCCAGCCTTCACTTGCCCCCAATACCTGTCATTGACGGATTAGGGGAAAAAAATACACCAGAAAAAAGACGACCAAACATTTACAGCGCAATCCTATCCAATTTACACCACTGGTGTAGCCAGCGAGGGAGGGCAGGAGGCTTGGGAGATTTATATCCCCTTTGAATCCACCTTTGGAGGGGATTTGAATCCCCTTTCCGTTCTGGGGCCTCCCGTTTTTGCTGCACCGTAACCAGTGGTGTAAGTTGAATACGATTGCACTGTTACAGTATCTCCCCATATTTACACAAGCTTGCAAACTGCAGGAGCTCAGCTCTTTGCAGGGCAATTAGCAGTTATTTGGTTTTTGAATAGCCTCAGGGCTTGAGGCAGTTATCTGATCTTTCCATCAATGTATTTTCTTTGGGGCTCTGCTTGTGACCTACCAGAAATTGGGTTGTGACCCACCACCAGTGGGTCCCGACCTACAGTTTGGGAAATGCTGGTCTAGGAAATTGAGAGTTTCCTCCTTAGCTTAATCAGGCAAGTTCTTTTAATGATGATAGTTCACTGGCAGCTTGCTGAGGAGGGCTGGCAGGCAGAAGTAGTCACAAATCCCTTTCCTTATTGATAATAGTGGAGGTGAGAAGGGGAGGTGAGGAAAATGTGCTCTTCTGACACACCAGTTTTTTACCTAATACCTTTGAGCCCAAGGTGAGAACTCTTTTAAACTGTTAAAGCTGTACAACCACTTTGTACGCTCCATGTAAGTCTTTTCTTTTGACTTTAGGTGCTTTCCCTTTAAAATTATTCTCTGCTGGACCACAATGTTCATTTCTAGCCAAAGGAAGATGCAACCACTTTATGCTTCCTAATATGTTGCAACAAAGGCAAGATCAGAAGATCTGTTCAAATTCATTTTTTGCAGCAGTCGGCAACAAGGCGAGCCCCATGCTAATTATGCTTGCTTTCAGCAGGGTCTTCAATGTCCCAGCAATGGTAAATCTTAACTTTTATGGTGTAACGCACCAGGATGCAATTTACTTTAAAGAGAGCAGAAATCCCTGACTGCAGCTTATATCAGAAGCCTGTTACATAAAAAAATGGCTTATGTGTGATATGGATTTAACACTTCAGAAACAGGTTCTATATTGCTGTGCGTGTGTGGGGAGAAAACGTAAGGCATACTCATAATTATGATTTGAATGAGAGCTTGCAACCCATCATGCAGATATAATTATTACAAATACTTCTTTTGAGAAACAAACATATTTAGGGTAGACCTACCAAGGACAACAATTAATCATCCTGAACGTATTAACTAATTAATTTATTTGTTACATTTATACCCTGCTTGTCATCCAGGAGAGGCTTCCAAAGTGGCTTCCAAGTTCCAATGTAAATAATACTAACAACATACAATGAGTTAAGTAGGAGTTTTAGGAAAGTCTAAGGAAAGAGCAGAGGAGCTCCAGATGGAATCAGGGCCGGGGTGGTGATAAAGATGCCAGCCCACAGGAGCAGCTTCTCCATTGCTCTAGAGTCTTTTTGATGTGCTCCAGAAGGAGGGGGCAGAAGAAGCTGCAGATGGACTCAGGGCTAATAGCAGAGCAGGGTTGCCCAAAATGGCTGTCACTGCTGCTGCCTCTACTGTGGCACATAAGGAAGAAAAAAGCTCCTTCCCATGCTCCTCGCATGGTTTTTGCAAGCCTGAAAGTGCAGCGCTTCTGGTTTTATTTAAAAGGACCGCATGAATGAAATTTCTCTCCCCCTGCTAAATATAGGGGGCACGACTTTAAAAAGTGCCTCTTTGCCCAGTTAGCAGGGGTTATCCATTTTAGCATTTCATTCATCCTGTTACATGTTAAAATTGCCGTTCTGTATTTCTATGTAAAATGTATAGTACTATCCTTTTTCATTTTTAAGAAATGATTATTGCGCTTATAGTTCATTCCTGTTTAGGCATTTTACTGTTTTTCCCCTCTATGTTGTATGCCACCTTGAGTGCTCTGTTTATTTGGAGGAAAAGGCAAGCATTTAAATATATTTATCATTTATTCAATTTATATCCCGCCTTTCTCCTGGAAGGGTACCCAAGGCAGCTTACGAAAGTATTAAATACATATAAAAACTATAAAATACGTAATAATAAAAGTGTGTGTATAAATACAATATTAGAACCAATCATAATAAATAACATAAAATAAATTTAGAAGTTGTTTGCTAGTCAAGTTGTGAGTTAAATAATGCTGCAGATTGTTCAACTGACCTTCAGGATTGGATGCGAGTTTAATTGAATGCTGCAGATTGTTCAACTGACCTTCAGGATTGGATGCGAGTTTAATTGAATGGACAAACATACAGCCTAATGTGTGTTAAAGCCAGAACACGTTTCTACTACATTTTTTCTGTCTTTCTGTAATCTTGAATTGGTTGTCCCTAAAATTAATGGCTATTGAATAGTTAATTTCTTAGGTAAATAGATACTTCCACATATCCATTACATTACAGTATATTACAGCTCAGCCTCAGATAATTTTCATGATCAAATTTCTAAGTGAAGATTCAGTTTCTAACAGAACGTCTTAACGTTGAAAAAGAAAGTGTAGATCTGCTTTTCTGACTTTAACATTTTTTAAAAAATGAGTTTTGCAACGACATTTGTGTATCAAAGGAATTAGCTAAAATAATGAATAAGAACTTCAGACTGTGCAAACCTATGCATGTCTACTTAGAAGTAAGTCCCATTGTGTTCAGTGGGGTTAACTCCTAGGAAAGTGTGCAAAGGATCGCAGCTTAGGTTAGATATGTCAAACATAAGACTCAGGGACCATACAAGGTCCATTAATGTTCCTCAAATGCTGTTTGGGCTATCATAAATGCTTTCAGTGGTTTGTGGGTATTTCAGTCTTGGACTCGGAGCTAAATAACCTATTAATTTAGGTTGAAGAACTGATTGCGGTGGACAATGGCTAATGCAGTTCCTCATATTTAGGAGTCTGGAGAAAAAGTAATTTCTTCCATATATGCTTGGATGAACACCCATTCCACTTTATGTTTAGAGTGAATTTTTGTGCCTCCTCACATCAACCACCAGTATATGAGCCTGAATTTTGCCTGTCTCCTACTGAAAAAGTTATTTGCAAGGATGGACAGGGAGTCAAATACACTGCTAAATTTGATCTGCTCTACTGAGTGAATTGTGTGTTGTTCTTGATTCAGTTATTTGATACCTCTTGTTTTGCTTCACTGGTCTTGGGGGAATTTTTTAACCCAGGCAAAGTTGATCCATATTGATTGAATTAGCACTTGGATTAATGCTTCAGTCTTGAATCTAGAGCTTCCTGATGGGTCTCTTTGACTGACAGCTGATAGTCTGCTTTTTTGTACCTTAGCTAGATTTCATTTTGCTTTTGAATCCTTGTGACCTTTTGGGGGAGGCAAATTAGGGGAAAAAAAACTATCCCCCACCCCCAGCAAATCTATGTACTCCATGTTTTAATTTGATATATCTTGCATACTTCTATAATCACACTAGTGGTACAATCTTATGCCTAAGTAGTGTCAGTGTTCCAGCTATGACAGTGGCATATCTGAGCAATGTCTGTCATATTCTTCCTTGCTAACTGGGCAAAGAGGAACCTTTCAAAATGATGTCCTCTTATATTTAGCAGGGGGAAAGCAACTGGCCCTCTTCACCCCAGCGTGGTGTCTTTTCCAGTGGATGTTGCTGGTGTCTCTTCTGTATTTTTTTAAATTGTGACCGCTTTGGTGACAGGAAACCATTTATTGATTTTTTTTTACTATGTAAACAGCTTTGCAAATTACCGTACTTCTTTTGAAAAGTGGTGTTTAAATATTCGTAATAATAATAATGATGACAATGAGGATGATGATGATGATGATGATGATGATAATAATAATAATAATAAATATTCTAATAAGCCTATTCAGTACATAGAGAAAGGGGGAAGCAAGAGGCCAAACAACTCCATGAAGGTGCATTCCTCCCAGTAACTCTGTCAGCATCCATGGAAACACCATCAATCTTGGAGCAGTGGCCTGACGATGGCCCCATTTTGGTCAGATGTGCAAGATGATCATGTCACATCCCGGGCCTGGCCGGCCTTACACCGGCTCCTCAGATTTTCGCTGGCCATTTTGCCAGCGCACATCCGAGGAGGCCCATTGGGCCTGCTGGGGCTCTACCCAAGGGAAAAGGACAAACGTCCCTTTAAGAACATAAGAACATAAGAAGAGCCCTGCTGGATCAGGCCAAAAGCCCATCTAGTCCAGCTTCCTGTATCACACAGTGGCCCCACCAGATGCCTCAGGGAGCACACAGCCAACAAGATAACCTGTTTCCCGTTGTCATTCCCTTGCACCTGGCACAGAGAAAATCCACTTCTAAAACCAGGAGGTTGCTTATGGCTTGTAACCTGTGATGGTCTTTTCCTCCATGTATCTGTCCAAACCCCTTTTAAAGGCATCCAGGCCAGGTGCCATCACCACATCCTGTGGCAAGGAGTTCCACAGATGAATTACGCACTGGGTAAAGAAATATTTTCTTTTGTCTGTTCTAACTCTCCCTCCACTCAATTTTAGTGCATGTCCCCTGGTTCTGGTGTTGTGCGAGAGGGAGAAGAATTTCCCTCTATCCACTCTTTCCATCCCATGCATAATTTTATACGTCTCAATCATGTCCCCCCTCAGGCGCCTTTTTTCTAGACTGAAAAGCCCAAAACGCTGTAAGAACATAAGAAGAGCCCTGCTGGATCAGGCCAAAAGCCCATCTAGTCCAGCTTCCTGTATCACACAGTGGCCCCACCAGATGTCCCTTTCCCCTGAGGAGCACTCCAGCTCCGCCAGCGCAGGCCCAATCCTGCCTAGGATGCAGTGGCTGCCCTAGGTGCACTGCCGCTGCATTCTAGACAGGATTGGGCTGTAATGCACCTAATGTTTTGGGAATGCCCAAGGAACAAGTACAGTACCTATTCCAGAAGTATTCATACGAGTAACCCCTTATTGGACAGGTTTTCCTCTAATAGTATGCAAGTTGCTTGATTGCTGAGGACAATGTGATGTAGTTCCATACGGGGAATGTGTTTTTCCTCTGGTACACTACAGATGCATTACATTTCCTTTTTCGTAGTGCTTCATCCCCACATTCTGGTTGTTCATGTTCAGATCAAATGCTAATAATATAATCTAAGCTTGATGGATTCTCTTGCGGAGATGACACGGTGGACTGTGAACCTGGCGGGACTACCGTAGTTAATGCAGAGTGCCTCTGCAGGACTGCGCTTCAATTCGTTTAGCTGTGCCATTTCAAGGTCTCCTAACCTGAGCAGGTATCAAATGAATGGTGTCTGGAAGTGTTTGGGTTTTTTCAAAGGCTATGAAGGGTGCTTCACCAGGAAACGCATGATGGTAATTGGAGCGATACAAGGCGCACTGATGCAGCAGGAATGTCAGGATGTCACGCACAATAAAAGCTGGAGCTGATGGGGGGAAGAACGGAAGGGGCTGAAGGCGCACTACAGGTGTGACAAATGAAAGATTATCACCCCTCTTCAAAATGCAGAGATGTGCACAGCCGACTTTGTTGCTGCGAGGATTCTCTTTCTCCCTCTGCTCTTCCATGTGGCATCGCTCTGATGCATTCCCCAGCTTTGATGAAGCAGAAAAGCCAATGCCCTGACTGTGACACAGACGCTCTCAAGGCCAACAGGCTGTGTCGTCTTGTCAGCCTGAGTGGCTCACGCTGGACTCTGGCAGCCCTTCCAGCTACACCCACTCATTAGCAGTTCATGACTAGCAGCTCCTTTCCCCCCTGAAATCCTGCAATTATGGAGGCTGTTGGCTCCGAACGCTGTGATATGCAGCTAAACAACCCGCTAGAAGAGAAATGGGCAACCCAACTGTTTGTTTCCTCTGCATGCTCTCACTCTGCAGCACAGATAGGGATCATAAAAAGCTTGTACCAGAAAGGAAGGATGTGTAAGGCAAACTGTAGGGTAAGGATTTCAGGAAGGCAGAGAGAGAGAGAGAAAAACTGACCAAATGACTGCAAGGCTGGCTTTACCAGACTATGACAAAATAGAGGTAAATGCTATTTCATTTGGAATGCAAACAAATGGCCAAACTGGCTTGAAGTCCGTTCATATTATTATCGGTTACATAGGAGCTCAAGACAGTAAATGTGGTTCTTTCCTTTTATCTTCATACCATACCTGTGAAGCAGATTAGAATGAGAGAGCATGTGACTGGCCCAAGGTCACCTAGTATTAAGCTTCATGGCTGAGTAGGGATTCGAACCCAGGTCTTCCTGGGTGTAGTCCACACTTTAACCACTACACCTCACTGGATGCCATAGGAATATGTGATCATCCTATCATATGTATATGTTCCCCACCACAAAGTGACTCTTCTGACAGTCTGAGTAAAAAATATAAGTAAGAAAAATACTTTTTACTGAGTAAAAAATACTCGGAGTAAAAAACATCCTGTAAGAAGAAAATGAAATACTGCACTTCATTACTAGAGCAGTTTTTCGACAAACAATTCTGTCGTTCCTTTTTCATGATGAGTCCCGCTGAACATAGTAGGTGAGAGCTTAAATTAGTGCCTACTCTGTGGTGGTGATGGCAGCAAAAAAGGCTTTTTTCTCTGCCATCACTGCATCTGCGGGAAGCCATCCAGCTAAGCTATTCCAGGTGATTCATGGCTTGTTCCACTGGCTCCCCAGTGGGGGGGGGGGAGGAGGAGGAGGAGCAACAACTTGGTTGTTCACTGTGAACAATTTGCTATGCATTGTGTGAATAAAATGCTGACATTCGCCATGTCGTGGACTCCACATTAGGTGGTCCAGTTGAGGTCTCCCAGGCATCTGTTGGTCCTGTTATTCAGTGGCGTTTCTACACCCCCCGTGGTGGGGGGTGCTGATGCGACCCCCCCACATGATGCCACATGCCCCATCCCCTGGGCATCATTTTCGTGCACTATCACCGAAATTCGGCGGCGGCGCGGTGCGAAAACACCCCTCCCGCACTTTCAGGCCCATTTTAGAGCCAAACGGCGCCCAGGCGGGCAGGTAGGCCAATCTTGCAGTGGAAGAAATCTCTGTGAAGATGAAAAGCGGAGGGGGGAGGGGCAACAAATCCAGAGGCAAGTACACCCCCGCCGCTTGGCGCCCCGTCGCCTTGGGGCCCCTGCCCCCGCCAATGACACCTCTGCTGTTATTTGGGATTCTTTTCAGCTTGTAGAATCTCAGAATGTGGACAGGATCCTCTCTTCAGGCGTCATTTCTCCGGAAAATCTTTGGGTTGCCAGGTTGTGTGGCCTATGCCACTCTCTGTTTAGAAGCTGGTCAATCTCGGGTGGAGACTGGCATGGCTGGGATTTTTTTAAATTTTGGTTAAGAGTTTTCTACGATCTAGACCAGGATAGTTTACTTACCCGACTTCTCTTGGACTCTGAGCCCCCTTTTGGGGCTACTTATTTTGAAAAGAAAATACAATCTATACGCCTTGCTTTAGATATAGTAGGTTCACTGACCCATGACCAAGCATTTAGAACAATTAGGGGCAGACTTCTGGATATTGAACAGCAAGAACTTCAGCATGCTGCCAACACGACATGCTCACCACTCCATTATCAGATTCCTATTAAGTATGGCCAATGGGCAGAGTATTTATACCATCTAAAATGCCCATCTGATTGTAGGGCCTTCTTATTGGCAAGGTGTAACGTCATGCCATCAGAGTTACTTTATGGGAGATACGGAGGGATTCCATCTAGGGAGAGATGTTGTTCTTGTGCCGTGGGAGGTGTGGAATCTCTGCACCATATGTTATTTTATTGCCCCCTGTATAATGATCTACGTGTGAAATATTTATGTCCGATCTTGTCCAATAGGTGGGGTTGGGGGGATCAGGAAAAAATCTGGATTATTTTACAGGGTGTAGATGCTGTATTAACAGAAAAAGTTGCAACCTACTTAAAGCAGATTGTAAAGAGGCGTAGTGCGAGTCATATGGGTAGTGTATGCTAGGTCTAGGACTCTTCACCCCTACTTGTTATGTACTTGTTATATGTTTGTGTTGTATGTTATGTATCTTAATTATGCCAATAAAGGTTCTGAATCTGAATCTGACAGGATCCTCTCCTCTGCAGTGTGTGGCCAAACACCAGGTGTTAGTTCACCTCCTCCTGAAGAAACCCTCCCTGAATTCCTCTATGTTGGATAATTACTGGTTATTTATACTGGTACAGTATAATCCACCATGTTTAAAATAAAGTTACTTACCCAGGCGCCGGCATGTTGGCTCACAAAATCTCGCGAGAGCCAAGATGTCGGCGCCCAAATCCCATGTACTTACCCGGGTAAGTAACTTTATTTTAAACATGGTGGCAGTGGCAATCCGGGATCGCGCCCATACCTCCCGGGATGCCGGGAGGCGAGCCTGAAATTCAGGATCGTCCCGGGCATTCCGGGATGTATGGCAAGCCTACCTCTAGCCCTGTCCCTTTTTATGCCTTTACTTGCTGTGCAATTAGCTGGCTTGCTATTTTTTTTTATCATCTGCAACTGTTGTTACTGCTCTGCTATTTTTTTTTAGTGCTCTTATGACTTATCCTTTTAAAAAATATTTTATGAATTTTTAATTGTATTTTATTTTAAGCTTTGCGTTTCAGTATTGTTAACCACCTTGGGTGTCCCAGTATTACAGGGAGGAAAGGTGAAATATCAATATTTTCATACTGGCATATGGGGCTTGGTTTTAAAAAAAATTCTGGCTATACCTGCCCTCTAAAAATGTAATCCTGGACTGAGGAATTTGCAAAAATTTTCAGCCCTGCTCACCCTACATCATCTGAAGCCACATTTATAGCCAGAAATGTTGTGGGGTAGAATTGAATTCCATTGGGTAGAATAGTGCCTGCATGTTTTCCCTAGTTATATCTCTAATGAAAGGGCTAGAGAGGCTTACTTAAAGCCCCCCACAGGCCTTCCTGTGGCTTCAGTCCTTCTCTGAGCTCTAGTGGTGCTTCTCTACTCAGGATGGTTGGCTGTGACCTGAGGGTGGCAGCAATGAACAATTTTATCTTCCTGTTTTGCTTCGGGGACCTGATGTGTCTTTAGGAGATGTGTGTCCCCCAGGAACATCACCAGTAATGAAAAAAAATGCCATTGTCACTTCAGACTGAACTCATCATCTGGATGACCTATTGATCGTGGGAAAGTCAGAGCAGAGGAGACCATATATGTGGAACAACATATGTGATTTGCTGACTTTTTTTAAAAAAAGAGGCAAAAACAGAAAAAATATTTAATTTAATGCCTCTTACTGAAATCACACTAAAAAGATCCCCAGTGGGCATTATGAGCCATGGATCAAGTCTTATGTGCATATAATTCTTTTAGATTACTGTAAGAGTCGGGGAAAGAGCAGCAGAAAAAATATATATTGTGGGTTGAGTAAAAATAAAATACTTTCATTAAAGAAGCACCATCCTGAAAAAAGGTGTCTGGATCCTCAGCCCCTAAAGTGCACGAACCGTGTTTTTGTTGTGCTGCAAACTGGTTGCCTGGAAAAACCAGAGAGGGCTGTTACTTGGCCCATTATATATAGACATCCTAACAGGGAATGGACACTTTTAAATTTGCACCTCATTTAAATATGAAGCCTTATATGGAGTGATTGTCCATCTAGCTCTATATTGTCTACTACAGTTACTGCCAGCAGCTCTCCAGCCAGGAGTCTTTCCCAGCCCTGACTGAATGTATTAGGCACTGAACTCTAACCTTCTGCACATGAAAGGCATGTGCTCCACCACTGGCTACAATCCCTGTTGTTGTTGTTCAGTCGTTAAGTCCTGTCCGACCCTTCGTGATCCCATGAACCATATCCCGCCAGGCCTTCCTGTCCTCCACTATCTTCCTGAGTTCGCTCATTTTCATGTTCGTTGCATCGGTGATGCTGTCTAACCATCTTGTCCTTTGCCTTCCCCTTCTCCTTTTGCCTTCAATTTTTCCCAGCATCAGAGTCTTCTCCAGAGAGTCCTCTCTTCGCATTAGGTGGCCAAAATATTTGAGTTTCAGCCTCAGTACCTGTCCTTCCATGGAACAGTCAGGGTTGATTTCATTTAGGATTGACTGATTTGATCTCCTAGCAGTCCAAGGGATTCTCAGGAGCCTTCTCCAGCACCACAGTTCGAAAGCATCTATTTGCAAATGCCCCTGCCCTTTGTCAGAATCCTGAGCATATTTGCATAGTAGAGGATTCCACTTAAGTGGGCTAACTACAAGGAATGCCCCCAGGGAGGTAGCAACCCCCCCACTGATTCTTATCCAAGCGGGCTTCTGAATAGATTGAAGAGCTGTCTGTATGATCAACCGCAGGGAGCTTCCAATATCTTCAGATTCCAGCCTGCTGCAACACCACTTCCCACAAAACACTGCAGCAATTGATCTTGCTCCTTCTACAACGACAACAAAAATCACTAAACGTCTTTGGCATTTGAACATGTGGCTCTTCTCTGTTCAGTGATCCTCAAGCTGGAAGCAGAGATGGTTGTTTCAGCCTTTTGCTCACAGCAACGCATGCACGCAAGCGCAGAGAGAGAGAGAGCGAGAGCGAGAGAGAGCGAGAGAGAGCGAGAGAGAGAGAGAGAGAGAGCGAGAGAGAGAGAGAGAGAGAGAGAGAGAGAGAGAGAGTCACAGCAGTTTGTTAATCTATGATATAGATGTTGCTTATGAGAAAGAGCAAAGCTCTCTCTTTATTTACTTACAAAGAGTCAGTGGGGACTGATCCAAACCCATTTAGCTATATGCAGCTCTTGGTTAGCCATACCAAGCAATGGACAATGCAGGTTGTAAATCAAAATAAATGAATTGATAAAATAAACTGCAGCTGTTCCAGCAGGGAGAAGATGTTCTAGCAGCATGGAAAACAGGGAGATCCTCTCTCTCTCACACATACGCACGCACGCGCACATGCGCACGAGCACACCAAATTCTATTGATCTCCCCTGGTTCATACTAAGGAGGTAAACCAGCATTTTAGAAAAAGAAAATGCACACATTTCAGAGGTCTTACTGAGGCAAAAGGAAGTTCAACATTCCTTGGTCAGCTTTTATGGTTCAAGTATTGAATTGCTAGAGCCTAGAACTCAGTTTCCTCCTCCCTGCCTGCTTGTGAACATGTGCCAGCAGCAGTCAATAATGTATTTGGCCTGGACATGCTTAGCTTTTCCTTGCTAAACTGGGGGTAGTGGTGTAGCAGTACATTTTGGAGTGCAGGAGCTCATCATCAAGACACACCCCGCCATGCCCTGGCTATTAAGACTATAAAAACCATTCAGTTTTAAATGACTTCAATTAGCGTGTTTTCTTCTCCTGCCACTGACTTCTACCTAGAAATGTATAGTGCTTCATTTAGGCCCCAATCCTATGCAGCACTACCACTGCCAAAATAGGGTTCTGGTGGTGGTACATTACAGACGTTGCCTGTGCTTCCTTCTGGACCACCGCCAGAGATGCTATGGATGCCCCATGTGTGGTGGCAGGGTAAAGGAGGCCTGCTGATGCTAGTAAGTGAGTGGGGTGGGCATAACGGGGTGGGGAGTGGGCATAACGGCAGGGGTGTGCTGGAGGTAGGAGGGGATGGCACCAGATGTGGGTGACTTGCGCTGGATGGTATCCCCTCTGGAGCAAGTCGACACAACCTCTTTGTCTTGTGGAACGTGTGCCAGCTAAAGAGCTGGCACAGGTCCAAGGAGACCCATTGGGATTGGCGGTCATAGGATTTACCAAGAGATGCAAGGGAAAATAATTTCCCTTTCTGCTCCCAAGCCTCCCAATCACCCCCCCCCACACACACACTGTAGCATGCAGCGCAGCCTGTTCTGGCATGGCTGCATGCTATGGTGGGGGAAAGGATCAGATTCAGCTGTTGGGGCTGTAAACCTCCTTTCATCCCAACAGAAATAGATCTCAGTGCAGTGATGGGGAGCTGCCAAAAGCTTGAAGAGGTGCTGTGAAGACCTGACACAGCCACTGAGGGCAAAGCATTGTTGCCAAATGTCACCATCTCAACGTTCTTCCACAGCAAGTGAAAACAGAGGTTAGAACCCAGTCTTGCCTCCTGGGGCCCCTCATCTGATGCAATAAAGTAAGCAAGCAAGTTTCCTGGGGTCCACTCGTATCTCTGGAGACATGATCCAGGCTAACTTTCTGCTTAACTTTTTCATTCCTCCTCCTCTCGTCCCTGTTTATTGTTCCATCTGCACTCCCTTCCAATCTTCATCTGCATCTGGGGGCAGGGCAAACTGGCACTTATGCTCCTAGGCAAATTTCTCAGTTTGCCTCCTGTTGACCCTGACACTTCTCAGCCCAGATTGTTTGAAAAAAAATTGAAAGGTTACACCTGAGCGCTCCTGCTGCAGGAGAAGTCCGAATGCTGCACTCCACTCCAACCACCCTTGACGACACTCTTCGCAGGGGGATACAGATTGTTTCCTGTGTTAGGTTTTTAGACATGCAAGAGAATACTCCCTGAACTTTAATAAAATATCCCATGGGAAGAGCAGGCAGCTTTTAGCATTATTAGTCTTTGCACATCTCTTGCCCACCCACAGAACCTGCCATTTTTCTTCCTGAAGCATGCTATTCTTTCTTGCCTTCCTTCTATTCCTCAGGAATTATCATAGCGCTGCGAGCGCATGGTGGCGAGAGAGTCTCTGTGCACTGATGCTGCTTAATCAAATGCTAATTCTGTAGAGTGACAGGACTGGCTGGAGTTAGCAAAGGGTGCTGGCTGGCTGGCAGCGACAAAATGCATTGATTCAGTCCAGAATCTGCTTTACAGAGAGCCAGGCAGCGATTTGGAATATAAAGCTGTATTAAATCACAAAGTGCTGTTTGGCTCACGCAGGAATCCTTTGTGTCCTTAATGAAGGGAAAAACAGAGTTCTATTCTGATGCTTTATGTATAATCAGATGCCATTTTGGAATTCTCAGGAAAACACACCAGAAATAATAATTGGTAGGAAAGAAAAGGTTTAGTTCAAAACAATGTATGACTGAAACAAGAAGCAAAAGGAAGCATGCAAGTTTCGAGCACAGGAAGAATAAAGGTGTTTTATGCATTTGAATTGAAATAAAAGTAAGGAGGAGCAGTATTTAAAGTGGTCTGAAAAACTAGTTTAGATGCAAATGAGAAATAAGAGAAACGAGAGAGGCCAAGGATACAGGGAATGGAACTCACTCTCTCTCCTCAGGAGGCGATGGCAACTCCTGGTATTGTTGGTGGAACTGGAAATCCCAGATACGGTCATTAAGAATGACTCCACAGATTTGGCCAAAGCAAGCATAGATGCTCCCTGCCAAGAACATATGGGGAACGAGAAGGAGATTATCTGGCCTGTGGCAGTGGCTCAGGAACTATACTGGAGATTGAAACGTGGTTGTGAGGGAGGTAGAATCAGTGTGAAGACTGCGGTTTTAGGTGACACTTAATTAAACGTACGGCTGGGCATCATAGACAATGGGCCGATTTGGACAATATGTCACCCCCCGAACTGGACTCATGTGAACAGACGCTGCTAAACCTAGATTTAGGAGTACATATAGTGGGGTGTCTCGAATGAACTACCGTCCCCACAACATGATTAAGGAAACTGGTTGTAGGTTTTCCAGAAAGTGAGAGGAGGGGCACAGCGACCTGCCAGCCACGTGAGCGCACACATCTCTTCTCGCATGAGAGACTGTTCAGTATCATCCAAACTGCCTCCATGTTATATTGCTTCCTGGATTCTAGAAAAGTCCTTTGGCCAATTTTACAAGTGACACATCCATTTTTTATTTTTTATTTATTTTTGCATTTGTTATATCATCTATCAGCTAAACTACAAGTTGCCCAGGAGACAGGTTTATGGTCTCCTGCCATGTTTATGGCTACATTAATACAGGTGTGGGATTCTGGATTTGATTGGAGCAGTGGTGTTGGGAAGAGAGTATTGAACCTTATCTCCTTCATGTTGTTTTCCTGACCTAAGGCTGCAACCCTATGCACACTTCCTAGGGAGTAAGCCTCATTGAATTTAATTGAATTTAAAAACACACATTAATTTAAAGTATTAAATTAATGTGTGTTTCTTTTACATAGCTGCCCTCTTCTGAAGGAGAAATCTTTACACCAGCTGTGGTACAAAAGGTATTTCTTAGGGGTGTGTGTGTGTGTGTGTGTGTGTGTGTGTGTGTGTGTGTGTGTGTGTGTGTGTGTGTGTGAGAGAGAGAGAGAGAGAGAGAGAGAGAGAGAGAGAGAGAGGAGACATCCCTGGATGCAGAGATTCCTAGAAATTCTTTGCTTTTGCCCCTTAGCTGCTGATACCAAAGTAGCTCCTGTAGGGGTGGAGTGTGCTGTGGTATCCTGGTGTTGTGGTGTGTGTATGTTTGTGTGGTGGTGTCCTTGGGGCATCTCCCCATTACTGGTGATTGTGACTGTTGTTGTGTTGTGGCTGGCGGTGGGGGCAGTGGGTGTTTTCCCAGTGATGACCACTAGTTGGCCCTGTGCTGCCTGCCCCCACCCCCTGCTTGGTTCACCTTGGTGGTGCTTCGTTGGCCTCGTGCTTCGTGCTTCGGTGTTGGGGTTGGGTGGATGAAGTGATGAGCTCCTTTGATGTCACCTGACGATGCGCCAACATCAGGATGCAGCTCCATGGACGATGGGCTGTGCCAGGTTTTCCATAGGTTTCCATAGGTTCCATAGGACAGGCTGCGTCCGCATGGCGTACCTCAATGGGCTTAGGATATAGCACCAGTTGCTGTGCTGTTGTGGGTGTGCTGTTGGCGGCATCCAAATAGGATTGGGCCATTAATGAAGCACAAATTATAGGCTACTAGCAGGCAACAGCCCAAAGGTGACAGAAGAAGGCTCAGATGCTTGCTTTAAAAACACACACAACCCAAAGACATATCTACATATCTGTACCTTTACTAAAGCAAAACGTCTTCCTGAACCCTGACAAAGGTGTTCCTGTTTGTACAGGTGAAAGCAATGCCATTTATTCTTTTTATTTAAGTGTGGTTTTATTTCTCAGTGTTTCTGCTGACATGTCACTGTAGCCCCTTCATATGGGATATTACCAGGAAAAATAGTATTGCCAACTCACTCACGTTCATGTGCTTGATGAGGAGATGTTTGTTCTGGGCACAGCCGATGACTACTGGGCACTGCCACCTTTCAACGCCAGGCTAATCCCAGACAGATTTTCAATGAGAATGACCTGGTTTCTGGATCCTGTCAGGAAAAACAAACAAACAGCACTGCTGTCATCCATATGATGCATGACTGAGGGAGGCCCTGGTAAGAGGAGATGGAAAATTCCCAGGGCACGGACTGCAGTTGGTTCACATCTTGGGACTGTACTTCCTTTCTGATTGAAACATTTGATAAGAAGGACGAGTTATTAGGCAGCTTTTTATGATCCCATGATGCTTTGCAGCAAAAACATTCAGGGCAGTGATAATGCTGGTGTAAGACTCAATATTTTGGCCACCTAATGCGAAGAGAGGACTCTCTGGAGAAGACTCTGATGCTGGGAAAGATTGAAGGCAAAAGGAGAAGGGGAAGGCAAAGGATGAGATGGTTAGACAGCATCACCGATGCAACGAACATGAAAATGAGCGAACTCAGGAAGATAGTGGAGGACAGGAAGGCCTGGCGGGATAAGGTTCATGGGATCACGAAGGGTCGGACACGACTTAACGACTGAACAACAACAAAGACTGTAAGGGTTCACAATTCAGCTTGGGGGCAGTGCTTAATTTTTAGAAACCAAAGGCTGTTGTCGTAATGGTGGCAACAGCACAGAGGGGTTGTGTGCATATGAATTTGCTCAGAGCAAGGCCCCGGGAAGCTGGTGGCAGACTCCTGGCCTCCTGGGGGACACCCCACATGCACTGCACACTCACCAGCCACCTCAGCTGGCCACCCCAATACCACTGTCTCCTCTTCTTACTGCTAAGGTAATTAAATAACAACAACAATCTAGAAGAGGAAAGCGGGGAGCATGAGGGGAGTCAGAGTGGGGGCCCAGACTCATCTCTGGGTGAGATGCTCCTGGCCCCCACTCGTTTGTTCTCACCACACACTTCCACTTTCTTGTTCTTGGTTATTTTAGTCGGCTTAGTAGTGGGAAGCGGTAGAGGGCTAGAGGCAGCAAAGGTGGCAAGCCAAGGGATGCCTGAACGTAAGGGGAGGCAGCAGTGGGGGCTCGGCTAACTTTAGGTGTACCGGGTGGTCAGGGGTCTTGGCCAGCCTTGGCCCCTGTCCATGGTCCCTAAAGTTTACGTAAGTAATTCTTAAGCAACTTTATTCTGTCACTCATTGAGAGAAATGGTCAATGGCCAACCAAGAGCAAATCAGACTGTTGAGCCTGTTCCGAACATTGCGTTAGTTAGATGCTATTATCACTGGAGCTACAAAATAGGTAATTGGACGGTATTTTGCTTTATCCTTATTCTGTCAGTGCTGTTGTTTTCTCTAAACTGTCCCCATGCTGCTTCTAGACTGCTGAGGCTCAGCTTTTTCTTTTTTTTTTGCAGAGCAAGAATAGTTACAATATTTTTATTATAAACTCCATAATTTATGATGTTTTTGCTGGTGGGAAAATCCCAGAGATGTTTTATTGCAGCCAGTCTCCTCAGGCTGTTTAAAATATCTCTGAATTATTATTATTATTATTTGTATTACAGTAGTGGTTAATGCTTTATCCAGTACATATCACCATGTGCAGAATGCCCCAGATGCAAACAGTCCCTGCCCCAAGCTGTTTACAATTTAAAGTACTTGAAATAAAGAATGACTGAGGCAACTATACAGGTTGATTGTGGCCTAAGGTTGCAACCCTATGCGGGATTACATACTTAAGAGTAGACCCCATGGGATTCAATGGGGCTTATTTCCAAGTAAACGTGCATAGGATGACATTAGTGGGGCAGGAAATGGATGAAATGGACTGAGATCAATGACACAAAGAACTGAGTGAAGCAAAAGATAGGTAAATGTGGAAAAGGCAAGCCTTTGTGCCTAGCCTTGGATGGAAAACAGACCGGTCTTGGATAGAGAAGCTTAGTCCACTACTGCATTACTGGACAAGAGAGAAAGCAATGAGGAGGTGTGCTTCAGTGTGCTTCAGGTGAAACCCATCCTGATATTGCCCCTGTTATAATGCAACTGCATTTCCTATGCACCTATCTCTAACAGTCCAATCCTATTCCCCCCCCCCCCCGGATAATGCAGCAATGCCAAAATGGCTACCATTGCATCCTGTAGGAGGGCAGTTACAGAGATCTCCTCTGGGTAAGGGAGCATTTGTTCCCTTATGCAGGGGTAAGCCTCCACAACGTGAAGGGGGTCTACTCGGCAGAGGCGTTTCCACGGTAGGGGCCGCATGGTATGTCGCGCCCCGTCCTAGTACCGTGTTTACCAACCAGAACGAGGAGGCCCTGCCCCCCTCGCCGGCGGATCCATTCCGCGCTGCGAAGGTGACGAGCAGGGAGTCTCCTGCCTGTTCGCCTTCGCAGCGTGGAATGGCTGTGACGGCAAGGGGGCGGGGCCTCCTCGTTCCGGTTGGTAAACACAGTACTAGGACAGGGCGCGACTTACGGTGCGGCCCCTACCGTGGAAACGCCTCTGCTACTCGGACTTGCGCTAGTGAATTCACTGATGCAGGTCTGCATGGACTCACGCCGCTGGATCGGGTCTGGGAAAGGGACTAGGATGTGGTGACCACTGCTGCTTCCCCCTTTCTAGACCCGATCTGCCCTTCCCTCACCCCCGTTGCCCTCCCGCCACCCTGTCCCCTCCCCCACTATCCTACCTGCCTCAGCGGGTCGAGGCGATCTCCAGGCGGGCGCAGGAAGGCTCCGACCTTCCTGCTGGCGCTCCTGCAGCGTATGACTCTGCACGCTGCCAGAGTGAGTTTTACAACTGCCATAAGGCAGTCGCACGGTTGGCCCTCATAGGATTGGGCCTTAAACTGTGGATAGACAAGGAGAAAAGACTGGCACACTATGAATTGTGGGAATTGGATGCTCTGCGCACTACACACTTTCAACGTGTTTCTCAAAATGACACATTTGCTTAAGTGCTTTTTAAGGAGGCATTCTTAAAGCAAAGTTTCTTTATCAACAGCAAGTTAACACAAAGTATTCTTATTCCATTTAGCAAAGTATTTCAATAAACGCAAGCAATGACAGTTTAACTAACAGTCACCTCAGGACCAATCTGCATGTTAAAAAAAAGGACATGATATAGTCCTATACTACTTCAAGACGGGGGATACGTTCCAGCCCCCCCCCCCCACGGATACATAAAAACTGCAGATAGGGGCGAATTCCCCCTCTGTGGTTTTCTGAGGACCCCCGGGCGCGATCCCCCCCAAGCTCTTACTTTTACTGAAACAAGGTTCGTTTCTTCTTTCTTCCTTACACAAACACGGTAAGCAGCCACGTGTTGCTTATTGCAGGCAAATAGAGTAAGACCGAGTGCTAGATAGGCCCAGCAAAGTTAACAGAAAGTGCAGGAACATATAAATTGGCTTTCAGCTGAGTAAGTGAGGTAGACCAGGATTAGCATCCTATGGCTATTATATCCCTATATAGGTACATCTGGCCACAGTATTATGAAAGCTTTGTCCATAAACCAGACCAGGCTTACTTGTAAAAAAAAGGTACTTATCTTCTACATTCTATTCTAACCGTCAAAGTTCATGGTCAGTGTAAGGTCAGATTTACATTTACTGCTGATTCATGTTGTGTAAACGGTGCGGAAAGAAACACACAAGATAAATCAGGGTAGGGCTGTGGAATCTCGACTTTGCTTTATCTCCTTCCTCCAAATATTTTACAACCTCTGGCCTATTGTGGGAGATGTTATAAAAAGCAAATACACTGAAAAGTTTGCAATTGTTTGTTCTCTGCCCTCAAGTGCAGCACTCAATCTATAGATGAAATTCCTAATGAGAAAAGCAAGGATATTGTAGAGGCATTCAATCTGTTTCATTTTAGGCATACAAATTAAAACAAGAGCCACTATATCGAAAAGGGTCATGGGTGACAGATGAATGTAGAACATTTGGATTTTGTTAAAAAAAAAAAGTCCCCCCACAACACAAAGTAGTATGAATCCATATCCACTTAAAATAACATCAGGAGATTTAATACTTTCTTCTGCTACAACAACTTGGCATTTTTTCATAGATATTGCAAAAGCCATTATTTATTTTCCCCATCTTGTTTACTTTGAATATTGACAGCAATTTCACTCTTTCTTGTGTACAAGAGATGTTATCAGCCCCTTTTTTTTGCAAAACAGTTACATGAAAAGTTGTGTTCCTGGCAAACAATGGTCGAGCAGTACCTTTTCTTTTTTGAGGAATTACTTACAAGTAATTAATAAAATACTGTATGTAATTTATCTTATAATCATATGTAAACTCTGACCCAATTTGCCACCCTTGCAATATATCCTCTAATAATGACTATCACGAGACCAAGGTCCAAACCACATGTGCAGAAATCTATGTGGTAATGGGCATTTTCCATGGAATAAGTGCATGTCAAGATGCAAAACTCATGTAGATTTCCTTATCCTGTGAGTTTCATGCCACAGGATATACAATATCTCTTTGCCACTCATTGCCCTCTTAATTTGTGAGTTCAGACATTTCTACGTGGGTTGCATGTGGTTGCAAAACCCATGTGGATTTTAATATCTGTGAGCATGGTAGGTGCTAGACTGGCTGCTGGCAGAGCCCTTCTTCACCACAGCTCCTTCTCTTGCTGATCTTGCGAGCTTCAAGCCAGAGACACACTGCATGCATCGGGGTGCGTTGCATCCCGGTGCATTGCGAGAGCAGCCGATGTGCCGCGCCGCAACACACCCAACACACACACACACACACACACAAAGCCGCATGGACATCCTGCCCCGCCCCTACTCTCCTATAGCCACTCAGAACTGAGTCTTTTGGGACTCGATTCTGATTGGCCATCACGTTGCTCTGTTTCCTATGCACCTATCTCTAACAGTCCAATCCTACAGCTCCAAAGCCTATCATTGGCTGAACGTGGCTGAACATGATCTTCACCTTTGGTTTGAATGGAGATGGAGGGAAACAATATTTCCATGGCTGGAGTTACTGAAGCTACTCCTCTCAGCAGTGGGGCGCTTCCTCATTGTCCTCATTGAGGCTTCCTCATTGAGGAGCCCTTCGTGGACCGAGGAGGGGCTCAGGGCATTTATTGACATTTGACAGGAGAACATGGACCAGGTGGTTCTTTCCAAAAGTTATCAAAATGTGAAGCAGTTCTGATGCATTTTGTAGAAGCAGAAGGACTAGCTTCAGCTCAGGTTCTGGGCTACCACCAGAACCTGGAAGTGTGTAGGACCAAAGCCAAGGAACTTTGGAGGAACTACAAGCTGGTCAAGGAAGGCAACAGCCATTCTGGGCAATCCAGGACAAACATGTCCTTCTGTGACGTCCTGGATCAGTTCCCTGCATTGACCGTGGGATGGTCATTTCCCACCTCAGTGGCTCAGGGTGGTCCAAAGCAGCTGTAGGGGAAGAAGTGGGCAGTGATGAAGAAGTGGTCCTTGACCTGATGCCAGGTCATCCTTGACCCGGGTGAGTCTGCCTCCCCACTGCCATGGCCATCCATATAGGATGAGTCCTATAATTCCATGGGTGATGCGTTCAGCCCACTGTTCTTCAACAAGCCTTCCCAGCAGGTGTCAGAGTATACATGAATGGTGAATGGTGGTCCCTATCTCATGCAGAGAATGGGTTCGAGAGTCAGTAGAGAGGAGTAGGGAGAACTATGAGATGGAGGCCTTTGGGGCAAACACCACCAAACCCAACATTTTGTGCTATTGGGGGGTGAGTTAGCTGGAGTTGGGAGAACTGTGGGAGGAAAGACTTTCCCACCATCAGCCTGCACTGGTCACAGCAAGGATCTGGCAGGGACCGCGTGATAGCTGTTCAAAACCATTCTCTCCTTTTCAGAGGTCGAGCAATGAAGGCCCCAGATGACTGCTGTGGAGAGGACGTGGCACCTGAGGAACTGGCAGAAGTGGCAGCGGCTGGAGGTCTCCCAGAACCTCCTGCAGGCAATAGGGACATGAATGATCAGCTTGCGGTTGGAGCAGCCAGCCAGGAGTGGCTCTCGACTACATGGCATCCGTGGCTAGAGCCTTGTTCCCATCAAAGGTCTCAGGACATTCACTTGCTGGTTGGTGCTGGGGAGCTCGCTCAGTGGATGAGTCCCTTCCTGCAGAGGCCGGCTGCTCTGATGGGGCAGAACAGTTGTTCACACCCGTTCCCAGGAAGAACACTGCATATACAGAGGTACAGAATTTGCCCCAAAATCCCAAAATTTTTTGGAGATTTTATTTATGTAAATGCTTGGATTGGAGCATCTTGGGACATAGGTTTTCCCTGTCAGCACCCCTGGGGAAAAAAAAGTAGCATGGTCATATATTCATTCTGACATCCGGAAAGTGAAGAAGAAAAACGAGGAAGGGGAAGAGAGCATGGCATTACATCGCTTAGCTGATCTATTAGTTTTATTAGCTGATGACTTCAACTAATGACAACCAATTTAAAACGTGGACATTGAGGTATGGCATTTTGGAAGTCGAAGTCTGAGAGTGTATACATCAAGAGAGGGTACAGAGGGTCAACTCAAGGTACATGTACATGATCTTGATATAGCAGAGAAACAAAGGCCATCGTTCTTAATCCACTGTTGATAATTACAGGTGAAAATATTTCCTAGAAAACTGTAATTTGCTGTATCTAGATGCTTTTCATACCTTTTGTCTCTTGTTCACAGGCAGTCAAAGAACAGCATCTTTCTCCCAGGTTTGCTGTGAAATACTTGAGGAGGAAAACCTCAACCCGTGTTTCTGATATTTGGGGCTCTTTGGGGCTTCTGTATGCTTTGTTCCGGCATATCCTGTCATGCTGGCTATTGTACATATCAGCCGTTCCTGAACCTCATCGACCATGTCACCCATAGCTCTGCACACACTGAGGAGGCTCTTTCCAGTTTCCACTCATTCATTTTTGCCCTTCATGGGTGTGATAAACAGTGCACACAGTTGCAATCAGACAGCAGAGGGCACAATTTTCACACACCACCAGTCATGATCAGTTTACTTACCATGCAATAAATAATGGGTGTGTGTGTGTGATAACCTGTAACAACTTAAATTATTATTATTATTATTATTAACAGTATTTATATACCGCTTTTCAACAAAAAGTTCACAAAGCGGTTTACAGACAAAATCAAATGATTAACTGGCTCCCTGTCCCAAAAGGGCTCACACTGCCTTTTCTTTAAAGATATATCTGGCATCAGTTTTCTAGAAAATTCACCTGCAAGGAAGGAAGAAATTAGTCAACTTGAGAATAATTTGTCAGACCCAAACCAATCAGAGAGCAAAATCTGCATTGATGCTTTTAAAATGTTTTTGGGCATGTCTGTCCTGTCATTCCTTTGTTTTTCTTGAGTGTTTGGTTTTAGAGAATTCTGACTCAAGATAAGGTTAGAATTCATTCACCAACTATGCATAGATTTTTAGGGACATCTCCTATGAAAACAGCTATAGACAGACTCACATTATGTCCAAGGTACTTCCAAGGTTTGATGGAAGACCAGCATATCCCACAGACAGACAGAGCTACAAGGGTGCCCAAAGGAAATGAGAAATTGCCAGGCTGGTGTAAGAGATAATGTAGTCGCATGCTAGAAAAAGTGCTATTTTGCTGTATTCTGAAAAGCACTGACTTTTGCAACTGTCAAATCTATGAGCAAAACTCCACAATCTAACTCGGCATATAAACCCTTCTTTCTTCTTTCCATATCTTTTGAATAGCAATGGCATATCCTAGGGATGTAGAGCAGGACTAGTTTTCCTCTTCTTTTAGCATCTCTTTGAATGAAAGTGCAATGGAAAGTCTTCACAGGACAGTGGCGAGAGCCCTGTGACACCCACAGAAACACCAAGAAGGCCTCGCCTATCATACCAGCAGTGATGGAGTCCATACCCTCCCCTGACTATTGTGCCTGAGTTGACCAAAGACAAGACGTCTGGTTTCTGGTCTGTCAATAGCAGTAATACGAGGCCTCCGTCTGTCCTCAGTCCCTTCCGCTACACACCCGTATCTAGTTTGAAACACTGTCTGTTTGTTCTTACAGTCTGTTGAGACAATTTATGTGCTTTGCTTCAGTCTTCCTTGTCAGTCACTTATTCCATGAGTTGCACAAATGAGGTAATTATTCTATAGCAAGGGGAAGCTATTCTATAAATAAGGTAACTGGAGAAGCACAATTTACTTTGTAGTAAATTATTCTTTTCTAGTTATTTATGACCAGGATTTTGAGGGTTTGTTTGTTTTTTAATGCCTTAGATCCTATCTCAGTGAGAACTTTGTAAACTGACTTGAACAGTTTGTTCAAGGGACTAGTTTAAAAATGTGCCTGACTTTAAAATATTTCAGGACAAGCATTTCTGAATCAGAGACCAAATAGTCAGGTAAAAGAAATTTCTAACTCATATAAGTAGCTTTTGCAGATAGGGAAAAAAAGGGGGGGGGGAACTGATCAAGCCGATAACCACAGATGGAGTAAATGCCAAATCCCCAGTTTGGCTGCAACTCATCAGCTCCTAACAAATGCTTCTTTATAACCACATGTAATAGGAACCGGCTAGCCCTCCAGCCATGTGAACAGAGAATGCTCTCCTCGTGATCCCTTCCTGCACTGCTGTGGACGAAAGGCTGACATCAAGCATGTCAAGGTTAAAAAAAGGGCTGCTTGGATTCAGCAGAGAGCAATTTCAAAGGCTCTGGAGGAGGGAGGCTGGCATTTTGCCAAGACCCAGGATCAGCCAAAGGGCAGCAGCCACTCCTCACACAATATGCTGCTTTGACAGGTGCGCCATGCAGGAGGCGCCGGCTTCTGCTCTCTCTCTCTCTCTCTCTCTCTCTCTCTCTCTCTCTCTCTCTCTGGCCCTAAACTGGGAAGCAGGATAAGGTGAACTGTTGGCAATCAGGGTGAACATGAAGGGCTGACCTGTTGGCAGCTGGAATCCCATTGCTTTATCGGAACATCACCGCCTACAGCCATTAATCTCTGTACTGTGTGAAATCCATGGCCCTGATCCAATTGCGTACGTTCACTGCAGCCACTGCCAGGACTGTGTTCACATAATCCTGTCAGATTAAGCTGTGGTTGTGCAGATAATCTGTTTTGTGGGAAGAGAGAATGAGGGAGACCAAATTCAGGCCCAGCACCAGTGGGTTGGCACGCTTGGGCAACTGCGAGGTCTCAGATCTTGGCAGGAGACCCATCAGGGCAACCAAGGCCCTCTGCTGTTCTGCTTTCCTGTATTGTTGCTCACTCGCTATCTCCCCCTCTGGGCTCAATCCCCAGCATTGCCCAGAGGGAGGGGCTGGTAAGCAAGCAACGGCAGGGTGGTGATTGTTGCAGCAGCTGCGGTTTCTCCTTTGCCTCCTGACTGCTGCTCACCCACGCACCGTCTTCACCGTGGTTGTGGGAGATGACAGCAGCAACAGCAAGGAGCACAGTGGCAAGAAGAGTCCTATTTTAAGGGGGCCCACAGTTGGCATCTTGCACAGGTGCCCTCTAACCTATAGTTGACGCTGTGTAAATCTAGTCTCCCCATTCTGTTAATCAGCACAATTCCAGCTTTGACAGCGCAATCCTAACCAACTTTCCAGCACTGGTGTAGCTGTGCCAACAGGGCGCACACTGCATTTTGTAGTGCAGGGGCAGTCATGGAGGCCTCTTCCAGGGAACATTTGTTCCCTTACCTCGGGGCTGCATGCGGCTGCCCCGGCGCTGGAACGTTGGTTAGGATTGTGCTGTTACAGGGCTTTATACACATAGCCCCAGCTGCTGAATCAGGCTGGGGAATCACATGCATAACACCTACTCAGGGCTGGGAGACCAACTGAGGCAGTTGCCTCAGGCAACAGGTTGGCAGGGACATCTCTTCTGCAGAGGCGTCGCTACGGTGGGGGTGGTACTGTAAGTTCCACCCCATCCTAGTCCCTGTTTACTCTCCGTTACAAAGAGACTCCTTGCCTGTTGCCTTCGCCGCACTGAATGGCTGCGACGGTGAGGGGGCGGCCCCCCCTTGTAACAGAGAATAAACAGGGACTAGGACAGGGCGGAACTTACAGTACTGCCCCCACCGTAGCGACGCCTCTGCTCTTCTGTCCATCCACTCATTTCCACTGCTCCTCCCCCTCCCCCTCCATGACTTGGAAAAGGAAAAGGAGAGAGCGGAACCTCCACACTTTCTCTTCCGCTCTATTCCCCACTTCCTTTTCCAGTCCAGTCCACTCCACTCTTCCTCTGAGGAATAGAACCCAACGAAACGTTAGGACAGGATTTAGCCTGTCCTTCTTTTAATACATGACCAGTGAACCTGGAAAGTGCTGTTTTTAACTCTATAATTTGTTCCAGTCGTGAAAATCTAAGGACTTACAGAATTAAATTAGCTATGTTGCATGTGATGTGACATGCCCAACATTTATTCTAAAGAAGATATTCCAAAAACGAATCTTTGGACATCCACGGGAATTAGATCTCTTCTTGTTAGGTTGAGGTGTGCCCTCTTGATGCAGGACTCAGAAGCCACCTGAAGTTAGGGTACACTAACATGACCTGTGGCTGCATGGCAGCCACTTAGACATTCTACCAGCTGATAGCTCTCCCTGCTTAGTCAGCCTTCTGCCGCCTCTAGCTGAGCACTGAGCTGACTGACCACTGTTGGGGGCAGGGAGCTGGACTACATGGAACTTCTGGTCCAGAAGACTCATACTCAATGGTCTCTACATTGCTAGCACCACATCCTCGGATTCTGACCATGATAACATTTGGCTCCCCATGTGGTTCAAGGCTACAGCTGCCCATACTGCTAGAGAGTGATGGTGCAGCAACTTTTTCAGTGGCTACCATGTGATAATTGTCATGTGATTTCACCCTTAAAGGTCGAAGTGACTGATATTTAAAGGAGACAAGGAGCAAGCAAACGCCTCACATTGGCCTGACATTAATTTGAGAGCTATTGCTGAGGTAGTGGGAGCTTGCAACTCACCAGGGATTTTGGAAAGGCATGAGTAGCAGGAACAAGGAAATCTATGATCCTGCTAGGACAGTAAAAGGGCTGCCCTCCATTTTTTCTTTGCCTTGAACACCCCCCCCCCCAACAATATTCAGTGGCCAGCAGAATTCACTCACACACCCACACATGTGCTCAGAGTGTCATTTATCTGTATGCTAATAAACCACGTCCATTCCTTTTTCAATGCTGGATATGATTAGAGTAAGATGAAAAATCTGGAGGAGCTATGTCATCAGGCAGAAATAATTAGATAGATGAAATCCTTGCAGAAATCATCCATCTTTTGGAAAGAAGTGACATTTTGAAAAATTTACAAATTTTCATTAAGATATTACGGCTCTGAATCCTACATGAACATGATTGTATTCATAGCATATTCTGGACATGTAAGCATAATTAAGGGGGGTTGTTGCATCATGTTGATATCAAGGCTGGACACTTGCAGATCTCTGTAATTTTTCTGTCAATGATCCCTAAAGAAATAGCATAGTGATTTGCAGGAAAATGGTAGCAGGTGTATAAATTGCGTATCATATATATATATATTTTAAAAGTCCCTGCTTTTTTCAAAAAAGAAATAAAGCCGTGGACCCTCCTGATGCATAAAGCTTTCATGCAAACATTATAAAACGTAGTGCTTTGCTGAATATTACAAAGCCATCTATTATTAACTCAGCATGAAATATGAGGGTTATATGGCAGGAAAATGATTTCACTTGATCACAGCCTATGTCTCAGAAAAACAGGATGTTCGCTCTCACCAACACTGAAACATTTATTGACGAATTCCGTAGACTGGGTCAATCCATTTAAACTGGCCACCCAACTTGTGTTCTTGTATGCAGGCATTCTCACTTTGGATGCCTATACAAAGGAGCTTTGCACAGACTTACTGTATATCTGTGCCTTATTCAGATTTGTGGGGGAGAGATGGCCGTGTCTTTTCTCTTTGAGTCATGGTGATGCTGCTATCCCCAGTTCTGTAGCAGTAATATGATGGCTGTGCAAATGTAATTGTTGGGAGGGGGAGACTTGCTGCCATATGTAGGAAGAAATACTGTAGTCTTTCAGCAGGGCAAATGTACAGTCATGGAAGATCCACAGGCTGGAGCTGGAGGGGAGGAACACACTTCCTTGTAATTTTTTCCCCCCAGAAATAAGAAAAAGGTCTTGAGATAGTAGAGCTGTGGTATTGCAACAGAGAAAAGTGTGGCTTTGCATTCGTTTTCATTGTAAGGACATTTACATAAACATTCAAGTTGGAAAGTTGATCCGTGCACACATATCCTTTAAAAACCCTTTTAAAATAGTTTCAGAACTGCAAGGACATGGAGGGGGGAGCAGGAATTGTACTTCACCATCATCATGGGCATCACAGATACTATCCAGTAGGTTGCTGCGACAGTCACATGAAATCCATTCCAGCCTTTTTAAAAGCAATGCATTTGCCTTTCATTCATACCTATGACTGATAAGCAATTAAATATTTTCACAGTTAATAAGATAAATTTATTGTTTAAAAATGTCAACAGAACTAAAAATGATATTGGGGTGTTTTATAGCAGAAAGCACACAAAATATAGAACGGAAATTGTTATGACCCGCAACAATGTAATACGATCGTATCATCTTCGGGATTAAGGTCATAAAAAACACACTAAAAACTGTTTTAAAAGTATCTGCAGATGGAGACTTTATAAGTCTTTTAAAATACACCACTGTGTAGTAAAATACTTTAAAAGCTTGTTGTAAAATACAATAAAACCACTTTAAAAACAGTAAAACTGGCATTACGTTTCATTCACTAGCCGTGAACTTCTTCAGATGCAAAGACTATCTTCCTGCCAGCACAGGGCGCAGATGCCAGGGTGCAGGCACCAGCAGCTGTCCCGCGTCCGTCGGAATAGCGACCATTACGCCAGCATAAGAGTTATGTTAGATTGAGCTGCTAGTGTTTGTTTTAAAGGGAACTGCGCACAGAATCCAATAGATTGGTGACTTTTGGAGATTGTTGCTTGATTTCTGGCTATCATTTTAATGTTATATTCCCGGATTCTGTCAAGGAATCATCGGGGTCTCATCATGGACCGGTCCCCACATGGGGGACCCTGATCCTCCTGCTGGGGTGGGGGTACAAGGCAGTGATCCTCCCCGCTAGGCAGAGAGATGCTCCCAGAGGCGGCGAAACTCATCTGGTAGCAGAAGCACGGGTGGAAGTCCCGTCTCCTCTCTGAGGCTGGGGGAGGGAAAACCTCCCCCCCTGATTCAGGGGGGACAGAAGCAAGGGTTCAAGTCCCTTCCCATTAGGACGAGGACACTGCCAGGGAGCGCTTTGGATGAGATCACTAAAAATGAATATAACTTTGTGAGATCTACCATGCTTAACCCACTGTTCTGTCTCTCAGAATGGACGTCACCTACCCTGGCGGCCCCGGAGAGGCAGGGAAAGATGATGCCAGTGATCCAGTGCCATCTCCAGCTGTCAGCAATCTTCCTTGATTAAATTCCACCCTTTGTGCACTTCCCCTTGCAGACTCTCCCATATCACTGCAACACTAAAACTACTTGTCTGAATGTCTTTGCTTTACTGAAACCCAAATGTCTCTTCATATGCCATGATTGTAACCCAGGCACCAGTTCTTTTGTGTCAACCATCTCTGTGCTGTATCTAAATCACTGCTATTGTGTCTTCTGTCTATGCATATGTGCCCCCATTCACAACCCAGGAAGCCTTTGCCTCACCTTGGTCAAATTCTCTGGGGGGATGATCAGAGGCGTCGCTGTAGCCTGGCGAGGAGTGCGGGGGGCCCCATGTGACGCGCGCAGAAAGGTGACACGCACACACGCGTGCGTCGCCTCTCCTGCACGCACACGTGCGCGTCGCCTCGGGGCCTCCCGCCCGCCTCGCCAGGCTAGCAACGCTGGTCGGGAGAGCCGGCTCGGGGACGGATTCCCTGGCCGGCTGCCCGGGGCCTTCTGAGGAAGGCCCACTGCGCGAACATTATTTATAACGTTCTTTTGTGCATGGGCAGACCGTTCCTGAGGGAAAAGGGCTGCCCTTTTCCCTCAGGAACAGTCTGCGCATGTACAAAAGAATGTTATAAATAACGTTCGCGCAGTGGGCCTTCCTCAGAAGGCCCCGGGCAGCCGGCCGGGGAAGACGTCCCTGAGCCGGCTGCAACGATTGAGGGGGCTTCCGGGCGCCCGGAGCGGCAGCCTGTCGGGCGCCCCCCCCAAAATTGTGCGCGCGGCCTATGGCTATTATGCCAAAGTGCCAAAGGTTATTAAAGGGGGGTGTCCGGGGAGAGGGGTCACTAGGGTGACGCGTGTGCCCGGCCCTGGGCAGCGCGTGCCCTAGTGACGTCTCTGGGGATGATTAAGTTACCTGAACCTTGCAACACTTGCAACTCAAACCCCATTGGTTCATAAATCACACAAAGCACAACACTTCTTATTGGTGTAACCTTAGGATCTTTTCATTTATTGGTTCACTTTTACAAACTGCTACTGTACATGGTCATTGGCAGGAAGTTTGAATCCAGATTTCTATTGGTTGTTTTACATGTACCTTCTTTGGATCCTTCTGTACACTGGTTCCCCTTTCAAATGCATTCTCATGAACAATACTATCCATGGTTCCAAATGTAATCCTAAATGTATATCCCGGTAAGTTCCTGTATTTCCTCTGTACTACACACATCTTGCTGCAGTCATTTTGTGTCCTTTGCTAGTAAAGTAAAGATCTTCCTTTTTCATCAGTACTGTGTTTTTTGAGCTCTCTTTTGGTGCCACCGCATTTGTGGCCCTTTTCTTTACTTCTCGTGGCCAGAGCACAACGTGGCCTGTCGTCCTGCCTACCAGGCAAACGAGCTGAAATCACTTGAACTCATTTGTACCCCTGGGGTGCAAACAACACATTTGCTACTCTGCACAAGGATGTTCTTAAATTATAAGATTTTATATATGATTCATGGCAGCCCTGCTTGCTTATATGCCTTCAATGTTAAACTTTAAAATTAATTGAGTGAAAGCCATAGTATCTTCAGTTTGTCTTCATATGGTTTTCATTAACTACTGTGCAATCTAAGAAAGACCCTTGTTAACCAAAAATAAGGAATGTTTGCTAATGTTAATTAAGAGCTAACTATAAAATTACACAGTGATAATTGAAGCCATCCCATCCATAACATCATCTCTCTAATGAATCATAGTAAGAGAGAGTTTGTGCTTGATTTACGGGCTGAATTGCAATCTATAAAACAAATTCCTTTCTCCTCCATATCTGTGTATAGCTTAATTTCTGCCCAGGCTCATTGGTGCCCAATCCCACAATCTATTAGCACCAAAAATATTCAGTCCTGGAACTTTAGAAATATAAGCCAAGAGTACCTCTGTGTATTTTCCCTCTCCCCGGGCAAAGCTTGTGGATCATTTTGACTGGGAAAATGTTAGGGAGTGAAAGACTCTTTGCCTTGCACCACTGTTCCAAAGAAATTGGCAGCCCCCCCACCCCCACAACTGCAATTCAAGGGTTTTTTTTTCTTCAGGTTGGGAGATCGAATCACAGATTTTCCACATAACATATAGTTTGACCCAAAGATCTGTTTGTTGATGGGCTGCTGATTGAATCTTTGACATTTCTCCCCAAACAGAACCACAGAGCCAGAAAGGAGGAAAAACATTCCAGAGATTACAAGAAGAAGGGAGCTTTGGGTGAGATGGATCCATCCTGTTTCCCCTTTGTGCTCTCCCCTGGCTGGCTCTTATCCTGTGAGTTTTGTTTCTGTCTTTTGCTTTGGCAGTTTCTTCAGTCCTGTGTTAATACATTCTTGGATAAGTATTGCAGGCTGGGAACACTAACAAACAAGTGCAATACTTTATATTAGCCTTTATTTCGGCTTGGTTATCTAGAGGTCAGTGAATTGGACTTGCCTATCTTTCCTGGCACTTTTTCAGTGCCTGAGTCAGCATGTCTCAGGCAAAATAGTCTGTCTACTCTGAAGGGAATAGTCATTGCAGTCCTTGACAAAATGAATTCCATTTCCTTCTTCTATCTTCTTTCTCTTAATTTATATTCATGCTCATCTGCTTCTATATTTTTGTCTCTTTTCTTTCTCACCACTTTTATTACCCCAATACATGTTGCTTACTTACTGTTTTAGTCCTCTTCTTTTTTCATTTTTCTTCTGAAGCACAACACTAAAGAGATTCTCTTAAAACAGGGCCCATTTGTAAAGTAAAAATAAAATGTGTACCAATTTAGGGAAATAGCATAACTCCTGAGATATGTGGATGCTTGTGCTCCTAAAATGTTCACCCCCACCATCTGAACTTCCAACAGTAGGTGTTGAAACCAGGCAAGGGAATTCTAGCCTAGGACAATTTATAATATACGGTAAATTGTTTGAATGGAACAGAAGCTGCACCACTGGATCGCGTGTTATTGTGTTGCTCTCGTGTCTTCAGCCCTTTCTAAGTGATCAGTTTTGCTATTTATTTATTATTACATGGATTTATATTCTGCTGGTCCTGATACGTGTCACCCTAAGATGGCTTGTATTGATTATGTAAAAGTCAGTGCCCATTTGCTGTGCATCTTACAGATACATTCCCACAGGATGGTACTTCTCTGGCAGGGTGATCTGCTGTTTGTGTTGTTGCAATGTCCTTCCCTTGCACTGGAATCTGGGAAAATATGGCTTTTCCCCCAGATAGTATATCCACTGGTATTTCATTGTTTGCCTGGATTGTGATTTCATGAGCATCATGAGCATCCATTGAATATTGCCGTGATGATGTGATTGTCTGCTCCCCTCCACATGTCATTGCCATTTTTGAATTTTGAAAAAAAGGCTTATATATAAAACCCTTTACAGATGGACTGTGCCTCTACTGTACTGTTCAAGTGTAGAAGTGCTCATCTAACCTTAAGTGCCGAACATTCATAAGACTGGCACACAGCACAATGCCCTATTCTTTTTGAACACTTTGATTTGGTTCTATTTTATTCTTTAGTGGCTGTGCAGTCTCCTTCCTGTCTCCAGCTCTACTGTTTTCCAGCCTCCACAAGCCCTTCTTTTAACACATACCCATTTGAACCTTTGTGACCCTGTCTATTTTCTGCTCTGCTCTCCGTCTCTTCTGGCTATGTCCCTGAACTCCACCCAGTCTGAGCATCTCCTTGTCCTCCCACTATGGAAAGAAAAGAAGCTGAGCACAGCTGTGCACTGCAGGCTGTTCCACATATTCTGTGGCCTAGTGTAAAGTCATAGTTGACACTAGGGGTGTGCATTCATTTCATGACAAATGGGAAACTGAGCTGAAACCGTGGGATTTGGTCTGGGAAGGGGGTTGGATTCAGTGGCTGTCGCTGCTGCTGAACCTGCCCCCTTCCTGGACCTGATCCACCCCCATTGTTGCCCCTTTCCACCCTCCCCTCGCCCCTTTCCACCCTCCCCTCGCCCCTTCCCACCCTCCTTCACCCCGTCCCACCTCCCTGGCTGACTTACTGTAATCAGCGGGCCTGTCCAGCATCGTTGCCACGTGTGAGGCCGCTGCGGCCTCTCTGCCAGCACTGCACAGCTTTGTGTGCTGTCAGAGGACCTTTTGTTGACTGCCCTAAACATAAGTATCTGCTGGCGGAATGCTTATTCCACCAGCAGAAAAGGCCAATAGGATTGGGCTGTGTGTAATGGCAGAAAAATGGGCTAACTATAGGTCTGTTCTTGCAGTTCTGCCAGGGGTAGCATCAGGCAGGGCAGTGGTCAAGGGCCCACAAGATCCATACCTCCTGAGACTGACCACTGAACCCCTCAGTACTGGTTGCAGTGGTCGTGTCCAATGCACTACCAGGGAGCACCACAGGGTCTCCAGTGTAGGGCTTCACTCCAGGACCTCCAGCAACTGGTGCCCACGCTGTAATATAACAGATGGCAACGCTCAATTGAGCCATGATGAGGCCATCCAGAATACTGGGTGGATTCTGTGCAAATGCCTTCCCTCTGTGCAGCATTCTCCTTCTCCTATTTCATGATAAAATACAGCCAAGGAGGGTGAATGTTCCAGTTTCTGGGGAGAACACCTGACTGTTGACATGAAATAATGACCTATCTGGTTCTGGCACAACCTCCTTTCTCATGACTCAGTAGAATATTCCAGCCAGTTCTTTTCTCTGCCCTCTTTACTGTTTCTCTGCTCTGATTATGGGAGGAAATGTAAGGGCCTGAACCAGTCTTGAACCCCCTCCCCTCACAGACACTTGCAATCTCTGTTCCCTGAGTGTAAACCAAGGGAGGAATCTGTGGTCCTGCAGTTATGCTATGTATATGCTGCTGCACTGAGGCTTAAACTGCACAATTCTAGTGACAGTCTTTCTGCTTCTAACTGTATGGTCATGCTGTGGATTGATCTTGACTTGGATAAGCCCCGAGCCCTCTTCCCACAGCTCTTCTGCAATGAAATGCAGTCCCTTTCTGGATGGTGTCAGACCCATTTCACAATATGGAGGCAGTCAGCAGTGAATCAGGTGTTCCTTCCTTTGGGTGTGCAAATGTTACTACTGGCATCATGCTGTGCTGTCAGCTTGACAGGGAAAGGAAAGGAAACTGTTTTTCGGAGCAGCTTGCTTGCATCCTCTCCCATGGAAAAACGACTGCAAAAGAGGAAACTTAATTCAGGCTGCTTGGTGAACAACTGGCACTCATCGCTCCATGCGTTTTGCACGGTCACTTTGCAGCGATATCTCACTCTTGCAGGGAAGTGTTTCTCTGGGACAGCTTGAGATGGAGAAGGAGTCGATCCCAGTCTGAGACTTGATTTTCTCAAAAGACTGGTAGAAGACACAGCGTTAGATCCCCCCCCCTCGACTGAACAGTGAGATTCCCCCCCCCTCGACTGAACATGCAGCTGAACATCAAGCTGCATGTTGCCAGGCATCCTCTACGATGGTTCATATTTACCATGCTGGGAGCTTACTGAGAAGCTAGAGCTGCGTATTCCGTGCCAAGTACAGGAGGCGCCTTGTCCTTGAGTGAACTGTGCACGCTCTGGTTGACTGACTGGCACAGTCAGTCCCTGTAAATAGGGAAGCACCATAAACACACCCCTTCTTGAAATTGTAATTGCATGGTGATTACCCAGGCTGCCCAGACACTTTCACATTGCAGGACACACAGGGCTGTCAACCTTTGCTTTGTCCTCCTGCATTCTTTGCTTTTGCATTCAGAACAGAGGCCGCAGGATCATTTAAGAGCGAGCTCTCCTTTTTATTTTCCCAAAATAGAAAACACACCCTGTGTGGCTTCAAATTCACAACATGAGGTTTTCATTAGCAGAGCAGGAAACAGTCAATTTAAGGCGGCTGGACTGCGAGTGCTCCACACTGCACTTAAGGCTGCTCAAGCCAGTTCCAGTCTGAATTCTGTACCATTGACTCCAGTTCCATGGGACTTTATGGAAGACACCTATGGCAGCTCTGGTGGATTTCCAGTCACACTGTATGACTGACATTTCCAAAGAGGTGTGCAACAGCTATAAGCAACGCACCTATCTTTACCTAGTATCTACATAAAATGACAATTGTGTGTGCAAGCAGTGGTAGTACTAGTGTATCCCGTGATGTGCATTGCAGAAAGAGCCACTAGAACTACGTTGGAATATGAGGTGCAAACTAGGACTTAAGGAAACCCTCTCCATGGTGGGAAGAACCTTAAGAATGTGAGTTGGGCAGCCCAATCCTGCGTAACGTTCGCCATAGTTCGCAAAATGCGTGCTGCGCCAGATCCTGCGCAGTATCAGGGCAGCACTGGCAGAGCTGGGGCACGTTGGCGGCCCAATCACACCTCCCCCACCACCCTGGCCCGCCCTCCCCAGACTCTCTCGCCGCCAGGCACAGGACTTATCTGCATTTGGTGGCACGGTCCGTGGCCGTTGGCAGAGTGAGCAGTGCCAGGCTTGGCGCCGGCACCGCTTAGTCCGCAGGTGCTGCGAACGTGCGCACATTTGCAACATCCTGCGCCAGTGGAGTGCTCGCTCCACCGGCTTAACATTGCGCAGGATTGCACTATAAAAATCTATCTATCTATCTAATGATATCCTTAAGGATAGGCACGTCCTTAGTTTGGGAATTGGGATCCCGTCAGTGCAGTGGATATGCAGGAGAGTGACTCATATGGCTCCACTGCCTATCCACATGGTTGATGCAAGAATACTGCATCCACTGCATCCACTGCAAGAATAGAGCACATTTTTTTGCAGTTGGGCAAATGCTGCCTTAGTGACAAGAAATGTAAAAACGTGAAAGGAGATGCAGCAGCAAGTCTCACTTAATATCTGCTTAGGGCGACACACAATCTTGTTCTTGATGAAGAAAGTACAGAAATATAGGGAAAGTGCCCTGTTGCACAATTATCACCACATGCTAACAACAATAATACTTATGATGATACTGATGATGATAGAAAAAGATGAAGGAAATCCAGTATCCGAATCACTAGCTACCCCTAGAGACCGACAAAGCGTCCCAAAGCAATCCAGTTCCTTGCAGACTCCAGCTGCAAATCCGTTTTGACATCAGATGCTTTTGTTGATGGTTTCTTTGCACTTTGGAAACAGGTGATGAGTAAAATTGGGCCTTTCAAACAAAGGATAATGTTAGTTTCTAAGCAAGCAAGAAAGCATAAAGAAGCCTGACACAAGGCACACATTGGTTTTCACCAAAAGGGCCTCTTTGTTCTCTGTTGAGAAGTAATGTCATGTAACAGAGGAGTGCAACTTTCCTTTTATCTCTTTTATGGCTTTGGATGCATGGGAAAAGTTAGGGAGTCAACTCCGTGCTGGGGGCTGAAGGTTATCAGCCCAGGCTACTTTATCTCCACCATTTGTTTATCTTCCTGTGAACAGACTAGCTGCTAGCTGAGCCATCTCACTGCCCACCCTCTCCTCCCATATTGCTGAGCGTCCTTTCATCACTCCTCCTCCTCCTCCTTTCCTCCTCCCCTTCTTTTAAAATAACAGGTCGAGAAAAGAATCGTTGAATCCTCTCCTTGCAGCTTTCCCCAGAAAATCAGGGTTGTTCAAGCCATGGGGCCCAGTGAGATGGCTGCTTTCAGCATCAGGCTGGGGGAGGTGGCAATTAGTGGGAGTGCCCTAGGCTGCACCCCACACCTGTCTACCAGCCTCCACCCAGCTGCTTCCCCAGGCGCTCCAAGACTCTTCTTGCTTTGAGAATAGACGAGAGGAGGATTGGAGCAGCAGCACTGGCAACCCAGCACTGCTGCCATGAGCAAGCAATTGCAACGGTGGGGCTGGAGGAAACCCCAGAGGGCTGCTGCCTGCTGCTGCTGCACAGCTGTTCTCACGGTCCCTTTCCAGGATCCTCCTGCTGCTGCTCCACCACTGTCTTTTCCCCTGCCTGACCACTTCTTTAAAACAGGCCAGGCAGCGCGTGCTGGCAGTGGACGAGAAAGTCCTCTTCTGCTCCCAGGATGCTCTGCTGCCCGACCTATTTTGCAAAGCAGCCAAGCAGGGAAGAAGGTGGCAAAGTGATGGGAAAGGGAATGGGGCCCTCTGGGAGTGTCCCATTGCTGCCTCCTGGCCTGCCTGGGCTCCTCTTCAGAACAAGAATGCAGAGGGGGGTTGGGGTGTGTGCATGCTAATATGCGCACACAAAAAGGAGGGGGGCTGAAATTTGGAGCACCGTTGTTGCATCTTGACCCAGGCCTGCAGAAAATGTCCTGTGGCCTTTCACAAGAGAAGGTCATGCGAGAAAAAGACAAAATGTCTGCTCCCTTCCAGATCTAGGGGTTTTCCTCTAGCAGTGCCTTGCCCCGCCCCAAATCCTCATTACCAGCACTCAGCAGAGCACTGTTCATGCATGCCACTGTTTTGTAAAGATGAGCACTGCCTTTAGTCACAGATTTATGCAGTTTTCTTGACTTGTGAAAAATGACATCAGTTCTCTCTCTCTCTCTCTCTCTCTCTCTCTCTCTCTCTCTCTCTCTCTCTCTCTCTCTCTCTCTCTCTGTGTGTGTGTGTGTGTGTGTGTGTGTGCATGGTAGTGTGTAGAGGGTGTGGACCCCAGACAGAAATCTCTCTCAGCATTCACTGAACGCAGGGAAGCAGTGAGTGGGAGCACACCAACTACCCACACACCTTTGCTGATTGTTCTGCCCCTCCCCCAGTGCCCCTGTGTCCTTCCCCCATACAGGTGCAAGTGTTAAATGCAGAGTTTCTTACCAAGATTAGAACTCTGGGCATGCCCAGGGCACAAGGCAACTGTGGTGTGTGTGTGTGTGATGAGCCACTGCGTGTGATGAGCCCTGCTCGCCTCTCCACAGTCAGTGAATATGGGACAATAATGCCCAAACAGGACTAAGTACACAAACACCCAAAAGATTAGTTTAAAAAAAATTGAAGAATTATTTGATCAATCAAGTCTCCTCTGTCTGTTGAAAAGGGTTTGAAGAACACAATGCCAAAGAAAGAAGTAAAATTCCCGAAGCCCTCTTCTGCTGAAAGACATCTTGCCGTGAGTCTCCTTTCTTGTTTGCCTTCTTTGCCAGAACAGACATGTGGCTTTTATCAGTGATGGAAAAGGAGGTGGAAGAAAATTAATACACTTTTCATTGTTCCCCATTTCTATTTGAATTCTTCGTCTTTCGTGGAAGGTGCTGTCATCTTCGCTGGAGCTTAGGAGGCCACTGCACCTCCTCTGAATAAGCTGTGCTTGCTGGGGGGAGAAAGAAATAGTAGCCGCTCTTTTTTCTTGAGCTGCTCCTCCAGACACCTCTCCGATGCTCTCCTGCTTTCACCCAATATGAGCTTGTTAGTCAAAAGACCTCTGGTCTCCCAAGTCCAAGCAGGCCACCTGGGGGAGAGGAGGGCGGTCAATGAAGTCAGCACACTTCACACTTCCCAGTCATGAAATGGAGCTCAACTGCCCTACTTAGGAGTTATTGGCTCTGAGGACAGCTACATCAGCATAGGAAATATTTTTTTGTTTTTTATTTTAAAAAACCCTCTTCCTTCTGAAATTACTCACAAAGTCACCTTTTCTGAAAAGAAAAAAGATGCTAACACACACAAAATCTGCGCTGCAGCTCCTGATTCCAGCAGAGCATATGCTGCTCGGCTGCTGGCCCAGTCCTGGGGGATGAATTTTTCCCCTTCAGCAAGCCTAAAGAAATGTCGTAGAAATTTATATGCTTATTCACAGAACCGATAAAGCAGAAAACTGGTGTTTCAGCTATTTTTTTTTCTTGTTTTGCTTTGCAGATGGTCAGTAAAACACATAAATCTTTTCTTCATTGCTTTGATGGCCTTCCTGGCTGTCTCATTTGCATCGAATAACTGCCAATGTGGTCTTGCGCTCTCTACCTTTCAGGCTTCCTGCTTCCCATCTGAAAAGAGGCGTGATTAAGAATCACTCCCCAAATCAACAACATCTTCCCCATCGAGCTCAAACCTACTTGTCTAGACAGTCATGAAAGTTTTCTTCAAATGTTTTGGACAGAAAAAGAAAAAGTCATATGGATGCAAAAACAACTTCTTTGCCCCTCCCCCATGCATCATCTCTGTTGACAAACTGCATGCTTTTCTCCCATTTTTGTTGTCTCCTTCTGATATATGCCCTGATTTATCATCCTAGGCAATGTGTATCCATAAATCAGAAAAGGAATTTTACAATGAGAGCTAGATTGGCCACCTAGTGAAGTGCATGCAGGTAATAGATCTGGGTTATATTTTAGCAGAATTTGGCATATAACCTCTGTAAAGGCAATAGGGTGGGTGAAGCCATCGCTAAATCTTTGTTCAAGGCATATTTAAAATTATTAATTCATTTTAAGAAGTATCTGCTTGCCTGTCTCAAAAATTTGACCTCCGGGGGCAATGGTTTACAAGGAAATGCTGGATTCGTTTTTGAAGCCCATTGCTTTGTTCCAGGCAGAGTGCAGCAAACTGACAGCCCAATCCTATTGAGCCACTGCAGTGCTGGAATGTGCATTCTGGTGGCGCAGTGTACGTTACAGTGGTTGCAAAATGCAACCCGTCATTCTGCACAGTCAGTCCGCAAACAGTGAGTGGTAGTGGCCAGGCAACAATGGCCTCCCTGGAGCCCCTGGCTCCGGTAAAGCAGCAGCAGGGGCAGGTGGTGAGGGGGAGGGAGGGGGAGGACAGGGGCCGTTTCTGGGTGAGGAGGGGGGAGGAACTGGGTCAAGGAGGAGGCAGGAGGGGGTGATCCAGGGATAATGGAGCACACTGGATCTTATCCTCTTTTTTTAAAACCTCCCCATCCCCTTTCTTTACTTTTGTATACCATACGCCAACAAAATAGGTGGCATATGTCTGAGGAGGCCCATTGGAGATTGGGCAGCCTACCAGGAGGTAAGTGCAAAATGTTTTCACTTACCTTCTGCAGACTGTCTGATTGCCCCTTCCCCCACTATAGGATGCAGCGTGAGCCTTTCTGGTGTGGCTGCATTGATTCTGGTGGCAGGGGATAGGACTGGGTTGTAAGAGACAAATCATGACTTGCTAGCTAGCTACTACTGTTTTGAATTTAGAGAGTGCTTTCCAATTTTTGTTGTAGTGGCCCTGACAATAACAATGTGAGCTAGTCATAATCACTGTTAACCAATTGAACATAGATGCAGTAGCTGTTTTCAGACTTGAAATGTGGGCTGCAATCCTATACACGCTGACCCGGGAGCAAGTCTCATCTAATTCAGTGGGTGTTACTTTTGAGTAGAAATGCACAGGTTTATGCTGAAAGTTTCGAGCTTCTTGAAAACCTATTCATTGAAAAAAAATATACCCTACCTTTCATCATAAGGTGGCCAATGTCCGGGTGTGGCTCTCTTGATTCTTCAGGACCTCTCAGTGACTTTCAGTACCATCAACCACAGTATTTTTTTTTTACTCATCTGTCTCAGGTAGGAGTTGGGGACCATTGTTCTGGTGGTTTCATTCCTTCCTGGTAGAATGATTCCAGAAGGTGTTACTGGCAAACTTCTTGACTTATTTCAGTGAGTATTTTTAGACTGAGATTACTATTGTTGTTCATTTTATTCCATTTGTTTTTATGCTGCTGTTTTGGTCTGTGCTATTTACATTTTTTATTGTGACCCACTTTGAAAATATATTATAGATAGGTAGAATATTCTTGTCCACAGCAGAGTTCTTGTCCTGGTGTGATTTAAGATCTACATGAAACCGCTTAGAGAAATAATCTGGGATATGGAATGAAGTTATATTATTATGCATAACACCCATGTAATGCAGATCTGCTCTGAACTGGTATGCTCTGAACTAATCTGGGTGCTTTGAACAGATGCCTGGAGACTGTAATGGGCTGGATGATTAGATCAGTAATAGACCAATAAACTGAAACTCAACCCAGACAAGGCAGAAGTGCTCCTAGCAGGTGGTGCAGCTGACCATGACGATGGTATTCAGTGTCTTCTGGATGGGGTTGTCCTCCCTCTTATGGAACAAGTTCATTGCTGGGCAGCCCAATCCTAACTAACTATCCAGTGGGCGGCCCTGGGCCGCCTGCCAGATCCTATCCCCATTCATGGCTGCTCTGGAGCGACCCAGAGGTCTATTCGGGGAAAAGGGACATTTGTCCCCTTCCCCCAGTGTCGAACGGGGAAGGCCCGATGGGCCTCCTCGGTTTTCCGCTAGCTATTTAGCTGGTGTAAGTAAGAGGAGGCCGTATAACAGCCGAGCCGGCCTGGAGGGAGACGGGGATATGGCGGCCGCCATCCCCACCCCCTGGCTGCATTGCTCGATCAATGGCCCCCCTTCCTCGCTGCATTCGCCAGAGCTGGACTTACCTCCTCCGGCGGAGTGAGGGCGGCCAGCCTCCGCTATCCAGCGCTGGAGTGAGGGCTGCTGGCCTCTGCGGTGGCTGCCCTTACTCCCGAGTCGTTGCAAATGTGCTTTATGGCACGTTTGCGACGGCTTCGGGTGGCGGAGCACTCGTTCCATCGCCCAATCGTTCCATAGGATTGCGCCGTGAGAGTCCTAATAATTCCAGCCCTGTTGATGCATTCCCAAGCAGTGTGCATGGCTCCAAACACTTTTCATCAATTTCAGTTCATTCACCAGCTGGAGCCCCTCCTAAAAAAACATGAACTTGCCACAGTTATTCATGCATTAGTAACATCCACGTTAGATACTGCAACATGTTATATGTGGGGCTGTCTATGAAAAGCATTTGGAAACATGGGTTGATTTGGACTATAATAACCAGTTTTCTTTTCCTGGTATTTCAAGATCTTCACTGACTTCTACTTTGTTTCCAGGTGTAGTTCTTTAAAAGAGTGTACCTGGGAACCTAAAAGGGTGCCTTCTTTCCCCCCTATGAGCCTGTCCAAATATTAAGATCTTTGTCAAAGGCCCTCCTTCAACCTCCCCTGCCTCATGTTGACTGGAGAAAAAGCCTTTTCAGCCATGGTGCCCTGCATATGGAATGCCAAGCTTTCCAACCTTTTCTCTTCAGTGCCACGTGAATACATTTTAATGTGCCCAGACTTCTAGTATGTTTCTTAGCTGGTTGAATCTGCTGGTTTTTGGTTTTTTTTAGCTGCTGTGATTTATTGGGTGTTTATTTTTTGTAGTAACAATAATATTCAGCATTTGTATAGCACTTTCTAAGGATTCACATCACATCCCATGTATTATCTTGATGCAATCCTTAAATCCTGTAAGCCAATACAGTGTACTGTAAGGTATTACCCCTGTATCGCAGCTGGGGAGCAGAGACTGCAAGGGAATGGTTTGCTACCTAGTGGGTTCTCAGCACAGGCTAGATTCAAACCAGGGAAACCCCAACTCAAAGCTCAGTCTCTTAACCACTATCTTATACCCAATCTCAGTAAGTTAATTAGTAATTGATTTGTATTAATTCCATTTATTTAATTAGTAGATTATAATTAATTATTAGGAATTATTTTATTTAATTCATAATTTAGGGTTCTAGCCTATGGAGCACATACAGAAATAAAATGGCATTTTACACTGTTCTGCATGCAGAAGAAATTGCACAGCAATGAGGTGCTGACAATTGTACGTGTGACATCTTATCGAACGTGTCACGCAGGTGCAAAGCCAAGTCAGGATTCCATTCAGTGTTCATGGACAACCCCCCTTACACAGATGGAAGGGTAACTTAGGATATGACCCTTGTTTATATGTGATTTATGGCCCAATCCTATCCCCCACCATCCCACACTATGCAGCCGCACTTCTGGAGTGCATGCTGCATGCTGTGGTGGGGGTGGCACGACCAGACAGCCTCAGAGGAAGTAAAAATATATATTTACTTGCCTCTCCATAGGCCACCTGACCATCAATGGGTCTCCTTGGACCTATGCCAGGTATTTAGCTTGAGTACATACGAGGAGCCTTGGGGTGTGTAGGGACGGGGAAAGGGGGATAGGATCCAGAAACCAGGACTGTCCCAGCCAAACCGGGATGTCTGGTAAGCCTAATTAGAGGCCTTCAGAGCCTTGTGCTGCTTGATCAATTTCATCGTTCACTCCATCCTGCTTTGCTGTCCATTGTGGATAATTAACTTGCTGGTGGTGCTATGTTAAGTCACCCCCGTTCCAGCCAACACCTGAGAACCACCATGCCAGCCAGCACCCAAGAGGGTAGCACCCCACAACCCCCTTTCCTTTCCAGCTTTCTCTTTCTCTCTCCCCCAGAACACTATTGAAGTTGCTGAAGTCAGTACAGGCTGGCTGTCAAGCAATGTTTTGGGCTGCTAATCTCTCTCTGCCCCCTCTCCAAGCACCCTACCTCCCCTTCCCTATAAAGAAAGGCAGCTCAGCTCCCTTGCCCTGCTCCATTCAAGGCTACTGCATCTCCTTGCATGCCAAGGGTTTCATAGCCTTTTTTCCTTTCTTTGAGACCCCTCTTTGCCCAGGGAGACTCGCTCAGTTGGCCCTTTGCCATCCTGACCCCTGAAACTCAATGTTCTCAAACCTCGCAGAAACAGGATAAGTAAACTTGGTTTGTGCGGCCCTGCCAAATCCCTGCGACCTTTCCTTGTCATTGTCTTGTGTGAAATCAAATTGACTGCATGTTTAGTGTTTGTTACCTTTTTTCTGTTTGTGACTGCTGTGATGTGTGTGTGTGCGCGCGCGCGTAAACGATTGAAAGCTTTTTTTAGGGGGGGGGGCTTTTTGCACTGTTTTGTTGGAAGTTTGAGATCAGCCGCAGGCCTCCTTTCCCCAAACTCCCCTGGCAGACCCAGCAAGTCCTCTGAAAAAGGAGAATCTCCCTTGCCCGTGGTAATCTTCCTTTAGAGGCCTGGAATATTGGTCAACTAAGTGTGCTTGTTGGTCGGAGAGACTAGCTTCCCCACTGAAAGTGGGTGGAAGTGCATTCACAGCCTTTTTTTTAGCAGCTCTCTCTGTAGCCTGAACCAGCCTCTTGCAGTGGCTCAAACCACCTAACCCTTTCCCCTTTCTCTCCCACTAACTCCCCCGATTTCTTCTTCTCCCTTCTTTCTCCTTTGCACTCCAAAACCTTCCTTCCCCTCTCCCAGGTTCATCTGGGAAACCCATTAAATCTCCCCATGTCATGTCCCTTCTCTCCCCCCCTTTACTCTGCCCCTTCTCCTTCTTAGGAGTTCCTCTCTCCTCCCCTCTTCTTGTTTCTCCCCCTTCTTACCATTTTCCCCAGGGGGTCCACTGTTGTGTGAAAGCGAGCTGTAGAATTTCCCGTCTAGAATAAGCATTAGTGAGCTATTTCATTTAGACCACATTTGAACCCCCCTTTTCTTAGTTCTTGAGCACTTCAGTAAATTTTGTGCACCTTCACCCTTGTCTCTGTTTTCCTTTCACCACCAAATCACACAGTTGCACCACTGGCAACTGGGTCTCTGCATAGCATTGACTTTCCCCTGTGTGCACGTTACATATGTTTTAAAAAGCACTTCTATTAACGCTGCATTGTTATCTTTTAGGCACTAGTGAAATCTGTTCTGTTTCTCCAACCTTTTGGCAAACTGTAAAATGGGACTTGTGTTAATTACTTGCTGTTTGTTATGTCAGTGCTTTTCTCATTTTTTAGGCTCCTCCCTCCCAATTGTCATTGTTTTTAATTGTTGCATTTTATTCTGACGTTGTTGTAGAATTTGCTTGTTAGTCATTTTGGAAACCAATTGGTAGATTGATTGGCAGGGTATAATTTTTCAAACTAGATAAATAAATAAATGACAACTAAATGGTGCTTCCATGCACGTATAAGTGGTGCTGTAGTAATGGTAGGGATGAATATTGCAAAGGATATAAATGATTATATTTAAGAAGGTCAATCTTAGGAGGAGGTGACCATTAGGTGGAATTTGCTTATGAATCTCAATAAATAAAAATACCCACAAGATTATAGGAAACTCCCAGCTCAAAAATTTCATGATAATAACCGGCTTTTCAGGAGATTAAGATAGTTGCTCCATCCTCTGATACAACAATTATGGGTGGCTTTAGATAGTGGGCATAGTGTCAATAGGCTATAAGAGAGTATCACTGGGATTACAATGTTTTGATATAAGCAAGGAGGAGACAGCATTCAGGGTACCATTGTGAAATGATACAAATGAATTAGGATGGTGTAGGAGTTCCTCTGAGAAAGAATTAGCCACACACAACTATGACTTCCTGATGTAATAAAGAACATAAGAAAAGCCCTGCTGGATCATGCCAAGGGCCCATCTAGCCCAGCATCCCATTTCCCACAGCTGCCTCTGGGAAGCCCACAAGCAGGAGAGAACGGGATACCTCTTTCCCACTGTTGCTGCCATGCAACTGGTATTCAGAGGCAGACTGCCATGTACCCGGAGGTAGAGCCTAGCCATCATGTCTGGTAGCCATTGTTACCTGCCCTCCACAAATTTGTTCAATTCCCTTTTAAAGTCATCCACGTTAGTGACTATCATTACCTCTTGTGGTGGTGAATGAATTCTGACTAATTATGTGCTGTGTGAAGTACCTCATTTTGCCCATCCTAAAAATCTCTTGCCAGTTTCATTGGATGACCTCTGGTTTTAGTATTGTGAGACAAGGAGAAAAACTTCTCTCTATCCACTCTTTTCACGCCATGAATAATGTCATGTGTTTCCATTATGTGCCCCCCTCAATCACTTTTTCCCCTAAGCTAAAAAGCCCCCAGTATTGTAACATTTTCTTGTAAGAAAGGTGCTTCAGCAATCTGCTTCAGCAATCTGATTTTGGTTGTACCTCTTTTGCACCTTTTCTAGCTCTACAATATCGTCCTTGCGGTATGGCAAGCAGAACTGTGCCATGACCCCAAGATTTTTTTTCCTGGTTCATCGCCAACAGTTCAGATCCCATCAAGGTATACGTGAAATTGGGATGTTTTGCTCCCATGAGCATCATTCTATATTTACAAACCTACCTTGGGAGTAAGTCCCATTGAACTCAATAGGTCTTGCTTCTGGGTAGACAAACATGGGCTTGTGCTGGCAATCTATGATTAAAGGTAAAGGTGACCCCTGACAATTAAGTCCAGTCGTGTCCGACTCTAGGGTGTGGTGCTCATCTCCATTTCAAAGCTGAAGAGCCAGCATTGTCCGAAGACGCCTCCGTGGTCATGTGGCCGGCATGACTCTCCTTGCCGCAGCGCGTAGCATGCAGCTGGAACACGGAGCGCTGTTTACCTTCCCGCAAACGGTACCTATTTATCTACTCACATTAACATGCTTTGGAACTTCTAGGTTGGCAGGAGCTGGCCAAGCAACGAGAGCTCACCCCGTCGCGGATTCGAACTGCCGACCTTTCGATCAACAGCTCATGGTTCAGCGGTTTAACCCACTGCGCCACTCTATCAAAAAGCACTCTATCAAAAAAGGGGATGAGGTTAGTCTGCCATGACATGTTCTTGAGTCCTGACAAACCCATGCTGGCTCCTAGAAATCACCCTAATCAAAGTGGATCGCTTTTAGAAAAACAAAACACCAGGAGTCTGAAATGTTCCATGCACTGTAGAAATTCCTTCCAAATGAACCAAGAGTAATTCTCAAAGCTGACTGCTTGAAGAATACCGGCAAGCTACTATAGAATGAATAGACTAGTATTTTAAGGGCCTATTTTCCCTCTGAGCACTCTTGTTCATGAGTGGTGCTTATACCTACCCACTTTTCCACAGTCATTTCCCCACCCACATTCGACAGGTTTCTTCACCTGGTACGAGATGGAAAAGAAATTCAAGGAAGTACTTCTCTTATTATTTTTATCCTTCACCTAAAACTGTGTACCAAAGACCAGTTTTCGAGACCGGTGGTGATATTGTAGAGCTGTCATTGCCTGTAGTGCATACATTCATGTTTTGTGTATGTCCTTACGTAGTCTGAAACAAAACTGGTTTGAAGGTCTTTGTGATAATTCAAGCAAGAAAAGCCAAAACAAATGCTTGGAGTTGTATCCAGCTCCAGCAGTGCTTCAATAGATATTTTGGTATATTTTGGTATAACTGGTGTGTGTATATAATTTACAGTGCCCAAGGCAAGTCACATACATCTCCCACACATCACAATACTTGACACAAACTGGTTCAATGGTTGGTAGTAGTAGTAAATGTGAAAGCAGGGGTGCATATTTACAAATCCAGGTGAGCACACATACTCCTTAAAAAAGAGGGGAGAAAGGTGCAATTTTTCCTTAGGAATGAAACAGACACTAGGCCAAAATCTCCTTATGATTTTGACTGCTCTAGTCTAGTCAATCTCACCATTTTAGTTATTTGAGTGGAACATGGGATTATGGTTACAGTTAGAAAATTGGAACAAACATGCTAGTAGTGCCATAGTACAGTAAGGGGAAAGGTCACTTCTATTGCTTCACAGAAATAATAATCTGCATGCTCCTAAGGGTCACAGATACCTAGTTGCTTTTTTTAAACAAATAATGGCAGCCATTATCCAATTCAAGCCCCCTCCCTTGCTTCGTCTTTGAATGGCAGACAGCTCACATATAAACAGTCTTTTTAGAGGCATTCTTCTTTCCTCTGGGTGGGGCTATTTTCTGAAATCTCTGTAGCTGCTAATTTGGCAGAACATGACAACTATTTACTGGGAGATCTCTGCTGCATCTCCCAGAGACTGATATTTTGGTCCTGGAAAAAAATCTCCCCTCTTCAGCTGATGAGACAGTTTCTCACAAATACTCAAGAGCCAACTGAGAATGACAAATCTGTCTGGAGAGTAGGAAACTGTTCTGAGAAAGTCACGGAAGATTTTTGCAGGTGGTTTAATATCAAAGCGAGTGTGAGGTTGTTAACCCTTCTCTGCAGTTTCCCAACTAGGTTCCATTCCTCACCATAGGCTTCCTGCGCAGGATAGAATTTCCCAATATCCTTGATGGCCTGATCAGGTACATTGCACAAACTATTGCAGGTGTATGATGTGATTAACCCATAGGATTTATCCAGACAATTAGTCAAAGGTTGCCCCAATTACATATTAACATTTGCAAGAGTCCAGTTCAAAGGTGATTATTCATTAGCCAGTCTACAAAAAATAGAAAGGCATTAGCCTGGCTGCTAGAAGGAAGGTGGCATTAATAAGAGGAAAAAGGAACTAACCTGAGAAGATGTACTTCAGCACTGAAAGGAGGCGTACCTTCAAGAAACATCCAATAAACTCTTGGAGGGAAAGCAACAGGGAAAGGAGTAGGATTGCTTATGTTTAAGACTTCTGGACTTCAGTGGTACAGCAAGGGAGCATTCAAAAAACTAATAAAACAAACTTAGATAAGCTCACAAAATGGCAGTGGAATAGGGAAGAGGTTACCTGTGCTACTTGGCAGTAGTGAAAATATAGACACTATTCAGTAAGTACCGCATTTCATATAAAATTCATCATTGCAACTGATGTAGTAGCTGGAGGAGACAAAAAAAACACTTGACTAACTATTGCAGTCTGAGTCAGAGACGTCACTGTAGCATGGCCTGCGGGGGCTGAGCGCCCCAGGGTGACACGCGCAAAAGGGTGACGTGCGCGCGCGTCACCTCCCCTACGCACGTCACCCGGGAGGCTCCGCGCGTCACCCGGGAGGCTTCGAGGCCGGGAGAAGGCCTCGGACCATCCTCCCGGGCCTGCGCTCCTGGGCCTTCTGAGGAAGGCCCGCTGCGCGAACGTTATTTATAACGTGTTTAGCGCATGCGCAGACAGTTCCTGAGGGAAAAGGGATGCCTTTTCCCTCAGGAACGGTCTGCGCATGCGCTAAACACGTTATAAATAACGTTCACGCAGCTGGCCTTCCTCAGAAGGCCCAGGACAGCTGGCCGGGGAAGACGTCCCCGAGCCGGCTGCAACGATTGAGGGGGCGCCCCCCAAAGCGCGGCGCAGTAAAGGGTGTGTGTCCGGGGGAGGGGTCACTAGGGTGACGCGCGCGCCTCGCCCTGGGGCAGCGCGCGCCCTAGTGACGTCTCTGGTCTGAGTACTGGGAAAATGTGATATTCCTCTATCAGAAATGCTGTCTTTGAGAAAGACACCCCCTGAAACAAATGAATAACAGTTGTGCAAAACCGATCATCTGGATAGGGCTTTGGTTTATCTCCACATTTCCCTGTGTTCCGTCAAAAACCATTGAAATCACTGCAGCACTCAGTCAGTCTGCTTTTTGCTCAATATTCGTAAAATAAGCATTACTACTGATGCGCAACAAGTTATGAAATCATGGTGGACCAGTATGTAATCACTTTCCCAGGGATATATACTGTACACTCCCCCAGCTACTCTAGGTGTTTCCATGCCCTGGTAGTCTGGGAGAAAAAAGCAGGTTAGGGTGGCATCAAGAAAAAATGTAGTACAGAGTATTAGTCCTTGCAGGTGAAGTGAAAGACTGAGAGATAGGATCAGGATTTGTCTTCAGCCCAAATAAGCCATTTGGTCCATGAATTCCTGGCTCACCAAGATCTAAATGCAGGGGTGTCAAAGTGGCGTCACTGGGGTGCGCACATCACCCTAGTGACCCACTGCACACTCATACCTCTTTACACAAATGTTTGGCGCGGCCGCTAGGCCGTGCTGCGAATTTTTTTTTGGGGGGGGGGCGACCCGACGGGCTGCTGCCCCGGGTGCCCCCCGCACCTACCCGCACCTTTCATCCGTTCGTTACAGCTGGCTTGGGGACGTCTTCCCCGGCCGGCTGTCCTGGGCCTTCTGACAAGGCCCACTGTGTCACAACGTAATTTATACCTTTTTCGCTCATGCGCAGACCGTTCCTGAGGGTCTGCGAGAAAAGGTATAAATTACGTTGTGACGCAGTGGGCCCGTCAGAAGGCCCACGAGTGCCAGCCAAAGCGGACGCTCCGAGGCCTTCTCCCGGCCTCAGAGCCTCCGGAAGGCGACGCGTGCAGCGGAGGGCGACGCGTGCGGGTGCGCGCGTCACCCTTCTGCGCGCGTCACCCTCCGGCAGTCTGTCCCGCGCCAGCAACTTCAGTGATATAGTAGGCTGAATAGCATTCATGGCACCTGCTGAGGGCCGGAAGTGACATAATTAAGCAGGAAGTGACATAATTAAGCAGGAAGTGACATAATTAAGCAGGAAGTGATGTCATTAAGCAAATGAGGGCCAGAAATAAGCACTTCGTTCTCAAATAGGAACTCAGCTGCAAATGACAGTAGAGAAAATATGAAAATTTTGAACATACAGTATTTTCAATAAATGGGAGAGCCCAATTATCATGCTGCCCACCCTTTCAGCAGTACTGCCTGAGCCAAGGTGTCACTTTGCAGCTCAGCAGCTGAGAGATGCTCTGTGAAGTGACACCTCCGCAGAAGTGGCACTGCTGAAAGGGCAGCTCGCATGATAATTAGGCTCTCCTCGGCAGCGTCTCCCTCTCTCGTCCATCTTGGCCTGCGCCTTCCCTTGTAGCATTCCTTGCCTTCTGAGGCCTCCTTCCACCTCTCCCTCCCAGAGCCTCAGCAGAAGCAGCATTGCTGAAAGGGTGGCGCTGTGAGAGCCCAATTATCACGTGGGCTGGATAAAGAACCAGAGGCTCTCCCCCCCAGAGGACAGTCCCTGCACCCTCCAAGCAAGATAAGCTCTGCACCGGTCAGTGCAGTGGTGGGGGGAGGGTGGACCGGGTGGCAAGGGAGGGCGGCCATTGGCCAAACCGGGCAGGGAGAGGGCGGGGATATCGGCGGCGAGCTCCACCAATATCCCAAGCCCTTTCCCGGCCCAGTACAGCCTTACGCCCTGGGCTCGAATGTACGCCAGCTCCAGAGTTGGTGTACATTTGAATAGGCCCACAGGGTCTCAGGCCGTTTACATCCAGGGAAGGGGACGGCCTTCTAGGCCGGCCACCACATCTTACATAGGATTAGGCTGCCCATGTTATTTCCACCTGAAAGAAAAACCCAGTAACTTAGATCAACCTCAATCCTTAGTCCCTTGCCTTGTTAAAACTTTCACTGAATTTTCTGAATTTTCCTTGGAGACTAGAATTCAAACAGGAAAGCAATTTCCTACAGTGTGCATTTCTGACCTAGCAATATCCATCACCTTAATCACAGACCATGCTTCACACAGTTCATTACATAAATAAGGGGATCTACATCTACGGTATTTCTTCGATTCTAAGACGCATGTTTTTTCCCAATTAAGCATTTCAAAAAATGGAATGCGTCTTAGAATCGAAGGTCTCTAAAAAGCACCCCAAAATGCAATTTCCTTACTTACCGGGGCTTGGGGGAGCTTCAGGGAGGCCTGTGCGACCCTCTGCAGGCCTCGCCGATCTGCAGTTCAGTGAAAAACAGTGATTTTCGACCATTTCCGGTTTTCGCAAAAACCGGAAATGGCTGAAAATAACTGTTTTTTTTCCCAAACTGAAGATTGGGGAGGCCTGCAGAGGGTCGTGCAGGACTCCCTGAAGCTCCCCCAAGCCCCGGTAAGTAAGGAAACTGCATTTCCTGGCGGACCGCAAAGGCACTGCTCAAATGCAGTGAGGAGATCATCAGCTGCAGCGCGGGGCATACTGGGGCGAGCTCTCAGGTTCAGGAAGAGAGAGTTCGCCCCTGAGTAGAGGGGGCAAAATGGCGTGGCAAAAATCGGACTGCCGTGGCAGACAAGCTGGGGAGAGTTGGTGCTGAGCAGGAAGGAGGTGTGTCTTGCAATCAATGGTTTTTGTTTTTTTTTCTGCTGGTGTTCCTGAAATTAGGATACGCCTCAGAATCTAAGGCGCCTTAGACTCGAAGAAATACGGGTATATCTCTATCGAAAGATAGAGATAGAGTTAGATAAGGGGATATACAGTATAGAAAATTCTCATGCAGAGCCCTAGACCTGTCATTAATACAGGTGGACCCCCATATCCACTGATTTGCTATCCACGGTTTCAGTTATCCACGGATTGTGGGGACCCCCCCAGGCTTTTACTTTTTTCCCAGTAAGCTTTGTTTCTTCCTTAAAGAAACAGGAGAAGCAGCCTCTGGTTGCTTATTACAGGCAAGTAGAACGAGACTAAGTTGAGACTAAGTCGAGACTAAGAACGAGACTAAGTCGAACGAGACTAAGGTTTAACAGAAACCTTGCAGAGCCTCTCTAGGACTTAGTCTCGTTCTACTTGCCTGCAATGGAGGCTGCTTCTCTGTTTGTTTTAAGGAAGAAACAAAGCTTGCTGAAAGAAAAATAAGAGCTGGGGGGGCAAGCATGCCTGCCTGCAGGGGAGGCAGGCTGGGGGGGCCCTCAGGAAACCATGGAGGGGGTGTTTGCTCTTATCCACGGTTTCAAGTATCCACGGAGGGGCCTGGAACATATCCCCAGCGGATATGGGGGCCCACCTGTATTATCTAATGAATTATGAGGTTAAGGACTTGTGAGAGCAACTGCTGTTTCCCAGCACACACACTTCTTATGTTCTTATGTCCAGGCATCAGGAGTACTTTGTATGGCCATGAGGTCATTACCTGAGAAAAAAGCAACATCCGCACACACTTTGTGTCATAACATGAGCTCAATGCTTAGAAGTTTTGAAAAGCAAAACAAAAACATCCTCAAAGGAAATAAATGAATACCTAAAAAGCCAAATGAAAAGGGGTGGGTGAAAATATTATTTCCCCTTGAAAATAATCATCATTGTTGTCTAACAATCACCATATTTTATTTATGAATAATTAGCATAACCAGGGAGATAAAATTAGCATAATGAGAAAGCAAGATGAGAAATAAAAAGTACATGGTTTATAATGTCTAAAAAAGGCTAACACCAAAACCCAAACTAGAGTGGTGTCAAAGGAGTAGCAAAACTAGCCCTATGCAGATGTTAGCATAGTGTGTGCAAGAATGTGTGGTTGGAAGTGGGAGCAACTGCGTTGATGTGCTCCTTAACTATGCCTCCCAACCGCCACAAGTACAGTGTTTCCTTGTAATGACAAATGTTGTACTTGGGAAGAGATTCTCCCTGTGATTAGAGCTGCAGGGGGCAGGGTTAAGTATTAAGTCAGCATGAGGGTGGTGCTTACTGCTGTGCTCTTGCTCCCCCCCCCCAACCATTTGCCCTTGTACCCATTTTACTAACATCTGCATAGGCCACATCACAAGCCACTTTTAGTATAGGGAATTTCAGTCCTTGGAGAATAGATAGATAGATAGATAGATAGATAGATAGATAGATAGATAGATAGATAGATAGATAGATAGATAGATAGATCTATCATCTGTGTTCACAGGCAAAAAATATATATACCGTATTTATCGGAGCATAACACGCACCAGCATATAACATGCACCTTAGTTTTAACAGTGCTATTTGAGTAAAAAAAACTTTAAGCATTTTTCCACCTATGGTTCCCACTTGACTGTAGTTTTCCTGTTCTGTGGGACCACCGTTGCCACCTATGTTGGCCCCACTGCCACTTATTTACCCAAGCAGGACAGAATTGTTTCCAATTCTGAGAAAAAGGTGTCTGCCCCCTCTGTTCAGGGTTGCAGAGGAGAGGAAAGGAGTGCAAAAAGAAACACCAAACAAACAGAATTTTGGAAAAACACCACGCAGAAATTAGAGAGACAGAAGGGGGGTTGCAAAAAGAAAATCTGAACTGCAGGGCAAAAATAATGAAACTTACTGTGGGAAAATGCCACTTTATTTCTGAAGCAACAGCAGACGACGAAACAAAACCGAAACCAAACCAAACACAGTGCTGAGAGCATTTCCCTTTCCCTCCCCCTCTGACAAACTTGCAAGTTGCAGAGATAAACAAAATACCTCAAAGGCAAAGGGGAAAACAAAGAGATAGCAAAGCAAGGCAGCTCAGATTACCTCCTCCTCTCTAACTCTCAGACTCTTGGAGCTTCGGAGGTGCGTGAATAAATTAACTTCCGACAAACAGCTGATAGCAAGTAAGTGTTGCTGAGCTCCTTCTTGCCTGCAGGCAGAAAGAGGGGGATCCATGGGGCTCTAAAAATCCCGGGGGGATTTTGAAGCCTCAATTTTGCAGCATCGGCATATAACACGCACCCTACTATTTTGGGCCAACATTTAAGACAAAAAAGTGTGTGTTATATGCTGATAAAACCTTGTGCTGTTTTGTGTATTTAAGCAGTGCTATGGCACAATCCTACTCACCCCCTGGGCCGGTGAAGCATGTCCTGGGCCGGTGCAAGCTGTTGCAAAAGCACCACAAAACGCATAAGAGTTCACTGGGCCGGCGCGAAGGCCGGCGCGAAGGCTCTCACTTACCGGCCCACAGAGATCCGTGCCGAGTGGCGCGAGGGCAGACTAGGACAGTAGAGGGCAGCGAGGAAGTGTAAAGAGGCAGGGGGAGGGCAGTGATGGGGCAAGGGGGTGGACTGGGCATGGGAGGGGGCGGGATCGGCAAGGTTGGTATGCACCACATCCTATCCCCCTTCCCCGGCCTGTCATATTTGAGAGACTAAAAGATAAGTTCATGATTTTACACTCCAGTGATGTGATTTTTCATTTCTTGACACAGGTGATAGTGGATAATACAAAAAGAATGGTAATCATACTGGAGGTTGCAGCTATAGTAGCCACACACCCCATTTAAAATACTGTAGTTAATGGCCATAAAACACATACCATTTCCCAAAATGTAACATTGTTGGCATTACACGTAATAGAGGAAGTGTAGCCAAACCAGATTAAGCTGGGATGGCTGAATTCTTGCACAAATCACAACCACAGTCACGGTCAGTAATACTAATAGCAGCACTTCAGTGCATCCACAGAAAAACAGCCTTGATGGTTCTCTAGCAAAGATCTTCCATTCCCAACTGGTCTGATTAGCACACATTCTCCCTTAAACTAGCAGTTTTAGGCTTCTTTTCATGTAGCAGAATTGGATGTCGCAAATGTGATATTTCCACCAGATAGTGCTACTGGTTATTTATCAGGCCAGCACAGCTGTGGCTCCTACACACAGGTAGAGCTTTTAAGGTCTGGTGAACGGTTTCGATATGAATTTTAACTGTGGGAAATAAGCATGTTTTTAGCGCAATCTGCCAAACTTTTTTGTGACTTTCTAATTAATGAAATCTCACAGTGGCTTGCAGGAAGATGGCAAACATGCTGACCCAAGAATTAAATATTTTTAAAAAGCCAAATGGTGATATTTACTGTTAGGAGAAATACTGGTAAGTATAATAAGGGCAATTTCCACACTAATCCCATAAGTCCAATTTACATTTCTGTTTTGAATTAGGCCATTTTCACAAGTGAAATTTAAATCAGGACTTCCATTTCCGATGTCCATAAATGAGATAACAAGTGATTCTGTCTCCCATTAACTACAATATCAAGTTCCTAATAGTAGGTAGTTGCTTCCCCTACTGATAGAAGTCAATGAAGTGATGAAACTGATGGCATGTGATATATTCCATGGCAGGCTAAAAAATATTCTTAGCATCACTTGTGAAAAATGCCTTTAGAGGAACCAGAATGCATTGCACACAGAAACAAAGCAACACAATCCCAAAAGGTATGGTTTTGTGGCTTCAGCAATCATGTTAGGTGAAAGTTTATCAGGTGGGCTCTCAACAAAGAACCGCTTACGGCCCAGTCCTGTCCCCGCCAGCCCAGAGCATGCAGCGCTGCCGAGGAAGTGCGTCCTGCATGCTATGGTGGGAGGGCAATCAGACAACCCAGGAGAGGCCACCTGGCCTCCAATGGGTCTCGTCAGAACTATGTCAGCTCTTTTTCTGCTGTAAATCCAAGGAGATTACTGGGGGCAGGTCCAGGCTGGGAAGGGGGGACAGGATCTTGGTGCACCTCCAAACCTATTTGCTGATAGCCGCTTCGGGGCGAATAACAGCTTTGAGAGGGCAATATTCAGAGGATCAATGAGGGAAGGAGGGATTAACCCTTTCCCCCAGAGTCACTATGACGGTCAAGCTCAGTATTGGGGGTCGCCCATTGCTTTTGTGTGTGTGAATGAAGAGGTGCTTCTGGTTTTAAATTTATCTCTTAAAAACACAATTAGCCAAATGTATACACTTTGGCCCTGGTTTAGAAGTCTTCAGATTTACAACTCGGGCAAAGGAGAGGAAGGTTTCTACAAACAAAAGCTTCTTTGAGGTGTGCTGCCCCATTAAAACACACACACACACACACACACACACACACACACACACACACACACACACACACACACACACACACACACACAAACTATAAATGACTAGGGCTTAATTTGTCCACTCTCTTATGGCATACACAAAGATGAGAAAGCAGCAGTCGGCATTACCTTATTTGCTGCAACCTGGATCACTTTCCATGAAATTATTTCATACTCCAGTTTCCAAGGTGGCTCCTTGTTGACAAAATGCTGACCCTGCTGTGTTTCCTCCCATCTTGTATACAGCAACAAATGACTACTTGAGAAAGTAATTGCTGTAGTCAAGGAACAGGGAGCTCATTTTGTTTGACTTCCCCTCACTTCAGCACAATATATTCTTCTTGTCTACGGCCTTGGGTTTTTGTTCAGCTTGAGAGACACAGAGAACAGGCAGCTAAACAAATCATGTGCTAAAACATAACCCAAAATATGGAGGTTTTTTTAAAGTTGATTAGAAAAGCAAGGAAAATACATTTTTTGCCTTCTCTGTCTTAGAATCAGGGCAGCCTTTGGAGACAGTTTTGCTAGCGATTTTGAGAGCGAAGGTTACTGCAGCTTCAGGCTACTGCAGCTTTATTACCATGTGCCTGCCTCATTTCTGTACAGAGGAAGGGCGAGGGCCTACTTTTTATACCAAAGGAGCATGTGGAATAACCTCCCCGCTGCCGCCCTGCTCCCTCTCCTTACCTCTTAGCGCTCAATTGCTGAAAGCAGTTTTCTCTCTGCCCAGAGAAACTGCTACTTCCAGTGATACCTCTGCAGCTAAGAGCACTGAGGTGAGGTGGGGCAGAGGAGGGTTTTGTTCTCCTTCTGCATCCTTCTTCTGGAATAAAAGGTAGGCCTTTCCCCCCCCCCTGCTTTACAGGCAAATGGAGCAAGCAAAATATACAAGTACTCTTGGCAGAAAATAACCATAACAATTCAAATGGTACATTAGCTTGGCATTCCTGAGAATCTGTAACTATAGGCATTTTTTAAACCCTTGTATGCTGACTTTATTGGGTTCCTACTGCTGGAAGCAGGTTGTTGGAGGTTGACAAGATAATTTTTTTTTTTTTTTTGCAGTTTGTCCAAAGATTGTGTCCACAAATATAGCCCACTTCCTGTAATCCACAGAAGACCACGCCAGGCAAGCTGGTTCTAGTCGGGTCTCATTACATGCTGGCTAATGAAATCCTTGTTCAATGGACAAAAAGCAAATACTCTGACTCTAGGTAAAGGTAAAGGTATCCCCTGACAATTAAGTCCAGTCGTGTCCGACTCTAGGGTGTGGTGCTCATCTCCATTTCAAAGCCAAAGAGCCAGCGTTGTCCGAAGACGCCTCCGTGGTCATGTGGCCGGCATGACTCTCCTTGCCGCAGCGCGTAGCATGCAGCTGGAACACGGAGCGCTGTTTACCTTCCCGCAAGTGGTACCTATTTATCTACTCGCATTGACATGCTTTGGAACTGCTAGGTTGGCAGGAGCTGGCCAAGCAACGAGAGCTCACCCCGTCGCGGGAATCGAACTGCCGACCTTTCGATCGACAGCTTATGGTTCAGCGGTTTAACCCACTGCGCCACCCACTGGCCTCTGACTCTACTGAGTCACCTCTGACTCTACTGAGGGCCAAACTACACATTAGAGCAGATACGGGAGTCCTGTTTGGAGACTATATCAATGCATGGAGAGAAGCTCTTGCATTCCTTTTACACTTTAAAAAGAGTTTAAATTTTTTTGAAAAGGTATGCAGCCCTGCCATGCTATAAGCAGGCAGTCCAGTCCTTTAATCAGACCCCCATTTGTTTTATTTTTATAAAAGGTTTTTATGATTATCTCACTTCTCTTAAAAAAATTCAAGGCAGTTTACAGTCATAACAGCATATTAACGAGAACATAGATTGCAATAAAATAAAAGACAAAAACAATCCAAATTCAAGGAAAACCAGCAGAACAGAAAACATAATGTGGGAAAGCACATTTGAAGAGGTGCATCTTAATTAAATGTCCTCTGAAAGTCTGAGGGAGAGGTAGCCAGATATACTTGTGAAAGGAGTTCCACATGGTGGGGCTGTTACAGAGAAGGCCCTCTCCTACATCCCCACAAGCCACATCTAAGGGGGCAAAAAAAGGACATGCAGAAGCACCTCCCCAGAAGATCTCAGAGCATGGGTAGAGTCATTTGAGAGGAGGTGGTCTTTCAGGTAACATGGTCCCAAGTTGTTTAGGGCTTTAAAAATAATAACTAGTGCAGTACCTTGAATTGCACCCAGAAGCAAACTGGCAACAAATGCATCTGGAAAAACAAAAGCAAAATATGATTGTAGTATTTCATCCCATTCAAATTCCTGCAGCTGCATTTTGATGTTGAACTTTCTGAAGGGTCTTCAAGGGCAACCCCACGTAGGTCATGTTATAATAATCCAGATGAGACCAAGGCATGCATGTGTAACCAAAGTCAGGTCTGATAGAGAAAGAAACGGGTGTAGCCACCACACCAGCTAAAACCAGGTGTCCACTTATTATTAATAGTATTTATATACTGCTTTTCAACAAAAAGTTCACAAAGTGGTTTACAGACAAAATCAAATGATTAAATGGCTCCCTCACAATCTAAAAAAGATGCAGAGCACCACCAGCAAACAGCCACCAGAGAAGAGACTGTGCTGGGGTGAAAGGGGGGCAGTTACCGGTACTCTCCCCCTGCTAAATATGAGGACCCATTGAAAAAGTGCCTCTTGCCCAGTTAGCAGGGGTAACAGCATGTATACAATATGGCAAGTCCTAATTGCTCAGGGTTCAAGAATAGCAGCATTTCCAGTGCTGCTATTTTTGCCTCTGGCAAAAAAGCAAGTCAGAAAGCTTAGGTCATTTCAAACAGTGTCTTTGACTCAGGTTTCCTTTCTGGATTCTCCTTAACAAGTCAGAGACAGCGTCAAATGCAATACTGAGAAGCATGGCACAACAACACCACATGTAAAATACAGAACACACACTCTAAGGCCTCATTCACATATGACTGCGGATGTCCCTGTCCAGCATACGCGCTGATCAGGCGTGATCAGGCGCTTGGAGCAGGGGGAGCGTCGCTCTGCTTGTCTTCCCTCCTGCTGTCCCGCCTTCTTAAGAAAGCGCAGCTGTGATTGGTTACACACAACCGCGCTCTGATTGGCTGACGTCTTGTGAACTCTTGTTCTGCTTGCCTTTTCCTCTCAGAAGTTCTTGCCCTTACTTCAACCACAAATTTTATATCATTATCCCAGCATGAACTGGGAACATTTTGAGAGTTTTGCAATGACATTTTGCAATAACGAGGCTTGCTCTCTCCTCGGGGGTTTCCCTCTCGGAAGAGCAGTGGAATTGTAACCTCCGACGCGATTGGAGCTACTTGTGATTGGCATGCAACCACTCTCCCCCCCCCTCTCACGCGATTGGTGGCTGCAGTAGCGCTGTGAACCCGCCACGAGACAAGCTCCGCCAAAGATGAACCGAGCCATCTCCAGCGATTCAAGCGTTCGTGCCCCGGAATGGTGTCCTTTTACGTGATGAATATGCAAATACAGCGCAGAGCGGGTCCGTGAAGCGCATAGCAGGGACAACGCTGTCATATGTGAATCAGGCTTCAAATGCACACACTTGGCCCTTTTAGGCTTTTTCATTGACTGCATTCTGCTCGACAAAACAGCTTGTCCCTTCCTGGAGTCTCAGATGAATGAATGGATCCAGAATATCAAATATACCATGACCAGGAAAATGGTCCATTCAGTGTCCATTCAGTGTGCCACAACTGTTGTATTTATTCAGTGGAGAAGCACAATACTGCTGCTGCTAAAACGATTGCAGGTCTTGTATTTACAGTATATAATAATATTAACCACAAGAATAAACCAGTCTTATTTGTTAGTTAATTTTGTAGGCAGATGCAGCTTTGCCATGTTCAGAACCCTAATTAACGTTCTCATGCTGAGAACTCTTTTGTTAAAAGGCAGTATATAATTCCTAATCATCATCATCAGGACGCTGATGAAGAGACAGCAGAGGAATAGCCAGACCATAAGATCTCAGGTGTCTTGGAAATTAGAAGCAGGATTTCTGCTTTGATGCTGGTACAGGTTGAGGAGCTAGAGGGAATGTTATCTCCAACTAGAGAAAAATCCAACCTCCTTTGTAGTATGTATGTATGTATTACCCCTTTTCTCATGAGTTCATGATTATGGTAGCTGCTGCATTGTCTTGTTCAATGACAGGATTCCACCCCATTCTGTCTTGTCATTTTTCCGTTCCTGTAGTACCGTACCACACAGAGGAGGCAAATGATCCAGAACTTCAGGAGAGGACCCAGTTCCCTAATGGCCCAGGGGCCAAATGACTGAGCGTTTCCAACTCCTTGCTATCTTGACAGCGGTTCTCTTCTCACTGTTATGTACAGATTCCTATTTAGTCAGGGGGAAGAAATGGAGGCATGTGTCACACAGAACTGCACAAGCAGCTAACACCCGAAGAGTGTGGTCCATTGTCTGATGAGTCATTTGGAGTGATTTCTCCATGGCAACAAAACAGTTCTGCCAATCATTTCCTCTGCTCTGTCTCCAGAACCTTTCTATTCTGCTTCACAAGCAAAAGTTCACCCAGACCCATCGAGTCATTATGAAAACAAAACAACCCCGTCCCTTGCATTTCCAAAGGAGAATGTAATAGAGGTGCTTTTCAAAATGCATTCTTCTTGTCATAATGAATGGCTTTCCATGCTACAGCGTAAAAAGGGTTTTGTTTTTTTTCAAATTGCATTCTTTTCAAATTAGCAATTTGGAGTTGTTATTATTAGCGAACACATGTATTATGGTAGAGCAGAAGGCCCTAAATGGGATCGAAGCCAAAATGCACAGAGCAATATAGCATTCTCTGCCTCCCACCCTCCCTCTAATGAAATAAGGAGATCTCTGTTCCCTGAGGTTTTATAGTACTGGTCTGCAATTAATTTTAAACAGAGGCTGCATTTTGAATTGAGCAAGGGTGAAGGGCCAGCAGCATTGTCATTGTGTGTGTGTGTGTGTGTGTGTGTGTGTGTGTGTGTGTGTGTGTGTGTGTGTGTGTGTCCCACTCATGCCATCTAAGACAGAAGCAAAGGGCTCTTTAACCCCTTCCTCTCCAGTGTGAATGGCAACATGGGCAAAGGCTCAACCAAAATCCCTTTTGTTGTCCATGATGGGAAGGAGATTCAAGAGTCCTTTGTCTGCTTCTCAGTTCATGTGAGAGAAAGAGACTGAGGTGCAAAATAAAAGCACATGGGACTGGGCCAGGCTTTCCAGCAACTAAACTGGATGGACAGCAGCATTGTTCACAGGTATAGTTACACACAAGCCAAGCTGAAGCTGAAGAAGTGCCTTTTCCAAATACATCTTTCTTCATCTTTCTGTATCTTATGGTATCTTTTTCCTATGTGCAACTCAGCTGTTATCCGTTATAGAGGTCTATGTCTATTTGGAAAGCAAGGCAAGCTGAATTTATGCCTCTGCTCCAAGTAACTGAGAAATTGCTTATGTATTGCCAGCAAGACCTGGACCAAATGCGAAGATCTGACACTTGTGGCAATATAAATTAATGACCTAATCTTATCCCCCACCACTGTCAACGATGCAGCTGTGCCAATGGGGCATGTGCTGCATTCAATGGTGGTGGGGAATCAGGAGACTTGCCAGAGGTAAGTAAAAATATTTTCTACTTACCTCTGCATAGGCCTCCTGGTGGCCTATGGGTCATAAGAACATAAGAAGAGCCCTGCTGGATCAGGCCAAAAGCCCATCTAGTCCAGCTTCCTGTGTCACACAGTGGCCCTACCAGATGCCACTCCTTGGACATATGTCCAAGGAGAGAAAAGGGGCAGGGCAGGTTCGAAAAGAGGGGATAGGATCCTGGTGCAAGCTGGTGCTGCTGAGATACACCCCCTCCTTGTCCCCTGCCCTCCCCCTCCCCACCTTGAAACTCCCCCTGCCCCCTCCCTACCCACGACACGCCCCGCCGATGACTTCCTAGAGTCAGCATAGCCCCAGGCTCCACGGCAGGAGAGGTGTGACTGGCCCAGCAGTGGCACAAAGTGTTTGCACTATTGTTGGGTCCTTTACGACAGCAGGACGGATTGGGCCGTAAGTGATGCTTGTTATCAGGGAGCCACATCACTCCCACATGATTGTTGGAAGTATCCACAAGAGAGGAAAAAATCATTGTGGCTGCTGAATTAACAATCTGAAGGCACCTCCAAATGAAGGTGACAGGCACTCTGTTTTACTCTGGTGGTAGTCCAGACAGGGTGGGTACTCTTCTTCTTGGTATGCTACTAACAACTGTGGCAGCAGCCCCCAGAGCCAGTACAAACTCCTATCAAAAATTAGATTCCTTTTCTCTCTCCATGCCGTGGTCCTGATCCCAATCAGTTTTCTGTAGGAAATAAACAAGCATGCAAGGACCAATGATGAAGTGCTTGGTGTAATGTGTAGTTTGCCCTCTGCAAGAGTGATTTCTGCAGCTGAGCCAAGGAAATCCCCCCACACAAGATCTTTTACACTCCTCAGAAGAGAGAAATCGCAATCCATCTTTCTCCTCCCCACCAATGTTTGCTGGTTTCCCACCATGGAACCCCAAATACCCCACATTTCAGGCCAGTGAAACTCCTTGGTTTTATTTTTGTTTTCATTACTGTCTGCTCAGATCTTGCTGCAACAACTGACACTGCTGCAGGGCTGCTGAAAAAAAGGAATCCACCTCCAAATTGGATCCCAAAGTCTTTAGAATAATTGTACAGACCAGAGCCCTATTCAGACATTTGTCGCTGTGGAGAGTCTCTACTGTTACAAGGCTAACAAGATTACGCTGGCAACCTCTGCTCCAAATGCCGTCCTACTCTAAGCTCTGTCCCAGTTACAAACATCTGGAGAGGGCAAAAGAGATAGGTTCATGCAGATGAAGTAGGTGGAGTTTTCAGGCAAGCAGCAGTACTGCCTGCCTGCCACTAGGTGGCAAAATCTAACAAGAATACCTAATTATTCATCCACATCACACACTATGAATAAAATACGTTTCTGGATTTATCACTTTCTTCTGATAGGGTTTCAACATACATGACAGGAAAAAAAATAGCAGGTTACGGTGTCTCAGCTCCCCCCACTACTGCAATAACCTAGGCATTCCAGCACAAATTAACCGGTCACACAACTATGTCCCCTACCAGCCATTTTCAGGCTGGAGGCTGGCAGACAGTTTTTCAGGACGTTGAATGTGCATGGTATGTACAACACACAAATGGAGGGGGAAGCCTGCTGGTCCCACCCACAATGTCTATACATTCAATGGAACATCAAAAGGGGGAGCCTGCACAATGTGAAATGGCTTCTTTTTATTGAAGCGATAGTTTTGCACTCATTGCTTCTCTCCCGATTCCAAGGGCTGGACCATCCATGAGGCTGCCATGGGAAGACTTAGCCTGAGAGGGCAGAAACTCAGTATTAGAAGCTTACTACAGACTAAGGGGTTCAAGTGAGGGAAGCTATAAAAAGAAAAAAAAGATCATCATCAGTGAGATGTGACAAGAGTGGGCGTCGATGGGGGGAAGCGCGGGGGGTGGGCCGCCGGGGGGTGTCGCGCGCATAGGGGTGACGCGCAACCCCCCACTTACGTATTGCCGGTGGAGCTGGGCCCGCCCGCCCGCCCTCGCGTACGTTTGGCTCTGAAATGAGCCGAAAACGGCGCGGGGGTGTGTGTGTGTTCCGGGCATGCGCGTGACGTCACGCGCGGGGGAGGGGCCGCGTCGTTAAGGGTGACGCGCACGCCCCGCTCCCGGTGACGCGCGTCCTGGTGACGCGCGTCCTGGTGACGCGCCTGGTGACAAGAGTGGGCAGAATAAGGGTTCAAGATTTGAGGCTGCACAACTTGTGACCCACCCACCAACCTGAACACAGGCCACCTGCCACACCACGCTTGACAGTCCGCCATCCTCTCATACTGGTCCAGGTAGGCACTAAAACCAGGAAGCAAGTAAGTAAGTAAGGAACCTTTATTGGCATAAAAACAAAACAAAAACAAACATTACATAGCACAAGCACAACAAAATTACAGCTTAAACATCAGAGGGAATACTATCAGTTTTACGTGCTATAATGATTGTATCAACAAAGGCTGCCGATCTTTCCATTACGCCATCCATCTCTGTCAATAAAAGGTAACGTACTACCTCCTGATTCGCCCAGCCCTGGAGCTTGACTAATATAGGGCCTAAATGTTGCTTACGAGGGGCCTCGTGGAGTGGGCAATACAAAAACATATGTAGTAATAATCAGAGACGTCACTAGGGCATGCGCTGCCCCAGGGCCGGGCACGCGCATCACCCTAGTGACCCCTCCCCCGGACACACACCCTTTAATAACCTTTGGCGCGGCCATCGGCCACGCTGTGATTTGGGGGGCGCCCAACGGGTGCCCGCTCCGGGAGCCCCCTCAATTGTTGCAGCTGGCTCGGGGACGTCTTCCCCGGCCGGCTGCCCAGGGCGTTCTGAGGAAGGCCCACTGCGCGAACGTTATTTATAACGTTCTTTTGCACATGCGCAGACTGTTCCTGAGGGAAAAGGGCAGCCCTTTTCCCTCAGGAACGGCCTGCCCATGCGCAAAAGAACGTTATAAATAACATTCGCGCAGTGGGCCTTCCTCAGAAGGCCCTGGGCAGCCGGCCGGGGAAGACGTCCCCGAGCCGTCTCTCCCTACCTGGCGAGGCAGGCGGGAGGCCCCGAAGCGACGCATGCATGTGCGCGCAGGAGAGGCGACGTGCGCATGTGCGCGCATCACCTTTCTGTGTATGTGTGCGCGCATCATCTGGGGCCCCCCACCCTTCTCGCCAGGCTACAGCGACGCCTCTGGTAATAATGTTTCTACACAACCCATTCCACAAGGACAATGCCTCTCAGAGACTGGAATTCCACTAAATCTGCCAAGTAACAGAGCAGACGGGAGAGCGCTGCACCTAGCTAAAGAAAGGGCTCTGTGCGACTGGGGGCACTTAAGATTACAAAGATAAGGTGCCATCTTCCCAAAGCTGATAGGGATGTGAAATTGTAGTGGGGAACAGGTCGTACTCGCCGCACTATGCAACTCCTGATTTTCAATATCTAGAATTCTGGCCTTGATTTCGCAGTAGGCCGCCTCTTGGCTCAACATACCCAACCTCTCCACATCGAGGCCCAAGGAGTTTAATTTCTGTTGTAATTCTATTGCCCCAATAGGTGGAACAGGTTCTGAAAAAAGTTGGAACAGCAGACTTAATTAATCTTAATTACAATTATTATAGAGTCTAAGCCAGAATTTCACCAACCTCAACCATATTAAGTTCTTCAATCGAATAAAGCCAGTTTCTAAACATAGAACTGAGTACGGTACACAGGTAGGTAACCCCAGGATTTTCCGTAGGAACATTGCTTGGATTTTGTCAACAGATTGATCGAAATTAGTATACCACACAGGGATGCCATACAAAACTTGTGGAATGATCAAAACCAGGAAGCTTATCAAGCCTTTGGTCAACGGGACAGGGGGAATAACCTGCAGGCTTGCACTGCACTGGGAAGTAACCTGCAAAGCAGCAGCATTTGGGGGGGGGGGGTTTGGGGTGAGGAAAGGTCCTGTGCAGGCAAAGCTGAGACCACAGAAGGATTGACTGGAAGCCAGTTCTGGAAGCAGCTTTAAGCAGCTGAAGGTGAACACAGGCACAACATGGGCAGGGGCTGCATCATGCGTCATTCAAGGTCAGGAAGTATAGACCACTGGAGAGACACGGCAATCAGAGACTAGCCTTTTAGTACCTTGAACAGATCACAGGGAAGTGGCAGCTTGTTCCAGCAAGAGCTTAGCCCTAAATGAGCTGAAATGAGCTCTTCATTGGCTTGAGAACCCCTCCCAGGATCTTCCCCCCACCAATGCGAGGCAGCATTAAAGGAGCAGTCTTCTTGGCCTGGAGTCTAGCACTCACTGCTATTTCGAGTCACACTCACTGGGCACATTTTGCTATTATTGGTGAGAGGGCTCTGGCAGTGTGAGGAGCCTGGTGGTGAGGATTGCAGCCCCTTGGAACCCCCCTTGGGGGTTGCAGTCTTCTGGGATCCCTGGATTGGGGCTTCCTAGTTGTTAGGCTTATGCTCCCACCCAGGTGTAGCACCTCTGCAGTCTGTGCCTGAGCCCTGCTCCCTCTGTGTCAGCATCCAGCTCACTGCTTCTAATCAGGGTTGTGACAACTCCATCTCTAGGCATATTGCTGCTAAATGAAATGAAGTCCCAGTGCCACTGGCATGAGAAGCTAGGAAATAAAATAGATATTTTAAATGGACCAGTGGATTTTTGTGTGCGTGACCCAACTATTTTTGTTGCTGGCTTGTAACCCTTAAAGGATTCTGCAGAATCGGGAAGAATGCAACTGCAATGTAATTAACACTGTAACAACTTGTTTCCCCCTTGGAGAATTATATCATTAGCTGCTTCAATTGTGCATGAAATATAAATTACATTGCTCAGAGGCATCATGTCTAAAGAGACACAATCCTAAGCGACATGGCTTGCCACTGCATATTATGCTCCCTGGTCCAAATTAGCAGAAGGTCAGTTGCACAAAGGTTGCAGATATCCATCATTATACAAAAGCTGGGTTGTTCATCAGCTCTGCCTCTCTTGCTTTGTGTATCTTTTCCTGGGCAAACAATGCACACGGGCATTGTGCTGTATAGCAGGTCTGTAGCCACCTATAGAATTCTGAGAGGCACTGGCGTCACTCTATCAACCTCTAGTTTCTCAGTTTGTCTCTTTGTGTCTGAACAATGCCAGAATATCAAATTAAAATTTCCATGTCTTTGTTCAAGCAGAGCAAGGGTCTGGGTGAACAGAGCCACCACCATCATCATTATACGTACTAGAAATATGCATTTGTATGCATGCTGATCTGTAATTTGTTTTGGGTTTCTGTGAATATGTTGTGATGCTCAACACAAATACGCTGCAATGTGGTGGTTGCAATGGAATCTGTCCTGTGCAGGAAACAGTTCACATGCTGTGGCTCACCACATTGACTGGAATGTTCTCCATGCCACTTAGATCACCAAGGTTCACAGTGGTAGGCAGAAAAAAACATTGCCAGATGTTTGTGGCAATTTCTGTGCATAGGGTTTGAGGTATTCCTTCTAGCATGCTCTGCTTCTGTGTTGTATTCAGGCACGGTGAATCAACACTGCACCGTCCCCTAAGCATATCCTGCCTCTAGACTCCTACTTTTTTCTTAGACTAACCCAGAGATACCAAAACCTTTTCAATCTATGGCTCCTTTGACCATTGGTGACCATTGGCCGCGGCTCCCCATTACATTACATTATATTGATGCATGCCAACCGGCATTGCACTGTTTTCCAAGAGGATTCGGTGGCACTCCGCGGCGCCCCTGGCTCTGGTTTCCGTGGCTCCCCTGGGAGCCATGCCTCCCAGTTTGGGAACCACTGGACTAACCGAATGACACTTTTCTGCAAGGTCTCCCCTGGGCTTGGGATATGACTACAATCCTGCACCCGCCTGCACCCATGTAAGTGCCTCTGAAATAACTGAGAATGAAATGCACGTCGGTAAGTGCAAGATTGCAGCCCAGATGTCTGCATTATATATGGATAGAGATTCATCACTGAAAGTAATGTGAAGCCTGATGCCTCTTCCTATGATATGTCACTGATTGTCCCTCATTAGTACTTCATTTCCTATTTATTTTCATGCATGTGTTAAGATGTACCACTTTCTAATCATTAAAAATGTAAGAACTTTTCCACAAGGAGTCAGGGAAAAGAGCTGCTGATGTCTATTTTTCTGACTGTCATTTTACCCTCATTTCCTTTAATACGGGAGCAATTTTCCCCTTTTAACAAACAGTTGATTTCCTGCAGGTTCACTTAATGCAATACAGACACCTTGTGCACTGAGTTCTGAAAAAGGTTGCGTTGTCAGTCATACATAATTCCAGCCACTTGTGTGTGCCCTCCCACACACATCCCATGTTTTGTAGCATGCCACACCAACATTATTCATGCACAGGAACTAAGGGATATTGGGCTATAGTGGGGTATTGATTAAAATCACCCATTCCAAAGATTCCAATTCAAAGACACAGACTACAGTAGGGGTGGCCAACCTTTCAACATGAATGTTCCTGCCCTTTTAATGGTTGCATAGGTGAGGGCATTTCAGGAGCTGCAGCTGCTTTAGTAGCACCATCAGCACTTGCAGCTGCGAAGATTCTGTCTTCTACACAACTCTTAAGAATGCAGAAGCCCTAAAGGTTGGCCACCCCTAGACTACAATAAAGGCCTCTGAAAACCACGCAGAACTTGCAGGTAACAAATCAGTCACCCATTCTCTTCTAAGGAACAGTTCTGTTGAGGGAGGTGGACAGAACATGTGCTTTTTGAATGGAAATCCACGCTAAAGGCTTAGATAAGCATAGTTACAGATGTTATTACAAACTCCAACATTAGCATAAACTTCACCCAAACTGAAAAATACCATGGACTCTAAAAGAGAAAATATAGATCTCCCTCCCCAGCACCACCAACTCTAGAGCCACACCTCTCTTTAAGAAAAAACAAGATATTGTCCATTTGCTTTTTCTTCAAAGCAACCAAAACTTTAACGATTACTGTATTAAAATAATGGATTTTGATGATCAGATAATGGAAGCAGATTACAGATGGCAATTATGAACAGAGAGATTCATTCATTCTTACACACACACCCCTTCTCAGAAGCTAAAGGCATATGCCATAAATTCTACAAGGTAAACCTGAAATGTAAATCCCACCAGATGCTGACTGTAGGTTGCTTTCTATCCAGTAATGTGCTAAAATCGCTCAACACAATGTTCTAACTTTTCGGTAATTCTGTCTTCATTGTTACAGGCAGTCTTGACTTATTGTTTCATTTGTAAAAGGTAAAGGTAAAGGTGACCCCTGACAATTAAGTCCAGTCGTGTCCGACTCTAGGGTGTGGTGCTCATCCCCATTTCAAAGCCGAAGAGCCAGCGTTTTCCGAAGACGCCTCCATGGTCATGTGGCCGGCATGACTCTCCTTGCCGCAGCGCGTAGCATGCGGCTGGAACACGGAGCGCTGTTTACCTTCCCGCAAGCGGTACCTATTTATCTACTCACATTAACATGCTTTGGAACTGCTAGGTTGGCAGGAGCTGGCCAAGCAACGAGAGCTCACCCCGTCGCGGATTCGAACTGCCGACCTTTCGATCGACAGCTCATGGTTCAAAAATTATGACTCAGATCAGTTGTTCGAAATGTTGATGTGCAAAATTGTAGCCACATGTATCAGAACTATTCAAATAGTTTTGAATGTATATGGCATATAGACACTTGTGTAGGTTAAATATGCTATTGTGAATTACACTTTTAAAGGGAATACATGTACTTGGTTCTCAACAGATACTGATCCTTACGAAGCAGGAAAAAAAGCAAACACTGACTCCAAGCCAGGAAGGTTTGCCATCACATCAGGGAAAATTATTGCTCCCGCTCCAAACAGTCTTTCAATGGGAAATGTGTTTTCTTAGTCTCTTGGCTAGCTCGGAACCTAGATGGTCAAGGGGTCTCTTTTCCTCCAGGGAATCAGTTACTAAACTCAAACTCTGAACACATTGTCAGGAGCTGAATCATAAGGAGATAGTTCAGTAGGAACTTAGTTTTTCAACTCTGCTGCAGCAGGTAAGACTTGACTAGCTGCAGTAAAACCCAACCAGAAACCCAGATTAATTCCAAGTTTGAAGAGCAGAAAGGTACAGTAGTCCCCCCATATCCGCTGGGGATATGTTTCAGGCCCCTCCATGGATACTTGAAACCCTGGATAGGAGCGAACCCCCCCTCCATGGTTTCCTGAGGGCCCCCTGCCCTGCCTCCCCTGCGGGCAGGCGTTTCCCCCCCCCCTCAGCTCTTATTTTTCTTTCAGCAAGCTTTGTTTCTTCCTTAAAACAAACAGAGAAGCAGCCTCCATTGCAGGCAAGTAGAATGAGACTAACAGAAACCTTGCAGAGCCTCTCCAGGACTTAGTCTTGTTCTACTTGCCTGCAATAAGCAGCCAGAGGCTGCTTATCCTGTTTGTTTAAGGAAGAAACGAAGCTTACTGGGAAAAAAGTAAAAGCCTGGGGGGTTCCCGCGATCCGTGGATAACTGAAACCGTGGATAGCGAATCCGTGGATATGGGGGCCCACCTGTATATAGATTTAAACTGAGAGGGGCCGCTGTGCAGACTTACAGCGCAATCCTGTGTAACTTGATGCCGGCGGAGCAAGTGTTCCACTGGTGTTAGGCATCGCAAAAGTGCCATAAGGCACTTTTCTGACACCTCGGAGTAAGTGGCACTGGCGCGGAAGCCAGCACTGCTCACTCCCCTAGCGGCCAATCCCTCAGCACCCTGGCCTGCCATCCCCATGCCCTCCCACTACCCGGCTCAGGACTTGCCTCTGCCTGGTGGTGTGGAGTCTGAAGGGTGACTGAGTAAGTGATCCGGCCTCTGCCTGCACCACTTACTCACTGGGTGCAGCGAGTGCTTTATGGCACTTTTGCGACACCCAACACTGGTGGAGCAGGAGCTCTGCCAGCACTAATCTGTGCAGAATTGCGATCTTTATTGTTGTTGTTGTTGTTGTTGTTGTTGTTGTTGTTGTTGTTATTAACCGTATTTATATACCGCTTTTCAACAAAAAGTTCACAAAGCGGTTTACAGACAAAATCAAATGATTAAATGGCTCCCTGTCCCAAAAGGGCTCACAATCTAAAATCTAATCAAAAAACAAAATCTAAAAATCTAATTAGAGACAGACTAAAAGTAAGGCAGATCTTTTTATTCCCTGGACACTAATACTACCTTAATCCTCCCTTTGATCAAGACCTATTGTCCACTCGCTTAAGAAAATCATCTTTCCCCAGGTGATTTTCCAATCCCCAATGTAGCACGCCTGTAATCTCCATTAAATTAGCATTTAGTCTGGTGCAGTCAAATCCCCTTCCTTTATTCAAGGCCTTCTTATTCTAATTGGCCCCAAGGGGAAACTGAAGGAAGCTAGCTGGGTATAAATGTGGACTTTCCTATTGTGTATTATTGCAGTAATGAATGACTTCAGTTATCATCACATAAATTCATGTTTAGTTCACAACAAAGATAGAACATCTCTAGATACCCTAAATGATTGTGCCTAGAGGCTAGAGCAGAGAGGAAGTTACACTAGACGTTACCCTATACAGCGGCACCCAAGATGTAAGTATAAACCAATAGGGAGCAGTGACCATAGTACTATCCAGTTCAACATATATGTAACGGGAATGTTTGAAGGAAGTCCCATGAAAACACATCTGGCTTCAAAAGAGGGGGCTTCTAAAAAATGAGGGGACTAGTACAAAGGAAGCAGAAAGGGAAAGTCAAGATAGTCAAAATAATATCTCCAGAGGTCATTGAGGCTATTTAAAATCACAATAACTGGAGGAGCTCAATTGGAATAAATACCACTAAGTAGGAAAAGCAACTCAGGGTTCAGGAGGAGGCTAGAGTGACTCATGAGTGGAGTCGAAGCTATAAAAAGGATGAAGGCCTCCTTCAGAAAACAGAAGGCTTGACCAAATGAGGAGAACAAAAGGGAACACAAACTATGTCAAAAGAAATGGAAGTTGACAGTAAGGGATGTGAAAAAAGAATGAGGAGCACATGGCCAAAAACATCAAGGCAAGCAGTAAAAATATATTTAAATACATCAAAAGCAGGAAAGCTGCCAGGGAGGTGGTGGACCGCTAGATAATGAGGGAATAAAAGAGAGGCTTAAAGAGGATGTGGGGACTGCAGAGAAGCTGAATTAATTCTTTGCATCTGCAAAGCATGCACAGAAGAGACAAGTGCGGACACCTGTGCCTGATCGGGGATTCCTGGGGAGGACGCCTAAGGACCTGAGTCAAATAGAAGCGACAAAGGATGAGGTTCTAGAGAACATTGACAAATGAAGCATTAACAAATCACTGGTCCAGATTGACCCAGAGTTCTTAATGAATTCAAATGTAAAATTGCTGATGTTCTAACAAAAATATGTAAGTTGTCTTAAAAAAAACTTGTTTCTGATATGGCATGAGAGTCTCATGTTCAAAGGAATTGTTTTAAAAAAATTCCACTGGGCATGTCCAAAGTAACTCTCATAACTATGGCCCTACTGTATACAGTATGTCTTAACAGAATCATGTATTTCAGGGAAGATAGCTTTCAAGTTACATAGTACTATCACCTGCTTTCACACTCTTTCGTTGGTTGACCAGTAAACATGATGGCAAAATGTTTCATTCTAGAGTAGCCAAAAAGTGCATTAAATGTCTGGTTTTCAGTGAGGGAATGGGATTAAATGAATAAAATGTGAGTTGGCTCGTCATACTGGTTCAAACTTCTACATAAGGGAGGGAACTCCAAGGCTGTGGCTTGATTTTGATTTCTACAGTACTATCCACTTTTCAGGCTGTATTAACACTCATTTTCTGGGAAGCAAAATAAACTTCATACATCTTCTAGATAGGTTTAGCCTCTTCCTTTTGCCTGCATCCACACCTGCTACTTCCACCAAAGGGTATCTTGTTGATGTAGAAGGCTAGACTGCAATCCACATTTCATTGAAATCAACGGCAACATTCCCATTAAAACAATTAAAGCTGAATTTCCCCTTGGTCACCCAATCCTATACAGTACTAGTTTTTGATTCAGAAGTAAGCTCCATAGACCCCCCAATGAAACTTATTTTCAAGTCAGTGTACATAGAATTGCCACTCCAATGGCAATGAATTGTAAACAACACATGAACAATCTCTCAGGTTTTTTTAAAAAAAAATGTTTCTCCAGAGATAATTTCATATGCATTCCTCCTAGCAGGAACAAATAGATGCCTATTATGTCTTTTATAAATTAATCCACCTAAATAAGTTCTCATCTGCCCACCCAGGGAAAAACCCCTCTTTTGTTCCATTAACAGTAAAAAGAGGAAAAGCCCATTGCTCTCTCAACAGCAAATCCTCTCTGCGTTAGGTTGCAAGAAAATCTTGCTTATGGGGATGAGTCTCATTTCTAATCTTCTTAGCTATGGGAGACCAGCAGTAGCCAATTCAGGATGGAATGGCATAAATTCTTGCTCTCATTTAGCTTGTCTGCCTGACAGATGGACGTTGGTGGAATTACTTTGTGGGTTCAGGCTTGTGGGTCTGGCAGCCATAAACCAAATTTTCATATAGAATACATGTCTTCCAAGGGTGGCGCATGTGTTTTATTTTCATGAGTTATAGCAAGCACTTTGTTCCAAAATGGCCTAGCCACGAGTGATGAGGAGTGGTCTCAGGATTGGGGAGAAAGAGAATGAGCACAAAGCAGCTGCGTTTCATAAGAAATTAGTTTACTCTTTCTCTTCCTTCTTGTTGGTTTGCTTTAAATTCGTTTTAAGGCCTCTTATAGCATGAAATGCTGCTAAATAATGCTCCTGCTTTATTTCAGTGCATGTAATCAATGTACATAACAGTGGAGCACATGAATGTGTCTGACTGGAGCAGGGGTTGTGGAAAAGCCTTGGAACACCTTCGTTGGGAGAAGAATAGTGCTTTCTTTCTAATATGTGAAGGGGCTGTTCAGATGACCCTCCCACACCACTATTAAAATTGGAAAGGAATTTTGAGCAGGATATGCTCATTCACAACCTGACTCACACGTGAGTGTGTGTGTGGGGGGGTGTCAGTTCAGAAATATCATTCATTCTGACCCTGTGTACTTCACAGCCAATCTTTTTTGTGTAACCACTGTTGACTATAATTTACCATCTGCAGAGTCAAAGCTTTTCATAAACTCACTTAGGAGTTTGCCGAGTCACGTAAACTCAAACTCAGTGTTGTTAATGCTGATATTTTTTTATTTTTAATATTTATATATCATATTTGTATTATATTTATATTAAATATTTTATATTCAACAAAAAGAGTAGTGGCGTAGCTGGCATTTTTCCATGGGGGCCGTGGGCAGGACGATGCATCTTCGCCCCGTCCCCCCCACTGGAATGAAACGGAACCTTTTGGCTCCATCCCCACTCCATTCTGATGGAGCAGTACTAAAAAAGAGTTCTCAGAAGGTTTACATAGCACAGGGAATGAAAAGGTATGTATGGGGTACGTGTGGCTGCCATTAGCCCCCATGTCCCCTCCCTGCATCTTTATTGTCATGCTTAGATCAAAAAGACATGTGACATGACATCATCTACTTTGAGTTTCCCCGGCCCTATTTCATTCCATTGGCTGCCACTGGCAGAGGGCAGGGAACCTCTGACTGTCTGAAATGACATCATGTCATATCAGTGAAGTTGCATCTTCTTTAATTAAATATTATTGAGGTGATGCAGGTTTGTGGCATCCATGAGTCCCTCATCATAACATGTTATTTGACCATAAGCTTATTAAACTTGAGAACAAGACTGTTTACCTACTGTAAACAAATGTGGATTAGTAACCTAACAAATATTTACAGGTATTCAAAGGTAAGGTGAGGGTCTTGTAAACTGAACATTCAAGATTTTCCCAAATCAAGACTGTGGTTCAAAATACACAGCAAATAATACAATATGCAGCTATAGAGACTGTGATTTCTTATCATATCCAAAATTAGGGGGGGGGGAGTCTGAGATTGCTAAGGAATGTCACAACTTTGGTTTGTGTGTAATATCATATATTAATACCTTTACAAAAAATTTAAAAAACCCATTGCTATCTACTAACATTTGATTGTTGCTCTTTTTTATAGATGTAAAACACCTTTCCTCTTTTGAAATTGCACAATTGAAATTGTTGGCAGTATGGCTTTTTAGAGTTTGTTACTACAAAATCTATCTACATTTATAGAAAGATAAAACTAAATTTAATGTAGATGTAGTGTTGGTTCCTCTGTAGCATGAGGGGCAGCCCAATCCTGCCTAAAATGCGGCGGCCAACCTACGGGCCTACATTTGTTCCCTTCCCCTGGTGTAAGCATTGATGGGCCTCCTCAGTTGCACGTCAGCTCTGGAGCTGGCGCGTGTCCAGGGAGGCTTTGTAAGGCCGATGTGGCCTGGGATGGGACGTTGGATGTCAGCACAACCCAGTGCCAATATCCCCGCACCCTCCCAGGCTGGGCCGACCAATGGCCCCCTCACTCATTACCCCTGCCCGCCCTCCTCACGCCCCCTGCGCCGACCAACGTGGGCCTTACCTGCGTCGACCAAAGCAGGTCTGGGTCGGTGGTGGAGTGAGTGGTGCCAGCCTCTGCGCTGGAGCAGCTTACTACGAAGGAGCCACGAATGTGCTTTACGTCACGTTTGCGACTCCTCAGGCTGGTGGAGCGCATACTCTCCTGGCCTAACTTTGCACAGGACTGCTCCGTAAAATAGCCAGAAAATAGTAAACAATTGGCTTTAAAAAAATCTTTTTAAACACTGACAAGGTATGTGGGCAAGTTTGTCTTTATTTTGCAATTCATGGTAGTGATGTTGCTGACATTTACATTTCTTTTTCTTTTTTTTTGGTAAGTTGGGGCTTTTTTGCTTATGTCATATCTGGGCAGCCTCATCTAATCCCTGGGAGCACATACTGTCCTCCCCCTTTTACGAATGGGGATATAATTATCACACATCCACCATTGCTTTAGGCACCTTTACTCCTGATTGATTGGGAGACTGGCTGCAATATGTGTGGTCAATACCACATGTGCAGATGAATGCCAAGAAAGGCCTTCAGCTCCCTGTAGTGAACAAGGGGCATTCAACCCCTCTCCTTTTTTCATACTGGTACAACAGAAAGTTAGCTCTGTATGTCTTCTGTAAAAAGAATAGCCTGGTTGGTCCCCAAACTGGTCCCCCTGTAGTTAGGTGAAAACCCCTACATTTATTAGGGGGTTGATATAGTAGCAATTATTATACAGCCTAGGAAATATGGGTCATATAACGTGGATACTGTCTAGAGAAGAGACAACTCCCATGAAAAGGTCCAGAAGCCATATATTGCTCAAGGAATATTTTCTTTCCTTGTGCTATATTGACAAATAATTCGAAATATGAAAACACCCAAAATAGTGGGTGAAATTGATAGCTTCAGGTATTTAGGAAGGCAGGTGTCATAAAAGCTCTAGGCTTTAGCAAGTCATGATTTTGTCAACTGTTATTTGTTATTGAAATCAACAAATCTACTTTTTAGAAAGTGGTTTAAGACTCCAATCCTATACACACCAGTCCAAAAAGTAAGGTCCATTGAATACAGTGGGACTTAGTTCTGAATAAACGTGTATAGGATTGTAGCTTATGTGGACCATCCGTCACTCTCGGGGAAATGGAAGAGAGTGAATCCCAGGAGAAGGCAGGCTGACCAAGAGGGATTGTGCCTAGTGCTTAGTGCACATGGAAAAAAAAACTGTGGTAGTTTGTTTCTTCTGCCACCATCCCAGGCTACAGAGACCAAGCAGAGGAGGGCCATCTGGGAATAAAAACCCTGCCCAGGAGAGTGCTGAACCCCATGGGATCTTATTAAAAAATCAAACCCAGGGTAACATCTGCAAGGTGAACAAACATGACAATCCACAGAATTACCCATGAACCCAAGGCAAACAAGGGTCAAGATGTAACTAATGTATTAAAAGTCCAAAAGAAAAGAAAATTAAACAATATGGGGAAAGGGGGAATAGTAAAAATACATTAGGTTGATGGAAAATGCCTGATCATGGCTGGAACACCCAAAGGAAAGTTTCTATCAAAATGGATGCACTAACCATTAATATCCAGCAGATGCAGCTGGGATGCTACTCAAGGAACTCAGCCCAAAGAACTCAACCCACCCCATGTGTTGCTACATTAAACCCTGGGGAAGTTGCATGCTGGCTGGAATATGTTAGCACCAAGAAAATAAAGTAATTAATTAATTAATGCAGTTTAGGTAGATGGTTTCTAGTACTTACATTGCTCAAGAAAGTCCCTGTACTTGTGCTTGCACGTGAGCAAGCGGGTGCCCTTCTCTGAGCTACCAACGAATGGTCACTCAGGCAAGTAGCAGGGAACAACCAAGACTTCTGTCGGTTGGAACTTACATAACTTTGCTTTCATGATGTCATGAAGGTACCTGATTGGAGGAGTAAAACCCACCTGGCCACTCCATCCCACCTCTTGGCCTAGATTAGAAGGACTGGTTTAGAGGCCCAATAGCTAAGCACATGCCAATCTCGCTACTGTAGACACCCCCCAATATCACAAACACATATTTGTTTTTTTTCCTGCATGTACTAAGGAAACCACACATTCCAAACCTGGGATTTTTGCACATGGAACTATTGCGATGCATATGAATCAGTCACAGATGATGCATCTCCAGTCACCTACTCTATTTCAAACCTTCATTCTGACCTTCATAAGAATTTTAATTTTCAGTACACCAAATTGACACTTACTGTCCAATCCTAACTAAATCCCTGCGTGGCGATACAGTGGTGCTGGTGTGGCTTCCACTGTATCCAGCAGGGAATTTTTGGCCATTGGAGGCCTCCTCCAGGTAACACCCAGCAGCCGCCATGGGTCAACTTGGACCTACGCCAGCTCAATTGCTGGCTCAAGTCTGAGTTGATCTGTGAAGGTGGATCAGGCCTGGGAAGAGGGTCAGGATTCGGAGTGAACTGCCACCGCCGAACCCACCCCCACCCACCCAGACCTGATCCACCCTCCCGCTGTCCCCATCATCACCCCATTCCACCCACTTCCACCCCATTCAACATCCTCCCCACCTTCCTTCAACCCCCTCCACCGGTTTACCTGCACCGGTGGGTGTCCGGTGTCCATCTTCATGCAGACCTGGCCATTTGCCACTTGCAGCAGTGGCCAGGCCCCGCTAACTGGTCTAGTCGCATTTGCGACAGCCATAAAGCAGTTGATACCGGCAGAACACGCGTTACGCTGGTGTATAGGCTCATTAGGTTTAGGCTGTTAGTTTTGAATATATCTGATGTTCATTAACACAATACTTTTCAGTTCCAAATTCAATATGTAAAATGAATTCCCTTCCATTGCTTGCTGAGACGGATAAGTCTGTTATATGATACTTCATCTGATAAATGCCTTCTCATGAAGCAAAGGGTTGTGTTAGATTGGTAGTCTGGTTGTTTGATTACTTAGCAAACCAATCAGATACACAATTTTCTAAATACCTGAGTTAACAATGAAGAGCAAACAAACTGTGAACTCACATTTTGGCCTTGTTAAAAATTGGGCTAATTATAATTAAATGTAACAAAGTTGGAGTTTGCACAAATATTTTCATGTTGCTAAATATGATCTGAAAATGTATTTACAGAAGCATATCTTCCATCTTTCATTTGCTTCAGACACATTTCTCATATCCTCAATCTCCATAAATCTAAAAACATCCAAACTAATTTTGAGAATAAATGTTGCATACTTTCAAAGTTTCTAGGAACTTATGAAGCCACGAAGATCAGTGGCCTAAGGCAGCAGCTGTGGCCAATATGTAATCTATCTCTACAAAGCTCAGTATTCCTGATTTACTGTCAGCACAATCCTATCCAACGTCCCCCACCGGTACAACCGGTGGTGCAGCCAGAACAGGAGGCCCCAGAACAGAAAGGGGATTCAAATCCCTTCCAAAGTGGGATTCAAAGGGGATTTAAATCCCCCCTCCCTTCCCAAGCCTCCCGTCCTGCACTCCCTCGCTGGTTACACTGGTGGGGGAAGTTGGATAGGAAGTTGGATTCCACTGTATATCATGTTTTTGACATACCATTGCCTCTATACTGAAATCTTCATAGACCTACATAAGAACATAAGAACAGCCATGCTGGATCAGGCCAAAAGCCCATCTAGTCCAGCTTCCTGTATCACACAGTGGCCCCACCAGATGCCTCAGGGAGCACAAGACAAGATAACCTGTTTCCCGTTGACACTCCCTTGCACCTGGCACAGAGAAAACCCACTTCTAAAACCAGGAGGTTGCTTATGGCTTGTAACCTGTGATGGTCTTTTCCTCCATGAATCTGTCCAAACCCCTTTTAAAGGCATCTAGGCCAGATGCCATCACCACATCCTGTGGCAAGGAGTTCCACAGATGAATTACACGCTGGGTAAAGAAATATTTTCTTTTGTCCGTTCTAACTCTCCCTCCACTCAATTTTAGTGCATGTCCCCTGGTTCTGGTGTTGTGCGAGAGGGAGAAGAATTTCCCTCTATCCACTCTCTCCATCCCATGCATAATTTTATACGTCTCAATCATGTCCCCCCTCAGGCGCCTTTTTTCTAGACTGAAAAGCCCCAGACGCTGTAGTCTTTCCTCATAAGGGAGGTGCTCCAGCCCACGAATCAATCTGGTCGCTCTTTTCTGAACTTTTTCCAATTCAACTATATCCTTTTTGAGGTGTGATGACCAGAACTGGACACAATACTCCAGATGTGGCCTTACCATCGATTTGTACAAAGGCATAATGATATTGGCCGTTTTATTCTCAATCCCTTTTTTAATGATCCCGAGCATGGAATTGGCCTTCTTCACAGCCGCCGCACACTGGGTCGACACTTTTATTGACCGGTCCACCAGCACCCCAAGATCTCTCTCTTGATCCGTTACAGACAACTCAGAACCCATTAGTGTATATGTGAAATTTTGGTTTCTTGCCCCAATGTGCATCACTTTGCACTTACTTACATTGAAGCGCATCTGCCATTTTGCTGCCCATTCTCCCAGTTTGGAGAGATCCTTCTGGAGCTCTTCACAATCCCTGCTGGTCTTCACCACCCGGAAAAGTTTAGTGTCATCTGCAAACTTGGCCACCTCACTGCCTATCCCCAACTCCAGGTCATTTATGAATAAGTTGAAAAGCACTGGTCCCAAGACCGATCCTTGGGGCACACCGCTTTTCACCTCTCGCCATTGTGAAAATTGCCCATTGACTCCCACTCGCTGTTTCCTGGTCTTCAACCAGTTCCTAATCCACAAGCGGACCTGCCCTCTTATTCCCTGACTGTGGAGTTTTCTCAGGAGCCTTTCATGAGGGACCGTGTCAAACGCCTTCTGAAAATCCAGATATATAATATCCATGGGTTCGCTCGCATCCACATGCCTGTTGACCTTTTCAAAAAATTCTAACAGGTTTGTGAGGCAAGACTTCCCCTTGCAGAAAGCCATGCTGACTCTCCCTCAGCAGAGCTTGTTCTTCTATGTATTTTAAGATTTTATCCTTAATGAGACTTTCCACCATCTTCCCTGGAACAGATGTTAGGCTGACCGGCCTGTAGTTTCCCGGGTCCCCCCTCCTTCCTTTTTTAAAGATTGGCGTGACATTAGCTATCCTCCAATCCTCTGGCACATTGGCCGTTTTAAGGGACAAGTTGCATATTTTGGTCAAGAGGTCAACAACTTCATTCTTGAGTTCCTTCAGAACTCTTGGGTGGATGCCATCCGGGCCTGGTGATTTATTGATCTTTATTTTGTCAATTAAGTCTGAGACGTCTTCTCTTTTAACCTCTATTTGACTTAATTCTTTAGTCAGGGGAGACCGTTCCGGCAGCGGTATTTGCCCGAGGTCTTCTGCCGTGAAGACAGATGCAAAGAACTCATTTAATTTCTCTGCAGTCTCCAAGTCCCCTTTTATCACCCCTTTCTCTCCCTCACCATCCAGCGGATCAACCGTTTCCCTGGCAGGTTTCCTGCTTCTAACATATTTGAAGAAGCTTTTATTATTCCCTTTTATGTTCCCTGCCATACGTTCCTCAAAGTCTTTCTTGGCCTCCTGTATCATCTTTTTACATTTCTTTTGCCACAGTTTGTGCTCCTGTTTATTTTCCTCATTAGGGCAAGACTTCCATTTACGGAAGGAAGCTTCCTTGCCTTTTATAGCCTCCTTAACTGTGCTTGTTAGCCATGCTGGCACTCTCCTGGACTTAGTCGAGCCCTTCCTCCTTTGTGGGATACACTCCCGCTGGGCCTCTATGACTGTTGTTTTAAAAAGCCTCCATGCACTCTGGAGCGATTGGACTCTTTTTACCTTCCCTTTCAGCTTTTTTTTAACTAGTCTCCTCATTTTGGGGAAGTCTGCCCTTCGGAAGTCAAGGGTTTTCGTGTCAGATTTGCTCGGCCCTCTCCCTCCGACATGCATGGCGAAACAGATCACAGCATGGTCACTGTTCCCCAATGGTTCGGTAACATTTACCTCCCTGACCAGATCTTGAGTGCCACACAATATCAATTCCAGAGTCACCTGTCCTCTGGTCGGTTCCGTGACAAGCTGCTCTAAGGCACAGTCATTTAACATATCCAGAAATCCAGTCTCTCTTTCATGACCTGAGCATGAATTGACCCAGTCGATGTGAGGATAATTGAAGTCCCCCATGACTACAACCCTGTCTCTCGTTGACACCTCCCTGATTTCCTTCCTCATTTCAAGATCCCCTTCAGGTTTTTGATCTGGAGGACGGTAGCATGCCCCTACTATTACATCACTCTTTGAGCCTGGTAATCTAACCCACAATCAACCTCAATCAATGTACAACATTACTTTTTTCACCAAAGAATATAGCGTTAGCATAGCCTTTTAAAAGTGACTATTGCAGAAAAGCAATATCTCAGCAGCATTCTAGGGCTCTAGTGCAGAAGCACCTGAATCGGAGACCTGCATCATATGGAACACATTCTTAGTCTGCTCCTCCACCCACTATTGCCAGGTTCTCTACTGCTGGTCCCCTGTCATGCAGGTGAGGAAACCATCACTCTATGTTCAGAACTGTGGAGAATTCTCAAGGAGGACAGACATCTCCTCTACCAGACTTTTGGGAAAAACACAAAACCCCACACAAATCTGATTTGCTCCATGTTTTTCCCCCTAGGCAAGGGTGATTTTCTCAGGGTTGTGGCAAGAAGATTCGTTTTCAAAGGAAGAGCCTGCATCTCAACAGGAAGGACAAGGTGTAGTGTACCGTGATTTTGCTGCAAATGCACTGTGAAGCTGATGATAAGGTAGAGAGAAAACAGGGTCCATGAATTGAGCATTCTTCCAGACCCCTGTCTGGAACCCTGGAGAGCTGCTGCCTTGTCTGTGTTGACAATACTGAGCTACATGGACCAATGGACTGACTCAGTATAAGGCAGCTTCCTCTGTAAGTACATCTACTTAAATATCTCCCATTGGAATCAGTGGGAATTAAAGAGCTGAACATGGGCTGGATCAATAGCATCGCTGGAGGTTGGGCAGAACGCTAAGTTCCGCACTGCGCTGACCTCTGTTACTCACCAGCACGAGGCAGCCCAGCCCCCTCGCCTTCGGAGCTATTCAGTGCGGCGAAGGCAATGTGCAGGAGACTCCCTGCGCGTTGCCTTCATCCCATTGAATGGCTCCGAAGGCGAGGGGGCGGGGCCACCTCATGCTGGTGAATAACGGAGGTCAGCGTGGAGCGGAACTTAGTGATCCACCCCACCTCCAGCGATGCTACTTGGTTGGATCATTCCCATAATGATTAATCAAACCAAACGTTCCTGTCCTAACAATAATACTATTTAATAATAGATTAGTAGTTGTACATTAAGAAATGTGAAAACATTTACATCTAAAAACTATTTTGCTTTATAAAGAAACACTTCAACACGTGAGGCTGCAATTCCATGAGTATTTACTTGGGAATACATTTCACTGAACTCAATGGAACTTACGTTTAATTAAATGTTCATGTGATCAGGCTGCAAGTTAGAAAAGTAATGTAGTTATCTGGAGATACCTCAGCAATTTGTAACTACTGCTCATTTGGAAAGAGGCCTGTCACTCTGAGTTAGGTTATGCGTACCTTCACACAATTCAATCTGTGGACAGATGTTCGCATTTCATGAAAAAGGAACAACTTGACAAGAGACAGTAAAGCACACTTACCAGGCACGGAGGTAGTAGTCACAAACTGAAGGCTGCAGTGAGCTTCTCCCAATTCAAAAAAGAATGAGTGTGCAGCTACTGTGAGACAGCTGTCTGGGCCCAGCTGTGGCCTGGCCACCCATATGCAAATCCAGGCTGGTTGTTTCCTCCAGCCTGTGGTCTGCTGACAGCATTGGCCCACCTATGAGGTGGGGTGAAGCGGCTGTTGCGAGTGGCAGGCTGGGGGAGGTGGTGAACTGGTGGGGGATGCCCTGCACCTGCCTGCCACCTTCTCTCGTCCACTGCTTGCCCGGCTGCTCTACCTTGCCACTGCTTCATCCTCTCCTTGTCCATTTTTCTTGACAAGAGAGCAAAAGGAGGATGAGAGTGTGGCTTACCTCCTCCTCTGCCCCTTCCATGACTTCAAGACAAGCCAGGTGCGGAGGATGGATCCTTCCTGCCTTGTCTCCTTTGAAGAAATGGCAAAGGATGAAGAACATGATTGCCATTGACATCCCTTCTCCTCCTCTGTTACTGTTCCTTCAAAGCAGACTGGGCAGGTTTGGAACCTTCCAGGATTCCTCCCATCCAACCAGTTTTGAAGAAGAGGTGGATGCAGAGGTGTCGCTCCGGTAGGGGCGGGGCTGTAAGTTTTGCTCGGTCGGAGTCCCGTTTACCGAACGAGCAGGAGGCGGCCCCGCCCCCTCACTGTCAGAGCCATTCCCCTGTGGAGAAAGCAGCAGGCAGGGTCTCTCTTGCCTGCTGCTTTCTCCGCAGGGGAATGGCTCTGACAGTGAGGGGGCGGGGCCGCCTCCTGCTCGTTCGGTAAACGGGACTCCGACCGAGCAAAACTTACAGCCCCGCCCCTACCGGAGCGACACCTCTGGGCGGATGGCAGTGATGGGGTGGAGGGGCAAGGCATATGCGCTACGGCGCATGGGGGGAAAAAGGAGGTCAGGATGTGGTGTTGCGTCAGGCACTGCTTGAGCTTCAGCTGGCCCTGGCCCCTGACGTCAGTTGCTGGGACTGGTGAACCGAACAGCACAGACTCGCATGTGCAGTGTGCTGCAGAAAGAGGTGTACTTTTGATCCAGCCAGGGCAGAAGGTCAGACTTCTAGTATTTATATCAAGCCCGGGCAATCCAGAGGCTTCATATTAGCTCTCAGTTGCAGATGTTGAACACCTAATTCCCTTCGGTACCTGAAGAAGCATCCAAGTGACAAGTAGCTGACATGACAACATCCCAGTCTCCAGCCATAAAAGTTATGCTTCAAGTCCTGGAGCCTCTGATAATGAGAGAGGTGGAGTTCATTTTTACTACAATGAAAATCAGAATAGAATGATGACTTTAATGTAATAAATAATATGCATTATAAATACGTAATATAAAATTCATTTATATTATAAATTATTCTTGATATAAATAACAAACTAAAACCCAATGAATCTCAGACAGATGGATTATTATTATTATTAATATTAATATTATTAACAACAGTATTTATATACCACTTTTCAACAAAAAGTTCACTAAGCAGTTTACAGACAAAATCAAATGATGAAATGGTTCCCTGTCCCAAAAGGGCTCACAATCTAAAAAAGATGCAGAACACCACCAGCAACAGCCACCAGAAAAGACACTGTGCTGGGGTGAAAGGGGAGCAGTTACTCTCCCCCTGCTAAATATAAGAGGAGCACTAATTGAAAAAGTGCCTCTTGCCCAGTTAGTAGGGGATTACAAGTGCAATTTGCAGGAAAATAGAGGGGAAAAATGTGTACCATTTGCTTGGAGGACAGGGTGAAAGTATCAGGAGGCTGGTTTCTTACTGGCTGGCAGGGACTGATCCTGTCAAGTGCACCAAAGCAGTTGAATGGTGATGTCAGCATGATTGGCAGTCCACATCAGAGACAGTAACCTACAACCAGGAGAGTATGGCTGTGTATGGAATGGTGCAGAGCATTTGTAGCATGCACCTAAAGAGAGATGAGGAAATGTGCCTTCTGCTTTTTTGCTGCTGAGCTGCATCAATATCCTGTGGATAAAACCTTGAGAAGATTTATGTGTGTTCTGCCTTCAAAGTACTGCACTAGTAAACCGCCTATCACTTTAGCGTGGTCCGCAAATGGCAGACCACACGGAGGAGCTGGCAATCGTGCAGAAAGATTATTAAAAGCCTTGTAAAGAGTTCATAGGAGAGATGAGTCCCATGAGAAATGACCACACCACAGTGCTGAAAATGGTATCCGATGACTTTCAATGAGAAGAACAAAACTCCAGAATAGGTCAGTCAGAATGATAATAAACATGCAAAGTAAAACCAAGAGGCATTTTATGGGGGATGAGTAATCTATCTGAAGCATAGTTTATAGCAGTTTGCCACCCTGGTCTCTGCACAGGGATGCAGAGACATGGCAGTGGAGAACGAGGTCACTGAGAGCAAAATATGATCATAACGTACAAGTGGATAACTATGAGATAATGCAGATGGAGTGTGGGGTTTTTATTTATTTATTTATTTATTTCAGGAATTTGTAGCCCGCCTTTCTCCCGAAGGCATTCAAGGCGGCTTACAACATATTAAAATACATAACACATTAAAACAATTTAAAAACACATTAAAATAATTAAAACACTTAAGTTAAAAATAGACAACCCCAGTGGGTCACCAGCATATACATATATTAAACCAATTGTTAAACAGTCAGCCCACCATGTCAGACATTAAAAGCAGTCCTGAATAAAAACGTCTTAAGGCCCCGCCGAAAGGCCTCTAAGGAGGGAGTCGTTCTTAATTCCAAGGGGAGGGAATTCCACAATTGGGGCGCCACCGCCGAGAAGGCCCTATTCCGCGCCGCCATCCCCCTCACTTCTGTCAATGGCGGCACGATTAACAGGGCCCCCCCTGATGACCTCAGAGTACGGGTCGGATTATAAGGAAGGAGGCGGTCCCTCAAATACCCTGGACCCGAGCCGTTAAGGGCTTTAAAAGTCAAAACTAGCACTTTGAATTGTGCCCGGAAACGAACCGGCAGCCAGTGTAGCTGCCGAAGCAACGGTCCGACTGAGTCGAACCGACAAGCCCCGGCAACCACCCGGGCCGCCGCATTCTGCACTAGTTGCAGTTTCCGAACAGTCTTCAAAGGCAGCCCCACGTAGAGCGCATTGCAGTAATCTAGTCTAGATGTCACTAGGGCATGGGTCACTGTGGCCAGGTCTGCACGATCCAAGTACGGTCGCAGCTGGCGCACCAGCCGAAGCTGGGCAAAAGCCCCCCTGGCCACAGCCGCCACCTGGGAGTCCAGGAGCAGCTGCGCATCCAGGAGAACCCCCAAGCTGCGGACCTGCTCCTTCAGGGGGAGTACAACCCCATTCAGAACAGGACGATGATCCAGTACCCGAGTCGTAGACTTCTGGACCAGAAGAACCTCTGTCTTATCAGGATTTAATTTCAGCTTGTTCGCCCCCATCCAGCTCCCAACTGCCTCCAGACAACGATTCAGGACATCGACCGCCCCCTTGGAGTCAGGTGGAATGGAGAGAAAGAGCTGGGTGTCATCCGCATACTGATGACACCCTACCCCAAACCCCCGGATGACCTCTCCCAGCGGCTTCATATAGATGTTAAACAGCATGGGGGACAGAATTGACCCTTGTGGCACCCCACACCTCAAGGGCAAGGGTGCCGAACAAGCATCCCCCAGCACCACCTTCTGGGATCTATCAGCCAGGAAGGAGCGGAACCACCTCAGAACGGTGCCTCCAAGCCCCAACCCAGCCAACCGACCCAGGAGGACACCATGGTCAATGGTGTCAAAAGCCGCCGAGAGGTCCAGCAGGACCAACAGGGACGCACTCCCCCTGTCCAGTCCCCGGCGCAGGTCATCCACCAAGGCGACCAAGGCCGTCTCTGTCCCGAACCCCGGCCTGAAGCCAGACTGGAATGGATCCAGATAATCAGCTTCCTCCAGGACCCTCTGGAGCTGAGACGCCACTACCCGCTCGATCACCTTGCCCAGAAACGGGATATTTGAGACTGGGATATTTTTACACAGATCCAGGATATTTTTAGGAAGGATGGGAGTCAAGTGCCCGTTCTCCCTTTCCTTCGTTGCAGATGGGAGATGGGGCTTTCCACCACCTACCCTTAGAGTGCTAATCAGTTGAAGACCAAGAAACGTGAAAGGGCTGTTTCCACACACCTGATTCTGCCTACTTAGGTCATTGGGGAGGGTATTCTCCATCCCCCACCACTGTCAGATGTTCATAGCAGAGGGGCTTCTCTGTAATTGTGGGAACTCCTTGCCACAGGACCCCTGGTTGTCTAGGGCTCCTTCTCTGATAGCATTTAGATTAGATGATAGGGGAATACTATAGTACAGGTTGAGTATCCCTTATCCAGACTGCTTGGGATGGGAAGTTGTCTGGATTTTGGGTTTGTCTGGATTTTGGAATATTTACATAGATATAATGAGATATCTTGGGGATGGGACCCAAGTCTAAACATGAAATTCATTTGTCTCATATACATCTTATATACACTTAGCCTGAAGGTAATTTTATACAATATTTTAATAACTGTGTGCCCCAGCATGTCTTGCGCTATGCCAGCCAGGTGCTGGAAAAAATTTAGTTTTTTAAAGTCATAACCCCCAAAATGTCTGGATTTCGGAATAGTCTGGATTTTGGATGTCCAGATAAGGGGTAATCAATCTGCATTCCAGTGAACTTATGGGCTTGCTTGATTTTTGAGTCTTGGTGTCTTATGACAGTTTTTATATAGTGTACATATATACACACTATATATACATGCATGTGTGCACTCTCTCTCACACACAAAGGGTGTTTTAATTGTATTGTTTTAAACGATGTTGATTGCAAATCCATACTTGGGGATAGGCCTGAGCTCAAGAAGAGCTGCACCAGCTTTGCATGCAGAAGGTCCCAATTCCTGAAGTCTGCAGAGACGGCAGAGAACATTTTTAGACTAGGAATAAAATGGTTCTCCATTCCTAGTCCTCGCCACAAAATGTTTGTATGTCTCTACAGTATGTTTAAAAAGTAAATATAGTTGAAATATATTTAACCTTGCATGGTGCATAAAGGCAATACCTAATAGATTTTGTCTGAAGTCAAACCGACTGTATATATACAGAATACATAATGAAAATGAACGAGAAAGCTATCATTCTCTAAGGATACATAAAACATTTTCTGTGTTTATTTTTAAATGTGGGGCTCCAGCCTATCAGAGAATGTATAGAACAGCTGCATACAGCCTTTTAGAAACCTGGAACCCTGCTGCTTTGTGGGGAAGTGTGATGAATCCCCTAGGTTTTCCCCTGCTTCCCCCCCCCCATTTTTGTCTATTTTTCTGCATTTTTGATAGTGTTAACTCTCCAGCAGTTTCTGTACCATTCAGCTGCTGGGATATACTTCCGAGGACTCCAGCGGGGTAGTTCTGCCTCACCTGCCACCTCTGCACTGCACGTCCCTGGTGCTAACCTCTTAGTGCTACTGCCCTGGCAGTCTGCCTTCTCTTGGGAGACCAGAAAATTGAGAAGACTGGGGGCGCAATCCTGCCTAAATTTAAAATGGCGGAGCGAGCACTCCATCGTTCAAAGCCGTCATGAACGTGCCATAGAGCATGTTCACGCCAACCTTTGAGTAAGGGCAGTTGGTGCGGAGGACGGCTGCCCTCACTCCGCCACTGGATCATCCCGGTGGCCACCAGGAAGGTAAGTGCAGCATTGGCAGGCGTGGGGGCAGTCTGGGCGGTGAGGGAGGAGACCCATTGGCTGAGCCGGCCTGGAGGGCGTGGATGGCAGCCACCATATCCCCATCCCGTTCCCGCACAGCCATTGCATGGCCTCCTCGGACTTGCACCAGCTAAATAGCTGGTGGAAATCCGAGGAGGCCCATTGGGGCCTCCCCAAGTTACACCAGGGGATGGTCTACTTCCCCCGAGTAGACCTCTGGGCTGCTCCCGGAATGGGGATAGGATCCAGCGGGTGGTCTGGGCCGCCCGACGGATAACTTAGGCAGGATTGCGCTGCCAATCTGCTCCTAATTCCCCTCCCCCCACAGCTCGTCAGTGGGATTCCAACTCTGTTTAAAGGGTTATACATATGCAGCCTTGTATGCTGGTTCAGGAAGGTGAATTACACATGCAAATTCTATATATGCATACAGTTCTCCTGGTTTTTTAAATGTAGGCTTTTGAGGATTATATACTGTATGATCTACCATTTGCAGTTACATACAACTACTTCCTCCCTACAGAAATTTCAAAACCACCCAAGTGTGTGTGTTCTGTCTGTATTTCCCCTGCCATTTATGTTGTCTATATTCAGAATATTTTCCTTTTTTGGTGCCCCCAGGATCCATGTCACTTTTCCAGAAATGTGTTGCCTTTCTTAGCTGTTGGTATTTGCTCTAAGTTTCTGCATGACCACAGAAAGATGTTCTCAGCAAGGTGAATATAAATCTCTCTCTATATGCTTCCATACTTCAAATAAATAACTAAAATTAAGTCAATGCAGACAATATGAAAGACAGATGATCCTGTGATAACCGTCACTATCTCAAAAAATCAGGAATACCTGGGTGTTTTCTACCACTCACTCTTGTCGACTGCCTTGCTGACTAGTCACTCTTTCTCTATGTGATGGAAAGCTCTACCCATAACAACTGTGCTAATGTTTTCATGATCACTTATCCCTGGATGAAAGAGGAGTGAATCAAAAGCCCAGATGTTGCATGTGGTTGCTGACTCTTTCAACCTTCACTTCAATCTGTGACTCACTCTTTAATTTGGATCCCAATCAGAATTCAAACCGAATCCAGGGAGAGTTATTCAAGGATAACGAAATATGCAAGCAAGATCTAAGGATTTAATAACATAAAGGCATCTAGTCTGCTGCTGCCTTAAGTATTTTATTAAAAAATCAGGATAAAAATGCAGAATCTCTCTTACTCTCTCTGAAATGAACCACATGAAGCCAAAACAGGAGGTGTGGTCCCGAGGTTGAACTGCCTGAAGACTGCCGGAAGCTAAGTAGGAACAGTCAGTTTTCATGCTGGAAGGGAGACCAGGAAGTCACTGATAAGCTGTCATGACCCTCGGTGGCAGAGAGGAGTTGCTGTTGTGTGGTGCGGTGACAGAACAGACTGGAATGCTGAGAATGTCAGTGACAGAGCGATGACAATTGGAAAAATGTTTCCCTGTTCAGCATGATTTGTAGCATCCTACAGAGAGCCCGAGGCTTGTGTTCAGTAGCTAGTGAAGATGACTACACCATGGAGGAAAACAGCTGGAATTGTAGGGTTCTATACAGAACAATATTGTAAAGATCCTTATTGGATCTAGATAAGCCTGCCTATGTAAACCGCCTTGAGTAACATCTGAAGAGCAATCTGAGAATAAGAAAGGCGGTATATAAATACAGAGGCCAGCGGGTGGCGCAGCGGGTTAAACCACTGAACCATAAGCTGTTGATCGAAAGGTCGGCAGTTCGATTCCCGCGATGGGGTGAGCTCTCGTTGCTTGGCCAGCTCCTGCCAACCTAGCAGTTCCAAAGCATGTCAATGCGAGTAGATAAATAGGTACTGCTTGCGGGAAGGTAAACAGCGCTCCGTGTTCCAGCTGCATGCTACGCGCTGCGGCAAGGAGAGTCATGCCGGCCACATGACCACGGAGGCGTCTTCGGACAACGCTGGCTCTTCGGCTTTGAAATGGAGATGAGCACCACACCCTAGAGTCGGACACGACTGGACTTAATTGTCAGGTGATACCTTTACCTTTTTTATATAAATACAGAAATAAAAAATAAATAAATAAAAACAGATCTGGACCAGTACCAACAGGATCAATTACCAGACTGACTTGGCGGGGAGTGCCAGAACTTGAAGAGATTTGCCAAAACGTCAAAAGATCATGTGGTAAGGATAGTTCAAAACAAAGCTGAGACAAAAGGGAGGCTAGTGTCATGCAATCATTATTATAGAATCTAAAGGGACTCCCCCTTTCCAGTCATTTTTAGGGGATTGTTATGAAATGACTCTGAACATTTTGTGTTTTGTGATCCCCGATTGTCTACTATTGTCCATGTTACTATACATAAAACACTGCCCTCACTCTGACTTGGCATCGTTTGCCCTTAGTTATGTCAACAAATAACCACATCTGGTTGGGTACACAGCATCATCACATTGTCACATCCAATGAAGCAGTCGCAAAGGGGGAACAGTAGTGAACAGCCATAAGAAAACATAATTTTGGAAGGGGTTTTTTTTTGGGTCACTGAAATCAGTACACACTTTCAAGCTCAAAAGTAAACCTGGAGAATGTTTGGCTAAGCCTTACTCAAGCATAAGATCTTCACTGCTTAGGGTCAAAGTCAAGATGACTGTTGAAGGCAGAGCCAAGTAAATGCAGCAAGAAGAGAGAAAGCAGGATAGGATAGGCTAATTGTAGTCAGCAAAGGCCCAGGCCTGGCACAGAAGTATTTATAGCAGGGCAGGGAGAACCAGTCAGGTGCCTAAGGATGGGGTCATATATGAGAGTGTGGAAAGGACTGCTTCCCCCACCCCCCATTCATTTCGCAACCAGGAATAGCTCAGAGGTGCCAGTGTGGAGACTAGAATGTTTCAGGTTCAAGTTCTGATTATCCTTACAACCACGCCAGCGGCCCTTAATAATTGATGTGTGGGATTATATACAGATCTGAAACACAAAACCCTTCGCTGCAATTTAAACACCTAAGTCCCAAGAGAGACTGTATTGTTTGCGTTGTCTGCTCAGCTATTTTAGTATGTGCACCAATCGACTGTGATTCAGGGACTGATCTTGGTCCTAGTCACGTGACATGGATCAGCTGTCTCACATCTGAATGCTTCACACTAGCTCACAATAATTATATTTACAGCACAACCCTGTGTAAGGATACATGGCCGGCCTAAAGGGCGGCTGCTGTATCCTATGCTGTTCCTGGGCTGCTCCGGGGCAGCCCAGGAACACCTCAGGAGAAGGGGACATTCGTCCCCTTCCCTGGGTGTAGGCAAGCCCAGGGTCTATGGGCCTTCTCGGATGTACACCAGCTCTGAAGCTGACATATATCCGGGGAGGCCATGTAAGGTCGACCTAAGCTGGGAAGGGGCTTAGGATATCGGCGGAGCACACCACCAATATCCCTGCCCTCTCCCAGCTCAGACCGGCCAATGGCCACCCCTCTGGATGCCCCAGCATGCCCTCCCCTTGCCCCCGCACAACCGGTGCAGGACATACCTCCGTCGGCGGCTGTGGGGTCTGGAGGGCGGCAGAGTGAGGGCTGCCAGCCTCCACGCCAGCGGCCCTTACTCCCAAGTCATCACAAATGTGATTTATGGCACAATTGCAATGCTTTAGAGTGGTGGAGCACGTGCTCCGCCACTCTAGGTTAGGTAGGATTGTGCTGTTAATCTGTCTGGCTATTCAAGGTTTTCCTTGCACAGGAAATTCTAAAAGAAGACTTTGTCAGAGCACGAGTTCAATGCTAATCACTCACCATGTTTTCCTCAAGGATTTAAAGGGGTGTGGCTGGAGGCCGAACTTTTCTATGAACTTGCCCTATTAACCTTTACTTTATTCCCCTGCATCTTCAAGGGCGACATTAATAGAATGTGACATGTCCCATAATCTGTTAATCATTCTGTCAAACTAGTAATTTGAGGAAATGACAGACTTTCAGTCATTTGAACAAATGGTCATTTCAGCAAGCCTTTTGATCAAATGATTAAACCTTCAAAGCACTTGGTCATGTGGCTGGAGTTGTGATCATGTTTCTTCATAGGTGTCAGAATAGATTTTTATAAAATACATCAGGCTAAAGCACATGCATTCAGCACATGAGGCATCCCTACATACAACTCCATTAAACACAACAACCAGGTTTTTGTTTTCACCCAGAACTTCTTCCTTTATATCTTCTATAGACTGCTCTTCAAACTTTTGCTTTTAAATGGATGCTAGGTGAGCATTTCAGCACTGGATTTTCTCAACAGAGGAGGCTACTGCTGCCAAAAATGTAATTAAAAAAAAGTTCACCAAATGGCACAGGATGACTGGGAGAATAGGGCGTGGAGAGATTGCAGCACCTGCTTCTGAAGGCATCAGTGAAGATAAACAAATGTTTCCTGAGATGTTTGCCCATTTGGACACATGTACAAGGGATGCACTATCTGGGAGAAACATCAGCTTTTCCAAGGAACATCATGCAGCACATCCAGTGTTGGGAAATACCTGGATCCCATGCAATGTGTTATCCTAGGAAGCATCTCAACCCCATGCAGCAAATGAATAATCATGGTCTATTTGTTGTGCCTAAAGCTCATGGTTATGAAATAAGTTAGAGAAAAGAAAGCAAATGAGATTGTGAACCCAATCCTTTGTTGGTGGGACGGGGCTCCACTCTGTCGCAAATGTGCCATAAAGCATGTTGCATGGAGACCAGCACCGGCAGGCCTCCGCCAGGGATGGAACTCCACCCATCGGAGGCAGGTAAGCTCTCCACCGGTCGGTGGGGAGGTGGGGAGAGGGAGGTGGAGACGCGGCATTTCAGGGCTGGGAGAGGGCAGGGAGAAGGGTGGATGGATCATGCCTGGGAGGGGGCTGGCTTGGTGGAGGAGGCCTCCGTCGAATCCCAAACCTCATCCCGGGCTTGAAAGCCCGACACGGGGCTTCTCGGAGCTGCGCCAGCCATTTTACTAGCACACCTTCAAGTAGCCCCATAGGAGCTGCTGGGGCTCAACATGAGGAAGGGGACAATTGTCCCCTTCCATTGAGGAGACCTCTGGCCCCGCACTGGATGCAACCTGACCTGCCGCTGCTTCTGAGCACAGGGCTTTTAATAGGATTGTGCTGGAAATCTATCACTGGACAATTTGAAATCCTGAAAAGAGAATTGAATCTGATGAAAGATACTGCTAGCTGAATTTGATTCCGGGTTGTTTTTAACGATTTTTTTTTTGAGGTTATAGATGCAGTCTGGTAGGCAATAGTACTTCCCACAAAGAGAAGGCCTAAATGCTAGGGGGAGGCACATTTTCATGTAGGAATCTACATGTGTACAATTAATGCCGGCCTGTCCTGGCTAAGGCAATGCCCAGCAAAGGTACATACACCAAATGCTCCTACGAGGAAGGAGCCTGGGCTCCCCACCTGCAAATGTATGCCTTTCACTTCTAAATCTCCAAATCTAGGATGGGGTGAGGCTGTTAAGTGAAATGAATGTATTGATGTCAGCTCATTCCCTGATGGGAACAGTTCATGGCCCACATCAGCACAGGTCATCATGACTAGGCTTACCATTCGTCCCGGTTTCACCGGGACAGTCCCGGAAATCGGACCCGATTCCCGGTCGTGTCCCGGGGGACGAATGGGTGCCACCATCTTTTTTTTTAATTTTAAACTTACCGGGCAGCATCTTGGGTCACGAAATCTCGCGTGATCCAAGATGTCGGCACCCAAATCTCGTGAGGGCATGATGCCCTCACGAGATTTGGGCGCCGACATCTTGGATCACGCGAGATTTCGTGACCCAAGATGCCGGGAAGTTTGAAATTAAAAAAAAGAAGAAGAAGATGGCGGCGTGGCGAGCGGGTGCTTCTCCCGGTCGTCAGCGGCACCGGGAGAAGCACAGTGCTTGCCCGTGTTGCGCGAGCCTGCTGGAGGCTCGCGCTGGCCGGGCAAGCAGGCTGTGCTTCTCCGGTCTCCCAGCGGCTCCATGCGGTGCCGCTGGGAGACCGGAGAAGCACAGCCTGCTTGCCCGGCCAGCGCGAGCCTCTAGCAGGCTCGCACAACGCGGGCAAGCAGGCTGTGCTTCTCTCCGTGCCGCTGGTCTCGCAGCGGCACCGGGAGAAGCACAGCCTGCTTCTTGCACGTGTTGCGCGAACCTCCTGGAGGCTCGCGCAACGCGGGCGAGCAGGCTGTGCTTCTCCCGGTGCCGCTGGTCTCGCAGCGGCACCGGGAGAAGCACAGCCTGCTTCTTGCACGTGTTGCGCGAGCTCCAGGGCTCATGCAACGCAGGCGAGCAGGCTGTGCTTCTCCCGGTGCCGCTGCGAGACCAGCGGCACCGGGAGAAGCACAGCCTGCTTCTTGCCCGTGTTGCGCGAGCTCCAGGGCTCGCGCAACGCAGGCGAGCAGGCTGTGCTTCTCCCGGTGCGTCTGCGAGACCAGCGGCACCGGGAGAAGCACAGCCTGCTTCTTGCCCGTGTTGCGCGAGCTCCAGGGCTCGCGCAACGCAGGCGAGCAGGCTGTGCTTCTCCCGGTGCCGCTGCAAGACCAGCGGCACTGGGAGAAGCACAGCCTGCTTCTTGCCCGTGTTGCATGGAGCCGCTGGGAGGCACAGCCTGCTTCTCAACCTCGGGCCGACCAGCGACCACCGACCAGCGACCACCGACCAGTGACCAGCGACCAGCGACCAGGTAAGCGTATTTTTTAAATATATATTTTTAATAGAAATATTAATTATTTATTTAAAAATTCCGGCCGCGCTTCGCGCAGCAAGAGGGGGCGCTTTGCGCCCCCTTTACTTTATTAATTAATTATTTAAAAATTAATTATTTATTTAAAAATTTCGGAGGCACTTCGCGCCCCCTTTACTTTATTAATTAATTATTTTTTTAAAAAGGACGCGCTTTGCGCAGCAAAAGGGGGCGCTTCGCGCCCCCTTTCTTCCATAATTTATTCATTAAAAGGATTTCTTATGTGGATTTATGCTTTATTGTGACATTTATGCTTTTTTTGGGCTTTTTCGTTGTGGTTTAGAATTGCTTTTTCGTTGTGGAGGGTAGTTTGCCGTTGGTTTGGCCTGTTTCTGATTGCTTTTTCGTTGTGGTTTACGATTGGTTGTGGTTCTTTGGCCTTGCTTTTTCGTTGCTTTGACATTAATTAATTATTTACCTCGGGGGGGTATGGGGGGGTGTCCCGGTTTGAAGTTTGAAAAATATGGTAAGCCTAATCATGACTAAACATCTCTTCTTCTGAGAACCCCAAGTCAAGAGTACACACGCATGGTGGAATTACCCTATTGTCCCGAGTATAAGACGCACCTGATTATAAGACGCACCCTTAAAGTTTGGTGCTCTTAAAAAAATTTAATTAAATCACTGGCATTAAATTGCAACAGCCTGATTATAAGATGCACCCCTAGTTTAAAAACTTAAATTAGGAGAAAAAAGTGAGTCTTATACTCAGACCAATATGGTAGTTCTTCTTGGCCCTTGGGAGACCAGATGTAGAGCCTTGAGGGAAGACGGCACTCTAGCAAAGGATGCAGAGGTAATAGCTAGTAAGTGCCCCATACCGCCTAACCCCTTCATGAACTAGACCAATGAAAGTTCCTGTGCAGCTTGTTTGAGGTACTAATGAAAAACAGTTGCATTATGCCTCATTTTATAATAGGGATAAAATGTAATACGATGTCAGATCGATGGTAAACACACTAGGAAAACAAAACTATCAGAGTATAATGGAGGCAACAGACCGTTTCTGTGCTTGCACCATAAAGGAATATAACCTAGTGACCTCTCTCATTTCCAGAGAGGAAATCCAGCTGAAAACCTCTAGGGGTCCTGAAACAATTCCAGGTTGCTGTGCTGTCTAGTCTAGTTCATGTAAGCTTTGTTTTCATCCCCTTTCAGGCCTCAGTTTTCGGACTGTGAAGCAAAGCAGATGGTAAGGAACACACAATTATGATCATGTCCTTTAGGCCTAAAATCATGAAAAACTTAAAAGTCAAAAAGAAGTTTCTTTGAATTGCACATAAATTACACTAAAAAAACCCCTCTTTGAGAGTCTCTCAATACTGAAAGGGGAAACAAAGACAAATTTGGGGGACACACTGAAAAAATCAGTTTGTTGGGAGTGACACAGATACTCAGATCAAACAGTTAATCCCTCTGTGGCCAGTCTGCAAAAAAAAACATAAGGCCTTTTTTGAATTAAAAAGGTGTTTTCTCCCAACATTTTGGAATGCGTATCTGTATGGATTTTTCAAGGTGGTTTGGCATGAAGGGCATCAAAAAAATAGTTCATAATTTGTGCCAGGACTAATGCCCAGTGCACTGGCCCATCCTTACAATGTGAAAACAGATTACCTATGTGTCCCACCACTCCGAGTTATAGGCTATGCCTGCATTCCATCACTGGAAATTTTGAAACAAAAACTGACAGTATCTCCCCAACTCCAATGTGCTTATGGAACTGGAGCTGATTCTAGTAATGCCTGAAGGCTGAAATCTGTTCCACATTTTGGCTGGACTGAAGTTTGGCAGCAACATTGATCAGGATTGGAACTCAGAAAGGGCAGATATGGGAGAGCCCCAGGAATGGTAAGCTCATGACAGGAGTCTGGTCATAAGCATCTCACGGTTGCCTGTATTTCATTTGTACTTTTAGCCAACTTATTATTATTAATAGTAGTCCAGAAGGAGTAGAACAAAGCTCTATGTAAGGCATTCTGGTTGGCCCCGTGGATCTGCCGTACTCCTTTCCCTGATTGCTTCTACTCACAACGGGGACCTCAGACTTGCCCCAGTCGGACAGGGCCCCTACTCAGACTTCAGAGGGTGTCATGGGGCGGTGATTGATTCACCCCAGTCCTCCTCCACCAGCCTGGGTGTTTACTGTTTGGCAGAAGGTGCTGGGATGTGTTCCCTCCTCTCAGAAGCCTTCTCATCACAGATCTGCTTTGAACTACAGGTGTCCCTTCGCTTAACGATGGGGATACATTCTGAAATCCCCATCCTAAAGTGAAGCCGTCATTAAGCGGGTCTTGCAGTGCTTTGAAGTTTAGCACTGTGCTTAAAGCCCCAGCATTAAACATCCAAGCTCTTATCTTGCCCATTAGCTGTTTGGCTTTAGATAAGGGCTTCAAAGCCCTTATCTAGCACGAAACAGCTGAAGAACTGGGGATTTTAAAAGATGCGTCTTTTTTAATCCTTTGCTCTTTTTTATTGGGGACTGCTGTCATATATCCGGATCATCGTTAAGCGATCCATCATTAAGCAGGGGGCACCTGTATATAGGAGTCCTCTGGTTCCACCCCTTCCTGCACATGGCCCTGGTTTCTCCTCCTAGGTAGATTATAAATATCTCACAGCTGCGCTCTGCCTGTGCTGGCACGTTCTCCTCTTTCTCAGAGCCATTACCCACATACATTTGTACTCTCAGAAGTGGAAAAATGACTGCAGTTTACTCTGACTGACCCTCCAGCTGGCTGTTATACAAATCTAGTTCAAAGCAAACAATGACTTCTCCTCTGGAGCCTGGTCAATCATTGGATTATGCTCTGATTAGCCCAGCTACCTCCATCCTCTGTTACATATTCCAAAGAATACAAGCAAGGGAAAGATGCTGAGTAGGAAGCAGAAGATTCTCCCCCCTTCAGTGACAGGGAAGCTCATGTATGGAAAAAGAAATGTGAACTAATTGAGGTAAATCTATACAAGAGTAACCATGCTGCTTATAGCACTATATATAAACTTAAGAAGGATTCTGGCCTAATTATTAGATCAGGAGAGGCTGGATCCTATATGTGGTTTTGCTACTGACTTGGTCCTTGACCCTGGGAGGGAAGTTCCAGTACTTAATCTTTTTTGTACTTTAGATTATCTGTCTAGAAAGTCCACAGTGATAATTCTCTGATCTCACAGAGGTCTTGTGAGGCTTAATTGCCATTTTCAAAGTGCTTAGAGACCTTTCAAAGGTTAGGTGCTGTGTGTGACTGAAGAGGATGTTCCATGATACAAAGCAACACTAGGATGACCAAGAGCAGGAAACAAAGATTATTTTTTGGCTTTTCTCCAACATTGTGACTAAGCGCATGCCAGTAAGCTAAACGTGACATTGATTCTCATTCTGACACATTTAATCAGAAGAAGATTATGTTGATCACTCATGTAGAAATTATGGGAGCCAGGGCAGGGGGTCTGGCTCTGTTGGTAGAGTGGCCGCCTCATATGCCTGAAGATCTGAATACGGCAATTTGAAAACTGTCGAAAACTGTCGACATGCCGCTGACAGCTGCAGAAGCCTCGGTGGGAGAGAGAAATTCTGCAACTCGCACACTGAGTGGATGGCAGTGTCGCCATCAGGTCAATTCTTGGGAAGCGAATGCCAGAGAGAGGCCAGACCGTGAAGGAAACCACCTGGAATGAGCATTCTATGCAAGATTAGAACATTTGTAATATGTAAAAACCAGTTCGGTTTAGATAGCCTGTCCATGTGAACCGCTTTGAATTAAAGTCGGAGGAGAAATCCGGTGACCAGAGAAAGGCGGTACCTATAAATACTAGTATTAGTATTTACTTGATGTGACCATTACAGCTGATTGTTCAGGGTCATTTGTTTCAAAACTGCTTTCCAAATGAGATTACCAGGCCTGCAAAATCTGTGATCCACCCAGAAAGCAGCCCACTAGCTACAAAAGTGGATCACCAAGCACTGTGTAACTTCTGACAAAACTCTTGGTTTTACAGTAACAAAGTGGGAATGGCTGGACTGCATTCAGTTTAGTTTCAAAATCAGAAAGGGATTAAGGGAGCTTGCTGGAAAACAGAAGGAAAAGGATTCCTTAAAGACCCTTTAAATCAAGTGATACAACAGGCACAAGTGATTATATTTCATCACTACAATTAAATTTTCATTAAAACATAATTGTGCATGAAGCAATATCTATTGCTACAATTGCTCTACAAATTCAATGGATGCTTATTTCCTTCTTTGATCCTGATCCAAAGTCATATAATCAATTTGATTCACTGTGGGTGAACTGAGGGTGTAGTGTGTTTGCTGGTGATCATACAAATGACCCCAATGAAAGGCAAAGTCACAAGGCTGCTTTCACAACTGAGTACAGTATTTCTCCTGGATAATACAACACAGTTGTAGGCACATACATACATAAATGTTCTTTAATGCTAAGCCCCCAACTCTCACTGAAACTCTTTGATTGCTGAGGAACTACATAAATTACAAAGCTAATTGTTTTATAGGTGCATGCACAGAAGTTCTTCCCACTGTGGGAAACAGGATGCAGGACTACACTGGCATTTGGCTCGATCCATCAGGACTTTTCTTATGTTCACTAAACAAAGAAGATGAATAGTCACTAGGTTGTGACTTCAAAGGGTATAAAGAGTTGACAGGATAGACATGAAGTTCACACCCCTTGGAGACAGTGTCATTGCAAATTTATTTATTTTTTAATTTGGGTGCCAATGTGTCTAAGGCCAGTGTTATCCTTAAGCACCTTGGAGCTCCCATAGACTTCAGTGCTGGCACCAGAAGCTCCCTCCTGCATGCATATGTATGTATGTATGTACGTATGTATTTATGTGTACAAATACACAGTCATACACATATACTACTGTATATTGGGCTGCACTTTTCCCCCCTAAGGCAAGTCTTTAAAGTAGGGGTGTGGCCTACAATCAAAGCATATAGCATTGTTACATTTTCCGTTTTCACATACTTTTACAGTTTGCACAAAAAATTCACATATGTACTTTCATCTAGTTCTTGTTTTGTATCAAATGTGCTGCCTGCTTCTTTTGCAGCTTAACAATTAATTTACTAACCCAGCAACGATGGAGGTCTCAGTTTTGTTTTTGCTTAAGGTGGAAAGTATGGGATATAAAAGCTGTCTGAACCAGTCCACTGAAATACTGAAGCAGACTCGTCTGTCAATACCATCTTCATTCTTCACCAGAACTAAAAGCATTTTTTTGTATCCATCATAGGATTAGCATTAGCAGTTCTGCCCTTAAGTTAACTAGTAGTTTGGTCCATGGGGTAGCTAAGTCCCAGTTCTGAAGTGCTTGGAAGGAAGTCCCATTGATTTCAAGGAACTTATATCCAAGGTCTGCTTAAGATTAAATTGTCAGTCTCATGGAAGTCAATGGAATAGATTGACTTCCAATCCTAAAAGACCATTTACATGTGCCATTAAAAGTACCTGACAGCACCTGAGCCACTATCATGCAATTTGTATGCATGTGTGAATACTGTATAGTTAATGAGATGCAAAACAAAAAAGGGACATTTAAAAATGAAATATAAGACCTACCCAACATAGATTGTGAAATTCAAACTGCAGGCATGGCAAATAGAAAACAGTATCATGTCAAAATGCACTTAGATTTGCTGTGCTACCATGTAGGTGCTTAAGATATACAGTGCTGCACACAATGTGAAAAACTATAATCTTTTGTAAATTGCACACTTGATTTTTCATGATTAAATGAGTCCCAAATCCAAGCATTGTCCAGTTTGGCTGTTTTATAGCTAGAACTAAAGCCAGTGAAGACTGAAAACCTTTGACTGCCTATCAATTCACTATAGCTCCAATCCTTTCCCTCCCCCTCCGATTTAGCTGTGCCACCAGAGCACACGTTGCATCCTGCCCGGGGGGGAGGGGCGTAGTCCCAGAGATCTCTGTGTAAAGGAGCGTTATTCAGGGGTAAGCCTCCGGCACCAGAATGGGTCTATTTGGACCTGCATGAGCAAGTTTGCTGGTGCAAGTCCAAGTGGACCCAGGAAGGCGGATCGAGACCTGGAAGGAGGATAGGATATCGGTCGCACGGCTGTCACCAATATCATCACCTTCCAGCTCTCATTCTCCACCCTGTTCCGCTCCCTCCCCACCCTGTCTTCCCTCCACCCCCCGCCCTCCGCTCTGACTTACTGGCACTGGGGGCACATGGTGAACCCTGGGGGGGGGGGAAGCTGCTGCTTGACGCTTGTAGCGTTGGCCTGGCTGCTCTGGATGGCATGTTGCGTTTTGCAGAACACGAGTTCCAGCGGAACTCATGTTCTGGCAGTGCAGCGTGGTTTGCAACATTACAGGACATGATGTGCGGTTATGCTTCATATGGGAAGTGGTGCCAGCTGCATGGCAGAGGCCCCCCTGGCACTGGTAAATTGGCATGGGGGTGGGTGGGTAGTGGACAGGAAGGGGGAGTAAGGGGTGGGTATCGGGGCCACTGGGTGGCATGTGGGGGTGGTTATTAGTGGCAAAGGCACTGCCAATATCCTATGCCCCTAGCTGTCCTTGCCACGCCCCCTTGGGCACCAAAGAGCTGGTGCAGATCCAGGTAGGCCCACAGGGCAACATGGGGCTTACCTGGAGATAAGGGAACAAAAGTTCACTTACTTTGAGGAGGCTTCCTAATTGCCTCCCCCCAACGATAGGATGCAGTGCGTGCCTCCGTGTCACGGCTACACTGGTGCAAGTGGTGGAGAATAGGATTGGGACATTATTCTGCTCTTATCATGATGGACATAGGATACCAAAACCCTGTCCTCAGTTGCATGCAAAAATTAGCAGTGAACCCAGAAAAAGTACTATAGAAGTGAATGTTATACATATCATATAGTTCTTAGGACTAAAATGAGTACAGTGACAGAATGCAGGATCCTTAATACTTTGACTCTGTACTTGTTTTGAAACCCCATTAGAATGAATGGGGGAGATATATGGAAGAAGTGCTTGGTAGACTACATCCATAAAGAACTGCTGTTTACGTTTAATAGATATTACTACCATATTAAAGTGAATCCCTTAGCTATGTAATGACCATTTTGCTGGACCATTAAGATTGCTTCATGCACAGCTTTTTCTTGCAAGTTAAGTACATGGACAAGGCGAGATCTAGATCTACTATGTCCATGAAACAAAGCCCTAATCCAGACAGAACTGGACATATCACAGATATTCTACCTGATGCTGTGAGGGAAAGCCATCTGCTTAAGTGGTCTAGGCTCAATTAGTTTATGTAAGTTACTCCACCACTGCTAAGCAATGGTTTAATTTAGCATACACAAAATCTCCGAGTCAGTGGAAAACTAAAATGCAAAGTCAATTTCTCATGTCTTCATAATGACCCTAGAAAAGGTTGCATAACCAACTGCAGCTTCACCTTGCAATTAAATACGCACGAATAGTTGTATAGTTTAGAAAAAACAAAAGTGAGTGAGATTTCAGCAGGCTCCTGGTAAGGACCAAGTTGTTCGTTTGTTTTTGACAACACCAGGGGACTTACTAGAAACATCGTACTTTGGCAGTGCTCAACAATGTGTCTGCTTTCACTGTCACAATGCCCCACAGGCTGAGCTTTTGTACTCAGGAGTTCATGTCAGGAGATGAATTCAGCAGGTCACTATAGTTAAAACTTTTGAGAACCATTTCAAAATATATGGTGCATCCCTTAGGTTTTATTAAGGTACGTAGGATGATAGATCAGGTGAACAAGATGAAAGCTGAAGTTGAAACACATTCTGAAGCACTAAATACAGATACCATTCATATACAGGAGACAACTTTCTTTGTGTATGGGGAACACATATGGGCCACAATCCAAAGAGCTGCTGCAGAGATACATGACCTGGATCCTCACCCTCCTTTTCTCCCCTGCGTCACAGGAGCCACTTCTACTGCTTTGGATAATGTTTTTAAAGCTGTCCTAAATTTAAAGGGTAACTTGTTGTATGATGAGAAAATGAGATGTTAGTGGAGGGGGGAGGGAGGAGTTGGGAGCCCCTTGTTGCTTAGGAAATTACAATTCTGCAGGTTCTCATTGCAGCTGGAATTGTGGTGTTGGATGGCCCAACCCTATCTGGGTTTCAGCAGTGCAAGGCCCTTTTACAGCGGCGCTAAAGCTGGGTCGTCATCGCACGCTTCCAGGCTGCTGCCGCAAGTGGGCAGACAGTGGCGTAGGAACACCACCACTCCTCATTACGCTGACGTCACTCACCCCGCCCCCAAGTGACGTCAGCCAAAGCCAAACGTCCCTCGGGGGCTGGGAGGGAGGGGGCCACATACAAACGAGGCTCGAAGGCAGCAGGAGGCTTTTGCGGCTTCCTCAGCCATTCCGCTGCCTTTCTCACCTGGATCGCCACCGCCGTGTTCTCCGCCGCTGCCATTTTATCATCCCTGCGGCCTGTATGGTGCCCCCCCGCCTTCTGCCTGAGGGCAGACCACCCACTCCATCCCTTCTTCCTCTTCTGTGGGCAGAGGTGTAGTGTGCACGCTAGCGGTTCCTGGAGGCTCCACCGCCTTCAGTAATTTGAAAGTGGGGGGATGTTGTGGGCAATTTGAGAGAGGGAGGGGGTGGATCCCGATGGCACCAGCATGCGCCAGGATCCTATCCCCTCTTTTTGAACTCACCCTGCCCCTTTTCTCTCCTCAGAATTACACCAGCTATATAGCTGGCGTACGTCCAAGGAGACCCATAGGCCACCAGGAGGCCTATGCAGAGGTAAGTAGAAAATATTTTAACTTACCTCTGGCAAGCCTCCTGATTGCCCCCCCCCTCCGGATGCAGCATGCATCCCATCAGTACGGCTGTATCATCATTAACGACAGGGGATAGGATTGGGCAAGTACAGTACAGTACTGTTGAGTGTGCAAAACAGCATAAGCCCCCACTGGTTTTGCCTATGCTCCCAGATGCAGTGTGCTTGGGGAAGTTTTCCACAGAACCAGAGAAACAGGAACTAAACCAACTGTCACATAGGCTAATCTTTGGCAACATTTGCTGAGTGGCGTTAGTGGGCTTTCTGCTTTCTGTGGCAAAAATGGAAAGGGATGATCTGGCTGCATGTGCTTGCTAAAGCCTGAAAGCAAGGAGCATTAGCATCTCCAGGCTGGCTAAAAAAAGTTTCACTAAGCCAGCTGAGAAGCAAAGCAGCGATAATCCTAGAAAATGCTCATCCTAGTTTAGTGCATTTAGTGATGCAGGATGATGCACAGGAAGCACATTAGTGCTAAATGACCTGCTGCATCATGCAAGGTGTTGAAGAGCCACTTGACCTTATAATTAAACGCTTTCAGACCTAGTAACTGCACCAGCATAACTGAAGAGCAAAAACTCCTGGGTAGTTCTTTCAACATGTCCTCTCTTTGGCATAACAATTTCTCCACCAGGTGCTGTTAATGTAATCGCAATCATTTTGGTTTAAGTTTAGTATACCTTTTAGTTAGACTATATAGATCAGGGGTGACCAACTGCGGCTCCTCAGTGGCGTCACTAGGACGTGCGTCACCCCAAGGCGGGGGGCGCGTGTCACCCTAGTGCCGCCTCCGACTATGCATCCCCTTATAAAAATCTCGGTGTGGCCTATGGCCGCGCCGCGTTTTTTTGGGGGGGGCGACCTGGCTGCACCCTGCCCCGGGTGCCCCCCGCCCCTTCGCATCGCCCTCCGGACGCTCCGAGGCCGGCCCGGGAGCCGGCCTCGGAGCTTCTGGCCCGGCCGGCGCTCCAGGCCTTCTGAAAGAAGGCCCAAAGCGTTAGTACGGGTATTTTAGTTGTTTTGCGCATGCGTAGACCGGTTTCGTCTCTGCGCATGCATGAAACAACTAAAATACCCGTATTGAGGCTTTGGGCCTTCTTTCAGAAGGCCCTGGAGCGCCGGCCGGGCCAGAAGCCCCGAGGCCAGCTCCTGGGCCGGCCTCAGAGCGTACGGAGGTGACGCGCGTCACGGAGGTGACGCGCGCGGGGGGTGCGCGCGTCACCCCTTTGCGCGCGTCACCCCATAGCGGCCCGCTCCCGTCGCCTCACGGGAGCGACGCCACTGCGGCTCCTTAGTCACATGCGGCTCTTTGACGTATAATGTGCAGCTCTCGGAAATATGTTGGCTGAGCTCCTTTTTGCATCACAATTAATATAAAAGGTAAATAAGGAGGTTTCAAGCTTTATAATTATTTACCAGGTATAAACTGAGAGTCCACTGGATTAAAACATAAATGTAACGTTCATGGTGAGTAAATATATTAAAGAATTTAAATGCTTCTTAAAAATTGCAGCTCTCAAACATCTGAAGTTCATCGTATGTGGCTCCTAAGTTTGGCCACCCCTGATATAGATCCATCTCCCAGTGCTAATGGGACTGAAAACAGCTTTTCATAGTCTCAGGGAAGTCTTCCCAACCCTGAGATTCATTAGTTGAGGGTGCCCCTTCTGCCCTGGTAATGTGTACTCCATCCATTGACAGCGCAATCCTGTGTAACGGCTCGGGTCCAGGGTATTTGAAGGACCGCCTCCTTCCTTATAATCCGACCCATACTCTGAGGTCATCAAGGGGGCCCCTGTTAACCGTGCCACCATTGATGGAGGTGAGGGGGATGGCAGCGCGGAATAGGGCCTTCTCGGCCGTGGTGCCCCAATTATGGAATTCCCTCCCCCTGGAATTAAGAACGGCTCCCTCCTTAGAGACTTTTTGGCAGGGCCCTAAGACATTTTTATTTAGATTAGCATTCGATGTCTGACATGGTAGGCTGGCTTTTTTAACAAATGGCTTTTAACAAATGTAAATAAAGGTGACCCACTGGGGTTGTTTGTTTTAACTGTTTTAATTACTTGTTTTTAATCATTTTCAATGTATATAAGTATTTTAATGTTTTATTGTAAGCCGCCTTGAGTGCCCTTGCTGGGAGAAAGGCGGGGTATAAATCTTTTAAATAAATAAATAAATAAATAAATAATAACAGTAGATCCACTGGTGTAAGTGCACTTATGCCAGTGTAACTTGCCATACGTTGATGAACGCAGGACAAACACCAGCGTAACCCCTCTCGGACGCCATACATGCGCAGTTTAGACACACGACAGATGCCAGCGCAACTCCGCCGGTACAAGGAGCATTCTGGAGGCATTCAGACACCCTCGGAATGCCCCCTGTGATGGTGGAGTTGCGCTGGCATCCGTCCTACATCCGAACTGTGCGTGCACAGTGTCTGAGAGGGGTTACGCTGGTTTCCATTTTGCATCCATCGGCGTACAGCAAGTTACACTGGCATAAGTGCACTTACACCGGTGAATCCACTGTTACACCGGTGTAAGTGTTACACAGGATTGCGCTGTGACTTATGTTATGGTCCTTTTCTTAATGACTACTGAAATCATAATTTGTTTGTTGGTTTGTTTAATTTAAATTATATTAAACATACTTAACTTATATTAAAAGTAACTCAACTGTTAGAATGCAGTAATAATGAAAGCATTACAAGCAAAACCAAACTTAAGATATTGCAGTAAAACCTTGAAATCAGCTGGAAATTGGTCTTTTTTCAAAGACTGTGCACACACATGCACAGACGCGCATGCACACACACACACACACACACACACACACACACACACACACACACACACACCTCTTCTTTTTCTTCCTGATCCTAAGCTCTCTGTTTTGGCAGACTCCCAGGATCCTCCTCATCTGAAGTTGCCTAAGGAGACTACCTTTATTTTTTCATTCCATGCTGTGCTGATCTCTAATAATTTGACAACGCACAGTGCAAAATTGTGTGGGAAGAAAAAAATCCTGAGGCTGTTTTCATTAACGCAAGCAGTAACTTCATAGTTCCTTGCTTACTTTGGAGATTTGTGGGAAAATACACTGGAGAAATATCAATAAAAGTTTTCTTTGTCATTTTAAATTAGATAGATAACAATCATCTGACCAGTTACCCTGACAAACCATAAATAGACTAGAGATAACTGAAAAGGTTCTGTGTTTGTTATTCATTTTATTTTGAGCACAGTGCTATATAAAACTAGACCCTAAAGCAGTGGTGGCCAACCTTTCAACATGAATGCTAGCCCTTTAAATGATTGTATAGGTGAGCGCATTTCAGCAGGTGCAGCTGCTTTAGCAGCGCCATCAGAACTTGCAGCTGCCAAGATTCTGTCTTCTACACAACTCTTAAGAACACAGTAACCTTAATGGTGGAAGGTTGGCCACCCCTGCCCTAAAGTTTATTTTTCTAGTGTACACTGGCAAAGTGTCCAGCAGTTTGATAGGCTGTCCTGGGGGAGAACAGGCCATGCTGGAGCATGGAGGCAGGTGCATGCATGCACACTCACAAACACATGACACACATGGTTGCTCAACTAGTTCTTGGACAACAGTAGGACAGTGTGAACCTACAGGGGGTGGAGGCAATTATCTTTTTCATCCTTGCCACCCCTTGGTTAGAGTGGGCAGTCTGATGTTCATACAGCCATTAGAGAACAGGAGGATATGCTGGACACCAGGAGCAAAATATTACAAAGAGATGAAATTCCAAATGGACTTTTTTATGCATATGATTTTAAGTTCATACATTTATTCAAAAGCAGTGACAAATTCCCTGAGCTGTCTACTGCAGTGTTTCCCCAACTTTTTCGACCTACGGCTCCCTTGACCATTGGCCGAGGCTCCCCATGACATTATGTTGATGCCTGCCAATTGGCATTGCATAGTTTTCAGAGAGGATTCCGTGACACTCCGCGGCTTCCCTGGTTGGTTTCCGTCACGTGGCTCCCCTGGGAGCCCCACCTCCCAGTTTGGGAACCACTGGTCTACTGTGTGGAAACAGGTTTACAGTACTGTATTTCGAGATGGAGGTGATCTTCTGATTGGCAGAGCTGCTGTGGTGAGCATCGACTTGTGCTCTGCCCACTGATGCACCTGAGGGTCACTTGATCAAGAGTTATTGCCATTGTGTTAGTTATAAAAGGTAAAGGTATCCCCTGCTCGAAAGCCAGTCGTGTCCAACTCTTAGGGTGCGGGTGCTCATCCCCGTTTCTGGCCGAAGAGCCAGCGCTGTCCAAAGACACTTCCGTGGTTATGTGGCCGGCATGACTAACAGAATGCTGTTACCTCCCGACACAGGGGTACCTATTTATCTACTTGCAGTTTCTTCCTTTCGAACTGCTAGGTTGGCAGGAGCTGCGGCACTTGGGTCTCGAACTGCTGTCCTACCGACCTTCCGGCCTGCAGTTCAGCATCTTAACCACTAAGCCACCTCGTTAGTTATAGCATTTATTTATTCATTGAATATATTTACATATCACCATTGAAAAGTATACTTTGCTCAAAGTGGTGAACGACAGATAAATCAGTAAACCAATGAATAGCAAGGAACAATAAAAGATAGCCATGATTTCCATATTGATCCCAAAGAAAGATAGGTTCTGGATGGTACTGAATGTGTGAAGACAGCAACGCACAGAAGACTTCTTCTAAGAACTCAACTCATTGTTGTGAGCAACACACTGGAAAAGTCCAGTTACAACAAATGGCTCAGAAGATGTAGTGCTCCTTGTAGTGTAGAGGCATGTCCTTCTTTAGACACTGTGGTGATCTGGGGAGGTTGCCATGGCCTACCATGTGGTTGTGAGAAGACACAAGGTACACAACCTAACCTTCCTATGCACCCTTAGCTACCCATGGGGTCAGTGGCATCACTGCAGGGGGGCAGAGCTCTAAGTTTCACTGCGATCGGAGCCTCCGTTACACGGAGGAACGAAGCAGCCCCGCCCCCTCGCCTTCGGAGCCTTTCAGGGCAGTGAAAGCAATGCGCAGGGAGTCTCCTGTGCGTTGCTTTCGCTTCCCTGAAAAGCTCCGAAGGCGAGGGGGCGGGGCCGCTTCGTTCCTCCATGTAGCGGAGGCTCCGATCACAGCAAAACTTAGAGCTCCGCCCCCCCTGAAGTGACGCCACTGCATGGGGTGACTGTGAGATACATTGCACCCTGACATAGATAATCCCAGAAGGGATAGCTTGCTACCACTGGAGAGAGAAAACCAAAAGGTGGGCACTCTCCTTCCATCATCAGTATATCATGAGAAACTGAACTATGTGGAAACAGAACTATGTGGAAAGGGCAGGGGGTGGGGTAGAAAGCAGTTGGGAAAGGCAACAGATAGCATTGGGGCAGGAACTCTCAGGGCAGAGCCAGTCCCTCCCTGTAGTATGATGAGTGCAGACTTGCAGGAGCTGAGTTGGAACACAAAGAAAGATCTTAACTCCAGCCTCATATCTGCAAGTGCTTTATTTTAAGTGGGCTCAGGGGTGAGCCCACTTACCAGGGTTCCCTTCCAGTATTGAAGCCAGTTGCGAAAGAAGCATTCAGGGGGGCAACTGACCTGGCCAACCACAACTCATATGCATCTATACATGCAAGACCTCCAGGTGTTACTCATGAGCAGAACAAGGGACACTATCTCCCCATTTGGGTCTGAATGAAACAGGCTAGTGTGTTTTCAGAAACAGAAATAGTTTATTAAACCTGCAATCACAAACACAGTTACAAGGGAGTAAGTCCCACGGAACACAGTGAGACTGACTTCTTCTGAGTAAACACGCACAGGCTTGGACTATGAGAAAGTTAACATAAGAGCATAAGAAGAGCCACTGGCGTCACTATAGGGGGGGCGGGGCGCTTCGTTCTTCCGTGTAACGGAGGCTCCGATCACGGAAGAACTTACAGCTCTGCCCCCACTGTAGTGACGCCAGTGAGAAGAGCCCTGCTGGATCAGGCCAAAGGCCCATCTAGTCCAGCTTCCTGTATCTCACAGTGGCCCCACCAGATGCCTCAGGGAGCACAAGACAACAAGATACTGTACCTGTATACACCTCAAGTTAACAAGAAAAATAGGCAAAGTTTATTATAGGCCATAAACAGGCTCTTGAAATTTGGGGCAAAATGAAACATGAAGCATAGAGCAAAACCCTCTCAGCTACAGAAAAAACACTAAGCTCTAATTCATGAGAGCTGGGTTGATTCTGTCCCCACTAACAAGTGTGGGTGTGTGGGCTATCTCACATCTCTTCTGGGGAAAGTATAGTGTGATGATCAGTGACCTGGTCTTGATCCAGATGATCAGCTAAAGAGAAGCCCGAGCCCCACGTCTCCCTGATTCATTCTCTGCCTTGTCTGCTTACCTCTCATTCATCTTACAGCCCACATTTTAGCTCAGGCCACGCAATGGCCCAGGATCTTAATGTACTCGTCGTTAGCACATAACACTTTATCACTGCCAGGCAGATAACAGAGAAAACCCAATACAGAGGATGCAGTGCATTTTAAAAGAGCATAAACAATTTAAAGCAAATTAAAAATAAATCTGCCCTGTCTTAATAAAGGCCTCATAAATATACCGAGGAATTACAATGAGATAAGTGGGGCTGGAGCAGTGAGGGGAAGGGGAATATTGATCTAATGCAAAGTTTTTCTGTTGAACTGGTTCACGTATCTAGAAAATACAGAGGGGGAAAATATCTCCCATATTTTTTAAAAAAGGAGTATAAATACTCAAAATTCTCAGCATCTTTCCCCAAACCCTCAGTCATTTCAGAGACCATCAAGTTCTACTTAAGTGGTTATAGTGTGAGAAAGGGGGGGGAGCATACTGCAAAACACTCTCACAGCCTATGTTAGAGAGTCAAACTGATTTATTTTGTTGTCAGTGCAATTTGACCAAAAATGTGTCAGCAGGATTCCTTCTGTTCAAAAGTCCATACCATATCAGAAATGCAAATTGCAATGAAATGCTGCTAAGACTTCTGATTTAGGTGGAAACAGCTTTACACATGGAAGTCAGGATAATTGCCTACATGTTTTAAAGGAGGTGCTCTAGCCTCCTTCTGTACTGTATGTGGGACTTCATTCAGCCAGATTAAGTCCTATTGACTTGTTTAATCTCTCCCTCTGAAATCAATGGGACTTGAAGATGCTCAACGTTGGCAGGGCCATGCCCATCAATTGTGAGTATATCGTGCATTCCCCAGGCAGGGTGTGTGTGTGTGTGTGTGTGTGTGTGTGTGTGTGTGTGTGTGTGTGTGTGTGTGTGTGTGTACACGCATGCTGGTAATTGTGCAGCTGTTGTGCAAGATCCAGGCATCTGTCCTCAAACTAGTATTTCTGTTACCTTATTTTCTTAGCACTGAAATAACAGTAATATTTTATCACTTGGAATATATAGGTATGTTATGAGTTATCTTACCCACCCTCCAAGTATGTCAGCACTCTGTAGAATATGGCTGCCTGAATCACAGGAGCCCCTGTTGAATAAGGCCTGTTAATAATGACCATGACCCCCTGCATGGCAAGTGATAGACATCTACCCCTTCCCCACCAGAAAAACTGCCTATATGTGTGTGTCTTTTGTTTTTCAAACATTTTAGATTTGATTGTTAAAAAAAAAAAACTTTTCAGAGTAGCTGATTTCCTGCTGTACTCTCAAGTAAGTAAGCAATTATGTATATACCTCTAAAATGTGGCAAATATACCAGCAAAACTTTCCTCCCACCCTTGGGCATGCAGTAATGGCACAACACGTCATTAGCCTCATGCTATAAAAAATGTCGCACATAGAATTCCGTAAGCTGAAAATTCTATGACTGTCCATGTCCCCTGAAATGTTTTTAAGCAGCAATGCCTATCTTCTCAACTGCAAAGCTACCCTCCCACCATCCACTGTTTGTGAATAGGCTTGCTGGCTCTGAACTGGGGCAGGCATGAATGTCACAAAAGAAGAAAATGCAAGTGTTTTTTTTTTTAATGATCTGGAAATGCCTACAGGCAACCAAATTATTTCCTTGTCCCTAGAGCTCTCCTTTGTTACACAATCACAGCTATTATGTGAGGGAAAAGAGTGACAATTAGGCATTCCACTTCAGTTTTGTGAGTCTGGATGCTCTAATTACAGGAAGACTGAAAACCACTAACAACTGGAAGCTGATCAGAGGGGCAGATGAGGGTGAAAAGTGACAGATAAGGAATCTAGAAGGGGTGGAACTTGGCAGGGCAAATGGTGAGTGTTAGATGGGATTCTAAATGGTGCAGAACAACAAACACACTTCGTTGTACTTAGTTCTCTACTTCTAATTGGAATCTAAATAAGCATGCAGAAAATTCAGCAGAATCTTTTTCTGGAGACTGACTGTATATCGATATCAGTGAGATGTGTTGAAAAGTGGAAGATGTGTGTGTGTGTGTGTGTGTGTGTGTGTGTGTGTGTGTGTGTGTGCCTACCAAAATTCAGATTTTATCAAAATAATATCAATGGGACTGCCTCCTGGCGACTGAGGAGGTATGGCAAATGCTGCCGCCACCCTTACCTGGGGATGTGCCAGCCTCTATTCTTATCACTCTCCCTGGCTTTGAAAAGCAGCAGAGGGACAGAGTAGAAGAGGAAGTATGGAGAAGAGGAGACACTCCCATCACTCTCCCCACCACATTTCCAGCAGACAAAGGTCCCCCCCTCCTGCCAGTCTGTTCCCTGAGGCGACCATTTCTGTTGGCTTCATGAATTGGATGGCCCTGGATAGTAACCATTTTTACAGCGCAATCCTGACTAAGGATCCTGTGCACAGGCTGCCCAGCATGCACTGGGCTGGAGGGTGTAAACCGGGGCCGGCCCAATAGGCCTCCTCAGATTTCCACCAGCTAAATAGCTGGCGTAAGTAGAGGAGGCTATGTAATGGCCTGACCGGCCCGGCGGGGACGGGGATATGGCCAACACCATCCCCCACCATCCCTCCTGGGCCGGCTAGGCCAATGACCCCCCTCCCTCCTGGGCCAGACAGCCCACGTGGCCGGCGGCGGAGGACTCGCCTTCTGCTGCCAGCCACATGGAGATCCGGTGCTGGAGTGAGGGAGGCCGGACTTGCGCTGGCCTCCCTTACTCCAGAGTCATTGCGAACATGCTTTTCGGCACGTTTGCAACGTCTTCCGGCGATGGAACGCTTGTTTCGTTGCCAGATTGTTCCGGTGGATTGGTTTTGTAAAATTAAAAAGAAATGGCTGTATTATATCTGGAAGAAGACTCTCTCTAGGTGATCATCATCCCATCTTTAACATCTGATAATATCCAGATGCTTCAGATGAAGCCACAAGGCAGTAAAAATATTATTCATCCCTTGTTCATTCCCAGCTCCCCAACCAGTTTTTAACAGAAGCTATTACATGAATACAAAGTTGGACCTTTCTGTTTCCCAAAGAAAGATCTTGATGAAATCTAGGAAAAGCAAATAATCTGAGAACCAGAAAATGAAGTTGATTATAAATGGTCCACTTCAAATCAAACTTTTCCTGAGTTATAAAGGTTCTGGACCAGGACTGTCATGGAGTGCCTGGATCTCCCTTACAGCAGGAGCAGTGATGTCAAACGACTCTGGCACAGAACAAACATCAGGCTCAGTAGTAGGCAAACTGAAAACTTTGCTTAGGGTCACTGTCTAGGTCATTGTCTTTCCCAACGGCTATTTCAGTGACAGTACTTCAGCTAAATATCATATGCATGAATATGATATCTAGGAGGAAGTAGTGGGACATACTTCTGAGCAATAGCATTGCTAGGGCGTGGGGGGCAAGCCGCGGGGGGGTGACGCGCTGGAGGGGGGTGACACCCCGGAGGGGGTGATGCGCCCGACGTCATGAGCCACATCACCCCGCGTCACCTGCCCAAGGCTTCCGAGTCACCACCCAAGGCCTCCGCGTCACCCCGAGGCCACCCCGTACGAGCCGGGAGAGTGTTACGATGTGTCCTCTTCGGCTGGCAGCTAGGCCGCTTCTGATGAGGAATATTTTTATTCCATTTTCAGTATTTATATGTTTGTTTTTAAAGCTATTACAGCGCTCTCCAAGAGTTTGGGACAAAATGAGCTACATCTTTAAATGAAATATAATAAGTTTCAAAGTAGAAATAAATGGTGGGTGAAAAAAACACTCTACTGAAGAAATTTAAAAGCTTTGTTGTTGTATAGTCTTACAGTGCAATCCTGTGCAAGTTGCATCCTGCGCAGAACACGGGCCGCACCGGCATGGCCAGGGTTCACCTCAGTGAAAGGGGACATTTTTCCCCCAGTGTATGTGCGGGAGGCCTCAATGGGCCTCCTCAGATGCATGCCCACTCTTTAGCTGGTGCATGTCCATGGAGTATGTGTAAGGCCGGCCCGGCCTGGGAAGGGGCATCAGTGGCGTCGTTTGATAGGGGGCCCTGTGGCCCTGGGTGCCAGCTTCAGGGAGGCACCAAAGGGGCGGCAAAGAGGTCTGAATTTTTTTAAAAACAACAACAACATTGTTTTCGCCCCCTTTTTGCCCTTTCAATGGCCACACAGCAGCGCCCAGGCGGCAGCTGCTTCGTGCGCCACTGAAAGGGTGAAAAGGGGGCGAAGCAGCTGCCTGGGTGGGGGGTATTGGCCGGGCGCGGGGACAGCCAGTGAGAAACTAAAGCAAACAAGCAGCGGCAGCGCGATGATTCCGATGAGGGCAGGGCGACTCACTCGGGCGACTCCGGAAGAGGAAGTGCCTCTCTAGGCGCCTCCCCACTCTCGCTGGTGACTCACCAGTGAGAGTGGGGAGGCGCCTAGAGAGGCACTTCCTCTTTCGGAGTCGCCCGAGTGAGTCGCCCTCATCGGAGTCATTGCGCTGCCGCTGCTTGCTTGCTTTAGTTTCTCGCCGACCAGCCCCGCGCCCGGCCGATACCCCCCCCACCCAGGCAGCTGCTTCTCCTCTTCGCCCTCATAATGGATAACCTCCTCCTCGCCGTCATCATGCACCGAAACATGGTAAAAAACAAGGATTTACAATGTTTGTAAAATAAATAAATAAATGTTTGGGGGAAATAAATAAATAAATCAGGATGTTTACACACACACACACACACACACACACACACACACACACACCAAAAATTGCCTCACTGCCTTCGGCGGCGTGGGGGAGTATAGGGGGAGGAAAAGAGGGGGCGCCAATTCGAGGGTGAGCCCCCAATTGGTTTTGGGCTAGGTACACCACTGAGGGGCATTGGATATCACCGCAACCCAGTGCTGATATCCCCGTCCCCTCCCAGGCCAGACCAACCAGTGGCCCCCTCCGTCACCCCCCCGGCCCGCCCTCCCCACGCCCCTGCACCGACCAATGCGGCCCTTGCCTGCGTCGGCCAGCAGAGGATCAGGTAGATGGCGGAGCAGAGGCGTTCTAACATGGGGGGAGCTGGTGTGCTCCACCCTAAGCGCCGAGTGGGCACGGGAGCGCAGCAGCCGGGCTCGGGGCTCCGCTCCGGAGGCCGGGGATAAGCCCTCCAAAGCGACCGCCCAGTTCAGCAGTCGAGGGCTTTCTGAGAGCAGCCCGTTTGCCCTCAGAAAGGTTCTGCGCATGCGCAGACCCTATAAAAGCCGGCGTCGCGTTCATCCCTCTCAGAAAGCCCTCAACCGCCGAACTGGGCGGTCGCTTTGGAGGGCTTGTCCTCAGTCTCCGGAGCGGAGCCTCCGGAGGCTCGGGGACGCAGCGAGTGGGCGCTCAGCCCCGAGCCCGGCTGCTTGTGGGGGCGCTCCAACCCCGCCCCCCCAGGCGCCGGGAGGGCTGGGAACGCCACTGTGGTGGAGTAAGCAGTGCAGGTGTCGCTTACTCCAGAGGAGCTGCAAAAGTGTTTTATGGTGCTTTTGCGACTCCTTAAGCTGGCGGAGTGAGAGCTCTGCCAGCCTAAAGTTAGGCAGAATCGGGCTGCCCTGGGGTGTGGTTATGGGAGTGTGGCGGGGGGGAATGACATGATGAACTTCTACACTTCAAAATTTACCACTACAAAATTTACCACAACAAAATTTACCACTACTATCTATCTGAGCTCAAACTCAAAATGGGGTGAGGCTTTTCAAACTCACTCAACTGCAAATTAGCTCCATCACTAGACATGAGTCACTTTCCTATTTCTTTATGGCAGCTAAGAGTCAAATGCGAGTCCCGTGGGTTGCAAGTCCGAGTCCAAGTGCGAGTCCGTGGGTTGCGAGTCCGAGTCAGGAAAAAAGTGACTCAGTCGCACTTGCGAGTCAAGTCATTTGACTAGAGTCCCCATCCCTGCCATTTTCCATGTTGGAACTTTGTTGTATCCTGAGTAATCTTTTCAATTAGGCTTTTGAACCTTCAGGCCGGATTCACATATGACCGCGGATGTCCCCGTCCGCCGTACGCGCTGATCTGGCGCTTGGAGCAGGGGGAGCGTCGCTTTGCTTGTCGTCCCTACACGTCCCTCCTGCTGTCCCGCCCTCTTAAGAGAGCGCAGCTGTGATTGGGTAAAATATCGTTTTGCCCTCACTTCCAACACAAATTTTATATCATCATCCCAGCATGAACTGGGAACGGTTTGCGACTCTTGCAATGACATTTTTCAAAATTTGGATATTTTTCGGTGCTTGCGGCTTGCTCTCTACTCCTCCTGTGTTTGCCTGTGTGTGCAAGGGGTTGCAAGGGGTTTCCTTGCAAGGGGTTTCCCTCTCTGAAGAGCAGTGGACTTGTAACATTCGCGGTGATTGGAGCAACTTGTGATTGGCATGCAACCACTCTCTCCCCCCCCTCTCGCGCGATTGGTGGCTGTTGTTGCGCTTTGAACCCGCCCACAAGCTCCACGAGACACGCTTTGCCAAAGTTGAACCGAGCCAATTTCCAGCGATTCTAGCGTTGGTGCCCCGTAATGGTGTCCTTTTACATTATGAATATGCAAATACAGGGCAGAGCGGGTCCGTGAAGCGCACAGCAGGGACAACGCTGTCATATGTGAATCAGGCTTCAGTCTCACCTGCTGTGTCTTGCAGTCCATCTTTGCTCCACCTCCTGACCTTAGTCCAAACTCATGTTTTTATTTTCTCTTTGAAAGGGTGGTGGCCAAATGATGCTTCTGTGTTCCAGTCTAGGACTATAAAATCCATGCGCAGATGAGAGATCTAAAATGGCAAGTCCCATTTCAAAAGATGCCAGCCTCTCTGCTATCTCATATGAATGCATTGACAGAGGAAGGAGACTTGGCTGCAATACGGTAATATATCAAGACATCCTGAAGTGAAGTGAGCACTTGTTTTATTGATGTGCAACATCAATTTACTTGACTTTATGAGGAGGATGCCTGCTCACATTAGACAGCCAAGTCTCAGAAATAGTTCTTGTTGCAAAACAGAATGAAACAGAAATCTGATGGGCCTTGTGGATTATTAAAAAAATGTGTATAACAAAGCATGAGTACCTTCCAAAAAATGTAATATTTGACCTGGGTTGTTTAGTCTATATATGAACAGAGTTCATAACATAACATTTCTAGAACCATCATTTATATTATTACTTTAGTATAGGACAATTTATACTTATATTTGAGAACCAAAAATGTGCCCACTGAGTAGGTTTTTAATTTATTGAATTAGAATTCCAGACTAAGAATAAAATACTTAAAGGGGAAATGAGAGAAGTTGGCCTCATCAAAACAAACAAAATTCTTAGGCATGGCCACAGGAATTTTAAGGGGCTCCCTTCAACTGTCTTTGCTAAGGGCCATGTTAGACACGAACACAAACAGGTACTATTGGGCCGCCCAATCCTATCTAACTCTCCCCCCCCCACCTGCTGATGAAGCCACTGGAGCACATGTTAAATCCTGTGGGGGAGGGGCAGTCCCTGAAATCTCCTCCGGGTAAGAGAACATATGTTCCCTTGCCCAGGGGTAAGCCACCAATGCTGCAATGGGTCTACTCAGGCATGCGCCAGCGATTTTGCGGGTGCAGGTCCAAGTGCACCTGGAAAGGCGGATTGAGGTTGCTGCCACAAATACTGCACCCTTCCTGACCTCGACACAAACCCCTCCCCACCCCAGTCACCACCCTGTTCCTCACCCACCCCATTTCACCACCGGTGCTGGGGCTTCTTGACTTTGCAGGTCACTGGTGCATGGCTGCCTGACACTTGCAGCAGTGGCCCAGCTGCGTAGAATGGCGAGTCGCCTTTTGTGGCCACCATAAAGTATGCTGCGCGGTTGGAATGCGAGTTCCGGCGGCACAGCAAGCCCATAGGATAAGGCCCTAAGTCTAAGTGTGATTCCAACAGGAAGCTCTTCTCATTTTTGAAAAAACTAGCCAATCAGGGGAGCCACTCAGGTTTGGGCTGGATACATGGGGAACAGGAGGCTCACTCATCTCCTATGCCATTTTAAAGGCAAACTCAGCCCACCCACCCCCCCAGCAACAATTTGCCTATGAAGTGGCAATGTGAGAGAATTGTTGCTTCAGAGGGAAATTGCAGCTTCAGGGGAGAAATTTGACCTTAAAAATAATGGGGGGAGAGTGAGCATCCCCTTCCCACGTGTTCTGGTTCTGACTGGGATCACCTCCCCAAATTTCCCAGTTTTATTAAATTAAAAAAGTGCTTCCAGTTGGAGGCACACTTAAATAGTGTGTGTTTGTCTGCATATCTAATACGGCTTTGAACCTATCATCATCCACTTTGCGAAGAACCTGCCACTGCATGACCACCCGCCTCCATGAAGGAGCAAAGGTGTGGTATGAGATGGAACAACATAATTCAGATGATTCACGTTGTTCCTCATACAGTCTTTACAGGTGCATTGTGAGCCTGGTTCCAAATAGAAATGACTTCTGTCCCATATAACATGAACCTATCAATTGGTTCTCTAGACTTAGACCAACTTTGAGAGTTTGAGGACATTAGCAAATGGACAGTTTGTATAGACCATCTCTGACAGAAACAAACACATCTGGAATGGTTGCAGAGTGATAAGTATCACTGCCAGGGAGAAAACTAACAGACTTCTTTGCAGAACAGACTTAAGAAATCACTATTTGGGACAGGTTTTAGACATTCCTGCTTGTCAGAAGAATCACCCAGGTTCAGAAAAGCTGAGTGATACCCATTCTTCTTACACTATATTCATAAAGCTCTTGAAAACCTGTGCAACATATTCAGCTCTGTCTCATCTGCTATCCATAGGCTTGCCATCCATCCCGGAAAATCTGGGACGGTCCCAGGATCCGGGATCCGGTCCCGGATCCTTTCCAGGCCCGGTGAAGCCCTCGCTGCCTCCGCCGAAAGTGCTTTTCTTTTGGCTGGATCAGGCTCCGAATTTCACTTTGCATCCTGTGTGGGAAAGTGATGTTTACAGAACAGAGGCAAATCAGCACATTTGTGACTAATAGTATTAAAAACAGATGACTGCAGCCTGATTTGTGGAAGGCATCCATGACACACATTTGCTCATAATGTAATAGCATAGTTGAATTTTATCTTCACAAACTCATGAGCGCAACATATAGGATAAAGCTCCATATAGAAGACTGGAGTGAGCAATATATACAGCACCTTTCACAGTGGTCAAGTCAAATTAAGGGCTCCTGTCCTTGGAGATCTGAACTTGTGCAACCAACATTCATTCTAACAGACTGGTGCTGAAAAATCGCTTTGAGGGCAGGGCTGTTGTCATTAGCTGGGAGGAAATAATCCCAAAAGGTTCAGTAAATAGTTTTAAAATTTAGCCTTCTAGCAAAATTTTGAATGTATTATTTACTTTCTGGATCCAATTTCTCAGTCCATACTAAAGCTCCATAGTATAATCAATTATGGGTTTATTGCAATGTACAATAGCATCCAATTTCCAGGGAATGCCTCAGGGGATGTCTTAGAAGGTTGATAAAACTAATAGTAATAAGTCTACAACAGCTAGAGTTAATTTCCACAGCTACTAATTTTATAAATAACTAGAAAGAACAGCAACTCCCAGCCACTTAGTTTCTGGCTACGTGGTGACAGTCCAGAACCCTTGCTCTCAAATGTATGCCTCGTTTTACAGTGAGATTCCATTATTATGTTTTGTACATCTACGTGTAGCAACGAATTGGTAGGACGTCTGGTTCAGTTGGTTGAGCGACCGTCTCATATATGCCTGAAGATCAGAAGGATGTCAGTTCAAGACGGCCGGAAGTGTCTGTGTCTGTCGGAGAGCTGCCGGCATGCCGAGCTGATAAGTTGCAGAGCCTTTGTGGGGGAGTGGAACTGCAATTGCACTTGAGTGACAGTCAAGGTTGCCTGTCAGCTGAAGCGTTGTGAGGCGAACGCCAGAGAGAGAGAGAGAGAGAGAGAGAGAGAGATGGACTGTGAAAGAAACATCTAGAATGAAGGGTTCTACGAAAGATTAGAACATTATTGTATTGTAAAAACCCCTTGGGGTTTAGAAAGCCTGCCCATGTACACTGCCTTTGAATTAAAGTCGGAGAAGAAATCTGATGACCAAGAAAGGCGGTATAAATACTGGTTTATTATTATTATTATTATTATTATTATTATTAATACTAATAATAATAATAAATAATAATAATAATAATAATAATAATAATAATAATTGAATATCTGGAGTAAAGGAAGCACAGACTCTGGCATGTCTGAAGTCATCTTCTCATCAGAGAAAGAAACTACAGCTAGCATCTTGCATGACCTCAAGCTGAACATTATTGTGGCATGTCAACAACTGGCACAAATCCCTAGATCAGTTGTACACAAACCAAAGAATCCAAGTAGGATCGAATAGCAGACTGGTGTGATTACTCTGTTGCAGTTTACACTGGTCTGAAGAAGTCTCAGCACTGGATTCTCACACTATTCCTTCTCTACCAGGTACGAAGCATCTCTTAACTTCTTGCAGCATTGGAATAGTATTCCCCTTTCGTTGTCTGAGCCAGATTATTATCTCTTTTTGAACAGGAACCAGATTTAAATGCTATATTTAATCAGTGCCAGGGATATTGCTGGTTACTTACTGTTAGTACTAAAAGTAAATATGCATAAACAAGGAATTGTTGTTGTTTTGTTTTTTAAAATAATTATCTTCAGAGGTGTTTCTACGGTAGGGGCGGTACTGTAAGTTGCGCCCCGTCCTAGTCCCTGTTTACAACCAGGAATGACTGGTTGTAAACAGACTCCCTGCCTGTTGCCTTCACCGCATGGAATGACTCCGATGGCGAGGGGGCGGGGCCTCCTCGTTCCTGGTTGTAAACAGGGACTAGGATGGGGCGCAACTTACAGTACCGCCCCTACTGTAGAAACGCCTCTGATTATCTTGGCAAACTCTTGGCCAAATCCTACAGTGCAAGCCTATGCATGTCAACTCAAAATTATGTCCCAGTAAGTTAAATGAGACTTACTCCCAGCTAAGTATGTATAGGATTGCAGCCCAATCCTATCATCCACCACTGATGCCGATGCAGTCATGCTGAGTGTGGGCCAGGGCCACTCAGAGGAATTTTATCAGGGAGTACAAAGTTTATTTTGGGCATATTTATTTTACATATTTATATGTAAATTTGGTTCCTGGGCCCCCTTTTTGACCCATTTTTGGCCCTAGGCCTGGGTACGACTGTACCCCCTTAACCAGAGGCCCTGGTGTGGGCATCCAATGGTGGCGGGAGGGCAATCGGACAGCCAGCATGAAGTAAAAATATTTTTCACTCACCCTTCGGTAGGCTGCCTATGGGTCTATGGCACATGCTGGTGCTGCCAAGATCCACTTCCTTCTTCCCCTCCCCCAAACGCCCCCTGCCCTCCACCTCCCCACCTCCGCCACCAACGTACCAGCACAGGAGGATGCTTTGGGAGCCGCTGCTGCATGTGCTGTGTTGCGCCCCATTTGGGGCAGTGGCCTGAAGCATACAATGGCAGCCCAGTCGTAAAGGGCCTTGTGCTGCCACACCAACTCTGGCAGCTCAAGACCACGATAGGATTGGGGCCTTAATCACTTATTGTTAAAGATGCAACATCATTTTGTCATGATCAAATCCCAATATCACAGGCCTGCAAATTTGATGGTCAAAAAACATTTTTTCAAAGTTTATGGTAGCTTTATATAAATTCGGGGCACTGATTCCAAAAATGGCATCGATTTTGCCCTATCACATCTAGTTTGGGGGGTATGGCAGGCATTGCCACTTCATAATGCGAGTCAATCAGCCTCCTCGTGAGGAAGCCATGGCATCAGATTCCTCACGAGGAAGCTGCTTGACTCGTATTATGAGGTGGTGATGGCGTACCCACAAAACTAGACGTGATAGGGAAAAACTGATGCCATTTTTGGAATCAGTGCCCCAAATATACCCAAGAATAGGTCTCACTTTTAAGAAAGTAAAATGTGTGCAGGCCTGTGTCATATCCTAACCTTTCACAAGCAGAAACGGTCCTTGCATGAGTGCTACTCTCCAAGGAACATGGGCCACTGAGCACCTCTACATGAACGAAACATAACCTGCTTAACCCATGACTTACCACAGAAATTGTCCCGAATGCTGCATTGCATTTTGTAAACTACTGTGCAAAATAGCCGGACTGGGTTGTTAAATGGCCTTCTTATGATCACATGATAATACAGTATCACCCATCAGTGATTGACTTCTGATATTGCATTGTGCATATTTTCATAGGTGGGCAAACTCCATTCAAAATATATCCCTTTCACAGCGAATGATACTGACCGGACAACCCACCTACTTGCAGGTGGTAGTGAGTACTGATTTTCATAGCAATCCTCCTGCCTGCTGTTCTGGATCGCCCACTCTCCTGCCACCACACCATTGACCTCACACCTGCCACTTCTCCTTGGGCCCCTGCTGCAGGGCCTCTGAGAGAGGGGTTAAGGGGGTAATTTGTAAATAGGTCAAAAAGGGGGCCCTGGAGCAGTAGCGTCACTAGGACGCGCGTCACCCTATGACGCTCTGTCATCGCGGCGCGGGGGGGCAACCCAGCTCCCCCCCCGCGTCGCCCTCCGGACTCTCCGAGGCCGGCCCGGGAGCCGGCCTCGGAGCGTCCGACCCCGTCGGCGCTCCGGGCCCAAGCAGCGCGTTAATACGGGTATTTTTTTACAATTTTCGCGCATGCGCATTTTGCCCTCAAAACGGTCTGCGCATGCGCATTATTTTCCCCACATATATATGGAAGATCAAGCTGCAGAGTTAATTTGCCTATTAGTATGAGGCCTGCGCATGCGCATTAATTAAATTAATTAATTAATTATATACCCTGCCTTTCTCCCACAAGGGCAACCAAGGCGGCCAAGGAATTTTAAATTCCAACAGCCATGTATGTGTGTTTAAAATTGCCACGACATATAAACACACATGGTTGGTGTGAATGATGGCTGCCTGTTATCAAGAGCAATGTTGTTTCTTTACTTATGCAGAATATTTATATATCTCTTTTCAACAAAAATGTAAGTCATTCACCACTATGCTGTTCAAAATTTAAGAGGCAGCACCCTACACCCCATCCCTTCCCACCCACCCCCATGCTGACTTACCAGTACCAGGGAATGTGGATACTGGTGGTGGCCAGGCCGCGTGGAATGGCCTTTGTGACACCCGTAAAGGACTTTACACTGCTGGAACGCTATGCTGCTGGAATGCAGCCATGAAGTTCACTGGGTGACCTTGGACCAGTCACTACCTCTCAGTCTGGTCCACCTCACAGGGATGTTGTGAAGATAAAATGGGGGGGGGGGGACAGCTTATGCCACCTTAAATGGAGAAAGCCTGAGTTATAAAGGTAATAACAACACTGGTGTAAAGATTTAGATTAATGGCAACATTTCACAACTTGAAGGCCTCATACTAATAGGCAAATTAACTCTGCAGCTTGATCTTCCATATATATGTGGGGAAAATATAACATAATCAGATTGCCCCTGGAGCTTGTAATGTGGTTCTGAGATACTATGGAAGCAAAAATACTGATAAGTGAACAAAATGGGCTTTTTAATTAGAGAGGAAGAAGCCTCCTGATTGGTTCATGCTTCACAAAGGCCCAGACTGCTTTCCTTCAATGGTTTTTCATCCATGACCAAATTATTCTTTCCCATTTTTATTAAAATTGCTCATCTGAGACCATTTTCAGTGTGTCCTACCTAGTAGCTTTGCTAGATATTAAGAGTGTTGAGGGGGAGGGTGAAGGCTAGGTATATATTATTAATCGCTTTAGAAAGTGGAAGCACAGATAAAACTTGAAGTTTTCCACAACTGCTACTCCCTTTGTGAAAAGTTATTAAATCCCCTTTTCTTGTTTCATCCATGGACTATTCTTATCTTGATTTGAAACAAAAAGAAAACACACAATGATGCTGCAATATGGCACTTTCCATGGTTTCTCTTTCTCAGAAAAAGCTAAGTTAGTGGTATGGTTGATGAAAACCACAAAACACCTTAGCAGTCCTCACACTTTATCACCAATCTTTTCAAAGAACTACTCTTCTGAGATGGTTTGGGTTTTTTTTTAATATTATTTGTCAAGAATAGGTTAGTTAAAATAATGTGGCATTCCATCCATGCAGAGTGCTATAGGTCAACTGCATGTACAGGAGTCTGGAAGAAAGAGGTTGGATGGACATTTACTCAGACGTGCTAGAGCGAACGGAGGAAGCATGAGTGCAGTTAGCAGAGATGTCAGAACACCATGGGTTTCTTAAGACAAGTTGCTTCTAGAAGCAACATCCACTTGGATGCTCACATTGGACAAAGAGGTATATTTATTAATTTATTTAAAAAATTATTGTGTTGTGCCCAAGGCGGCTTACAACAGTTAAAATACATAATTTAAAAACAGTACATAAAATAAATTAAAAAACAATAAAATCCACGGGGGGGGGGTAACAATGTGAAGCAGAAAAACAGCAAGGCAGAACATACTGAGGCACTGGAGGCAGACAACCATCCAAACGCAAGACGAAACAAACATTTTGAGCCCCCGCCGGAAAGTCATGAGGGAGGGGTTTGTTCTCAAATCCCCTGGCAAGGAGTTCCACAATTTTGGCTCCACAGCAGAGAAGGCTCGCCCACGAGCTGCCATTCCCCTAACTTGAGACAGGGATGGCACTCGCAGGAGAGCCCCCTCAGATGACCTAAGAGAGCGGGCCGGAATGTATGGGAGAAGGCGGTCCCTCAGATATCCTGGGCCCGAACTGTGAAGGGCTTTAAAGGTCATTACCAGCACCTTGAATTGGGCCCGGAAGTGAATATTATATACATAATAGTACTTGGGGAGAAAATAATGAGGAAGTGTTTTGAGAATGTGTTCTGCATTAGAAGGATTTAAGATGAGTAGGTATGTACATGGCCAGCCTGAGACCTCCTGATGCCTTTGGCAGCATAACAAAGGCAGTCCCGTCCCCCCATACTTGATGTGCCAGCCTCTGCTTCTCCCACGTTCCGATGTTCTGGCTCAACATTCTCCTCCCCTCCACATTTCCCCTTCCTCTCTGTCCCCCTCTTCCTTTTCCAATCCAGGGAGGGGAAGGAGGAGCAATGAAGGCAAGTTGGCAGACAGAGATGGGTGCCCCCCCCAATCATTCTGCCGCCTGAGGCAACCACTTCACTTGGCCTCATAGATAGGCTGGCCCTGTCTATGTTCTACATATGTATGTACGAAGCAATAAAGATCAAATAAAAATGTGGAGTATGCTTTCTATTTGCCTTAAATAAATTGAAATATTGACAATATCATAAATGTCCACTGATTCCTCAGACAGAGTCTCCTTTTCTGTATCCTCAACCCTGCATTCTCCATGCACATAAAAGGTGGGAGGAACTCATAAACCAGGAATGCCACCTATGCCAACCTCTTTCCTTTTCAATGTCCTATGTTTTCAGTGAGCAAGAAACAGGGATCCAAATTGGTTTACAGCGCAATCCTGTAAAAAAAAAGCTGGGGACGGAACGAGCGTTCCGTCGCCGGCAGCAGTCGCAAACGTGCCAGAAAGCACGTTTGCGACTACTCTGGAGCAAGGGAGGCCGATGCAGAGGCCAGCCTCCCTTGCTCCGGAGCCCCCATGCATCCGCTGGACGAGGTGAGTCAGGATTCGGCGGGTGCGGGCAGCCACGTCACTGGAGTGTGGCGGGGGGCCCAAACCACCGGAGGGTGACGCGCGCAGAAGGGTGACGCGCGCACATGCGCGCATCACCCTCCGCTGCGTGCGTCACCCCCCGGAGGCTCCGAGGCCAGGAGAAGGCCTCGGAGCGTCCTCCCGGGACGGCGCTCGTCACAATGTAATTTATAACGTTTTTCGCACATGTGCAGACCGTTCCTGAAGGAAAAGGGCAGCTCTTGGCGAAGACTTCCCTGGAGCCGGCTGCAGTGGAGGCACACAGGAAAGGTGTGGGGGGGGCAGAGTCGGGGGCACCCGGGGCAGCGTCCCATCGGGTCGCCCGCCAAAAATCGCGACGCGGCCTAGACAAGTGTCCCCTTCCCCGAGTAGACCTCCGGCCCGGCGGCAGAATGGCCATCGGATCCTTACACAGGATTGCACTGTTATTCTGATTAGTGAAGGTTCCCTGACTAAGATATACTGTGCAGAAAAAAATTGAGTTTTACTTCTTTGATGCAACAATTTGAAAGAATTATAGCTCTCACGCAGGGACCAAAGCATGTATCTGTATCTCCCTTCATGTATGTGCTGTAAAAGCTAAATGCCAACATTTATATAGGGGAAGAAAGGTGAAGCAGACACTGTTAAAAAAAACCCCTGCAAATAATTGTATGCTGGTGACATTTTTCCTGTCAGTTTTCAGCCCATGTATCTGCATTTTTCTAATTTTTCCTCAAGAACAAAGGAAGTTGGTCTAAAAACAAGGAAAAGAAAACAGAGACATATCTGCAAAGTGGTTTTTTTTTTTTTAACTTCATTATTTCTGGAAGGTTCTGAGGCAAGTTGTCATATACTGCATCCTATCAGTAATAAGAAAGACACACATAATTCAGTGTGCTCCATTACAGGATAATATTGCATGCTGTGCACATATAAATGTCAGAGCTGGTGGGAATTTATTCATTTGTAATTTCTCCATCAGAATACTTCTCAGAAGCAAATATTTCCAATATTCCCCACATTCTGCATCTAGAAAAGGAACCGTTTAAATGACCAAATATTGGTTAAATGGTTATGAAGACCTAACCCCCTCATCCACCCCAAATCTATCAGAGAACCACAACCATTTTTTCTGACATAAGTGTTCTGTTTGTTTCAGTTATGCACATACAGTGCATATCCCACCCCCATCTTATAACTTAGCATGTCTTTAGATTCTTGGATTTTGAAGCCTTTCAAACATATGGGTCCATATGCACAACATCATGAGGCACATGGATATATTGACCACAAGGTGACTGATCACTTCCGAGCAGAAAGTGTGGTTTATGGTTGTAGAAACCCACCATTCTCATCCAGTGCTAAGCACACTTACAGCCCAGTCCAGCCTAAGGCCTCAGCGGCACAATTCAGGCACAACTGCAGCCTAAGCGCCTTAGGCTCGAGTTGTGCCTGAATTGTGTCGCAGAGGCCGAATTTGTGCTGCAATTGTGACTGACATAGGACGGGTTAAGGAAAGTTGGCCAATTCAGTCCTAAGTTCGGCATAAGAGCTATTCCGTCCTAAGTTTGGCCTAAAAGTGGGCGTGTCAGGGGAGTGACGGGGGCGGTTACAAAATTTGTTCCGGTTCCAGACACTGGCGACCCCCTGACACGCCCCCTCGAGCACAACTCAGGCACAAAATTTGGGTCAACAAAAAGGGTGGACTCAAATGTGAGGAGACCCATAGGAGCCATTTTACCTTACCCACACCAGCCCTCTCCTGAAAAGTTCTAACACCCTGGTCCCGAGTTGTGCCTGAGTTAGAACGGAACAGTTGTGGCCTAACTCTGGACACAGACCCAAATAGTTACGCTATCAGCACCCAGCACCACCCAGCCTCTTTCCCACAAAAGCCCAGCCCCAGCCCTCCACTCTCTCTCTCTCTCTCTCTCTCTCTCTGAGCACGTGGCGTGGGGTCCTGTCCCCCAGCAGCCACAAAATGGGACTTTGAAAAATTTCAAACACCCCACTTCTCTCTTCCCTTCTCCTCTCTCCTCTCTGCCCCCCTCTAGGGCAGGGAGGGCTGTGCAGCCTGTGGCCAAACTGTTTACTGCTGTGCCTGGGCAGCTGCCTCCATGCAAGTGTTTGCTAACCCATATCTTTCTCCCAGCCCCTCTCCCCCCCCCACAGGCAACAACACCAGCAGGTAAGTGCAGGTAAGAGCAGGGTTCGTGCTGACATGTAGTCTGACTTCTGCCTCTTTGCATATAGAAATATAGGTAGGATACATGCCTCTTTACCAATGTCTTGTCTCATAGCTGCCTGCAATGCCTGCCATGATATGCCTCTTTACCAATGTTGTGTCTCATAGCTGCCTGCAATGCCTGCCATGATATGCCTCTTTACCAATGTCTTGTCTCATAGCTGCCTGCAATGCCTGCCATGATATGCCTCTTTACCAATGTAGTGTCTCATAGCTGCCTGCAATGCCTGCCATGATATGCCTCTTTATCAATGTCTTGTCTCATAGCTGCCTGCAATGCCTGCCATGATATGCCTCTTTACCAATGTTGTGTCTGATTGCTGCCTGTAGTAATGTGAGCACACAATGCCACAAGTGTGGAACTGTTAGCCTTATGTAGACACCAGCTGTTCCCCCCCCCCTTTTCTCCACAGGGTCTACTCACAGGTCAGTATTGGTAGGTTTGCCATGGTTGTGACCCACACGTTGTGTTGTTGTCTTCTCTCTCTTTGCCCCTTTTCCCTTATAGGATCATGTTCTCCTGACACCCAGGGAAGGAGCGCAGACCATGCTATGTGTCTCACACCTCTCAGCTGTGTTTAATTTCTCTCCCTGCAGGCCTTTGCAACCAGCACACTGGCATTTCTTCAATGGCAATTGCTACCACACAGCAGCTGCCATGGAACACCCCCATTTTTTTTGCCTCCCCAGGAACGTCCACTACCACCTACCTTCCTGGGAGCACCCCTGGGCCTGCAGTCTGGTTGCCCCATGGTCGTCTGCCTCCATGCTGCCAGAGGTCCTGGAGCCTGCCCTGAAACCCTCCTCAGCTGCCGGCGTTGCTGCTGCTCCACCTCCCTGGCTGCCTACTTGCTGTCCCTCCCCTTTCCATGGTGCAGGCTGTGGTTCCACAGGGGAAGGGCCTGCATCCCCTGGTCCATGGGGCATGCCTGCTGCTGCTGCTGCCCGAGTGGCTGCTGTGACTACCCCTGGCAGCCTCGCCTGCCACTGTTCCAGAACAATAAAGATGCCCCTGGAAACACATGTCCCCAATGTTACACAAGCACTACCCCCCCCCACACAGAGACAGTCCCCAGCACACAAGCCCCTGCATGAATCCCAGCCAGGGCCTGCCACAGCCAGCCCAGGGAGACCACAGCAGGGGGGCTGCCAGACCCTCAGGGCTCAGAGGGGAGTGGGGAGTTGGGGGGCCTCTCAGGCAGGCAAACACTGACAGGCGACATGGTGCACGTCCGCCACGTCCGTGAAGAGCCCTTTCGGCAACCGGGGCTCTCACCCGCCCTCGGTCCGCCCGTCAATGGCGTCCGTTTCCGCCCTCGGTCCGCCTGTCAACGGCGTCCGTTTCCGTCCGTCAACGGCGTCCGTTCTGCCCAAGGTCCGTCTGCATAAGAGGCGCCCGTTCCTGCATTGCCTCCATCTGCGAAGTGACCCCTGTGTCCCTATTGGTCTCTGCAGACCCCTCTCCCTGTATCCCTCCTCTCCCACCAGCCTTGTTGTCTGTCTGTTTCTGACCCACCCGTGCCCCTCCCCAGCACCCACTGTCTGCCTGTCTGTCTGCCTCCCCTCCCACTCCCTGATGATGGAAGCTGGCCACCCCCCACCCCGCCAGAGCGCCTGCCGCGACGTGCTGACGTTGCCCCATCTGGGGGCGTGATGAGCTGCGTGAGCCCTTCCTGCTCGCAGCAGACAAGCCCAAGGCATCTCTCGGTCTTGGCCGGGGCACGGAGCAGAAGGCATGCCGGGATACCTTCTTTGTGGGCATTGCCACGGCCCTGGAGGCCCAGGGCTTCAGGCAGCGCACGGGCATGTCATGGCAGAGGCGGTTCCAGACTTCATGAGATCCCCCTTGTGCGTGCCGTTCCCACCCCCTCCTTCCCTTCTCTCCCCCGCTCACCCCCTCATGACTCCCACGTGCAGCCTCACCGTGGCTTGGGGGTGGCATCACCTTCTGCAGGAGGGAGGGCAGTGGCACTCCCCCCTGCAGCAGGTGGCTAATGCCCAGGGTGCCCTGGGGCAGCTGGCACTGGCACAACCTCTGCCCTTCAGCTGACTGTCGCACGCCCAGTGCCTGCAGGCCCACCTGTGGCTGCCCATCTGCTGCGAACGCTGCATCAGCTGTGGTAGGTGCACACAGACGAGCTCAGGAGGGGGCTCTTCGCTTCCACAAGACTGACACCTCCCCACAGGGGCCTGCCTGCCTCTGCGGTAAGTGTTGCCTCGATCCTGGCCCACTGCTCTTGCCTCCTGCCTAACTCAGGCACAGTTGCAGCCTAACTCAGCCCTATTTTGGGCCTCAACTGTGCCTCAATTGTGCCTGTGTTGGGCTGGACTGAGGCCTTACTGTATGTGAAAAGAATGAAAATGAGACATTTTAAAATAAATATTACAAGTTGAATTTGACACACCAAAAACCTTCTGTTTTTTAGACTTTTACCCCATTCTTAAAGCTCCAAGTAGATGCAGTATAGCTGGGTGTTGGCACTTTTGTGCCCTGGATAAAACTGTAAAAATTATCTCAAACTGCATCAAGCATTCACAGCCAAATATTGCTGGTGTGTAAAGAGGGGCTTTAGAGAGCCCTGAAATGTTTCTCCAAAGCCTTGCAAATGTGTTTGTCAGGGAAGATAATGGGAGAAGGCAGGCTGACCAAGGGGAGTACTGCCTAGTGGTTAGCATACATGCACCCCTTCCTGCTCTCCATTTCCCCCTTTTACTGGGTCAGCAGCTGAATGGGGAGGGGAACTGATAATCTACTACCACCATATCAGGCTACAGAGATCAGGCAGAGGAGGGCCATCTGGAAAACCTCCCCTCCCAGGAGAGCTCTGAACCCCAGGGATTCTTATTAAAAATCAAACCCACAGTAGCGTTTGCAGGGCAAAGAGGCATGACAATCCACTGCATTACTTATGAACATGGATCAGGCAGACAAAGATTCAAAAGATCACTAGTTTATTTAAAAACCCAGAAGAAAAGAAACAAAATAGGAAAAGGTGGGGGGGGGGGGTTTAGAAAAAAAAGTACAAATAGCCTCATGGAAAATGCCAGAACCTAGCTCGATGAACACAAGGAAAAAGCTTGATCCAATGGATATAAATAATCAGAAATGCCCAGCGGAAGGAGCAAAGCGTACAAACCACCATGGATATTAAAACCCATGAAGTTTGCATGCTAGCTTGGAGTGGAAAGAGCAAATAACACAAAATTAACTCCCTGAACTCATCTTGCTAGAAACACATTTCTTATTGCTATTTACATTGTCCCAGAATCCTGGTACCTGCACGTCCTGGGGACTAAGTGGGTATGCCTTCCATGAACCCACACTCCATGAACCAACACTAGATATCACTGTAGGCCTGGCATAAACACACACTAGCATCCCTGTGCTTGAACTTTAGGTTTTATGGTGTCATTGGAGGCATGGAGTCCATCTGGCTTCTCAATCCCAGTCCTTTGCCCTACAGCAGCGGTAGGGAACCGCTGGCCTGCGGGCCGGATCCAGACAGCGGGACGATCCAATCCGGCCCGCGCAAGACCGGAACGGAGGCTCTGCCGCCGCCGCGCATCAGCTCCTGTTTAAATCGGCCTTCCTGCAGCTGCGCAGATCGCCGTTGAGGCCGAGAGGGCAATCTCTCTGCCTCAACGGCAATCTGCACAGCTGCAGGAAGGCCGATTTAAACAGGAGCTGATGCAGGAAGAAGGTAGCGGCGGCGGCGGCAGCCCGGAGCCTGAGGGTGGGTGGGAGCGAGAGGGAGCAGTGGGTGGGTGGGAGCAGTAAATTCGTGGGGGGGGTCAAATTTGTGGTGGGGGGCAAAAATTTCGGCCAGCCTGGTGGTTGGCCCGCGGCCAATTTTCCCCATGGGAAAATGCCCCCCCCACCCGAAATAGGTTCCCCACCCTACAGGTAGGCACATATCAATCTTAGCAGGAGGCTTGGCTATTCCAGACATGAAAAAAGATCCCATAAGAACATAAGAAGAGCCCTGCTGGGTCAGGCCAAAAGCCCATCTAGTCCAGCTTCTTGTATCACACAGTGGCCCCACCAGATGCCTCAGGGAGCACAAGACAACAAGATAACCTGTTTCCCGTTGACACTCCCTTGCACCTGGCACAGAGAAAACCCACTTCTAAAACCTCATTGCTGGCAATGAGCACGTGGCTGTGAGGAATGACATTTCAAACAAAGGGTGAAGACTAAATCCAAGAAGCTCTTGGATTGCAGAACCTTCTGGAGAATTAGAAGTGTCCCAAAATAAGGGAAAATAGGCAAATAATAATAATAATAATAATAAGGGGGACGACGACAGGTCTTTCATCACAACTTTTCATTCTGATTCAGAGCACAATCCTGTTTTGTAAAGCATGTTTGCAACTACTCTGGAGCAGGGAAGGCCGGCGCAGAGACCGGCTTCCCTTGCTCCGTCGACGGAGCACCCAAGCTGCCACCGGAGGACCCACGTAGGGATCCAGCGGGCGTGGGGGCGTGTCGCCGGGTGAGGGAGGGGGGCCATTGGCCCAGACACCCCAGGAGGGGGCAGGGGACGGCCTTGGCCATATCCTGTCCCCCACCGGGCACCTGGGCCGTTACACGGCCTCCTCCGACTTCTGCCAGCAATTTTGCTCACTGAAATCTGCTCGGGCTGGCCTGCATTTACATGGGGAAGGGGGCGAGCATCCCCTTTCCTTAGCCTTACCATCTTTTTCCGAAACCCAAAGCAGGACGGAAGTGACATCACGGGGGGCGTGTCAGCCAGCCACACCCTTTGTGACATCACAAGGGGCGTGTCAGCCGGCCACGCCCCCTCTGTGACATCACAAGGGGCGTGTGATGGCCAGTGCTGGCCGCCACAACACAGCCAGCTGGCTGGGACGAAAACAGTGGTGGCACTCTGCACGTGCTCAGAGGCACAGGGAAAAGGCAAAATACTGTATTTTAATAATGTTGAGCTGGCTGGACCTTTCCCGGCCCGTAACCCTAACCCAACCACAGCCATTTATCTTTCAGCAACTAAATTCAAACCATTTAAACATCCTGCTTTCTTGACTTTACAACCTTCTCCCCAGTGGCGTACTAACGCCTGGGGCCCTGATATACAGGGCCCCAGGCGCCGAGCCTCCGGGGGGCGCTCACCCCGGACTCGAAGCTGGAGCGCGGCGCCCGCCCGCGGCGCTCCAGCTTTCGAGTCTGAGGTGAGCAACTGCGTCGTCTAGGCAACGCGCAGCGCGCGCCCAGACCCTGTGGCTGCGGGCGCGCGCTGTGCGCGTTGCCTAGACGACGAGGACGCTCTCCTCGGACTCCAAAGCTGGAGCGGGCGGGCGCCGCGCTCCAGCTTTGGAGAGACAGTGGCGTCGGGGGGGCACTTGGCCAGCCCCCCCGCCCTCCTAGCCCCAGGCGGCAGGAGGGCTAAAGACGCCACTGCTTCTCCCACTCTGATTGAACCACTCTACAGTCTCATACATACATACATTCCTTCCCTTCCCCCAAGCAAGAATTTGCTCCTGCCAAGCAGGTTTAGCTTCAAGTGCTGTATTTAAAAAAAACAAAAGCCACTGCCAGAGACTTTTGTGTTGCTAAATGCCTCGATTTGCATTGGAATGTGGAGCTGGCAGATGCTTCAAACAAAGGACTCTATAGAGTTAAAATCCGATTCACAGGGACTTCTGGTTACAATGCGAAACTGAATCTAAGTTTTGGCGCCCTTTGAATTGCTGGGAATTCCGGGAAAAATTGGGGGGCTGCCTGGTTCTGCCCGGGACGGCGGCGCTATTCCAGGACTGTCCTGGTCAAATCAAGGACAATGGTAAGGCTACCTTTCCTGAGTAGACCTCTGCCCCGGCGGCAGCCTGGCCGCCAGTGCTCAGGATCCGGTGGGCGGCCCTGGGCTGCCAGTCGGATCCTTACATAGGATTACACTGCCAGTGTGTCTTTGCAGCCCTGATCAACAGCTGATGCAGTTCAATTAAAAAGAAAAATTACTCCACCACCACCCCCTGGAACAAGTAAGTTGTCAAACGAAACCAGTCAGATTTGGCTACATGACAACATCACTGTGGTCTGGAGCATATTCTGAGTAACATATCCTAAAATGGCATTGGTGTTGTATTACGCATTCCACTGTGGCTTGTCCTGTAACTTGGCAAGTCCTAATGGCACATTGTTCTTCTCCCACCTGGTACCCCACAGCTGCCTGTCTAATCATTCTGCACACCGATTCCTGTTACAGAGGATCCCTTCCTTCCCATGTTGAAGAAGAGATGGGATTGCCTCAGTGCACATGCCCAGCTTGAAAATAAACACACACCAAAGTAATCACCCAGTTGCTTCTGCATGTAGTTAGTTCTGATGCAGATCTGCTCAACCCACACCATGGCATTCCACGCATCTGAATCATCCCTCACTTCACATAACTCACACAATGACAAACAAGATTTTATCAATGATATTTCCTTTTTGTTGTGATGGGGCTAATAGAGATGTGTAATTTCCTGACTTGCTGCTCTGTTCTAGCTAAATGAATGAGGGTGGAGGGGTCATTGAGCCAATGGTAGGCGTATGATATTCATGTTCATGCTTGACTACTGATTTATTTTAGATACCTTCTGAAACATTTCAGGTTCTCATCACCTTTGAATTTCCTAACCACCTTGGCCCAGATCATGGGGTTTTTTTCCTTTTCTTTCAGTTACTATCTCTTTCTTGCTAGTCTAAGGCCCCAATCCTATCCATTCAGCCACACCACTCGAGCATGCCACCGGGAGGTCTAGGACAGGGTGGTCCAACTTCTCGTACCTCGAGGGCCGCATGCTGACTTCGACACGAAACCCAGGGGCCGCACAATTAATTAAATTAATAATTAATTAATAATTAATATATAATTATAAATAATTCTCTTCAAAGCAGAAGTGCAAGATGTTGTCCCCACCATTCTCCCTTTGACACCCCCAAAGGGTCTGTTCTTTTTTTAAAAAAAGACAACCTCTCCAATGCAACACCCCCTTTCCTTTCACATGATCCATCTCATCTACCCTCCCCAAATATAAATAGGAGCGACAGTGGGCTCCCTGTTGGCAAGTAAGTGGGGGGGGGGTGTTAAAAGGCAACCCATGCCCAGGCAAATCAGGTGTGCGTTTTCAATTGGACGAGATATGGCTTAAAACTCAAGCCAGAAATCTTGGGGGTGGGGACTTGTAAAGGAAAAGAGAGATGGGTAGGAAAAACAACACAACAAAAGAGGACTGGATTAACTCCCCCACCCCGGAAAAGCCCAGCCCCTCAAAAGACTGGTCCCAACATTGCATCACCAGGAGAAGGGGGAGAGAGGCACCTTTCTTAAACTGTAGCCCTCTGCAGAGGGAAACCAAGTCTAACCAAACTCTGACCCAGAGATTCCTCATTCTGCAGCAAATATTGCTAAAAGTTAAGTCTATGGAACCACCTGAACAACCAAATCTCTCTCGCCCAGCTAAATGCACCTAGCAAAGCGAGAGGCCAACTGCCAGACAAACTTTCAAGGCTGCCTGCCTGCCGAAACCCCACAAGTTCACCCTGGGACTCCCCCCCCCGCAGACTTCTGCGGCACGCAGCAGCTCTCGAAGCCCCCTCCCTCCCCCAAGCCACAAAAGCACTCACTGGCGCGTTCCCCCGATGCTCAGCTCCTGCGGCCCCTGGAGGCTTCTCCTTCCCCCCTCCCTTCTCCCAGCAAAGGCGCTCAGCGCCGAGCTGTTCCGAGGCAGCCAGCTCGATCCACTCTCTTCCTGAACCTCAGGAAGAGAGACGGTCGGGATGGCTGTCTCAGAACAGGTCGCCCCCAACATGGTCGCCCCCCGCGCGCTCCACTGACCTCAGAGAAGCGCTTTGCTCCCGAGCGCTTCTCCGAGCGTCAGCGAGGGCGCGCGGGGCATGCCGGTGAGAGTTCGTCGGCTGAAGCGCTTGCCCCACGCCTTTCCGATCATCAGCTGGAGCGCGGGGCAAGCGCTTCAGCCAACGAACTCTCACCGGCATGCCCCGCGCGCCCTCGCTGACGCTCGGAGAAGCGCTCAGGAACAAAGTGCTTCTCTGAGGTCAGTTTCGATCGGAGCTGAGCACCTTTGCTGTGGGGAGGGTGGGGGGAGGGAGAAGCCTCCGGGGGCCGCTGGTGGCCCGTGGGCCGTGTGTTGGACCACCCTGGTCTAGGAGGTCTCCTCTGGGTAAGGGAACATTTGTGATTTCACTGGCGCAAGTCTGAATAGAACCTGGAAAGCAAATCAAGGCCCAGAACGGGGATAGGGTATCGGCGGTGCCACTGCCACAGATACCGCCCCCTTGTAGCCCTCATTCTGCCCCCATTCCACCTCATCTCTTCCTCATTCCTCCGTAGAATTAGAGAAGAAACAAAGATACACAAAATGGTTGCTGAACAGTACAAGAGACAGTCTATTCAAGCTACAAGTGCATGTTATCTGTATGGAAATGGATTCCACTTCCCTGCTGAGTGCAGATTTAAAGGTGCATACTAACCGCTGAACCATGAGCTGTCGATCGAAAGGTCGGCAGTTCGAATCCGCGACAGGGTGAGCTCTCATTGCTTGGCCAGCACCTGCCAACCTAGCAGTTCCAAATCATGTTAATGTGAGTAGATAAATAGGTACCGCTTGTGGGAAGGTAAACAGCGCTCCGTGTTCCAGCCGCATGCTACGCACTGCAGCAAGGAGAGTCATGCTGGCCACATGACCACGGAGGCGTCTTTGGACAACGCTGGCTCTTCGGCTTTGAAATGGGGATGAGCACCACACCCTAGAGTCAGACACGACTGGACTTAATTGTCAGGGGATACCTTTACCTTTTTACTGCAGAAAATGCAATGAAAAGTGACATATTCAAAGTGTATGTGGCACTACAAAGAATGCACCTCTTGATGTAAGCAGAAAAAGGCCAACATCCTTGCCCTGGATGAAGACAGTAGTAACTCAGACTGTGAGAGTGATTTAGTGAGCTCGGGAATATATAATATGAGCAAAGATGACAAATCAGCATTTTGGTTGACTCCCAAGGGTATCTGGAAAAGTGCTCAGTATGCAGTTAGGCACATGGGGCTGCAGTGTACAAGCAGAGTATGAGAAACCTTTTTCAGACATCAAGATAAATGACGTATCCGTATGGCTGAGGACATGCACAAGACAAAGGATAGTGCCCTTGGGAGTGATACATGTTATCTGGAGCATAATAATAGCAGATGTCTTCAGAACCTGTATATGGTTGAGCAAGGTGGACCAGCCCTGTGGGGACATGAGTGGGTGAAGAAATTGCCCCTGTATTGGAAAAATAAAAAAGGCACTGCAATCAAACCTACTAACACATTGTGCAAAAGTCAACGAAAAGGTGGAAAATATGTTAAAGCAAGCATCAGAAGTGTTTAGAGAGGGCACAGGAAGTGTTTAGAAAGGGCACCCTAAAATGTATAAAAGCTGAGGTCACTAGCTGAGAATACACAGCCCAAGTTTTGCAAAGCCAGACCAGTTCATTATGGCATTCGTCCAAAAAATGGATGCTGAGTTGGATCACTTGGAAAAGGAAGGCATGCTCACCAAGGTAACCTGGGGTGAATGGGAAACCCTTATTGATCCAGTTATTAAAAAGGAGGAAGCAGTGAAACTCTATGGAGATTTCAAGATTACCATAAACAACCCCGTTTTGAAGGCAGACACAGTGTTGACATATTAGCAACCCTGTCAGGAGGGAAGCGGTTCAACAAGACTGATTTGTCCTAGGCTTCCTTGCAGATGGAAGAAAAAGAGGTATCCCTCACCATCTATACATCAAAGGGTTGTACCAGTATAACAAATGAGTGCTTGGTATTTCATCAGCTCCAGCTATCTGGCAAAGAGCAATCACTTTTTACAAGGTATCCCAAGGACACAGTGCTATGAACAAGAACTATTGTGAAACGGGAACATGATGAGGAGGAACATCTGGAAATCCTGCAAACTGCACTGAAATGCTTAGAAGAATATGGACTATGAGCTAACCATGCAAACTGTGCATTTTTAAAGGAATCAATAACATAATGTGGGCACATTATAGAAGATGCACAAAGCTCACATAAGTCTCCCAAGAAAATGAATGCAGTTCTGGAAGCCCCACAGCGTAAGGATGTGTCTCAACGTGGATCATTCCTTCTGTTTGTTAACTACTATAGTCAATTTGTGCCCAACTTGGCAACTGTGTTGCATTCCCTGAACTGTTTGTTACAGGAGGGTCAAAAGTGGGTTTGGTCACATGCCTGTGAAGAAGCTTTCTTACATGTTGAAGAAATTGGTCACACCTGACAATGTGCTCACATGCTTTGATTCATCATTGCCCAAGGGTTAGCACATGCTCTATGACATGTCATGTGGGATTTTGAGTTTCTTTTCTTTGATCTGCAGACTTTTAGTACCATATCACAGACCCCCCCCCTTGATTTGAACCTCCATCAGTTACAATAGCAGTTGCAGCAGCGTCACTGCAGGGGGGGCGGAGCTCCAAGTTCCGTCGGGCTCTGACCCTCCACTACACAACGGGAGAAAGCAGCCCCGCCCCCTCGCCTTTGGAGCCATTCTGGCCGACAAAAGCACATCATCGGAATGCGAGTGCTTTCGTCAGCCGGAATGGCTCCAAAGGCGAGGGGGCGGGGCCGCTTTCTCCCATCGTGTAACAGAGGGTCAGAGCCCGACGGAACTTGGAGCTCCGCCCCCCCTGCAGTGATGCTGCTGGCAGTTTGCCATGTAGCATTGGTGGCAAGAGAGATTCCTGACCATGGAACACATCTACGTTTTCGTTGGTGTGCAGAATTAGTTACTTGGTTCTTTGGTCTATATTATTTATTGGGAGGGAGGCAGAAAGGCATTGTGATGATTCCACCACTGAAATGCAATGTGACTCTACCAGGACTGTGGGGCAGGATGTTACTCAAGCATGGAGCTTTAACAGCTCCTGATTTCCAACTGCATATAGAAAACCGTTGCCACTGCAGCTCCTGTCTTGCTGCTTTTGATGTTGACATTTTTGCCCATATAGAAGGCAAGATTTTATTATCTGTGTGTGGACAGGTCTTCATGCAGCTTGTGCTCAGTAAGTTCACTGAACACTAAATGCTACGAGTGCAACATATGTCAAACAAAGGCATTATTTATAGAGGAATGTGCAAACTTACCACTTACACCACACTCTCCATCCGACAGAGAGGAAAAGAGATCAGTGTAACTGACTAGGAAATTCTACCTGCTTGGCAAAGTGTTCTGTGTTATTTAAACAATAGCAGTTGGATTAATTAAATTATATTTGTGTGCCTATTTTGCTTTTAGAAATACAGGTACAACTGAGCTAACCCAAGGGAAAGGTACTTGAAGGTATCTTCTCTGTCTCACTTCTTAAGGGTATCAAAGACATCCCATGTAACAAGGAGCTGAGCAATTTAGTGGGGATTTACACACATTAACTCCTCCAAAGAAAAATCAAATGCTTTTTCACAGTGCCAGCTGAACTGAGCTTGCTGTGTCATTCCTCGCTGTCCCCTTCGCAGCTGCCTGAACGTAGACAGCTCATGCAGCGAATGATGAATTGGAAACGCTGCAGTGTGCAACGCTGGTGTAAACCACATGGAGAGTACAAACGCTGAGAAAAGCCTCTCACATGAAGGGACTTAAACCTCAAGCCACTTTTACTGGGGAAAGAACTCCCTGCATGCTGCGCATGATCTGGAGGACGGAGGGGGGAGAAACTTCACTATTGCGCCTCTGTTAAACTCGACATGAGCTACTGAAAGAGAGACAGACACACAGCTCCTTAGCAGTGGGCCTCCATTAAAGTCCAATTGAAAATAAATAAGCAAACACAGCGAATAGCATTTCTTTCAGACCAACTGCTCTCTTGGTACAAGTGGTACAAGTGGCATGGCCCCCACAAAGAGGGCATTGTTCTATACTGTATTAGGTGGTAACAGCAGGTTGGAGAGAACGTTCCAACAGATACTGCCCAGTTTCATTGAATTTTTTCAGTTCTTCTTCTGCTATCCTGGGCAGTGATGACTCCCTCCAATATTGGAGCAGGTGTGTTGTTTTAAAAACAACAACTGGACACACATGTGCGCACTCCACCCTCCTTCACACACAAACTGCAAGCTACAGGCAAACATTCCCAGAGCAGAGAGGCTGCAGCATTCATGTACAGTTTTCAGGAAATGATATTTTGTGATTTGTTTTAGCTTCCCCTGGGTGGTCTAATTAAAAGTTGTGAACCTCTGCAAATTACAGGATAGTCCTGAGCATTGTGACTTTTCCCTCTTCTCTGTGGGTGGTCCCACTTTGTCTACAGACCTATTGGCACCAGTCTAGAGTTCCACATTATAAGAACAGACGATCTGATGTATGGCCTGCTGAAGAGAAAACTAGTAACAGGCATATAGGAGCAGGGATTGTAGCTCAGAGGCAGAGCACATGCTTGGTCTGCAGAAGGCCCAGGGTCAGTCCCTGTTTGAAATCCTGTTGGTACTGTAGACTACACTGAGCTAGGCAGACCAATGGACTTATTCCATATAAAGCAGTTTCCTATGTGGGAACTAGTAGGAGGCATTTCATGGGGGATAGGGATTTACTTGACCAGGTAATGCCCACAAGGTGGGTGAGGGAAAGATGCTTTAGCCACCAGGGATGTGGATCAAGTCTCTGACTCCAAGTCTCAAGTCAAGTCCCAAGTCTTTGCCCCCAAGTCCTGAGTCTTTGTTTGCGAGTTCTGGGCTGGAGCACCTCCCTTACGAGGAAAGGCTACAGCGTCTGGGGCTTTTCAGCCTAGAAAAAAGGCGCCTGAGGGGGGACATGATTGAGACTTATAAAATTATGCATGGGATGGAGAGAGTGGATAGAGGGAAATTCTTCTCCCTCTCGCACAACACCAGAACCAGGGGACATGCACTAAAATTGAGTGGAGGGAGAGTTAGAACAGACAAAAGAAAATATTTCTTTACCCAGCGTGTGATTCATCTGTGGAACTCCTTGCCACAGGATGTGGTGATGGCACCTGGCCTAGATGCCTTTAAAAGGGGTTTGGACAAATTCATGGAGGAAAAGACCATCACAGGTTACAAGCCATAAGCAACCTCCTGGTTTTTCTAGAAGTGGGTTTTCTCTGTGCCAGGTGCAAGGGAGTGGCGAATGGACACAGGTATCTTGTTGTCTCGTGTGCTCCCTGAGGCATCTGGTGGGGCCACTGTGTGACACAGGAAGCTGGACTAGATGGGCTTTTGGCCTGATCCAGCAGGGCTCTTCTTATGTTCTTATGTTCTTATGAGTTGCGAGTCCCTATGGGGAAAATGAGATTAAACCTGAGTAAAATCTGACTTGTCGTAAAAGGCTCCAAGTCTCGAGTCGAGTCTTTCGAGTCTTTTACAATCACCGAATCAAGTCCGAGTCAAGTCATTGATGCGACTTGAGTCGGACTCGAGTCCGAGTCAATAGACTCAAGTCTAAATCACTGTTAGCCACAGTCAAATTTCATATGGTAAGAGGTTTGCAGTCACTTGTCATAAAATGATGCAGGGAACCATCATATGTGCAAGCTCTTCAAGCCTGGATAATTAAAATCCCTATCTAATATCAGGGAATAAATAATAAAATACGCTTTCATCCATTCCACGCCACAAATGCAAAGTCCCCTTCTCGCAAGCAGCTCTTCCCTTAGCATCTTGAATGGATAATCAGAGCATGCCGGCATTCAGCGGTAATCAATTAGCACCTACTTTAGATTAAATTGAGAATATGCAAATTGGGCTCCTCATCAGGCAGTGCAGTCAACATTTCAGAATGATTCGCCAGGCTGCAAACATTCAACAGAAATGAAGCACAGAAATCTTCCTCACTTGGAAGGTGGTAGCTGTGAGCTACGACACATTGACCTAGTGGTCTATTAAAAGAATCTGCAGTTGTCCAGTTTGATAAAGCACAACCTGCTTTCCCCAAATTTCCTCGCTATCGTGCATTGTTTGAAAATCAACACACGTCCTGACATATCTGTCTGTTGCGCACCAGCAAGTATGTTGTAATGTTGTTGAGTGATCGTAAATGCTCCCGGCTGGGATGCACAGTGAATGAAAGCAGAGTATGATGCTAAGTGGACCAGAAATATTTTACACTCCAACAGGAAAAGAGAGAACATAATGGACAGTCATCCACTCCATTCCCTAAAATGAACATCTTTTGGTTTGTGTGGAGAGAATTCCTACCTGATTTGAAGAAAGGGATATGCTTCTCCCTCCTTTTCCGTAATGAGGTAAGAATCACATAAAGAGAAAACCATTACATTCCAAACAAGGTTTTCATCTAATAAATGCTTTAAGGGTGCAATCCTATGCATGGGGGTTTGGCTGGCAGTAAGTCCCACTGAAGGGCTGTGGTGGCTTAGTGGTTAAGACACTGAACTGCAGACCAGAAGGTCAGAAGGACAGCAGTTCGAGACCTGAGTGCCATGTGATGGAGTGAGCTCCCGTTTCCTGTCCCAGCTCCTGCCAAACTAGCAGTTTGAAAGCAAGAAATTGCAAGTAGATAAATAGGTACCACTGTGGCAGGAAGGTAACAGCGTTCCATTAGTCATGCTGGCCACATGACCACAGAAGCACCTTCGGACAGAGTTGGCTTTTTGGCCTTAGAAATGGAGATAAGCACCGCACCCTAGAGTCGGACACAACTGGCTTTCGAGCAAGGGATACCTTTACCTTACCTAAGTCCCACTGAACCCAGACTGGTTGCCGTGGCTCCCCTGAGAGCCGCACCTCTCAATTTGGGAACCTCTGCTATAGAGATGTCCACTGTCCTGGACATTTCCAAAGTTTGTTAGCATGCAGGAAGCTATTTCCATAGAGCACAAGAATATATTTGCATTCCTGGCAGAGATTCCCATGTGACTATGCACTTTACCGGGGGGGAGGGGGGGAGATAGGCTTTGCTATGAAGACAGAAAGAAGGAACAGTAGCAGTATTCATGGGGTATGACATTTCCTAGTCCACTGGCCCTGGCCATTATATCAGTCAAAGTGGATTATTTGAATACAATGGGACAAAGAATCAATGGGAAGAACGGTGGCAGGCAGAATCAGTCATGTGCAGTGCAATCGTATGCATGTCTACTCAGAACTCCCATTGAGTTCATTTGGGCACATCAGTGTGCATCGGATTTCAGCCTTAATGCACTACCTGCTTCCCCCCCCCCCCCCGGCAGAAAATGGAAGAATAAAATGTGTACTGTTTAATATGCTTTAAAGTGGACTTCAGGGTATATATGGAATCAGAGAATCAATGTGGTACCACAGATAAATTGTTGGACCTGAACAAAGGATATCCATATAAAAATTCCTACGCTACACTTGGAAAATAATGGCCCAGCCATTGCATGAGGAGCAGCACGGATGCGCATGTCTCCTTGTCACTACTCAGTGCACTGCTCCTACGTAGTCCCATGGGGAAGCAGGACTTTCCAATGTCTCTTAGTCTCATGGTTCAAATACTGTACTACTTTCCACCCACATGAGTATGCAGGGATGGACCAGCACATTGGGTGGGAGGGGGAAGCAATGTGCATACATGCTTCTTGTGTAATTGGGCTGCCAGTCAGCATTGTCTGAATTGGCCTCATGAAGCTCATTGGATGACCTTGGGTCAGGCAATATCTCTCAGTTTAACCCAGTGCTTTTCAATCAGTGGTACATCACTGTATGACAGGTGGTATTTGGCTCCACTGCCGTGGTGACCTAATGGTACTGCCCTGTCTAGCGTGACCCCACTGGACCTGGAGATTTGGGAGTGGAGTGGGGCACCAGTGGCAAGATGTGGCTGTGCAGCTGCCTAGCCCTTCAAAAGAAGTGTACTTTGGGGAAGGAGGGTACACAGTGAAATCCAAACTATGGAGGAAGCTGCCCAATCCTATGCACAGCTGCCATCTTTGAAGGCAGTGGTTGTATTTGCAACAAAAGATAGTACAGTACTCGCAAAACAAAGCAAAACCAAAAGGTTGAAAAGCCCTGGTCTAACTTACCTCATAGTAAGTTGTAAGGATAAAATAGGATAACTGCATATACAGTATATGCAGTTATCCTATTTTATCCTTACAACTTACTATGAGTGAGTTGCTTCTTGGAGGAAGGAAGGTTCTTGAAGGAAGGAAAGGATATGCTGTAAAATATGACAGATACAGGCATTCTTGAAACACAATTGCATGCAATGCCAATCATTGGGTTGGTTACTTCTGAGTGACTCTTTTTTATTTAACTAAATGGACTACAGGAGAGGACCCCTTCAGATGTTAGCTGAATTGTGCATGCTGCACCCATGTGCTGACCACAGGAGTGCACCGCCAGCACTGGCGTTGCTAGAGGTGGGGTGGAATGATAAGTCTTGCATAGCGGTAACTGCTCCGTTCCATGTGGCCCCGCCCACTCGCCATCGGAACCAGTCGAGCGGCAAAGGCAATGCGCAGGAGACTTCCTACACGTTGCCTTCGCCGCTCGGACTGGTTCTGATGGCGAGTGGGCAGGGCCACCATGGAACGGAGCGGTTACCGCTGTGCAAGACTTACTGTTCCACCCCACCTCTAGCAACGCCAGTGACCGCCAGGCCTTGCCCCTAATGCTGATGTGCTTGTGACAAATTGTACTTGGGATCTCCCCCTCCCCCCCTGCCCAGATAGGGAGTGCTGGGTGTAATGCTTGGCTTGCAACCTCTAGCCAAAAAATAAAGCCGTTTCTCACTTTTATCACTTTGCAACGCACAGGGTTTTCAGACTCATTTCATGCAAAGACAAACTATAACAAAGTTAACATATGTTTGTGACTTTCCAGAGAGTCTATTGAGCACATTTCCTTACCACACATTCTGTCCTAGCAAAAATCATCTTCTACAAGTCAAAAACATCCCTAAACACTCTAAACACTCCATATATAGAATCTAGTGAAATGATTTCTGGCTGTATAAAATATACATAGTGACTATTTTTGCATACAGAATACACACCATACCGAAACAAATACTATAGGGGTTAGAGTGTAGCACAAAGTAACCAAGATTCTTTCTGTTTTTGTGTTCGTACGATATTGAGAAGTAATTCATGGCTACCAGTAATTCAGATAATTTTATGATTTGTTCTGAGGCAGCTAATTTTGCCTAACCAAATCCTATTAGATTGCTGCAGCATTCTTTTTCTTCGTCCAACTCCCAGAATGGGACTTATATGCTAATTGCAACCGGCATATGCAAATTAGATTTCATTTCCATTTTTTAAAGAGATAAGCACTGTTTTGTGCCAACACAGTCATTAAAATGCACCACCTCTGCAGCAACCTCTCAGTCTGCCACACATATGCCTATAAAAGAGATAAAGAATTTACTTAAATTCTGCTTAAGGCAGTTCTCAGGATTCAGCAGTTTTTTTTTAAAGGTGAAATGCTTTAGGGCAGAGGTTCTCAACCTATGGTACGGGTACCCCTAGGGGTACGTGGACCTCTTGCTGGGGGTACGCCAAGCCCTGCCCCTTATCTGCCCCATCAGCAGCTAATTGTTAACATAGATTTTAAATTGTAATTATTTTCGGAGCCCTTCTGTCTCTCTGATTTTGGTTTTGGGCTTATTTTTGTACTTTGGAAAATGTACTTTGGTGGGGTGGGGAGGGAGGATCTGATTTTGGGAAGTGTGACTTGGAGAAAAAAAAGAGATCCTTGTCTGTCTGTCTGTCTGTCTGTCTGTCTGTCTGTCTGTCTGTCTGTCTGTCTGTCTGTCTGTCACACACACACACACACACACACACACACACACACACACACACACACACACACACACACACACACACAGAGAGAGAGAGAGAGAGAGAGAGAGAGAGAGAGAGAGAGAGAGAGTTAAATAAGGCACTTTTTCACATTTAAAATTGTTTTAGTGCTTTTTAATTTAATGATTAATTACCTAATTAATTGATTAATCAGCAGTTAATTAGCAGGGGTACTTCAGAAAATTAGACCGTGATAAGGGGTATCCAGGCCTCCAAAGGCTGAGAACCCCTGCTTTAGGGTTATTGTTGTTGTTTTTCTTTCTCCCTCTCAGGGCTGAAAAATGGAAACTTTGGCATTGGGGGAATCTGAATTTGATTTCTCTTTCACCCTTAACATGGATTTATGAAGGAAGATTTTGTAACTACAAATCAAGTATTTAGGTGGTAATCTCATTCCCCCTGGAATGTAATATAATTTGTAACAAATTGTTGTTGTTTTTATTGTTTAATGAATTTATATCCCACCTTTCCCAAGCTGAATCAAATGCCCAAGGTGTTTTGCACTTTTCAGATTTGCAAATAAAAGTGTACAGTGATTTATTATTATTATTATTATTATTATTATTATTATTATTATTATTATTATTACCCTATTGGTCTGAGTATAAGACTCACTTTTTTCTTCTAATTTAAGTTTTTAAACTAGGGGTGCGTCTTATAATCAGGCTGTTGCAATTTAATGCCAGTGATTTAATTAAATTTTTTTAATAGCACCAAACTTTAAGGGTGCGTCTTATAATCAGGTGCGTCTTATACTCGGGACAATACGGTATTTATACCTTGCTTTTTTCCCCCATAGGGGGGACTCAAAGCAGGTTACAATAAAAACAAACCATAAAATACAAGATTAATACATAAAAATCATAAAACCATGAATATATATCGTAATATATAAATGCTTAAAATGATTTATTTGCTAACTGAAATTTGCATGGACAAATATTCAAAGTCAAAAATGATATATTTTAATTCATTGTGAATTTTCATGGCTGTAATTAATACAATCTCAAGGAAATATAAATGTCTTATTTTGGATTGGTACAATAAAAATGTTCAAGCGGATATTTTGGTCTTTGGCTGTTACTTCTGCCTCCCTCTGTTTTGCATCATTTTAATCTAACTAGTGGTCAAAGCAGTAACCGATCCGTCACCCTGAGAATCAGCCATGTCATTCCCTAGCTGGTATCTGCTCCATATAGCAGACCCCGCACACCAATATGAAGCCTAGTTCCAAATACAAGTACTCTGTATTACACACAGTCAACTCATTAAAGCTTTAGGGAAGCAATCAGAAAGTTTATCATGCCTGAAGGGGCTGCCAGTCTTCTTACATTAGCTAACGGGATTTCACTGGTCTGCAGTACAGTCAGAATTAGAACTATATTAAAGGTCTGAGGGAGCAGAAAATGCAAACACAAACCAATGTTTTTAAAACCACAAGGTGCCTCCTAGTCTTTTGTTCTCAAGAGGGTGATATTTGAGGTCTAGTAATGGGACAGATTTTTCACAGTGTAATATACAGACTAAGCATAGCTTTCAGAGAGCTGTTCTGTGAGCTCTGGTGCATATTTATTGCCCCCATGTTCACATGTATCTCTATCACTTTCTTATGCCTCACTAACAACCCAATCCAGTCAAGGACTGGGCTGCCAGACAGAGCGCGTCGCAACAGCAGAAGGTACTTCCACTGCCGCAAAATGGTCACCAACAGTGCACGCAGCGCTCTGTTGGTGGTTATTTTGAGCACACTGCTGCAAGGTGCAGCATGGACAAATACCATGCAATGCTGCAATGCCACTGCCAGTTCCTGCCACGCCTGCTGGACAAGGTAAGGCAGCAGTGGAAGTGGGAAGTGGGCAGGGAGGGGACAAAACTGGACCAGGAGGGGGGAGGAATAGGGGCGGGGAGGCAGTGAATCTGGTGTCAATGGCACATGCCAGATCTTATCCCCAATTTTTAAAACCTCCCCACTCCTTCCTTCTCTTTGGACTTGAACTAGCTAAAGAGCTGGCACAGGTCTGAAGAGACCTATTGTAGATCGGGAAATGCCTAGAGGAGATGCTCTTTTGTAAGAAATGTTCTTTATTAATGTGGCACCATCTATGTGCATGGTGCTTGACAAAGAAGGGAAGACAGATCCCTGCCCCAAGGGGGCTTGCAATCTAAAAATATACACAAGGGGGATGACAAACAAAGGGAAGAGGACCAGTGCCAGGGTAAATGGGAAGAATGTGCCCTGTAGATCCTGCTGATGGCAATGTAAATGTGAATGCACAGCTACTTTAGATGGCTAGTCAGTAGATGTGAGCATGTACATATGTATTCCACAGGATGCACCATTTCTCTTCAAGCACACTGTGCCTTGTGCATCAGGCTTTGAAGGAGAGAAAGCAGTTCAACAGAATGTGTAAATTTCATTATTATTCTAAGAGCCCATTCCTATCCCCCGTCAGCCCAGATGACACTGCATGCTACACACACACACACACACACACACACACACACACACAAGCTAGCCCAGGAGAGGTAAGTAAAAAACCTTTTTTACTTACCTCTCCGTAGGCAACCTGGTCTCCAATAGGTGTCCGTGGACCTACATCAGGTCTTTTGCTGGCACAAGTCTGCGGAAACTCCTTGGGGTTGGGTCCAGGTCAGGATGCGCAGCTGCCATGGAGATCATTCTGTCCTGAACCACCCCTGGCCTGGCTGGCTCGCCTCCCTGATCTGCCCCTGATCCTCCCCTTATCTACCCCCACTGCCTACTTACTGGTGATGGCAGAGGATGGCAGAAGTTCAGAGGGCTGCTGTTGCCCTCATCATGCAACCTCTGGGCATTTGTGCTGGTGGCTGCAGACTGACAAATGTCGGAGTAGCTTTCATCCTATTGGTCCGGGACTTATGATAGCAAATTGCACGATCTGCCACTGTAAGGCCTGGATAGGATTGGGCTGTAAGATGCTTAAACCATAGAATCATAATCTTGGAAAGGAGCAAGTCTACGTCTCATTCAAACTCCACACCAACAGCAGGATCATCGCCAATGGCAAGCAGCCCTACTACTGATCAAACAACATTATCCAGTATCATAATGAAAAACCATGAGCTTCATTTGACATCTCTCTGATCACTTTCTCCCATGGTACATAAATTTGTAAGCCACCTTGATTGAGAAAGACGGGGTAGACATTTTTCAAACAAACAAACAAACAAAGAAACAAATAAATAAAAAAATAAAGAACGCTGAAAGCTAAGACAGTTCAGACGCTAGGAAATCTCAATCTGACTGTTTTGTAAGAAAATACCCATGTTCCCTATTTCTTACAAAATTGTTGCTGGCCATGAAAGCTTTCGCTCTTTATAGAATCTGACTGTTTTGTGAAATTCAGAGAATATTTCATGGTCTTTCCATTTTGTGCTTGTCTAGTGTGTGCATTTTGAACATAATTTTTCAAAAAAAATGATTTTTTAAAAAACAAATTACATGTGAAATGAAATGAATATTCATTTTCAATAAATGAAGTGAAAGGACATCGTTCTTCAAACAACTTCCATCCTATTAATTGTTGTGACTCTACTGCAAAGGGCTTCTAGTCACTGGCCTGAGAAAGGAATTCTTCACATATGAGAAATCTGATTTCTGACACACATACTCCAGTGCAGAGACCATTTTCTGGAAAATATAACTACAAAATATTTATAGGTGAAGTAGTAATTATCTAAGGATCCCTGGAGAGATGACAGATTGCAAAATTAAATATAGCAGATTGGTGGAATTCGCTGTTGTCTGGAGCAATAGAACGATGACATAGGACAAGCTTTGGTGACAGAAGAAGGTACCTAAGGAAATCCTGGCAGGGGGAGTTAGTATTGGCAGCCATCCAACCTGAGACAGCCTGTAAAAGTGGCATCACTAGGGCGCACGCCGCCCTAATGACCCCCTGATTTGCCGCGCCGCCGCGACAGCCGGCCGGAGAGGATGTCTCCGGAGCCGGCAGCAGCTGCTGGCTCCGGAAACATCCTCTCCAGACGGCTGTCCTGGGCCTTCTGACGAGGCCCAATGCGGCGACATCACATTCATTAGGTTTTTCGCGCATGCGCAGTACGTTTCTGAGGGCAAAGGGCTGCCCTTTTGCCCTCAAACGTTCTGCGCAGGAGCGAAAAACCTAATAAATATGATGACAATGCATTGGGCCTCGTCGGAAGGCCACGGACCTCCACCGAGGGCGGATGCTCCGAGGCCTTCTCCTGGAGCGTGGAGGTGACACGCGTGGGACCGCACTTCACCCTTTGCGTGCGTCACCCCCAGGCGGTCCGCCCTCCCCGCCACGCTCCAGTGATGCCAGGATACTGATGACAAAAAGAGATGCCCACGTAAGGTGGCAGGAAACACCCAGGCTGTTTGGTTCCAGTAGAATTAAATGGACTGAAGCAACCTCCTGAATGGGAATGATTTTTGCTACCTGCTTTTACCGTCTTGTCATCTGTCTCTCCTCTCACTATTACTTAGCATTATTTTTGTAACTATTTTTTAACTCTTAAGGGAAGCGCCTTGAGAGGTAGCCTGAGTGCGAGAGAGGCACTGTGCGAAGTAAAAGCTGTATTTTATCATATCGCGTTGTTCTGCATTTTAAAGAGGCAAATTAATCACTAAACTGCTGTTCAGTGCTTTAAACTACCAGCTGCTTGGCGCTCTGAATTACAAGATTTATCCTTCAGGATTGTTTTGTAAATCATTCCTTTCCCAAGCTTCCGTAGAAAACCGTCCTAGCACAGTAAGATCCTTCTGGGGGTGTGGAGGAGGGGGATTAGGCAACATGGCATCTGGCTCCTTGTGGGTCTTCCACACTTATCAGAGGATGTAATGACAGCACATCCCTGGTGGGCCTTACAGCTTAATTACCAGGATCATGGGCTTTTCCTCTCCTGCCAGCTCTTGGAATTTTATTCAAAAGGGGAAGATCTTGTTAATTCAGTTCTGTCAAGTTTTCTGTAGCACTATAATAACTGCAAGGAAACACGGTGAGATTGTACATAGTTGCTTGAAACAAATACTGGAGCACCGTAACACAGGAGTGAGCAAATCTCCAAGACAGACTAGCTAGGGCAGTGCTGCAAAGACTAGGGACTACTTGTTTTGTGCAGCTCTCACTGAGGCAGTGAACCTGGTTACAGCACTGTGGCCTCTGAACTGGTTACAACACACCTGATGCACAGCATACACAACCTTACTTGCAAGGGAATAAAGGTTAGTCTTCTCAGGTAGGGGATCAGGTGAGGGGCATTTGCCTGGATGAGGAAAACTGTGACCCAGATGCTGTTATCAAAATTGTGGAACTAGAGCAATTCTCTCAAATGACACAATTATTCAAATGACACGATTAGTTGGACAGATCCTTACTTGCCAAATTAGACCTTCTTTTTCCCTTATCATTCTGAAAAACAAATACGCAACTAGCCTATGCAATGTGCTGCCTACCTACAGTCCACAGCACATGATGTGGGAAAGCAACCCATGTCATCTACACTGCAAATGAACATGCTCACAGTGCGTTCATTTTTGGAACAAACTGAAAATGAACCAAATGGGACCTATTTACCCTATTTACCTATTTAACGGCACGGGTCCAGGGTATTTGAGGGACCGCCTCCTTCCTTATAAGCCAACCCGTACTCTGAGGTCATCAGGGGGAGCCCTGTTAACCGTGCCGCCATTGACGGAAGTGAGTGGTATGGCAGCACGGAACAGAGCCTTCTCGGCTGTGGCGCCCCAATTATGGAACTCCCTCCCCCTGGAATTAAGAACAACTCCTTCTTTAGAGACCTTTCGGCGGGGCCTTAAGACGTTTTTATTTAGGACAGCTTTTGATGTCTGACATGGTGGGCTGACCTTTTAACCTTTTAACTTTTTAACAAATGGCTTTTAACATATGTAAACTCAGGTGACCCACTGGGGTGTTTATTTTAAATTGTTTTAATTAATTATTTTAATGTATATATCTGTATTTTAATGTGTTGTAAGCCGCCTTGAGTGCCCTCAGGAGAAAGGCAGGGTATAAATTCTTTAAATAAATAAATAAATAAATAAATAAATAAATAAATAAATAAATAAATATTTGGTTCTTTTTTTTGCTCATTCAGAAATAAAGATGATGTACAATGAATAGGCTTGTTTGCATAACCCGATTCATTACCCATTCCATTCATCATTCAGGGGTGGGGGTCACTTCCCTGTCTATCAAGGACTGGAGGTCGTTTGTCCAGCTGCTTCCTGCCGGTTGCCATTTTTTCCTACAATGTCCTGACCTAAATGAAGCACCAGACACTGCAGGAAAAACAAACAAACATGGCCACTATGTTTTGTTTCGTTCCATTCCCTCTCCCCTGGATGCAGTGTCAGTCAAGACTACTGTGGGAAAAAATGGCTGCTGCCACGAAAATACAGCAGCTCCCACAGGTGGCTGCCATTTTTTCTCATAATGCCTCAGACTGGCACTGCAACTAGGACACTATGGGAAAATAAAATAGTGACCACCACTGGCTGCACCAGTAAAAAGAAAGAAAAGAGGGAATGAAAAGGAAAAAAGGCCTGGAAACAAATGTGAGTACTGAAACAAAAACACACACTCCTGTACCAACAAGGGACGAAATGAAAACATTTTCAACAAATGATTACCAAACAGAACCAAGTTTTTAATAACAAAAAATGAATTGAATAACTAACAGCACAATCCACGTGTGATGCTATAAACAGTGGTAGGAGGCTCAACTCGGCGGGCAGAGCTCTAGCGTGCCGTTTTTGTGCGCTTGAAAAAGCCCACCCGCTTGACCTGAGCTGACGATGGCGTCATCGCCAGTTACTTCTGGTGGTACTTAAGATAACACTGGTCTACAATTTTTTTCCTGACCTGGACTTTTGCAGCTGTTTTAGACTAATTTCGGGGTGCTGATTCCAAATCTGGCATCAGTTTTTGTCTATCACATCAGGTTTTTGAGATATCAAATATTGCATTTGATAAAATCAGTGTAAAAGCAAATTTACACTGGTCTACAAAAAATTTTTTTTCCTGGCCTGGACTTTTGCAGTTGTTTTAGACTAATTTCAGGGTGCTGATTCCAAATCTGATCTCAGATTTGCTCTATCACATCTCGTTTTTATGCTATCGGCATACCCCATTTTCATTGATTTTGCCCGCAATTGTCACTTATGATTGCAAGTTGTTGCGAGTCAGTGACTGCTTTAGTGTTAAAGTATGGCGCTGTATTTTTAGGATAGTGTGTTTATAATATCATTTTATGTAGATACCCACATTTATTTAATATTTTCCTTCTGCAGGGCGTGATCTAACAATGGCTACAACAGGGGTTCTCAACCTGTGGTACGGGCACCCCTAGGAGTATGCGGACCTCTTGCTGGGGTACGCCAAGCCCTGCCCCTTATCTGCCCCATCAGCAGCTAATTAAGTGTTAATTAACATGGATTTTAAATCGTAAATTATTTTCGGAGCCCTTCTGTCGCTCTGATTTTGGTTTTGAGCTTATTTTTGTACTTTGGAAAAGGTACTTTGGTGGGGTGGGGGAGGGAGGAGCTGATTTCGGGAAGTGTGACTTGGAGAAAAAAAAAGAGATACTTGCATATCTCTCTCTCTCTCTCTCTCTCTCTCTCTCTCTCTCTCTCTCTCTCTCTCTCACACACACACACACACACACACACACACACACACGAGTTAAATAAGACATTTTTTCACATTTAAAATTGTGTTAGTACTTTTTTACTTAACGATTAATTACCTAATTAATTAATTGATTAATCCAATTAATTAGCAGTTAATTAGCAGGGGGTACTTCAGAAAATTGGACCATGATAAGAGGGTACCCGGTCAACACACTTTTCTGGCATAAGGCATTTCAATGGTTTTAAAGTAATTTTGGGGCACTGATTCCAAATCTGGCATCAGGTTTGGCATCATGAAATGGGGTATGCCGATAGCATAAAAACGAGATATGATAGAGCAAATCTGAGATCAGATTTGGAATCAGCACCCTGAAATTAGTCTAAAACAGCTGCAAAAGTCCAGGCCAGGAAAAAAATTTTGTAGACCAGTGTAAATTTGCTATTTTTCATTGATTTTATCAAATTCATTGATATCTCAAAAACCTGATGTAATAGACAAAAACTGATGCCAGATTTGGAATCAGCGCCCCAAAATTACCTTAAAACCATTGGAATATTTTATGCCAGAAAAAGTGTGTTGACCAGTGTAATTAGACTTAGGAGAAGTGGTACATCGGGGACAAAGGTTGAGAAACCCTGCTATATGTGATTATTACTAAGAAGTAAGTTCACTATATTTAATGGGACTTGCTCCCAGGTAAGTGCATATAGGACTGCAGCCTAAGTATTTTTTTCTGGTATTTTTTCTGGAGTTTTTTTCTGGTACACCCCTACTATGCAATCACACTGTCTGAGCATACGCTGCGGTGTTGGGTTGTCATGTGCTACCTTGCTTCTCTTTAGCACTTCTTCAAGAATGAGGGTGACTGGGCGGTTGCCCGGGCGCCCCCTTTTGCCTCCGCCCCGCTGCGAGTGCGAGGCAGGAGGCTGTGTTCCTTCGGCTATCGGGCCGGCCGGGGGCGGAGCTAGCACGTGCGCATCTGCGCGTGCCGGCTCCGTGCAGGCAGTGGGGGCTCGGACGCTAAAGCTGCCGGACGCTGGACGGAGTGGGGCGAGGCTTCTGGTCGGCCTGTTTTTTGGGGCGAGTAGCGGCCTTTTGCTCCTCTCCGTTCTGTTCGTCCGGGGGTGTGATCGTCGGAGTGTGTGCTCAGCTGCGAGGACGAGCTGCGGGGGTCTGGTTGTCGGCGTTGGAGGCAGACGGTGGAGCGGCGGTGCTTGGTTGAGTTGGGCCTGGGAAGCGCGGCCCGGAGCTGTAGCTCCTTTACACAGCAGGGTGCCCAAGGGAGCGTGTGGTTGTCCCGGGGGACTCTGGTACTGGGGGGGGGGTCTTTGGGCTTCATTCCAGGGGGTGTTTGGGGCGCATTTTGATATAGGATGCCCAAGAAGCAGCAGAAGTCTGGGGGGAAAGCCCCTAAGCGCCCTGCCCCGGTGGTCAGGGAGGCTGCTCTTTCTTCAGAGGATGAGGAGGACAGGGTGGATGTGCGTGCTTTAATTGCACGTATTGAGGCTTTGGAAAAGGAGAAGGCTCTCAGGGATGCTGGGCTGGGTGATGGCGGTGAGGCCTCCGTGGCTGCGCAACCTGCACGGCAGTTTACGAGGCGGGGCAGGGGCAACCGTATGTCGACCATATTTTCTAGGAAAAACGCAGCTCAGGACCCTGCGAGCTCTGCCAGCGCGGGTGCCCAGGGGGCTGCTGCAGAGGCTGGGGGTACGGACCAGGATGGAGGTGCAACGGCGCCTGTTCCGCCCGCTTCGGGGACGGCTCCTGCAGGTGAGATGGGTTGCTCCCTTGATGGTTTGGGGGGTGTTTGGTCGGCGGGTGGTGTGCAGGAGAAGGTAGCTGGCCCAGGTGCTCAGCCTGCTCACTGCTGGCCGGGATGGGGCGGCCCTCTGGGCGACGGGGGCGCCTTTCCCATGGGGGCCCAACAGGGTTGGTGGCCTGCGGCTGGTGCGGCTGGCCCGGTAGGTGCGCTGCCCGGGGCGCTCTGCGGGGGACCTTCTCCTTGGCAAGTCTCCGCATACTCACCGGTGGATGGCTCGGTCTACGGTTTGTGGGCTGGGCCGGGTTGGTCATACCCGAGCTCGCAGGTGCCTCCGGGGGGCGGGGCCGAGCGGCCTCGCTCTTCTTATGGTGACCTTGCCCTTCCGCTGGGTGGGCATTTAGCTTTGTCTGTCAAGGAAAAAATCTGGCGGGGGGAATTTGTCGATATTTTTAGTTTACTGCACTCCGAGCCGGAACCCGTGCAACGGGTGGGGGACCCCGCACGGGATCAGGAGCTGGTGCGTAGGCGTAAGATTGATAAGAACTGGACCAATTGGCTCAATGGCTTTTTGGTCTATTTTGCTGTCGTGCTGCAGGCGCACCCACACCGGGCGCCGGCGCTAGTAAAGTATATCGACATTATACATAAGGCTTATAAGGATTACGCGGGCCCGGCCTGGCTTGCTTATGATGAACACTTCCGTTTACGCTCGGCGCATGATCCTGCACTGGATTGGAGGGTCCCCCAATGGGAACTCTGGGTTCAGCTGGTGGTCCCTTCGAGGCCCATTATCGGCGACAGGGCTGATAGCGGGCATCTTATTGCGAGAAATGCGGCTTCTCAGCTGAAAGGAGGGGGAGTCACTCCTGGGGTTCAACCCCCCAGGATGTGTTACGAATACAACTCTACCGGGAAGTGCGGAAAGCAGGGCTGCGTGTTCATGCATGCCTGCAGCTTGTGTGGGGGAAAGCATTCAGTTGCCTCCTGCCAGAAGTTGGGGTGGTTTAAGCAGGGGCCGCGGGGCCAAAGCGGCCAAGGGAAGCGGGGTGGTGGTGCGGCAGCCCAGGGTTCAGCTGGGAAAGGCCCCGTCTCCGATTAGGCTCGGTCCGTTACGTCGGCTTCTTTCGCTATACCCCTTGGCTGAGGCAGCCCGTTATTTGTTGGATGGATTTACGTTTGGTTTTCGGATCCCTGCAGTGCCGCCTTCCCGCCCGTTGCGGGCGCGCAACCTTCGTTCGGTGCAGGGTCTTGAGGGGGTGGTTCGGAGGAAGCTCGATAAGGAGCTCAGGCTAGGTCGGGTGGCTGGTCCTTTCGCGGAGCCGCCCCTTCCCGATTTAGTGGTGTCCCCTTTGGGGGTTGTACCGAAACGTGTGGAGGGGCAATTTAGGCTGATTCATCACCTGTCTTTCCCGCGGGGTGGCTCGGTCAATGATGGGATCCCTCGTCACCTCTGTACGGTCCATTACGCTTCCCTGGATGACGCAGTGGCAATTTTGAGGAGGGAGGGTCCGGCTGCCCTTATGGCTAAGGCTGATATCGAATCGGCCTTCCGCCTCCTTCCGGTTCATCCCGATGATTTTGCGCTGCTGGGTTTTCAGTTCGAGGGGGCTTTTTATGTTGATAAATCCCTCCCGATGGGCTGTGCCGTATCGTGCGCGGCTTTTGAGAAATTTAGTTCGTTTTTGCATTGGGTGGTGGAGTTCAGGTCTGGCTTGGCCTCTGTGGTGCATTACTTGGACGATTTTCTTTTTGTTGGGGCGGCTGCCTCGGGGCGGTGTCAGCTCTTGTTGCGGGTTTTTCAGGCTGCGTGTTCGGAGTTGGGAGTGCCGTTGGCTCAGGGCAAGACGGAGGGTCCCTCGACGAGGTTGGTTTTTCTGGGGATTGAGCTGGACTCCGTGGCTGCCACGAGCAGACTGCCGGCGGACAAGTTGGAAAGACTGGGGGTCTTGCTCCAGGAGTGCCGTCAGGCTAAAAAGTTGTCCCTGAGGCAGCTGCAGGTACTTATTGGTCATCTGAATTTTGCCACTAGGGTGGTGGCCCCAGGCAGGGCTTTTGTTCGCCGGCTTTGTGATGCTACAGTTGGGTTGCGGCGACCTCATCACCGGGTTCGGGTGACAGCGGCCATGCGGGCTGACATGGACTTGTGGCTTGGTTTTCTGCGAGATTTCAATGGAGTGTCCTTTTGGAGAGTTGAGCGGTTGTTGGAGGTGGACCTGCAGGTGCATTCTGATGCAGCCGGTGGGGTTGGTTTCGGTCTTTATTTCAGGGGGCATTGGTGTGCGGCTCCCTGGCCGGAGAAGTGGAAGGCTGAGGGCATCATTAAGGACATCACTTTCTTGGAAATGTTTCCCTTGGTGGTGGCAGTTCATATTTGGCCAGACTTTTTTCAAGACGCTTCCGTGCATTTTTGGTGCGACAACCAGGCGGTGGTCAGGGTGGTTAACCGTCAGTCGTCCAGGTCCGCGAGGGTCATGCGTCTGGTTCGGGTTTTCGTTTTACAGTGCATGCGTTTGAATGTTTTATTTGTTGCTAAGCATGTTCCTGGGGTGGAGAACAACATTGCCGATGCTCTCTCTCGCTTTCAGGTGGAGCGGTTCCGGCGCCTGGCGCCAGAGGCATGCAGCACCCCGGACCAAATGCCCCCATGGCTCTGGAGCCTTGGGTCCTCCGAGCTCAAGGGGCCATTTGGTCATCTCTAGCGTCGACCACTCGTCACAGCTATCAAAGCAAGGCGAGTTTCTTTGACATTTTTCGTGGGGCCCTGGGGATGGAAGTGGTGTGGCCGATTCCGCCGGAGGATGTGATGCGCTTTATTCTGCATCTGCATGAGGAGGGGATGGCGGCCAGGTCCATTGCGGTATACCTGGCGGCGTTGAGTTTTGCCTCCCGTGCCAGGGGGCTTGTGGACCCTACGGCTGACTTCCGGGTCCGACGTATGTTGGAGGGTTTTAGGAGGGCCCGCCCGGTGCGGCCGGATGGGCGCAGGCCTATTACGGCCGCCATGCTTCACGGGTTTTGCCTGGCCTTCCGGGCCCTGTTTTTCGCCTGAGGAGGCGGCCTTGTTCAAGGCGGTGTGCCTCACTATGTTCTTTGGGGCTTTCCGTCCCAGTGAGGTTTTGTCGGCCTCGGCGGCCAGGCGGGACCCGTGGGTGCTTCAATTTCAGGATGTGGCTTTGGAGGGTGGTAAGGTGGTCTTGCTGTTGCGGCGGTCCAAGACGGACCAGAGGGGTAGGGGCCAGAGGGTCACGTTGGGCAGGGCCAGGAATCCAGTAATTTGCCCCGTGCAGGCCTTACAGGAGTTTCTGCGGGCGCGGCCGCTCGCCGTAGGGCCTTTGTTTGTGCATTCTGATGGCACCGCACTAACTGTGTATCAGTTTAGGTCGGTGTTTTACCGCTCTCTTGAGTGGATGGGGGTTCGCCGTGAGACCTATTCGTTGCATTCTTTCCGCATTGGCGCGACCTCTGCTGCGGCCAATGCTGGCTTCTCTGTGGAAACCATACGCCGCATCGGGCGCTGGCGTTCCGGGGCCTACAGATACTATCTCCGCTAAACGGGTAAGTATGGCGTGGGCCTAGCCGCGGCGGGGCACGCAGGTCCGGCGGCTTGGGTAAGTGGTGAACCCGCTGCTGGTACCTTGTTGAGTCTGGGTTGGTCGTTCTGTCACGGCACCCACTGTTGCTCACTGACGTCCGCAACAGTTCGCTGGGGTTTATGCTGCTTTCACTCATTATGCACTGTTTGCTAAGTTGTTGTTTCTTTCTTGGCAGGTCTGCTTGGATCTGCTCCGGTTAGCGTCCTCGTTTTTGGACATTCTCTGGTCTTCTGGGCCCGGAAGAGGGCGGAGTCGAGTAGGTGGGGCTCCCAGCTAGGCCTGGGCTCGTTCGCCTCTATTGCGTGGCTGGCCAGGAGGGGCATGCGCTGGGACCAGTTCATGCCCGCATTTCTTGCTTTTCTCAGTTACAACCCTCCCCCTCAGATTCTGCTGATTCATCTTGGCGAAAATGACCTAGGCCAGAGGACCTCGTGGTCCTTGAGGCGCCGGGTTGGTGAGGATATCCGCCAGGTGCAGGAGATTTGCCCGCGGACCGTTATCCTTTGGTCTTGTTGGCTTCCCCGTAGGGTGTGGCGGCACGCACGGCGTCCCCGCAGAGTGGATAGGGCGCGGCAGAAGTTGAATGCTACCCTGGGGGGAATGGTTGTGCGTTTGGGGGGTGGGGTGATACGACATCCGGCCATCGGATATCGCTATCCCCACTTGTTCCATGCTGACGGTGTTCACCTGTCAGTTGAGGGCAACGATATTCTCCTGGCAGCGTGGCGGCAGGGCCTCATGGAGGTCTTGGTGAGGTATGGGGCGGTGGGGGACAAGCGCTAGGCTGTCCCCCCCATGTGGCAGGTGCTGTGCGGCTAAGGGGTAGGATAGTTAACACCATGGCGTTCATTCTGGGACAGCAAAGGCCGCCGTGGAAGTCAGGACCGCCCAGATGTGTCCGGTACCGGCCTCTGGGGGCAGGCTGACGACCCGGTGACCTGGGTTGGCAAGGGCCAGGGTGCGGTGCAGGGGCCCGAGCCACCTAGCTGTCTCAACCACATCTGGTTGGCTATGATGGGCAAGTTCCGACTCTTTGGAACGGCACCCAGAGCCGGATGATACGCCCGCCAGGTCGTCCAGACCAAGTGGGGAAGGTGGGCGGCTAGGCCGTTTTTCCCCATTGCTAGAACGAAGCCGAACAGTGTGGGGGGTTGGAGTGCCCTGCCGCACAATTTATTTTGTTGTGTGTTTTCTTAATAAAGTGGCCCTAGTTTATTCCAGCCTGTTGTCTCGCCTCGTTATTTGGTGGGTGCGGGGGTAATGGCCACAGCTCCTTACCAGTGTCAATTGAAAGAACAGTCATTCTGTCATGGGTTCATTTGTTCTGTAACAGCCCTGGTGTCATTGTAGACAATTCTTGCAGAGAAATCGAGTAACCAGTGCTTGTGGAGGTTCAGATGTTAATTGATAAAGATCCTCCTTTATATTTACATCTGGCTAGAATTAACAGTGTAAATGCTTTGCAATAGCTGTTTCCTGCAGTAAATCATGCAGGCCCCAGCAGTTCATGGCAGAGAAGAGAAGTCTAGGCTGACATTACAAGGTTGCTGATACTGATCACAGTACAGTGGAACCGCCATATCTGTGGAACTTGGATCCGCAAAGTTAACCAACCACGAATTGAAAACGTATTCAGAATTTGTTCATATACCCTGCAAAAAATTTTTTTTAAAAAAAACCATCCTGTAACTGTAGATCTCTCTGCTGTAGTGCTGCTGTAGATCTTTTGGCAGCACTCGTATCTCGTTTGCCTCGCACCCACCATTTCACAGCTCTTAGGCAATTTATATAATTTTATGCAATTTACATAATTTTACGCAATTTTACTAGCGGACTTGAGCATGCACGTTTTTTGGTATCCACTCGGAGTTGCGTTACCAAACCTCTGCGGATACGGCAGGCCCATGTACCCTGAAGTTCTACATTTGATACCTGTTACAATTTACAAAGCCCATTTTTCTGTACACACAGACACAATGGAAATCTTAAATGCCATGCATTTCCTTTCATTTCAGTCCTTCCTGGGACCTCATTTGAAGAGAGGTTTCTTTGTACCTGTGCAACTTCTCTGTAAGTAACCATCCCCAACTCAGTCAATTGCCACTGGTTTTGTCCCTATTCCGTATCCTTTCCCTCTCTTATACTTTTTGAGTGCCTGCAGGAGGCTGTGCTTTTAGACAATGCTCACTCATGTGGTTGTGTCAGTGCTCTTTACATACATTAAAAGATTTTAATTGCGATTTTGATTCATTTGACCTAGTCCCTATCTGACATTTATACGCATCACAGAAAAGCACAGCACAATCTGTCATGGTTGGCAACCTCTGTTAGAAGAAAGGCCTGGAAGTGGAAAATAAAAGAACTACAAAGGGACTTGAGTGCAATGCACAAAATGAGCACAGCTCTACGTCTGGGCTACCAATGCTTTCATGTTTGGGGCACCATTTTCAAAATGATTATCAACAACAAAGAGCCAGATGGATGTGGGGGAACACATCACATTTCATCCCTCATGAAATACACATAAAAAACTGTATGGAGGATAAGCAAAAGACAAGCCACAGTTTTTTCTAAGGAAAAAGGAAGTTACACATACATACAGCCCAACCCAAAGAAACCGGTGCCCAAACTGGGGTCCAAATTCTGACCCCCCTTTCCCTTATGTGCTCATAAGTGCATGTGTGCCCCCATCACTGTCACTGCCCCCTCCTAACTTCTGCCACCACTTTGTCTGAACTTGCTGGGTAAGGAGGACTGGCTGGGTGAGGCAGTGGTGAGCAGAACCTATCTCACTCCCAGCATTCTCCCCCACTGGTGCTTCTGAATTGGTCCCTTTCTCCATTGCAGCTACCTCCTCCTGCAGTTCCACAGCCGCAATCTGCAGCAGCCACACTGGAGAAGGAGGTAAGTAAGCCAACTTGCCTATCCTCTTCTCACTTGCTCTCCAAGGACAGCAAGCAAGAAGACGATGGGGCAGGTGGCAGGGTAGAATGGCCAGGCAGATAGTGGGTCAGGGGAGGTGGTGGGCAGGCACACAGTGCAGAGTACCCCCACCAGTGTGCCACCTTTCTCACTGTCGTCTCAAAGCAGCTGCTTCACTTTGCCTCATGGGTGGGTTGGCCCTGATTGTGCACTTAAATACAGGAATCACTAGTTTAACATTAGAAAGCTCTCAATGACTTCCTATTGGCAGAAAAAGCAATAGAGGCTCAGTAACATCCTGGACAATGTCAATCTTAACGTTAACATTTTATCACGTCACCATCTCTTCATCATCCAATTCCCATTCTCATCATGCCCAGCCTCAGGTTCTGGGACGTCTATCCAGCTGTCCAATCATGGGTGCACATTTCTACTGCTCTTTATTTTTGGACCAGACCCATGCTTACTATCCAAAACCTGCTGCTGAGATGTTCTGCAAAGCCACATTTTTACTCCAGTGCCTCACAACTTGAATGAACTCCAGCTGACCTGAATTATTCCAGTTCAACCAGAGGACAATCTCTGTGTTTATACATCTCCCCCCACCCCCCAAAAAAGTCTGCATCTTTCCTTTCCCTCCTCCTAGTGGGTTCTCAGTAAAAGTGATTTAAAAATAAGACTCTAAAGATCAAACTGAAACCATCATGATCAGTGATCATGCTATCCAACTTCTCCAGAAGTCCTTTGAAAGGAAAAATATTTAAGCCAGCTTCCTCAAGGCCCTGAGGGAACTGATCAGACATTTCTTCCTAGGCAAGAAATTCCATAGTGAGGGTGCTACTTCTGATAAGGTCTTGATCTTTGAAGTCACCATCTATTCTATTGCAACAGGCTGAGACATTCTAGGGCAAGGTTATTCCCATCTCACGTGTGCAGAAAAAAGAAGGTTCATATTGGAACAGGCATTCCTTTGGATATCCTGGCCTCAGGCTGGCTATGATGAGTCGCTGCTGTATACAGAGGCAGACCATTGGTCCATCTACCTCAGTATTGTTGACACTGAATGGCAGTGGCTCTCTTGAGTTTCAGACAGTGGTCTTTCCCTGCCCTCGCTGGAGGTACCAGGAATTGAACTTATGACCTTTTGCATACACCGCATCATGTGCTTTTACACTGAGCCATAGTCCTTCCCCCAAGGTGATTTCTTCAGGGAGCCATCCAAAAATTAATTCAGGTGATCAAACCAAAAAGCAATTAAAAATAGGGACCTGTTGTGGAGTATCTCCAGTCCTCTATATACCTGCACATTGTAGACTAGTCCATGAAAGCTTATACTACAATAAATTTGTTAGTCTTTAAAGTGCCACAAAAATCTTTGATGTTTCTATTAAATCAGCTTGAGTCTATAGCATCAACATGCCGCTATAGTCAGCTCATTGCTAGGCTTAATCAATCAAGACCAAATTTTAAATGCTGATTGTTAATAGGAGCCGTGTGTAGGAAAGATTTTTAGGACTTATGGCATTTTTAGGACTTATGGCTGTAAGTAATTTGCTTGTACTTCTTCCTTTGGACAAAATACTTATATGTTTTTTATCTGTTTGTCTGAATTAGCCAAGAGGATCTGCCTTGATTAAAAATTCTTAAACTGTTGCTTAAATCAAGATAAGTCCTATTTCATCATCTAATTTTTCAGTTATTGCAAACAGTTAATCAGCTCAAAGTGGGGCAGAACACTGATGACAAGGGAAACCAAACCAAGTCCAGCCCTGGTCTTGAAAGGCCAAAGAGAGAAGGACCTGATTGATATCATTGGGGGGTAATCCAGAGTTCCCCCATTTCACATGCAGACTCTAAACCAGAGGTTCCCAACCTTTGGAGGCCCAAGTACCACCTACACAGATCTCCAGCTGGCTGCATACCACCGGAAGAAAGTGCCAATGATGCCATCGTCTTCCAGGGGTGGGTGTCAGTCTGGAGCAGCAACATCTTTGGCTTCTCTTCCATGATCGCAAGGAAGAGAAGTCAAAGACGCAGCCACTGACAGCCTGGAGCAGCTGCGTCTTCAGCTTCTCTTCCTTGTGATTGTGGAAGAGAAGTCGAAGACGCGGCCGCCGGCAGACTGTGGCAGCTGCATCTTCGGCTCATTTTCCCCAATCGTGGGGAAGAGAAGCCAAAGACGCAGTGCCATGGGGCCAAGATGGTGGCCCCCATCTTGGCTGCTGGCAGCCCGCATACCACCAGCCTGTGGTTTGTGTACCACCAGTGGTATGTGTACCACAGGTTGGGAGCCTATGCTCTTAACCTTTGACATTTCTTCCTGTGATGAAACAAGAAGATTATGGTTCTGTTAAGCACACTCTTGTGGAATGATACTGAACATGGTCTAAAAAAATAGGCCAAAAACTAAGATTGCATATTCAGTACGCTGAAGAATTTTGACTGCTTAACATCAAAGTGAGACAGGTGAGTGAGACGCACATGCACTCATAGATTATAGCAGAAGGTGCTACATGGAATATTTTCTTGAAGAGCATTCTCAAGCCACAAGAGGGAAAGGAGCAAAGGCTTAACTCCGTGCAGCTTATCCAGCTCAATATCCCTCATCTAGTCTGACAGTGTGATTTTTAACAAAACCATTAGTCATTTGACTGAAGGCAGTTTGAGCACAATTGATTCTTTCTGATCCATCCCAAGGAATTAATTCCAGAGACTGCAGGGTAGTTTCCTGAAACATAAAACGGTTCCTTTTGTGCTGCATGAGGCCCAGACCCCACACATCATGCAGCCTACATTTTCCACACATGCAGCAAGAGTCCTTGAGGCTTAGCTGTCCAAATGTTTGATGTTGTAGGGAAATAATTTATTGAGAGAGTTGAGCACTGCCTTCCTCATTAATGGAGCCTGGCTTCTAAAACACAGGAAAAAGGCTGCAGTGTGAACAGGGGAAAAAAAAAATCATGACATCAGCCATCTATTATTCATAATACTATTAATGCAGATTGCAAATTTCCTTCCCTTGCCTTTTTGGGGTTTTGCACTCTGTAACGCAAAGCATTGAATGCTTTTAAAAGGTTGGTTCTCTTCTTGCTGGTTTTCTACAAGTGAGCCCCATCTGTATGTCAAGGAAGGTGCCATTTTTTTCTTGATTTATGTTCTCACAGCTGAGGTAATTTATAGCCCAATTCTATTCCCCCCCCCCACAGATACAGCAGCGCCAAAATGGTGACCGTCTCTGAGTAAGAGAACAATTATTCCCTTATCCATGGCCTCCATGGTGCCGGGGGGGGGGGGGTCTACTCAAACCTGTGCTAGCTAAATAGCTGGATTAGGTCCAGGAAGGGGGTTAGGATTCGGCAGTCGCCATTGCTGCCGAACCTGCCCCCTCCTGGATCTGCTCTGCCCATCCCACACCCCATTCTACCCTCCCGCCTCTCCTGCTGACTTATTATTATTATTATTATTAACAGTATTTATATACCGCTTTTCAACAAAAAAATTCACAAAGCGGTTTACAGACAAAAATCAAATGATTAAATGGCTTGCTCTGGAGATTGGCAGGAGAAGCGATGGCACGGTTGGGAAGGTGCAGGCCTTCCCACCGGCACTCCCAGCAATGTGCTGAATAGTGCACTGTCAGAGTGCTTTTTTTTTTTACTGGTTCTGACTGCTTTATGGCAGTTAGCGCCACTGGAAGAGGGGCAGCGACGTTGCAGGGTAAGTATAGGATTAGATTCTTTTTAGGCTGAGACAACCTATGGGTAGTTTCATCTCCACAAGTAAAAGTATATATTTCCTCTTCTCTCCTGAAACAAATGGCAGAGATGACCAAAAGGATTGCTGGATTGTGGTGATGAGAGTTGAGAGAGTATAGGGAGATGCACCTCAGACATTCATTTTTACACAGTTCTTCAAAGAAAGAAAGGCATGAGAACCTCCCTCCACAAGGTATTGTCCAAAGTATTGCTATGTTTGTGTGAGAACATTTTGTCTGCATTTTCCCGCCAGCACTGCTTTCTGGGATGCCATCGCAAACTGCTTTATGGCAGTTTTGCGACTGCGCTGTTGGAGCACACACTCTGCTGGCACAGAGGCACAATAGGATTGTGTCATTAGGGTTGATGGTGTAAGTGGTCCACTTGATAGGATAGTTTACGACCACCTGGGCATCCCTACCTGCCCTCTGTCCTAGTCAGGTGGATGCCCAATCAGCAGATGTGCTCCAACCAGCTGCCTGGCTAGCTAGGGCTATTGTTCTGGCTGGAACAAGAAGATAGTGAATCCACAAAACAACAGACTGGCCAGGCAGTCTGCAATGGCACTGCTTTCAAAGCCATTATTCTATTGAACCTTACACTGATGCTTTCCTTAAGGGAAATTGATGGGGGAAAAGGAGGGAGCAAGGGAACCTCAATCATCACAGTAATCTTCTCAAAAACCATAAAGTCAACTGAAAATGGCAAGAGCTGTGAACCTTGGCTTAAAACGATGATGGCAGCAAATACAACAACAATAAAGCATCCTAGTCACATGAAAACATTGGAATTACTGTTGCGTTTTCTGCACTCATTTTGAATGTATGAATCCTACTCTAAATGAGGTCAGACTCAGCTCACACATATAGTATCAGTAGGGGGATATATAGCATATACAGTACTTTTGCCTTTTCTCATTCTGCATTAAACCCCATTTCATCCCAAAATGTACTTCTCCACAGCTCTCTTTCGACTCTCATATTCTCGCAAAATGTGCTAATAGTTCAGGATTAACTCACAAAACCTACTTTATTCCACATAAGCCTCCAGCTGCCCTGGGGTCCCAAGCTGGGTATTGCTGCACTGAGTGACTTCCACTCTCATTGCCTCCCTTGTGTGATATTTCAGCCCTTCATGATGTCGGGCCTGTACCAGGGAAGCCATGCCTTGAGGAAAGAAGTATCACCTCTGGCCTGATATAGTGTTGCCTTTTCAGAGATTTCCAAGTCTCCAGTGCTTTAGTGGGCAATCCTTTTAGCACAATGACAAACAGATGAATACTACATACACCATTATAAATAGGCTTACCATATTTTCCCCACCCCCAACCGGGACACCCCCCCAGTCAATTAATTAATTAATTAATTAATTAATTAATTAATTAAAAATTAAAATTAAAAAAGAAATGTATTAAAAATAATTTTAATACTAAAGGGGGCGCAAAGCGCCCCCTACTGCTGCGGGAAGCGCGCTCCAATTTTTTAATTATTTAATTAATGTCCCTATTAAAAATTAAATAAATTGCCCTTACCTTTTCTGCTCCCCGCGCTGCTGCTCCCCGTCGAGCGCCGGCAAGCAGGAACGGGCAGCTGCAGGCTGGCCCGGTCTCCCACCGGCACCGCACGGAGCCGCTGGGAGACCGGGCGAAACACAGCCTGCTTGCCCGCGCCGTGCGCGCCTGCCAGAGGCACGCACAGCACGGGCAGCAGGCTGTCGTTCGCCCGCTCCCTCACTCGCTTTGTGCCGGTGAGAGAGCGGGCGGACGACACCTGCTCGCCGCCGCCGCCGCCATCTTCTTTTTTTTAAACTTACCCAGGCGCCGGCAGCATCTTGGATCACGAAATCTCGCGTGATCCAAGATGTCAGCGCCCAAATCTCGTGCCCTCACGAGATTTGGGTGCCGACATCTTGGATCTCGCGAGATTTCGTGATCCAAGATGCTTCCCGCGCCCGGGTAAGTTTAAAAAAAAGAAGATGGCGGCGGCGGCGGCGGCCATTCGTTCCGGAAAACCGGGCCGGGACAAAACCAACTGTCCCGGTTTTTCCGGTACGGATGGTAAGCCTAATTATAAACAAAACTGAAGAGAGAAACGGCAGGGGTGTGTGAAAATGATAGGATTGTGAAAATGGCTGAACCACTCAGTACCAACAGTACCTTGTGTCCCTTTGATCTACAGGGCTCAGCCTTTATCTAATAGTTTTTAAAATACCAGATGCTTATGCAAGTGCCTCTCATACTGTTTAACTACCATGATTACCAGCTAATGAAAACCATTTGCTTACAAAGCTGTAATGTAAACAGAGTTCAGAGTAATATTGGGAATGCCAGAAGAACAGTGACAGACCAAGGCCTCCACAAGACCTATAGTAGCATAAAAATTAATGAGAATAACAGCATAGACACGCTGTTCTAAATTTTCCTTTCAGAATGCTGTTTCCTAGACAGTCTTCACACAACCATTCATTCACACAAGATGCTTGTCCGATCAGGAAAATGCTCATCAACAATTCCAGGATCAAAAAGTCTTCACAACTAGAGTTGGGTATCATTAACACACAGTCACGAGCTGAGGTAAAATTTCATGCCAACCTAATGTTTGACAAAATTCCAGAAATAAAATTAAAATGTTTCCATTTTGCATTTGAAAAACAAACATTAAGGGATAGTGTAAAAAATAATAATCTTACGGCCCAGTCCTAATTTATTTATTTATTTTTCACATTTTTATACCGCCCTTCCTCCAAGGAGCTCAGAGTGGTGTACATATTTCCTCCCCTCCTTTTTGTCCTCACAACAACCCTGTGAGGTAGTTGGGGCTGAGAGACAGTGACTGGCCCAAGGTCACCCAGAAAGCTTTGTGGCTGAGTGGGGATTTGAACCTGGATCTTCCAGGTCTACGTCCGACTCCCAAACCACTACACCATCATAAGGTCCTTTTGGCTGTTGCAAAGCATGCCAAGTCATTCAGCACAGACTGGTCACTGCCACAAGCGGCAAGTGGCTGAGTCCGCGTGCAAGCAGAGATTGAAGGAGCCCTGGCACTGGTATGGGGATGGGAGGGACGAAGAACCATTTACTTCACTGTGTAAATGGCTTTGTTAACTTTTTTGGTTAAAAAGCAGGTCTATAAGTATGGATAACAATAATTAATTTTTCAATTACAAGAGACTATGATTTCTACCTTTTCTTCTATAATTAATTTACTTACAACATAGATATTTCATGAATGATTGTCATGACTGGTGATCAACCCATATTAGAAATAACAAAAACAAAACAGCACAGAAATGAGAGGCAATTTTGAACACTTGGGATAGGAGAAAACAATAATAAACATCATGGCCTAAAGATGCAAAGAACTGTGTGAATCATTCTGCGTGCCCCAGGGAGGCCTCCCAAGCAGTGTGACAAATTTATTTATTTACTTATTTATTTCCAATATTTCTAGCCCACGTTTCTCCCCGAAGGGACCCAAGGCGGCTTCAGAAACTGCTTCAGAACCTGAAAAACACTTGTGAAGAGTTTGAGATCAAATCAGTCAATCCTAAATGAAATCAACCCTGACTGTTCCCTGGAAGGACAGGTACTGAGGCTGAAGCTCAAATATTTTGGCCACCTAATGCGAAGAGAAGACTCTCTGGAGAAGACTCTGATGCTGGGAAAGACTGAAGGCAAAAGGAGAAGGGGAAGGCAAAGGATGAGATGGTTAGACAGCATCACCGATGCAACAAACATGAAAATGAGTGAACTCAGGAAGATAGTGGAGGACAGGAAGGCCTGGCGGGATATGGTTCATGGGATCACGAAGGGTCGGACACGACTTAACGACTGAACAACAACAACATGTGAAGGTAAAAAATTCTGCTGAACACACATAAGAGTGAGTGTAAAGGGAGCTCTTTGGATACCAGCCAATGTAAATCAAATGCTAGTACAACCCATGTTGTTTACTTGCATCAATCAATGCATCTGTAGTTACAATCTTTGGCTTACTTTTTCTTGTTCTCCTTGCAACCTCCATGGTTTTCCCATTAATGGAATATCATTAGAATGAATTGTGAACTTTTGACTTTAAGATTTTGGAGGAGGAGGACTTCGATTCTGAATCATCATTTTGTCCCTCTCGGGTGTTCTTCTGGTTACTGGTTACATTTTCAAAATAGGGTGATTGAAAACATTTTGGCATACAGGAACTTTGCAGATATCAGAAAATATTCAGGATGAATCCCAAATGGGTGGAGCTGCATCAGTACGGGGAAGAACCACAGCTTAGGCAACATGACCAGGGCCAGCTGTAAGAGCCACAGGGCCCGATGTTGCAGGGCCCAACACATGCTGCGGACCTCCACTCACCTGAATGAGCCGCCGTGGCCACACAGGGCCCAGTCCAGCCCAACTCAGCACAAGTCAGGCACAACTGAGGCCCAAGTGTGGCGTAACTGTGGCCTAAGATAGGGCTGAGTTAGGCTGCAACTATGCCTGAGTTAGGCAGGAGGCAAGAGCAGTGGGCCAGCACCAGCCCAGGATCGAGGCAAAACTTACCACAGAGGCAGGCAGGCTCCTGTGGTGAGGTGTCAGTCTTGTGGAAGTGAAGAGCCCCCTCCTGAGTTCGTCTGTGTGCACCTACCACAGCTGCTGCAGCGTTTGCAGCAGATGGGCAGCCACAGGTGGGCCTGCAGGCACTGGGCGTGCGACAGTCAGCTGAAGGGCAGAGGTTGTGCCAGTGCCAGCTGCCCCAGGGCACCCTGTGCATTAGCCACCTGCTGCAGGGGGGAGTGACCGTCCCCTCCCTCCTGCAGAAGGGGTAGCCACCCCCAAGCCACGTTGAGGCTGCACGTGGGAGTCATGGGGGGGAGAGCGGGGGAGAGAAGGGAAGGAGGGGGTGGGAATGTCACACACAAGGGGGGGGTCTCATGATGTCTGGAACCGCCTCTGCCATGATATGCCCGTGCGCTGCCTGAAGCCCTGGGGCTCCAAGGCCGGGGCAATGCCCACAAAGAAGGCATCCCATCGTGCCTTCTGCTCTGTGCCCCGGCCAAGACCGAGAGATGCCTTGGGCTTATCTGCTGTGAACGGGAAGGGCTCACGCAGCTCATCACGCCCCCAGATGGGGCGACGTCGGCGCGTCGCAGCAGGCACTCTGGCGGGGTGGGGGGTTGCCAGCTTCCATCATCAGGGAGTGGGAGGGGAGGCAGACACACAGGCAGGCAGACAGGGGGTGCTGGGGAGGGGCACGGGTGGGTCAGAAACAGACAGACAACAAGGCTGGTGGGAGAGGGATACAGGGAGAGGGATCTGCAGAGACCAATAGGGACACAGGGGTCACTTCGCAGATGAAGGCAACGCAGGAACGGGCGCCTCTTATGCAGACGGACCGTGGGCGGAACGGACGCCGTTGACAGGCGGACCGTGGGCAGAACGGACGCCGTTGACGGGCGGACCGTGGGCGGAACGGACGCCGTTGACGGGCGGACCGTGGGTGGGTGAGAGCCCCGGTTGCCGAAAGGGCTCTTCACGGACGTGGCGGATGCGAGCGGATCCAGTATGGGCGCCATGTCGCCTGTCATTGTTTGCCTGCCTGAGAGGCCCCCCAACTCCCCACACCCCTCTGAGCCCTGAGGGTCTGGCAGCCCCCCTGCTGTGGTCTCCCTGGGAAGGAAGTGGCAGTCCCTGGATGGGATTCATGCAGGGGCTTGTGTGCTGGACGCTGTCTCTGTGTGTGGGGGGCAATAATTGTGTAACACAGGGCACAAGGGGGCTCTGCCCGAGGGGCATCTTTATTGTTCTGGAACGGTAGCAGAGATGGCCAGGCGAGGCTGCCAGGGGTAGTCATAAATTTGTCCTACGCCCATCACAATTGCAGCACAAATTCGGCCTCACCGGCACAATTCAGTCCCAACTCGAGCCTAAAGCACTTAGGCTGCTTTTGTGACTGAATTGTGCCGCTGAGGCCTTAGGCTGGACTGGGCTGACAGTGAGTCCAAGAGTTCCGGGCAAGAAGCGTGGCCACCCGGAAGTAGATGGCAGTGATGCAATGACTGTGTCACGTTACCAACAGCTTCCGGGAGGCCTAATTTTTGGGCCAAGCGAGTGCAGGGGTGGGTGGGCCAAACTCAAGCTCCATTTGCCGCGCTGGTCTCTGCATGGAGGCTTACCTCAATGCAAAGTGCTGGTTGCAGCTGTGGGCAGCACTCCCTGGCCCCCCGTGGGCCTGATTCAACCGAATTGGTTGAATCGGCTTAGGGACGGTCCTGAATGTGACCCAGGACATCTGGTATTATGAAAGAGCTGCATTCAGTCTGAGCATTAATCTCAAAACTTCACACAAAGGCAGACAGTCAGGGAATAACAGAAAAAGATTCGCAGATGTAATGTGCCCATCAGCAGAGGTTGGCAGATTGATAAGTGCAGCTCTGCCTCGCCTTCCTGCACTGACAGAGCTCTGAGAGTAATGGAAAAGAATACAGACTACAGAGGAATTTAAGAACGTGGGGTGGGGGGGGGTTGGTTCAGTTGAAAGATACTGCGAATATAGTTGAGAGCTTTGTGTGCATGTGTCTTATGTGGATAGAAGGGACACCACGTATTTGAAGATATTAAATGACAGTTATAATAAACAGAGTAACAAAAATCATCTTAGAAAAGATCAAAGGAAGAAAAGCAAGTTCATTGCCATTATGCAAGTCAACTGTGACACAAACTAACAGCCAAATCCTGTGTAAGGATCCGGCGGCAGATCCCTACACAGGATTTCGATGTTTGGGCTGCCATGCGGTGGGCCAGAGGTCTACTCGGTGAAGGGGACGTTCATCCCCTTCCCCGGGTGTAAACCGGGGCCGGCCCTATCAGCCTCCTCGGAGGCTGGCCGTGTAACGGAGGAGGCCATGTCGGAGGAGGCCGTATAACGGCGTAGCCAGCCCGGCGGGGACGAGGATATGTCCGACGCCATCCCCGGCCCCTCCCAGGCCTGCTCGCCCAATGGGCCCCCTCCCTCCTGGGACAGACTGCCCATGTGGCCACCGGCAAGAGACTTACCTTCTGCCGCCAGCCGCATCCTCGGTCCGGTACCAGACTCCAAAGGAGGCGCAAACGTGCCTTACGGCACATTTGCGACACCTGCCGGAGCACTTGCTCCAGTGCCAGGAAGTTAGACTGGATCTCGCCGTAAATTAGATGCATATTACATCTATTGTCGTGAGAAAATGTGTCTAAAACGGGGGGGGGGGAAATGAGAGGGTCTTGGAGGATGGGCACAATTTTCATAGGAAGTTGCACCACCATTCTTAGGTCATCAATTAGGGGAACATGACAACAATCCAGATTAAAATGGTTATGATTGTGCATGTGAGTGGACATTTGTAAACAAAGATTTGTTTAATAATAATGCTTCATATTTGTATAGTGTGCAAAACTGCAGCTGAGACTGAAAATTGCCTAAGGTTACCTACCGGTAATAAGTTCATGGCAGATATGAAATATCAACTGATGAAGTCCTGGTTTACAGCTTAATCTGCGACGGGGTGAGCTCTCATTGCTTGGCCAGCTCCTGCCAACCTAGCAGTTCCAAAGCATGTTAATGTGAGTAGATAAATAGGTACCGCTTGCGGGAAGGTAAACAGCGCTCCGTGTTCAAGCCGCATGCTACGCGCTGCGGCAAGGAAAGTCATGCCGGCCACTTGACCACGGAGGCGTCTTCGGACCACGCTGGCTCTTCGGCTTTGAAATGGGGATGAGCCAGACACGACTGGACTTAATTTTCAGGGGTCACCTTTACCTTTTTAAAACTTGCACAAGATTGCAGTTAGCCACTAGGCTACACCAGTTCTCTTAAAGGCCGACACACATCGCACGAATTCCGGTGAATTCCGGCGCGGAGGCGAGTGAGCGAGGCTGGCCACTCTCCTCCGCGCTCTGAACTTGTCTGTAGGAGTGTCTTCCAGTGAATAGTCCCTCCTGTTGTCCCGCCTTCTTAGAAAGCGCAGCGGTGATTGGTTAAGCACAAGTACGGTCCGATACACGAGAGAAGAGAGAGGGGCAGGAAGGAGAGAAAACTTACAAAACAGTTTGTGCCGGGAGTAGAATTCATCTTGCTAACTTTTGTGAGAAGGAAAAATGGATCCAAGAGAAATCAGACACTCAAGTGAGTTCCGATTGATTGACAACCCCTTTCATCCCGCCCTCTCATCTGATTGGCTGAGTGCAGTAGCTCCACGAAGCAGCCCCCTCAAACATGGCCAGAATCATGTTGGCTCGTGCCGGAAATCGGGAGATCGCATCTGCTCCGCTCGCTTCCGCAATGGTAACTAACTAGACACCTCCGCACAGCTCGGCAAAGCTCCTCGGGCGTCTGGGACATGCCGAAATTCGTGCGGTGTGCCTTGGCCTTAATACGATTGATCATGATAGTGGCTAAAAACACCCAGAAATGAACAAAACTTACCTTGTATCTTACTAATAATGTCAGTGTAAGCCTTTGATAATTTACAGAGTTTTGAATATTTCATTACGTGTTTGTAAAATAAGGCTGCAATCCTATACACACTTACCTGGGAATAAGTCCCACTGAATGCAACAGGACTTACTTCTGAGTAGACATGTGCTGTATGATTTGCAAATGGATCTAAAAATACTAATTTACTGATAATTCTTGCTTTTGCTGTAAAAGTGTATTTTCCAGGAAAATGTACAGATTTGTAGAATTAAGAGCCATTAATCTGAATTCTACATACTTTTAAACATGAGAAATGGCCATCAACCCTTCAGACTAGTAAGACACATAAATAAATGAATCTGGCTACTGGGCTATAAGAAAGAAACCTAAGTTGACATCCTGGGTAAGGCTAAAATGCTTTCAGATTTCTGGCAGTCCCAGGAAATGTTTGCGATTTTCTGAAGGCCAAAGTGAAAGACCTGGTGTGGCAGAGCAGAGTGGCTTAAGAGACTGCTGTGAATCAGTACTACTACCCCAGTTTGACTGTCACCTCTGCCACTAACATACTAGGGTCCCAATCCTGCCTAAGATGCAGCAGCCGGCCAAAATGGCCAGCCGTTGCATCCTAGGCAGAATGCGGCCCGCACTGGCACTAAGTGGTGCCGGCCTCCACACCAGCTCTGCTTACTCCGAGGGTGTCGGAAACATGCCTTATGGCATGTTTACAACATGATAGGCTGGCAGAGAAAGAGCTCTGCCAGCCTAAAGTCGGGCAGGATCGGGCTGCCCATGGCCTAAGGCAAGCCACTCAGCCTTAGCTGCAATAGGGGATAATAATACTTATATTTCCCTTACAGGGCTGGTGCAAGAACTACATCACATGTGAAGTGCTTTGCAAAAACACTTATTAGCAAAATACCAATATTGAATTACAACCTTGTGTTAACTGGTATCATACAGGTCATCTTCGATATATTATTTGATATTTAATTTATTTACAGGAGGAGTTTAATTGCAACTCCTTGTACAGATTCCTTCCTTATTTTTTGTGTTCATTCTTCATTGTTGTTGTGATATTTTTGAAAATGTGAAACCAAAATTAGCATTTATTGCTTCATACCATTTCCCTACGGACTGACTGCTTGGTATATGGTTTGATATGTGGCACCTTTCAGAACAGCATATAATGTTTAACATGGCAGACACATCTTCCTACAAGCCTACGCTCTTCCCAGGAGAAATGTTGGGAGTGCCAGACAGAAAATGCAGTGAAAGATTATGTAATCCCATAATGAAGCCTCTTTTCCAAGGTCTTTGAGGTACTGTTTGCTATACAAATGTTTGGTGTTGGTTAACAAAATCACACCTTTGCCTAAGGTAGTTTTACCTGTCCTTGTAAACCTGAAAACTGACGCAGCTGCACTCCCAGCTATTTTGGAGGTTCATTTGCATGGAAGAAGGTGTGTAACCCTTTCTATATAACAAAAAAGCCAGGGCGTCAAAATAATTCTGACCTCCTACCTTTTGAGTAGAGATCAAAATCTGGATTTTGACATACTCCAAAGTGAAATATGGGATTTCAGCAAAATTCTAGATTTATAACAGATAACATTCTAAAATAGGCTATACAAGATACATAGGCCTTAGTCATATTTCCTCCATACTTTCTCTTGATCCCAAAGTGATGCAGAAGCCCTATTTATTATGCCAGTACTACAAGCTTCTCCTGAGGGCCACATGCTCACTTTTTGCAACTTAGCAGGTCCAATCTCTTGGAAGGGTAGTAGAGTGCCTGAAACATTCATACCAATTGGATGAAAAACAGAGACGTTGTCCTCATGAAAATTAGGCATAGCATTAATGCTATACAGATTTCTAATAACAGTTCAACATATCCTAAGGTGCTATCCCTTTATATTTAGCTTTATGCATAATATCGATAACCTTTTCAGATTTATTATTATTGTTGTTGTTGTTGTTGTTGTTGTTGTTGTTGTTGTTGTTACTACTACTACTACTACAATTCTGCATTAAAGAGGAGAAAATGGTTGACCCTGTTTTCCACCAAATGAGCCATTTTTCTGTAAATGTCCACCCATGAATACTGTACTTTGTGCTGCAGAGCTTGGGCTCCAGATTTACAGGAACAGGAAGAAAGCCTTCACCTGCCATAAATGGGTATGACTGAGATTTCTGAAACCACTCCCCACAGACAGAAACTTGATTTTGAGCCAGCTGTAATTTCAACATGAAGCCACCCCCAATGAACAATGGCTCATTTTAAATATGGACAAACTGGTTTTCCACTTATAAAAAAGGACATCTAAGCAAAGGGGATACTTTAATTTTATGTGAAACCCTGGAGGCAGAATTCTGTCCTTTGTTATATGAACAGCAGTGGCACCATTCACACCAATTTGAAAAATGGCTCTTAAAAGCAAAGGCAGTGACATTTCAAAAATAAGGCTTTCACAAACACTTGCAGCCCAGTCCTATGCATGTTTTCTCATGAGTAGGACCACATGGTCAACAAGGATTACTCTCAAATCAGTGTGTATAGAGCCTTAGGTAGGTTTCCAGCATCTGAAAGGAATAATAACTAATTTATTTCATAATGATTCTGAAGCCTGAGGCCTGCCCTTCAGGTGCAGTGGTGATTAGGATAAATAAATTACATGGTATGCCAGAGAAGCTGTTGGGAAGCACTGTTGCCACACCAGATTTTCATTTGTGAAGAAGACCAGAACTTTCAGACAAAGTTGGCCCTAAGTGCAGATGTCTGAACGAGACAAAGGAGCAGATCTGTATGATTCATAAATCCACCATCCTGAGCAGATAACAATTTGATATCCCCTCCCCCCAATGACTTTGTATTGTACACTAATTGTATTGTACACTTGTTTGTATTGTACACTAATGGAGACGTTAATTTAAAACAAATAGCCTTGTGTGTTTCTTTAAAAGAAATTAAGCCACAGCTGTGGGAATACTGTAATAATACCTATGGGGGGGAGGGTAGGCCCAACCCACGAGAAAATGCTGCCTGAGGCACGGCAGAAATTCTGTTGCTCCCTCACTGCTGCTGCTGCCCCCTTGCGAACATGCATCCCCACCTACGCCTACTCTTCCGCTTTAGTTTAGAGGTGGAGAGGTGAAGGCAGCCCCACCCACCCACCGCCCCCATTGCCTCATCCTACTCTGTTTAGAAATGAAGGAGGTGACAGTCCTCTATTTTGAAATAGAGTAGCAAGGAGGGGCCAGATCAAGGCAGCTGGAAAGAGGGGCAGTCAGTGGCGTCACTATAACGGAGACAGAGGGAGCCAATGTCCCCAGGTGACAACCGCGGTGTCCTCGTGAGGAGGAGCCGTGGCAGGGGGTTGGGGCACTGTGGCTGCATTTTGCAGCAGGAGGTCTGCGTTTGCAGCCATGGAGCTGAAATGCGCCAAAATCAGCACAGTTTTTCAGCCCTCCCACCCAAAGTTTCCTTACTTCAGAAGTTTCCTTACTTCAAATGAAGCCTTCCAGGAGCACAGGGGGTGGGGCAATGACGCGAAATGCATCATCGGGCCCAAGGAGGAAGACGTAAGGGGGGGAAAGGGGGCTAGATGAGGCAGCCATGGAAGCGGCCAATGGACACGGTGCCAGCTGTACCCACCCACTGTCTGAGGCAGCCCTCATCACTTCGTCTCATGGCTGGGCTGGCTCTGTTAGGAGCTTGTTTAACCTCCTTTTCCCATTCCATGTTCCTGCAGAAAACCACACCTTCAAAGCTTCTATTAGCCCAGGGATAGAAGCTTCCATTGTTACATTCCATAGGTAAAGCCAACTTTGGGAGAGAATTTTTCATCAAGACTGCACTGTGGGAAGAAAGTATAAATATCCACTTCCCATGCACCTAATCCTGTTCACTTCCTCCATGACTACAATATAGCTTAAAAAAATGTAGGGCCAAAATATGCATTTAACGTAATGCATATTTTAGCTGCAGACACCATTCTTCGACAGATAAGCCAATGGCACTGTGGACCAGTGGTGTTGCTGGAGGGGGTGCAGCACTGTAAGAGGTGCAAGGCGCTGTACCACACTTTGCAAATTGGTGTAAAGCGGCCCCTCCCACTCACCCTGGCGGTGAGTGAGAGGGGCCATGTTATACCAGTTTGCAAGGCACGGTGCAACGCCTTGCACCACTTACAGTGCCGCACCCCCTCCAGCAACACCACTGTTGTGGACAGTTTTCTTACTGGCTTAAATTTCTAACAGCCTTGCTTCTTGAAGTTCTTCATATTCCCTCTCTGGTCACTCTTTGTGCAATAACACTCTATGCTATATTGCCATTGAGGACTTATTCCTAAGCAATGTAGCTTGGCCTTAGTACCTGCTTTTGAAATGGCATTATCATTTCAAAAGCAGGTACTAAGGCCAAGCTACATTGCTTAGGAATAAGTCCTCAATGGGTAGGCGTACCAGATCTCCAACCGGGACAGAGTGCTAGACCTTTAGGAGAAGGAATGTGGCCAAGTGTAGCTTGTTAAGTCCTAGAGCACAATCCTAGGCTTGTGTACTCAGAAGCAAGCCCCACTGAACACAATGGGGCTTGCTTCTGAGTAGACAACCTAGGATTGTGTTCTAGGACTTAACAAGCTACACCTGCCCACATTCCTTCTCCTAAAGGTCTAGCACTCTGTCCCGGTTGGAGATCTGGTAAGCCTATCAATGGGTCAAGGTTCCTAGATTAGTTTACCTTGTTCACGCTTGATATGATATGTTGGAATGCCTTGAATGTATAGCACTCACATTTGCCATGTTAGTGTGGAGCTGCCCCATTGCTTACCATTTGATCGTCTTTTCCCTCAAGCTTTGGGACCACCAGCCACTCATGCCCCGCTATTATCCAGTGCTATCAACATACTGCAAACTATCTCTGGACATTCTTCAGCAATACGATGGCCCTGATGGATCATGTGAGTTGCGCTTGCCAGGCAGGTGAAGAGCTCAGCAAACACATGCAGAGAAGAAGCATGCTGCCAAAGTATGTGAAGCATTTCTGTTTTTGCTTGTTAAGCCACTCTCAACCTGATTAGTAACAGATTGATGCTTGTAAGATTCTGCAGGGATTCAGGAAGAACCAGAGTATTCTCTGGTTTACTGTGGGAAGTGTCCACAGTAAAAGTTTTATTACAATAATAGGGGCAAGCAAGCAAGTAAAACACGAAGCCTTTCACTGCTGCAGACCAGGTCTGTGTCTAGAAGTTAGCCTAAGTTTTGAATAAAACCTGGGTTGGATCTGCATTAGATTATGCCATGTTACCAGTACTTACAAGCCATGGAGACGATCTCTCTACAATCTACATTGAAGGCTCACTTGGGAAATATCTTCCACTGGCTTGTGTTGCTCTGAGTTCTGCTCCAGAAGCACAGAAGCAAGATCTTAACCAAAAGGGAGAACAGAGAAGGAGGAAGAATGGAGGGAGACAACTGTGGGAGTAGCTCATTTCAGCGTTCAAATTTGCATTTGTAATAATAAACCCCACTCCGTTTCCTTACTGGATTGACTTGGCTTCAAGGAGCAAAGGCAAGAAGGATTGTGTGTAAAAAAGCATCTTAATTGCTGGAATTCCTTTTGTTCTTTCACTAATTGCCAACTGCAGCTCGAGGGTCTGAGGCATGAAAAGTAGGAGTTTTAAGATTTTTCAGCATTGATTTATTTTCTAGAAGTGATTGATATCTAATTGCTTTTAGCTCCCTTTCATTGTTTTAATTATTATTTATTACTTTATACAGCACCCTAAAGGGGGCTGAATTTTATATGGAAAGAACAAAGGAGAGCAGATGGCTGTCTAGATTTAATAGGCTGGCCTGCTGCAGGAAATGGGATCACTGCTGGAAAGGAAGTGAGGAATGAGTGTTGTTGGCAGCAAAACATTCTTTTACACAGATTGGGAAGAGTCCTTTGCCATCATGGGACTGTACATTTCTCTAGCACCTGTGCCTATGCAATAAGATCAGAACAAAAGAAATACATTGCTCGATCAGACCAAAGTTTCATCTAGTCCAGCAGGTTGTCTCCAACAATGGCCAGTGAGGTGCCACTGAAAAGCTCAGAAGTCATGCCTAATGGAATCTGTCAGCTTGGATGGCTTGTCTTTAGCAGCTAACTGTACTATACTGTACTTGACTATGGAGGTCACATTCTTAAGGACTAGTAGCTGTTAAAATAAGAGTTATTCCAGTGAATCACAAAATTAATTATCAGTTGACTACAGTTTTTCCAACTCGCTTCAGAGACGCACGGCGGGAAGGTGGGCCAAACAAATTGCCTTTTCCATTGCCCACTGCCCTCCCTGCGACGCTTCTGCCACCAATCAGTTTCACTGTGAACCCCAGGGGTGTGTGTGTGTGTGTGTGTGTGTGTGTGTGTGTGAGTGAGTGAGAGAGGGAGAGAGAGAGAGAGAGAACGAACGAACATTTTTCTCTCCACACCATTCATCATTTCGTAAGCCTCTTATCAGCTCCTGCTAAAACATTTTTTCTTAATTAAAAAGGCCCTAACTCTTTAGTTTTTCTTCATAAGGAAAATCCTCTGTCCTGATCATTGTGTTGTCCTTCCCTGCAGACAGATTTATATAATGGAATTATATAACACTTTCTGTTTTATTTTATAATCCCTTTCCTAATCATTCCTCTCCCCCCTTTTTTCTCACTGTCACAGCATCCTGAGATAATGTTTTCAGTGAATTTTCTACTCTGACCTGAACATCAATTTCCTGGGTGGTTACTTACAACCAATTTAGATCACATTGACACAGAAAGTTAGGTATTGTTTCAAAATGCATCACTTTGCCTTATGTTGCTTATGTTATGTTGAATCTTATCTGCCATTCAGTTGCCAAATCATGCAGTTTGGAGAGATCGTTTTGACTGTGATGCATCATGACTCTGGTGGTGCCACATGTACATAAATGCATGCCTGTCCACTTTCTGTCCACTGCTGTGTTGTTGGTTTTTAAATCTCCACATAACCCCCTTTCTAGAGAGCCAGATTCTCTTGTTCAAAAGCCAGTCCAGGACTTGCTATTGCAGAGTAAATGAGCAGCAAAACAAGAAGAGCCGTCTGTAATACGTAATCACGGATTAAGCTGATCCTCACTGTGAAAACAAAAGGCTGCCTTATGCGAAGTCAGAGCATTCATAACCCATATTCTATCATCAGATGTTCTTTTCTTTGCTTTTTCAATTGTGAGCAAAACTTCATGGATCTTACAGTAGTCAATCTTTCTATAGGTTATGATAGAGCTCATATTTTTTGGTCCAAGGATTCAGCTACTGCAGCTGAAACTAAATGGACCATTATCCTTTATAACTGCATCCTAGTTAAGTCTCTGTGATAAATCATTGATTTCACAAGTTTGCCTTTACAGTATTGCAACATTCTGTCTCTTTATGTTTTTTACACCAAAGAAGTAAGAACAGGGGACAACATCACACTTACTCCCTAGGAAAGAGGTCAGGGATTGCAACACACGCACCTCCACCTGATGATGCTGGGGCATGTGTGGGCCTGGCCACTTTCCTTTTCCCTTCCTTCCCCCTCACTTCTCACATTGGTCAACCCACACAGCTCTAAGAAGGGAAGAGGCAGGTTGGCTCTCCGGTTTCTGCCTCTATAGCGGCAAGCGTGGAGTGTGACACAGGCCACTGTTGCTGTTGTGGGATGAGTTGTGAGAGGAAAGGGAAGGTCTGGAGAGTGAAGAACTGGGTTTATCCTGGCAGTCACTTTCACATTACCTCATCTCTTTATCTGTGTAGCCTCACAAAAACAAAAAACAATGCCACCATTTTTATGGCAATTGGAATATCAAGAAGAGTTCATTTACAGAAATAGCAATAGAAAACACAGTCTACCATGAACATAAAAAAACCCAAAACTTCACCACAACACAAGAAGGTGCCTTACACGGGCAGCTCAATCCTGTCTAAAGATACACGGCCGGTCTAAAGGGCTAGCCGCTGTATCCTATGCCATTCCCGGGCTGCCCTGGGGCAGGAGCATCTCAGGAGAAGGGGACTTTCATTCCCTTCCCCGGGTGTAAGCTGGCTGGGGCCCTATCTATGGGTCTCCTCGGATGCACACTAAGCTGGCATGCATCCGAGGTGGTGGAGTAAGGCCGAACCGGGCTGTGAAAGGGCCTAGGATATTGGCAGAGCACGCCGCCGATATCCCCGCCCTCTCCCAGCCCGGGCCGGTCAATGGCCACCCCCAGGCTGCCCCTGCCTGCCCTCCCCCCACCCCTGCATTGACCGGTGCAGGACTTACCTTCACCAGCGGCCGCGGAGTCTGGAGTGCAGCGGAGTGAGGGCTGCCAGCCTCTGCACCGGTGGTCCTTACTGTTGAGTCACCGCAAACGTGCTTTATGGCACTGTGACAGCTTAGAGAGGCAGAGCGCACACTCAACTGCTTTATACTTAGAGAGGATTGAGCCGTAAGGCTGCAATCCTGTACACACTTTCCTGGGAGTAAACCCCATTGAACTTAATGAGACTTCTTTTAGCCATGCCAGGGATTGCACCGTCAGTCTTTCCCAGCCCTATCTTGAGGTGCCAGGGATTGACCCTGGGACCTTCTACACACAAAGCAAAGTAGGGGGGACATGGAGCGTTCCCATGTTGGCAAAGACATGAAGCTGAAATTCATGTTCATATATGTAACATTGCTGCTTTTCCAGGAAGAAGTGGGTAAAACAGGTGAGAAAGTATCATTTCCTTTTTGGAATTTGTGAATGTATGTAAATATATGACAATTGTCTATTGCTAAACTACTATCAGAGAGTTTAGAATAGGTTGGATTGCAGGAAAGACTGTTTTCTAACCGTTCAGGCGCCTTTTCTAGTGCCTGCTCTAGTTATTAATTAATTAGCATTCACATTTGATTTGTTAACCTCTGAAGGCTATATTAATTCACTCCCAGGTATATTACTACACGCATCATCAGCTTCAGCTTTCCAAGCATTTTAAATATCTTTCCCTTTTGAACTGATCCATGCAGCCTCGGTGCTTTTTAACTTCTCACATTTCTCAGTCACTGGTACTTTAGAGGCATAGCAAGGTAGTTACACAGTTTGAAGCAAAACTCCCAGGCAAGGTGATTATTCATCTGATGTGTCTGTAGTTTTGCCATGGGGAGAATGTACTTCTCCCGTGGAATTCCTCAGCAAGGAATCTCAAAAAGGTGACTGAGAAAGGTTAGGTCTGGGGACGGAAATATCTTTGCAGCTAGGCTAGCTAGGCAACCTCAGGAAGGCTGCTGAAGGCAAATATTTTGCTACAGAAGGAAGGGAAGGAGCTTGCAGAGTGTTCCTATAGACTAGAGGCACATTGTTCCTCCCAAGGAGGGGCAGAAAGGAAGGCATGACAGGAGACGTCCATGAATAAGATCACCGTGTGTGTGTGTGTGTGTGTGTGTGTGTGTGTGTGTGTGTGTGTGTGTGTGTGTGTGTGTGTGTGTGTGTGCGTGTGCGTGCTCAGATTGAGACCATGACATGTGCGGGAGGGAGGTTAATCCTTACCTCTACAGTATTTTTAACTGAAATTCCATGCATACTGATAGTATCTGATCATGGTGGTGGTGGAAACACCAGTAACACTGCTGTATGCTTCCTGCAAAGATTTATATGACTGGGATGTCACCCAACCATGAGCAGCCCAGTTGGTGTCCTCCTTCCCCTTCTGCTGCAAGCCTCAGAGGTTGGGTGGGGAGGGGGCTTTACTTCACCCCTCCCTCTACCCACTAGTGCTTTGCCTGCAGCACAGGGAGAAAGCTCCTTCCCCTCCTCAGGGTCTGCCCTCTTCTCTGTCACCTCCCGCCCCGGCCTCATCATTGGCTTCCCTTTTATCTCCTCCAGGTCCCATAAACTGCCCCACCCATATCGCTGCCTCAACCCCCTGCCAGCTCGAAACTGCCTGCACCTGATCGCCCCCAAGGGCGATCATTGACCTACTTGCCTTCACTGGGACTAGCCCCTCAGCTTCCCTTGCCTGCTCTGGGGGGTGGGGCTGCCTTTCTTCTGGTGCTCATGTCAGGCGCTGCCTTCCTGGGTGGAGCCTGCTTGGAAGGCATTCCTGCCACTCTGGAGGCTGTGTCTGCTCTTCGACTCAGCTGGAAGGCCTGCTGAGCTGTCGTTGCTGACAAGGCTCATCAGAGAGGGGCCAGCTGCCCCATAGGGAGGTGAGTCCGATGCTGGACAATGACACTTAAATAAAGGAAGTGGCAAGCTTTTGAGCCTTTGTTACTACTGGGTGTGCTGTTTAAGACACATGTAATGTGCGCACGGGGAAAATCTAATACATGTACAGGGGTCTAGTGCAGTGGCCAATGGTACAGCACAGTGGGATGGCATACAAGGAAGAGGAAGACTAGGTTAAAGGTGTAGCAATAGAGGACTTGTGGGATAATAATACAATAACAAGGAGGACAAATCAATAATAAAATGCAATGTAATGTATTCAGCCACGCAACTAAATCCTAAACGTAAGTGGCTTGGTAACAATGAGAAAAGGAGGAGGAAATTCTGACAAGGAAAAGAGGGCGCATATAAAGGCACAAGCAAAGAGGGGGAACAGAATATAGGGAAATCGGGAGGGTTACCTGGGGAAACTGGGGCTGAAAATTGGGGGTTAGACTATGAGTTCTAAACTCACAAATGCACAACACTCACACAAGGAAGAAAAAGCAGAGGCACTATGTTATGTCATCAATTTGACTACGCATGAGACACAGAAGACAGAAGGGGATTAATGGGAATGCCAAAGATTAAAGTTACTTATGCATACCTATTTAGGTGAGTTGAAGGGTTGCAGAGATCATGGGGCAAGGGTTCCAGGGTGCAGCGATCTCCAGTTGCAGAAGTGGGAGAAAGGCAGAAAAAGGCTTGAAAAGCAAACCCAAGCAGGCTTGGCCTTAGCCGTTGCTAGTTCCAAGGAGGGAAGCAAGGCAAAGGAGTCAAGGCTGAATTCTGGAGGGAAGGCACGTGTTGCAAAGTGCCTCAGAGAGTGTTTGAGTGCACCTTACAAAAGAAGCAGACTTGTTGGTTGCGCTCAGGGAAGTGGGGGAGAAGGGAGAAAGGCTGGGCAGGCAAACATCATCTGACCCAGCAGTCCTTGGTTAGCAGAGAGAACGGGGTGCTTAACACAGCACCAGTGGATCCAGACAGCAACAACAGCAAGGCAGACATACAAATGAAGAACATGTTTGGGGGGGGGGGTTCTGACCCAGCTTTTTCTACCCTAGTGCCCCAATTCTATCCCCCTCCTCCCTCCCCCGGAACAAGCGTTGCACTGGCAGAGGCTGCTTATATGTGTGCTCTACAGACCAAAGTTCTGGTCTTCTTTGAGGCTTGTGGGACCTGAGGACCCTTGCCACCATCAGTCCAGTTCAAATGCTACAAGACTGGCCTAGGTCATGCTCTCCTGGCAAGCACCCTGAGCCATGTATCCAGAGCCATGTAAACCAATGTGTCAGCATGAATACAAATACAGTACTGTAAAAAGTTTTCAGACAACACCTTTTCTTTCCTCTCTTTCCAACATTCTCCCTCTCTCCTTGCTCCTCCTCTTCCTTCATCATGGCCCTCTAGGGATAAACTTCTGAGAAACAAACTAGCAAGATACTAGTGTCTTATATTAATTTTGGCTCCAAAAAATGCAGCAGGTCTTATTTTCAGGGAGGTCTTATTTTCCCAACCTGTGGCGTGGCGTGGCGTGGCATGGCACCCCCCCCCCCCGGCACTTACTTTGACTGATTAAAGCTTCATTCTTTCCCAAGGATGCAAGGCTCTGCAAGGCCTGGAAAGCCTGCACTTAAGTTCTCCACTATGGAGACGACGTGCTAGAGCAGGGTGGTCCAACTTCTCGTACCTCGAGGGCCGCATGCTGACTTCGACACGAAACCCAGGGGCCGCACAATTAATTAAATTAATAATTAATTAATAATTAATATATAAATATAAATAATTCTCTTCAAAGCAGAAGTGCAAGATGTTGTCCCCACCATTCTCCCTTTGACACCCCCAAAGGGTCTGTTCTTTTTTTAAAAAAAGACAACCTCTCCAATGCAACACCCCCTTTCCTTTCACATGATCCATCTCATCTACCCTCCCCAAATATAAATAGGAGCGACAGTGGGCTCCCTGTTGGCAAGTAAGTGGGGGGGGGGTGTTAAAAGGCAACCCATGCCCAGGCAAATCAGGTGTGCGTTTTCAATTGGACGAGATATGGCTTAAAACTCAAGCCAGAAATCTTGGGGGTGGGGACTTGTAAAGGAAAAGGGAGATGGGTAGGAAAAACAACACAACAAAAGAGGACTGGATTAACTCCCCCACCCCGGAAAAGCCCAGCCCCTCAAAAGACTGGTCCCAACATTGCATCACCAGGAGAAGGGGGAGAGAGGCACCTTTCTTAAACTGTAGCCCTCTGCAGAGGGAAACCAAGTCTAACCAAACTCTGACCCAGAGATTCCTCATTCTGCAGCAAATATTGCTAAAAGTTAAGTCTATGGAACCACCTGAACAACCAAATCTCTCTCGCCCAGCTAAATGCACCTAGCAAAGCGAGAGGCCAACTGCCAGACAAACTTTCAAGGCTGCCTGCCTGCCGAAACCCCACAAGTTCACCCTGGGACTCCCCCCCCCGCAGACTTCTGCGGCACGCAGCAGCTCTCGAAGCCCCCTCCCTCCCCCAAGCCACAAAAGCACTCACTGGCGCGTTCCCCCGATGCTCAGCTCCTGCGGCCCCTGGAGGCTTCTCCTTCCCCCCTCCCTTCTCCCAGCAAAGGCGCTCAGCGCCGAGCTGTTCCGAGGCAGCCAGCTCGATCCACTCTCTTCCTGAACCTCAGGAAGAGAGACGGTCGGGATGGCTGTCTCAGAACAGGTCGCCCCCAACATGCCTCGCGCTCCACTGACCTCAGAGAAGCGCTTTGCTCCCGAGCGCTTCTCTGAGTGTCAGCGAGGGCGCGCGGGGCATGCCAGTGAGAGTTCGTCGGCTGAAGCGCTTGCCCCGCGCCTTTCCGATCATCAGCTGGAGCGCGGGGCAAGCGCTTCAGCCGACGAACTCTCACCGGCATGCCCCGCGCGCCCTCGCTGACGCTCGGAGAAGCGCTCAGGAACAAAGCGCTTCTCTGAGGTCAGTTTCGATCGGAGCTGAGCACCTTTGCTGGGGGGAGGGTGGGGGGAGGGAGAAGCCTCCGGGGGCCGCTGGCGGCCCGTGGCCCGCAGCCCGCGTGTTGGACCACCCTGTGCTATAGAGACTCTGCAAGGTTGCAGCCTCCTTGCAAGCCTTGCTGGCCTCTCTAGCACGTCATCTCTATGATGGAGGACTCAAGTGCGGGCCTTCCAGGCCTTGCACCCTCGGGAAAGAATGAAGCTTTAATTGGTCAAAATAAGTGCCGGGGGGTCACGGGGGTGCCGGGGGGGGGGTCGCGTCCATCTGGCTGATGATCCTAGCTAGGCCTTACTTTCAGGGAGAACTTATATTGATAAGTGCCAGCAAAAATCACGCAAAAATGACGGTAGGTCTTACTTTCGGGGGAGGTCTTATTTTAGGGGAAACAGGGTATAAGGTTATAACATTATATAAGGATCACAGTACTGTATTGATACATTTATCAGGTATTGTGGAGGGAATTGGCACTTGTTTTGTAAGAAAAGAGAGGACCTTGGAATGAAGTGGAATTAGTAAGTAGCTACATGTTCCTTTGCCGAATAGGCAGAGCTGTATTTTCACCCTCCGGGCTGCGGAGCGAGCGGGAGAAGCCGTCTGGACGTGCCGCAGCCAGGGAAAAACAGGATTAAAAAAACCACTTTTGGGGGGTCTGGGGGTACTTGAACTTTGGGGGCCTGCATAGGGGGTACACGGGCTCCCAAAGGCTGAGGAACCCTGGTGTAGAGCATGAATGAATAGCAACTCACTGAAACTTGGGGTCCAGAACTATGCATTTATTTTTGATCTGCAGAAACCACCATGAGGCTGACTTCTCCCCATGATGTTCATGTGGTAGATGTATGTATGTATGTATGTATGCATGCATGCATGCATGTACTTTAAAACATTCATATTCCACAATTTCCTATCCTGCAAGGGAAGTTCAAGGTGAGTCACAATTCTAAAACATTCAATAAAAGAAACGTTATCATGATGTTTAAAACTTGAAATGTCCTACAACAATTCAGTGTCATAGTTCTACACTTCTGCCTGTTACAGTAGTAGGAATCCAAACTTTTTGTGAGGGGGAGCATGGAGAGAAGCAGTTCTGGAGAACCCCAGTGGAGAACTGAAACGTCAGGCAGTGGAGATTTTGAATGCAGTACTGTTGCAAATCCTCCTTCATGGATCATTGCCTTGTCGTGGCGAAGGGGCTTGCGTAACTCAATGAAGCCATGAGCTATGCCGTGCAGGGACACCCAAGACGGACAGGTCGTAGCAGAGAGTTCTGACTAAAAGTGATCCACTGGAGAAGGAAATGGCAACCCACTCCAGTAACCTTGCCAAGAAAATCCCATGAACAGTACCAAAAGGCTAAAAGATATGACGCCGGAAGATGAGCCCCTCAGGTCGGAAGGTGTCCAATATGCTACTGAGGAAGAGCGGAGGACTATTCCAAGTAGACCCAGAAAGAGTGAAGCGGTTGGGCCAAAGCCAATAGGACGTCCAGCTGTGGATGTGTCTGAGGTTGAATGCTGCAAGGAGCAATACTGCTTAGGAACATGGAATGTGAGGTCTATGAATCAAGGCAAGCTGGATGTGGTCAAAAATGAGATGATAAGATTGAACATTGACATCTTGGGAATCAGCGAACTAAAATGGACGGGCATGGGCGAATTTAAGTCAGGTGACCATCATATCTACTACTGTGGGCATGAATCCCTTAGAAGAAATGGAGTAGCCCTCATAGTCAGTAAAAGAGTGGGAAAGGCAGTACTGGGGTGCAACCTCAAAAACGACAGAATGATTTCAGTTCGAATCCAAGGCAAACCATTCAACATTACAGTAATCCAAGTGTATGCCCCAACCACTGATGCCGAAGAAGATGAAGTTGACCGGTTCTATGAAGACCTACAACACCTTCTAGAACTAGCACCCAAAAAAGATGTCCTTTACATCATAGGAGACTGGAATGCTAAAGTAGGAAATCAAGAAATAAACGGAACAACAGGCAAGTTTGGCCTTGGAGCGCAAAATGAAGCAGGGCAAAGGCTAACGGAGTTCTGTCAAGAGAATACGCTGGTCATAGCAAACACTCTTTTCCAACAACACAAGAGGCGACTCTACACATGGACATCACCAGATGGTCAATACCGAAACCAGATAGATTATGCGCTTTGCAGCCAAAGATGGAGAAGCTCTATACAATCAATAAAAACAAGACCTGGAGCTGACTGTGGCTCAGATCATGAGCTTCTTATTGCAAAATTCAGACTTAAACTGAAGAATGTAGGGAACACCACTAGACCAGTCAGATATGACCTAAACCATATCCCTTATGAGTATACAGTGGAGGTGAAGAATAGATTTAGGGCATTAGACCTGGTAGACAGAGTGCCTGAAGAACTATGGACGGAAGTTCGTAACATTGTACAGGAGGCAGCAACTAAAACCATCCCAAAGAAAAAGAAATGCAAGAAAGCAAAGTGGCTGTCAGATGAGGCTTTACAAATAGCTGTGGAAAGAAGGAATGCAAAAAGCAAGGGTGAAAGGGAAAGATATAAACAACTGAATGCAGAGTTCCAGAGAATAGCAAGGAGAGATAAGAAGGCCTTCTTAAATGAACAGTGCAAGGAAATCGAGGAAAACAACAGAATGGGGAGGACTAGAGATCTCTTCAAGAAAATTGGAGATATCAAGGGAACGTTTTGTGCAAAGATGGGCATGATAAAGGACAAAAAAGGCAAGGACCTAACAGAAGCAGAAGAGATTAAGAAGAGATGGCAAGAATACACAGAAGAACTATACAAGAAAGATCTTAATGTTCCTGATGACCACGCTGGTGTGGTCACTGACCCAGAGCCGGACATCCTAGAGAGTGAAGTCAAGTGGGCCTTAGGTAGCATTACTAACAACAAAGCTAGTGGAGATGATAATATCCCAGCTGAGCTACTTAAAATCCTAAATGATGATGCTGTGAAAGTGCTGCACTCAATATGCCAACAAATTTGGAAAACTCAGCAGTGGCCAAAGGATTGGAAAAGGTCAGTTTACGTTCCAATTCCAAAGAAGGGCAGTGCCAAAGAGTGTTCAAACTGCTGTACAATTGCACTCATTTCACATGCTAGCAAGGTTATGCTCAAAATCCTACAAGCTAGGCTTCAGCAGTACGTGGACCGAGAACTACCGGACGTACAAGCTGGGTTTCGAAGAGGCAGAGGAACTAGAGATCAAATTGCCAACATGCGCTGGATCATGGAGAAAGCACGAGAGTTCCAAAAAAAAACACCTACTTCTGCTTCATTGACTACGCAAAAGCCTTTGATTGTGTGGATCACAACAAACGGTGGCAAATTCTTAAAGAGATGGGGGTACCAGACCACCTTACCTGTCTCCTGAGAAACCTGTATGCGGGTCAAGAAGCAACAGTTCGAACCGGCCATGGAACAACTGATTGGTTCAAAATTGGGAAGGGAGTACGGCAAGGCTGTATATTGTCACCCTGCTTATTTAACTTATATGCAGAGTACATTATGAGAAATGCAGGGCTGAATGAATCACAAGCCGGAATCAAGATTGCTGGGAGAAATATCAACAACCTCAGATATGCAGACGATACCACCCTAATGGCAGAAAGTGAAGAAGAACTAAAGAGCCTCTTGATGAGGGTGAAAGAGGAGAGTGCAAAAGTTGGCTTGAAACTCAACATTAATAAAACTAAGATCATGGCATCGGGTCCCATCAATTCCTGGCAAATAGAAGGGGCAGAAATGGAAGCAGTAACAGATTTTACTTTTCTGGGTTCCAAGATCACTGCAGACGGAGACAGCAGCCATGAAATTAAAAGACGCTTACTCCTTGGAAGGAAAGCTATGGCAAACTTAGACAGCATAATAAAAAGCAGAGATATCACCATGCCAACAAAAGTTCGTATAGTCAGGGCGATGGTGTTCCCAGTAGCAATGTATGGTTACGAGAGTTGGACCATACGGAAGGCTGAGCGCCGAAGAATAGATGCTTTTGAACTGTGGTGCTGGAGAAGACTCCTGAGAGTCCCTTGGACTGCTAGGAGATCAAATCAGTCAATTCTAAATGAAATCAAGCCTGACTGTTCCCTGGAAGGACAGGTACTAAGGCTGAAACTCAAATATTTTGGCCACCTAATGCGAAGAGAGGACTCTCTGGGGAAGACTCTGATGCTGGGAAAGATTGAAGGCAAAAGGAGAAGGGGAAGGCCAAGGATGAGATGGTTAGACAGCATCACCGATGCAACAAACATGAAAATGAGCGAACTCAGGAAGATAGTGGAGGACAGGAAGGCCTGGCGGGATATGGTTCATGGGATCACGAAGGCTCGGACACGACTTAACGACTGAACAACAACAACAACTGTTGCAAATCAAGGTTTGTTTGTGTTATGATTCAGCCTTTTCTATCGTTTGATAAAGTTTCCAGCAGCAAGTACTACAGTATTTCATCATATCATAAGAGAAACTGAAAGTAACAACAGAGAAGCAGAAGAATCAGTCAGAGTCGGTATCTGTGAAATCCTGCAAAGAAGTGGCAAAGGTGGAAACAAGGATTTGAGTTGAACTGTGTTTCAAGAGGAGCTGATAAGAAGGTGAGAGATCTCAATCCTAACTGTTTCTTCCATGTGATAGTTGAATAAGCAAGAGAGGTATTTAATATGCCTCATTCTGATGACAATGCAGAAAAGAAAAAAATAGTTTTGATTAATATATTTGAGGCATACTGTGTACCCACAAAAATGATACATAGGATTTGAAAAGCACAAATGTTTCACTAGAGCTCAGAGTGAAGGGGACAGCATAGACCTAAGTGACTACCTTAAAAGCTGTTGATGCCCTGCTGGTATCAGAGTTCCAGCCAGCCTCAGAAAGACGCACCACAGAGGTATGCAGAAGTGGCAAACTGGCATCACCCATAGCATAGATTCCTGTCCAGCATATCGACATTATTCAGCATAAGGAATACAGAAAATGTGGCAGATCATGTAATCATTTTATCAGAATGTGCAAAACTAGACAAGCAAAAGCTCAGGGCAAAGATATGTTTTCGTTGGCAAAAACGGATGGAAACCCACATGGTTTCTTCATAGGTACATTGAATTTTTCAACTCTGGAAGATGAATGGAATCCAGGAAACAGTGAATTTTGAAACTGACACTAGGATGCAAGCTAATGTAATGTCTTTAAAAAAAACGCCATTGGGGAGGAGTAAAATGATATTGCTTGAGAAGAAGGGAACTGCTGTGCAGCTAATTTGCGTTCCATGTGATGCAGAGCCAGAAGCTTCATGTGCTCTGCTGTACATGCATGTGGCATTTCCAGGAAGAATACTACCCATTCAGATGACTTCCTTAGGAACTCAGCAAGGAAATGGTAAGATTTTGCTCCTTAAAACAGCTGTACACTTTGACTGGCACCTAGGTTGCTGAGGAGGGCAGGAAGCAGGTTGCTCCTCCTTGTCTCATGGGCTACTGTTTTTAGGTCCAAGAACACGATCACTCTTCTCACGTTTCCATCTCTCCTATGGCTCCTAAAAATTGTGCTGCCTCCCAAGGTTTGCTGCTCATGCCTGCTGGGCTGATACGGTTCTCAGGCTCCTTGGTAGTTACCAGCCATGCTCCTTATCCTCCAGCTGTCTTTTCACCAAGGCCCCAGTGTGTTTCATTGGACACACATTGTGTCCAATGAAAGCTTTTGTTAGCAGGGAGAAAAACACCTAAGTGTGACATTTTCAAGTTGTTTACTATACATGATGATGATAATGGCTAACAACTTACCGGTACTTTTTAAAATATAAAGACTAAAATGTTTGGAATTCAAAAAGTACCTGTCCTTCATAAGCAAAATGCAGAAACTGCATGGGATTTTGTAAAGCACTGCTTCGTTTGAGATGGCACTTAGTAGTCCCTTCTATGGGAATGGCTTTAAAAGTGTGTTCACACAAGTAAGCAATCAGCATCATAAGCAAAGAATCCAAGACAGATCTGAATTCCCCTGGACTGAATCAACGGATGGTTTAGAGGAGTGTCGTTTCAATGGAGTGGCACTCAGCATGGTGGTTTGCTCTTTTTGCAATGGATCAACCCCATTCTCATTTGTTTGTGTGTGCAAGAGATCAACCCTGTTATTTCCTTGTGTCAATAGGTTATTGTTCTTCAGATAAGGAGATCCTAATAACAGGATTGTTTTTAAGAATGGTGCATGCACACGCAGAGGTTGTCCATGTGTTATTCTCATTCTGTTTAATTCGGCTTTCCCAGCTGTGAATTTTGATGTGTTTTCCAGAACCTCACCTGCAATTAGAAACAGTTCCACAGGGAGAGAGGTGCAGGCTGCATTCAGAGATATTCCTCCGCTGTTGACAATAAACATGCGGCTTTGAGAATATTTCCCCTGCCAAAACAATTTAAACATTTCTCTGTCACACAGCAGGCAATCTGGGGGGAGAGAATGCGTTGAAAGGGACAGCCCATAGGGACTCTGGAGTTTTGTTTTGGGTTTTTTTGCCTGTGCACCAGGCAATTAATTCATTTCCTTTTGCAGTGATATAAAATGTAGTTCAAGGTATTACATTTTCATAACGGAGATTTTTATTTATTATAAATGAGCTTATCCCTTTGCAACGACATAGTAATTAGATTGCCTGTGGTGCTGATGAATGACCGAGATAGACTTGCTGGAAGGAGTGCGACAGCAAACCACGTGGAAAATGTGGAGCTGCATGCAGTCCCGTGATACAGTCCAAGTGGAGGGATGCATTTCCTACTAAGAATGGAGGGGGCAAAGCTCTGTCATCTGGAGAGAAATGAAGTGGGAGCTCACAGATAATGCTGCAGCTGGTGACCAAGTCCCGCATGGCCAATTGTTAAAAATGCAACCCTACTCATTTGGGTGTAGGAGTCCACGTAAGTGGAGGAAAGGCAAGCTAAAAACATATTAAATGAATGATAATAAATAAAATCTGTCACTGACTTTTCACAGAACTCCATTAAGTACTATTCCAGCCACATTATGTAAACTAAGGGTGCAATCCTGTACGTACCTGAGAGTAAGTCCCACTGAACTCAGTGGGACTTATAATCATCCTCATCCTTATAAGTATTTATATACCGCCTTTTCTTTGGTCATCAGATTTCTCCTCTGACTTTAATTGAAGGCGGTTTACACAGGCAGGCTTTCTAAACCCCAAGGTTTTTTTTTAGAATGCATAGAGTTGCACTGTAAGTAGTATTCCAGGTTAATATTTGCATGTTCATATACCAAAGATGAAATCCAAATGACCTATTTTAAGACTGATTTAAGTCATGAAAGCTTCATCTGCTCCAGCATAGCTTTGTCTTGGTTTCAGTGGTGACTCGGTGCTCTTCCACTTTGGACTTGCACCTCCCCACCCCATTTAGACAGTGAATGTATTCATCTTTCCTCTGAATAAACAAGCATGCACTTTACTCCTTCATTGCTGGTGGAGCACCTGTTTGTATGCAGAAGGTTTCAGCTTCAATCCTTCCCTGGCATCTCCAGGTAGGACTGGGGGAAAGACCCCTTCAAATCCAGGGCTGGCCCAAGGCATCCTGACGCCTGAGGCGGAATGCCAAATGCTGCTCTCCCTTACCCAATGATGTGCCAGCCTCTGCTCCTCCTACTCTTCAGTATCTTGGCTCAGTACTCTCCTCCCCTCCACATTTCCTCTTCCTCTCCCCCTCTTTCTTTTCAATCCAGGGAGAGGAGTAAGAAGGAGGGGCAGTGGAGGCTACTAGGAGGACAGAGATGGGCACCCCCACCAATCTTTTGCCTGAGGCAACTGCTTCAGTTGGCCTCATGGATGAGCTGGCCCTGCCCAAATCCTAGTGAACTACTGCCAGTCAGTGTATCGTTGTCTCCAGGTTTGGGGGTCCTTGGGTAAGATGCCTTCAGTGCCCCCCTCCTCTTCACCACTGTCATGAATGCCCATTCCACTGCCCCCTCCCTTGGTCACACCACTGCCAAGAAGTAGAGAGCAAGGTGAATGTAGACTGGTCCTCCTCTCTGTTGTTGCTTGGTGAAGGCCGGTAAACAGGCAGGGACATCAAGCCATTGTTGGCGATGTGCCCCTTGCTGATGTGCGAGCTTCAGCAAGTCCCAACAATGCCAGCCCTGGATGTCAGTACTGCCACACAGGATCATGTTCATTATTACATGATATCTGATTGTCTGGGATCAAGAAGGACGAAGGAGACTACGAATAAGGAGAAAATGGCACTGAAACAGCAGGAAACAACTGGGAGCAAACCATATCAAACAACAGTCAGATCACAGTTGACATATTGAAGGATTTGATGGAAACATTTCTCTCCCACCGCCACCCTGCATTATTTTTAATGCAAAAATTGGGCAAACATTCAGTGCAGCCCAATAAATAGACATATCTGGGCATCCACCCAATACCCGTTGCTTATCGCAGCCAGGCGACTGTAGCTTTCAACACTTCCGTGTATGAGAAAGCACATTGCAAGGCAGGCAAGGCCGCAGAGGCAGCTGGATCCTTGTGCTGCCAGCCTGATTACCATTTTCTATTGCAGATTCCCCCCCCCCCCCCAGCACAGCAGGCTCTGGAAGCAGAAGAAAGGAAGATTAAAAGCATGACTCGGCAACCTGGCTTCCCACTGCTTCCCGCTGCAGGAGAAGGCATTGTGTTTGAATCAGCACGGAGAGTGGCACAGTTTGCTGGGAATTGAAGCACTCCTGCGTTTTTTATTTCATTTTGCTTGTGTTTTTGCAGGGGAAAAAAGAAAGGACAGGGATGACCCTTTGGAAAGATTTGCCAGCAGTGTCCCCAGAGAATGCAGCCCTCTTCAGTCTGTGAAGGAAATCCAGCCGCTCATCGTGGTGGGGACGTGTAATTTCATGGCACACCTTAAATAAGCCAGTCTTTCAGCAGAGAACGAACACAATAGTCTGGAAAGCAGAAGCCATCAGTGGAGTGAAACTCGCTCTCACAATGGCTGCCTTGGAGCGGTCGGCGAAGGGAATGAAGCCAGCAACAGGCTGTCTCTGTCTTTGGCAGAGCCTGGAACAACAATGGCCTGAACAACTACGCGGGATTTGTTGTGCCAAACTTGATCAGCGCTTTTCTTTTCCCCAGGGTTGAAAAAGGTACTATAACCTGGCACAGACTTGTTGAATATTCACCAGGAAGTGCCTACTATGGGTGTGTTTTTTAAAACTCTTCATCTGCTATAGAAAAGGGAAAAGCTTTAACTCTTTGAACTGCATTAATTCAAACAGAGCTTTTAATATATACACTAAGGGTCCAATCCTATTTCTCCAACCCCCTACCCCCACTGGTGCAGCTGTGCCAAAAAGGAGCACACTGTATCTAGCAGGTGGGGCGGATGGGAAAGGAGATTTAAATCCCCATACCCCTTCGTAAGTCTCCTGTTCCACAATAGGTCTCCTTGGACCTGCACCAGCTCTTTAGCTGGTGCAAGTCTGAAGAGAGAAAGGGGGCGGGGAAGCTACAAGATGAGGGGATAGGATCAAGGATGCACCATCACCACCAGATCCATCTCCTTCCATAGCCTCCCCTTCCCCCGTTCCTCTCTCTCCCCACCCCTGCCACGGTCTTACCTGCTCCGGCAGCCGCAGCAGTGTCTGGTGACAGACAGGAAGTGCTGCCACCTCTTGCAAGTCCCTCTTGTGGCAGCACTCCCACAATGGCTGATGACGGAGTGCTCTGCGGTCCATCGGCAGCCATTTTGCGACAGCAGAACTCTGTCCTGCTGTCGCATAGCGCTCCACCCGACAGCCCAATCCAGCATTGAATTGGGCTGTTAGTCCCATACATACATACTGGTTCAGTTCTGAAGGTCTGTACAGAAGTCAAAACGTACATAGCTCAAAAAATCTGGCTCTTGCACCTGCACAAAAGCACCACTAAAGAAGAAAGTTGGTAATAATTTTTTTAATAAACAAGTACGTATAGTAAATTATTAGTTGATATCCCACGTTTCCCAAGAATGACCCAAGACAGCTAACAATCAATAGTAGAAATACAATATAACAGGTAACATAAAAAGTAAGAAAATGAAAATGATATAAACATCATTAAAACAACAGCAGTAACAGAAATATTAATCGTGAGAGCATTAAAAGATTAGAACAGTCAAACAGCAGCAGTAGAACAATCTCATGGATGTCAGTGTGCCTTATACAGTATTATGATAATGTCTTCCCCACCACTGGTCCACCATACCACACTTACTCACAATCTCTGCAGCTGAAATTCTGAACCTACAAACAGAAAGAGTAAATAGGGGGGAAAGAGCATAAGAAGAGTGCTGCTGCATCAGACCGAAGGTCCGTCTCAACCAGCATGCTGTTTCCCACAGTGGACAACCAGATGCCTCCAGGAAACGCACAGAAGAGCATGAGAACAGCTGTCCTCTTCCATCCTTGCTCTCTTGCAACTGGTATTCCCAGCCATGCTGAACCAACTGGGATTCACATCCTCTGAACCTGGAGGTCATTTGGAGCCATAGTATAAAGTCTATAGTTTTCCTGGCCCAGGTATAAAGTCATTGGAGCAAGATTTGAGCATCGGGGGGGGGGGGACTTCGGCTGTCAGGCACGTGTTATCTCTTCAATCACTATGATTTATGTTGACTGCAGTGTTTTCTAAGGAGCTACAGTTATAAATCATCATCCCATTGTGTAAGGTGTTACACAAATCTATTTCAGGCAAATAGTCTCTTCCCTTACAAATGAGAGACATCAAATAGGGGCCGTGAAATACCGTGCAAGGAAACAATAAGTCTTGGGAGGACAGATTACATACGGCAAAAAGTTCATTAACAGCACAATCTTGTTCAAATTTAGACCGGCGGAGCGATCACTCTGCCAATCTAAGGTGTTGCAAATGTGCCAGAAAGCATGTTTGCGGCACCTGACGAGTGAGCTGCACCGGTGGAAAGTTCTGCGCTGTTCCACTGGCGCCGCAGAATGGTGGAGCGCCGCAACAGAGAAGTAGGTGCCCGCAGTGCAGCAGAGTGGTGGTGGGAGGGTGTGAAAGGGGCATCCCGGGGGGGGTAGATTGACCTGCTGGTGGAGAGATCAGTGGAAAGATCGGTGGCAGTGCGCTCTGCCAAATCCTATCCCCCTTTCTGGACCTGGCCGGCGTTACACAGTCGTCTTGAATGTGTGCCAGCAAAATAGCTGGCGCACATTCAAGATGGCCCGTTGGGGTGGCTGCTCTACTTGGGGTAAAGGGACAAACATCCTTTTACCCTGAGGAGGCCACCGGTTGCACCGGCACAGGCCCAATCCTGTGTAGGATGCGGCGGGTGCCTTATTTGCGCCGCTGCGTCCTGCTGGACAGGATTGGGCTGCCTATCAGTATTGGTCAATTATGCATGCTTGTTTGGGTTGCTGAATATACCTCAAAAGGTTTCTGTACTTACAAGTGCTGCATTTTTCACTGAACACCCAGCACTTTGTCTTCTTCCCTTGGGTAGAATCTTCACTAGCATACACTTGGAAGGTGGAAATGTGGTTATCGGTTTTCTAGCAAACACCAACAAACACTTGCAGTTCTTGAGTGCACACAGGGTGTAATCATTGTGTTTGTGACTGAGATTGCAGTGATGGCCAGGACACAGTTGTGTTTGCAAACCCCACCTAGTGTGCTATGCTCTGCATTCCTAGTTCTTATATGGGGGGAGCAGGTGTGCTCCCCCCCAGGTGCTGAGTGGGCGAGGGGCGCGGCAGCCGGGCTCGGGGCTGCGCAGAGCGGTGCGGCACCAGAGCCCGGCTGGTGCGCCCCTCCGAAGCAGCGCGCCCACTCCGCATGTCCCCGGCCTCCGGAGGCTGCGCTCCGAAGGCTGGGGATAAGCCCTCCTTAAAGCGACCGCCCCATTCGGCGGTCGAGAGCTTTATGAAGAAGCTGAACGCGTCGCTGGCTTTTATAGGGTTTGCGCATGCGCAAACCCCCAGCGACGCGAAGCCGAACGCGTTGCTGGCTTTTATAGGGTTTGCGCATGCGCAAACCCCCAGCGACGCGAAGCCGAACGCGTCGCTGGCTTTTATAGGGTTTGCACATGCGCAAACCCCCAGCGACGCGTTCGGCTTCTTCATAAAGCTCTCGACCGCCGAACGGGGCGGTCGTTTTAAGGAGGGCTTATCCCCAGCCTTCGGAGCGCAGCCTCCGGAGGCCGGGGACATGCGGAGTGGGCGCGCTGCTTCGGAGGGGCGCACCAGCCGGGCTCTGGTGCCGCACCGCTCTGCGCAGCCCCGAGCCCGGCTGCCGCGCCCCTCGCCCACTCAGCACCTGGGGGGGAGCACACCTGCTCCCCCCATATAAGAACGCCACTGGCCTCCAGATAAATGCTATTGATAAATTCAGTGCAAATGCAAATATTAGAACTATTCCTAGGCTGCAATTCTATACACACTTACTTCTGAGTAGACATGTATGGGATTGTGCTGTTAATTACGAAGAAGTCAGCAGAAAGACAGTTATCCTAGAGGGGACAAGGGTTTATGGATAACCTAGTAATCCATTTGGCAGAGAGATGACAGTGAATAAGACTGATTGCATTGGTGTGGTGGGTGCCATTGAAATCAATACAATAACAGCTGTATACCTAGTTTAGTATCTGGGCTTGAGAATTTGTATCATCCACTTCTTACATTGCCCCAATATTTCTGGCACAAGAAAGCATGCTTTAACTTAACACATTCTGCTGGAGTTCCACCCTTTCCTTGATCCTTTCAAGGTGAATGAATGAACTGTTCAATCCTCAATAATGCAAATGTTTTCAAGAGTGTTTGGTTGCTTGCTGCGGACACTGAAAATGCTTTTCAGACTCATCGAGAGTGAGACTTTTAAGGGAGGAGGGTCTTCTAAGTCCGATAATAACAGATTGCAGTGTGGTTTTTTTATACCTCTGAAATGAAAGGCATAAAGTGATAAAACTTTGGACTCGTGCTGCCAGGTAACAACTGATGATGAAACTTAATTGGCTTGCATAGTAACTAAGAATCGTTGCTGAGATTGCTTGTTGTTTGCATGTACTTTATGATGTTCCTGCCAGGATTTGTCTGACAAGGAGCGCTGCATGACTGCTTCAGCCAGATAGGGAAAGTGTTTTTGCAGTTTCCTTTCTGACCAGTCTGTCAATCTCACCCCATTATTTCAGTCCCTGGGCTGGCTTCCCCACTTAATTCTGTATCAAAGTGCAAAGTTCCACTTGTCAGTTTTAAAGCCACAACTCCATAAGGTTGTCAGGAAGGGAGCCAGAATAATGAGACAGCTGCCTGCCGCGATGCTCCCCAGTTGGCTGGCAAATGACAGAGTTTCCAACCCCAAGAGGTTAAACGTCAAATGAAAAACTAAAGGAAGCTCATATAGCCAAATTCAGAAACCTTTTAAATGGTGGTGAAGGTTGCATATCACCCTTAAGTGAATGAGAATGCAGCAATAAGTGTGTGGTAGAAAAGTAATTTCTTCCTTTGGCATTCTCCAGATCAGGGCTGGATTAACTTAGGTTAAATAAGCAATAGTGTAGGAGCACAACCAAAATGAGCACATTTTGTAGTGCATTTATAGTATTTGAAAGTACTGCTTTATAGAGAGTGGGCCTCCCCACCATTTTCTGAGCTATGGATGAATTTAATGGAGCCAAGTACTGTACAGGAACTAGGCTCCATTAAATTCCTCCATAGCTCAGAAAATGGTGGCCATTTCTGAAGGATTCACATTGTGTGATTCTAGCAAGTATTGTATTCAAAAAGCATCCTGTGCTGTGCAATATAAAAATGCTTGCAAGCTGCTCTATTTTAGTTTGTTTTTTAAATCAGAGTAGAAGGCATTGAAGAATATATAAGACTATATGTTTGTACTTGATCTACAACATAACACTTTCCATTTTGCTTCCTCTTTTAAAAAGATACCTGAGGCCCATAATAACACATGTGACAGTAGAGGAGCTTATGTTCCTGGGTGTGGAAAAATTGAAAAAAGCAGTACGGTGGAGTCACATCACACGTGGGGCTTAGATTCCAAAGTCACACGTAAGGCAAAAATCATGTATAGACAAAATTACTATCGTCAATATGTAGCTTTAAATATATGAGAGGCATGCAGGAACTGAGATCAACTGAGGGAATAGCTGAGTCTCATCTCATTCTCACTCTGCAGCATATGGTCATTGAGTAAAATTGTGGGTGGAATCGCCCTCACTATTTAAATTGTTGCTCTCTCTCTCTCTTGCCAAGTGCATGTAGTCGAATTCATGAAAGCTAAATGCATGTATGTATGATGATGTGACCCCATATACCCGCATTTTGACCCTAAGGCAGGAAAGAGGCCAAGAAAGAGCTTGTGTCTTTTCTAGAACTGTCCCACATCTCCTAAGAAAGCTGCTGTATATTTTGAAAGCCCTAACTCTTTCATAATTGTTGCTTAAGAGAGTGAAGTGCTTTAAATACACTTTCTGTTTTCAGATCTATTATCTCATCCCAAGGGATCCACCATAAAAAATAATGAAGCTGGAGTACTCCTAAGAGTATGAAATGTGAGCTAGAAAGCTCCCAATTCAAATGCTGATTTTATATTACCAAGTATTGTTAGTTCATGGAGTCCTCAAAATGCATTGTTTCTTTAAACCAGGCAGGCCTACATAGGGATTCTAGTTTGTCAGGATCTTGACACTTCTCTGTTTTTGTAATCTCAGGTAAGCAGCAACCACAGGTACTGCAGTTTGCTGAAGATCACCATAGTGGCTGCTTTTAGCTTGGAGGTTAATCAGAAGTTGTGCAGGCTTTCCCTATACATAATTGCTTGTAACTCCAAAGAATGTGAAGAATGCAGACATGCAAAAGGATCCACCTGTCCAAGTTCCAGACTGCTACAAAGCTATTAGGGATGGATCGGCGGTACTTCTAATCTTATGTAAAACCTTAACTGAATATTCTTATTCATGCTTTAGCCTGTGACCATCACTCCTGTCATCTCTTGAGGCTGGTCTTACAGAATTTAGATATAGATAGATGAGGCCTTTGGGGTAAGAAAAAAGGGTATCCTATTTAGAGAGTTGCCTTGCCCATAAGGGCATCAATCAAGCATGACGCATTCATGGCAACTAATAAGGTTTGTAAATATACCACATCTTGGAAGTCATTGGTGGCAGATGCTTCTTTCTCCATCACTGCACACAAACCCTGCCTGCAATCGCTGTCTTTCAACAGAGCTGCAGAACAAAAAATGCTGCCTCACAAAGAACAGAGTCTTTAGTGCAGGTGGCTTCTTTTAGAAAATAAAAATCCTATCCTGTGGATGACAAACATCTGAAATTGCTTCACTCCTTTTGATGGTGAAGATAAATAATCATCAGGTGTTTAAAATGGCCATGCATCTGGGTTTAAATTCATGTTTTAAAATCTGATTTGTTCCTTCAGAATCTTAAAAGTCATGAGTTGTTTTTAAGGAAAGGTCATTGATTGATTTAAAGTCAGTGTTTTCAAATGTATGCAACTCATAAAGGTAAGATTGCAATCCTATGTCAGTTATGTTTATGTAAATGCCATAGATTTCTATGGGAATTCTGTGCAGGCAACCATACATAGGATTACAACTATACCATAAAAGTGATTTTCCGTAAGCTGCAATTTGAAGTGTTTGTCTGACATCTCCTGGCACATTGCATCTGCTTGGGTAATTGTTTCAGACATTCTTAATGTCCCCTTTAAGACTGGTCTGAAGTTGCACATCCCTTTCATGTGTTTATAGATGCATGGCTAGGGGTGTTTGTTTTTGTTGATAACCGCTTAAAAACACAAAACACCACCTTTTCAAACTTTTCAAACCAAATAAAAATACAACACCACATTTTCAAACAGAATTGGAACCAAATTACCAACTTTTTACTGGTTGTAGAATGCATCTGGTTGAAACAGATTACTTTTCCAAGTTAGAAATAATTGAATAATTTGTTGTTTTTGCATTGAAGACTGCAATGTAATGATATTACACCTGATATTGATGCTTAAGAATTCGCACGTGTGAATAAAAACACAAAACATCACATTTTAATTCAACAAATTTTAAAAAACAACACCATTTTCAAACACCTCTATGCATGATTTATGATTGTGATATGATAATGTCCCTCAGCACTGGCGTCACTACAGGGGGGCGGAGCTCTAAGTGCTGCTGAAATCAGAGCCTCCTTTACACAGACGAACAAAGCGGCCCCGCCCCCTCGCCTTCGGAGCCTTTCAGGGAAGCGAAAGCAACATGCAGGAGACTCCCTGCGCGTTGCTTTCGCTTCCCTGAAAGGCTCTGAGGGTGAGGGGGCGGGGCCGCTTTGTTTGTCTGTGTAAAGGAGGCTCTGATTTCAGCAGCACTTAGAGCTCCGCCCCCCTGTAGTGACGCCAGTGTCCCTCAGCACTTATTGTTCAGATATTTACCTCCCTCCCTATTTTACCTCCCTCCCTATTTACCAGAGGACTGAAGCAATTATCTTATCTGAGTTTATAATAGGCTGAAAGTACAGCTCCAGGATATTGGTCAGAGCATAAAAGGAGGAGTTGAAGCAATAATGCATAGGCTTACCATATCCAAAGGGGGACAGGGTGCCTACACCTTTAATCATTGTAAAAAGAGGGAATTTGGGCAGGTGCAGCTTGTTGCACCCTTCCATTATGAGCTGCACCTGCCCAAATTCCCTCTTTTTACAATGGTTAAAGGTGTAGGCACCCTGCCCCCCTTTGGATATGGTAAGCCTAATAATGCAGCACACTGAAACATTACCAATAAATCCCAAGTTGCTGAAACGAGGCATATTTTGAATGAACAAGGCACTCTTAAAAACATGTGGCCATGTAACGTCATGGTTGTTCTTTAGTCCCAACCACCTAGGATCAGATACATTGTGAGAGAACCAGATTCAGGACTCATTGTCTTGAGATTCTGACCTCCTTTACACCTGCATATACTCTCAATCCAGTTTAGTTGCGTTCCACAGTGGGATAGAGGGAGGTGGTGGTAGCAGCAGATTGGGAGTGAAGGGCACCCCAAATCCACCACCTTCTTGCCCCCTGCAACCTGCTACTGATACAACCCACATCACCTTACCTAATGGATAGGCCGCCCCTGAATACACACAATTTTTCAAAATCCTTTGGAATCAAATTACTGATGATGACACATGATAATTGACTTGAAAATGTTGAATTTGAGAGACCTTAAAACTGGAATTCTTAAACCAATGGCAGTCAGAGGGAGCATGAACTCTCTTTCTTCAAAGCTCAGTTGTGACATCTTCCAATAATGGGCATCAAGAAAGGCAGGGCAGATGGTTTAGAAAGATTAAGGAGGAGATTACAAGACTGAAGAGATCAAAGGAGAAGGAGGGGATTTTATGTATGAGCAAAATAGACTCGTAATCATCCGTCATTTTTATTTGTTTCAGCATAACAAAGTTATACATAAACATTTATACACATAAAAAACCCAACCATAATCAAAACCAAAACAAATTCCTCATCAGGGATCATTAATTTAAAACTATCCATTATCCAAATGGCAATCAAGCACAAGAACTGCCAGATTTCTATGACCATTTGGCCAACACCAACACTGCCATAAAGCTAGAGGGCAGGAGGTTCCTCAAGGGATTCAAGCACATCCTACCAGAGGAGCAGCAGCAACGGCTGCATTTGATGGGGTAGTGTCATTACCAGATAGCTGCAGGGCAGTCACTTGGTTATCTAGCCATTCATTCACAAAGCATTACAGAGTAGACTTAGCATTGTCTGCTGAGGCTAGATTTGGCAGAAGAGTATTGCAGCAGGTGCTGGGACAGACATGGGTGCAGACGCATCTCAATCCCACCCTGTGTCTACAGAGTACTGCTGTGATACATCCCATTCAGTTAGGAATGCACCCCTCTTCTACCAGGGAAAAACAGAGTTTACTTACTTGAGAACTCCTGTTCCTGGTAGAGGACGGGTGCATTCCACCCACCACTTTTATCGCTCAGCGTCGTGCTTTTCAAAAAAAAAAGGGGGGGGACTGTAAGTGGATAGTGAGGGATGTCTGTACTAACATGTCTTTGTTCCCTCCCCCCAAAAAGAGAGAGAGAGAGAGAGGCAGAGAGAGAGAGAGAGAGAGAGAGAGAGAGAGAGAGAGAAAGTGAGAAAGAACTGAGGTTCTTGAGGGATAACGCTTTTAGAAAGAAGAGAGGCAAGTTTTCCAGGTATGGTATTCGAACTGGGGAACAGTCAGCCTCGCGCGAAGAAGCATTTTCAACTGTCAACCCTACCTCTAGTTGAGGTAGGGATGGGGATGGGTAAAGAGGTTAGTGGAAGTACAGGGCAGGAGACACAGCAGCTGCAACCTCCTCTGTTACTGCAGAACGTCCAAAGGTATACACTGGATCTTTGGATCGTTATCTTGACAACCTGAGTCTCCACAGCCGTGTGCATGTGTATTCTGTTGCTCTGCTTCAATTTAATTCCTGGACACAAAGTGGGGGGGGGGGTGAAGAGGCAGGACTTAATATCATGCTTTTTCCCCCAGTTGGCCAGTAGTATAGGGAGATAGTGCCACTACTTCCACGGATGTATTCGTGCTACAAATAGCTCCTTGGGTTGAGGCCTGATTAACATTTCCCTACTACTCCCATCTTTAAGACACATTTAGGGAAGCAGAAAGGAAATGATCCAAGGGCAAGTGTTTGCCCTATTGGAATAATCAGCCACAAGCCTGACACAGATAACTATTTATTTCTTTATTTTAAAGTTGTATACTTGCCTTTTTTTTTTCATTATATGATCTCCAAGGCATTTTACAATGAATTGAAACACTACACAGAACCACCCAGTGTGTCCCTGTTTCTCAGGCTTGTGGCAGAGGCCAGAGTGACTGTCCACTCCTTCCCATCATCTCTGGAGCCCCAGACTAGCAATGGCAGTTGGAGCAGAGTTGATATATAAGCCAACAATCAGAGTTCTCCAAGACTGACCCACCATTTAGGTGTGCCAGGCTTGTGTGTGGTGGTAGTAAGAATCAGACATTTTCTCCATGCATGCTGAACGTACATTGCGACTGCTCCTTACAAAAATGCAGGGATAAAACCAAGGTTAGACCTTGCTTCCAGAAAACATTCCAGAGGCCAAATACGTTGCTCTAGGGGTTAGCTGATGTTGTTGTTTGAAAAGGAGAAATGGCTTAGAATTTCTGCTAACCCCAGTGTCTGTCAATGTTTCCAGGCATAATTAGCACAAATGGTGCTGTGGTCACAGAAGAAGGAAAGACACGAGCAAATTAGTGGTTTCCATGAGTAAGAGCAGTCAGTCAGAATGTGCTAGAGATGACAAGTACCTTGGCATATGCATTTTTAAAATCCTTGATGGAAATAATCAGGAGGCTTCAACCACAGCCTGTGGTTTAGAAATTTGCAAAAGGGGTCACCCCAGGGCCACTCAGAGGAATTTTATCAGGGGGTACAAAGTTTCTTTGGGGCTCCTTCCTTTCATGTAAATTTGGGTTCTGGGCCCCCCTTTTTGGCTCCTGGGCCCCCTTTTTAACCCATTTTTGGCCCTGGGCCCAGGTACAATTTACCCCCTTAACTCCCCTCTCAGAGGCCCTGGGTCACCCTAGGTGGTTATGTGGTCACCTTCTGATCACTGAGCATTAGCACCTTTGTTTGTGAGTCCTTGCTTATTATATTGATGGTGATACAGAATGTTCTGCAGACCAAATAGGAAGCATAAAATGGGGAGACAAACTCCCCGTTAATTTTTTTTTTGGGGGGGGGTCATTCTCCTTTTCATCTTTCATGTTTCTTTCTTGCTTCTGTTGTTCTTAGTCAAAAAGTACTCATCAGTACAGTGGCATCACTGGGGGGGGGGTGGATCGCCCTGCTGATTTGTTGGGTGACCTGTACTGTTATATATTAAAATAAATAAACGGGGTTGACACCATGAGTTACCGGACTGGGTGACACCAACCCCAGTGACACCACTGACCAGAAGTAATCTGTAGAAATACATAGTCCTGCCTGATGGGCAGCTTTTGTAGAACCCAGTTCAACCCAACCTTGTTTCTCCCTATTCACCTCTGGGGTCCATCATGGGGGTGACGCGCTGAGCTCTCACACTGGGTGACGCAAACCCTCTGCATATTCAGTGTGCATGTCATATCATATATCACACCTGCATGAATCAGTGAAGGCAAACTTTCAGTAGACTGCAGTGAGGAAGTTGCTCTCCTAGGCATGGAGCCCTGACCCAGAATCAGGTTGTGTGTGAGTGATCTAGGGCTGGGTTAGCTGCAGTGTGCCTTTGGGCAGGAGGTATTTCACTCTTGAGACTGGATAGCTCTCCACGCCATTCCAGCTACATGGCCAACAGAGGCTCCATAACCCCCGTAGAACTTAAGCTATTTCACTGTGGGGTGTTCTCACCCTTCCATTTCCACCAAAATCTTAGCTCTCTTTATCCCTCTTTGTTGCCACATTCTGTACCTTGCAATATGAAACTCACTATGAAGTATTATGCTGCCTGACACCAAACTGATTAGAACAACTTCACCATTCTCTCAGAGGGGAAATTATACTGACAACCCATCATTGCAATTCAAGAGGGAAATCTGACATGCGCGTGCAGGGCTGGAACTCTACTCCCAAGATGATGCAGCTGCTCCCTTCTCTGCTGATGCAAACAGCACGTTGCTTGGATGAACCCATAAGGATGCTGACTGTTTTGTGAATGCTCTCCGATCCCAAGAGCCTGCAATTAGGCCTCTTAGGATCAGCACTGAAAAAAATATATATATTCTGTTGTTGGGGGGAATACGGGCCGTATAATTTCCATATCTGGCTTTCAATTGTCAGCACAAGGAGGTACAATACCAGGAAATTACATGCTTGCTTTTCCCCCATAGTGCATTCAGTTTAACACTATAGGACTGAACAGAGAGCATGAGAAACTGCCCTGTGGATCTGCTGGGAGGAAAGGGCTACCAACAGCTATAAACCATAACAGCTAAATAGAATCTCAATGTCCAGAGTTTATGTCCTGCTTGTGAACTTCCAGAGGAATCTGACCGTCTACTGTGGGAGGGAGACAGAACACTGGGCTAGATGGATGGAGGACCTTGGTCTGATCCAGATCACAACTCTTATGCTCCTTGTCTTTCACAGCTCATGCAAAGTTTATCTGAAGAAGAAGTCTGGGAAGGCACGCGCTTCTTCATGCTGAGAACATAGTCTAATAAACCTTTCCCATTTAGTTTCACTCATTCTCTGGGACCAACAAAGGCTGTAAGAAAATAATTATTTGCCATTTCTGCTGAAAGTGGTAAATGAGCTGGCACAAACAACTAGAACATATGGATTCTGAGATTGTTCTGATTTCACATCATCATGTACTTTTTCAAAAGGAGGCAGCGAAAGAGTCACAAAAAAGTATGTAAAAATCAGGACCATGTATCATATCAGAATGAGACTGGGCTGCAATCCCATGCACACTTACTTGGGAGCAAGTGGGACTTACTTGTGAGTAAACATGTACAGGATTGTCAGATGGTCAAAGTGTGCTCTAAGAATCAATTTCTATATGTATGAAATTAAAAGAACCCAGAGCTAGATGCTACCAAAGATCATTTTATTTACGGCCCAGTCCTATTTAGGTGAGCCAACACCAGAACTAGTGTTATGGCGGTGGAACGCACTTTACAGTGACATAAAGTGCATTCTGGAAGCATGTGGAGCTGCGCACTTCGTTGGAGTGGCTGGAGTGGCCCCTTTGCACAGTGGTGGGGCACGGAAAGCCCACCAACTCAGGTAAGTTGGAGGTGCGGGCAGAACAGGCGAAGGCTAGGGAGGGGGTGGCACCTGGCAGTGACGCAGGCGCCATGTACCAGATGCCATCCCCCTCCAATAGCTGTTGACACTCCCTTTGTCTCCTCAGACTTGCACCAGCTAAGAGCTTGTGCAGGTCCGAGAAGACCCATTGGCAATTGGAAGGCTTACAGGCCCAAGCCAATCTCCCCCCCCACCACCACCACCACCACCATAGCATACAGCACAGCCTGTTTTAGCACAGCTACCTGCTATGGTGGGGGAAAGGATAGGATTGGGCTGCTAATTTATTCATTTAAAATATTTACATGCTGCACTTCCTAGCCCCAAAGGGACTAGCAGAGCAGCCAGCAGCAGCAGTATAAAACAAGCAATAAACCAATTAAAACAAAATAATCATAATCAAAACTCAAAATTAAAACATAGTGTAATCACATCTAGTCTAACCATTGGCCAAAGAAAGGCATAATTACTCACTAGCTCCTCACTCAAATAAACCAATAGCAACAAACTCAGTGTGCCGCGAGCAGGTACACCATGGAACGTTAAACTAGGGCAGGAAAGAAACAATTCTCTGTTATGCTAGGGATGTTCCTCGACCGCTTCACTAGACATTTAGCAGTTGGCGGCCTAGTCAGGCTGGTAGGATATGTTTCAGGCTTGAAAGGACAGTAAATGGGTCTGAGACAGTCCACCGAGGGCTCATTTGCTAATGCTAAGGCTGTGAATAATCTAGCATGCTCACATGGCAAATTTGGGGTCAGTTTTGTAGAAATTATTTATTTATTTAGTATTTATTTATTTAGAAATTATTTATCAATGTGCATGGCATTTTACAGTTGAAGGGAAGACAGTTCCCTGCTCTGGTGTGTGTGTGTGTGTGTGTGTGTGTGTGTGTGTGTGTGTGTGTGTGTGTGACAATATAAGACAGACACAAGAGAGACCACAAAGAAAGGGGAGGGGAAGATCTCTGGTGTATCAAATGGCATCCCCAAAGAAGTCTCTCCATTCCAGTTTCCTTGTCCCCTTAGTTATCTGGTGAAGCTATGCTCCTTGTTTCGTTTATTCGTGAAGTAAGATCTACAAGGGCACTGAGAGGTGACTTTTCAGTGGCGGTACCTATTCTAGAACAGCCTTCCTTGAAAAAACCTGCCATATGACTTCATCATTTGCCTTTAGCTCTTCCTGTTTTGTTTTGTTTTGTTTTGTTTTGTTTAACTTACCAATGATTTTTCTTGATGCTCCCCCCCCCCCCATTTGTCTTCTTCTATCCCTTTTGTTTTTCTATGGTTTGGTAATCTCTTAAATCTTACAAGATGCCATGTGCATATTTTTTTCTTGGCAAGTTGTCTTCTCAATACTGTCACTAAACGAATGCCTTAGAACAGTTAACTCTACTTAATCTGCAACCACATAAATATCACACACCCACTTCACGGCAAATTATAGGAACTAGATTAAGAGCAACTCATTTCAGCAATAAACAATAACTTCATAATGCACCTACATGCCAGCGAAGAGGGTGTCCTCTCGACTACTGCTTGCATGATTAGTTAGTTGTTAGAGTTTTATTGGGCTTTGTGAGGAAATCCTAAAATGCTTGATGATATCATTTGATACATTAAAGTGAATTTGCCCAGCTTGAAATATGTGCATGTAGTTTGAGGCAAGCTCCCTCGACCCTGAAAATGACCTTCTGCTTGTAATTCAAACAGAGGCTATTAAACACTTATGGGCCTCTTTTGCACATGCCCAGGTTGTATTTCTCACACTAAGTGCACAAAAATGCAGCTGCCGTGTTGCCAGTTGGCACGTGTTCATCAGCTGCTGAAATGGACTTAAAAAACAAAAATTAGCCCCACGCTGCTGGGAGGAATAGTTGCCTACAGCTAAAGGTCTGCAGCGTATCCCAGCATTATTATGGCCCCATGTCTTGGGGATGGGGGCGTGCTGTATACCTGCTTATCAGAACCCAACAATTCCTTCATTCTACCCACACCCCATACAGATCCATGTGCCAGCCTTTGAATCATGTATCCCACACTATGCCCCCAACCCTATTGGGAAGCCGCACTATCATTTACCAGGAATTGTTCGACTTCTACTCAGAGAGGGGGACTTGGCAGCAGATGCACTGTGACAACATGTGCCTCTCCTCTGTCAGGCAACACTGACACAGTTGATGCTGCAGCTGCCAGATGTGCTGCCCTCATCTCTTCCACGTTGGGTTTCATACTTGTAAACATGCAGCAAGTGCCAGGAACCAATGATGCACCAAAGCTGCAGTGAAGCATGGTGTATGTAGAAGGAAAAGGGAGCATCACTGGATTGCCCAGGCAACGTGCTTCTTTCCTTCACTCCATACTACAGTTCCCAGGGGGCAGTGTAAGAATGCAAATGCTTACACAAAAAAATGCATGTATCAATTTAGAATTCCTGGGGAGGGGGGGATACTTTTTCAAGTATTCTCAGATTATGTTTACAGCTGACAAATTGATTAAGAATTTAACTTAAGGTGAGTTTACCCATCACCAGCTAATGGTAGAGAAAGCTAGACCGAGGCATATCAATTGAAGAATTTACAGCCCAAACCTATCCCTATTGAATGCCAGCATACCACCAGGTGCGCTAGTGCAACAAAGGTCCCGCCATCATGGCAGTCGCTCCGCCAGCGGCTGCTGCGCGACCACTGATATAGCAGCCGCAAAGCCACATGCTGCCAGCAGCATGGTTCAGACCAGCAACTGGTGGAGTTCTGCTGGTGGAGGGGTGAGTGTGGGGATTGGGGCAACTTGGGGGAAGGATGAGGCGGAGCTGGCGGCTACCATATCCTGAACCCCCAGGCTGGACACACACACACCCAGCAGGCTTCTCAGAGTTACACCAACAATAGATGTAGTTTTGAGAAGTCCCATAGAGGACTATGTAGTGGTCAAGAAACTAAGGTAAGTCTTTTCTGTCTTACCCCTCTTGCTGGCCTCTTCCTCAGATGGCATGTAGGATGAGCTGGTGGCCTGGCATCCTACATGTCATTGCCAGATAGGATTGGGCTGTTAGTGGAATTTTTCCCAAGTATCCACTCACCAGCCTCTAATGAATCACTAGCCTCAGAAACTATCCATTGTATAGCTGCTACATATTATTCACTACCACTCATATGCTCCTCTACTCTCCACTCAAGGCAGCCATTCAACATGCACGGAAGGTACTTCAGTACCTGACCACTAGTGCTATGCAGACCTCAAACATGACCTGCAGTAGCATCAATGAATAATGGGAAGCCAGCTGTTCCTCTATGGGGCTGCCATCTTTTGTTCCAGCAGAGCTTGTATGCCTGTCAAGAGTTAAGGATGTCAGTTCTAACTACGTGCTTAACATAATGTGAAATTTGGCCCTGACTCATAGGAGAAGAGGATGGATCATCTTATGAATTATAACTGTTTAGAGAACAGGAAGTGGAGGAGAGGAATAAGCAGTTTTCACAAGGGAGGGAAGTAAACTATGGCAAAGGCCTGACCGGCCTGCATGAGGTTTAAACGAAGACATGGAGCAAGTAATTAAGGGAAAATAATGCCCCCCATGTGCCCCCCCCGTCATTCTCTTACCTTCATTAGCTGCTCCATGTCTTCCTTTAACAGATGCTATAAGCAGCATGCTGCTTCTTATAGCGTCGGTTACAAGAAAGACATGGAACAGCTAATGAAGGTAAGAGAATGGTCGGGGAGGGCGTGTGGGCGCTACGGAGGGGGTCGCGGAGGGGGCTATTGGTCCGGCCCTCCACAATAGTCCCAGTTTCTCCCTTAAGAAAATTAATTGCCCACCCCTGGTCTAGAAAATCATGCGTGTTACACAACATTTTTAAAGCACAATGCTGTGTGTCACAATGAACATCTGCAATAAGATGCCTTCATGCTGGTGACTGTGAGACTGACAAGAACGACTTTGACAATCAGAAAAAAGAGTGCCTTTTTGAGAACTGAATTCTTTAACTCAGAATTGGCATTGTTTTCCAGTGGTTACCTTTCAGGAAAGATGTAGCAGCAAGAGCTCTATACCTTGGTGATGTCCATGATTAGACAGCCAGGAAATATTCTCTGTGCAAAAGAAAGGCACTGCCAGTGTTCAAATGGTACAGGGAAGGATAAGCCACCATGTGGACCAGTTGAAGACAACGTCTTCTGCAGATTTATGGTTGATACCTGAATAGCTGTCAAAGTGGTTAGAAATGTTCATAAGACATTTTGCCAAAGTGCACTCTTGAGGTGAGAAGGGAAAATAATTCTGCTTTATCTTTTCCATGTTTCCTTCAAAATCCACACTTTTGGCACTTCTCTGGGTGTACTAGTGAGACCCACTGTGGGGTGGGAGGTATTATCCCCTTTCCCTGCTGAAGCCTCCCAATTCCCCCCCCACACACACACACTGGGTACAGCGTGCCCGTTTTTGGCACAACTGCACCAACAGGGAGAGGATAGGATCAGGCATGTAAAAGGGCCCAATTCGAACTAGGCTTTGCAATATCGGAAAAGCATGTATGACAGTGTATAAGTATGCCTTTATGACGTTGCAAACAGCACAACGCCAGCAACTATTTTGGGGACGCCAATGCAAACAGTGGCAGTGGCCCTGGCATGGTGCTGCAGAAGGTGACTTGCACTGAGGAAGGTAAGCCATTGTAGGAGGCAGGCAATGGGCAGGGGCAGAATGGGCATAAAGGGTTTCTGGGCAGGGAGTGGGAGGACGAAGGGCAGAATGGGAGAGGGAGGGTGTGGTTCCCAGCGGCAGTGACTTGCACCAGATCCGAACCCCATTCCCTCTCTCCTCAGACCTATGCCAGCAAAATCCAAGGAGACCCATTGGGGTCATGGAGGCTTAACCCAAGGTAAGGGAACCCAAGGTCCTTGAGCTCAAGGAGGCCTCCAGGACGACATCCCTACAGGATGCAGCACACACTCCATTGGTTGCTGCCGCTGCATTGGCTTAGGACTGGGCTGTCACACTAATATAAGAGGCATGTGAATGATGTCCCAAACTAGGTAACATTGCTTTTGCTATCCAAGTTGGTGTCGAACCCTTCTCACAATGTGGAAGGTGTTTTAAAACACACACACACACACACACACACACACACACACACACACACACACACACACACACACACACACACGAGTGAACCCTCTTATACAAATGCCTTTGTGAACATGAACAGAGATTGTCCTGTCTGTCATATCAGCAGAAAGCCCACCGAAGCAATGAAGTGTAGATTAAAGAGTGAGGAGTGGAACAGCAGCTTGAAATGAGAATGTCTGGACACAGCTGCCATCATGTCACCTATGACGGTGCACTTAAGCTTCTTTAACAGCATTAAAAAAAACTGGAGCTAAAATAGCTTAAACACAAGTAGGCCACTAGATTATAAATCACAGCATAGCACATGTGCTAATTCAGTTGAAATCAATGGGAAGAGTTTCTCCATTGAATGGCATAGTGGACATATTGCAAGTTCAGCCACTAATATCGAGTCGCTTCCGGTCGCATTCCACACACACACACACACACACACACACACACACACACACACACACACACACACACACACACACCCTTTAACTATTACAATGCAGCACCGGGCCTGCACAGCTCTTCAATAAAGTACAGTGTCGCTGCCCTTGCCCCCAGTGGGTTCCCTCCCTCTGTGGATGGCCATCCACGGATAGTCAAATCCACGGATAAGGAGGGCCCACTGTGTTATTATTTGCTCCAACCTTTCAAGACAAGGAAGGATAACACCAAAGCAGGTAAACCATTCCTTCGGTGCTAAGTAACCATTGTTTTCTATTAATACTTCAAAAGTACCTATTAGCACTACCACAGTTCTGTGCTGTTCTGTCACCGTGCCACCACTTTGCAAACCTAAAAATATGAGCTTTGACATCCAAGTGTCACAGAGTTCTTGAAATCTCAACCAGCATCTTGATAAAAAGCAGACACAGGTAAAATATTAATCAGATTAGTCCATGAACTTGCAGTAGTGTTTGTTCAGCATACAGTATGTAGCTGCAATCCACTTATTTAAAGCTCTGATAATTATCCATCTTATGTTGCACAACTGACCAGTGAAGAAAATAACTGTATACAGCAATATTTTTCCCTGCCTCCGATATTCCAAAGAGGGTAACTGTAAGAAGCACAGCGTCACAAACTGCTTGGTTACCTGACACAGCAAAATATTGTAATCCTACAAGAAGGCTGCTGAAGGCTTGCCTTCTCAAACAGGTGGCACAAGAGCCATCAGAGAAGGGGAGCAAATAACAGAACCAAGAGAATGTTATGCTTTCTCCAGCATAAAAATACTATGCAGCGCACAGTTCCCTAAATTATATTTGAAAATGATCTCACAAAGAATGCCAAATATTGTACAGTGCTAATAATAAATGATAGCCTGTATCAGATGTTTGCTAACCATCAAAGTATACAACTGGCCAGGAATTTTGCAGGTGGAAGCATCAGTGAGATGACTGGGCATTGCATAAGAGCATGGCTATGGGCTTGTACACGTCCTGTTTATTTCCATGAAACTTGTACAGGTCTGTTTTTCATGGGTCCTAACACTTTCAACTTGCAGCCGCCCAATCCTACTTAACTCCCCACGCAGCGATACAGCAGCACCAACATAACGGCCACTGAATCCCACAGGAGAGTTTCGGCATCTGGAGGCCTCCTCGAGGTAAAGGAACATTTGCTCCCTTGCCCTGGGGTAAGCCTGCGCTGGGCCACCGGTTTTACACAAACCTGTACCAGTTCTATAGCTGCCGCAAGTCCACATGGACCTGGGTTGGGGAATTGAGACCAGGAAGGGGGTTAGGATATCGGTGTGCACCGCTGCCGCCAATACCACCCCCATTCTAGCCCTGATCCACCCTCCTCCCTGCTGCCATAACCACCCCATTCCACCCCCTCCTGGCCTCCCTCCCCTCCAACACCCTGTGCTTACCAGGACCAGCGAACTTCCCTGGTCCACCAGCACATAGACCTGGCCACTTGCGACAGCCATAAAGGGTTTCACACTGCCAAAATGCTCATTCTGGCAGCATAATGGCCCTAACAGGATCGGGCAGTGATTGTATCATCTTGGAATTCTCTTTGAGGCATGATAGAATCATCATAGTTAAGGCTGGGCTTGCAGCCAATGATGTCATCGTCATCACTAAGCTCTGGATGTTTAGGAGATGGAGAGCAAGGGGAGGAGAAAGGAACTGTGACTGGTGGGGGGGCCCTCAAACACGGCTGTTGCTGCTTGCACAGTTCAACCTGGCTAAGCACGAGCTCAATAGTTGCTGGCCATGGAGTTGAGGGTGGAAATGAAATGGTTCCCCACAATGTTACTGTGCGGCGAGCTTGTTCAGCTGTGCAGGGCTTCCATTACAGCTGCACTGCCACACAGTGTACAGGGAAGGCTGTTTCCAGTCTGAAGTGTATAGCCAATCTAAAGTTCAAATACATATTTTGCCAGGGCTGACATCCCCATGAGGCAGAGTGAAGCAGCCATTTCAGGCAATGGCCTAGCAAGAGGTGTCCTGCAGGCAGCCCAACCAGCTTCCTCAAGCCCGCAGGGTGACCCATCCGTTCAACTCTTGGACTATCAGTGGCTCTCAGCTTGGCCAAGAGCTAGTCAAGCTGGCAGCAGCTGCTGTTGCCTGTTCCTGCGAAGTCCCCAAGCCGGCTGAGCCTGGCGACCATGTGGAAGCAGCAGGCAGGCAGTGGCAGCTGGAGTGGCAACCTGGCTCTCAAAACCTCTTTTGGTCTGAGCATCAGCCTCTTCTCCAGTCATCTCTTCCTTCTGGGTTCCTTCCCAGGCTGACTTCAGCTAGAATGGAGCCACTATGGAGCCACTGTGTGGCAATAATACATCTGTAATATCTAGCCACCTTACATCTGTAATATCTAGCTGTAATATTTTGGCCACCTAATGTGAAGAGAGGACTCTCTGGAGAAGACTCTGATGCTGGGAAAGATTGAAGGCAAAAGGAGAAGGGGAAGGCAAAGGATGAGATGGTTAGACAGCATCACCGATGCAACGAACATGAAAATGAGCAAACTCAGGAAGATAGTGGAAGACAGGAAGGCCTGGCGGGATATGGTTCATGGGATCACGAAGGGTCGGACACGACTTAACGACTGAACAACAACAATATCTAGCCACATAATATAGTGAATTGACCACCCATCATTTAGAGCCCTTGGTTATTGTGAGGGGCCTAGATCATGTCTTTTCTTCAACTAGCACTTTGGCAAAGATGATCTTCCTGTAACTATTAGGTATGGAAAAGTCATGTCACTGAATATTTGGTGCAGGGAAAATGCCATACTTTCCCTAGCTAAGTGCATCCATTACACTTGGATTTGCAAGTGGAATGTGGCCATGCAGAGGCACCTATTGCTTAATGCCCTTAATACTACCGGTACCAAGTGGTAACTCCCACAGCTGATGTCACTTTGAAAACTTTTTAAAGGTTTTTTGAAAAATAATAATAATACTGTATTCATCTTGTATGTACAATTCACCATATTGTTCCTGTGATGGCTGTGAGCAGTTCTTACTGTACAAACCTAGCAGGGGTGTTTCTGTAGCCTTTTCAATGTAAGACAAACAACCAGCCAGACTGCTCCTTCCCTGCAGCCTTGCCCTGCTATTTTGTGCAACATGTTTTTCTTTTCTTTTTTTACCCAGGTTTTTGTAAGTACTAACTGGTGTGTGTTTTTCCTGGCTTTCCCCCCTCACCTGGAAAAGCCCCCCAGAGTCCTCATGATGGTTCTGGTTGATGTGGCTGCAGGGCAGGCTGAAGCTATGGGGCTGCCTGAGGAAGCATGTAGCTCCACCCCCCCCACCCCCCAGCCAGCTCCACAGCCCCCCTTGCCTGGCTCCTTCCACATGGACTCTTGAATCAAAACAGGAAATATGAAGCACTCCAGGATCGCTCCCGGAGCGCTCCACCTCCTGTGCGGAAGAAAAAGTGATCTTGCTCCTTCCCTCACTGGGCTCGGTGGAGGAAGGTGGGGGGAGCCAGATCACTGTGCTTCGAGGATTGGGAAACAGCGATCTCACTCCTTCCTCCACGCGGGCTCTTTAGACAAAGCAGGCAGTTCAGGGCGCACTAGGAGCACACACCACATTCGCTGCTTTGATTCAAGAGCCATTCAGAGGAAGGGCCAGTACGGAGGCCGGCTCCATCTGCAGCAGCAGAGTGGGGGAGGCATCTGTTCACCGCCCCTCCGCTTGGACCCCAATCTGCTGCCCAATGTGAACGGCCTCATTTGTATCAGGGACGGGCCAGCCCTGTGTGGCTGTGCTTATGTCTTTGTCACTGGCAGCTCCCTGTGGCTTTTTAATTGTGATAATGGATGACTCATTCACTATGAGAAGAACATGGAATTCTGCGTGCCTTCAAGGTGTCTTTGGCAGTGCCATGCGAAACTCCGGGTTCAGCTTGTGGCAAGTGAGGTAGGCGCATTGCAGCTCAGCACATGCATGCAGCCACAGGGAGTCACCTTGGGCAAGACTAAAACAGCAGCTGTCATAAATAGGCTGCTTATAAGTGCCTGCTTAGTCTCTAACTAAGAACTTGCAGCCTACAACGTTGCATGCTGAACCACATGGCATTAATAGATGCCATAATTTTCAAGCCATTTTTAATTTTTATGATAGTTGCAAGAAATTAGTTATTTAATTTAATCACCTGGAGGATCCCTGTACATTAAGCTGGTGCCAACAACCCAGTAACCAAGTGCCCACTATCTGATCTATCCCTCTGAATTAAGATGTGCCGCTCTGTAATTTGGGGCTGTAGATGTTTATGTCTTTTTTTGTCCAAATAAATGTCTATTTAAAGCCAAAGCTCCATTTGCTGCTTGTTCCAGGTCTAGTGGCTCTCCTGTGTAACTAAGTGCTCATCATATATCAACAAAACAGTTCCAGTAAAATCCATGAATGCCTGGTGGATTATTATGTTGAAATACTTTACCAAGGCAGGGTCCTGTGTGGACTGAACCTGCAAAGTAACATCCACATAAGTTGTGTCAGGCAGACAACCAGTTCGCTCAATTATGGCTGAATTCCTCTTTCTTGCTGTTTCTTGGCCCCGTGGTAGTTTCCCCTCCCTGAGCTGTGACTGGCTTCCTATGTAATAAACGAAAGATGGCCACATACTCCCCCCACCACCAAATTTTCCCTTTGACATTGGTGAGTAAGGGAAACCTCACCACCATAAGGGTAATTCGCAACCTCTCCTGCCCTGCCCATAGGGCTGTGCCAGAGGCATTGCCATGGCTTGGCGTCCACTAGAGGGTGCCTTCAGTCCCTCCTGCCAAACCTGTCCATGTATAAGGGTACTGCACTGAGCTGGAACACCCTGCCCATACCATTCATTCACCACCCATGGGGGCCTCCTAACCCTATGGCACACCTTGGACCCCAAACTGGGTAGCCCTGGCAATCTCAAGATTGCCACCCACCTTGGCCAGTGTTCATTACCACAAGTTACTCACCTGCCCCAGCCAGGGGAGCTTCATCATAATGTACCAGAGCAGGCTCTGATGGGCCAACTGTCACCTCCTCAGCACACTCCCTAGTAGTTGCTTTACCTTCCCTTTCACCTTGTTTCTCCAGTGCCAGGAGAAACATTCTAAGATAAGAGTTATCTTATCATTCTAAGATAAAAATTATCTTAGAATGAGCCAATTTCCTAATTGCTTGAGCAGGCCTACAAGCACTTGAAGTCTCACCCCCTGCTTAGCCTCTGCCTGTGCATACTCAGGTGCCTCCAGGCATGCCCCCAATGCTCTCACAGGCCTCATATCTTCGGTGAGAGACCTGGGCAGGGGACCTAGGCACTCCCCCCCAGAGGCGTTGCTGGAGTGTGGTGGGGGGGCGGGTCGCCAGGGGGTGACGTGCGCTACTGCTCCCCCCCTTTTTCAGCACATACTTGGGCATCCCTAATTAAGGCAACCCATCCTAGTCAACAGTCAAAATCAAGTTCCTCTTATCTCTGTGGTATTATTAATATAATAAAAATAACTGCAACAAGCCACACTACTAGGAACACCGAACATTATATGGCGATATCTCACCAGTTCTTAAACTCTTGAGCTTCAAACTAGTGAGAACCCAAAAAACCCAGTCCAAACATCTGGTGTGCTGTGACACCACTGATAACTGTTCATTTATTCAACAAGACCTATCAACACAGCACATCACCCATTGAGGCAGGGAGATTGCCAAGTCCCACCCCACAAACCACACTGGTCAGAATGTGATATATTTATATGCACACCACCGCATTCCACGCTATCACTGCACTGCTTGCCACCAGAACTACTTCGCTGCTCCACTTTGTTGCTCCAACACCCAGCTAACTAGTGCACAAGTGAATGATGCAGCTCCGCACCTCTCACTCACACGCCAGCCAGTCTGAAAGCCCCACTTTCCTACTTGGTCTCGCAAATGAAGAATGGGGCAAATCCAACCCCAGCAATTCCTTGGGGAATGGGCAATATTGTAACCAACAGCATTTTCAGTCGCTTTTGGGAAATCATTTTAAGAAGAAGGAAGGAACTTTGCCTCTCCATAGAACAGGAGCGTGTGACACTTGTGAACTTTGCTGTTCCCATGCTGATTCCCAGTACACAAGGGCAGAACCACATCTTGCACAATCATATGCTACTTGTAGTAGACAGGAAAAGCAAGGACTCCATTTCATATAGATAGGTAGGGTCCATAGGTTAGATGCAGTCTGGGTGAAATTGTGGAGACATAAATAAGCTTGAGTAACACATTACCGAACTTATCTCAGACAAATGGAAATTGCAAATAGACAGATAGGAGACATTGTATGGCCTCGCACGTATAATTGCTATTCAGGCATAGAAGAAAGTTGCATGTCTTCTCAGTACTTTTTCCTCCCTTATTCCATTTTGAATGTTTTCTGCACACTCAATTTTCCATGACTTTTTTTCACATTGGAACACCCATTACCTATTTCTTTTAATCCATATTATTTCTCTATACTTTCTTCATTTGTTTCTTTGGTTAGTTTAGTGCCCCGCCTTGTCTTACCGTAGCTCTTTTTATGCCATTTTATTCTCAATCTTCCCCATGACCTTCCTTCACATGTAGCAGGGATGTGGATCAAGTCTCTGACTCCAAGTCTCGAGTCAAGTCCTAAGTCTTTGTCCCCAAGTCCTTGAGTCTTTGGTTGCGAGTTGTGAGTCCCTGTCTATTTAATGGGGAAAACGGGTTTAAACCTGAATAAAATTGGACTTCTTCTAAAAGGTTCCAAGTCTCAAGTCAAGTCATTTGAGTCTTTTACAATCGCCAAGTCAAATCCAAGTGAAGTCACTGACGCGACTTGAGTCCGACTCGAGTACAAGTCAATAGACTCAAGCCTACATCACTGACATGTAGGGTAGCAGTATCGAGAACAAGTCATGGGTCAATTCTCAATTCAGTTATGAACACTGCCGGGAGCATTAAGCAAGCCCCCAGTTCTAATTTGAACATATTAGGACATTCAAAGCCTTACAGGATTGTCAAAAGGATTACTAAATTGATCTTTGTGAAAGACTGCATTTCACACCCACGTTTTCTAAAATTTAGGAATAACATTGCATAAGAAACAAGCTGAAGCCCTCCAAGAACTGGTGTAGGGTAAGGGAAGTAATCATCATGGAGAAATTGGAGCAACTTGCTTGTTGATGATACTTCTGAGCCCAATCTCCTCCCTCCCCATTATTGCTTTGAGAATGAGAGGAGGTGTGATCCCTTTCATCACCTCCGAAAGATGGGTAGGACAGAGAGATGCCTAAGCAAGCCCAATTTATTTATTTCCCTTGTTGCTTCTCTTTATTTCTCTTTCACTTTGCATTTCCCCTTTCCATTCTTATAGTGCAATCCTATACATCCCAAAGACTGGGAAACAGACTCCACAGCAAAAGTGAGAGCACTTTTTATATCATACAGAACAAAGAGATCACAAGACAAAGACATCTGTCAATCAATCTCCATAAACATGCAACTAGTTCTCCAAAATCAGGAAATCAGAAGACGTTTACTTCTGGGGAGGAGAGCAATGATAAATCTCGATAAAATAATTAAGAGCAGAGACATCACACTGACAACAAATGTCTGCATAGTTAAAGCATTGGTATTCCCCATAACATATGGCTGTGAGAGCTGGACCATAAGGAAGGCTAAGCGAAGAAAGAGATATGTTTTTGAACTGTGGTGTTGGAGGAAAATTCTGAGAGTGCCTTGGACTGCAAGAAGATCAAACCAGTCCATACCCCAGAAAATCAAGCCAGACTGCTCCCTTGAAGGAATGATAAAGGCAAAACTGAAGTACTTTGGCCACATAATGAGAAGACAGGATACCCTGGAGAAGATGCTGATGTTAGGGAAAGTGGAAGGCAAAAAGAAGAGGGGCCGACCAAGGGCAAGATGGATGGATGGATGTTGTTCTAGAGGTGACAGACTCGACCTTGGGGGAGCTGGGGGTGGCGACAGCTGACAGGAAGCTCTGGCATGGGCTGGTCCATGAAGTCATGAAGACTCGGAAGCTAAACAACAACGAGTTCTCCAAATACAGTACAGTTCCTGGCTCCAGTGAGTCTGGTAGTCAAGGCCTGTTCATTAGCTGACCAAAAGCAAAGTGAGATTCTAACACAGCAATGTCCTTGGAAAGAAGGCATTTGTTTACATAATAAAGGAAGGATTGCATTTGTATTTGCATTTCTCTCTCTAATGTCCATGCTGGGGCCTCATGCTGTGCTGTTCCTATCCCAGACAGCACTGTGGGCCAAAGGGGCTCATGGGAGAATTTCAACATGTTTGACAAAGATCCTCCTAGGCATTCTAGCTTATGGGCAAATAGCTTAGCCAAAAATCCAAAAATTCTGCTACACACACATGCCAACTTTTTCTCTCCACGTGAATACATCCCTGTGCTTGGGATTGTACGAAGAAACCTCTGTATATGAATGTGTCTGTCAGTGTAGACAGCCAGCAACCATTTCTGCAATCACAAAAGATGTGAAATGCTATTGATTCATATCTGTATCCTTCCCCTCTTCCAAGGAGCTAAGAGCAGCACACACAATATTATGTGTTTGTTTGTTTGTTTGTTTGTTTGTTTGTTTGTTTGTTTAAGAATGAATAGCCACATTGTTTCTCATAAACCATGCCCACTTATTCCATTTTACTCTCAGGCTGACACCATTACGCAGGTCAGATTGAGAGTTCTTGATTGCTCAAGGTCACCCAGTGAATTTCAGGGCAAAGAGGGGATTTGAAGCAAGGATTTACCGATCCAAACTCAACCCTGCAGCTGCAGGCACTGTACAACATCGACTCCACATTTCCCAGAACGTTTTGCTGAAAGTCATTACAGTTGCAAAGTGTTCACGATTCAAATGTAGCTGTGAGCTGAATAGTACAATGCCCTCCTCTTTCATTATGAGGCAATTCACATAATTGTGAATTGGAAAAAGGAGTTCCTTTCTCCTTCCCTTGCTCTCTATCTCAGCACTCCAGAAAAGGCTTTTGTGTCTTAAATCACCTCAATCATCATTTTTCCCAACAGACCAGTCGATCCAGAAGAGAGCAGCTGAAGTTCAGCCAAACATCTGCATAGAGAGAGAGATCTTGAGAGGTCAAAAAGAGCAGATATCCAAGTAGCCATGAATGCTTGAACCTAACCTAATGGTCGCTAGAAGTTTTTTCCAGATGTGATTAAATTTTAGTTTGTAGTGCGTATATTTGATATATGCTTCCCATTGGTGACCCTTTAAATGAATCTATTATGTGGGGATTGCTTCATAATTTTGTTGGCTTACTATTGTGTTAATCTAAGAGGAGGGAACAAAACAAGGCTCATCTGCATTTGTAAAGTTTGAGCTCGCCCATTTATTTTATTTAAATTTATACCCGCCTTATGCTATGATGAAGGCAAAAGCCATTCCCCTCTACATCACTTGTCAAGCTTCAGGATTAACCTGACTACCTCTGTGATTTATCAGATGAAACAAATTATAAATGATAGCCAGATTTGAGGAGAACAACACCTTGCACAACAAGGAACTAGATACGTAGCACAAATCTGAGGTCTGAGACCTGGAGACACAGACAAAGTTGAAATTCTATCATCATTATTTAGACCAGGGGTTCTCAACCTGTGACCCGCGTACCCCCAGGTGTACGTGGACCACAGGCTGGGGGTACGCGAAGTGCTCCCCGTTATCAGTTGCTGCGATCAGCAGCTGATGACAGGCAGCTGTAGCCATTTTTCCGGGTTGCGTGTGAGCGCCGCAGCCCGGGAAAAACGGCTACAGCCCTCCTGATGTATAAACATTCAAGATGGTGGCGGCAAATCTCGTGAGGGCACATGAGGCAGTCTCATGCCTCATATGCCCTTATGAGATTTGACCACCACCATCTTGAATATTGGGGGCAGCTACAAGGGACATCAGGAGGGCTGCAGTAGTCGTTTTTCCCAGGCTGCGGTGCAGGCGGAAGAACCTGCTCGCACCGCAGCACGGGATAATTACATTTTAAGGAGGGTACGCGGGGAGGGGGGTACGCGGAGGGTATTTGGGGGTACGCGGGGGGGGTTAAGACTGGGGGTACGCGGGGGACCAGAGGCCCACCTAGGGGGTACGTGGGCCTCCCAACATTAAGAACTTCTGATTTAGACGGCATGTGTTATAAAAGATACATGTTCTACATATCATACCTGGGCTTAGGAGTGTGTTGGGGATACAATTTTGTGAGTTAAGATAGAGGTTTTTTGTTTTGTTCCTGAATGAGGAATGGCATCAAGTGGGCAATACTTGGCACTCACCCTGTTCTTCCTCCAGCCTGCAAGGCAGCCTCCCTGAACCTCCAGGCTGGCTCCTCTCCCAAGCAGAGAACCAGCTATGAGCAGTTCTTAGTTGTTAGCTCTACCACCTTCATCATGCTGCACGGCTTCTCAACCCTGCAGTTCGTCAAGCCTGCTCTCTTGACTTTCTATTTCTCTCCTGCCCCCAGAGATCCCCAGATCTAGCGTCTCCATCACTATAGTTTGATGGAGTTGCTATTTTTCCTGCTGCCAAGTCGCTTGCTTCCCAGCGGCTTCTGCCACCTGTCTCATCAGTATCATTGCTAAGCCAGGCGCTGCTGTGCCTGCACCAAGATCCATGAGACCAGAAGTCTGCTCCTGAGCTGGGAGAGATTCCAGACACACTCTACGTAAAGTGCCATGCACATGATGGTGCTCTATAAAGACAGGAATGATCTATTGCGGCATGAGCTTTTGTAGGCAAGAGCCTACTTTATCAGAAGCATCTGCTGAAGTAGGTACTTGCTGAAGAAAGGTTATGCCACAATGCATTTGTTGTACTTCAGTATGCTACAAAACTCTTGGAACGTTCCTCTCTCACATTTACTGCTAACTAATAGCATAAGATGCTTTCCTAATTAGGCTGTCACTAAACTCATTTTTATATACATGTCCTTGATCCTATGCCATGCTTCCTTACTGACGGATGGACAAGTTCTTGTAACACATGGAAAGGAAGAGACCAGTTGAGTGACGGACACTCCAATCCTGCGCAATTTGCAGCGACCAGCCTAAATGGCTGGTCACTGCATCCTGCGTAGGAGGCGGTCCGTGTCGGCGCAGCCAGGGCTCACCTTGGGGGAAGGGGATTGCATCCCACTTCCCCCGGTGTAAGTGCAGAGGCCCCAATGGGCCTCCTTGGATGCGCACCAGCTCTGGAGCTTGCATACAACCAGGGAGGCCATGTAAGGTGTAGCAGAATTTTAAGCAGATGATAATTAATAATGGAGGACCAGGAAGACTGGTGAACAAGGAAAAAGTATGGGTTTATTGTTACGCAGTGCAGTGGACAGCCCCCAGGAGGGGATACTGCCCCTCTGCTCCACGTGAGCACAGTTTTTATACATTTCCAAAAACAGTACATCACATGGTTGTTGAGAATGTGCATAGTCAAGGAGGCACACAGGTTTCTACAAGAACTTCGGGTTTACATTTTTCAGAAGACAATAGGAACAATAGTGGGCTGAGCTAGTCAGGATCGTTGAATCCAGGGAGACTTAATTGAGTTAGCTCTGAAAGTCTCCCAGCTGCCAGAGTCAGCCTAATGTGTGTGCCGTTCCGAAGAGGAGGAGTGATGAAGTTGTTTATGCAAGAGTTCTCCCCATGCTAATGGGCAAACAGGCATGGATAAAAACAATACCTAAAAATTCTGCTTCAAAGGCCAGCCCAGGAAGGGGATGGGAATATTCAGCGCAGCCTGGCACTGATATCCCCGCCCCCTCCCAGGCCGGGTCTGCCCTCCTCATGCCCTCCCACCTCCTGGCACAGTACCTACCTGTGTCCAGGGGCAATGGAAGAGGAGGACAGCGGAGTGAGCACGCCAGCACCATTTACTCTAGAAGTGCCGTGAAAGTGCATTATGGCACTTTTGGGACTCCTTAGGTCGGCAGAGTGTGCACTCTGTCTGCCTAAACTTAGGCAGGATCGGGTCGTAAATGAAGAACAGGGCAAGCATCCGTGACATGGAAATCCTGATAGCAGCATTCTCAGTCACAGAGCAGCGTTTCCTATTTATTTGCCAAGTACAACCTCTCTAGACACCATGCTGGTCTCCGCTTCTTGTTAACTCTTTGGCAATGTACCAAGCCCCAGCTGGCAGCTGTTAATTGCAATCAGCAGGTGAGAAACCAGCATTTTGGAAATGGAATTACGTTCAGCTCTGAAAGACAATCTGGGAAAAAGTAGAGAAGCTGGGATGAGGCATTTAAAGTCAAACAATTGTGGAAACAATCAAAGAAGCCAACAAAAATACACAAAAACCTTCATGAGTCTACATGAAAACTACAGTCCTTGGAGGGTAATTACAAGGAAGCAATTAAATATTGTCATGTCTTCTGCATGACCATCCTTTGTTAAACTGATTGCTTGCTAATAGTCAGGGATGACCATTGATTTCCTGAATGGGAGCTAATGGCTGGAAATCTCTCTCCTCCTTTGGAAGATGACATCTTTAGCTTATAGAAAGGGCAGGTATGTTTGCTATATATTTGCACTTGAATGGGGAGATGAGGCTCAGTGCACACATGTGTGGGCAAACCACAGTTTGGCCATTTGTGCTCAGCAAGGCTCAGGCTCATGTGCTCCCCCTGCCTCCTCCTTTCATGTGCTTTGATTCCCTCCTTCACTTCCTTGTTTTCAGAAGCCATCATTTGCGATTACATCATATTGGACATACTATGGTTTGCACAAACCATTGTTTGCTTGCAGAGAAGAATTGGAAAACACAGTAGCCACTTTCACGTGTTCCCCCTACCCCTCTTCATGAACAGCACGTGCCTGGAGGGAGGAGGAGCAGGACCCCACCTGCTGGCCCCACTTGTTATAGGCTTTTTTAAAGTCCTATAACGATGTGTGCACACAGAGGAAGCACACAGGGATCCTGTGCAGGGACCCACTGTCAAGGGCACAGCTGAATATTTGCAGATGGAGAGGGAAATGGAGACAAGGGTGAAGGTACAAAGAATTTACTTTCATGCCCAAAAACCAAAATGGGGGTTCAAACTGCACCTAACTAAAATTACTCACTCTCACTTTACTCTAGGCAGGGGATTTATATGGCTAACAGCAGGGGTGGCTAAACCACGAGGTGACCTGATGAGGGTTTCATCAGAGCAGGTGGTGGGAAGAGTGGCGAATTCAGGGTGCCCTTCTTTACCCCAAGTCTCCCATTGCCTCCTCCTTCCAGTCCACTGCAGACGCAAGCCATATTGATCCACTTCCTGGTTTGGGAGTGCAGGGAAGGAGGAGAGAGGACAGAACATGAGGAGATTAGTGGGGTTGATGAGGGAAAGCTTCTGGCAAGTTTAGGCCATGGTAGAAGGCTGCCGTTGGAGGCACTTTTCTGTCATCTGAAGGCAAGGGATGAGCCTAGAGACATGCCGTGATTACTCTTCACCCACTTGCGGTGAGGGAGCTAGTCTCTGACCAACACCCTGGACCCATACTCCAAGTCTCCAAAGGGTATCACAACTAGAATGGGAGATTCTCCTTGCTTCCAGAGTACTTGATGGATCAGTAGGCTTACCATAGTCCCGGAATCGGGTCGCGCTGCGGCCTAGAAAAGACACAAGCCGCTCCCAAGAGTGCACCGCAGCAGGCCAATGCAAGCCGCGGCTTCCGCAGCTTCCGGTAAACAAGGCAACCATGTTGGCCAGCCGCGGTGCGCTCTTGGGAGCGGCTCGTGTCTTTTCTAGGCCACAGCGTGACTCGATTCTGGGACTATGGTAAGCCTAGTCAAGGGAGTTTGTTTGTCTGCGGCTGATGTTGGCCTCTAACAAAGAGGTACAAAAAGCAGACTTCATACACTCACAACCACACAGCAATCACAGAAAGGAGATAAAGCAACAATCATTAAGTGTGCAGTCAATGTGTCTTCACACAAGACAATGACAAGGAAAATAGTGGGCAGAAGTGGGAGATGGGGCTCCCCTCATCAGTTCACTGCTCCCCTCCAAGGCTTGAAGCAGCCATTCCAGGCAATCTCATGACTGGGCCAGTCCTGGGAGAGGCAGGGCTACACTTTGTAGTAACAAAAGTGGATGAGCGCTGAAGTTCAACTTCTAGGCTTACGGCACAATCCTGCATATCTTTCCACCTGTGGAGCACGCGCTCCGCAGGTGGAGGGTGCCATAAATGCGCCATAAAGCGCATTTTCGGCACCCAGGGAGTAAAGGTAAGCCCTTACTCTGCCATGTTCCCAACCCTGCAGCCACCGGAGCAGGTGAGAGTTGCTCCCATCAGGGCCTTCCAGCTCTACCCCAGGGGACGGGAATGAACGTTACACCAGGGGAAGGGGACGAGACCCTGGGCCACGCTGGAGTGGCCCTGGAAGAGCATAGGATCCTGCGGCCAGCCCTATGGGCCGGGCGCGGATCTATATGCAGGATTGCGCTGTTAACCTAGTTTAATGACATTATCCTTGGGACCACATCCTTGGGGCTGTAAAACGTGAGAAGGGTGGGGGGAGTTGCCTCCTCCAAAGTCTAAGGAAAGGTCCCTGAAACTAACTGAACCTCTCCGGGGCATATTACTGAACTGACAAGATAGTCTTTCCCCCTGGTTAAAATGCAACTCACATCTTTGTTTTCTGACAGCTGCCTGACGGCATAATGTCTCTGAAATAAGTTTAGGGTCTCAGGTCATTTCCTAACATATAGATTCTGTGGCATTAACTAGGAATCTGAGGAAAGATGGAGTGGATTATATCAGTTACCAAAGGCCTGTTACCTTTGGTGCAGGTCAAGGCTGAGTCATATAAACTCTGAAGCCTGCAGAGTCACAGCCCAAGATGAGGCTATTGTATTGATGAATTTGTGAAGGGCTCCTTTTCAAAAGTGTAACCATTACACCTTGACAGATGCTCAGCCATCATACTAATGAGTGTGGATGTAAAAGCCCTGAGAGACAGAGATTATGGATACATATGGAGCGTGAAAATATGGGCATTTCAACATGTGTGATTTGGGCAAGTGCAGCTTCATCACAGAGGCAGGAAAGGTTTTTTGTTTGTTTTCTACTGTACAGTTCTCTTGTGAAAGCTGTCTGGGGAGCCAGAAGAGCATCTAATATGTGCACCGAGAACCCAGACCTCAACCTGCCCAGGTCCTGAATAGTCCCGTCACCCTGAACTGTAGTCAGGGTCCAAAGCTGAACCACCGTAGCCAATGAAGTCTGCAAACTGGCAGAAACAAAATCAGCAGGAGGCAACGATGTGCAATGAATGGAGTGGTCCTCTTTTCTTTTTTCTTTTTTTTTAACCAAGAGCTTCAATTTTGCACTCAAATATATAGGCTGAAATGAATAAGCTCAATGGAGTCTCAAGGTTACTATAATTTGATGGTTTTATTTCTCTGTTCGCGAAGAAAGAAAACTCCAAGAGTTTTTTCCGCATTGCCGAATATATCAGAAGCCCATAGTGGACAAATCTCTCACAGCTACATTCTTGGGGAAGAAAGGAGAGTAGGGCCCGAAAATGAATGGCTGCATCCTTAGGAATAATGGAACCATGAGACATTGAGTAACATAATGGCCTATTAGCCAAGGCTCTTTTATTCCTTAGCCAGCAACCTCTTTCCTGACTGTCACCTAGACAACCACATTTCTATGTACACTTATTGGAAACAAGGAGTGAGGATGTCCTTATAGGAGACAGCCTGCCAAATATGTCAACTCCTCTAATACAGAGAACAATCTCTTGCTTCCCAGTGGCGGGACTGACTATATAATGCATTTACCTGTTGTCTATTCATCTTTCCTATCTGTCATTGCCACATATAACCTTGAAATCCTCCCCTGCCTCTCCCTACTCACAAGTGGCTCTCATTCGCTCCTAAAGGCACAAATCTGATGGCTGCTCTGTGAGGCGGTGGGAGTACCAATCTTCATTTTCAAGAAAGAACCAGGAGGGAAATAGAGTTTCCAATTTGTAGCCACTGACACACTTTCTCTAATAGATTCCTTTGCTCCCAGCCTTATCACCTAATAGTCCCTCAACGTATGTTGTTAGAGATAGTTATTATTAGCTGAGGCTACGAGATGCAAGACCCCCTGGTTCAAGTTTCAATTTAGACATGGACTCACTAGAAGGCCATAGGATGACCGCTATCTCTTTATCCCAGACCCCATTTGTAAAATGGTAGAAATAATTGTACGGCCTGCCTTACAAAGTTGTTGTAAGGCTTCTGAGATAATGCACTTGACTTGCTTTGGGGTACAGCAGATGTGCTGTAGAAACACTAACAACCCAGTCCACTGCATGTTTACTCTGAAGTAAATCTCACTATGTTCGATGGGACTTACTTCTAAGTAAGGGCCAAAGCAGACATGATGTTAATCTCATTGCTAGGATTTTACGTGGGAGTGTTTTAATGAAAATAGCTGGTGCAGGGCTCCCAATTTAGATTAGAATAATTGCTTGAACAAAGGATTAAATAAGTTTGCAAGTTGTCACGATGTGACCAAATCTCTGAGTTGAAGATCAACATATTGCCGGGCAACTCCATCGTTTGAAAAACTTTTATTCAAAGTTAACAAGATGTTTTAGCTTGGGGACTTTAATTCAAAGGGTTAAAATCCCCTCCTCCCCTGCTGCAGTCCTAATCCAGACCACCCCCACCCCCGCTATTTACATTTGAAAACACATGCAAGAGGATGTATATCATGTCTAGTTTGGCTCGGAGTGTGTGTAGGATTGCAATCCAGGTATTATTAGCAACTGATGTTTCTAGCTGATGCCATTAAATGTCTATGAATGAAGTCATCGAAATCTATTATGGCAATATGAAGTCGTTTTTATTACTGTAAATTATGCCTTTCACCAGAGGAAAAAAAGATACAGCATGTTCATTATGTCACAAGCGGGCAAAAAGAAAAATCTGTTGTCCTTCAGATTGCAACAAATAGCTGAATTTTAACCCTAATGATTGACAGTTCTCACCTTCTGGCATTGCTATAATTTATTCTACAGTTTCATCTTTGCTCCTCACTTTGCAAGTGTCAAAAATCAACTTTCTTTATATGGAACCAATTAGGCTGTTATATTTAGTGAGCCCATGCAGGACTCAAACACTTTCCATTGGCACAAGTGCTGCAGACCCTTGCAAGGTTTTGGATTCAGAACCATTTTTGCCTCCATTCTGGTAGATTCAAAACAGTAAAAGGGAATCCAGCTGGAATAAATCTAAATTAATTGTTAGCTCTTTGTTTCTTTAACTCTTTTGTTTCTTCTGTGTTCATCTCTAGCAAGTTCCTCTACCTGTTAGAGGTTTATAAGAATGAAAACACACATGACAAAGGAAGAATCAAATCTAGATTATCACCTACACGGACCACAATGTAATTTCCTACAATTTAAAATTCAACAACAGTAAAATGGATGCATTTTAAGTCTATGTTTTTGGAGTCCCACTCTCAGGCTCATATGGTTGAATAAAATCTTTAATAAAATGGATAATGAGCTTATTCCAGGCAAGTCTGAGTGTTTCTATCCTATTGAAATTAATGGAACTGAAGCACATGTGTATGAAAAGTTCAAACATCAGACCTAATGGGAAGGAAAGGAAGAAATGCTGTTATAGGTTTATTATGGATTCATTTAAGTTAGGACATTACCATGACGTATGTAAATTGCAAATAGAATGGAAAGGACAGGATATTAATGCCTCAGTAATATGCACATTTTCCTGTGAGTAAACCTAATTGAGTTCATTGAGACTTTCTTTTGAGTAGACATGCTTAGAATCGCATTAAGCTGCAATCCTATGCATACATACCTAGAAGTAAGCACTACTGAATACATTGACTTACTTCCAGTGCCATTGACTTACTTCCAAGGATAGGACTGAGCTACAAATTGTTATTGAACTTCAAGGTTAATAAGGATAACTTGTGTTTTAATTAAGGAGCTGTTTACGATAAACAAACATAAGGGCACCACTCTTAATCCAAAACAAGAATCTTCACAGTGTGTTGGCTGTTTTACTGAACCAATAACAAGTTCTGTAAACAGGCTGGAATCTTCTGAAAAGAGTAAATTGTTAACAGTGAAGACTAGTTCATACATTGCTCAGATGATGCAAGTATTAAGGGCACCTGTTGGATATTCAGTGTTGTGTAGCCCCACCTCCTGCTGCCTTTAACACTTTTTTTAGTATAGCCCTTTAACAAAAAAAATCCACCAAACATCAGCAAGTCAACCTCATCTGCCCAAAGCAGATGAGAAGCTTTTCCTTTTCTTTCTTTATGCCCCTTTATTTATTACTACTACTATTTATATACTGCTTTTCAACAAAAAGTTCACAAAGTGAATAGCAAAACAAACTGGGATGGTTCCCTGTCCCAGAGTACTCACAATCTAATAAAAGAGATGACAGCAAACAGCTGCTGGAAAAGATGCTCTGCTGGGGTGAATAGAGACAAGGGCTTTCTCCCCCATTAAATACAAGAGAACCAGCATTTAAAAGGTGCCTCTTAGCCCAGTTAGTAAAGGCTAATTAAAGGAACTATTTAGTTTTCTGGTACTTGGAATGTACATATTCCTCATTCACTCACCCTTCCATTATATGGGCACAGACTATTGTGCAGCTGGTACTGGATCTGCACTAGAACAAATTAGCAGAAATGAGGAAATGTTTCTCATCTGTAGAAGCCCCTGTATACAATTTTAGGACATTATGCTGTTGCCTCAGAAGGTGGCACTCTTCCTCTGGAATGAGCCACTGTAAGTATCCCCATCTTAGAGGTGTCATCTTACACAAGTCAAGGCCCTAAAACCATTTTGCAGCTTATGTGACAAATTTAGCTCTGTGGATTTTCTGAAGTACACTTAGCACATATATTAGTGTGTCGTGGGAATGCAACCATCTTTTTTCTGATTCTAGTGACGACCTCACCAGAAGCAGGTACAAAATTCCCAGGTTTGTGACTGAGCCATGCAATGTACAAGCAAAATGCACAATCCCCCTACTCTAGTACCCTCTAGTATCCTACCCTCCTGCCTAATGTGGTCGATTTTATGGCTTGTAAAGGGCACATCAGTGCATGTGTAGGCCATACCATTATATACCAGCTAGGCAATCCACTCCCAGTTTAGATCTCCTAAATCACCTGATTCACTCATTGTCAAACCTCTTACATCTTTTGTGAGTCACGTAGCTCATCTCTACAGCCAACTCCTGATATTTTGGTGCAATCTGGACAACACTGAATGTACATTAATGCTATTGAAACCTATGGACCATACATACGGTTTAGCACTTGAACCTTTCTATCCCTTTGGTAGTAGTGGTTACATCAACATTGTTTTCCACATTGGACTAACAACATTAAAACCCTCCCTTTCTTCCCTAGTTATGGTGATTCTTAGCAGAACTGAGGGAATCTATCAGCCCACAATTTAAGTTTTTTTTTTAAGGAACTTTACTGCAACAACAAAAGAACTGCAGCTATTGTGACACAGGCAGAATGGCAAGAAGGAAAAAGCAACTAATGAGAGGTCTAGTCAAAGCAGGAGAGAGCAACCCACAAGCCTTTAAACTAGCAAAATAGGTTAATTCCCCACGCTACTGGTGGAGATTAACATATATAGCCACACCCACTGGCTATATACTGGGTGGCTCTGTTCACATGCTGCTGCTCTTGCAACAAGATGCTCCTCATCTATCAGGAGCATTTTCAAGCATAGCCCTCATGTAGTGTGAAGATGTTAGCTAGCGAAAGCTATCAACCAGCTACATAAGGACCAGCTAGTTCACACAAACAATAGAAACTGTGGTAAAACTGTCCCCACCTGAGACCAAGAAACCAAGGTCGGGTGTTACCCCTCCCTAACATCCACCTCTGGCCTAGGGGTACTGAGGTCAAGATGGGGGATAGTACAAGGTCTGGGAGCTGGGTTGTCCCTAGGGCCCACCTGGGCTGTTCCTGTTTCTTGTCCCCTTCTCCTCCTCTCCACAATGCCTTCAATCCTCCCCCTCCAACCGTCTTCCCCTTCCCCTGATCTCGTTCACACTTCTGTCTTTCCGTTCCTGCTCTCTCTCTCTCTCTCTCTCTCTCTCTCATATCACTGCTCTACTCCTCTCTTGTAGCGCTACGAATGTCCTCTTCCCCCAAGTAGACCTCTGGGCTGATCACAATCTGCCCGGAATGAGGATAGGATCCGGCGGGCGGCCCTGGGGCTGCCCCCGTATCTTTTCACACAGGATTGCGGCTCACAGTGTCCTTCTGCTCATATCAAGACAGTCCTTTATACTTTAACATTTCCTGATTGACAAAAGTACCAACATATCCTGGAATTGTTTGTACTAACAATATTCATGGATTTACAAGCAGGTTCTGGATGGGCATCCCAATCCTAATTAAATTCCTATGCGGCAATGCAGCAGCACTGGCACAGGGTGCTCTGCATCCCGCTGGGAATTTTGGCTTCTGGAGGTCTCCTTGGGGACATTTTTCCCCTTGCCCCAGGCTAAGCCTCAGCAGCTGCAATGGGTCAACTCAGAATTGTGCCAGCTCTATAGCTGTCACAGGTCCATGTTGATCCATGTCAGTCAGGCCCATGAAGGGGGATAGGATACTGAGCACGCTGGTGCCACCGATTCCGCCCCTTCCAGGGCCTGATCCACCCACCACCACCCCGCCCTCGTCGCTGCCTCCACCCACCCCGTTCCATTCCTCCTTGCCCTCCCCCACCCTACTCCCACCCCTGCACAGGTCTTACCTGTTCCAGCGAGTGTCCCTGCGGCTGCAGGCACCAGCAGGAAAGCTCCCTCCTGCCCGCTGGCATGGCGAGACCTTGCGCTGTGACAAAGTGCTTTATGGTGCTTTTATGGACAGCACATGCTAGTGGAACCCGCGTTCCGCTGGAACAACCCTGCAGTAGGATTGTGCCAGCACTAGACTGGATTTTTCCATATCAGCTTCAGGACATAACAGAGATACTTCTTATAGGAATAATCCTCATAGCACATTCAAAGAAAAGATGAACATCTGAATAATACACTCAAATATGTAACTCTTCCCTTTAATTACTACATTTACACCTATACTTAATTGATGGAGACCATAAACATAATTCCTTCTCCATAAACAAACATCTCTTTCTACATTCTTTTTTGCAAGAAAATTCTCATAGTGATGTGAAATAAACCAATTGTATCTTTGGGATGCGTCCAAGCAAATAAAAGGAAAAGGTCTCTTTGGTGTTAGCCTATGTACTTTAGCCATAGTGCATAGTTAGTGTTACAATTAAACATGCCTCTGTTGTACTAATTAAGTATCATTACTTACTCATAAATAGCTTAAGGACATTTCCTGTGTAGGTGACAAAAGTCTATGACTAAACAACTGGGGAAGTTTTGGAAAAATCAATTAGTCAAGAATATAGAACAACGCAGAGACTTTGCATTGGTTATGGTGACTTTGGTTAAAGGGTCTCTCTGCTTATGGAAAAGAAGAAAGATACACTTTTATATAGACATTTGCTATAAATCAACAAATAAATAAAACCAAAGGGAAGAAAAACTGCAATAAAGCCAGGAAAGGAATTTTTGTTAAAAAGAACTGACTCAAATTTGCCTTTTTCTTCCCCAGCATATGCCTCATCATCCCCACATTTTCCCACTTAGAGCTAAAAGCCTGCTTGAAAGTGAAACGCAACATAGGCATAATCAAAGGCATTACTTGGGAGCTTGCTGCCCTGCCCTGGACAAACCTAGATGAAGAGGTCTGTGTCACAGGGTCTTAACTATGTCTGGTGAGCCGAGTGTATGGTCCCTACAGGATCGAGAGGGATAGCTGTCTTAGGGCCAAATCCAACGTAACTTTAGGCTGACGGAGCGCACCACCTCATGTGTAAATGAGGCTGGCGCTGCTCCACAACCCGCGCCGCCGGACACAGGCAAGTCCTGCGCTGGTTGGCAGGAGGCCGTGAGGAGGGCAGGCTGGGGTGGCAGGGGAGGGGGCGATTGGCTGGCCTGGCCTGGGAGGGGGGCAGGGATATCAGCAGCACAAGGATATCGGCGGCAGGAGTTGTGGTCTAGTGGTTGAGCTGCCACCTTGCCTGAAGAACAATTAGGACAGGACCACTTCGAGACAACAGGAAGCTGCCTACAAGTTACTAACAGCTGTGATATCTCAGCTGACAAGCTGAGATACCCTTTACTGACCCTCTGTAGGAGAGAGGAGTCGCTGTCAGAGAAGCTCGTAGCTCGAAACCGTGTGCAGCCAGTGAAATACCACACCATTGAAAGGAAACAGCTGGAGAAGACAGGTTCTATGAAAATAGAATATTTATTGTAAAAAAAAAAAAAAAACACCTATGAGAGTTTAGAAAGGCCTACCTGTGTAAACCACCTTGAATAAAGTCTGAGGAGAAATCTCAGAAAGGCGGTATATAAATACAGATATTATCAACATTATCATTATTATCCCCATCCCCTTTCCCAGGCTGGGCCAACCCCTGGCACGCATCCGAGGAAGCCCATTGGGGCCTCTGGGGCTTACACTGGGGGAAAGGGATGAACATCCCCTTCGCCTGAGGTGAGCCCTGGCTGCGCTGGCGTCGGCCGCATGCTGCATAGGATGCAGCAGCCGGCCATTTCAGCCGGTCAGCACATCTTAGGCAGGATCGGGCTGCCCATCTGCAACAACAAACACAAGAGACTTGTAGCACCTTAAAAGTAAAAGATTTATTGTGACCAGTGCTGGCACAAGGTTGCTGAGGGCCCTGCAGCAACTTTGTGCACTGGGCCCCCCAAAGTACTCCCTCACCTATCCTTTGACAGTGGACTGAGTGCTACCGCTGTCACTATACAGTACTGAGGGTTTATGGGTCACCCTGGCCAGGTGAGTCCTCCAATGGACATGGTCCCTAGACCAGTGCCCCACCTGGCCTACCCCTGACGCCACCTCATGTACCAGAGCTCACAAAAGCGTATACCACAATAAATGTGTTAGCCTTTAACGTGCCGTATTTTTGCAGAATAAGAGAACATTTCATAGGGCCATTATATGATAACTCCATCCTTTGTATTGACAACACATATGCTTGTAAAATACACGACTGCATCTTCTAGTCTAAGACTGTACTCATATCTCATGATAGAAACCATTAAAAGCAAAGAATTCAGGCTGACAATGGCTGTAGACCATCCACTGCCGCAAGAGGTAGAGGATGCAAACGTATGTGACTCATTTGTGATGTTAGGAACGAAGCACTTACATCAACTTGTGTAACAGGAAAAATGTGCTAATATGCATCTCAGTTACACAGGTTATGCTTAACATATTACATCATAACTCTCTGCAAGAATAATTATATTGTGTCATTCATTTTTCTCTGTTTTTTCCTTCATTGCTGCATAGCCAAAATTTACATGAGCCATCAACCCTAAATGTCCAGACCCTTAGAAAAACAAAACCTGGAGGAGATATGACTGTAAAACATAGTTCAGTGTTAATGAACATTTACAGAAAACACAGACATGCTATAAAATGGTTGCAGCCCTATTTGGTAGACTGATCTGAAAAATGAACAAGAGATCTGATTTGCTATAATGCAGCAGACAAGTAGGATCAGCAGTGGCGTTTTAACGCCTTCTGGCGCCCAGGGGGGTGGGGGCTGGAGTGCCCGTTTGCCCTCAGAAAGGTTCTGCGCATGTGCAGAAAACCCAAATAAAAGCCTGCGACGCGTTCGGCTGGCTCACAAAGCCCTCGACCGCTGAACTGGGCAGTCGCAAGGAGGAGGGCTTCCCGGTTTCGGAGCAAAGTGTCTCCTGAAGCCGGTGACGCGCCGATTGGGCGCGCTGCTTCCCGGGGGCTCGGCAGCCGGGTTCCGGTGCCGCGCCCCCCGGAAGCACCGTGCCCAATCGGCGCCTGGGGCGCAGCACACCTGCTCCCCCAGCGTAAGAACGCCACTGAGGATCAGATTCAGACTGGAGATCTGGAGAGCACAGACATTACATTCCTCAAATGTTGTATGCTGTCAAGATGACAAACTGAATCCATGGAACAGTCAGGGTCTGGCTGCCTGGGTGCACATATCAGTCAACATCTAGGTGTAGAGCCAGAGTAATTGTGCCTGGGACAGAAAAACTACAAGTGCTCTGTTGCAATGCTGCATTGGCTTCAGTTGAGAGCCTGCTGAAATGCTGAAAAGAAAGTAACTCTTGGTTTGCATTGCCAGGATTTATCTTCAGAGTACAGTACTGTGTATTTTATGGGAATCATCCTGTGATTGCAGCTCTTTTGTTTCACTAGAAGAGGATTTGTAAGATTGTTGCATCACGAGAAGATTTTTTTTTTTTACCTTGGTTATATGAAGGATTTCAGTCATATGGTTCCTCCTAGCCCTGTGAATAATCCAACAGGAGTTCAGTTCATCGGTGAAAATGTCAGGAAAATGCTTCGTCAGCAGTGGCGTTCCTATGACCCCCCCCCACACACACACACACACAGCAGAAGTGACGTAACGGCAGCAGCCATTATCAAGCACTCAGAGGTGCAGGGCAGGCGGGCCGAACACGCCGATGGCTCTCCTCGCTCACCCCAGCGAACGGGATGATCTGCCCTGCCGCCATTGCACACACACCCCACCCGCCTGCCACCTGGGTCCTGATCCCACTGCCCAGGGTCCCACCGCCACATGGCCCCCACCGCTGACGACGCCACTGTTTGTCAGTTAGGTTGGATTGGGTCCTTAGTCTGGGTTCCCTAGCCTACAGAAGGAGGCAACAGTGGTAGGTGGGGACATGTGAGCAAGGCAGGAAAGATTGAAAGCATTTTGCCACCCAGTGTTTTCTTTCCCTGCGTGCTCACCTGCCCCTTGCTACTACAGCAGCCTTTCCTCTTGTTGCTCCAGCTGCTGGGGGAAAAAGCTCTCAGCTGCTGAGCACCACACCTAGAAGTGGCCCATCTCAGGCAACCAGCTGGAGACACTTTGCTTCCCAACAGAAGGAGAGGAAAGAGGATGAAGGTGGCAACAACACAGTGGCCAGCCAGCCTTTTGCTGTGGCGATAGTCTTGGATTTGGTGATATGCGACAGCCCCTGGTTCATTCAAAGAATGGTTCAAAGCATGTTCACAGCGCCGAGAGCCAGTTTTTTATGTACACGACTTGTCTTCTCCTTCACACATACATAAACTCAGGCAGATGAGCACACAACAGCTTGCAAGCTGCAACCAGAATTTCTTTTCTGCACCCCCAAAATAGTCTATATATTACATTATAAACTGCTACTAATGATTATTTATTATGAGCCTCAAGAGCATTCTCACTGCAGTTCACAGCAATTAAGTTTCTGCTCTGAGGAATTTGCAGACGTCAGGCTGGTTCTTATTAAAACATGCTCCAGTGCTGTGATTGGAGAGGGTGGAAGCTTCCCCTCCAATTCTCCCTCTCCCCATGACTAGAATGAGTTCTGATTCTGATGAGAATTGTGAATAATGGTTGAGGAAACAAGCAGACGTCAGCCACAATTACTGTGCTTTAAACCAGAACTGTTTGTGTCTGTTTCTGTTCCTCTCTTGCAAGGGCAACTGCAATTGAATCTAGTAAGGCTCCACACGCGCGCGCACACACGCACACATACACAAACCCCTAAGCTAACAAGTAGCAATGCACAATCACTCAAAGAACTACAATAATAATAATAATAATAATAATAATAATAATAATAATAATAATAATAATAATAATAATACAATTATAAAAGGAGAGCATGCCAAATACAACTTTTAGATAAAGAAGAAGCCCAGCAAAAAGAGGTGGAGGATTAATGAGGTCAGTCATTTCTTTGTTTCCTATAGGCATTCTTCACACCTGAGGCGTAATGCATTTCTTTAATTTTTGATGGGTCGGTGTTTTTTTTTCTTAAATCAGTTTAAAATGCAAATGGGGACTACAGCAATGTGGCTGAGCACATGCTTTGCATGCGGAGGGTCCTAGTTTCAATTCCTGACATCTCCTGACAAAGGAGCTCTGGTAACAGGGCTGGGAAAGACACCCCCCCCCCCAGACTCTGCTAGTTAGCATCATAGACAGTATAAGCTGAATGATTTTACTCAGTATAAGGAAGCATCTTAAACAGATTGGCTAGAATTGCAAATGCCTCTTTTCTGCATTAACAATGACCACGCACTCACATACATAGCATGAGTTAGGCTGTTTTTGTTGTTGTTCAGTCGTAAAGTTGTGTCCGACCCTTCGTGATCCCATGAACCATATCCCGCCAGGCCTTCCTAGGGTCAAGCTAATAATACCATTGTCTAGTTTGAGGCTTACTTACACTTAAGAACATAAGAAGAGCCCTGCTGGATCAGGCCAAAGGCCCATCTAGTCCAGCTTCCTGTATCACACAGTGGCCCCACCAGATGCCTCAGGGAGCACACAGCCAACAAGATAACCTGTTTCCTGCTGCCACTCCCCTGCACCTGGCACAGAGAAAACCTACTTCTAAAACCAGGAAGTTGCTTATGGCTTGTAACCTGTGATGGTCTTTTCCTCCATGAATCTGTCCAACCCCCTTTTAGAGGCATCCAGGCCAGGTGCCATCACCACATCCTGTGGCAAGGAGTTCCACAGATGAATTACACGCTGGGTAAAGAAATATTTTCTTTTGTCTGTTCTAACTCTCCCTCCACTCAATTTTAGTGCATGTCCCCTGGTTCTGGTGTTGTGCGAGAGGAAGAAGAATTTCCTTCTATCCACTCTTTCCATCCCATGCATAATTATACACTTTTGTATAGCAGCTGTGTAGGGGGCCAATATGGATTAGGATCATGGTACAGAAACTAACAGCACAATCCTGTTTAGGACAGGACTGGCAGAACTATTATTCCGCTGGTGCTGAGTGTGGCAAATGTGCCGTAAGGCACGTTTTCGACACCCAGAGAGTAAGCTGTGCCAAGGTCGGTGCTGCTTGCTCTGCCCCAGACCCAGACCGCCGCCACCGGATGCAGGTATGGTCTGTGCCGGGCAGTGTGGGGACGTGGGGAAGGCGGAACAGGGCGAAACAGGAGGGGGGATTGGGTGGCTAGGCCTGGGAAGGGGGAGGGATCATTGGTGGCGTGCTCCGGCAAATCCTATCCCCCTTCCTGGGCCTGAGGATGGGCCTTACATGGGCCTCCCAGATTTGCAACAGCCATTTTGCCGGTGCACATCCAAGGAGACCCATTGGGGTGGCTGGGCCGTTACTCGGGGTAAAGGGATGAACATCCCTTTACCCTGAGGGGGCCTTCGCCTACACCGGTGCTGGCTTGATCCTGCATAGCATCTGACACAGCATGCTTTTGCATGCTGTGGTGGTCCTAGACAGGATCGGGCTGTATTTAACCCCGTTATGCCATTTTTTCCACCCATTTTCTGCAACGGCACATTAGGGGATTCATATATCTGGTGGGCGGAAATTTGATTTTAAAGTGGAAAAGCAGAATTCAAGGGTTAAATAAGCACACTGCCTCTGCACTGTGATGCTAATCCATATCAGGCACCATAGCAGCAGCTATTTGAAAGTGAAAGTATTTAACACCATAAGGACTAGGTTTTTGACCGTGACCCTGAAGCTCAGGATTATTTAAGCCTCACTATATGAGCAAATAAACAAGAATTATGATAAATCATCACTTATAACTAAGGACAATGAATTATACTGTATATTACTGAACAAGAGAAGAATTGCACTGTTAGAACAAAATGCCCTATCTCCAAAATGAAGGGCATTGTATTCTTTTGGGTTTTTTTTAACCATGATGACTTCTATGGGTAGCATGTTGTTTTCCATAATTTCCAAACCCTAATGTTCCAGCCCAACAAGAGATGAGTTCTGATTACCTTCCTGGGGTTGGGATGTAAATCAAGCAGCTTTTCCCCATTGATGATTGCCCGGGGTCCGAATCACCAGCTGTAGGCAGGGGGTCCTTCAGTGGTTCACTCTTGCCAGTGGCCAGTTGTGGAGATAGGGCGCGTCCTGGGCCGAACGAGTCTGATGCCGATGCTCACGCCCCTCATAAGAAAGCAGGGTGGTTTTCTGACCCTGATGGGTCGCTTTACCTGTAGTCTTCTCTGGCCCCTGGACAACTCTTGATGCTACTACCTACGTGGATGCTGGTTGCCTCCCCCAGAGGAGAGATTGGTGTGGGTACTGCAGGAGCCAGCCAAGCTCCTGCTGCAGCAGTAGGGCAGGGTTGCCCAGTGCAGCGTTCTCCCAACTGGTGGGAGGGAGGGGGCACCCAGATGTTCTGGTCCTGGTCCTGAAGCAGCTGGTAGCACCCTGCCTTCACCTTTCTAGGGGGCTATAAAGGCCTCCCCATTCCTGCAGTGCATAGGGGGCTGGGCTGGGACCTGTCTGCCCAAGGAATTCTCCTGCAGCTCATCTTCCTCCCTCTTCTTATCCCTCCTTCTCCTTCCCCTGGCATTGTCTGACTCCTCCCCAACCAACCTCCATGCAACCTCCCTCTCTCTCCTTGTCTTAATTCCAGGTCCTCTTTTCCTGTGCATTCTGTTGGTAGCAACTGTCACAAAGTGGCCGTAAAATGCACTCTGGCTGTAGCGCACTGCCGGATCACTGTTGGAGCATTGTTGGGAATGCCGGAGCCTTCCTATAAGCTTCAACAGATCCCCGGCTGCCCACTGACAACGGTAAGATGGTGGGGATGTCGGAGGCGGGGGAAGGTGGAACAGGAAGGGGGTGAAACTGGGTGGGGAGGGGGAGGAACAGCGGGCAGGGAGGCTGCAGGAGGGGGTAGATCTGGTGGCGATGGCATGGGCCAGATTCTATCCCCCTTTTCTGCAGCCTCCCTGCCCCTTTCTCTCCTCGGACTTGCGCTAGCAATTTCACTAGTGCCAGTCCAAGGAGACCCATTTGTGGTGGGAGGCTTACTGAGGTGTAAAAGACTTAAATCCCCTTTCACCTCTAAAGCCTCCCAATTCCCCCCACCCCGATGGATACAGTGCTCCAGTTTTTGGTGCAGCTGCACCAGCAAGGGAGGGGGGGGGAGGATAGGATTGGGCTGTGTGCCTGCTAATTAGTGCAGAAAGGTTAAGGATGTCAGTTCTAACTACGTGCTTAACATAACGTGAATTTGGCCCTGACTCATAGGAGAAGAGGATGGATCATCTTATGAATTATAACTGTTTAGAGCACAGGAAGTGGAGGGGAGGAATAAACAGACAGTTTTCACAAGGGAGGGAAGTAAACTATGGCAAATTTGTTCAGTCTAGAAAATCATGCATGTTGCACAACATTTTTTAAAGCACAATGCTGTGTGTCACAATGAACATCTGCAATAAGATGCCTTCATGCTGGTGACTGCAAGACTGACAAGAACGACTCTGACAATCAGAAAAAAGAGTGCCTTTTTGAGAACTGAATTCTTTAACTCAGAATTGGCATTGTGTTTCAGTGGTTACCTTTCAGGAAAGATGTAGCAGCAAGAGCTCTATACCTTGGTGATGTCCATGATTAGACAGCCAGGAAATATTCTCTGTGCAACAGAAAGGCACTGCCAGTATTCAAATGGTACAGGGAAGGATAAGCCACCATGTGGACCAGTTGAAGACAACGTCTTCTGCAGATTTATGGTTGATACCTGAATAGCTGTCAAAGTGGTTAGAAATGTTCATAAGACATTTTGCCAACGTGCACTCTTGAGGTGAGAAGGGAAAATAATTTATCTTTTCCATGTTTCCTTCAAAACCTTCACTTTTGCCACTGGATGTACTAGTGAGATGGGGTGAGATTTAACTTGCTGGAGGTATGGCTGCAATATCCGTCACATCATTGATCGCCAAGGTTGATTTTGCTGATCTGGAAGCTACACGCTTGGGGAAGAGAACAATAATCCCAGATAGCAGGAATGTATCAATGTTTAGCCAAGGCTATACAAGAGTTTCACTCCTTTGCTAGACTTCCAAATGAGTTCAACATATGCTAGCCTATACTTATAACCAGCAACAACGGTACAGTTTTACGGCGGTTTGGATCAGAGATCTGGAAGCTGCATCCCAAAGAAGAGGCAGACAGTTATTTATATATTTCAAAGATACGGACCCCACCCTACCTCCAAGGATTCAGTCTGCCTTACAAAGAGAAATTAAAACAATACAATACTGTACAAAACACAGCAGCACCAACAACAATGAAACCATATATCAAACAGACAGAGAACCTTATAAAACTAAGCACACCAAAAACATGCCAGAAAAGGCAGATCTTCAGATTATGGTGACAGTGAGGGGGTTGCCACACCTCAGAGGGTTAGGTGTTCCATATGGTGAAGGTCATCACCAGGAATGCCCTCTTGCAGGATACTGCCAAGTGCACCTCTGAAGGAGGCGGAATTCACCAAAGAGCCTTCTGAGAAGTTCTCCTAGAATGGGCAGATTCATGTGGGAGAAGGAGTCCCCTGAGATACTTTGGTCTTAAGCTGTGTAGGACTTGAAAGGTCATAACTTTAAATGTAATCTTTTAAAATCAATTTTTAGATGTTTTTATTCGTTTTGTTAATTATTTTTTACTGTTTTAAAAAGTGATTACTTTCTGTATTGTGTGTATTGTGCCCGTTCATGTGTAGAGTCGGCTGCACATCAGCAATCAGTGGCACTGATGGCTACCACCAGTAAGCTCATGCTACCACCAGTGAGCTCATGGTACCACCAGTGAGCTCATGCACCAGTGGCACTGATGGTACCACCAGTGAGCTCAAGCTATGCATGAATGGGCCAACTCACATGGTAAGTGAATTGATACACGACAGGGCGCATCTGGGATGCTTACATGGATAAGAATTTTGCCACTCCTGCCATCACGTCTGTTTTGGCCCTAACACAATGTTAAAGCAGAAGTGAGACCTCACTGCAGCGCTGACAGCGGAGGTGTCAAAATGTTCCTCGCTCCTTTATGCCCTTTATGCCTTTTGACCTGGTAATGAGTTAAGCATAAGAAGCAAAAATCAGAGATGAAGAGCAAGTTATGTTATTACAGGCAGCGGAGTACTTGTCAAAGAACAGGGAAATGTCGATTAATGCTGGAGAAAAAGAGACATCACTGCAAATTAAAGTCATCTTGGGTTTTAGCTGCTAAAAGCAAAAAGCATCCATTTTCACTTCAGCGAGGGGTATGCAACTTGTTCAGCACTGAGTACCACATCATTAACACACTATGCCCCTGAGGGTCAAAATTAAGGCTGCAATCTTATACACTCTTTCCTGGGAGTAAGCCCTATTGAACACAATGGGACTTACTACTAAGTAGACATACATAAGATTGTGCTGTAAGTTGCATCACACATAATGAACATGAGTTCCATTTTTGTGAACTTGCTGAATACCAATTTAACAGCTAATGAACAGAACACAGCCTCCTTATTGTACAATGGGCAGCCCCAACTATGAATGACAGGTGAGCCCCACAAAAGCCAGAAAATGACTTTAGAAGTATTTGCATAAATGCCCATACTTTGTATGGGTAGCCCAATCCTACCTAAATCACACACACACACACGCACGCACGCACGCACGCACATACCGATGCAGCCGCACCACCAGAGCATGTGTTGCATCCTGCAGGGTGCGCAGTCCCGATGATCTCCTCTGGGTAAGATAATATTTGTTCCCTTGTCCATGGGTAAGCCTTCCCTGCCCCGCTGAGTCTACTCAGATCTGTGCCAGCTACTTTGCTGGCGCAAGTCCAAGTGGCCCCAGCAAGAGGGATCGAAACTGGGAAAGGGAATAGGGTATTGGCTGCGCTGCTGCCACTGATACCACCCCCTCCCTGCCCCGATCACCTCCCCATTTTGCCCCCTCCCATTCCGCCCACCCCCTGCCGCTGTCCAACCTACCTTTCTGGGTCCAGTGGCAGGCTCCTAAAATGCCCACTGGTGGCACACCACACGTTCAGTTTCTTGAATTCATTTTCCTTTGCTGCACAGGAATCACCAGGCTGCTATCCTCCCTTTTAGAATTGTGCTTGACCTTCCCATGTAAGTCCTAGGATGGACTATTCTGTGCATTCTAGCCAAGCCAGGCATTCAGAAATACTGCCTGTATCAAAGGAATGGATTTGTCACAAACAGCATAGGAAGTGTGGGCAATTTTTTTATCTGACCAATTTCATTGAGACCCCAAGTCCGGAACACAAATAAATAAATCAAGGGCTTCTGCTTTTAATAACTAAGGCTCCCTTCGCAGTCTTTTCACAGTTAGAAAAGGATTTTTTCCAGATGTAAAAGGAATAAGGAGAAACTTAGTGAAAGCTGACTGAATTAATTTGGTGCCCCAAATTACCACCAAGAAGACAAAGAGCCCATAATAGATCATCATAATGAAAGGAAAGACAAGAGCCGAAATATTAGTTATCCTGCAATGGTTTTGTTGCAGTGCATCCCTTGTTTGTTTTTGAGTGATTTGTTTTTCAAAACAGTCAGTAACAACCTTTCTCTTTCTAGAAGTTTGAGTTTCATGAACGAAACCCTGCACAAGCTCAGTTATTTATTTTAAGCCTGGCTTTTCAGGTCAAATTTTAAGATGTCTAGAGACTAAAATATTTGCTCTCTAATCTCTGCTTAGCTCTTGCCTTTCCACTCGGGTGATTACACAAGCATGATCTTATAAGGCTAGGAGCACAGCACAACTTTAGAAAAAGAGACCCTGGCTCCCTGGCCTTGAGCTAAATGAGGAATGGTATGTTGCAGAGACTAATGCACAACTTAACCTCTCAAAAGCAACCTGGGGAAGTCTTGCGCAGATGGTACTTACTTTCCACTCAGTGGGCCAGAATTGCAAGAGTATTTTTTACTCTTTTTGCAAGAGTTGCTCAATTTAGGCTTACCTAACATCCCGGAATGGCCGGGACAGACCCAGATTTTGGGGTCCTGTCCCGGGGTGTACGGCACCATCCCTGAGTCTTGCCGCTGTGACCAGGCCTCTTCACGCATCGCAAAGAGGCCTGATCACGGACGGGGATTGGGCGAGTCCAAAGTGTCCAGCCATGCATGCACACGGTGTGGCCAGATGATTCGGCCTTGCCCGGTTCCCAGCTGGGAATTGGGCTAGGTCGAAGCGTCCAGCCACGCATGTGCACAGCATGGCTGGAGGCTTCATACTCACGCAGTTTCTGGCTGAAGTATCCAGCCCACAAGGAGCCCTGGCCGGTGGGGGCGGTGGGGGCATGGCAGTCAAGGACAACAGCAACAGCAGCAGCAGCAGCATCGCAGAAGGAACAGCAAAAAAGGCAAGCAAAAATGGCGCAAAAATAAAATAAAAAAAGACAGCAGCGACATGGTCAGAAAAAATTGGTGGGGAGAAAAAAATAGGGGGTGGGTGGGTGGGTCCCGGTTTGGGTCTCTCAAAATATGGGTCCCTCAACCCTAGCTCAACTGAATTCTCAAAGAAGATGTTCAAAACTCTGCTTGTGCATAAAGTATCGTCATGAATATTCCTGCTATTTATCACCACCAGCATACATAATGCTTGACCGAGTAATGTTAAGCCAAAGACAAGGTCATGTCCTGAAGAACGTATACATGCATTGGTTGCATTCATGTTAGACTACTGCAACATGCTGTTGTATGCAACTGCCCTTGAAAAGTGCCCAACAACTGCCGGTGGTGCAGAATCTGCATCCAGAGACAGGGCATATTACTTGACTTTGGTTCTGCCCTGGCTCCTGATGTGTTCCAGGCACAATGTTTCAGGATGCTAGCAATGATTTTTGAGGCACTAAGCTGCTTGAGGTCACTGAAGGGCACCTGAAGGTCTGCCTTACTCCATACAAAGCTGACTGCACATGGACATAACTGGGGGAGTTGCTGCTCCTGGCTCCCAAAGCAACTGAGATCATGTTGGTGGGCATCCAGGACAGAGACTTCTTGGTGGCTGTGCCCAGGATATAGAACTCCCTTTCCAGGGAGGCCTGAGTGGCAACTTCTCTCACTACCTTTAGGAACATGGTGAAGCCTGCCTTTTTTCACCAGGCCTTTGGATTGAGTTAATTCTTTCTCTGTTACTTTGCTATAGTATTTGAGTTTCTTGTTTTGTTTTGTTATTCCACTATTAATGGTTTTATCCTCTGTATTGTTCTTCTCAGTCTGTTGTGTTATTTATTTTATTTTGCCTTATTACTTGATTTTCCATGTTTGTTTGTTTTTAACTGTGTTGTCCACTGCTTTGGGGATCGTTCTGGGAAAGGCAGTAAATACACTTTTAAATAATTTAAATCTAAAGTTAGAGATGGTGCAGAGGAATGAAGGAGACAACAGAGGAAGGGGAGGCAAAGTTAGCAAGGGATTCCGATACAAAAGCATTCCGTGATGGAATCAGCCATAAGCATCACAGGCTTCGATTTTCACAACACATATTTACTGGAAGTCAGTCCTACTGAAACCACTGCTTCTGAATCAACATGTTTAGGATTAGCATGCTTTGCCACTGCTTTGCCACTGGATGCACGTGCCCTCTGGAAAACATGCTCAGCAAAAGGGAAGGAGGAGCAAGAAAGACTATCAAGCCAGGGACTGGTATTTCCTTGAACACATAAACTGGCACTCAAAAGAGAATAAAAAGCAATGTGGAAACCAAACATTTTCTTTCCACTCAGGTACAATGTTCAAATTGCTGTTGAGCTCTAGAGTACACAAGGTGTGTCTGGCCTCAGATACTGACACCAGTGCATAGTAACACAACACCACACATTGCGTGCTGATACCCTTTCATTGCGTGCTCAGGACATTCAAATCTCAGAGTAGTTCGTTCAAAGGGCTTACGGTAGTTTGCTTAAGCCGTCACCTAAAGATTGCTACTGAGGAGAATGGTTTGCTAAAGTTATCTGAAGCAAAAGATATATTCAACTAGGATTACTAAAACTGGGTTTTCCTTAGCCGAGAATTTCCATCACAGTCAATGATGTAATTAGCCCCCTGCTGAAAATGGAGCTATGTGAATAAGAATAGACACTAAAACTATATCACCCCTTCTGTATCAACCAATGCTCTAATCAGTACGATTAAATATTGGTTATCCCCAGAAGCATTTCTGAGGCTGAGTACGTGACATTCTGCAATCACTACACTTCAGCAGTCATGACATTGTGGGACTCACCTGGAACTCAGGGAGGCCGACCACCCCACTGTTGTCAGGTAGGTCCAGAAAATTGCCTCCATGCCTTGCATAAACTAAACCCTATCAATACAGGAAACCATAGTTACAGAAAAGGAAACATGTAGTAGTTGAACACGTTAGAAGCAGACTCTTGAAGATTGTACAGTCCTTATTAGCCGTACCTCCTCAGTGAGATCTTGCTGCTCTCTCACTTCATGATCTGTCTTTCTCACCAGGGGCGGCATCGGAGGTTAACCAGGTGGGGAACTGGCTGCCAGTTTATATCCATCAGAGCGACCAACTGGCCAGGATGACCGCTAAACTCTCAGTGCTGGTGGCTGCGGTAATGTCCAATGCACCATTGGGGGGACCGGCCAGGAGCACTATAGGGGACCCAGTGCAGGTCATTGCCCCAAGGCTCCCAGCAACCTGCCCTCATCAGTGGACCACACCAAAAGGATCACCTTGGATGGACCTTCAAACCTTCAGGGATCTCAAGCACCTATCCAACTTTGCTAGACACTGATGGCAGCCATCGGTTCACACAATACATTTTTCATCGATCTTCTCTGAGTATTATTAAATAATGTTTTATTTCACCAAGTGTATCCCCCCCCCATTTAATTTGTACAACAACCTGTGAGGTGGGTAAGGCTGACAGAATTTACGTATCCCATGGTCACTGCATAGGCTTTGCAGCTAAGCAGGGATTTAAACCTGGATCTCCCTGGTCATAATCCAGCACTCTAACCTCTACACCACATTGGTTTTCATTAACTCAGATATGCAATGATGTAGATAAAGATATCCTGTGACTAATAGGAATCAGGAGTATACTGAATCAGACTCTTGGTCCATTTAGGTCAGTACTAGCAGTACTGACTGGCAGGAGGTCTCCAAGGTTGCAGAGAGGATTTTTTTCTCTGCTCTACCTGGAGGTGCCAGGGATTGAACCTGGGACTTTCTGCATGCAAGGCAGCTGTTCTACCACTGAGCTACAGTCCTTCTGTCTTCTAAATTGGGCACTCTGAATGTGATTGTGTTGACTGTGTTGCCTCCTGGTTCATGTATTCCATTTATCCGCCTGTGTATTTACGAAGGGCAGTCTGGGCTGCTTACAAGGGGCACAGGGAAAATGTTTTGTGATGAATCAGCCTGATAATTTCCTGAATGAGTTAAGATAGCTTTCTTATGCTAGCATTAGTAATATATTCTGATTCAAGGCCAGCTGTGCCTCATTATACAAATTAACCTCCTGTCAGATTGGTAAGCCCACTAATGAGATTTCATTCTGCACTAGCATCTTCAGCCTGAAGATCTCCAACAGCATTGTTACAATTGGTTTCAGTCAATGGTAGTCCTATGGGAGAAGCTAGGTAGCCTTGATCCCACCCCAGGAGAGGAAGAGTTTACGTTGAACCCCTTGAACCTCTTTACTTTGAACCCCTTGAACCCCTAAGGAGGAGCATTGACTTCACAGTTTCATCTGCTGGATTCAAAGCAGTGAGTTTCAAACCACCCATGAATGTGTGAGATACCATAGTTGCCGCACTTCTCATGTTTGAATCAGTGGCAGAACCAGACACTCTCGCCTGCTCTCATGACTCTTGAGCTTTATTTATTATTGTGATTAGTGATATTATCCAAAAGCGATATCCCGGCTCCTTTACTCAGTTTAGCAATCAGTTACTAATTGACTGAAGTTAAATCCCTTTGTAGGAATCCTAGACCTGATTCTACAAGGACTATCTTCCTTAAGAGCTATTATTTTATGTTTTGAACGTTCATGTAGAATCCTTCCCTTTACTACAAATAAGTCAAGTTCAACTAAAATAAAACATGGCCTATTGTAAACCATTTTAATGTTCTCTCTTATTTATTCTACTCTTTAAAGAAAGCCTCTATTATTTACATTGTTTGCTTGCTTGCTTATTTGTTTGCTTGTTTTTGTTTGTTTGTTTGTTTGTTTGTTTGGGGGATTTATAGCCCACCTTTTCCTGCAAAAACAAGTTCAAGGTGACTAACAAATGCAATTTGTTGTTTAAATAAAACAGCAAATTAGAACACAAATATAAGCAGCAGTACATAAGCCCTCTGGCATGGAGGCTGATCTAAATGACACATTACATATTTTTGCTAGAGGATTAGCAATTTCACATTTGAGTTCTTTAAGAATTCTTACCTTAATTTGTTAATATGCTCTGTCTAGTAGTCTAGAACCTCATCCCGTGTCACTTTTATTTGACACAATTCTTAGCAACAATTCATCACTGGCGTTGCTGCGGGGGGGGCGGAGCTCTATGTTCCGCCGAGGCTCCGACCCTCTGTTACACCGGAGCACAAAGCGGCCACGCCCCCTCGCCTTTGGAACCGATTCCGAAGGCGAGGGGGCGGGGCCGCTTCGTGCTCCGGTGTAACAGTGGGTTGGAGCCTCGGCAGAACTTAGAGCTCCGTCCCCCCTGCAGCGACGCTAGTGCAATTCATTCAGCTTCTCTGCAACCTCCATATGTGATTTTTGGTAGGATAACAGTGAGCTGTGTTTGAGATATATTTATCATTGAATTAATTGATTAATTCTTTGATTGATTGATTAATTAGATAGGAATCTGCTATAGAATTGATTTAGGTGCTAAAAGCAAATAATAAAGCTGGTTTTAAGATACCAAAAACGTGCAGCAAGCATATGTTGCATAATCTTGGAAATGACTGCCTTTCAGCATGCATGCATATGGAGCTTGTGTGATGCCTTGAAAGAAGTCATTTTATTGTCATTTGATATGTTTACTCAACATTGCGCCACAGTGACATTAATGAGGGCTGAAGTATATGATCACATGCTAAGAGGGGCCAGCAGAAGGAGAAAGATCTGTTACTATACCAGATTTGTAAGAAAACATCTATATTTAGGCTGCAATCCTATGCACCAGAGGTTCCCAAATTTCCCAGTTCATGACGCTCTTAATGTCTCCATTTTAGTGTTCATGGTGCCCTTAGGCCAAAAGAAATACCTAACATTTCTGTCGCTGTGTTTCACTCGAAAATTAAAAATATCCCAAGGCACCCTGTGAGTTCGCTGCAGTGCTGCGGTGCACAGTTAAGGAACCGTGGCTATACACACTTACCTGAGAGTAGGGGCCCAATCCTATCCAACTTTCCAGCACTGGTGCAGCCGAGACAATGGGGCGTGTGCTGCATCCTACAGTGGGCCTCCAGAAAGAAGGTAAGGAAACGTTTGTTCCCTTATCTCAGGGTTGCATTGTAGCTGCATCGGCACTGGAAAGTTGGATAAGATTGGGCCCTTAGTCCCATTGAACTCAAGATTGAACATAAGATTGCACTGCTTGTGTGGTATTGCTCCTGTAAAAAGCAGAGCACTACTGGATCAGACCAAAGATCCATCTAATCCAGCATCCTTTTTCCATCGGTGGTCAAACAGATGCCTTTGGGAAGCCCACAAAAAGAGTGTGCAAGGCAAGAACCTTCCCCACGACACCCAGCCACTGGCATGCAGCAGCGTCAGAATGCCTCTAGGTTCGGAGGCTCTGCGCAGCCATTGTGACGAATAGCCATCAATAGGCTTCCATCCATTAATTGGTCTAATCACCAGCTAAAACCATCTAAGCCTGTGGCCATCACCACATCTTGTGGCTGGCAGGCCATAAATTAATTGTGAATCATATGAAGAAGCGCTTCCTTTTGTTTCTCTTGAATTTATTGCCAATTTCAGTGGATGACCCATGCCTAATTCTATAGCCCACCATCATATTCGCCCTTGGTTGTCTCTTTTCTCAAAGAAAATCACTTTACCACAAGAGAGATATTTAGCAAATAACTAAATAAAACCAAGGTCCATCACCAATAATAAAGAGGATGCATGCTAAAGGGTTGAGCAAGCTGCGTTGTTTCAGGCTCCACAGTGATGAATGCAGGTAACATCATCATCATTATTATTATTATTATTATTATATTTTGCTCACAGCTGCTTTTACTTTGCTCACAGCTGCTTTTACTTAAGAAATTAACAGCCCAGTCCTATCCTCAGCCAGCCTGTGTGATGCAGGGATGCTGACACAGCCTCTGCTGCATCCCATGTGCCAACTGGGGACCAGGTAGGCTGGGAAAGGTAAGTAAAGAAAAGTTTTACTTCCCTCCTCCACTGCTGCCTATGGGCCCACTCAGACCTACACCAGCCATTTTGCTGATGTAAATTTGTTAGGTCCCAGAGGGGTGTGTGTGTTGGGCCTGGGATGGGGACTCTGCATCTTGTAGACACAGCTGCCACCCAAATCCGCCCTGATCCACCCCTGCCACTGCCTTACCTGCTCCAGTGGCTGGTCTGCTACATGCTGCTGCCAGTGCAGAGGGCTTACCAGCTTTCCCGCCATCAGAAGCGAACTGCCCTCCATTGGAGTGGCTAGGAGATGGTGGCCCGTGTGTTACAATGGCGGATTGTGAGATCCACCATCATATTGCAAGGATAGGATTGGGCTAGAAGGCTGCAATCCTATATACAATTTCCCAGGAGTAAGCCCCACTGAATACAATGGGGACTTACTTCTGAGTAAACATGCCTCGGCTTGTGCTATATAAGGCTGCAGCCCTATGCAGAGCCATTACCAGGTTGCTGGGGGGCCTGGGGCAAATCCCTGCACTAGGCCCCTCCCCTGTGGTGCCCCTGCCTGCCCCCTGATGGTACACTGGGTGCTACCACTGCCACCAGTACTTAGTGTTCAGGGGTCAGCCCAGCTATCTGGGCCCTCTGATGGCCATGGGCTCATGATGACCAGTAACTAACCAGGCCAATCCTGACACCACCTATGCAAACTCACTTCAGATTCAGTCCCATTGAACTCAATGGAGTTTACATCCACTTGGATGTAAGTTCAGGCTGCAAGGAAAAGTGCTGCTGGGAGTAGCCATATATACTGTATATATATGAACACAATGGGGCTTGCTTCTGAGTAGACATGCTTAGGATTGTGCTCTAAGGTTTAACAAGCTACACCTGCCCACATTCCTTCTCCTAAAGGTCTAGCACTCTGTCCCCGTTGGAGATCTGGTAAGCCTATCTATGTAACCTGTGTGAGGAAAATAAAACAGTCCATATGGTAGCAGTTTAGGCCGTGGGCAGCTGAGTTGACACAATCACACTAATTCCATCAGGTGTATGAAAGCTGTCCCTGACCTGCTTTCTATTCCTTAAATGGCCTTGGAAAACCAATTTTGGTATTTCTATTTTATGTCATTTTCTGATCATAAAGCCACAGGGGCACAAAGTCCCAAATCCCTGTATCCTCCTGAGATAAGGATGCTGAAAAACAAAACAAAACTGACCTGGATTATTTCAGTGTCAAATTGTGTTCTCTCTCTCTCTCTCTCTCTCTCTCTCTCTCTCTCTCTCTCTCTCTCTCTCTCTCTCTGTGTGTGTGTGTCTGTCTGTCTGTGTCTGTGTCTGTGTCTGTGTCTGTGTGTCTTGAGCATTTTGTGATAGAAAAAGCAACATACTATTTCCAGGGTGCAGAGGTCTCAGGGTGGTGTGCTAAGGGAACTGAAGTGGCTTCATTTTCCTCCTGTGGGTTCTTTATTCCATATCAAAGAACTGATTTCATTTCAATCAGGGCTATACATAATGTGTGGAGGAGGAGGAATCTATGCTCCAGATAACAAGTGCATTGTTGCCAATGTCCTCACTTTCCAAAACACGCATAGTCTCTCCTAACTCCATCTTGGTTCTGTAGCTGGCACATACCTGGGAGAGTCAGCCCAGACTTTGCCCTAGAAGCAGTCGCGTCGCGACGACGCGCGTCTCCCCAGAGCGGGGGCGCGCGTCGCCCTTAAGGGGGAGGCTCCACCCCCGGGCGTGACGTCATGTGCAGGAGCAGAGCGCTGTCCCCGCTCCGTTTTCGGCTCATTTTGGAGCCAAACGGACACAGGGGAGGGCGGGCGGGCCCAGCTCAAGCTCTAAACTGTAAGTGGGGGGTGATCGCGCGTCACCCCTATACGCGCGACGCCCCCCCCCCGCTTCCCCCCGTCGACGCCAGTGCCTAGAAAGGTGAAGCATGGCTCCCTCAAATCAAAATTATTTAAATAAATAAATCTTCCTTTTTTATCTTTTTCTCTATTTGCAGTGTGCGCCACGTTTTTTGCTTTTAACATTCCATTACTGAACTTTCCATAGCTTTGGCTTCATGTGACTCACTTCCCATGACTATACACTAAATATATATATATATATAAAAATTGTACACACACACACACACACACACACACACACACACACCTTTTTCATTTATGCTTTTCCACGCATCCTTCTCCTGAGGCCAGGAAACATCTGTCTCTGGGAGCTTTAAACAAACCAAAACGTGGGGTGGGAAAACATTGTTAATGTTGACAGGTTCAATAGCACTGATTTGAGTTTAATGTTAACTAAGCCTGACAAACTAGTTTGTCAAATGAGTCACAAAGCCCCCACATTTATTGGCTAAACCTGTGTGCACTGAGGTTATTGTCAATCCATATCAATCCATCCAATCACATGATGCTTCCATTTATCTGAACTTATCTCAGCCATCCATCTATTGGTTGCCCTACTCCATTTATCTGAGTAATCTCACCATTACCTGTCATTCTGAGGATATCGTGTCTTCCTGGATTCCGTGAAGCCTTCTTTTTGAAGAACACAATTTGTATTCAAAATTGGCAGCTCGCCTCTAAATATAGATATGTTTGCATTTCCCTGCATACTGGGGCAATCAGCTAAACTATAAAGGAAGGTAAGAAGTTGAATTCAAGCACTGTTACAGTGAAATGCTACAAAGTTTGAAATTCAGTGCAAATTTCTCATGGTTGTATGTATCTACATGCTTGCATGCAAAATTTACCCCTCAATACCTGCAGCTTTTATGTGTTGGTGCTTTATTATGTGTTGACTTGCCACCAATAGGACTGTTACCTCTTTCCTCTGCAGCCTCAGTAAGTGTAACCAATGGCAATCCAAGGAGATTTCGAATTAGTAAGCACTTTTTAGAACTGGGTTATTATGTAGTGAACTGAAACTATCTCACTGAGCAGCAAAATGATATTTTCTGAATGGTTTTGGGAAACCTTTATGATTTTGTCCAAGGAGCTACTCTGGTTTACAAAGATCATTGTGATAACTCTGAACTATTAACAAAGCAAGTCTATGCCATATTGCATAGGGGGCAGTTGGGCACTTTTCAGACCTTCAAATGAATGCAGTATGTTGGGAAGCAATTCCACCCACACGGCGGTCCATTTGAAAGTCTGAAAGGGACTTTTGTTTGTATGCGCAGAAGGAACATTCAGTCATGTGAGTCCCTATTTGCATTCTGGTAGCCCAGTGCAGGAACAAGTTTTCAATTCCTTCTGCTGTTTGTGAGAATTTGGTCTCAATGCATAATCTTAGACCTCCTCTTTTCATCTGAGTGATGCATGAAAGCCATAGCATTTTCAAACACATGAAGTCCTTTTCATTTCAGGAAAATGAAAGTTGGCTTTGGTTAAGTTTTGAAAGGCCTGAGATTTAACACATACTCTGTATTTAGTCTGATTTTATTTTGATGCATGTTGTTTGTCATTTAGAAAATGGTAAACTATACTGAGGATGGAGCTAAAATTGAAAATAAATATGTAGACAGATCGATCAATCAATCAATAAACAAATGTCTGTGCTGTCTTTTCCCTCATCTGACACTGAAATTTTGCCATTTGAGTAATTTCATAGTTTCATCACATTTCCCCTTAATTTCACTGATCTTTTCCCCCTTCCTCCTCCTGATACAACTGCATGAACTGAAATTTCCATCTGCGCCTCTGTTCTATTTTGCAACCACTAAGGCAAATAATGAATTGCACTTTTAACGATGGCCAAGTCTTAAATCAATCGATTACCCTTGCCATTTCAGGGAAGCCTTGCTAGCTCCTTGCCTGACCTCTAGATTCATGCATATTTGAAGACTCTCCCATCTTAATAACCTTATGAGTATAATATATCTTCCTTTTTATCTTTTTCTTATTATTCTTCGCCTCCTTCCTGCTGCAACTCACAATCTCCCCAGGCCACTCCTATGCCTGACATTTTATACTCTTCATATGCCTCTTTTTCTTATCCTTGATCATGTTTCACAGTTCCATCCTCATCTGCTTTGCCTTTCTTTTGAAAAAAAATGTATATTTATTGCTGGATGGCACATATATAATTCTCAATGAGACGGTGATTTGCATGTCAGCATTTTCTACCCATTCTCCGCTTGCTCGGTGTCCTTTTCCCCTCTTGCTTTATATGCCATTCAGATCTAACTGGCCTTTCCCTTTGTGTTCTGTTCATGCATTATGTGGTGTCGGATAGACACAGGCTGCAGTTCACAACCCATTTGCTCTTTTTGATACACTTTAATGACCGGAGCTGCCCCAGTGCCAGTGCAATGGCTGAACTGCTTTTTGGATCATGCTGCCTTACCTTTATTTTTCACTGTTTTGGAAGATTTTGATATGAATCTCGCAGCCCAATCCTATCTAGGACAGCTGCAGCGTGCAAAGGCATGCTGTGCCAGATCCTATCCAGCGCAGGCAGAGGCCTTCTTGGGATAAAGGGCCATTTGTCCCTTTACCCCAAGTAACAGCCCAGTCACTCCAACGGGTCTCCTTGGATGTGCACCAGCAAAATGGCCAGCACAAATCCAAGAGGCCTGTGTAACGTTGGCCAGGCCCAGGACAGGGGATAGGATTCGGCAGAGCTGAAGTTGAACTGGTAATTGTTAACAATAGGTAATTGTTAACTGTTAACAATGGACCCAGTAATAGGCTTGGCTATGAGGGTTTCTCGAGGTCATGCTGGGTGAGACGGACAGGTGTTTCCAATTTCGTCCACGCACATGTGACTAATTACTTTTGTGTGAGTGCGAGGCTGTTCTCCCCCTTTATGTAGTGTGTTTGCATCCCAGACTGGTTAACAACTTCCCGCTGCATGGGGGCTGCTTGAGAATTCTTGATACAATTTGAGCGAAACGTCGCATTTTAGAGTATGGTTTTTAATTTAAAACTTTTTTTACTTTGGTTTTTTAACGTGTGGGTGTTCTGTTTAATTCTTCAGATTAATACAGGTTTTTCTACGTTGATTTGCCTTAGTGCTCTTGTTTCATATTGGTTCCATACCTTGTAACTTTTGCCATGGCTTTTTACCCGTTAAATCCAAGACAATCAAGAATCATTGCTGGCCCTGAAAATCTTAAATCGTATTTATAAACAGGGATGTGGATCAAGTCTCTGACTCCAAGTCCCAAGTCCTTGCCCCCGAGTCCCTGGTTGCGAGTCCCTGGTTGCAAGTCCCTATCTAGTTTATGGGGAAACAAGTCTAAACCTAAATAAAATTCGAATTTTTGTAAAAGGCTCGAAGTCTCGAGTTGAGTCTTTTTGAGTCTTTACAATCGCCAAGTTAAGTCTGAGTCAAGTCATTGATGCGACTTGAGTCCGACTCGAGTCCGACTCAATAGACTCAAGTCTACATCACTGTTTATAAAAGTGCATGCTTTGCATGCCCAGTTCCAATCCCTGGCATCCCTTGTTAGGGATCCAGTAAGAGGTGGTGGGACTGCCCTCAAGCAGGGAACCTGGAGAAATGCTGCCAGTCAGAGTACTGAATTACATGTACCAATCTTCTAAGGCAGCTTCAAACGTGTACAACATGTGTATTTCTGTGGGAGGGACTACAGCTCAGTGACAGAACACACACTTTGCCTTCACAATATCCCAGGTTCAATTAGCTAGCATAAAGGGATATCAACTGACCATTCTGGGTTATATAAACTAGTACCTAACAATGAAAATGGTGGCAGTACCAGTCCCTGGGATGCAACAGAAACTGAATTTTTCATATGCCATCTCTAGGGGTGTTTTATGGCTTTACTTTTTCACAGATTTCAGTGTTCAATCAAAATGAAATAGCAGAAAGCGGTGTTATGTGTTCTAATTTTTCCCATTTTAACTGCTTTAAAAGTGTCCTAGGTAGGTGGTATAATATAGGTTGTACAGTGTCGGCAGATGAAGAATGATACTAAATTACATGGTTTGATTTTATTTTTTGCAGATTTTTTAGCAGAAAGTGGTGTTTTGTGTTTTTATGCGGTTATCAGCAAAAAACCAACACCCCTAGCCATTTCAGTATTGTTAGACTACCCTGTAAATCAGACCAGTGTTCTGCTTGGCACCTATGAAAAGTCACAAAGGGCTTACCATTTCCTTTCCCTGCCCTTCCTCTCTTCCTATACGCAGACTCTCTTCACCTTTCTCATGTGTAAAAACATGTGCGACACATAGTTCCCACTGTCCCACCCAGCGGCATCACGAGCCAACATGTCACCCTGGATGAGGGGTCGGCCGGCTCACCGCATCACCCCCACGCCCCCCAGCTGCGTAACCCCCCCACACACCCCAACCGCGTCACCCACCCAGTCGCGTCGCCCCCCCAACCACGTCACCCACCCACCCCGGTACTCACCCCATGGCCCACACGCCGGGAGAGGGTGACGTGATGCGTCGGCAGGCCGTTTCGCATCTTCTTTGGCGGCTCGGCCACTTCTAAGTAGGCCAGATAAGGCTTCAAGCAGCGCATGCGTAGAACGCCGCTCGAAGCCTTGCCCACAGAAGGGCCGAACGAAGACCCGATAGGGTCTTCATTTGGCCCTTCTGAGGGCAAGGCTTTGAGTGGTGTTGTACGCATGCCCCTCGAAGCCTTGCCTGGCCTATTTAGAAGCAGCCGAGCCGCCAAAGCAGATGTGACTCAGCCTGCCGGCACATAATCCTCTCCCAGGGGTGACATTGTAGTCTAAAATTCTAAATGACACATGGGCTGGGTCTAGATGTCCTGTCTGAGTGCAGGAAGTTACCGTGCATGATCTTGGGAACAGCTCCTTCTAGCTCTACAATGTTATAGGGAGTGCATCTCGGTTCAGAAAGATTCTACTCACCAATGCTTGAGAGCTACAGTCCTGAAATGCTTAATGAGAGTCCGTAATGTGCTCCCTTTCAGCTTCCCTCCTTTGTAATTCCTCTGACTACAGTAGAATCACATGGACTTAAAACTGGGGGGTTTCCAGTGAAGAATCAAACCCTTCGCCTAATTGCCACATGCAGCTGCTACTGCTATCAAGCAAAGCTCCAAAGTGGCTCATGTGTAGAATATAAAAGCAGGATCCACCACAAGCAGCCGAGGGCCAAGGTCTGCCTTTAATTTAAATCATCAGGATTCAAACCCACATGTAAGTCTTCTGAAGTCTCTTATCTCAATTACTTCTAAATGTTCCATTGCCTACTGCACAAAATGGCAATTACTTCTTCCTCGTGTCTGATCTCTTCTAAAGAGTTTCTGTCCCTCGGTATTTGCCAGATTGGTTTGTGCCTCTTCAGACTATGCTAAGCGTTATTGTGCTTTTAAATATTTGATGAATTGCAAATATTTACATGGTGACATCTATCTGATCCCCTTCTAGGTGCATATTTTTATTGGTTATCTATGGAACGTCATGCCTTCACTTTCCTCATAATAAAGACACTTTTACAGTGTCTTCATTAAAATAAAATATTAGCCAAGGAATGTATTTTTGTGCATTTCTTCCTGCTGGGTCTTGCTTCTGTTGATTCTGTTGCTATAGATTTCTTTTTCCGTCTAATGACAGAATATGATGTTCTCTTAAACTTAAGTGGGTGACTTCTTTTAGCTGAATATTTTTAACATGGAGTCTTCTCTGTTTTGGAGGCTCGTCAAATTTACATGCTCCTCCGAATCCTAGGAAGATGCTGATGGCACCAACTTGCTGTTTGTGGATATCAGATCAATATTTGTTCTGCATTGTCTGCAAGGATGGAAAAACAATTGTTGAGACATGGATTATTGCGCTGTGATGATAAAACTGAGTGAACATAAATGACCATTGAGCAAGTGGCAACATATCAGAGGGTGTGCCGACATTTGGTAACTTGGTCATTGGTACACTAATATCTCCCAAAATGCTGCTTCCTTTAGTGCTGCTTCATTACAGTGCTCTTTGTCCTGGTGCGATTGACAGCTATTGTAGCCAGTGGGAGCAGTGCATTCTGGGAAGCATGGAGCCAGTCAGCACCAGTTGCTTGCCTTTATCGATGTCTCCTGGAGTGCTATTTCGCACAGCACTCGACTTTCCATAACATATCCCCCACGTTATGGGAGGTATTACTGTATTATCCTGTCAAGTGGTAAGAAGAATCTTCACCATACCCCAATGCTATTTCCCTGGATTTCTGATCAGGTGCAGACATGTGATAAGCAGTCTTCCCTCACTGTAAGCTGTGCAGCCACATGTCCTCACCGAGCACTCCACAGCAGGCCTGTGCAGCTACTATAAGGGCTCCACACACTGCAGGTAAAAATTAGAGGGAACGTTGGTGATAAGATTCCCTTCATAACTTGGCGGGAAAATACAGTAGACCAGTTAGAGTTACCAATGGTTTACATCCACCTCTGGTATTGTTTCAGAGTAATTTATTACTAACAGCGCAATCCTATACTTTAGGAGTGCCGGCACTAAGCCTCAGCGCTGGCACCGAGGCCTGCACTACCTCCCCACCAGCTGCCGCTGGACCCCATGCCATGGAGTGAGTAAGTGTAATTCTGAGCAGTGCCAAGGTCTGGGGGGGGCATGGGGAGAGTGTGTAATGGGGCAGGGGTTCCACCTGGGAGGGGAGGGATTGGCAGAGAAGGCCTCCGCCATATCCTATCCTCCCTCCCAGCCTGGAAGCCCTATATGGGGTTCTCAGACCAGCGCCAGCGACTGAGTAGCCCCATTGAGTAGGTTGGGACTCAACACAGGGTAAATGTCCTCTTATCCCAAGGAGACCTCGAGCCTGCTCAATCCCAGTGCTGGATACAGCACGGGCCGTGTGACCCCGCTGTGCCAACACTGGATAGGATTGGGCTGTTAAGTTGGCTTTATGTTGTAGGTCTTTTTGTGCTGCAACTTGCAGGAAGAGAGCCGTATACATTATTTAAAAAATAAAAATGTTTTAAAACCCTGTATTCATCTCCCATAGGACATGGACTGAGCCTGAGGGCACATGATGATGCAATCTGTGTATGCTGCCTTTGAGTTCCATCTTGACAGAAAAAAGGGATGTAAATATAAGGCAAAGATTAAAAATACGGGAGAAGAAAGGATAGGTGCTTTCACTACTTGAGCGTTTGAGCAAAGCAAGCTCTCCAAGAACTAATTTCGTGTGGCTTAAAAATGTCAGACTAGTTGAGATGGGGGTGTCATATTCTGCAGTTCTATAAACTTACTGCACAAGTTTAGACTTTTATATGAGACAGAATTTAGTACCCTGCACATTTCATTTTTTCCTTTAAAAAATTATCTAGCCCTTAAGATTTGCAAGAATGTGACCAATGCCTGGTGCCCTCTCCAAAGTCAGAGAGGCTGTGTAGTAGTAGTAGTAGGTAGTACAGTATTTCCAGTAACTAAAGGGCAGGCATCAATGCCCTCCATTACAACATTTCATCCCTCTTCATGACTAGCAGAGCTGGAATAAATAGTGCAAAATTAAGCAATTCCCTTTCAACAAGATCTGTTTTTTTTTTGTTGCATTTCCATTCCTCCCACTTCAGGAGGAACAGGAGCATGGCAAGAGTGCACTGTCAGCTGGGCCTTGAAATGTGCTGATGCTTGGAAATGTGTTCTTTGCTTGTGTGGTTGCTTAGAAATCTCATTTGAAATATAATTATGCATCCCCCAGAATGCTACTTCTATGTATTATTCCGTGTTTCCCATCTACCCCTAACCAGACATCAGCAGAGATTGTATTAATTTGCAAAGAAAATGAGACAGGGTGGTGTAGTAAGCAAGCTACCCCTCCCCAATTATTTTTATTTCATTCCTCGCTTCCCCCAGAACCCCCACCTTTTTATCCCATCAAAATCCATGCCAAGATCACTGAGATACAGCCATTTATACAAAAATCCGGTTTTTCTCAGGCTGCGCACACTTTTGACAGCTCGCGCGTGCCACCCAAGACAGGCACGCGCCAACCACGCGCCTCCCTGGAACCCCTAGAGAAGCGGCAGCAGCAAAAGTTCACTCTGTACCTATTTAATCCTCATAACCTTCTCTCTCTTTGGAAGTTTCTAAAAAGTGGTATTCCTTTAATTCAAAGCAGTGCATTGTCCTAGGAAAATACTGTTTTCTTGAATTCCCTCTAAGGTTATGGCACCGGATCTCTACCAGGGATCAACGGGGTGTCCCTGGGAGAGGGGCCCCTCCACAGAAGGGTCCCCATCCTGACACTTTGGTGGAGTTCTTCTTCAGCAGAGTTCAGAGACTCCTGGTATAGTGCTCATATTCTTGCAGCTGGTAAAAGGCGTGGGGGACTTCCCCACGTGCCCTCTCTGGGGCCCAGGAGGGGAATTGGTAAGTGTGTGGTTTAGCCCCTTTGCCACCCTCGGCCTGGGCACAGGAGGTTGACTGAAGGCCAGGCGCTGTTGGGAGCGGGAGGCCTCCTGCCAAGAGTCTGCACTACCAGGAGTCCAGGGAAACCATTTTCAAACCATAACCTCTAGCTTACAACAACCAGCTTCCATTCTGTGATGCTCTTGGAAAAATCTTCCTTCTACCTGGGAAGCCATTCAGGGGCAGGGAAAAGGGGGGTCTCCAAGAATATGGGAAATCTTAGGTTAGTGTCACTGCTCCCTGGAAGCTATTACTCCTCTCTGTGTGTCTCATCCCCCACTATCAAATCAATCTTTTGTCTTTCACCCTGCAGTCCTGACTCTGGTGTCTCTCATGCAAATGTCTATCTCCTCAACCATTGTTCTATTCAAACACCTTTTTCCATTTACATTTTCCTGAACTGGCCTGCTACATTTAATCTAATCACTCGCCTCCCTTCTTCCTGACTGACAGCATTCACCTGGATGTCCTTCATTGTATACCTGGAGCCAGTGGGGCAGAGACTCATTGAATTGGCACTTTTTACCCATCAATCTGGAAATCCTGTCTTTTGTCTCAACCTGCTACACAAAAGACCCCATTCATACACCACACCTCACCTGAGGTGGGGGCCTGATCCCATCACCCCAGGCATACAACCTTCAGACCCCTCTTCCCATTGGCTACCAGTTCCCATCCCCATTGGCCCCAGCTTACACAAAACACAACACTTCTTATTGGTTCTTTCAATAAAGTTATCTTTTTATTGGCTAAACATTTCAAACACGCTGCTGCTGCTCTCATTGGTGCAAAACTTCAATCCGACCTCCCATTGGCTGTATCAACGTGCACACTTCTTGGATCCATCCCCTCATTGGTTTATCTTCCTGTCTCCATGTATTCCTATGTATGTTCTAAAACAATGAAATGTATAAAACCTTTTGTCATGATTTGTATGTCACGCATTCTGCAAAGAATTGCGTCCTTGGCTGGCTGAGTAAAAGATCTTCTCTTTTTTACCCAACGTTGGTCTATCTGAGCTCTTTTGGCGCCTCTGCATAGTGCAGACCTTTTTCTTTCTCTCACTCTCTCTTATTTTTGGGTACCTTCTCCATCTTTGGAGCCTTGGTGTTAGCTCACCGAATCCCTTGAACTTAGGGCACCTGTACCCTTGGGGTGCTCACTACAGTGGAGTGGGGGAGGGCAGAGGGCTAAACAAAGAAAACACTGTTGAAAAGATGTGTCAATGCATTCAGCCTCTCTCTTTATGTTCTAAGATCTCTGTACCAAAAAAAAAAAACAAAAACACCCTTTCTGCTTTTAAATCCTCATTTTAAATTGTTCATTCTCATTACCCTATTTTTCTACTGATGGAAACTACAAACCACAGGCAACACAAGGGGGTGAGGATATCCTCCATATCCTCCAATATGTAAGAATGGCACCATTCATATAACTCCACATACATCAAACATCACTTCCCTGATGAATGGGAAGACTTTCTTCTCAGCAAAGGGATTCTATGAAACCACCAAATACCCGGTATCTCTCACAGAATCTTGTGACTCAGTGCAATCAGAGTGTGTATATAAGGCCCACATGATAATGGGCATTTTTCATGGAATTAGCACACATTAGGATGCAAAACTCACAAAGGTTTCCTTATCCTGCGGGTTTTGTGCCATGATCATATGTGGTGGAGGCACCCAGAAATGAGGATATACTGTATTGGGCAGACCTCTTAAGACTGATGCATATAATGACTGGCTAGACTCCATGACATTTCCCAGGAAGTACTTTCATTGGACAATATTCAGAATTTGTTGAATGCAGGAAGGGTATGCAATATGCATAGCTCATTGATGGGAAGATGCATCTGTATCTGAAATTCAAGACTAGATATTAAGATTTTGCAAAAAATAACACATACCAAAAACTCAGACCAATATTTTTCTTAAGAGATGGAATTTGTTGGTTGAGTTTTAGAAATTAAATGAACAGTCATTTGGTTTTGATGCTGTGGTATAAAATGTACAAAAAAAATCAGATGTGACTTGTAGTGTAAATATTGTTTTATAATAAAAAGTATAATGGCTGGTATAGTGTAGCCTCAGCACCCTCATATTGCTAGGACTCTCAGTGTAAGTATTCATACCATTTAAAGGGTCCAATACCAATGACAGAACACAGACTTTGTCACAGTGTCAGAAATGCACACACGCACACCTGTGATACATAATCAGAAACATTTAAGAGGTATACACACACACACACACACACACACACACACACACACACACACACACACACACTGCATTCTCTAAAGAACAGCTATATTCAGTTTTCATCAAAGGGTAGATGTCAAAATGTATTGCTCAGCCCAAGAGGACCATTCTGTTTGTTTTGAAAGAAATTACTAAGGACTGGATAGCATGAGGATTTGGTAATGGAAGATGAAACCTCTCATCTCTAGGTCAACAATTCAAATGTGACCCAGTTTATTAGGGACTGAAAGTCATTATTATTTGATGGCTATTCAGTGTCTTATGTAAAATAAGATGCAGGTTCTCATATTCATCTTCTCTTCTTTCTTTGTGTACAGTTTGAAGGTATACTGGGGGGGAGACATTTGAAAAAACACATTAGACTCTTACAATACATAACTAGGGCTGCAATCCTAAACATTTACGTAGAAGTAAGCCCCATCTTCAAGAAAATTGGAGATATCAAGGGAACGTTTTGTGCAAAGATGGGCATGATAAAGGATAAAAAAGGCAAGGACCTAACAGAAGCAGACGAGATTAAGAAGAGATGGCAAGAATACACAGAAGAACTATACAAGAAAGATCTTAATGTTCCTGATGACCACGCTGGTGTGGTCACTGACCCAGAGCCGGACATCCTAGAGAGTGAAGTCAAGTGGGCCTTAGGTAGCATTACTAACAACAAAGCTAGCGGAGATGATAATATCCCAGCTGAGCTACTTAAAATCCTAAATGATGATGCTGTGAAAGTGCTGCACTCAATATGCCAACAAATTTGGAAAACTCAGCAGTGGCCAAAGGATTGGAAAAGGTCAGTTTACGTTCCAATTCCAAAGAAGGGCAGTGCCAAAGAGTGTTCAAACTACCGTACAATTGCACTCATTTCACATGCTAGCAAGGTTATGCTCAAAATCCTACAAGCTAGGCTTCAGCAGTACGTGGACCGAGAACTACCGGACGTACAAGCTGGGTTTCGAAGAGGCAGAGGAACTAGAGATCAAATTGCCAACATGCGCTGGATCATGGAGAAAGCATGAGAGTTCCAAAAAAACACCTACTTCTGCTTCATTGACTACGCAAAAGCCTTTGATTGTGTGGATCACAACAAACTGTGGCAAATTCTTAAAGAGATGGGGGTACCAGACCACCTTACCTGTCTCCTGAGAAACCTGTATGCGGGTCAAGAAGCAACAGTTCGAACCGGCCATGGAACAACCGACTGGTTCAAAATTGGGAAGGGAGTACGGCAAGGCTGTATATTGTCACCCTGCTTATTTAACTTATATGCAGAGTACATTATGAGAAATGCAGGGCTGAATGAATCACAAGCCGGAATCAAGATTGCCGGGAGAAATATCAACAACCTCAGATATGCGGACGATACCACCCTAATGGCAGAAAGTGAAGAAGAACTGAAGAGCCTCTTGATGAGGGTGAAAGAGGAGAGTGCAAAAGTTGGCTTGAAACTCAACATTAATAAAACTAAGATCATGGCATCGGGTCCCATCAATTCCTGGCAAATAGAAGGGGCAGAAATGGAAGCAGTAACAGATTTTACTTTTCTGGGCTCCAAGATCACTGCAGACGGAGACAGCAGCCATGAAATTAAAAGACGCTTACTCCTTGGAAGGAAAGCTATGGCAAACTTAGACAGCATAATAAAAAGCAGAGATATCACCATGCCAACAAAAGTTCGTATAGTCAGGGCGATGGTGTTCCCAGTAGCAATGTATGGTTGCGAGAGTTGGACCATAAGGAAGGCTGAGCGCCGAAGAATAGATGCTTTTGAACTGTGGTGCTGGAGAAGACTCCTGAGAGTCCCTTGGACTGCTAGGAGATCAAATCAGTCAATTCTAAATGAAATCAAGCCTGACTGTTCCCTGGAAGGACAGGTACTAAGGCTGAAACTCAAATACTTTGGCCACCTAATGCGAAGAGAGGACTCTCTGGAGAAGACTCTGATGCTGGGAAAGATTGAAGGCAAAAGGAGAAGGGGAAGGCCAAGGATGAGATGGTTAGACAGCATCACCGATGCAACGAACATGAAAATGAGCGAACTCAGGAAGATAGAGGAGGATAGGAAGGCCTGGCGGGATATGGTTCATGGGATCACGAAGGGTCGGACACGACTTAACGACTGAACAACAACAACAACAAGCCCCATTGAACATAGTGGACCTTACTTCTGAGTAAGCATGCATAGGATTTGCCTTTGAAGACGGTTCGGAAACTGCAATTAGTGCAGAATGCGGCGGCCCGTGTGGTCACTGGGGGTAGGCGGTTCGACACCGTCGGGGTGCTCCTCCGACAGCTGCACTGGCTGCCAATTCATTTCTGGGCCCAATTCAAAGTGCTGGTTTTGACCTTTAAAGCCTTATATGGCTTGGCGCCAGGATATTTGGGAGACCGCCTACTTCTATATAGTCCGGCTCATCTCCGTAGATCATCAGAGAAGGCCCTTTTGCGGGTGCCATCGCCCAAGGAGATGCAAGGGGCGGCGGCCAGAACCAGGGCCTTCTCAGTAGTGGCACCAACCTTATGGAATTCTCTTCCCTTTGACTTACGAACTGCTCCCTCCCTGGACACTTTCCGGCGAGGCCTAAAAACCTTCTTGTTCAAAGAAGCCTTCTGAGCCCCTGCCTTTTTTAATAAAAATCTTGCTGGTACAGGTGGGGTGCTGCTGTTTTTATGCTCCTGCTTTGATTGTAGCCATGATCTTTTTAATTGTTTTTAGACACTGTTTTTTATTATTTTTCATTAATTGTTTTTACTGTTTTAAAAACGTGATATTTTTTATATTGTATTTTTTGTATGTATTTTTTTCTGTTGTAAGCTGCCTTGGGTCCCTTCAGGGAGAAAGGCGGGATAAAAATACTGTAAATAATAAATAAACTCTTGCTAATGCTTGCATCAATCCCAGGCCTCCTTATATTTTGCATGATTTACCATCTTTGTTTTGGCATGGGATTTTCACTGCCAACTTGTTTCCTTTTAAGAATGTTATAATGTGCTATTTTGTCTTTCCTCAAAAATGCATTTTTCTGCATGCAAATGTCGGGAAATATTTATTTATCCCACCCTTCATAAAAGGAGCTCAATTGGTCATTCATGGGATTATCCCATGTTATCTTCACAACAGCACTGTGTGATGAGTGAGGTTGAGATAGTGACTAGTCCAAAGCTTCATGCTGGAAGAAGAATATGAATCAGATTTTTATGGTCCAAGACCAGCATTCTGCCTGCTACATTACATCATCTCTTCGTAGGCATCTGTTTCAAAAATGCATCTCTCTCGTGTTTGCACTGTATTCTCTGTATCATTTTGTAACTTCAGTATGTATCGGGTGATAAGATTGCAGTGAACTTACCATAGTGGGCACACTAATAAATTCAATGTGAGCAAAAAGTTTCATTTGCCCAGAATCCCAATACAATCATGTTCCAGGATGAATGATGTTGGGGAGGTAAGTTGCTGATGCTTTGACTTCAAGGGCAGCCGTGATGAATTACGGGAAACTTCTGACAACCCAGGATGGGTTAGCATCTCAACACATGAGAAGGAATGAAGGTCTCGTATTCAGTGTGATTGTGAATAGAAATTAAGGCTTGTGACGTGAGAAGAAGCCCTGAAAGGTCATTGATTGCATAGTGAAGGCAGTTTTTGCCACTCATCATTTGCAGTGATCCCTCAAGCTATTTTCCAGCTATTGTTCCCAAACCATTAAGTCGTGTGTCCATCACAAATATGTGCCCCAGACCCCAAGGCCAAGGGGAGCAAAGTGGTTTGAATTGCAGTGAAGAAGCAGGCAAGGGACACACACATGCCTGCTGCTCCTCTCCTTCAAATCTCCGCCTTGTGATGCTCCTTTTGCATAGAAGCCTGTGGGTTTTCCGTAACATGCATTTGCATGTAACACATAGCTCGGTCTTAAGACTGTGATCAATTGCTGACAAGCTTTCCTTGAAGATGCACTCTCTCATTTCTTGGAGATTCAACAGGCCTCCCAGGGAGGATGTGGCTGGTGCCCAGCAAGCCAGGCCTCCTTACCTTCCTCAGTTACTTCCCCAAGACCCCTTTATCACAGACAGGCAGCTCTTTTGTAGCTTCCCCATCAGCTGGTCTTCCCCTCCCCTTCCTGTTTCCTCCCTGCTCTCCCAGATGTTCCTCCTGAGTGCCCCTGAGTGGTAAGGCTGATCTACACCGTACGAATTCCAGCACGTCCCGGGCGCATGCGGAGTGGTGTGCCTTCCATTTTACCTGATCGCAACAGAACTCGGGAGAGCATCATGCTGATGTGTGGGCAGGATAGAGAGCGACACGTTCACCAATGGGAGGGGGGCTTTCAGCCCATTGGAGGACACATGTGGACACATGTGCGACCAATCAGGAGGGGCACGCAAGGACACTAGGAGGGGAAGATATCTGGTGGAGCCAGGGCAGTGTCTTGGGGCGGGGCGTCCCATTCCCTATCCTCGCGACCCCCCCCCCGGACGCGGACAGCTTTGGTGTAGTTCAGGCTTTAGAGGAGGCAAACCCAGACAAATGCCTGCTTAGCTTGCCTTCAGGCTTGCAAGCTTCCCAGCTGGCTGCTGGCCTCACTGTGAGTCCTTCCCGCCTGCCCAGGTAAGTCCAGGGATGGACAAATAGAATGTTGTCATCTCCCACAAGCCAGAAGATATTTGTATACACGCATTGTCAACAGCACTGCTGCGGTTCACCAGTTATTGCAATTTGTTAATTGGTTTTGCTCACCAGTTTCCTGATTATATGAGATAATTGCATCATGCTTTAATGTGAAGGTGTACGGGCTTGTAATATGTTCTTGTGACATGGTAATATCATGCACTCACTTGTGCCACTTTTGTAAAGCATCTATTAAAGCATTTCAGTGGTGATACAGTTTCCTCTAGGCATGATGCTGTTTCCTCTAGGGCAACTGAAAAGATGGCACTGTGGAGGCCAAACATTTTAGTAAACCTTGAACAATGCAGAACTGGCCTTTGACATAATCAAGTTCTAGTGAATACATAAGCAAGCTTGGCCATGGCTGAACATCCAAGAGAATGAAAGTACAGGTGGAATTCACTGTGATGCTGGTTGTATTATGGTTGTTGTTGTCGTTGTTATGAATATTTATAATGTATATCACTTTTCAACATAAAAGTAGTTCACAAAGCAGTTTACATAGCCAAGCAAACAGTGACCAAATGGGTGTTCGTATAACAATTAGAGAGCACAGCAAACAAGAGATCATGCTGGACCTTTAATTCAATTCCCATGAACAAAGGAAACAGCATTAACTATTTCTGTAGGGATTTCACTGTATTTAAGAGGGTCAGCCTTAATTCTGTAATAAGGAAGTCATGCAAGAATATCCCAAAATACTTCTTTGCTTTCCAGACAGGAAACGGTCGTTCTTTCCATTGGGCATAAAGGAATTCTGGGAATGGCAGGAATGAGCCTTGCTGTGTTCATGTGAGCAAATGCTTGAGGAATGCTTTAAAGAGGCTTATATCACATATTAGTCTTTCTTCAACTATTTATATTAGTATTATTCATGCAGAAAAGTAAGCAGAGGCATTTGTAATGCAAATGAATATCCTGGTAAATGTAGGTTTTACATTTGCATTTAAAATTCAACTGATATGCAGGAATGGTTACTTCCAACCTTATGTGTTAAAAATGCTCAAAGTTGCCAGCTAACTTTGCCTAAAGTAAAACTCTTATTTTGATAAGATCCTACTTATTTATTTAAAAGATTCATATCCTGTCCTTATACAACATAGGGCAATCAAGGCGGCTTACAATAAAAAGCAATAAATAAAACAATAAAAAGAGAACATCAATACAAAAATGCAAAATAAAAAGCAGCAGCAGCAGAATATTTATTTATTTTCTGTATTTACCGTATTGGTCTGAGTATAAGACTCACTTTTTTCTCCTAATTTAAGTTTTTAAACTAGGGGTGCGTCTTATAATCAGGCTGTTGTAATTTAATGCCAGTGATTTAATTAAATTTTTTTAATAGCACCAAACTTTAAGGGTGCGTCTTATAATCAGGTGCGTCTTATACTCGGGACAATACAGTGTATACCGCCTTTCTCATCATCAGATTTCTCATAAGATTTATTCAAGGCGGTTTACACAGGCAGGCTATCCTAGACCGGAAGGGCCTTTACAATATTGTTCTATTCATATATGGAACCTTCCATACTCAAGATGTTTCCCTTCCGAATGCAGCCTTCCTTCTGGCTTGTGCTCTGCACTTCCAAGCTTCACAGTTTACCTCAGTTCACCCTTGGATGGTTGTCAAGATGTTCTCTCTCTAGCTGACTCCTCTGCATTCCACCCTCTCACAGTGCCTTCTTAGGTCTGTCAGCAGCTTCCATCTCCCATCCACGTGAGAACCGAGGTCAACCCTGCTTAGCTTCTTCAGGCAGGGCACTGGTTCAACCTCCAGGGCACACCTCCTGCCCTCACTAAATATCAATATAAATAGTTCACAGCATATCTAAAATTACCAGGCACAAGAAGTATAAGAAATATAAAACACAACCAGCACAGGCAAAACATATTCAAAAAGGAAAAGGTCTTGCTAGAAGGCTAGCAAGGAGGGCATAGCTCTTAAGTCTAGCAAGAAAGGACTTCTATCACCATGACACCACCATGCCCTGTTCCTGGTCACCACCGGGGAGGTGCACACAGCTGGGCCTCCGTCCTTAGCTGACCTCAGGGTACATATGGGAGGAGCAATCCCATATGCAATCTATCCACGCAACACGCTGGCAGATCTCACAGTCTGCCATCGTATCACATGAAGTGTGATTGCTGCAGCTGCTTTAACAGTCTGCAGCCCACTGCCAACAATGCTGCAGCTGATAAGCCCTACAATAGCAGTGGCTGGCTGCAGACTAGTCACTGGAACAGGTAGGTTGGTGGTGGGGTGGATCAGGGCAGAGATCAGGCCAGGCCGGGAGCAGGTCAGGGGTGGATCTCAGTGGCAGAAACATCTGCCGGATCATATGCCCCCGTTCTGGGCCCGACACATCCCCTTTCGCCTAAGGGGCGTAACAATCTCCCACGGTGCCCCTAGAAGTGATGTCACATGACGTGACGTCACATCACTTCCACAGTGGCGCGTCTTCATGCGCACAGAGTCACGCCGCTCCTTCCGGCTACAGGGTGGGCGGGGGAGAGTCCCCTCATCTGCTCTGTAGCCGGAAAGGGCGGCACGGCTCTGTGCGCATGCTGAAACAGCGTGCACACATGGAGCCGTGCCGCTCTTCCTCTTCCCGGCTACAGTGAGGTGGAGCCTGAGGTGCGCCCCCTCCCGGGCTTGCACCCGGAGCAGCTCCTCCTCAGGCTCCACCCACATTACACTACCTACCTAACAGATCTACACCAGCAAAAGAGCTGGTGTAGATCTGAGTAGGCCAATAGGAGACAGGAGCAGCAAAGAAGAAAAGTAAAAGTTTTCATTACTTACCTCTCCCCACCAGTCCAGTCCCCAGCTGTCTGCTGGATGCAGCAGAGGCTGAGTCAGCGGCGCTGCACCCCACGGACCAGCCGAGGATAAGATTGGGCCGTTAATTCTCCCACTGAAACTAGCATATAGAATAAAGTATATACTGTGTAGTAAAGTAACTCAACTTTATATTTTGTTGTTTTATTGTATTTGCATGTGCGTGCGTGCGTGCATGCGTGTGTGTGTGTGTGTGTGTGTGTGTGTGTAATTTGTAAGCAAACTTTCGGCACTCCGTTTTGAGGGGGAAAGGTGGGGTTAAATCAAATAAATAAATAAATAAAACAGTGTTTCTCATAGTATTCTGATAGTTAGCATAGAATGTAACTGTATGAAATAACAGAGATAATGTTCTGCAGAGCTTATTCTTAATACCATCCCTGAGGGGTGGAAAACCAAAAATACAAAGTATATTTTCCTAAATGCCAGTAACGTTGTAAGTCTGGGATGCATTTGATTTTTGAAGGGGACGAGCAGGAATAAAAATGTACATTGTTGCTGCCATTGTACTTTTCTCAAAAATATCCATGGCTACAATTTTGTGGCATTTTAGGTTTTGTTTGTTTGTTTGTTTGTTTGTTTGTTTACTAACTCTGTCATTTTGCTAAAGAAGCTAGATGAAGCAAAGTGCTGATTCAAAAGCTTGCATGTTTTTTCTCTCTCTCAGGGTTACAAACCAGTGCACAACATTTCTGGATTGGGCTGCTAGTCTTAGCCTCCTATTAATAAAATGTGCAGTAATAAGTATTGACCTAGTTGACAGGTCTGTTGTAAAGATTACTAGGATAATATATGTGCAATGCTTCATCATCATCGTCATCCATCATCATCTCTTACATGTGGAGACTTCATGTTTCACAGACTTGCGGCGCAATCCTCCCTAATTTTGGAGTGGCAGAGTGCACACTCCACTGCCCAAAGCGTCGCAAACGTGCCGTAAAGCATGTTTGTGACGACTCGGGTGTAAGTGGTGCCAGTGCTAAGGCCAGCACCGCTCACACTCCCGGCAGACCGATCCTGCACCGGACGACCCAGGTAAGGCCTAAGCCGCTTGGCGCAGGGGCGGGGATGGCCAGGTTGGGCCAGCGAGGGATGGAGGCCATTGGCCGGCCTGGGCTGGGAGGGGGCGGGGATATTGGTGGCATGCTCCGCCGATATCCTATGCCTGTTCCCAGCCCGTTTCGACCTTACACAGCCTCCCCAAATGTACGGCAGGCCTGGACATGGCATACATTCGAGGAAGCCCATAGGACCCCAGCCGGCTTACACCTGGGAAAGGGGATGAATGTCCCCTTCTCCCGAGGTGCTCCCAGGCTGCCCCGGGGCAACCTGGGATAGCCATCAGATACAGTGTCCAGCCGCTTAAAGCTAGGCAGGATTGCGCTGCCCGAGGGGTTTCCTTAAAATAATCTCTAGATAATCTCTAAAATAACCTCTAGATTCCAGTAATTTTTTACTATTTGTGGGAGAATCTAGCATGTTGCATTTTCAAAAGATAATTTTAGCAGGTCTGTGTAAAGGAACAGAACAATCAATTTAAAAAAAAATCCAAAAGCTATCAACCATTCACCAAGCAAAACGCAATATTTTCCAGTATGACTCAGGTGTCTCAGAGAAAATATGCAGTTTCCCTTCTAAAAAGTAGGAAAAATAAATAAAAGCAAAAATAAATGATCAATTGTTTTACACTTCAGCAGTGCCTGCCCTTGTAGTGTTGAGTCTTTGATTTATAACCTGAAATTCTTCTCTCAGTACTTAAGACCTAAACCCAGCTTGGACATACTATAGAGCCAAACAAGACGTGACTTTAACACACGTTGTTAGATTTTTCATAATAAATAGCAGCTGTGGGGGGGGGATCTGGATTAGGACTGGGGGTAAAGGGTTAAAAACCCACCCCATTTGGACAGCCCACCCCTCACAGCTGCGAAGAAAGAAAATAAAAAAACCAAGCAGCAGGGCTAAACAGTGTGCATTTAAAGTCGCATCTCGTTTGTCCCTGGGGCATCTTGCTCTGTGAGTGAATTGTCATATCAATAGGAGTGCAACAATACACACCATCAGAGAACACTGCCCCTCCCTCTCTACCCCCAAACAGAGGGTGGGGCAGCACTGCACCTGGCTGAGGAGGAGGAGGCATGGGCAAGCACGGGCAGGACGTCTGGCTCAGTTGGTAGAGCGATTGTCTCATAAATGCCTGAAGATCTGAAGGACAGCAGTTCAAGATGGCCGGAAGTGTCTGTGGGCGCAATCCTATCCTACTTACGCCACCGTTGTAACCAGTGTCCCAGCAGGAATGGGAGACCCCAGAATGGAAAGGGGATTCAAATCCCCTTTGAATTCCCCTTTTGGTGGGGATTTGAATCCCCTTTCCGTTCGGGGGCCTCCCATTTTCGCTGTGCCGCTGGTTACAACGGTGACGTAAGTAGGATAGGATTGTGCCCTCCGTCTGTTGGAGAGCTGCCGGCACGCCGAGCTGATAAGTTGCAGAGCCTTTGTGGGGGAGTGGAACTGCAGCTGCAGCACTTGAGTGGCAGTCAAGGCTGCCTGTCAGCTAAAGCGTGAAAGTTTAGAACATTATTATATTGGGGGGAAAAAAAACTTGGGGTTTAGAAAGCCTGCTCATGTACACCGCCTTGAATTAAAGTCGGAGGAGAGATCCATTGACCAAGAAAGGCGGTATATAAATACTGTTTAAAAAAAAGCATAAAAGCCAGCCATGCCAGCCTCCTGAAGCCTAGCCAATGAAGAGGAGGCAAGCAAAGGGCAGTAGCTTCAGCTGTTTTGTGCTGCTTGGCATCCACCTGCCCTCCTGCTCTTCAGAGCAGGATTAGCTGGTTGCCTCAGAGCCAAGTAGGGTTCTTAAATTATTATTATTATTATTATTATTTTATTGGAAAAGAAATACAAGTCATCAAAACAATAACATCAGTGAAAACACTGCTGCACATTGAGAAAAACCGTTTAAACTCATACATCACAAAAGTAAATAACAGAAAACTTACATTGTCAGCACCAGCATTGTTAGCACTGTAAGATGCTATTAATCAGGAAAAAAGCAAAGGAATGTCAAAGGACCCCTCATGGATCATTGCCTTGTCGTGGCGAAGGGGCTTGCGTAACTCAATGAAGCCATGAGCTATGCCGTGCAGGGACACCCAAGACGGACAGGTCGTAGCAGAGAGTTCTGACTAAAAGTGATCCACTGGAGAAGGAAATGGCAACCCACTCCAGTAACCTTGCCAAGAAAATCCCATGAACAGTACCAAAAGGCTAAAAGATATGACGCCGGAAGATGAGCCCCTCAGGTCGGAAGGTGTCCAATATGCTACTGAGGAAGAGCGGAGGACTATTCCAAGTAGACCCAGAAAGAGTGAAGCGGCTGGGCCAAAGCCAATAGGACGTCCAGCTGTGGATGTGTCTGAGGTTGAAAGGAAAATCCAATGCTGCAAGGAGCAATACTGCTTAGGAACATGGAATGTGAGGTCTATGAACCAAGGCAAGCTGGATGTGGTCAAAAATGAGATGATAAGATTGAACATTGACATCTTGGGAATCAGCGAACTAAAATGGACGGGCATGGGCGAATTTAAGTCAGGTGACCATCATATCTACTACTGTGGGCATGAATCCCTTAGAAGAAATGGAGTAGCCCTCATAGTCAATAAAAGAGTGGGAAAGGCAGTACTGGGGTGCAACCTCAAAAACAACAGAATGATTTCAGTTCGAATCCAAGGCAAACCATTCAACGTTACAGTAATCCAAGTGTATGCCCCAACCACTGATGCCGAAGAAGATGAAGTTGACCGGTTCTATGAAGACCTACAACACCTTCTAGAACTAGCACCCAAAAAAGATGTCCTTTACATCATAGGAGACTGGAATGCTAAAGTCGGAAATCAAGAAATAAACGGAACAACAGGCAAGTTTGGCCTTGGAGCGCAAAATGAAGCAGGGCAAAGGCTAACGGAGTTCTGTCAAGAGAACACGCTGGTCATAGCAAACACTCTTTTCCAACAACACAAGAGGCGACTCTACACATGGACATCACCAGATGGTCAATACCGAAACCAGATAGATTATGTGCTTTGCAGCCAAAGATGGAGAAGCTCTATACAATCAGTAAAAAATCAGACCTGGAGCTGACTGTGGCTCAGATCATGAGCTTCTTATTGCAAAATTCAGACTTAAACTGAAGAATGTAGGGAACACCACTAGACCAGTCAGATATGACCTAAACCATATCCCTTATGAGTATACAGTGGAGGTGAAGAATAGATTTAGGGCATTAGACCTGGTAGACAGAGTGCCTGAAGAACTATGGACGGAAGTTCGTAACATTGTACAGGAGGCAGCAACTAAAACCATCCCAAAGAAAAAGAAATGCAAGAAAGCAAAGTGGCTGTCAGATGAGGCTTTACAAATAGCTGTGGAAAGAAGGAATGCAAAAAGCAAGGGTGAAAGGGAAAGATATAAACAACTGAATGCAGAGTTCCAGAGAATAGCAAGGAGAGATAAGAAGGCCTTCTTAAATGAACAATGCAAGGAAATCGAGGAAAACAACAGAATGGGGAGGACTAGAGATCTCTTCAAGAAAATTGGAGATATCAAGGGAACGTTTTGTGCAAAGATGGGCATGATAAAGGACAAAAAAGGCAAGGACCTAACAGAAGCAGACGAGATTAAGAAGAGATGGCAAGAATACACAGAAGAACTATACAAGAAAGATCTTAATGTTCCTGATGACCACGCTGGTGTGGTCACTGACCCAGAGCCAGACATCCTAGAGAGTGAAGTCAAGTGGGCCTTAGGTAGCATTACTAACAACAAAGCTAGTGGAGATGATAATATCCCAGCTGAGCTACTTAAAATCCTAAATGATGATGCTGTGAAAGTGCTGCACTCAATATGCCAACAAATTTGGAAAACTCAGCAGTGGCCAAAGGATTGGAAAAGGTCAGTTTACGTTCCAATTCCAAAGAAGGGCAGTGCCAAAGAGTGTTCAAACTACCGTACAATTGCACTCATTTCACATGCTAGCAAGGTTATGCTCAAAATCCTACAAGCTAGGCTTCAGCAGTACGTGGACCGAGAACTACCAGACGTACAAGCTGGGTTTCGAAGAGGCAGAGGAACTAGAGATCAAATTGCCAACATGCGGTGGATCATGGAGAAAGCACGAGAGTTCCAAAAAAACACCTACTTCTGCTTCATTGACTATGCAAAAGCCTTTGATTGTGTGGATCACAACAAACTGTGGCAAATTCTTAAAGAGATGGGGGTACCAGACCACCTTACCTTTCTCCTGAGAAACCTGTATGCGGGTCAAGAAGCAACAGTTCGAACCGGCCATGGAACAACTGATTGGTTCAAAATTGGGAAGGGAGTACGGCAAGGCTGTATATTGTCACCCTGCTTATTTAACTTATATGCAGAGTACATTATGAGAAATGCAGGGCTGAATGAATCACAAGCCGGAATCAAGATTGCCGGGAGAAATATCAACAACCTCAGATATGCAGACGATACCACCCTAATGGCAGAAAGTGAAGAAGAACTAAAGAGCCTCTTGATGAGAGTGAAAGAGGAGAGTGCAAAAGTTGGCTTGAAACTCAACATTAATAAAACTAAGATCATGGCATCGGGTCCCATCAATTCTTGGCAAATAAAAGGGGCAGAAATTGAAGCAGTAACAGATTTTACTTTTCTGGGTTCCAAGAGCACTGCAGACGGAGACAGCAGCCATGAAATTAAAAGACGCTTACTCCTTGGAAGGAAAGCTATGGCAAACTTAGACAGCATAATAAAAAGCAGAGATATCAAGGCTGAGCGCCGAAGAATAGATGCTTTTGAACTGTGGTGCTGGAGAAGACTCCTGAGAGTCCCTTGGACTGCTAGGAGATCAAATCAGTCAATTCTAAATGAAATCAAGCCTGACTGTTCCCTGGAAGGACAGGTACTAAGGCTGAAACTCAAATATTTTGGCCACCTAATGCGAAGAGAGGACTCTCTGGAGAAGACTCTGATGCTGGGAAAGATTGAAGGCAAAAGGAGAAGGGGAAGGCCAAGGATGAGATGGTTAGACAGCATCACCGATGCAACAAACATGAAAATGAGCGAACTCAGGAAGATAGTGGAGGACAGGAAGGCCTGGCGGGATATGGTTCATGGGATCACGAAGGGTCGGACACGACTTAACGACTGAACAACAACAACAACAATGTCAATGGTGGTCAAAAATATAAAGCCTGTCTTTATAGCTCCTTCTCATGTTGATCTTATCAATGTAATCTCTTACGTAAACCCGATATTACAATACTTCCAATACACAACCATTTCTTCCGGATATCCAAGTGTTCCTGCTGCAGCCAACATTCACCTGTCAGCACCTTAGGAAATCGAATAATAGCGAATAATAGCTAAGTAATAATTAAAATTGAATACCAAGGCTATGCCAAATTACTTCATTAACCATATAAACAATTATGTCTGACAATCATTCACTCCTTTTTTCTCTCCTCTCTTCCTCTTTCCTTTCCACTTTTCTTTTCTACCCTCCCCTTTCCTCTTCTTTGTTATCCTGCTCTTTCCTCCTCTCTTTTCTTGAGAAAATGCCTAAATATAATAGTCCAGCCAGATACAAGTTAAATGACGTAAGCTAATTTGACCAATTATGCTAATTTGGCCAATTATTACTGTATATTGATAGAATCCTATGAGTTTAACCAAAACGCCAGAGATAAATGGGGGGGGGGGTTGTTCCTAAACAATACATGAAATTTATGGCGCAATCCTTTCTAGTTATGGACTGGTGGAGCAACTGCTCCGCCGGTCTACGGTGTTGCAAACGTGCCACAAGGCACATTTGCATCATTCAGCGAGTAGGCAGTGTCGGCGCCAAGGCTGGCGCCACTCTACTTGCCACACATTTGATGCTGCACCTACTGGGGAAGGTAAGGTGGTCCCCGCCAGGTGGCAGAGGGGCAGGGGGAGGGCAAAATGGGGCATTCTGGGTGGTGGTGGGGGGAATTGGTCGGCTGGGCCCAGGAAGGGGGAGGAATCTGTGGCGAAGGTTACACCGAAATCCTATCCCCCTTCCCGGGCCTGGCCACCGCTACACAGGGCTCTCGGACTTGCACCAGTAAAATAGCTGCCGCACATCCAAGTAGCCCCATCGGGGCAGTTGGGTCTTTACCCAGGGGAAGGGAATGGTTGCCTGAGGTGGCCTCCTGCCTGGATGCGGCAGAGGCTACACTGGCCTTGCTGCATTGTAGGGCGCAAAGTTAGACACGATTGGGCTGAAACTGCATGCTGTGGTCCATGCAGTCACTTTCTACCCAATTATACCCAATTATACCCAATGGTATAATTTATTGTGTGGTTTAGTTTAAGACACTATTGTTCCTCGTAGTAACAAGTATCTGGATCAGATTGTGCTATGGACAGCAAATGGCTTTGCGTTCTCCTGAATGTGTTGTTATTCCAGTACTGAATAAATAAGCTCCCCCTCAGAAGCATCGCGGGGGTAGGGGCGGGGGGCCGTGGGCCCCAAGGCATTGGACTTGCCTGTAGGACACGTTCCGTGCGTCCGACGCTGGTTCCTTCGCTCTTGTTGGGCCCTCCTGCCTGCCTTGGAGCCAAACAGCTCTGAAATGGCCTGGAAAAGACCGCGGGGTGGTGGTGGTCAGAGCCGCGTGACATCACACCCGGCATCACGTGGGGGCGTAGCGTCGGTGGCCCCTCCCACATGGGGGTGCAGCATCATCTCTGCTCCCCCTAGAAATAAAATAGTCATCATTCTGTCTCCTTCCCTGTGCAAAATTAGGTTATTTTGCCAATATAGCTATACCCCAGAATTTGCTCATCCAATCCATTGTAGTGGGAGGGGGCATGGGTAAGAGAGAGGTATTGTTAGCTCCTGATCTACTGGGATCGCAAAGGATTTTATTCTTCTGAAAAGCAATGTTAAGGGGTTGAATGACAATTGGTATCCTGTCATTTCTTGAATCCTTTGCTTTAATGAAGCCCAATGGTGTGTGATTTGTAGGCAAGACCAAAATATATCTAAAAGGTCTGCACTTGAGTCATCACATGTCCGGCAGCATGTCACTGTACACAGGGTAGATCATACTCAGTCTCTTGGGTGTCCAAGGTCACCTTACCAACCATTTATACAAGTTGTCTTTTAAATTGACATGACGTGTAAGTTTTGGACTAATGGCAAATTTGTTTCCAAACAACTTCTGATATGATTATACCAAGATCTTTTTCCCATTTAGACTGATATGAACATGGTCATCTTTCTGCAGGGTGACTCAAAGAAATGTACACACATTTTAATGAGCAATATTCATACATATGTCATTGTAGAAAACCCGCAACACTCGAACATCTAGGGAAGCAACTAAGTGAAGAGATGTGTGGAACCATCCCAGCACACATGTTGGTGGATGTCCACAGATCCCTTAGCCAACAATGTCAGCAGTACAGTATATAGAAGCCAGTGGGGCAGCACATTTCAAGCACTTGATCTAATTAATTACCGTATTTCTTCAAGTCTAAGGCGCCATCAATTCTAAGGCGCACCTTTACTTTCAGTACCACCAGCAGGGGAAAAAAAATCCATCGATTGTAAGACTCACTTCCCTTCATTGAATCTACTCGCTCAGCACCAACTCTCCCCAGCATGTCCTGCGCTGCAGCTGACGATGACTGAGTGCCTTTGCTTAGCATTTCTGGCCCCGCCAGAAAGTGCCATTTCCTTCATTACCTGGGCTTGGGGGAGCTTCAGGGAGGCCTGCGCAACCCTTCGCGAAAACCGGAAATGGCCGAAAATCACAATTTTTCGCCAAACTGAAGATCAGGGAGGCCTGCAGAGGGTCGCGCAGACCTCCCTGAAGCTCCTCCAAGTCCCGGTAAGTAAGAAGATAGCATTTTGGGGTGCTTTTTGGATAACTTCGATTCCAAGACGCACCCCATTTTTTGGAATGCTTAATTGGGAAAAAACATGCGTCTTAGAATTGAAGAAATACAGTAATTAACCGGGTCAAGCAACTGCTTCTGTGTACACCATATGCAGTATATGTGTGAATTATAGTATATGTGTGAATTATGGCATAATAAATTTGACACTATAAAGTGTGTGTACATTTTCTTGAGATGCCCTGTAGTATTTTTCCAAGCTCTGTTAATTATGTCCCATAATTCCTTCTTAGACCATTGAGTGTATGCCCTATTTGCAGATATGGAAACCAGAGCATTTATTGTTCTCTCATTTTTGGTTTACGGCCCAATCCTATTGAGTCTCTGCACTGCTGGATTTTTCAGCAGCGCAGTGTGCCTTACAGAGATCACAAAGTGCAATCCATCATTCCATGCAGCCGGGCCACCGCCAGAAGTGGTGAGTGGCTGTGGCTGTGGCCGTGCATCAGCAACCACTGGAGAAGCCTTGGTACCAGTAAATCGGCGCTTGGGGTGGGTAGTTGGCAGGGGGGGAGGGGGAAGAATGGGGCAGGGAGAGAGATTTGTCAAGGCTGGGAATGGGGCAGTATCAGCAGCAGTATCCCCCTTTCCTGGCCTCGATCCACCTGCCTGAGACCACTTGGACTTGTGCCAGCAAAGTAGCTAGAGTAGATCCAAGTAGACCCATTGGGGCAGCAGAAGCTTGCTCTGGGGCAAGGGAACAAATATTTCCTTACCTCAAGGAGGCCTCCGAGACCCAAAACTCCCCCGCGGGATGCAGTATGTGTCCTGTTGGCACGGCTGCATAGACAGGAGGGAGAGGTTGGATCGGGCTGTTAATTTCATTATAAATTTTCACATTGCCTTGTTGGATCAGAGCCTGTACTGTAGTCGGATTGTGCTATTTCCATGTTGTCATATCATCAAACGTGTTCTTGTCATCCATTTCCATACTGTAATAGAAAGAATGCAAAGGTTTAGGAGCAAGTTTTTGCTGGAATGTTTGCCAGTTCAGATACAGAGCATATGTACAAACATTTTCTTTTAGCACTTTTCTATCCACCTTAATGCAAATGCTATAGTATGTCATTCAGTGGAAATGAGCTATCTCATTGTTTCAAATTCAAAGCTCTATCGGTTATAAACCTGGAGATCAGCAGGGATAGCAAGGAGGCCTGATAGTATTTCTTAATGCAAGGCCTCCTTTGTCAGAATTTTTATATAAAGCTTTTACTGCAACTCAAGGGGATTTCTTCTGCCAAATAAACTGCAAGAATAATTTTTGCCAAGGGTTCAATAAAGGAGTTGTGATTGTAAAGGTATATTCAGTAGCAGTTATAAAATACGAGGTAACACGTTCATTTTAAACATTGCCCACCTAGCCAAGAGGTTTGCAAATTAGATCATCTTTCCAGATCCTGTGTGACTTCTCACTTGCCCTACTAGGAAGCCCCATTTCACCAATAGTGCAAAGTAGGTAGGGAGAAGAACATCTCAAAAGCTAACATGGGGTGATTGGGGGGGGGGGGGGAAATCATACAAGAACTAGCTGGTAGGATTTTTTTTAAACAACTATCCATCTATGTTGGCTTCTGGATGCTCCCCCTCCCCCCCCCACTGACTGTGCACTCTTGGGTCAGTAAAATGGCAAATGTGTGACAAAGAGGGTCACAGCTGGCGTGGGGGAAAGGAGTCTCCCCCGCTGCCGCCCGGACCCATAATAGACCTTTTCCGGGCAAAAAAAATGCTGGGGAGTGTTTTTCACCCAGAAAAAGGTGGAAAGTGACGTTGGAGGCCAGAGGGGGCGGGGCTAGTGACGTCACGTGGGCGTCACAGGGGTGCGTCACGGGCTGCCGTCCCCAGCGGCACTTGCTGCCACCCCCACCCCCAGAAGCTGGCTATGCCACTGGGTAGGATGGAACTAAGAAGGGGGAAATGTTGATGAACAGCCTAAGACTTGGAGGGCAAGAAGGGCCTCCCTAGACCAGCCTCCAAGTCTAGTGGGCTCAATAGAGGACAGCAAATTGGCAAGCTTCCTGCAACACACCACAGGATGTGTGGCAGTGAGGAGCCAGAAACAGTGTTATGATAGCAACTGTACCTCGTCTTTGAGCCAGGGTGGGGCTTTGCCATGATTTTTTGTTAATCTATGGGTGTGAAGTGAGCAGAGGACAAACACCTGTAGCCTCAGTCCAGGGAGTTTACCCACACTGTGGGAGAGTAGTTAAAAAGTAATTGAATGAATATTTCATTACACAGCCTTTAATTCTGTGTAAGAAAGTGGTGGCTCTTGTTTAATCCCAATGACACTGTCTCGGCTGCTTATTCCCATGTATGGGCACAACTGAGAGCTTTAACACTGAAACAAGTGGCAAATGTCCCTCCTTTGGTTGTTACAACTTGGAGAGAAGCAGTAGGCCTGTTGTGTGGAGAAGATGGATGGGGAAGTGGAAACAGAAGGCAGAGCTGCTCAACGCTTCTTTTGCATCCATTTTCTCCCACAGGGGTGGGAGTGAAATGTCTATGGAATGGAATGGAATGTGGGGTGGAATGTCTGTGAACATTTAGAAAATAATGGGATGATTTCTAGGAGAAACCAGTAGTCATGCCAGGCTACTCTCATCACTTTCTTTGGTAGAATGACTAGTCTGGTAGACCGTGGGATTGTTGTGGATATAGTGTGCTCAAGGTCTCCCATGATATCCTTGTAGAGAAAATGGTAACATGCGAGCTAAAGGGTAGTATTTATTTTGCTATGGAAACCACTTTGTGAAGTATTTTTTTCTTGAAAAGTGGTATATAAATATTCTTATTATTAATGATGATGATGATGATGACAGTTGGAATGGTGTAGTGGTTCTGGAGTTTGCTGTAGACCTGGAAGATCCAGGTTCAAATCCCCGCTTTAAATCTTTGATTCGAGCAGTTTTGCAAATCCCTCAAACAGTGAATGCAGTGTGGTCAGTACAAAACTCTCATTATGTTATACAACCAGACACACATTACTGAAATTGCTCTGCATGGTGCAGAACACACCCTTATTCCCAGGTGGGCGGGGTCTTCACCACTCTCCTCTTAAACGTGTCAGCTCCCTCCTCGCACATGGCATTGAACCGCTTTTGTCTTTGGGTCTAGTAGTGAGGAAAAGGCTTAGTGTCAGATGTTACTGTTTAAAAACGTAATCCTTCCTCTTGAAGAGTCTTCCCAGAGAAAGCTCACTCTCCCTTTCTATCAAGAGCTGAACACTTTCAAAGAGGCATAGATTATAAATACATGAGCTCTGGGCATGACTCCAGGATAGCGTTCTAACAGTTGATATCAACTGGGTTGTAATGCTTGTAATGTAATTCACCTTGGAACCAACTTCTCGCTCACCCTGCCACCCCCAAATCTATTACCTCCATCAGTTCACAGACCCTGTTGAACCAATCATGGCCTCACAGCGACTGCTTCTTACACTGTCTAAAATGCTGATAAAAAGCATCTTCCCTTTTTCAAGCAAAATTCTCAGATTCCGAACCCATCTGGCAACCCTGTGAATTGGCAGAGGAACAGCACATCCTAATGCATTCCCTGTGTGTGAACAGGGGTGAATGATGCCCTGAAGGTGTATATCCAACTGGGCATGCCCTTGTGTGATCAAAGAGTGAACCTGAATCTGGAGAAATATAAAGCAACGGAATTCACATAAATGGAATGGTTTGGCACCATTGTGTCATGCTGCATTTTACAAACATTCATGACACAAATGGATTTTACAGCACAATCCTAACCAAATTTCCAGCGCTGGTGGAAATGTTCCCTCACCTTGATGAGGCCTCCATGACTGCCCCTGCACTGCAAAATGCAGTTAGCACGGCTACACCGGCGCTGGAAAGTTGGTTAGGATTGTGCCGTTAGTGACGTAACTTTTGCCTATTGGTTTTATGCAACTATTATTTACTTTCTAGACTTTCAAGCTAATACTAACCAGTCAAAATTGCATGAAGGACAATGTGGGGTTGCAGTGTCTGAATTCTGGCTCTCAACAGAGTTAGCACGATTTTCAAAATGAAAAGATATCCACCCTGTGCCATGTGCTACAGGAGAGCAAAAACAGTCCCCCTGAAACAAAGGATGATCTGTCAAAGAAGGGACACCTGGAAATGTTGCCTTCAGCTGGCATTCCTCCTTGACCTTAAATAGGGTGATGACTTTGGTGCTAATTCACATGATACCTCAGCTTGGCTTGACTACACACTTACACAAGAGCAACACAACCAGGTTCATTATGTGCCAGAATGAGGTTGGAGCACTGACATTTACTGCCATCTTTCAATCATGGGTCCAAATACAAAGAATGACAGGCGCAAAATGTTATGTCAATAATGCTTATCAGCTTCAGAAGTGTCTGTGCTGCAATCATGTTTGCATTTGCTCTGATTATTTTATCACGTTGTCTCCTTAATTTTGTCCTTCTGGATGCTTTTCCCCTCCTAATGAATCAGAGGTGTCAGAAATCGTGCCATTAAGACAGGGCAGTGGATTGTTCCTCTCCAGCCAGGAGAAGGCCATGTCATGGTCCACCCAGAGGCCTGTATCAGATCCACATTAGGATAGTTTACAGTACCTGCAGGTCCGCTGCTCAGCACTGGTGCTGCAGAACAGTGCTGGGTTTTCAACACGAAGACAAACTTATCTACATCCCCTGCTCGCCAGCTCCGTTCTAGGGCAATCTTTACTCAAAATTAAGTGGACCATGGATTGGAGTAGCAGGACAGTGGCCACTTTCTCCTTGTCTATTTTAAAGCCATGTAAAGGATTTAAATGTAAGAACCAGCTCCTAGAATTGAGCTTAGAAACAAATAAGCAACCAGTAAAAAAAAAAAGCAGAGATATCACCATGCCAACAAAAGTTCATATAGTCAGGGCGATGGTGTTCCCAGTAGCAATGTATGGTTGCGAGAGTTGGACCATAAGGAAGGCTGAGCGCCGAAGAATAGATGCTTTTGAACTGTGGTGCTGGAGAAGACTCCTGAGAGTCCCTTGGACTGCTAGGAGATCAAATCAGTCAATCCTAAATGAAATCAACCCTGACTGTTCCCTGGAAGGGCAGGTACTAAGGCTGAAACTCAAATATTTTGGCCACCTAATGCGAAGAGAGGACTCTCTGGAGAAGACTCTGATGCTGGGAAAGACTGAAGGCAAAAGGAGAAGGGGAAGGCAAAGGATGAGATGGTTAGACAGCATCACCGATGCAACGAACATGAAAATGAGAGAACTCCAGAAGATAGTGGAGGATAGGAAGGCCTGGCGGGATATGGTTCATGGGATCATGAAGGGTCGGACGCGACTTAACGACTGAACAACAACAAAGGACTGAAGTAAAATGCTCTATGTGGCCAGCCCCAGAGAAATGTTTAGCAATGGGGACTGATCAAAGACTCTGGATGCTCTTCAGGGTCAGCATGCTTCACATAGAACATGTTAAAGTAATCTATGAAACTAAATGAATGCACGATTGGCCATAACTATTCTGTCTAGGAATGGGCACAGCTGGAGTACCAACCAAGTCGGTAAAAAGTATTCCCACCACCTTGCTTATGTATCCATAAGCAGCTGCTTATGCATCCATAAGCAGCAACTGGTCAAGGAGTACCCACAAACTACAAATTCACACCTTAAGAGGTAGAACTCCATCCAGTATTAACTGGCCTAACATTCAGCAGCAGCATTTTATGATCTCATAGGCTGCCATTGAAGGCAGTCATGAGGACCACTGTGGCGCCAACCCCCATCGCACAACCCAAGCATCTAAATACATCACACATACACACTCCAAAGACCAAATATCCTCGAATTCACCACCACCATCACTCCCTGATCCCAAAAATGTAATAAGGGAGGGGGCAAAAGCACATATGGCTAGTGGCTACTGAGCCAATGGTTGAGCTGGAATATGATGAATGCCAGTCTCGGAGCAACACTCTCTTTGCAAGATCCCATCGGAGTAGACCCAGAAAAGTGTCTTTGCATTTGTTTGCTTTTCTGTAGCAGATTGACACAGCTTTTGCCAACGTGGCTCAGGTAGCAATACTGCATTTGGAACAGTTTTCTGCAGATTTTAATGGGATGTAATCAGAAGAAAAGTCTGGCATAGCCAGCAAGAAGCTGGCATGAAATAAACAGAGACAGATGGAAGAAGGGTCATATGCCAGATGAATGGAACACATTAGTTGTGAGAGCTGTACTCATCCTAACCTCTCTTCCAGGCTTTTTTGCTTTGCAAATTGATTGGAATGGCACAGATGCGGAGGAGAGATTGTGATAATAATGATGGATGATTGTAATGATGATGATCAGTAGTGGTGTGAATAAAACACCAGCATTGCACTAGGTGCTGTACATATGAAAAACAAAATTCAATTCCTTGCCAATGGCTTACCACAGTTTAACAAAACACAGAACAAAAAGGATAGGGAAGGGAATAATATCCCACCCAGGCCCTAAGATCTGCATCATACTTGGACCCTACTCTCTAGCCCACCAGTTTCACAAATCCATTGAGCAGGTATCAGGGGCAGGGTCTTTTCCATAGCGGTACCACCACTGTGGAATTCTCTCCTGGGGAGACAAGTCAGGTCCCCACACTGGTTACCCTTCAATAAGCACTGAAAAACATTTTTATTCTGTCTAGTTTGTAATGATTGATCGTTGGTTTTAATGGATTTTACCCTGCTGCTGCTCAGTGTTTTCAATATTGAGTATTGTGATCTTTTAGGTTTTATAGTTCTCCTTTTAAGGTTCTCTTGTTTTGCCGTCTAAATGCAATATAAAAATAATTATCTCAAGAGGCTACTCTGTTGGGATTGTTGAGCAGCCTCTGGAACTGTATAATAGCATAAGGGTGTGGGGGTGTCTTGACTGTATCAGCCTCCAAGAATAACCAATTCTTCTTCTGTTTTAGAAAAAGTGTACAGAAGTGAAAAATGATAATGGAGTATTCCATTCAACATGCTTCATTTTTATAGACATTTTTTTTAGAGAATGAGAACGTATGCTCTGCAACTTAATACCAGTGGTGATTTCTTTGCTCTGCAACTTAATACCAGTTGTGATTCAGCTAAGGATTTGTCAAGAAACAAGAAACAAGCAATGAGTCTGATATAGAACTGATACATTGTTTCTATTTTGTTTTTAGAGCATTTCTATCCCACCTTTCTGCTACACAGCCTTGGAGGCATCTTATAACCAATAAAATCAGCTTACATTAATATCCAAATAGTGTAAAAGAAAATATTAATTTAAAAGAAAGCAGCAACCAAGATCAATCACAGTAAACATTCCCCTCAAAATGTTAAGGAAAATAATACTTTTTTTAAAACCTATTTCCCCATTGAGTGGCAAAAAGTTGAAAGAGTTATTGCCAAACAAATATTTCCAGGGAAGGTATTCCCCACGGAAAAAGCCCTGTTGCAAGTCACCACATGCTTGCCTTAGGGTGATGGGGAAACCTACAATAAGGTCTCGAGTCATAAGATGAGCTTAAAGAACATGTGCTGTATGTATAGTATGCTAACATTTGAAACTATTACACTTTTTGTAACCTTGATATTGTTTCAAATAATCAGTTCTTGAATGAACACATAGACAAGGAGACTGCAATGCTTGTATCTCATAACTGAGGTTGTCTTATGACTTGTAATTAGGAAGTAAAAATAACTGATGAGAGACAGATGCGTCTGCAAATCCACATTCAGTCAATGGGTCCTTGTAATCCTCCATTATAAAGATCTAACATGGTCTTAGAAACCTGGCACTCTGATCCCATACACTGTAATACCAAATCGCCCTGCAGTTGTGTTATTATAATAACCTTGAAGTTTTGGCTCCTGCTTATCCTCTGTGATACTGAATTGGCACAGCCATCGGAGCCTCTTATTATCCTGACCTAACAAGTTTCATGCCCAGATTTCAAAAGATTAACGTAGGTAAATAACATTATTATCCTGAGAGTCGCGGAGAACAGGTTCCGTTTTTATCTTCATGAGAATCACTCCTGTTTTCATATGTAAATGTTTGAAGTCTTGCGGGAAATCCTTACCCACTATATAGTGCGACGCAATTTAAGTGGCTTGGTAGACAGGAATGGGCTGTTTTACGAGTTACCTCTATGGTATGGAGGCCCGGTGGTGAGAGAAATCTGGGAAGCTGAAGCTGCCTGCCAGAACCTCTTCTTGACAGAGACTGAAACTAGGAGAAAGCTAGACATAGTACATGATGATTGTACTAGCTCATTTCATGAAAAGCATCAACCTTTCACCCTCACCTGACAAACACTACCCAAACAAGAAATGTCAGGACTCTGAGTCAGGACAGGACAAACTGCCTTCTACAAGAAATATCAAAACAGTGCATGCAGCTTTATTTGACAAAAAGTGCAATGACCAGGTCGCAAATATTTTTCTAATAGTGCCATTGTCCACCCCAAGGCCAGAGATATTCTTGGAAACAGTGCGTTTAGAAAGAATTCCATTGGACTATAAATAAGAGAACAGAACGATGAAAAAACAAGTGCCGAGTTTTGGTCCTGTGATTCCATGAGGTACAGCTTTTAGGATCTCATCGAGACAGATTAAATATGACCTTCTTCCTAAAGACATGTAAGGCATATGCTGCAGAGCAAGGTCTTTTTGAGGTCTGTTTGAGGTCTTTTGTTTCAGTTACACTTAATTATTTTATATTTGCTTTAAAAATATATATATTTTAGTAAACCAGCTCAGATAAACCCAATTGAAAGGCAGGATATAAATAATCCATATACTGTACTGGAAATAAATATAAACGTTCACCATCAGCCCTGCATTTGAGCCAGGTAGTATCTTGATACATACTCCTCAGAGCCAAACCTCACATTAAAGCAGACATATTAGTTTGGCCCAGGATATTTTTTTTCTTCTTCTCTTTCTGTAATAGCACGAGGAGGCCATGGAAAACCTGTGGAGTGTAGGAGCATGTGGTGAAATCCCCTGATTTTTCCCTCTCCCCCCCCCCTATTTTTTCACTTGATTTACACCTGCTTGATTCAGATCCCCTCAGAGGTTCCTGTAATGCCTCAGCTTCCTGAAGGGAGTGCTGAGTGGATTGGATGATGCAGTCGCCAGGTTTGACCTTTTGTTGCTTATGGTTTGCCCTTCTTCTTCTCCTCAACTGTATCACACAACTTGCTCTTTTTGACCCAACACACAGGACCATGAAGCCCACCTGATTCCTGAGAGTAGAGAAATCTATGGCACGTCTCTCTCTCTCTCTCTCTCTCTCTCTCTCTCTCTCTCTCTCACACACACACACACACACACACACACACACACACACACACACACACACACACACACACACACACACGGTATCCAATCCCACAAGTGGAGCCTGGTTAATGCCCACACATTATAAGCCCTACCCCTCTTTGCCCATTTGTCCTAATCTCTCATCCAGAACATCAAACACATCAGCAAGGGTTGCCCGCCTGCCTGGCCAACTTTATGTTTAAGGACCAAGATCCTGGACTAGCGTGAGTGTCTTAGGACAAAAAAAGTACTCCGCAAGCAGCGCTAGTAGATGATTTATATTCCGCTTGCCTTTTAATCTTTGTGCCATCCTTTGCCCAACCCATCCACTTAAACCTTTGCCTTTCTATGATTTCTTAAGTGCCTTATATTTTGGCTTTTACTTTCCCCTGTAGTTTGATGTTTTTCATTATTTTCATAAAAAATAAAATCCTTTTCATTGTTACTATTTTAACCTGCTTGGTCTCAGTTCATTTGGAAAGGTAGTTGGTTGCCCCGTCTTCCCACACCACCAATCTGTGCTATGGTCTGACATTTTGAGGGCACCGCCAGGAATTTGGGGGCTCTCCATTCTTCTAGGAGGGAGGTTTCCCCAAGGCAGCCTCTTCCTTGCAGGTTTTTCCTGGCTTTAAGAACATAGAGTCTTGCTGGATCAGACCAAGGACCCATCTAATCCAGCTTCCTGTATCTCACAGTGGCCCACCAGATGCCGCTGAGAACAAACAAGACAACAAGATATATCCGTATCCTGTTGCCACTCCCTCGCACCTGGCATTCAGAGGTAGGCTACCTCTAAAACCCGGATGTTGCATACACTCATCATGACCTGTAACCTGTGATGGACTTTTCTCCATAATTCCATCCAATCCCCTGGCATGTAGGCCAGATGCCTTCAGGTGCCACAACATCCTGTGGCAAGGAGTTCTATGCATTAATTACACTCTGGGTAAAGAACTATTTCCTTTTGTATGTTCTAACTCTCCCATTAGTCAATTTTAGCAGATGTACCCTGGTTTTGTACCCTCAGATGTACCCTGAGCAAAAGAGAAAAAGCTTTAGCTGGTAGCAGCAATCTACTGTCCCATTTTAAACTCATTTTAAATGTTACAGGACGGATCAGACTGGGAGTGAATGCTGATTGTTGGGTTCTGTGTCCTGCACCCATCCATCTACTACCATATGAGGCTTTAGTACTTAGCCCCTCCCCCATCATGCTTGCAGTCTTAATTGTGTGCTCCCCATGTGCTATTTTTTGCAATAAACAAAAACTTCAATTGAAAGCCATTGTCCCTTTTTTAAACTTGAAATATTGTTCAATTTTTCTCTTTCTTACTGTGAAACCTCATCCTACAGATTCCAAATGGTGGGTTCGAAGGCTCCTCACGTTGGAGTCCTGTGAGTTATCACCATGCTGTTGCCGGTGTGTATGGTTGATGACGACACAGACAACATGTTTTTCTCAGCATGTATCTTGGAACTTGATGGGCATTATTCTTAACACTAGCAAAATTCCATTAGAGAAGGGTAGAAGGATCTTATCTGCTGAGTTACAACAGGGGAACAGAGTTCTGCTGTTGTAATAGGCCACATGGCAGCTCGTGCAATCAATGTGCTGTTAGCAGCCATTTTAGAAACTCCACTGCAAATGGCAACAGCCCACTGCTGCAGCCAGCAACCTATTCGAGAGGGAAGAACAAGGATGGGAAAGGGTGGAACCAGGTGTTCTGGGGGAAGAACAGGGGGCGGCGAGGGGGAGGGAGGGGATGGATTAGGTGCAAATGGCCAAAGTAAGTGGTGTATGTCTGAGGAGACCCATAAGCGGTCCCAAGGCTTACATGGAGGTAAGTAAACAATTTTTTACTTACCTCCGATTTGTCTTCATGTTGCCCCCACCATAGGATGTATGCAGCATGCACCTTTTGGGTGCTGCTGCATCAGCGCTGGTGGGGGGGGGGATAGGATTGGGCTGCTAGTCAGTCAACCATACTATAGCACTTGTCAAAGTGTTTAGCATCTCTCATCTCAGAACCCTTTCAGTTCATACAATTTTTCCATGTCACTGTTTCAATAGAGGTTGGACATATTCTTCTATGGCATTAAGATCAGTTCACCTTATCCCCCAGTTACTGCCTGACAAAGTGTACCCTGCAGTTCCCACAAACAGTTTTTGATTAAATGGATGAAGCAAGAAATGAGAGAGAGAGAGAGAGAGAGAGAGAGCTGAAAGAGATATGCTTGGCCTGAAAAAGACAACGCTACATTTCACAATAAAGCTGCAACCCTACCCAGACTTAGAATCAGATCTGTTGACTGACTTCTGACTATGATGCCTGAAATGATGCTGCAACTTTGCAAATGTGTGTGTTGATTAAGGAAAACAAATGATTTAAAAACTTGATACTACTAGGGTGGTACAGCCATGACTCAGATTGTTTATTAACAGTTACTTCATGAGTGGGTAGTGGCATGCCAAGATTATAGTGAAAAGATTATTCAGGATGCTGTCATTCATAGCTCACACTTATTATACAGTGCAATCCTCACGATTGAGCCGGTGACGGAACGAGTGTTCCATTGCCGGGAGACATCGCGAACATGCCGTAAAGCACATTCGCGACGACTCAAGAGCAAGGAAGGCTGGCGCAGAGGCCAGCCTCCCTTGCTTTGGCACCGCAGCAGCCACCACCAAACCAGGTAAGGATTCGGAGGGCGCAGGGCGTTTTGGTGGGCGGGGGAGGGGGTCCATTGGCCAAGCTGGCCCGGAAGGGGGTGGGGGATGGCCTAGGCCATATCCCGGCCCCCGCCGGGCGGCTAGGTTGTTATACAGCCTCCTCTGACTTCTGCCAGCAATTTTGCTGGCGGAACTCAGAGGAGGCTGATTGGCCGGCCCCGAGTAGACCTCCGGCCCGGCGGCAGCATGGCCGCCAGTGCACAGGATCTGGCAAGTGGCCCTGGGCCGCCGGCCGGAGCCTTACAGTGAATTGCGCTGCCCATGATGTATCCCCCACGCAGAACTATACAAGTGTAACCATAAATAAAGAAAACTCCTTCTGAGTTGAACTTCTTTAATTGTCCAAAGTTTGGGATATCCTCAAGGCCAATTAGACAAGTGGAGTTGTTCAATTTATATTGGTCTCAACTGATTAAACGTTAACAAATAAAAGCAAATACCTTCACTTTTATTCCTAATTTTAACAAGGAGACTTTACATGTTGGGTTTTGCTTACATTTTTCTTAAGCAACATTTGGAAAAACAGCAGTTCCCAAGGCTAATGAGTTATTCACCTATGAAGCAAAAGAGCCTTGTGAACTAATTGTTAAGACAATGCAGGGATTAAAGGGGATGAATTGTGGTTCAGGAAATAAAACTTACAACGCAATCCTGAGGAAACATAGGCCGGAAGAGTGAGCGAACGTTTCCAGCACCTCTAGTGTAAGTGGCACTGATGAGGAGGCCAGTACCACTCGCACTGCTGTTGGACGGACTCCACACCACCAGATGCAGGTGAGTGCTGCGGCAGGAGGGCATGGGGAGGACAGGCAAGGGTGGCGAGGGAGGGGGCCATTGGCTAGCCCAGCCTGGGAGGGGGCGGGGATATCGGCGCTGGGTTGCGCTGATATTCAGCGCCCCTTCCCAGGCCAGGCTGGCCTTACAGCCTCCCTGGACATGCACCAGCTCCAGAGCTGGCATGCATCTGAGAAGGCCCACTGGGGCCTCCAGGGCTTACACTGGGGGAAGGGAACAAATGTCCCTTTCCCCTGAGGTGAGCCCCGGCTGCGCCGGTGTGGCCTGCATCCTGCCTAGGATGCAGCTGCTGGCCCTTTAGGGCTGCCCTTGTATGAAAATGTTTAATTCATAGGTCATATTTAAAAAAAGTATTGGAACAATATAACTGAACCATGAACTTGGTTGTAGAGGAATTGTTCTCTTCTCTGTTTAAATAAATGCCAAAAGATTCATCATGGAAACTAGAGACAGGCCAAGATCAGAACTTTTGCAAAGGAGCTATGCCTTATCATTATTTCATCATCCTCATCATTTTATCTAGACAGGAATATAACACAGCAAACATGCAGACTTGTGACTTTGATCCTCCCTTGCATTATCCAGAGTAGGAGGACAGGGGATGTGCTGTCTCACAGCTAGTGATTGACTTGCACAGGACATAACATTACCTCTAAGAGACCCAGTTAGGAGACTGATACCAGGGCCAGCCCATTCATGAGGCAATGTGAGAAGGGTTGCCACAGGCAACTGCTTCACCTAGCCCCCATTTACCCCATTTATCTCGGCAGCAGTGGCACATACCAAGATGCTACCCCCCCTTTTTCCTGGCCTGACATGCCCCCAGAGGCTCCTTGGACTTACGCCAACTAAATAGCTGGTGTACTCAAGGATATCCATTGGCGACCCAATGACTTATGGGTAGGTAAGTAAAAAAGATTTGTACTTATCTCTCCCGGGCCGCCTAGTTGCCCCACCACCATAGCATGCAGTGTGCACTCTGTCGGCAGTGCTGCATGCTATGGATTGGCAGTGGATAAGATTGGACTGTTGTGTCATCTTCGTACAAACGCAAGAAGCAACAAGAAATTAAATGTTACTTGGCACTAGCTTTTCAGCATCCTTCCTCACTCAAAATGTACCTGCAGAGATCCTTCATATAATTTATTGGGTGTCTTAAATATTTAGTGCTTCAAAGTCCTTGCTCAGGAGATTAATCCCAGCACTTCAAGTGCTATAAACCTGTATCTCAGAACATAACCAGATGCAGACCACATCCACAGAGACCTACACAATTTCACACTTGCCTGCACCCTAGTAAGCAAGTCTAGGTTGGGTTGTAATTTATTAAAGCCTTTACAATTAGTACAATATTCAGCACCCTGAGAATGTTAGCATATTGGTGCTATTTTTTTAAAAAAAAAAATCAAGTGGTTGGTAAAAACATCACATACGTCTGAGGAGACTTTCCTCAAAGGGCAGGAGTCTGGGTGAAAGCTGGCATAACATTGCAGCAGATCCTTCAACTGCAGAGGGAAATGCAACAGAAATGTCTTGCTTTTTCACTGACCATGTTGTGCCCAAATTCCTCCACTTGCTTCCTGCCCACTTCCAGATCCAGCACAAGGTCTTGTCCTGTCCTTTCGCTTCACACTCATTTCTTTCATAGCCCTTCTTAAAACCCATCTTTTCCATGAAGGCCTTGGCAACATGCCTTAGCTCTCTTTCCCTACTGTAGCCATGTTTCTCCCGTTTGCCCCTGCCTCCATTCCCTTCCCTCACTCTGTTGCCTTCCTTTTGGCAATATCTACATTGTAAGCCTCTTGGGGCAGGGATCTGTCTTTTCAGTCAATGTAACAGCCCAATCCTAACTCCTGGAGCAGTGATGCAGCAGCAGCACCAACACGACGTCCACTGTATCCCGCCGGGAAGTTTTGCCCTTGGGAGGTCTCCCCAGGTAAGGAAACTTTTGTTCCCTTAATAAAGCCCATGCCCAGCTGCTAGGTGTACTTGGGCCTGCGCCAATAGTGTAACTAAGGTGGAGCGCGTGGTTCAGTCGAACCAGGCGCCCACCCTGCGGGGGCGGCGCACGGGGTGGAGCGCGTGGTTCCGTTGGACCAGGTGCCCACCCTGCGGGAGCGCCGCGCACCCGTGCCCAACTCGGACACTCGAGTCTCCGAGTCGGGTCGGCCCCCTCAATTGGGAGAGCCGACTGGGGACGTCCTCCCCGGCCGGCTGCCCGGGGCCTTCTAAGGAAGGCCCGCGCGAGAACGGTATTTACACCGATCTTTTCGCGCATGCTCAGACTGTTACTGAGGGAAAAGGGCAGCCCTTTTCCCTCAGTAACAGTCTGAGCATGCACGAAAAGAACAGTGTAAATACCGTTCTTGCGCGGGCCTTCCTTAGAAGGCCCATGGGCAGCCGGCCGGGGAGGACATCCCCAAGCCGGCTCTCCCAATTGAGGGGGCGCCCGGAGCAGCGACCCAGGTCGCCCCCTCCGGAGCGCGCCACCCCGCCCTCCGGAGCGCGCCGCCCTGCCCTCCGGAGCGCGCCGCGGCCTGTCAGCCACGGCGCTATTTAATTATAGGGGCGGGGTGGGCGCCGGGGCGCCCACCCCGCCCCTTGAACCAGGCGCTAGAAGAGGCTGTTACGCCGCTGGCCCTGCGCCAACATTATCACTGTGGATTGGTGAAGGTGGATTGGGCCCAGGAAGGGGGTCAGGATTTGAAGGCGCAGCTACCGCTGAACCCACACCCTTCCCAGGCACAATCCACCCTCCTCGCCCTGCCACCTCCCGCCCTCCCCCTCTCTCCTTCTGCTCTCTCCCACCCTCCCCCTCCCCACTGCACCCCCTCCCTGCCACGGCCTGCGCAGCCTTACCTCAGGCCAAGCTGCACTCTCCGGTGTTGTCATGTTTGCAACAGCCGGAAAGAGTGTTGTGCCGCTGGATTGGGCCATAAGCACCATGTACACCGATGGTGTGATAATAATATTTACCCCAGCCCAGGACTGCAGTCCAATGGCTGATCCCTTCTTGGCCTTTAACTAATCGAAGCAGCAAAAAGATTTGGAGTAGTGCCATCTCCTCTCCAATTCTTCCTCCTCTGACCTCTTCCTCTAATCTCCTATGTAAACTCTCCTCTAATCTCCTATACCAGTGTAAATATTTACACCAGTGCTGAGAGTGGGAACCCTCCAATCTGGTAAATGTATGACACTATCTCAAAGGATCCCAAGAGCTTGGACTTCTTTCAGAGACTTTGATTTCCAAAGAACAAATTATGTGCCTGCCTTTAGTCAAGCAGAACTAGTATGATGAGTGCTCTGCCAGTCACACACATTGTAATTCAGCACATCAGTCCACACAGAGTGGTGGCAACCGGAATCACAGTTGGTGCTTGCAGTGGAGGAATCACATGACAGCTTCTTTGCCACAAGGACACTTGAACCTGGGCTGACCAGAAACAGGCCTTGCCTGATCCTCCCACCGTGCCGGAGGCATCTCCTTACTGTCTGGATGGATGTCCTCATTCAGTAACACACACCTGCACCCAGGGCAAGAAGACTTGCTGCCTCTTCACTGTTGCACCCCTTGGGATTCAAAGGGAAGTGGTGCAACAGGTGTGGCTGCTGGCAGCTCCTTTGCTTATGGTTATGTCCCTTGCAAAGCCTGTAAGGGACAGACTGGAAGCAATCCAGTCAGATCCTCACAGGTTTAAAGGGGGGGGAGTGAGTAAAGGAGATGAGAGTGGTTAGTCTCTTGGCAGCAGGGGGTGCTCACCACTCCCCCAAAGTGAGCCACTCCCCCACTCCTCCTATAGTGACCACTTCAGTCTGTCTTATAAGCAGGCCAGTCCTGACCAAAAAACACTGTTAGTGTACATCATGAGGATCTGCATGTTCTAGATCAGGGTTCTCCAAAGTTTACTGGCCGCAGGCTGGACGGGCATGATTGACAGACCCGTCTGACCCGTGGCCCTGCCCCTTCTGCCACATCAATGAAGCACGAGTAGCCAGTGGAGAGCCGCTTGCTGGCCGCAGCAAACTCCTACAGCTGCTCACCAGCCACCACAGCCTCCCACGGCCTTCACAGGTAGGTGTGGGGAGCCGGCGGGGGGGGGGGAGCTGGAGGCTGCCACAGGTCGCACTGGCCGGCCTGCTGCAGGCCAGTAAAATTGGCCCGCAGGTCTGATTCTGCCTACTAGCTGTAGTTTGGAGACCCCTGTTCTAGATCAGGAGGTAGGACCAGCACAAGAGTCCTTAACAAAGTCATCCATTATATTTATAGACTCCTTTTGTAAAGAGTCTGAGAAACACCAATCTAATATCCTTCTGAGAAGATGCCTTTAGAGGGTATTGCATTTTAATATTTAATTTCTCTATGTTAGGAAGGTTTGTTGGACTTTTAACAAACATCAGTAGCAGTAGATTAGAAGCCGCTACCTTTCTTAAATGAGAATTTAATTTAGCCTCAATCAGATAAGAATATTTTCATTAATCCTCAGAACCTTAAAGACATTGTCCAGTATACCCGAAGCGAAGGCACAGATATGTTTGATGAAACCATTAAATTCAAAATGATAGTTAAGAAATGCTTAATGAGTTTTAGCTAGCACACCCAACAGAGAGATTATAAGTGATGTAGATAATTCAAAAACTTAATTTAAAATGAGAGAGTATTTTTCAGAAACATTCAATCAACTTTTTTTACAATAAAAAGGGGGGGCCCTATCACTAATGTTAAAGGAATGGGATAAGAAAATTCAGAAAATGCCTTGACGTTCTCTTGTAGAATTCCCTACTGATGTATGAGTTGGGGCCAATCATAGCATGACCAGTTATGTGGTTTTATTCTGCCTGAGTTGCACAAGGCTCATGGGAAAGAGGCCACCTGAATCATTCACCAGGAGCAAAAACCACAACACTGGTATGCATCATTTTAATTTGCACTTGGATGGAAAAAAAAACATGACCTATACAGACTATAATATTACCTCAATCTGGAGCTTTCTATACCTCAATCTGGAGGTTTCCTTCGACTCAAATGTTGTCCCATTTTGGTCAGTGGGGTACTATGCACAGTCCACCAAGCTTTGTCCAAACATGTGGGGCTGGAGGAGTCTATATAAGATCAATTTAGCAATAGAGCAAGAGGTTGGGGGAGGCTGTGTAGAATCTTCTTTTCTGGAGATTTTGTGAGGAACATCCAGACAGACCCTTATTTGGATGTTTTATGGTCATTGTCCACAAACAAGCCAGACCTTTCCCTGTCCAGTCACTCCTGGTTCACCTTAGCTGTGAACCAAATTCTACAGAGACCCCACAGCAGCCAGCAGCCATACCCACCATCAAACAGCACTTCTTCCAAATGCAGGGATGATGGAAATGGCTGCTGGCTACTGTATCCACATAGAATCCAGTACATATGGAGAAAATAAGTGGCCAGTTCATCTGTGTGAAGCAGCCAAAGGGGAACATGCTTTGAAGAAGGAGCAGTTGTTGGGATTACCAATGGAATCTCTTCCAGCATTATGTTTCAATATTTCCAGCATTCTCTGCCACTTGTTTTCACAACACATTTTGCCTTTGCATTTATTTATTTATTTATTTGGGGGGGGGGGGCTCTGTTTTACTTTTCATTCCAAAAAATGCCTCAAATGAAATTCTGGAAACAAAGAAAGCATTAAAGGCAAATGTCATGCCCATCAATAACGTTCATTGCTGTGACTGCAGGAATGCAGAAGGCCATGATGTCACCACTGGGAACAATTCTAAAATTCCCATTGAGAAAAAGAGCCTATTCGGAACAGAACCATCTCTGTTTCATGGGCAGAAAGTAGCTCCCAAGAGAATTTAATTGGAACACGTCCACCACAAGAAAAGAAATGTGATTGAATTCACAAGCTGCAAAAGCAGGTCCTCTTTAGACCCTACAACTACTGCGTAAAAACAAATTGTATCTGGCATACTGACTTGTAAGAAAAATGTTCAGGTAGCACTTACCTGAAATAGGTGAGCTAACACTGACAAAAAATGATTCAAGGGCTTGTTCACTCAAATGTTTCTCTCCAAGCATCTCCGTGGTAGACTTTCCGCCCACTTTGTCTTTTTCATTTGCCTCTGTTCTCCTGCTCCTACATACATATGCATACAGGCACGCAAACAATACTCAACTTTTCATTTTAATCTACAGATTTCCCACAAGTGGAAAAGTGTACCACTTGCTTAACACCATACTCACAGAGGCCAACTTCAAAATATGCCATGAGCCAGTCGGTTGCAACCAGCTGCATATACATAATAAGATGTATAATTTGCATAACATTTGCCTGGGAGTCATGGATTCTTGACCTGTACCTTTTCTATGATGCTATGTACAGCTTGTGTCATGCTTTATTTTCAGTGATCGTTCCTGATATATTAGATGTGAAAAGTCATATTTCACCATCTTGTACAGGCAATCAGTTTTGTAGCATTCCTTTTAGTGCTACAGAAATACAATTCCAAGTTCTGCCAGCATAGTGTGAAAATTGTATAAACATATTGGGGAGTTGGGGGGTGGGGGGTGGGAGAAGCGGACCACAGTGAGCGAAGCAATCCTTGCAGAGGGAAGTATCTTGTTCACCGCTTTTTGAAAAGGATAGGAGTGTCCTTGTGTTAAACAAGGGAAGTGTACATCTGTCAAAGAAAAACAGATTAACAGTGCAATCCTGTGCAACGGTGGGCCGGCAGGTGTCGTGAAAGAGACTTAAAGCACTTTTGTGGCACCCTTGGAGTAAGTGGCGCTGGTGCTAGGCTGGCACCGCTCAGTCCACCACCGTCTGGAACCTGCACCACCAGACACAGGTAAGTGCTGCGCCAGGTAGCAGGAGGGCGTGGGGAGGGAGGGTCAGGGTGGCGGGAGAGGGGGCAATTGGCTGGCCAGGCCAGGGAGGGGGCGGGGATATCGGCAGTGCAGTCCGCTGATATCCTAACCCCCTTCCTGGGCCTGACTGGCCTTGCACAGCCTCCCCGCTTGTGCGCAAGCAAAATAGCTACTGTGCGTCCATGGAGGTCCATTGGGGCCTCTGGGGCTGACACTGGGGGAAAGGGACAAATGTCCCTTTCCCCCGAATTGTGCCCCAGCCCCACCGGTGTGGGCCACATCCTGCGTTGGATGCAATGGCCAGCCATTTAGGCTGGCCAGTGCACCTTAGGCAGGATTGGGCTGCCCAAGAACTCAGAAAAAAATCCTTGAAACTGTGGTGCACTGTTACAAAGGAGGAGGGTGCCTTGTTCTTACTTTTGCTTTTTCAAGGACTACTTGTGCACTAATGTAGTAAAACTCACTGGAGTACTTACCATATACTAAAAAAAAATCAATCTAGCAAAGTGTAGTTATGACTCAGAACCAAATATAGGCAGATTTGCCACCAAAAATGATTACCTCTCTTGTCAACTCCCCCCCTTGTGCCCATAATGTTCAGTTAGGCAAAATATGTGATATGACATCAGCACATGGTGCGCTTCCCTGCATCCCAGCAACAACCAATGACACCATTTGCCAGCAGCAGCAGCAGCAAGCCCACATTTGTCAGTGTGTCTAACAGCCCACTCCTATCCTCCCCCAGTTTGGGCTCTGCAGCGTGGACTGCGCGGCCCACTCTGCATCCTATCCAGGGGAGGGTCCTGCTGGAGATCTACTTGGGGGAAGCAGACGTTTGTCCACTTACCCTGGGTAACCCCCCAGCTGCCGCAATGAGGTCTCCGCTGGCTGTTTAGCCAGCGGAGAATCAAGCCACCCCATGTCAACTGAAAGGGCCTGGGAGGGGGGATAGGATACAGCACCTTACGAAAGTTCCCTTGCCCCGTGGAGACCTCCAACCCCGCCAACTGTGCTCAGGATGCAGCATTGCTGGCGCCAGCATAGCTGGATCGCTGAGCACAGCGTTGGATAGGAATGTGCCGACAAGGCCTGCTTGCATCTGCTGCTTTACAAGTTCCAGGGTACTGCACAGACACGTGGGCTCTAACTAAGAGGGGAATTTCTTTGACATGCTAGGAATATGCTGTGGCCTTTCTTATCATCTGTCATAGCCAAACTGACTGTCATAGCCAAACTGATGAACAAACCACCTACTGTCCAGCTCTGTAAGACTGCATGGGAGATTTTGTTTGACACCTGAAAGGGAATTTTGTGTTTGAAATAACCATTTGAAGTCTAAAACATGAACAAGTAATCTCCAGTTCTCGTTGCTTCTTTCAGTGTATAGATTATTGCCTCAGTTTTTGAAGTTATATTTTCCTCTGTTTCTAATATTAATGTTTCACTCATTTCTGCTGTTATCATACCTGTACCATATCCACCATGCAATTTGACCAGCAGTGTCAGATCCTGAGTGGGTGAAGACCAAGGAACATGATACGCCACAGGACAGAGCTTTTGGAGGTGACAAAATGTTCCATTACGCTAAGCATGCACATTCTGCCTGCTGTGTGGTTCAGAGTATATCTGTCTGGAGTGGAAGACCTGGGTTCTATTCCAATTGCTTGTATGCTTTTCATTCAAGATTTTACTTTAAATATTTTATTATATATATGAGAACAGGGGTTCTTCAGCTGACTGCTGATGGTACTCAGATATCGGACCACCGGAACCCCACTGCGACAAGGCGCTTTCAGTGGCATGTTTTCACTCCCAAGAGGCTCCTCCCTTTGGCCTAGCCTCTCGGGAATGCTGAAAAGGGCCCTCCCATCTGCCCAGAGCCTACTACCTGCGTTTTCTGGCCTCTGAAAACCTGAAGATCCAAAAGGAACTGACGATGATGTCATCACCAGTCATTTCCAGTGGTACACAGCAGGAGAGTGGCACTGGAGGTGGTATTCGGCCAGGAAGGGGTTGAGAACCCCTGATTTAGAATATTTATATTCCACTTTTCAATAACAACAAAAGTTTTTAATGCAGTTTACATAGGAAAAGTAATGAGAGGATGGCTCCCTGCCCCAAAGGGCTCACCAATCACAAACAGCCTCTGAGAGCAGTGACACATTGGCGTCCCTAGAGGGGGGTGCAATACTGTAAGTTGCGCACAGGTCTACACAGCGTTACACGGTGGCCCTGCCCACTCACCTTTGGAGCCATTCCGAGCAGCAAAAGCAATGTACAGGAGACTCCCTGCATGTTGCCTTCGCTGCTCGGAATGGCTCCAATGGCAAGTGGGCAGGGCCACCGTGTAATTCCCAGGTGGCGGCTGTGGCCAGGGGGGCTTTTGCCCAGCTTCGGCTGGTGCACCAGTTGCGACTGTACTTGGATCGTGCAGACCTGGCCACAGTGACCCATGCCCTAGTGACATCTAGACTAGATTACTGCAATGCGCTCTACGTGGGGCTGCCTTTGAAGACTGTTTGGAAACTGCAACTAGTGCAGAATGCGGCGGCCCGTGTGGTTGCCGGGGCCTGTCGGTTCGACTCAGTCGGACCGTTGCTTCGGCGGCTACACTGGCTGTCGGTTCGTTTCCGGGCACAATTCAAAGTGCTACTTTTGACTTTTAAAGCCCTTAACGGCTCAGGTCCAGGGTATTTGAGGGACTGCCTCCTTCCTTATAATCCGACCCGTACTCTGAGGTCATCAGGGGGGGCCCTGTTAACCGTGCCGCCATTGACGGAGGTGAGGAGGATGGCGGCGCGGAATAGGGCCTTCTCGGCTGTGGCGCTCCAATTGTGGAATTCCCTCCCCCTGGAATTAAGAACGGCTCCCTCTTTAGAGACCTTTCGGCAGAGCCTTAAGACGTTTTTATTTAGGTTAGCTTTCGATGTCTGACATGGTGGCTTTTTAACAAATGGCTTTTAACAAATGTAAATACAGGTGACCCACTGGGGTTGTTTATTTTAATTGTTTTAATTATGTGTTTTTAATTATTTTATTGTACATGTTTATTTTAATGTTGTAGGCCGCCTTGAGTGCCCTTGCTGGGAAAAGGCGGGATACAAATTCTTTAAATAAATAAATAAAGCTGAGTAGACCTGTGCGTGACTTACACTACTGCCCCCCCTCTAGGGATGCCACTACAGTGACATTCTGGGATGACATTCTGGGTCCCTTCGGGGAGAAAGGCAAGGTAAAAATATTGTAAATAAATAAAGACAGACAGTTGCTCTCCCCTGCTCCCACCACTCGAAAGGGTGCCTCTTTGCCCAGTTAGCAGAGCTTAAGATTTATGAAATTATTCTTCTTTCAATTACGCAAGGATGGGAGACACACTATCTCCCTGAGACAATAAATAGCTACTTCCATCATAGAAACTGACATGCCCACAATTAAAACAACTCACTTTGAGAAGCAGAAAAATTCCAGCATTTTGGTTTTAGTTAATAATTGCAGGTTGAGCTGAAGCAGACAAAGGGTGGATGCAGAAAAGATATCCACACAGTTTCGCTAGGCAACACCGATCTAGATTAGAAACCTTATACATGGAGAAATAGATATCATAGAGCAGAGAAAAAACTAAGATGAAGTAGAACTCTGTAGGGCATGCTTGGGAAGAAAGCTAAACAAGGACACAAGAATGAGATAGATAGATCATGAGTCAGCAAGAAGCTATGCTTGAGAGGGGAACGGAGAGCCTGACTAATTATACACTGGTGGAAATTAGGTCAGGTCCATAGCTATGAGACAGCAGAAAAATACAGAATTAGAATTCATGCACATTGCTTTTATCCATGCTGCTGGATGGATAATGCCTTTCCAGCAAAAACTAAGGGCCATTTCTTACAGCACCATGTACTTTCAGGTACAAATACATAGGTATAAAATACACACCTTGTCAGATATTAAGGCTGTAACCCTATGCACACTTAACTGGGAATAAGTCCCATTAAACTCACAGCCCGATCCTGCTTAGGATGCGGTGGTTGCATCCTAGTCAAGATGCTGGCCGTGCTAGCGTGGCCTAGGCTCACCTTGGAGGAAGGGGACGTTTGTCCCCTTCCCCCGGTGTAAGCGCCGGAGGCCCCAATGGATGCACACCAGCTCCTTGGCTGGCACACGTCCGGGGAGGCAGTGTAAGGCCAGCCCGGCCTGGGAAGAGGCATTGGAAATTGGTGCAACCCAGAGCCGATATCCCCGCTCCCCTCCCAGGTCTGGCCAGTCAATGGCCCCCTCCCTCGCAACCCCAGCCCTCCCTTCCCACACCTTATCAGAACTTACCTGGGTCGGCCGGTGAAGGTCCTGGGTATCGGTAGAGTGAGTGGCTGAGGAGCCACAAAAGTGCCTTACGGAACTTTTGCGACTCCTTAGCCAGTGGGGCGGTCACTCTGCTGGCCTATGTTTGCACAGGATTGCGCTGTCAGTGAGACATACCTCTGAGTAGACATGCCTAGGATTGAATTGTAGGGCTGTATGCAGGTAGAAATACACAGAAGCAGCAAGTCAGAACGCATCAAGATCCTGTGTGTATTTTAGGAGGAAAAGTGGTGATTGTTAACATATGCACACTTCATGACAAACTGCATGTGTATTTTGTACTCAGGACCTATATCTACGGACAAAAGTTATAACAAGAGGCAGACCTAATTGGTATACAGCAGAGCTGGCCAACCTTCCACCATTGGGGCCTTTGCGTTCTTAAGAATTGCACAGAAGACAGAACCTTGGCAGCTGCAAGTGCTGAGGGTGCTGCTAAAGCAGCTGCACCTGCTGAAATGCCCTCACCTCAGCGGGTGGCGCAGTGGGTTAAACCGCTGAACCATGAGCTGTCGATCGAAGTCGGCAGTTCGAATCCGTGACGGGGTGAGCTCTCGTTGCTTGGCCAGCTCCTGCCAACCTAGCAGTTCCAAAGCATGTTAATGCGAGTAGATAAATAGGTACTGCTTGCGGGAAGGTAAACAGCGCTCTGTGTTCCAGCCGCATGCTACGCGCTACGGCAAGGAGAGTCACGCCGGCCACATGACCACGGAGGCATCTTCGGACAACGCTGGCTCTTTGGCTTTGAAATGGGGATGAGCACCACACCCTAGAGTTGGACACGACTGGACTTAATTGTCAGGTGTCACCTTTACACCTTTATACAACCATTAACGGTCCAGGAGCATTCATGTTGAAAGGTTGGCCAGTATCAGAGCCCATGAGAGGGGGGTACAGGGGGTAAATTGTACCCGGGCCCAGGGTCAATAGGAGGGTCCAGGAGCCAAAGGAGGGGGCCCAGAACATTTTCCAATCTCACCTGGACTCGACCTGGACCTGCGAATGAAAAGGAAGGCAGACTTTAACTGGTAGGCCAGGTCTACCAGGTGGGTAGATCTGGGCTCTGCATCAGGAAGCCCAGTAGTCTTGGACTCTGAAGATTTTTCTGGCTGTTGCTGCCCTCCCTCTGCCCTGTTTTGCCCCCACCCCATCCCCATTCTGCCCAGCCCATTTTATGGTGAGAATGGGCCCAAAAGAAACTTCATACCCCCTGATAAAATTCCTCTCAGTATACAGTATACGTTTAAATTAAATGACAAGATCAAGAGGCTTTTGTGAGGCTGAGGACTTGTCTTTGTGACCATCTCAGTACTTGTTATACCAGGAAAGCCCTAGTCCATGCAATTGCACCAATGACAAGGCAGTCATGTCATGTACATCTGGTGCCAGTTTGCCCAAAATGACTCTGCTTCTTTAGCTTTTCGCTTTCTTCCTCAAGTGGACAGGCAGCATGTCCAACCAGAATAAACTTTGCCTGACATAAATATCTTGGAGCAAACTTATGACTTCTTTAAACAAAGCTTGCAAAGAGAGATTTAGGGCAACAAACATAAGGATTCTTCTACCCAGGCTTACCAGATCGTTGCCGGGACGGGAGCAGTCTACCCTTAAGGGGGCGGGGCGTGGGGGGCCAGAATGCAACACGTTCTGGCCCCCCACGCCCCGCCCCCCTAAGGGTAGACTGCTCCCGTCCCGGCAACGATCTGGTAAGCCTGATTCTACCATTTCATTGAACTTGAACCAACCAAGCTAGTTCAACCTCCATTTACAAGACTTGGGTAATAGTGTGACCTGTGTGGTCAGCGTTTGGCCAGGATACATTTGTATCCTTTTCTAGACCTTTAGGAGGAGGAATGTGGGCAGGTGTAGTAGCTTGTTAAACCTTGGAGCACAATCCTAAGCATGTCTACTCAGAAGCAAGCCCCATTGTGTTCAGTGGGGTTTGCTTCTGAGTAGACATGCCTAGGTTTGTGCTCTAAGGTTTAACAAGCTACATCTGCCCACATTCCTTCTCCTAAAGGTCTAGCACTCTGTCCCGGTTGGAGATCTGGTAAGCCTAGGCAGAGGTAGAGTGTATTTCGCCCTTTACCTCTGCGCCATTTTCCCTTTGACAGCCACACCTTTGAAGTAGTTGTTTAACCCTTAAAGTGTCATTTGCTACAATGGCAGCATAAGGGTTCAACAGCTGCTTCACGGGTGCAATCTGTGGTGGGAAAACACCACCATGGTGATAAAGGGCATTGGTGTCAGGAGAGCAAGGCTTGTCAATGTTCCTGCTGGCACTGTAACCATGTATAGAGAATACAGTTTTATAATGCCGGAATAGGGCTTATGTCCTGCATGCCTTACACATTTACAAATACTGAAGTAATGCGGGTGTATGCAGAGCAAACATATTTGCCACATAAAGAGAGTTCCTGCGTCTGCAATGCCTTTCTTACTAGGTCTAAGGGCAGGTGGCAAAGGTGACCACTGGTTACAATGCCAGGTTTCTTTCGTTGCTTCATTTCACTAAATAACTGCAATTTGGACTATTATTCTCCAAGGTTGGATTGTATTATTCCTTTTTTATTTTATTTCTTACCTATGTTGTCAACCTTTCATATCCTGTGAATCATAGGACCAAACCATCCTATGATGAAATCTTACATCCCAGGACACAGAATGTTCTACAGATATAGTCATTTCAGTCTGAAATCAATTTCAGTGTGAAACCGAAACATTGCAAAATCTCTCTTTGTTCTAGAAAGGAATTTGTTTTGGGTTTCCATTTAATCTTTCCTAAGCAAGTTTTCAGTTAGGCCAAGAGTAGAGAGCATATTTTTTGTTTCTTTGTGTTCCTATTTCAAACCTTGCCCTAACTGATTAAAGGAAAGGCTTGTATGGGCAATCCATTTTTCTGGGCAACAGGAGTGGTTTCCCACAGTGACGTTAATCGCATTCCTACAGTAATAGAACGTTCATTGTACAAGCATCGTGGAGGAGGAAAGATAAACTTCTTGTTGAGGGGGGGGAGGGGGGAGCTGTTCCTTTTTATTTGTTTATTCATCCTGGAGATGTGTATTCCAATGCAGGAAAAGTGATGTGCACATTTCTTCAAATAATAGATTTTTTAAAAATGGGTTTTGAAATGCTGAGGCTTTCAAAAACGAATTTTAATTAAAAAAATAATGATGTTTTAAAATCTTATTTTTCAAGGTGCTTTACCAAAGAATCAGATTCTCCTTATTACTTCAATGACAGACTCATTAGACCACACTGCAACGTGTTTTTGTTGTTGACCAGGCCAGAGTCAACTTAATCTAATCTGCTATGCTACCTTTCATCATCATTGTGCCATGGACTACCCTCGTTATTGTCAGGCTTGTAGTAGTGATGCAAAAGAACCAGTCAGCTCAGCTCAGGTTATCTGCTGACCCGAATGCAGTGCTTCTCAACTTGTCTAGAGCTGGGTCTCACCTGAAACCCAACCTGCTGCAACACAAGACCCACGTTCAAGAGCCGAGTGGACGAGAGTGTGGGCAAGTGAGTGGTCTCAGGTCCTCTTCTTTTCCCACCTAACAACTGCCAATCAATGTGTGTGCTCCTCCTACTGTGTCGATCTGCTCCTTCTTTCCCTCCAGGCCAGTCGGAAGAAGAGCAGGGGCAGTGTGTGTCATGGCAACAGCATACATTCAGTTTTAAAAGACGAATAAGGAAGTGAAGCAAGACAGAGAGAAGGGAATGCCATAGCAGGTGAGAGCAGAAGGGATTCACTGAAGACTGATGGGCTTATCCAAATGCAACCTCACCAAATCCCACGTCTCTGGTGTGATTGACCACATTTAGGACCCCTAGCCACTGTTCAAACTGAGCAGGCCTGAACTTGAAACAAAAGAGGTGGCAACGCTGTTGCAACCCACCTCAGGCTGGGTTGCAACACAGGCCAGGGTCCCAACCCACCTGTTGCGGCCTAATGCAGCCTCTTCCTCTGTCCCTGTGACAAGATACTGTCACATGGTCTGATGTTCCATTATCAAATGACATATCAGTTTAGGGCTTTTCATTTGTACATCCATTCATGCATACAGTGTCATCTGTGTACATGGAGCCAGATTAACCTATTATCCTGCTGTAATTACTTTGATGCAAGTCACTATGTGTGCCATTGCAGCCATATCAGATGGTTGCAAAGCCCACAGTAATGAGAGAGGTTACCGCAGTTCATCGCGAAAGGCAAAGGTTGTCTACGGTCAGACGGCACACTCCACTGTTTCCAGTGTTAATTGCTGAGCTGCCAGCTGTGTTCCACTGTTTCTATTGTGTTCTACACTCTCCTATAAATTCCATCACTGCCATTTTGGCAGTTAACATCTTGGCAGCTTACTGTTGCTCTAACAGCTGAGGAGGTTCAAGGATCGGATGTGAATGAAACGTAGTGTTATTTTTATTGTTGTTTTAAGCAGTGTTTTTTAATGTTGTCTTTAAAACATTAAAACATTTTTCTGACATGGCTTTTAATCCCGTTAATTTTAAATCGTTATACATAATTGTTGGCCATGAAAGCTTACGATACATTCTATTCTGTTTTTTTGGCACTGAGTACTAGCTAAGGCCCTATCAGTAAAACAGGCTGCAAGCACCCACAGAATCTCTTTCACTTTGAGCCTTCCCTCCCCTCTTCATCTTGTGACTCTTCTCACACTTTAGTGACCACCTAGATCTCTCTTCTCCCTGCTTATGGGCGCAATCCTATCCAACGTATGCCACCGTTGTAACCAGCGGCGCAGCGAGAACAGGAGGCCCCAGAACGGAAAGGGGATTCAAATCCCCTTTGAATTCCCCTTTTGAAGGGGATTTGAATCCCCTTTCCGTTCTGGGGCCTCCCGTTCTCGCTGCGCCGCTGGTTACAACGGTGGCATACGTTGGATAGGATTGCGCTGTATGTCACATATCCGGACTGATATCTAGGATCCATTCAGGAAAACAAAGAAAGCAGCAGGAACAGGAGAAGAATCATAGAGCAGAGGATGGATCTGGATGATGCATCTCCGTTTAAATAGATACCATGCAAGTCTGAAGGAAGCCGTTTAAGGAAAATAAGTTATGAAATTGCAGCGTAATTTTGGAACAGTGACAACAACAACAACAACAACAACAACAACAACAACAACTGTGAAGAAGTGCTTGAAGATGGCATTAATTCAAGAAAGTTGTGATTAATGTAATGTGGAATAGTCAGAGTTAGGAATTCACCTGGGAGACAATGGCACTTCAGGAAAAGAGATGGAGATGGGGCATAAAGCTTGAGGTCATCCCCCTTAGTTGGGTAAGGGGCACCCAGCAGTAGCACTTTCAGGTGAAAAACCTGAATCCAAAGATGACACCACTGTAGAGAAATATACTGTATGTCCGTATTGAAGGAGTAAGGTGCACATTCACACTACACACCATATATGTGTACAGTATGTCTCTGCACAGCCTTCCTAACCTCACATCTCTTTCCTCTAATCTTGTGTTTCTCAAAGTGTGCTCCTAAGAGCCCTAGGTCTCCCTGAGAGGGGTCTCACAAATATGCCATAAGTGGCCACCATCTGCCCCCTGCCTGGTTTGCTCCTCTGTCCCTGCTGTCTCCCCTCTTGTGGCTCTCCTTCCTCATTCCCCTCCTGTTCCAGTTCTTTGCCGGTATTCAGCATTGGGCTCAGCACTGCACCACTCTGCACAACTCCACACATGCGCTGGCGGGGCTCCCTGAGACTCCTTGTAGGAGTGTAAAGGGTTCCAGAGACTGAAAAGTTTGAGAACTGCTGCTCTAACCACTTGTACTTTTTTTTCTGCACTGTCTCTGTCCTTGCTGACAGTGGCCTCTGTCCTTTTATCCCAGTGAATGAATATTTGTTGATGGGGCCTCATGGTCCCTTTGTCTACCCTTGTCTTTGATGTTCTGATGTCAGAGGGGCCCTAGCATGCCTTGATCTAGGCAGCTGATGTTTATGGTGTCACCTTAGACTTTGAAAAATATGAATTGCAAAATCCATGAGTTTCCTAGTTGTAAACGATTCCATATCTACCTATATATAATATCATGAGCTTTTGAATGACATTTTGCAAGTGCAAAAAACCAGTTGAGCAGCCACAGAGCTTTTCACAGGAAAGAAGGAGAACTCTTGACTCATCTTCCGGTATGTGAAGAGTGGCCTGATCATAATAATCCAGTTATCACATCCTTCCAGGGTCTTGTAGAGTGGTTAGTTTTCTTTAAAGATCCTTGGTGCTCAACCCTAACATCAAAACAAAATTTGAGAAATGAAGTTAAAACTTGGTGCAAACGTATCTTTCAAATTCAGGATAAAACATTTAGGTTAGATGGCTAGTGGGGGAGAAGTAAATGGCTCAGACACCGCCCCTGAAGTCATATGTCATCAAGCCAAGTATTTGCAATGCTGTTTATCTAAGATACAGTCAGTTAGTCACAAAATAAAACAGAGGTGTGTCATGCAAGTGCACTGCTTGAGTTCTTTCTTTCAGGGCCTCATTAAATATCACTTGTAGATCTGTGTAACAAAATCCCTATGTACGATTTCAGATTTACAGTAATAGGCGTTTCTAGAGCTCTGTCTTTACCATAGCCCATTATTTCTAATTCCAAATTGGGGCCTCTTTTCTTTCTCATCCTTTCTCTCTGTTGGTAGCCAGATCTTGTTTTTTGCTTGTCAATTACTCTTCCCAGCTGCAGTTACATCCACTGGGTTCTATTTAAGTTCCAACGGAAACATTAGCTGCACAATCCGGCGGAGGAGCAAGCGCTCCACTGCCTGAAGCCGTTGCGAACGTGTCGTGAAGCATGTTCGCGATGACTCGGGAGTAAGGGCAGCCAACGCGGAGGCTGGCTGCCCTCATTCCGGTGCCACATTGCCCCAGCAGCTGCTGGAGGAGGTAAGTCCATCCCTGGCGGAAGTGGTCCAGGCGGCGAGGGGAACCCATTGGCCAAGCTGGCCCGGGGGGACATATATGGCGGCCACCATATCCCCGTCTCCCTCCAGGCTGGCTTGGCTGTTACACGGCCTCCTCTTCTGCCAGCTAAATAGCTGGCGGAAATCCAAGGAGGCCCATCGGGCCTTCCCCGTTCGACACTGGGGGAAAGGGATAAACGTCCCCTTTCCCCGAGTAGACCTCCGGGTTGCTCCAGAGTGACCATTAATGGGGATAGGATCCAGTGGACGGCCCTTGGCTGTTGGTCTGTTACCACCAGGCTACTCAGTGTTCTGGGCAGCTGTTGCTTGATAATGTCCAGTGAAATCTGGATGAAACATCACATTTGTAAATTGTAACTCTTAAGTTGCTACCGTAATTGACCATGGCCAATAAACTCGTAAACTCCATTCACTCTTGTACTGTTAAAATCCCTATGCTTTTTAGTTTGTTTTTTAAGAGACAAACTGTTTCAGCAGGGGGGCAACTGGGAGTAGAGAAGTGTTGGGGAGTGCTTAATTAACCTGTTCTCTGCCTTCCACTTCTCTGCTCCAAATGGCCTCCCAAACAGCTTTTTCCGCTACAGGGTTCCAGGTGCATATTTGCAAGGAAAATAATCCCAGGAAATGTGCTTTTCTGAATTATATGAATGAGTTTGGGGAAATTTATTCGGTTTTTCTGTTTTGTTTTTTGTGTTTAGTGTGGACCTACCTTAATCCTGTTTGACTTTTTTCTTTAAATATTGTATTGTATCTTAATGCCTAATAAAGGTGAATGAATGAATGAATGAATGATAGTAGCAAGCAACCTGACTCAGAAGTCATGGTAAAAACTTGGCAAACAACCTTTCTGTATTGAGAAAATGTAAAGGGAACCCAGTGCAATTACAGTATTACAAACATCAGGCTTTATTTTTTTTACAAGTCCCAGGGTTGCTTTTTTTTTTTTTAACCTGTTAAACGGGATTGACTACTTCACTGAGACTAGCATTATGGAAAGTAGTTATTCCGGTCAAGACCCATATGCTGAATAAGAAAGAGTTTATAGGCTGGAGGGTTTGGCAACTGTGCTGAGATTGCATCAGCTCAGCTGATACACGCAGACTAAAAAAATTAAATGCATCCTTGGCCCACAATATGTGGTGTAATGATGGCACTTCACAGCCGTGTTCTAAAGCAAAAAATGGACAGTGTGTTGTGTGCTGCTAATCTAGAAGTGTCTGACTAAGCAAAAAATGGTGAATGACATGTTCTGCTGCCCCGAGTTCAGGCAATTCTTCTGATAAGTTACATCAAAGCTTCAAAATCTTGTGTTGAGCCACTGTCCAAGGATATTACTTTGTGTTCTAGGAAAACTGTGCCAATCATGGGGTTTAGTTGGAATTTGATCCTTGCAAAATTACAACGCCTTATCAGTTATTATATATTTATAAGCATTCTGCAAATCTTATTAATCATTATTATATTTCTATTGACTGGAAGAAGATACAGGGGAGCCCCCATATCCGCAGATCTGCTATCCGCTGATTCACTTATCCGTGGATAGCGGGGAGCCCCCCCACGCCCCCTCCACACGTCCAGTACCTTAATTAAGCTTCCAGTGCTGGTGTGAAGCCAGCGCATCGCTTTCTTCAAGCAAACAATGAGCCAGCTCCTTGCACAATGCAGGCAAGTAGCCTGCATGCTAGAGAGACTCCCAACATTAAACAGGAAGCCTCTCTAGCATGCAGGCTGCTTGCCTGCTCTATGCAAGGAGCCGGCTTGTTGTTTGCTTAAAGAGATGCTTAATTAAATTATTGGGCAGGGGTTCAGGGGGGCCGGGGGGGCTGTGGGGATAACGTTCCCCTATCCATGGATTCCAGTATCCGCTGAGGGGGCAGGAACCTATCCCCCACAGATATGCCCTCCCCCTGTAGTTGCAAATGATTTGTTAAAGTATTTATTTTATAAAAATATTTGAATCCTGCCTTTTCATATAGTATCCTATGCAGCTCATATAAATATCATACAACAACCTGCAGTATCTGTGGTGAAAATCCCTGATTTCCCCCTACTTTCTGCATGTTTTTCAGATGGTTTGGTCCATTCTATCACCTAAGGAGGCTCTTTAGTGCACCAAGATCCTCCAGGGACTGTTGAGTCATTTGGATGCATTAGCCATGTTTGCCACATTGTTGCTGTTTATTGTTCACCCTTCTTCCCCCAGCTTGGTTTTGAGCAAGCTCACTGGACCATGAAGCCCACCTAATTCCCCAGAGCGGGAAAGCAACAGCTCAAGTGATACCTCTCGCCCAATATCCAATCCCACAGGTAAAATGTGGTTAACGCCCAATATTATAAAAACCAAAGTAACACACACTCCTTTATGTATCTGCCTTGGTCCAACATCTGGAGCATTGGGTGCTTCAGTGGGGCTCACCCACCTGCCCATCTAGGTCTGGGCATAAGGATGAAGATCTTGAAGTAGTATAAGTCCTTAAGATAGGGAAAGTACCTAGTCATTCATATTAGTGTTTTGTTTTGTTTTCAGATTGACTTTTAATTTCCATCACCCTAGTCCATTCACCTGAACCCTCCTTTGTTGTTACATAATGCCTTAAGTGCCTTGTTTTTGCTTTTTTACTTTACTCCTATTGTTGTGTTCTTTTCTTGTTACTATCTTAACCTGCCTGGTCTCTGTTCACTCATCTTCCTTGACTGCCAGCCTTTGCTACAGTCTAGCTTTAAGGAAATCCTCATGGATTGTGGGGCTCTCCATTCTTCTGGGAGGGAGGTTCCCCCCCAGGCAGCCTTCTTCTGTCTGGTTTCCCTGACCTGGGTGGTGGCAGTAAGAACTCCTATTCCACCCAGTTTCAGGACAAGACAGGCTGGAAGTGGTGGCCAGTTTCTAGGCACTGTACCCTGTGCCCAGCCGTTTAACGATCACATCATCAAATTAATCAAACATGACAGTAGACTCGCACCCTATGCACATTCAATTTACATGAATTTAATTATATGTACTTAGCAAAAAATAAAAGAGCAAAAAACAACAATAATGCAGACGATTCCACGTACCATTCTACTCAATGAGTGCATGCCTCAGAGCGAGCATGAGACTGGAGCAGTGAATCTGCTGTTCCTTGTCAGTGTCAGTTCCTGTGTGCCTGTCATAGTGTGATTCTGGTTTATAAAGAGACAGTATGTACTTTTTTCAGAATTAAGGGATTTTCAAGGGTAATTTTGAGCATACACGACTTTCGCCTTACACTTCTTTACACGTTCGCCTTACAAAGACTTTCGACTTTGGAACCTAACCCCCATGTAAGATGCAGGTCTACTGTATGCACATTTAAAAGTGAAGAGAGATGCAGATAAAGCTAATAAATAGCTGACCAGCAAAAATATACACATTAGATTTTACCTAGCAATAGGAGAGGGAAGGGAGGTGAGGCAACCTTCTTCAGGCAAGGTGTTTTACAATCATTATGGTATGGGCTCTGAGAAGGCCCTCTCGCTAGTGCCCAGTAGGCATACTTCACATACTGGTAGAAGGTGGAGGAGGTCCTCTGACAAAGATCTCAGAAGGGGAACAGACCCAGCACAGGTCACAGTCATAAGTTAATATAGGATTTTAAAGGTCAAAACCTTTAGGTCAAAACCAATATGCATTGTCATGTCCTTGAGTGGGAGAAGATAATGGAACCACAAACAGTGGTGCAATCCACAACCACTAAAATAAGCAGAAGATTGAGATAATGCAGGGTAGCAGCTAAGAGATTGTCATTTGTCAGTGGTTCAAATATCTCCTCTGTTATGAACCCCTAAGTGTTCCCACACTATCTCTCAGCCTCAGCTCCCCAACTGCAAATGATATACTACTGACCAAGGATTCCTCTGATAATGTATGAAAGTGTTTGAACACACATAAGAGCACTATATAAATGCTAAGTATTGTGTGTTATTTATTGCAATGGAGTGTGGATTCAGGTTTCATGTGAACAAAGTAAAAACTGATTGAGTTGAAATTGCTTACCTAACACCTGTGTTTTGTCTACGGGGAAAAAAAACACTGAAAAGACATTAAACAGCCAAAAGATTGTGTAGTGTTTTGTTACTAGCTGATTTATAGCCTATTTTCAAATACTGCAAAATCTGAGATTTTTCTGCTTGTGACGGTTGTTGTCCACATTAGTTTTCTGGATCTGCCTCTTGATGCTTTTCAGGAAACCAAGCTGAAAATGTGTAAAAAGGTAACCTGCAAATAGTTCAGTGTGAGTCTAATTCCCCCAAAATATGTTCAGCAAAGCACTTCTAGACAGACTATTAAATGCATGTCTTGTGGGTTCAATAAACATGCATCAGTCATTTTGCAAAGTAACTTTTCACACATCTTCAGCACACTTCCAAAGTACTGATACGTATCATGAGATTTTTGATTTTCAGTTTTCTGGCTGGCTTAAGATGTTGAAAAGTTTCAAATACTAGTCGGCTCATAGACACAGCTTTGCTAAGCATCACTAACAGCGCAATCCTGTGTAAAGATGCCCGGCCGGCCTGGAGGGCTGCATCCTAAGCCCATTGCGGACTGCCCCGGGGCTGCTAGATCACACCTTGGGTGAAGGGAGGGTGAATGTTCATCCCCTTCCCTGGGTGTAGGCGAGCCCAGGGCCTATGGGCCTCCTCGGATGCACGGCATACACCCGGAGAGGCCGTGTAAGGGCAGTGTGACCTGGGAAGGGGCTCAGAATCAGGGGCGTAACTAGACTTTTTGGCGCCTAGTTCAGGGAGGAATTTGGCGCTCCTAGGGAACTTTTGTGCCCTTTTGCACGCACTTTTGGGGGGTACCCCTCAGGGACTCTGCTCGCCCCCCCGCACCCCCCCCCCCCGCATCCTCGCCAAGAAAGCCCTTCATCACCACAGGGACGCGAAAGGCACCTCCTGGACTGGACGGGCTGAGCAGCGCCGAGAGCTTTCCCGAAACTGGGCACACACACACCCCGAGAGCGAACCCGGCCGGCTTACCTCCTTTCCCAGCGTGCGTGCTGTGCCTTCTTCATGTTCTTCTGGCGGCAATGTTGCTCTGCCGCCGGGACACACAGCCAGGCAGCAGCAACTGCGGGCCCGCGGCAGGCGCAGGCGGAAGTTCAAGTCAGGGTCAGTGGCCAGCCGGGCTCCTCCTCCGTCGTCTTCTTCGTGCAGCAGAGTCTGCTGCAGCATCAGGTGGCCGACGCCGCGGGCTCTCCTAGGACCCTAGCTCAGCCTTCAGCTGCGGCGCACCGAGGCTTCACCGAGGGCGCTCCCTCAGCCGCGGCGCACCGGGGCTTCGCCGCGGCACTCGCTCAGCCTGCGGCGCCTGGCTCGGGTGAGTCACGCGCTCCACCCTTGTACCATCACTGCTCAGAATATCACTGCCGATATCCCCAACCCCTCCCAGCCCAGGCCTTGCTGCCCTGGTTTGCCCTCCCGCCGACTGGCCCTTACCTGCGTTGGCCAGTGCGGGACAAGGCAGGTGGCGGAGTGAGCAGTGCCGTCCTCTACGTCAGTGCCGCGTACTCCCAAGTCGTTGCAAACATGCTTTACGGAACATTTGCGACACTTTAGGCTGGCAGAGCGGGAGCTCCGCCGGTCTAAATTTACACAGCATCGAGCTGCCCGCATGCTCAGCATCCTGGTGACTTTCTAGTTGATGTATGCAGAACTATATCTAGTGTTATCATTTTAGCCATGGAAGTGCCTTATAAGTGTCCCTCACAGGACTGAGTAGTATAGTGTGGAAAGAAGTTCTGTTTTCAAGCTGAAGAACTACAATTTTTTTCCCTGAAGCCAAATTTGCTTTAATGAAACTAATTAAACTGAAAAGGGTGATGTATGTGAGGGTTACTGGGGAACTGAGTAAATCTGATTTTAAGATATTTGAAAACCAATCAATACATATATTCCTATTCTGCCATTTCAAATATCTGAATTATCAGATGCTGGAAATCTTTCTACTCTGCCTGCCTATCATTCTTTCATCACTCAAAGCTATAATCCCCTTCTTGTGATATGATGATCTTTTCAGTGACACTATTATATTGCCACAACGAAAGATGAGGATCTGGAAAACCAGAAAACCTATTGCTAGAGGTAGCTTTCCTAGCTGCCAACACCTTAAAAGCCACTCGACTGCACTTCTACATGAATTCTCATAACTGCCTTCTGTGTGCTGGTGAATTGTCAGTGTCATGCACTTCCATATATTCCCTGTAATGTAATGAAGTTATGTTATACTAAGACGTAGTGAAGCCTTTCTTATCCAGACACCCACTATCTGGACACTTCCTTATAATCAGAGCGCAATCCTCCGCAGGCCTGGGCCGGCATGTGATGCCCTGGTCCGTCCCAGAGCCATTGCAAAAGCTGCTGTAAGGCAGAGGCCTGCACCGACCTCCAGGCGCTAGATCCGGCCGGCACGTGGGCCAGGAGGGTGAGTGTTGCGCCACTTGGGCCAAGGTCAGGGCAGGGGAAGGCGGAGAGAGGGTGTAATGGGGCGGCGGCGACAACGGGGGCAGGGAGTGGGCAGACCAGGGAGTGGGTGGGATTGGCAGCAACAGTGCATGCTGAATCCTACCCCCCATCCCTAGCTGGTTTTGCGCCAGCAAAATAGCTGGCACAGATTCAAGGAGACCCGTCGTGGGGGCTGGGCCTTTACAAAAGTTCCATTCCCCCAAGGTGACCTCCCAGCTCCTGTTTTGCACTCAGGATCCAGCACTGTCTGTGCTGACCTCACTGGATCCCTCGGCACAAGGTTAGGGAAGATTGGGCTGCCCGTGTGTTCGGAGTATTTTTGGTGGTTTGTGTGTACTTCCACTACTGTTTGACAAACATCTCTCTAGGGGAGAGGTAGTGTATGTCTGAGTTTGGGGATTCTAGAAAGTCATTTACAAGAAATGGGGCTTAGGCTTCAAGAGTGCATATCCCAGACCCTCAAATCTACTGTTGATATTGTGTTTGAACTGCTCCAACAGATCTGTTTCCCAAATTAAAATCCATACTGGCTAGTCTAATGGTGCAGATCTTAGGAGACCCATTGCTCAGCAGGAGACTTACAGAGGGGTAAAGGGATTTAAATCTCTTTTCCTCTCCGAAGCCCCCAATCACCGCCACCCCCCTCGCTGGATTCAGCATGCTCATTTTCGTCACGGCTAGACCAGCTTGGGGGGGGGGGGAGGATAGGATACTTTTCTGTTTATATCATTCCTACATAGCCTGCTTACATCAGTTGGGCCCCAATCCTCCTGGGGCCTTGTGCTGCCAGAACTAGTGTTCCAGCAGCACACGGTCCTTTATAGCAGCGCAAAAGCCAGGCAGCTGTCGCAAATGACAAGAGGTGTGGTGCACACACCAGCGGCCCTGGGAGACTCTGCAAGGTACTGGTAAGTTGGCAGCGGGGGCAGGCCACAGGCACAGTAACAGGGCATTTTGGCGGAGGAACTGGGGGCATATTGCAAGAAGAAGGGGTAGATCCGGCAGCAGTTGTGCACGCCGAATCTTATCCCCCATGTTTCTCGCCCCTCCCCCTGGCTCTTCTCAGACTTGTAATTTATTTTTAATATTTTCACTGACCTCCTGCATGCTGTCTGATTGCCCACACACACACACACACACACACACACACACACACACACACACACACACACACACACCAATCTGTTGGCATGATATAATTTAGCAAGGGATAGGATCGAGCAGTCAGTCAAGCACTTTATTTAAAAGGAGCTATGTGCCCAGATAAATAAAGGAGACCAGGCATTTCTTCCTCACAGCTTGCATCCCTTCAATTCTGGTATGTGGAGCACCCTACAAGACTCCAGTGGTGGCAGCTGTTGAGTAACAATCCTTGCCAGTAGTCTGAACTGCTGGGCAGGATTAGACTGAGAGCTTTATTCCCAGACAAAGGCAATGGGGAGTTCAAAAGCTATAAAAAGCTTTTGAAAGCATCAGATAGCATTACAATTTGTTTGGGCAAGAAGCAGTGGCAGATTTCTAATCTCCGAGTAGCAGGCAAGGAGAGAAACTAAAAGACATTACCTCTGAATATGGCTTAGCAAAAAACAAGTGTGTGCAGGAACCCCTTATTGAGCCCAATATCCCATTTTCATTTCTAGCAAATGTTGGGAGATTTTAAGCGAAGATCTAACCTCCCTCTTTAAGGGAGATTTTAAGAGAAGATCTGATCTATGATGTCCAGTGGTGGACTTGCTGAGTAAATAAAAATGTTAGCATGTTGTGCAGAATGACATCTTAATGAACGAACAACATTCCTGTTCCCTTGCTGTTTGATATACAGAGATACCCAATAATTCAAAGAACCAGGTTTGACATTTTGAAGATGGCTGAAACTATAGACCTGGTACCTTCTCAAGGTAAGAATTCCTATAGAGTTACCAGGAATGAATGAATGAATGAATGAATAAATAAGAGAGAGAGAGAGAGAGAGAGAGAGAGAGAGAGAGAGAGAGAGAGATTGCCTGTAAATATTGAAGCAAGATTAAGCTTTATTTACAAAGGAAGAACATTTCTCAGTAGAGGTTGGCTGAGCATGATCCAGCCAAAATTAAAGTTTTAAGTTCCACTGGTTTCAGGGTCTTAGAAGTTCTTAAATCTCTCCCACTGGAATCAAAGGAAGTAATGACAGGGTGAATTGATTTAAGTCACGGTGATTAAAATAATGAATTTAAATCAAGGGGGAAAAAGACACTTGATGTAAATCAAGTTTCCCCTTTGGAAATTAATATATTTCCTGGACAAATGTGCATGCTAACAGGTTGCTATGACAATTATGAATATATCAGTTGGGATCCAAAACGTTACGTGAGGCAACCTCAAATACTTCAGCATGTTCAGTGTAAGGTTTGGGGTGGTTGGTTTTTTGTTTTTTGTTTTTTCATCTGAGCCACAGACCTTGCTACATCACAAACTGCTTTCCATACTCTCCTCAGCTCCATGAGGTTTGCCATGTAGCATGAGAAGGAGCAGTTCAAGGAACACACATCTAAAGCTCTTGGGAGTGTGCAGAACTAGTCGTGTGATTTTTGGATCAGTGTACAGAAACTTTCTACAACCTAGGAGTAAAATGCAAAACTTCTGGTCTTGCAGCCCTCGTATCTGCATAAATGGTTTATTTTGTTTTCTCTGTACATATGCAAAGATAGATACCATGTAGGATCACTTATGTAAAGGCTAAGGCAGCAATCCTATGTAAGCTTACTTGGAAGTAAGTTCCATCAACAAAGTGCAACTTACTTCTGAGTAAACATGCACAAGATTGTGTGTCCCAATTCTTTTCAGAAACAAGGATCAATATTTCCCGGACCCAAAAAATAATGTTTTCCAAGAGATGGAAAGTAAATGTCTATGCTGTTTGGCTAAAAAACATAAATGTTCCTTATTTGAGAAATAAACACATTGTAGAGCTGTTGATACCTCTACATCTTAGGGAATAAAATACAAGATTACCCACTTTGGCTCTAGGATGGTCCTAGGGACATCCAGGATGGAATCACCTGGGTCCTAGTGCCTGTGGTAAGATGCCCAGTAGGATACCAACAATAATAAATCACAATTTATTGTGTCATTCATAATGTTAAACCCCAGAAGTTAGATATTTTCCCCCATTGTTCTTTTCTTTGGATAGAAAAGCAGCCTTTAATGCACTGCATTTGATAGACAGTCATCATTCAGTTTTAAGAGATAAGTGTAGGGCCTTAGCAGGTTTGTATTACATTCAGATTTCATTGAGAAATGGGGGGGAGAGATAGAATGAGACACTATGATCACATCTTTTCTAAAACATCAATTAAAAACATTAAATTGTTGTTAGTTTCCATCAGCTAAGAATAAGTCGTCCACAATAGGAATTCATTCATATTAGCATAATACTGTCAACCTGAGGCTCAAAAAAAGTCCAGGGGGAATTTCAAGTCTAAACAAATATATTTGCATCTTTAAAAGGTTTACATAATTATTTGGTAATTTGGGTTTTAAGAAAGCTAGATTTGAAACTTGAAATGGAACCCCTGAAATGAACCAATCAACAACTTTATTGTGAAAAGTAGATATAACAAGTTTGTGGAGGAGGTTGTGTGCATAAACTACATAGAACTGAATGTTTTCTGAGTTATTGGGGAAAGTAAAGGTATTATACCCATTTTTTCATATAACTATACCTTTTAACATTATTTCAAATACTAATGTGCGCCATGTATCATATTCCAATGTAAATTTTAAAATTCTACACAGAATGAAAGAGCTGATTCTAGAATCAATTACTAGTAGAATACTAGTATTCTAGCATCAAGCATGAAAACATTCACCCTGTAAAATATGTTGTTTGCATAATTTTAGCAATATAAATCTGCTTAGTTACATTAAAGGTAAAGGTGACCCCTGACAATTAAGTCCAGTTGTGTCCGACTCTAGGGTGTGGTGCTCATCCCCATTTCAAAGCCGAAGAGCCAGTGTTGTCCTCCATGGTCATGTGGCCGGCATGACTCTCCTTGCCGCAGCACATAGCATGCAGCTGGAACACGGAGCACTGTTTACCTTCCCGCAAGCGGTACCTATTTATCTACTCACATTAACATGCTTTGGAACTGCTAGGTTGGCAGGAGCTGGCCAAGCAACAAGAGCTCACCCCGTTGTGGATTCGAACTGCCGACCTGTAGCAAAACACATTTTATAAACATCCTGCACTTGGTCTAACAACTAGATGGCAAAGGTACCTTTAAAAAGAGTGAGAGAGCAAGGATAATTTGTTGGAATTGATTTTGGGTGTGTGTGTGTTGTCTCTCCCCCCCCCCCCCCTCCAATTAAACCTATGCTATTTTGAAAAGCAATCCCTGGGCATGCAAAATCTGTACTGCAAATAAACGCAGTTCTCTTTTTGAAGGCAATTGGGATGCTCTCATTGATTTTAGAAGAGCTGGATTATAGCCAATGGGTTCAAGTCAATTCACCATAAGCAAAGCACTCAGATGCGAAGGGATCCCCATAGGATTGAATTGAGTTCACACCCTTTTACAGAGTGCTGAGTTGGCTGGGGATACAATTGCAGTGCCTGTGTGCACCACATGGGGAGAGTGGAGGAAACAGAGCTGGTACTATGCTCTGTGGGGATATGTCCACATACATGTGCTGCTCCTTTGTGGGCTGGACTGAGCCCAATTTTTTAAAAACTGTTGCTTGGAGAATCAATTAGTACCCACAATTTCTGTTGTAAAAGTTAGCATTTAATTCAAGTAGAGGCACAGTATAAAAACAGTTACATCAATTTTAGTCAATATATTTGCTTATTTATTTTAGAATATACTCTACATCTTAATAAAAAAAAGTTTTAAATATCTTCAATGCATATATAACAATGGGACCATTTATCTTTCCGCAGAAATACAGGTGTACATCTGTTAACTGGTTGCATCCTCTGCAACAGGCTATAAATAGTTCTTAAGTGGCTTATTTGCAGCCTCATTTCAACCAGTTCATACGTAATATAGAAAGATAAGTGGCTTTATTAAAGGGGAACAATAACTGTTCATCCTGCCTGTAAAAAAACGACGTCAGCTAGTACTGATGAACATACATTTTTGTGCGTTGATTAAAAAAAAAAGACTGCGGCAGTTTCTAAGAGCATGCAAGGAAATTATATATATAAATTATTTATATATATAAATAATGTTACAAAAGTAGTGCAAAACAGGAAAGAAGTGATGCAATTACCACTACTACTGCCACCATCACACACGGATTTCCAGTGATTGCACACATACTCTTTCAGTAGCTGGCCTGGGCCACTATACATCATTGAGTCCTCAGAATCTGGAAACTTTATACTTGACTGCCTAGTTGTGCCTGCTACCCCCAGACAGCAATTCATCACCTGCCTCCCTGAATGTTTCCAGCTGCCAACAGCAAAATCCCATTAGTATGTGAGCCAGTTCCTTCCACCCTCTCATCTTCACATTCTTCTCCCCCAAACACACATTATTTTTGCACTACTATATTCAGTATCAACCCCAAGAAACTCCTTCTCTACCCAATTTTTGTCTTATAAAATCTTACAGTTACATGTGTTTATCTCTCACACACACTGACCCACACACAAACAGTTCACCCTTGCTGCCATTCTTTCCTAGCCCTTTCCAAACTCTTATTTCCCCCTCTCCCAGTTCTCACACTCCAGCAGGCAGGCAGGCAGGCAGGCTGCATATCCCCCTCCCGGGTTCAGTGCCCCCAGTTGTTGACTCCGATCTCCTGCTTGTATCTGTTGGTAAGCACGTTGGCCTTACGGGTTAGTTTGGAGAGCACTGTGTGCAGTCCGCTCAAGTGATAATGAAACTGCTTCTCCAGATCCTCCTCCACCTCCCCGTCCTCAGGGATACCCCGGTTAATGTCCACTGCGCCAGGCCCCCCATTCAACTTGTCCTTCTTCCTGCTGGTTGCCTCCTCGCCCGCCTGCTGCAACACCCCCCACTCGATTTCGTTGCGAATGGACTTGAGCAGCACATAGTGGCTATACATGTCTCTGCAGGAGCAATAGGTACTGCCATTGGGGGTCAGCTGGGCCTCCCGTTCTCCACAGCCACCCCCTGAATCCAGCTCCTCCAGCAAGAGAGGCACGTCCCGAAGCAGGCTGGGCACCATCACCGTCTGGTCCATGTTGTTGACGGCCCCAATGAAACGGTTCATGGCATTGAAGAGGGAGTGTTTTTGGCTGTACGAGTCGCAGATCTGCATCATCCTGGCTGCTGGGTGGGGTGCAACAAAAGCAAGGAGGACAGGCTGGTTGCTGCTGCTGCTTCTGCTGCTGCTGCTGCTGCTACAAAAGGGTGTGCCGCCCAAGCCCAGGAAGCACCAGCTGCTCGGCTGAGATCAGTGTGTGGGCCCGGCAAAACCAGGCACCAAGCCAAAGAGAAGTTAGTTGGTCCAAGAAAAAAAAACACGAGAGTGCGCCGGCTTTCTTCCCACAAGATACCTCCTTCCAAGTATTAAGCCGTTATTTCTCCAGAGCGTTCCCCTCCGCTTCCTATTTGCAGGCTCGGAGCAAAGAAGTCTACTGTTAAAGAGAACCAAAGATGGCGATTAAGCGCTTGCCTGGACCCAAGCCTCGCTGCTCCATCATCCCTCCCCCAGAGACTCTGCTAACATTTCCCTCCCTCTCCATCCATCCTTTTTAATTTATTTTTAATTTCTTTTCGGAAAACCGCATCTTAGGCCATCAGTGAGAGAAAGTGGGAAGAAAAAAGCGCCAAATAATGTGTTTTCTTTCCAGATGCCCCCCACGCCCCCCACAGCTTAAACCGAGCCAGGGGGTTCAGCCCTAGAAACATATGAGTTTGTGGAGAATGGTCTAGAGACTAGAGGATAGTCCGGTGGCATTTCTCTGAGGAATGCCAACCTGCTGTCCACTCGGCAGTCGAGAGAGGCTGAACCGAACCCTGCCCAAAACGTCTCTTCTCCAGATTCACCCGGTGGCGCGCGCGCACACACACACACACACACACACACACACACACACACACTCCAACTCGAGCTCGCTTCTCACCAGCCCTAACCAAGTTCCTCCTCGCCCGCTCACCTCCTTTGGTATCGTTTACATACCTGAACGCGCGTGCCTTCTTGACTCTACAGTATTCTCCCTACCCCACAACGCAAGAGGAAACCGACCTTGGCGCACTTTTCGTTTCCTCCCGTTCAAAGGGAACTCCCTCCAGTCCCCGCGCGGAACCAAATGCATATGGCTGGGGGATGGGCGCTAGACAGAGCGTCTGATGCAATCCCCTCATGTATTAAATAAGCGAGCCCGGCCCCTGCTGCCTAGTCGGCTCAATTCAGCCGCAGAAACAGACATCCAAGAAGCGCGCATCGCAGCTTTCATACAGACCAACAGCAACTGGAACAAAGCCGAGCGAGCAGCTGAACACACACACGCGCGCCCACGGTCGGTCGCCTCCGCACCAGTCTCACCGTGAGCTTCCAGCGTCTAGCCGGCTTTGTGAGCGTCCCTGCGTCCTGCTGCTGCCGTCTATAGCCCTGCTCCCATGCTAGAAGCCGTATTTATAGCGTGTATGTTAAAACAAGGTGTTTCCAAGGGCCACCCCCTTGCAGTGAAGCAAGCAAAAAAAAAAAAAAAGGCGTCTCCGAGTGACCGCATGTAACACCGGTTTGTGCTACCAGGGAGGAGAGGGCGGCTCCGCCTTTCTCCCGACTCCCACAGAGGGAGGGCGCTGCGGGCACTGGCGACTACCAGAGCCGGTTGGGGGAGGGAAAATTGTCAAGCACAGCCCCGCACCCCAGGCAGATCGTGAAGGGAAACCTGAGCATATCTGAAGGAGGCAGAGGCTGCCCTTGCGGCAGCGCCTCCGGTTTCAACAGACAGAGCGGCATTTAAAGTCATTTGAAGCACGGGCTGTCGTTGAAGAGGAGCTGATGACAAAACGAACACACTGGCTTAAAAAATGATTTTAAACTTCTTGTCCTGGTTTGTCCTTCCTTCCTCTAACGTAAGATCTCGGCTTGTGCTGTGATCTACCCTATTTGCTAAGGGAGTTTGTGTGTGTGTCAGAGGCGATCAAATCCCTACGCTCACAACCTACCGGGCAACCGCGAGGCTGGGAACAGCCCCGTGTAGCTCCGAGCAGGATATTAAAAACAGCTTATTGAAACCGCCGGTATTCCATATTAATTTGTACGACCGCTGCGCTGCCCAGGCACACAAGAGGCAGCCTCAGAAATGTCTGGCATCAAAGAGAGTTTACCTTACATACACCAAACAGCTGAGCTGCAGGGTGAGGCTCTCAGAAATCGAGGATGCTGCGGTACTTTCATTCCCTAGCCCCGCAGGAGTTTTGTCTGTACAGTAGAGTGGCGGACCCGCTGCATCAGACAGCATCTATCCAGGGTGATGCAGCTCTACAGCCTGTTTTCAGTGTCAGGTGGAGCCCTGGGCCCTGGTACCCGGGAGGCAAGAGTTGAAGAGAGTGCCTGTGAGCCAGGACAGAGTGAATAACGTGCTCAGAGGATTTTCGCACCAGCAGGACTACTATAGCACGAACACCTCTCGTTTTCGAGATCAAGAACTATCCTCAATACAGTACTAAGAAAAGGGAGACCATGATGCAGTTCCACAGCCAACTTTCTGTTCTTCCTCCAATTTTCAGCGGGGAAAAACATTACACTAAAAATAGTATTCGCAGTTCATTCCAGTCCTCGCGGCCAAACTAGGTTAGAATCAGGAGAGGCACAGCAGTCAGTGCACGGTTTTATTGGTTTTTAATTGAAACGTCGCGCCAGGGCGCTAAGAGTTTGCTGCGGGGGGAGGGGAGAACGGGATAGATGCTTAATTTTCGGGGTGGGGGGATTTTTCCGATTGAAATCGACGCCCCCTGCAGGTTTATCCCCGTGGGATTAGAGAGCACAAACGGCGCCATGACGTTTTGCCCTCACATGCCTCCAGACGAGAAAATGTGAAAGAACTTTAAATCAGGTTCCAAATTCGTCACAGTCGTTCCACTAGCATTTTTAAAGTCCACCCTCAACTCCAATCTTGATTGATGCAGATTGCAGGGTCTTGAGAATGCTATTAAATGACGAGTTGACAGATTTTCTACGTCAAAAACATTGGCTGAAACTAGATAGTTGATAGGTTGTAGAGTCATTTGCATGACGTGCCTCGCAACAAGTAGTAACATTCAGGTTTTGACAAACCACCCTTCAGCCTGGATCAGATCCGGCGGATCTTTGTGTATGTCCTCGGAAGTCAGCCGGGCCCCACTGATTTTGATAGGATTACTAGTAACTTCATACGATTCATACGATTGCAGCGTTAATTCTCAAGCCTAAAGGAGAAATGCTTGCAGCACACCCCGGAATTTCAATCCTCTTCCTTCTTCTACCCACTGTAATGCAAGCAAGACCATACGTAACAATGCAATAACGGACAACACACCCAGTTTCCCTCTCCAATCGGGAAAAAAGAAAAAAAAACGGCAAGAGTCTGGCGGATCCCTAATATGAACAGAATAACATGTCTTTTATGAACTCAAGTAGCCACATCGGGCGACGGGGAAGAGGCTTTTTTATTTATTTCATTTCCCTACGCTTATGTCTTCTCGGCGGACTGTTTCCGCCTAACAAGTGTGCACTCGGAGTCGGCGTAAACGGTAAACCCGAGGCAATGTGCTTGGCTTCCCGCGGCAGGAAGGAAACAAGAGAGCGGGTATATCATGTACGAAGGGGCGGGCGTTCGGTGGTTTTTCACGCCTCAGCCGCGTGAACGCCGCCTTTGCCAAAGCAGACATGCAAGTCCCGCGTGCTTCTCCAGGCTCCCAAGCGCAGCAGCAAAGACGAGCCACATGCAACCCTAATCGGAAAGACAAAAAAGGAGAAGGAAATGCTAAAGCGGTGCGAAGGCAACGACAGCGTGAGGCAGTCCTAGGGGCAAAAGAGGACACAGACTCGTATACAGCACTCTCTCTCGCGCTCACTCCTATCCATGTCCGAGAGTTAGCGGCCTGTCAGGATCACCCCACAGCCTCACCTCCAGCCTCAGCCAATCGGCTCGCGCTCTGCCATCAGACTCCGTCCTTATATGCTAATGAGCAAGTCTCGGCAAGACCCAATCAGAAACAACGCTTCTATTCTGTTTCTGCTCCAGCGACCGTGGCAACAAAGGAGTGGCAGCTGAAAGAGCAGCGTAGGGGTCTCGTGGCGGGGAGGGGAAGAGAATGGTAGAGGAGTGTGTTACCCTGACAACCTATAAACCACAATAAGCCAGGCATTGGGACATAATGGGCCCTTATCTTCCGCACACTCCTCAGCGCTTTCTTTATGAGAGAGAAAGGCAGAAAGCGAAACATTATTGCAGCCTGCTGGCCTCTGTTTCATCATTATTCAGGCTTGCATCAGTCAATAATCAAGAAAATACAACTAGCTTGTGATTCTTGGCACACTTTTTAAAACTTCCATCTTCTGTGGCTTAAACCACAGTTAGTGTTTCCAAAATTGCAAAGGTGGACTAGTCGCCTTGGATTGACATTCAGATTGGAAAATTATCCTGCACAGAAAACCCCCAGTGAGACGAATGGGAACTTTAGAGCATAATTTGCTTGTAAGGTGGCCCACAGATAAATAAAATAAAAGGCATTTTTTCATGTAGATGAAATGCACAGAAGAACTTCCCAATGGAGTGTATTCTTTCTTTGCAGATGTTGTGCATGTGCTGTGCAGTGAAATTCTAGACACATTAGGGTCAGGCTGACCCTAATGTGTCTAGAATTTCATCAGGTCAAAGATTATTCTAGTCCAGTATCCATTTCCTCTGTCCCACAGCGGCTCACCAGCTACCTCTGGAAAGTCCACAAGCAGAAGTGAAAGATATACAGTGCTTCTCTCATCATTGCTCCCCTGTAACTGGTATTCAGAGGCATATTGTCACTGAACCTGGAGGTTGTATAGGCAGTGGTAGCTAGACCGAGGCGGCAAGTAGTTCTGCAAGACTCCGTTACACCAGAGTCAGTGGCCCCTTCTCCTTGCCGTCAGAGCCATTCCAGTGGTGGGTGGGGAGTGTCCCGTACGTTGCTGTTGACGTACCTTGCTCTGACGGCAAGGGGAAGGGGCCGCTGACTCCGTTATTATAATGGAGTCTTGCAGAACTACTTGCCGCCGGCCCGGAATAGCTATGCCACTGCATATAGTCGTCGTCGTGATTAGTAGACATTGATAGACCTGTCCTCCAGAATTGCCAAGTAGGGGGTCTCAAATGCCTGACCTTGAATAGTCAAGCCTATGACATTTGCCTGTGGCCATCTGACATTTACTAAAAAATAAGTTCCACTATGTTCATTGGGACTTACCCCCAGGTAACCATGCAGAGGATTGCTACCTAATGTAAAAAAAAAAAATCATGGGGGGGACTGTAGGAAAAGATGTTCAAAGGTAATTCATTGCTAGATAAATTTGTTGCTAGTTGAATACAGTACTCCAAGTACAAGTTGTGTAATGACAAGAAAGTTGAGGGGAAACAATAAATCTGTAGCCACAAATTGCCAGGAATTGTCGGTAATCCTTCAAAACATTCTAAATGTTAGATGACTATTGGCAGAAGAAGAAGAAGGAACGTCATCTGCTGGCAATGTTTTCGTCTATGTAATGGCATTTTTAAAATTACTATACCGGTATATCTAATTTTTACTTCTTTATCCCTATCCTCTTGCCTAGACACTGATGTGTACATAACATTTAGTCCACAGCACCATCCTGTAGACTCTTAGATTTGTGAAATTGAACAAAGTGTCTGGGCTTTTGAGAGGAAAACAACCAGAACTTTATTTTGTCTCATTCTTTATATTCTGCTTATTTTTTCTAAACAGAGTAAATCTGAGATCTGCATTTCATTAAGAGGGGCTTTGTTGGATTTGATTAATTTGCCAATTCTACGTAAATGAGAACAATTTTTGTCAACATGTTTTTTTTTTTAATCTGAAAATCAGCCACTATGCAGTTTATGCAACTCCTTTCTGAAGCTGGAAAAAGAAGATCAATTCAAATTTATGTCACAAAATCAACATACTTTAACATTTTTAGACAACATTTTTGAGGCAAGGACACTATCAGACACTATCGTGGTAATCCTTAATGCTTCAGAATGTGAGGCAATGAGGAAGCACGGGTATTCATTGCTGGATAAGGGCTTTGCTTTTAGAGAGAAGACTTCGAAGCTAGCACGGTGCTTTGTTAATGATTAAATTGCAGTTCCTGAAGGAGAAACAGGACGCCTCAGCAAAGGAGCCTTCCACCCCAGTTGGGTGTGTAGGAAACTGTATATAAGAAACCATGGAGGAGCATGTTGCAAATGTAATGGATAAACAAAAAAAACCAAATAAATAAGTGTAATAACCCTCATGTCAAAAAGAAGAGAAATGCTGAAGGGAACTAGATGTGAATTTGGTCTGCACAACTGTTCTGTGCAGGTTTCTCCTTCAGATGGTCAAGACAAGTACAGTCGATTAAATAGTGGAATGACCTCCAAACAGGCTTGCACTATATATGGCTGTATGTGCCCAGGACGTTTCACTGGAGGGAATGCAAAGAGGGATATGTCACTTCTGGTGATAGGGAGGCAGAGTTTGCCATAGGCCTCAGCCCCAAACAGCTCAGAACACTGTAGTTTGAAGGCATGGATCACTTCTTTGCTTGTCCACTGCACAGCTGCTGCCCACTTCCCTACAGCACTGAATGTTAGCACTGGAAGATTATGCAATCCAGTGAAGAGAAAAACTGGAAGACAAATCGGTCATTGGGTTACAAACGTTTAGTAAGTACAAAAACGACAACAATGCAAAATTAACATTGTATATTAAGGGTGAATAATTCATAATCAGTGAGGAGCTGAGATATTGTGAAAAATTCACACACAACCTATTAACCAGTTACACTTTGTCAACAATGAGCCATTTGCTAAAGTGCACACTACAATGGGTAGGCCAATCCTACCACCACCCCACCGTGCAGCCCACACCGTATCCTATCTGGGAAAGAAAGGGCCTGGCTGGAGGTGGTCTACTTGGGGTAAGCGGGCTTGTGTATTATTCTATATGAGTCCATATGTATGATTCCAGCAATAACTGTAAGGAGAAATAGAGGCTTCAACTAAAGAAAACATCATTTTCTCGGAAAGTGTGACATAAAACACAAAGAAGCCTGACGTGAAGGCCAAGAAGCCCACATTGATTTTCCCCAAAGAGGCCCCTCTTCCCTGTTGAGAAGCAATGGTCATTAACAAGAGAGTGTAACTTTCTTCCCTTATCTGTATTTCATAGACTGAATCTGCAGAGTGTCAGAAGAAAAGACAGCCTGATGTGAACCTCCCATTCTTTTGCTAGACTCCTATTTTTATTATCTATGTAGCATCCTCCAAAGAGTAGCCCTTTGTTCAATTCCCTCCCTTCTTCCCTAGTTTAAAGCTTAGAAAGTGTTCTTATAACTATCCCCACCTCTTTATGAAAATCACACCCTCTATTAGCATGATCTCCTCCTGTCTTTGTTCTTTTCCTTTAAAAGAATGTTAGAAAGGGAATATTTTAGTCTTCTTTTGCTTTCATCCTTGGAGGATTCCCTGTGTTCCTTTGCAAGATGAACATGTAAGAGATGCTAGCAAAAATATATGTGGTCTGCTCTGCTCTTTCTTTGTCACCTCAAATAAAATTGGCATTGGAGGAGCAGTATGATATTAATTCTGTATTCAAGTAGTCCCATAGAACCCTTATAAGGGGGGGGGGAAAAAGCCCCATCCCCTTTTCTTACATTCCTTACACTTATCATAGAATCATACACTGCAATCCTGTATACACCTATCTGGAAGTAAGTCCCATTGAACTCAGTGGGGCTTATTTCTGAGAGTAGACGTGCATAGGATTGTTCTGATATAATCATTATTAGAAGGGATTTTGAAGGTAATCTAGTCCAACCCCTACATCATCCCTGACAGGTGGCCATCCAGCTTCTGCTTGAAGAGCTCCAATGATAGAGCCAGTACCAGACAGCTCTTACTGTTAAGATACTGTATTCTTCCTCATGTCTAGCCTAGACCCTGGCTAGCTGGACAAAGAGGCACCTTTTCAAGTGGTGCTTTTCTTATATTTAGCAGGGGGAGAGTAATTGTCCCTATTCACCTCAGCACAGCGTTCATTCTAATGGCTGTTTGCTGGTGTTTCTTCTGCATCTTTTTAGATTGTAAGCCCTTTGGGACAAGGAACCATTTATTTATTTGACTTTCTCTGTAAACCACTTTTTGATATTTTTTTTTGTTGAAAAGCAGTACAAATATTATTAATAACAATAACAATCGCTTTCTCTGTAGTTTCAACTCATTGGTTCTAGTTCTTCCCTCAGGAACCACAGAAAGCAAGTCCTCCCCTTCTTCTGCGTGACAGCCCTTCAGATACTGGAAGACAGCGATCATATCTCCTCTTAGTCTTCTCTTCTCCAAGTGAAACATACCGAGCTTTTTCAACCATTCCTCATAGGGCTTGGTTTTCAGGGCCCTCACAATCTTAGTTGCCCTCCTCTGAACCCGTTCCAGCTTAACTAGGTGTTCCTTTGCCTTGAGTCATGATGCCCCCAGTTTTTCATCAGTGCAACTGTTGGGTTGCACTTCTCCTTGCCGGATAAGACTGACTCAAAATAAGAATTGAGCAACTCTGCCTTTTTTCTGTCATCTGTTAGGACTTCCCCATCTTCTCCACACAACAGGCCTACCGTTTCCTTGAACTTCCTCTTCTTTTGGTCAGAACCCAAAAAGCCCTTTTTGTTGTTTTTGGCATCTTTTGTCAGCTTCAGCTCTTGCCATGCTTTACTCTTCCTGAACTCATCCCCGAAGATGCAGACAATGTTTATATCCTGTTCCTTTACTAACTGACCCTCCTTCCACTACTTGTACATGTTCTTGCTTCTCATCTTTTCAGAAAGCTCTTTGTGCTGCCACACTGGTTTCTTTAGATGTTTCCCCTCTTTTCTTCTCTTGGGAGCTCTTTGTGGTTGTCCCTTCAGGATCTTGCTTTTCAAGAAGATTACAGATTACCAAATTTAGTGGTAATGGCTCCTCATCATGCTGGAGGACAGTTTCGAGTGGAGTACCCCAAGGCTCTGTCTTGGACCTGGTTCTCATCAACATCTTTATTAATGACTTAGATGAAAGGATAAAAGGAATACTTATCTAATTTTGCAGGTTACACTAAACTGGAAGGAATAGCTAACACAGCAGAAGACAGTAGAAGCATTGATAGTAGACCTTGATTGAATGGAATAATGGGCTGAAGCTAATAAAATGAAGTTCAGCAGAGACAAATGCAAGGTTCTGCATTTAGACAAAAACAACAACAACAATGGTAGAACATGTGAAAATAATCTAACGGCCTAATCCTATGGGGCCTTTACAATAATGGATCTCATGATCTGCATTAATAGACTCATGACTTCCAAATCATGAGAAGTAGCATTTCCATTTTACTTCACAGTGGTCAGACCTCATCTAGAGTACTGAACCTGACTTTGGGCACCATACTTGAAGAAGAATGCAGCCAAACTGGAGCAGGTTCATTAAAGCACAACGGAGATGAGGGTCTAGGAGGAAAAAGGCCTATGAGAAAGGATTAAGGGAACATGGCATGTTTAGCTTGGAAAAGAGGCTCTGCTCTGGCAGTTGGATTTTGGAAAGGAACCATGTACACGATCCAGGTTCAAATCCCCACTCAGCCACAAAGCTTCCTGGGTGACCTTGAGCCAGTCACTATCTCTCAGCCCCACCTACCTCACAGGGTTGTTGTGAGGACAAAAGGAGGGGAGGAAATATGTACACCACTCTGAGCTCCTTGGAGGAAGGGCGGTATAAAAATGTGAAAAATAAAAAAATAAAATAAATATTTGCACACACGATTCATCATCGAGCTAGGGATGCATGTAAGGAAACATGCTTCCATGCACGTATGGACCCCAGCTGAATCAAGAAATGTGTGAGTTTGTTTGTCCCACCAGAATCCCATAGAGAGCATTGTCAGTGTGGGAAAGAGAAGGGTGCAATGGGGGGGGACGACAAAAAAACTTGGAGCCTGATCTTCTTTTCTATAATCAATATTAAAAAGTACCTCCCAAGAGATCAATTGGCTTATTTCAACACAAAATTAATGTGAGAGGAGAACTGGACAACTTTTCCTTAATTAACACAATCTTTATTATCATGGGATTTGTTTAATTCTGGGCTGATGAATCGCACTCATGATCTTAAGAGAGTGGGAAGTTTACAGGCATGTTTTAAAGGACAAAAATCAATACAGCTGTTTTCAAGTATCCCACTGCTAGGAAATCTTGAATCTGAGTTAATCCAGACAGAATTTCAGGAGATTTCATCTAGGCTCTCATTCTTGCCCTTGATTAAATCCTGTCCAATTTCCTTGTAAACTTGCTGCTGCTGCATCCTAATAACCTTCGAACCAAGAAAGATGAGTTTACAGTAATTTTCAATTCATTGACTGTACAGCACATTGAGGTTGTGATATATATATTGCACTTTTTCCTTCTTAGTCGTCACTGTAGTTGCAATTCTAAGCACACTGACGGTGCAATCCTACGGAAGTGTCTTCCTGCGGAAGAAGGTGCCATAAACGCACCATAAAGCGCATTTTCAGCACCCGTGGAGTAAGGGCCACTGACGTGTAGGCCAGCAGCCCATATTCCACATCCCGGACGCCCCTGCAGCTGCTGGTGCAGGTAAGATTTGCACCGGTCAGCAGAAGTGGAGCTGGGCGGGGGGGGGGGAATTGGGCAAATTGGGCCGTTCAGGTTTGGCGACGGGTTTCCAACGGGTTTGGCCCTCCCGCCCACCCTGCGCCTCTGGTTGATGGAAAAACGGCGGCGGCAGCAATGTTACTTCTGGCACGGGGGGGGCAGTCAGGACGCTGCTACTGCCGGTCAGTGCAGAAGTGGGGGGAGGGTGGGCAGGGCCGCAAGGGAGGGTGGCCATTGGTCAGCCAGCCCGGGAGGTGGCAGGGATATCGGCAGTGAGTGCTGCTGATATCTTGCTCCTGTTCCTGGCCTCCGCGGCCCTTTCCCCGCTGCCCCGGATATACATCGGCTTGAGAGCTGACGTACATCCGAGGAGGCCCATACACACATTTTGTTAGGAGTAAGCCTCACTGAACATAGTGGGACTTACATCTGAGTAAATGTGCATGGGATTGCACGGTAAGATACTGAAATTCTGAAACACTGTCCTGATTGCGCTGTAACTAGTAACATTTCAAGTAGTTAGGGGGACTGTCCTTAAAATGTTGACCTTATGTTAAAAACAAGTTTCCTTTACTTTCTTTCACTCAAATGAGTAATGTGATGCCACCTGGTGGGGTTTTGGTTTGTAATTTCTGGTTTGGTGTCACTGTGAACACCTAAAACAAACACAACTCTTTCCCATTGGGAGGAGGGGATATTTTAAAGAAAGTCCTTTGTTTCCCCCTTACTTTACTGGACCACATATGCATTTTGAAAAGAGCTGCTTTTAGAGCAGTTCAAGGCTGGGAAATTCGCCAAGGATGTAGCCTTGAATGGCCAGAGGTCTCATTGTCCTGCAAGCACAGTACTTTATGATCTTCTTTATCTCTTCTTCTTCTCTGGATCATAGTTGAACTTTCTTGACCAGGTAGGAGAATTTCTTAGCACAGAGTGTGGCGAGAGAGCCGCCTGCTGGGAAAAACATGCAGAAACAGCTAGCACTGTGGTTCGATTGCATTGGTTTTTCGGTTTCGCCTGACTTAATTTCTTCTCTTTACACAGTGAGTGAGTGTGTGTAGACACACACACACACACACACACACACACACACACACACACACACACACACACACACACACTGTATATACTACTGGAACATTTTCTAGTTCACACCATTGTTTTAAACATCTGGGAAGCTTTGTAGATGTAGCACTATCACATTGAATACTGCAGCAATTTGAGCAGGGGTAATTTTCTTACATCAGCATGCTGTATATTCATGTATTGTATGAATAATACTTGTAAGCCACTTCCTTGATTAATCTCTCTGGTTCGGTTTTTTTCCAAGTTCATTCCAGGACTGCACACCCTTGCAGGTCTACTGCATAAGCTTCTATCACCTCCATGATGGTGAATAGTCTATAAATATTAAAACACAATATTTGAATGTAGGTGTGGTTGTGATATCATATATTCAGATCCACAGTTCCCAGAAGATTAGCAGAAAGAAGAAAACAAGACAGGCCCCACCTATCCCTGGGAAAGGGGATGTTCTTCCGGCATAACTTGACATATGTGGAAGCAAGACTCTGCCTTTAGTATGGGAGCACCATGAGTTGCAGATGACTGTGTGCAGACGTGCAGTGAGCAACACAAAAAATACCGTATTGTCCCGAGTATAAGACGCACCTGATTATAAGACGCACCCTTAAAGTTTGGTGCTATTAAAAAAAATTAATTAAATCACTGGCATTAAACTGCAACAGCCTGATTATAAGACGCACCCCTAGTTTAAAAACTTAAATTAGGAGAAAAAAGTGAGTCTTAGACCAACACGGTACTACTCTAGATCAGGGGTTCTCTACCCCTTACCAGCTGAGTACCACCTCCGGTGCCACTCTCCTGCTGTTTACCACTGGAACTGACTGGCATTGCCAGTTACTTCTGGGTTTTCACAGGGTTTTGGAGACCAGAAACCACAAGTAGGAGGCTCTGGTCGGGTGGGAGGGCTTTTCTCCGTATTCCTGAGAGGCTCGGCCAAAGGCAGGAGCCTCTTGGAAGCAAAAACACGCCGCCAAAAGTACCATGTCAGAGCGGGGTTCTGGTGGTCCTGCTGTCTACCACCAGCAGTTGGCTACTCGTTGAGAACTCCTGCTCTAGATGAAAAGGCCAGGCAGCCTACAGTGCAGAAATGGCCCTGGTGCTATCATATAAATCAGGCCCTGGTTTGCAGAGAACAGGAAGTGAAAGCCCATTGGAACCATCAGGCCTGGATTTCCCATCTCATTTCTTTTGTGGCAGCAGACCAGTTCTGAGGCAGCTGCAGGCCCAGTTTATCTCTCAGAGTTTCCACACAACAACATTCATTTGGTACCCAACCTTTGAAACAGAGTATGATTGGACAACAGTCCATCTGTCCATTTTTGGTTTTTTTTTCACGACCAGCAACTGGCTTGATTCTTTCAAACCAATTATCAGTATTTGTACATTTGCAAATGGACACTTTCAGGAACATTTTCCACTCTGTCTTTGAAATATCTGCTTGAGTTGAACACAGTCCGTTGTCAATATGTAGTCTGCAGTGTCCAGTTAATCTTGGCATTACTACATATGTCCATTTGGATTTGTGACAGAATACACTTTTTAACCCATATAAAAGATGTACATTTAAAGTGGTAAAGGGACTTTATTGGCATAACAAAATAATCTGCAAAAAAGATGAATATTTTCACATCCCTCTTTAATATGCAAAGATCCATTCACCTGGTTTGATGATGTAAATGAAGGGAAGATGATGCATTAAATTCTGATGTGTACATTAACATGCAATACCTGTGGCTGCAAGAGAGCCTTTAAGCTCTTTCCAGCCGCTAGCATGCATTCTAAAATACTTTATAAATCCACATTAAACTGACAAGCCAAAGAGATTTTACATTAATGTGCGGCTTTTTTTCTTATTAAAATCGTTCCAAATACTGTTTTTTGAAAATAGGAATTGTCTGATGCATATATATATCTGTCAACAGGAAATTCAGAGCTGATGATACTGGTAATGCTTAAATTGCCATGCTGCTTTTTCTCTAACTCCAAATGGTGGGATCACACAGCAGCAACCTTGAAGAAGCGTGTTTGGGGGGGGGGGATAGCTTCACCTTGACTCATGCCCCATTTCAGTTCAGTCAGATTGTGAAGAGCTAGCTCAGTCACCCTTTCTTGTGTCAGATGAGGTAATAGCCTGAGCATTGTCTAAATATAGGGGTTTGTCTTTAATCATCTCACCAGCTCAACTGTTTTTTATCTGAATCTCCCTCCTGAACAGATAAATCTAAATTGCACATTTTCTAAACCGCTTAGCTTCAGGGCAAATCTTGCAGGTATCCTCAAATGACTGTCTTGAGTCTTTTGCACCTGTCTAGCACCATCTACTGTAACTTATTATATTGTCTTCAGTTTTTGTGGTAGCGTGCTTACAATTCTTTTAAGATCCCACATTGTGGCGATGATGCTTCATGAAAAGTGTGACATTCATATTCAAGGCCTCAAAGAAGGATAGAAGGGAAGCAAATGGCAAGTGTGCTCATCTTACCTTTGAAAGATAATCTGCAGGTCACTGTGAATTTGAGGCACATATATTGTGCATCTGGATTATCTACATTGCCTGCTGCACTATAGACATCTGGAAATCTGTGTAGGCTGCACATCACCACAGTAAAAAGAGAGGGACAAATTTCCCTCTTCAATTTCACATACATTCATATATACATATATTTAACAGATTTAAGTTCCACCTCTTCACCTGGCTTACAAACATGTTTAAATACTGTAAAGTTTTTTTCCATCGTAGTGGTGACATGCTTTCAGTTGTAAATGTTGCACCCTAGAAAAGCCCTCCTCACCCTACACCTCCCAGCAATGCCTCAGTGGTGGTGGCAAGGCAAAGAACAAACCTTCACCAATGCATGCACCAATGGACACCAATGCATATCCAATCCAGGTGTGGAGCAAATGACAATGTCTGGGTCAAAATGTTGGGGCTGCCCCTGCCTCCCAGTTCTGTCTGGTCAGTTGGCTTGATGTCAGTTAGAATCCTTGCTAGAGGGAGCTTGCTGAAATTGTCCTTCTCCCTTGCTAATGTTCAAGTTCAAGTTCAAGTAAGCCTTTATTGGCATCAACAAGATTCACAGCGCAATCCTGTGTAAGGATCCAGCTGGCGGCTCACGGCCGATGCCATCCTTCGCTCTCTCCCGGGCTGGCTACACCAATGGCCCCCCTCCCTCGCCCACTGAAACGCCCCTGCGCCCGCCGGATCCTTACCTACCTTCTCCGGCAGCTGCTCGGGCTTTCCGGCAACGGAGTGAGGGAGGCCAGTCTCTGTGCCAGTCTCCCTTGCTTCAGAGTAGTTGCGAATGTTCTTTATGGCACATTCGCGACTGCTTCTGGCGACGGAATGCTCGTTCCGTCACCAGCGCATTACCAGATTGCATTGAAAGACATATAACATAAAATAATCTCAAATATTCAATATTTAAAATTCATTTTCCCAGCAATAAAATAAGCCTTGCTAATGTCAGTAGTACTTTCTGGTAGCAAAGTCCTCATATGGTGATGATTATTTCAGATCCTCTGAAATTTGTCATATCACATATGAAAATTGCTGAAACTTTCATAGGCAGAGAGATTTTCACACAGGAGGTAGAATGAGATAAATGGTGTTCCACACAAATGGTGGTGACATCACGCAAAGGTGACAGAGGGTCAGTTCAGTGGTACCAGTCATATCCTGGCATGAGAAAGGGCATGTGTATGCATGTCTGTCCCTCCTCACACACTGCACTATCCCAGCCCCAGCATAACCACATGGGGGGGGGGAACATCCAAACTGCCCTAATCACATGGCTAAAATGCTACCTTTAAACTAGTATTTTAGCTACATGATTAGGGGCAGTTCTTCAGATGTTCCAGCCTTGCATGACTATTGGCCCAATCCTGACGGCGCATTCTGCTGGCATAACGTGCTTTGTGACTGTTGCAAACATGACTCCGCTAGAGAGCACATCCTGGCTGCCACTGGAAGCGGCAAGTAGCCAGGTCCATGTGACAACAGACCGGATGCCTACCACCCTCAGGTAAGGTTGCACAGAACCTGGAAGGGAGGCAGGGAGAAGGCGGAGGGAGGGGTGGAACGGGGTGTGGGGTGAGTGGAACGGGGTGGCAATGGGGCAGGGAGGAGGTCAGATCAGGTCTGCAAAGGGGGTCAGTTCACCAGCAGTGGCATTTGCTGAATCCTTACCCCCTTCCCAGGCCTGATCTGCCTTCATGTGTTAACGCGGACTTGCGCCAGTGATATTGCTGGCGCAGGTTTAAGTAGACCTATTGAGCTGGCATGGGCCTTCCCCAAGGAAAGGGAACAAATGTTCCCTTACCCTGAGGAGGCCTCTGTCCACCCACTTGCCTCACCTGCTCCTCCTCCTCCCAGTCCCTGAATTGAAAATGCAAGAGGGGTGGAGATACTCTAGCTCACCAGTCTCCTCCTTCCCTCCATACTGCCTCTTCCTCTCCACTCCCCTCTTCCTTTTCCAAACCAGAGAGTGGAAAGAGCAGAAATTGGCACATCACCAAGTCAAGAAGGGTAGCATTTGACATGCCATCTTTGATGCCAAGTGGTCTTGAGCCAGCCCTGTCTGCAGATTCGGAAGATGAACCTTGATAGAACCTATGAAATTATCCAGCGTATGCCAACACAGGAGGATGTACAGTACTTCTAATATGAGAGCAGGGTGAGGAGGTGATGGTATGCTACAGCTAAAAGGTGTTTATTTTAAAGGTAAAGGTAAAGGTATCCCCTGACAATTAAGTCCAGTCATGTCCGACTCTAGGGTGTGGTGCTCATCTCCATTTCAAAGCCGAAGAGCCAGCGTTGTCCAAAGACGCCTCCATGGTCATGTGGCCGGCATGACTCTCCTTGCCACAGCGCATAGCATGCAGCTGGAACACGGAGCGCTGTTTACCTTCCCGCAAGCGGTACCTATTTATCTACTTGCATTGACATGCTTTGGAACTGCTAGGTTGGCAGGAGCTGGCCAAGCAACGAGCGCTCACCCCGTCGCGGGAATCGAACTGCCGACCTTTCGATCGACAGCTTATGATTCAGCGGTTTAACCCGCTGCGCCACCCGCTGGCCTGTTTATTTTACCATAGGTCAAAACAAAATGTGAAAACAATGCATAAATGTACATTGGAATACAACAGTCAGATAGGATCATCAGAAAAACAATCAAGAACATGGCATTGACATATTTTTGATGCTCTCTTGCCACTGCAAGGACAGCCTAACTTCAAAAGTGAACACTGTATGAGACAGAGGATTGATTTGTCATCCCAGGCCAAGTTGGCCATAGAGTTCATCAGTTACGTACCGATTCACCAGTATGTAGCCGATGACTCCATTAGCACGTAAGTGTAAAGCCAGTGGATGAAGCAGAACTAGAGGTTCCATGGGGCCAAAACACAGGTTTGGAGGAACCTAATGAAGCAGCAAAAATCCTTTTTAAAAGGATCAGGCAGATTTATGGAGGAATCTTACATCAATGGCTCTTGGCCATCATAGACAGAACCTTACTGTTCAGCCCCAGTATACCAGGCTCTGAATACCAGATGCAAGGGACAAACCAGAGAAGGCTGTTGCTGTGATGCCCTGCTTGTACACTTCCCAGGGGCATCTGGAAAGGGGGACCTTTGGTCTGATCCAGCAAAGCTGCTCTTACATTATCTTGACTTTTCATTATAATTTACCCATTCTGCTATATTGGAACATTCTTTGTGGGCTTGTATAGCATGGCATGGGAGGTCAGGCTGTGACCTGAGACATCTTGTTAGGTTTATACATATTTTCTGCTTACTATCACCTTCTGACGGGGTGGGTTTAGTATTGCTGGAACTGGAAAGTTGCAGGAGAAGTTTGCTTAAATTGCATTGGGACAAGCTGCTAGGTTGAATCCATGTTTATAATCTATAGAGGGGTTTCTAAAAAGTGTGAAGAGGGGGAAAAAGTCTTTGTTCCTGTCTCCAAGCCTAGCATCTCTAGTACCAAGCATATGGATGCTCTTTTGATAGTCACGTCTTCGGAAGCTATATGAAGCATAACTATTTTACGCTGTCGCTGTCTTTTGTACAGCCAAGTAAGGGGTGGATAGAAGAAAATGGTAAAATGAAATTGTATTCCTCATGCTGTGAATCTGTTATATGGAAGGATGTATTGTTGATTTCAATTACACTTATTTCCATGTACAACCAACTCTAGAGTAGTAGCAGGTACCTCACAACCCCCTGGATTGTAACATTTATTATAATATATATTATAATTCCTAGCCCCCCCACAAGTGCGTTCAGAAGCAGAGCGCCATTGAACTAGGCATTGTATACGAGACAGCTTACATTGGCAACATGTGGCATTACCTAAATAGCAACACATCTTTTAGTGGCAGATTAGCACTACTAAGACTACTCAGCCAATCTGACATAATAGGCTCACCTGTCTTTGCCCAGATTTGTACAACAGGTTGGAAGACGGCCTCTTTTTCTAAGTCACAGTCTATGCATTTTTCATTATGATCCCATAAGTAAGCCTCATGAAACTCCAGTTGCTTATTCAGCCATGGTAATTAATTTGTTGCGCAGTGTGTGGAGTATTATTAGCTCTTGTGATCACATCTATGGTGAGCCAGTAGATTCATCCAGTAAATAACCATGATTCCAAAAGACAGACGAGAAGGTCTCGATATTATGGTCTCGATAGTGCTTCAGGGTGTTCCAAGAAAGAATGCGCCACCATCCAAATGTATGCATGTGTTCTGCTACAATGTTTTATAGCTGTCAGTGGATTTATCCTAGAGTCCCAGCATTCAGTAAGGGATGTCTGGAGGAGATTGAAGACCACTCTCTCCAGGATTACCTTGCATTTGCTAGTTTAAAAATTATTACAACAACATTTTTCATTTGTATGCATGGAGAGAACCTGGATTTGCTGTAAATTTGTATTTCAAAGCTGATTTCTTTGTCCAGCATCATTGGCAGTTTACAGTGTCCCCCCCCCCCAATCTGGAAATGCTGGGGAAATAAACTGAAATAAATCTGTAATAAAAACGATGTTGTGCAGGTGGAGAATAAATCAGACGGAGAAAGAGTTTTGCATGGCAAATAGAAGACATATGTTGTATTATTTAAGGTTTAACCTTTTTAGTTTACCAGCACAACAAAAGCTCCCGTTATGTGGCACTCATGAAGACAAACAAGGGTGCTGCACAAAGACAGAAGTGAGCCAAGCATAGCTGCTCCTATCATAATAAACCTTTCAAGCAGGCATGGAAATGGTGTGCGGGGGTGTGACAAATATTGAAATATACCTGTACTGTATAAAACTTTTATAGCCATCCTGGTTGTAAAAATAGCCATCTTGAAATGACAACTGCCTAGGGTCAAATGTTCAGCCTCCCAGACATTGCGTTCTTTTGTTCTTGGAATATATATGAAACAATTGTTACCTATTCTCAGCTTTCTCTTTGAACATAAATCTACATATCCTGCCAGATATGTGAAACAGTGTCACAGCAACAGAGGCTAATTTTAGTTATCAGAGCCTCAATTGGTCACTTTCCATTCGCGCGCGCGCACACACACACACACACACACACACACGCACACACACACACACACACACACGCACACACAAGTGTTCAAGGCCCAAACTAGACAGGCACGGAGTTCCGTGATTTCTGCTTCCCACATTTTCTTAAATGAAAAGGACCCTTGTTAGGCTGTGAACAAAACTGGAAGAGCAGCAGTGGAAGGGCTGCTTAATCATTTTCCCTCCCATGTTTGTCTGCTAACAAACCCACCTACTCCCGCCAAGTTATTTTTCCCCCAGGGAAAAATAACTTGCTGGGGGGAGGGGTGTTACTAGCAGACAAACACGGGAGCGAGAAGGGTTAAGCAGCCCCCCCCCCAACTGCTACTATTCCACTCTTGATCATAACCTTGTAAGGAAAAGAGACATGGAACTTTGTATCACATCTAGTATATGCCACTCAAACCTAGGTCCAAAACAAGCTGTTTGCAGGCTTAGGGATGCCTTGTTCCCATTTAGGCAGAAAAACAACAAGTACCACAGGGAGTTGGATTGTGCCTATGTGGGTGGTTCACTGAGTTATATATATAGCATTATACGTTTTGGAATTAGCCTGTCAGCCCAATCCTATTAAAAGCCCTGCGCTCAAATGCAGTGGTGCTGGGGCAGGCTTGTGCTGCATCCAGCGCGGGGCCAGAGGTCTCCTCGAGGGAAGGGGACAATTTTCCCCTTCCCCCGTGTTGAGTCCCAGCAGCTCCGTGGATCATGGGATCCATCATCATAAGGCCCCATAGGATTGGGCTGTTAAGGACTAAGACCATTCGTTGCCAATAATAATTTACAGTTGAATATTGTCATCACTACATACACTTGATGCTTGTAGCTCCCCTGTGTCCAACAGCCAAGCAGGTTTGGAGGGCTACTCACCTCAATGAGCACTTCTCTGAATGGGTGAGATTTTTCCATACATGTTACATTCCATGGATCATGGGTTAGTACATTTGTGTACTTTGTTCTGTGATTTATGGGGTAGGCACAGTGAAGGCCTCTAAAAATGACAGCAATAGGAGAGGTTATGGAAACTCTGGGTGGGGGAAGGGAGGAATCTGCAAAATTCTCTGGCAGGAAAGATGGACGATTTGTGCATTTAGATTGGAAAAAGAATGGGAATAGTTTAACTCTGAAAAATGTAAATTGTAAAGTATGGTGGTCTAGAAAGTGGTGCTCTTTACCCATGTAGCATTAAATAAAAAATGAGTATTCATGCTAGCAACTAGGGAAACCTATGGTTCAGTACCTCCATGATGCTGAGCAGCATTAACTTCGGACCATGAAATCACTCAGGAAGGCATTGAATAAAAATAAATGTACAGCAGAACCAAGACAAGAAGATTCATAGTGACAAAGGAGGCGACCACTGAGTTTGCGCTCGGTCCAACTGCAGTAGGGGAGGCCATGCTGGATGTAGAGTGAGTGCCCCACATTATCAAAAGTGAGCATGGAAACTGAGCTGTGCCACTCACTTCCCTTGTGGGTTTAGACAAGTCCCTTTAAATGAATTTCCAGAGTAGACAGCCTTAGGAACTATTGTTCGTCTAATTAATTGTGTTAGTTTTAAAGTTGCTTTTGGATCACATTGTGTTGAGGATTTTGGATTACACAGATTGTATCTGACCTAAGAAAATGAAAGAAGTGATTTTAATTCATTCTGCTGTTAAACCTGTACAGTTCCTAAGCTGGTACAATTTTGGAAGAAAAATGGTGAAGTCAGAAAGATGACTAACAGCCCAATCCAAAGTGAGCCTTATGCTGCTAGAACTAGGGTCACGGTGGCGTAAGGCCCTTTACGGCTGTTGCAAATGCAACACACCATCCAGAGCAATTGGGCTGCTGCCACAAGCAGCAAGTGGCAGCGACCTGCCAGCAGACCCTCCAAGGCCCCTTGTGGCAGTAAGCCAGTGCAGGGGATGGGAGGGAGGGGCAGAACGGGAGGGGGAGGAACAGGGAGGAGACTGGGTGGGATGGGAGGGCAGAACAAGGGCTGGAAGGGGACGGTATTGGCTGTAGCAGCATCGACGATACCCTATCCCCTTTCCTGGTCTTGATTTGCCTTCCCGGGTCCACTCAGATTTGTGCCAGCGAAATCGCTGGCGCAGGTCTCAGTATACCCATTCTGGTACCAGAGGCTTACCCCTGGGTAAGGAACAAATGTTCCCTTACCACCTGGAGGAGACCTTGGGTACTGCCCCCCTGCAGGATGCAGCTGTATCACCAGGGGAAGGAATGGATAGGATTGGGGCCTTAATTTTTTTTTTTTTAGGAGAAGCAGTACTCCTCCTAAAATATAGGTTGGGGGAGACAAGGGGAAATATCACAACAGAGCTGAGTGTGGGAGAGAAGTAGGTAGAGAGGGGAGGAAATCTGGGAGAAGGCAGTGTAAAAGCCAGTGACAAGGAAAGAAGGGGAGAGGTGTGTACGGGGCTGGGGAAGAGGAAAGCTGAGCACGTTCTGTAGTATCTAGAAGGAAGCTTTTGAGATGGAAAAACAATTCTGCTAACTCTCAGAAGGCTTCCTGGTATTGCTTCAGTCTTTCTGCCATGTGTTAAGAAGTGGCATCTTTAGAGGTCAGCATCAGGGCCTTTTCTGTGATGACTCCAGCATTGTAGATTCAACTCCCCCCCCCCCCCAGGAATCTGTGCCCAACTTTTAAGAGGCAACTGAAAACTACCTTTTTTAGGAAAGTCTTTGTTCAATCCCCTGCATGCTAGTTGGGTTGTTTTAATAGACTTATGTTGTATTTTAACTCAGTGAAATACAACAAAGTTTTTAAAAAATGTTATTTATATGGTCCATTGCTGGGAGCAAGACTGGCTCCCAAAGTGGCTTATCATTAAAATGTACCCAAATATACAATTATGATGGGGAAAAATTGGTGTATGTATGCCAGAGTCTTCTGGTCCCTGGTAGCTGACTGGTATAGTCTAGAATGATTCTTCCCTTCAGAGAGAATTGGCAACATGTGTCATGAATACAGAAGAAAAATTAATTTGATTTAATTCTTGCTTGTTTGGCTTCGATTCAATTTTGTCCTATTCACCTTGTGTCCTGTTTGACATTTCTACTAACCAAAACCTGTTATTTCAAGAACAGATCCATTTCGGGGGGGGGGGGGTTTCACTTTATTTGTTCCCATGTATCTTAGATTGGATTAAGCAAGAAGGATGGTTAGATGCCTAGTGAAGAAATTCTGGGGGAAATATGCTTTGTTTGAATTTAATGAGTGGAATGTATGGCTTGATCAGAAAGCCTTCAGATCTTTAGCCACAATACAGTTCAATGCTTTGACACTGTTCTGTCAACCCACAGTGATTTTTTTCTAGAAATCAGTCCAAGTCTTTCGATATGCCACAAGCATGGGCACATGTATAATCCGAGTCAAAAGTTACAAGAAGCCTGAGCAAGTGATGTCCAGCCAACACAGAAGTTGCAAAGGCCACTTCAAAATCAAAAGTGGGTCCAAAGTCCAAAATGCTCACATTGTCTTCACAAATCAGCAGTTGCTTTCTGCGACTATCTGAGATCCTAAGTAGAAGATATACTGTGCTTCAACTCTGCTACTCCTATAACCTTATTTCACTCTATATAAACCAACTTATGATCCCAGTGAAAAAACAGCCATGGACCATGAAATGAGTGGGAATGGATAATCAATTTTTATCACTAATATTATGAGTACGACCAGTGGCTTTGGGTGAGTTATTGTAGCCTTTCCCAGCTCTGAATGGATGTGTACACATAGGTGTTTAATGTCTTTTCAGCTGTTACAAATCAGCTCAGACTAATAGGAAAAAGAGAACAAAGTTAGCTCACACTTTGTATGTTAATGCGTCTAAAGTTAAACTACCGTGTCCTTCTTTACTAGATCTTTTCCACCGGCATCTTCACTGTACTGCCTAGAGAAAAGTTTAAACCAGCTTAAGAAACAAACAGCCCCATGTCAACACAGAATGTTTCCTTACTCTTTGCCTTTTTCCTTTATCAGTTTATCACAGTAAGGGGGCGCAATCCTATCCTACTTACGCCACCGGTGTAACCAGCGGCGCAGCGAGAACAGGAGGTCCCAGAATTCAAAGGGGATTTGAATCCCCTTTCTGTTCTGGGGCCTCCCGTTTTCGCTGTGCTGCTGCTGGTTACAACAGTGGCATTGTTGTATGCAAGGGACCCCTCCCCAAATATTTTTATTTCACAGAGCGCCCTCCCCTGCACCCCCTGCCTTTTACCCCATCCAAATCGGACCAGGAATCACTGAGATACAGCCATTTAAAGCCGCAGTACTCTAATTCTTGGAAGTGAAGCTTTTCTGTAGAAATCACTGTGCTTTTGGGGTTCCCTTAAGAGTTATGTGCCGGATCTTCACTGAGGATCATTGGGGTCTCCCCAGGGATGGGTCCCTGCACAGAAGGGTCCCGATCCTCCCACTCGGCCAAGGCTAGCCTTGCGCTGAGCGGAGAGGCTCCTGGCAGTGCAACATATTTTGCAGCTGGTAAAAAGCCGGGTTAGAGTCCCGGCATCCTGCTTGGGGTCCCGGAGAGGCATGAGTGAGTGCGGGTACGGCCCCTTCACCACCCTCGGCCCGGACACAAGAGGTTGAACGAAGGCAGGCACCAGGGGTGCGAAAGGCATCGGGGGTGAGCCTCCTGCCAAAATCTGTGCTGCAGGGAGTAGGGGAATGACCATTTTGAGACATAACTTGGCCAGTTAACAGCGGCTCCTACTCTGTGCTGGTCCCAAATGGCTGCCTTCTACCTGGGGGCCATCTGGGGTCAGGGAACAAGGGGAATTCCAGAATCACAGTGAGGACTCAGATTGCCACCACTTCCTTGACTTCAGAAATCTATCTCTTTGTGTGCCTTCTCCCCCCCCACCCTGGAATCATTGTCTCTATCTAACCCTATCACAAATAATTCAACTGTCTCTCAATTGTCTACTTTGGGATACATGGTGCCATGGGGCAGGGACCTATTGTCTGGCACCCATGGGCTATCTAACTGGAAATGACTGCCTTTTGTGTTAAGCAGGCTTCACAAAAGCTTCCATTCAAAAACACAGGAAAACCTCACTTCACCTTACACAGGATGTCTTGGGTGGGGACCTAATCCCATTACCTCTGCCATACAATAGCCCCCCAACCCATCACCCATTGGTTCCCAGTAACACAAAGCACCACATATTTCATTGGTCTCTTAATAAAATCTATCTTTTTGTGGGTTAAAAGTTTCACAAATGTTGCTGCTGATCTCATTGGTGCAAAGTTTGAATCCAACATGTTATTGGCTGTATCAAAGTGTAACTTCTTGGATCCTGCCTTGTATTGATGCCTCTTTCTTATGTATTCTTTGAACAATGTACTACATGGTTCTAAATGAAATAATGAAGTTTATATAAACCCTTGTATCCCTTATGTATGTTACACTTTTTGCCCTGCATTTTGTGTCCTTTGCTAGTGAAGATCTTCTTTTTACCCCAGCGCTGGTCTGTCAGAGCTCTATTTTTGGCGCCTCCGCAAAGCGCGGATATCTCTCTCTCTCTCTCTCTCTCTCTCTCTCTCTCTCTCTCTCTCTCTCTCTCTCTCTCTCTCTCTCTCTCTTTTGGGTACCTTCTCCATCTTTGGAGTCTGGTGTCTGCTCACCGAATCAAAACGAGCTGAAATCACTTGTACCCCTGGGGTGCTTACAACAGCATAAGTAGGATAGGATTGCACCCTAGCTGAGAGATGGCTTGGCACTGCTACGTTAACACCTTAAAGCAAGAAATATGCATCAGGATCTCTCTAACAGATCTCAAAAGGTAGGGATGTTTTTTATTCGAAGAGGTGCTATTCAGACTGGGCCTAGGCCGTTTAAGTTCTCCGAAATCAAACCCACATCCTCATTAGGGTCCAGAAGCTTGCATAGTTTATGTAAAACAGCTATTATATATCAATATAATATATTTATATAGAATACAGTCCAATATCTCAATCCCACAGAAAATTGGATTGTCGACTCATATCCCACTTCAGCTGCATCTTTTAAACACTCTTCAAAGGCACCCCCATGTTCAACACATTACAGCAATTAAGCTTGGAGGTCACAAATCTTCAAATATAACTTCAGCTGTCAAACCAAGTGGACCTGCTAAAGTTCTCCTCTAGTCACTGCTGCCACCTGTGCATCTAGGACCAAAGCACAGTAGAGTGGAAGATCACACCCAGACTAGCTGATTCATTATTAGCAGAGAATATACGCACACTACCAAAACATTGTATAGACATTTAAACCCCTACAGAGAGGATCGTGGGGGAGTGATTTGGAGTGGGGATGGGGGGACAGGAAAAAGGTTGAATAGAGAGGAGCTCATGAAGGAAAGTCATGCCGGCCACATGACCATGGAGGCGTCTTCGGACAACGCTGGCTCTTTGGCTTTGAAATGGGGATGAGCACCACACCCTAGAGTTGGACACGACTGGACTTAATTGTCAGGGGTCACCTTTACCTTTTTACCTAAGCACAGGCACCAAACCTAATCACTCCCCTAACCGACTTTTCCAGTTTAAAAAGGGTCATCATGGGTCGGTGGGGGTTAATGTTATACAAATTTGCATGTACTGTAATGTATACTTTAATTTTGGGTTATTTTAAAAACTTAGTTGTAAGTGCTTCTCTATCTCCTTTCCTCCTGTGTACAACACTCCACTATGTACCGGTATATGGAAATCTCGGGCACAAAGAAGGAGAGGAGGTGAAGGATGTGGGGAGTGGGGGGAGTGGTTGCTGTGATTCATTCTCCTACTCAATGATGTGTACAAACAAATAAAGAGCTAAACGTTTTTCTCAAGACAATGGTGCAAGTTTATAAAGGCAGGCAACTAGCCTTAGTGGATCTTTTTGTGCACATGATATCTTATAGCAGAGCACTGAATGAGACTCCAAGCTTTTCAGCTGATCCTTGTAGATGTGCCTTTAACAGAGGCTTGATCTGCAGAAATTAGCAGGTGAAACTTTTCACAGCAGTGGAAAGAAACAACACCTGCTAATTCCTGCAGAATGTGACACTGTTAAAAGAACAGCTAGGGGATCGGCTGAAAAACAGGCAATCCTAGCCTTGAACATCTCATATTTCTGAAATGAGGTGAGGTGTGCAAGTGCATAGCCCCACAAGTGGGGCTTAGCACCAGCAGTACAGGATTCAAATACTGTATTCTCAATTGGTAATACAGTATGTAACCAGTCAAAGAGAACCAGATTTTCCAATATCTGAGTTTCAGCCTGGTGTTGGAGGACTCTGAGCAAGGCAGGGGGTCCCTGCCAGCTTCCACAAAAGGAGGGGCGAGGCCAGGGGAGAGCAGGAAAGGCGCAGAGAGATGAGACACAACATGGGTAAGACTAGAGGAGGAGGTCTTGAAAAGGACTGAGGAAGAAAGAAGGAACAAGAAGGAGAAAGATGTTGGCTCGTGAGAGGAGCCTGGGTCCACAAGAGCAAAGGGGGATGATGAAAGAGGTAAGTAAGAGTGAGGAGAGAGAAGAGGGATGAGAAAGAGGCCATTGAGGAGAGGCAGAAGAAAGAGAAAGCCAACTCAGGAGGATATGAGAGTTACAGAGAGAGAGAGAGAGCAAAATACCGTATAAGACTCACTTTTTTCTCTTAATTTAAGTTTTTAAACTAGGGGTGCGTCTTATAATCAGGCTGTTGCAATTTAATGCCAGTGATTTAATTAAAAAATTTTAATAGCACCAAACTTTAAGGGTGTGTCTTATAATCAGGTGTATCTTATACTCGGGACAATACGGGTAAGTCATCAAGGGGCAGAGACCACAAGAGGGTAGACAAAACAGGTGGGAAGCAGCTTCTTCTAGGCTACAAATGGTCCCTGGGCTGGGGCTCTAAGGTTGTGGTGCACCTGCTGGCTATGGGAAGCCCTACCTACCTCTAGGCACAAGGTCTGAACTGGAGGTGCCCCAAATATGATGTGGTTGGGTGTAGAAAGGCCCTAGGGCAAGCAGGGGCATGTTGGGATGAAGAAACCCCCTCTAAGAAACAGAATGAGAGGGTCAAGAGGGAGAAAGTCTTCAGGACAGGTTTAAAGAAATATTCAGGATCCCCTAAAGCAGGGGTTCTCAACCCCTCCCCGTCCAAGTACTACCTCCGGCGCCACACTGGAAGTGACTGGCAATGACACCATTGCCAATTACTTCCTTGTTTTCTGAGGCTGGGAAACATAGAACCTGCTCTGGGCAGGTGAGAGGGTCCTTCTCGGTGTTCCCGAGAGGATCGGCCAAAGGCAGGAGCCTCTCGGGAGCAAAAATGCACCACTGAGTACCACCAGCAGTTGGCTGAAGTACCACTGGTGGTACTAGGACCACTGGTTGAGAACCCCTGCCCTAAAGTGTCTGTATGTACAGACAACCCAGAATAAAAGCACTCAAGAGCACCTGTTCCTCTCCATAAGTTTGTTTATTCCCTCTGCTTCCCCCTGGCAACCCCTCCATCACGTCCTACCCAACCCCGTACAGTATTGACCTGCCTCCCTGGGAGGAGGTGGAATGAGGGGGGGGGGGGGTCTGCCACACTGGGATCTTCAGAAGGCTGAGTCGAGTTGCTAGTCCCTTGACTGTTGAGCACTGCAAATGAAGTAGTAAAGGATGAGGATACAGCAGGAGCCAGATGGATGGAGAAAAAAATGATGCAGGGACATATAGGAGCTTGACAGAGACAAGGAAGATATTGTAGCCATAGAAGGGGTGCAGTTCATTGAGACACCTGAACATGTATCTGTAAAACATGTGTGTATGTGAATGTTTGATGATGGAACCATCACATTTCTGTCTGTCTGTCTGTCTGTCCACACACACACACACACACACACACACACACACGAGTATCTGAAGAACAAGGTAAAGTGATGGGCATTACAGAGCTTGTAAGGAACACTCGGAATAAAGAACAAGATTTTGGACATAATTAAGACTTTGCAATAATGCAGTAGTTTATGAGCCCATAAATAACAAACCTGAATGTAAATGGAACTCCCAAAACCTAGGGTAAAAATGAGGTGAAAAATGGCACCATTTTGCCATCTAGTGTAGATGGCTGATATTACAAGTTAGCATTAAGTGCTTCATTCAATTAATCTCCCCGCAGTATCTTGAAAGCTTTAATTCCCTGCTACTTCCTAGTATTCATTTTTACTGTTGAGGATTTTAATGGGAAGCAGAGAGTGAATAGCTAGAATTACAGGAAGTGATTTTTTTTTTTACATTTGTGTTCACACAAGGAAGTCTTGATAAATATTTTATGTATTTCTAATGGCTGTATAATCCTCCCCCCCCCCCGCTCAAGAACACTGTCTGACTTGCTAGTACCTGTGGGGAAAGAACAAATCATCTGGGTACACATGCATAGCTTGTAACCCGCTTGAAAACCATTCTTTCATTCATCAGATATCTTTTAAAAGCAGGCTATATTATTGTCACTCACCAGTATATACTATGTCATCTCAGTGTAGTACTAATCAAATTAGTACAGTACTGTACTACAGTTAACCTTTGCTTAATTGTCCCATCTGACTAATGTCTGGCAAGTAAGACTTAGTATGGTGGCAATGGCACTACAAGACTGTCTCTTGGGTCTGGAACATGGTGATGTCCAGTGATGGCAAATAAGTCCTTGATCTTTGACCAGCCCATCAAGCAGGTGCACCAGCTGTTTGGGGTGGGGCAGCACAACAGCTGCACTACCAAAATGTCACAATCTACATCATGGGTGGAGAACCTCCGGTCCGCGGGCCGGATCCAGAGCCCGAGGCCATCCGGTCCACCACCACCACCCCGAGAGATTGCTGGGAGACCGCCCAACTGGCACCCGGAGGCTCCGCGCGTCACCCCCGAATCATCCCCGATGCCGTCGTCGATTATTTCGCACATGTGTAGAACACCGATGAGGGCAAGGGCTTGCCCTCTTGCCCTCATTGGCAGTCTACGCATGTGCGAAATCGCCGACAACGGCCTGGTCAGAAGGGGTCGAGCCAGCGGCTGGGGAGGACGTGTGGAGGCTCTCTCCCGGCCTCCGGAGGTGACGCGCAGAGCCGGTGGCGGCCTTGGACGGTGAGCGCGGAGCCTCCAGAGGCCGATGGGGGGTGAGGGGCAAAAAATTAATTAAATAAATAAATAAATTATGGACGGCCTTACGGACGGCCCGCAAACCAAATTCCTAATATTAAAACAGCCCTCAACACGAAAAAGGTTCCCCACCTCTGATCTACATGATCTTTCTATAGATCTGTGCTATAGAGTGGCACTGTGCTTCTTTTGTAAGGTTTTAAATTTTTAAACCCTCTCCTTTTAAACAATCCAAATTCTACACCAAGGCAACAGAAAACTTTGTACCAAAGCTTAGCCATGTGACAAATAAATTGAAATGAAGCATATTTGCATATGTAGTTTAGAGGGGATAGTAGTTTATGTTGCTTCTGTTTGCCATAGAGAAGGCAAAGAGCTGTGCATTGAACCAACCCCCTCCATAACCTGACCCATGAGAATCTAGTTCAGTACCTTCTTCCATCCAGGGTTTCTTCAGTAACCATTTGCAGGTTAAAGGGATAAGAGTTTTGCTTCAAAAAAAACCCCACACATGCAAAATTAAATGCTATTAGTAACAGAGGCCCTAGACTTGCCTAGCTGAAACATGCATGCACACACGCTCACGCCCCTGCATGCAAGACTAACTGCAAAGAGCTAGAAGGAAGAGAGTTTATGTATCTATCAGTTGGTTTTATTGAGATTGATATTTAATTATTTCTTATGACTATTCTCCCTTGTTACAAAAAAAAAATCTCAAGGCAGCTAACAAAATTATCTTAAAACACATCAAATACTTAAAACCAATCAAACATCAAAAGCACAGTAGATAAAAGAAACCATGAAGCATTGCTAAATACTTACGTAACTAGAAAAGTTCAGGTTTGGGAAATCTAACATTTTCTCTTATACAGTATAAGAAAAATTCAGGTTGGGAAGCTGAGGGTGGGATGAGATGTGGAAGCGATTTCATTTCTACAAGGATGGTGATGGGGTCCTCCCCTCCCTCACATTTCTCCTTTTCAGTGTGGACATGATACATGAACACACTGATTTCAAGGAACGTGATGCGCATGTTGCCAAAAGAAGCTGGGCTTCAGAACCAAGTCCAAAGTTGCTCCCACTTCAGGCCATGGAGCCATAAATGTGGCCAGAAACACAGCACCAACAATGTGCTTTTAGAGTATGATGTTGAACTATTGAAGGAGCGCTGCAGAACCGTATTGTGTCTTTTATTTGTAGAGTTCCCTTTAAAAAAAAAAATTATTTAATTTTTAGAGTTGCCTTTAAAGAAACGTGTATTATTTCACAGCCACATGGTGTTCCGGAGCTGAATTTGTCTGTACAAAGACAGAGAAGGGGGGAGGGAGAGCATACAAAGTTTGCCTTTTTGTTCTATTTTCTTTATCATTACAGAGTCTGAATTTGTTGGGTCACAATTTGTTGAAAGCAGGTCAAGCCTCCATTTGTGACTCATCTGCCACCAGCACGTATGGCTGAGTGTTCCCTCTGCAGAGCCTGGTAAGTTCGCACAAAGAACCGTAAACCGTAACACTTCCTAATTAGTTTCCCTATACAGTATTTCATCAGCGTGCTTTTCATGATTATTATTATTCTCACAGCGAGAATGTTTAAAGAATCACTAAATACTTTGGGTTTGCACGATGCAAATTGGAAAGAAAGAGTTGTTTTTAAAAATGTCAGGCATCATCCGTTATTTATCAAAGATACAAATGCAAGAACAGCCAGGCCATAGTTTCCTGTATAAAACGTGCACAGGAAATCGGCTAGGGCTAACTAATCACCTCCTTTTCCAAACCTCAAAACAGACGTCGTTCTGGTAACCCTTCATTGCTCAAGGCAGTGGGATATGTATGTTTCCTTTTTAACAGAGGCACAGGCACAAGTCTAACCTGGTTCTGGACAATTGGCTCTTCTATGAAAGCTGCAAAGACTTAAGGTAGATTACATGGCCCTGTCTCCATTGCAAAGTGACTTTCTAAGGTCACCTAACTGTGCTGACTATCAATTTAATTATAAAATAAAATTAATTTTTAGCCTCCCTTTCTTCAAAGGGAAGCGCAGGGATTCCTTTTTAGCCTCCCTTTCTTCTTGCGCTGTGTAAACAGGATAGTTTACACAGCGCAACCTGCCCCTGCTGTTGCAACTAAAAGGACACAGATATAATGACAAATAAGGGAGGGGCAGCCCAATCCTACCTAACTCCCTGTGCGGCGATGCAGCGGCACCAATGTGGCGTACACTGTATCCCGTAGGGGAGTTTGGTATGTTGAGGCCACTTCGGGCGAAGGAACATTTGTTCCCTTCCCCCAGGGTAAGCCCCTGCTGCCTGCCACCATGGGTTAACTTCGAATTGTGCCAGCGATAACATTGGCACATGTGTGCATTGACCTGTGAAGGCAGATTGGGCCCAGGAAGGGGGTTAGGATTTGGTGGGGACTGCCGCTGTTGAACCCACCCCCTTCCTGGGCCCGTTCCACCCTCCTCCCCGCCCCGTTCCACTCCCGCCCCCTGCGTGGTCTTACCATCGGCAGCAGCTATCCGGTGTCCATCATCACGTGGACCCAGCCACTTGCCACTTGTGGCAGCAGTCAGGCTGCGCTCACCGGCATTGATGCATTTATGACAGCCATAAAGCTGTTTATGCCACTGGAACACTTGTTCCGGTGCCATAAATGACCCATAGAATTGGGCTATTAGCCAACAAATCTGATGTCAAAAGCATACACAGCACAAGAGGCAGGATTCACTGTGCATAATATCAGGACAAATCATATGTTTCTTTGAAGAAAAAATGGTTGAAATCCCACACATGAGTTGAGTTTTCATTTCAGCTGTTGCAAAGCATGTAGTAGTAGTAAACTGACTTGTGGTGGCCACAAGGCACTGAAGGTTTATCAATATGAGTGTATTGATATGATGCATTTCATCCAAACTGCCCCTGAAGGCACTTAAATAGTACTTTAAAGCAGCATTTAATCTGTGTGTTGAGGAGCAGCTTGGATGAACCACCTCTGAGCAATTATGATGTAGCGGGATGGTGCACCAGATGGGAAGAGATGCGTCCAACTTTGCCCCTCTCCCATGTGATTAGGACAGGCCAGTAGACATGCCATCTTAAAAGTGGTAGATTCCTGAAGCGCTAGAATGGATTGTACCATTGTAGACTGCAGATGGTGGGAATCACACTATTAAATGCTCATCTATATAATAAAATTGCCTGCAAGGGTGAACGGTAGCATAGTTGGAAGAGGGCTGCACTAGGACCTTTCTGCCTGATGTGTTAGTTCTTGCATGAAGTTTTTATGCAATGGGGGATCCCCCACCTGCAATCTGAAGTTGTACAGTCTCCTATCTCAGGATCCTGTAGTGTTAAACATTCTGTTGTCTGTGTAGACCAGGCTTTGCTTTCCAGCAATAGGGAGTTTTCTGTTTCATCATGTGTACTAACACTTATCACATACAGGCAACGTTTGATGAGCACAAAATGGCTACAGAAAAGAATGTGCCCACAAATTCTGGCATTTGACATCACTTGTTTTCTGTCACAGAATTTGGCAGGCCACCCAACGGGAGCCAATTTATCATCCGTTTCAGGCAATCACCCTTCATTCATCAATTTCAGTGCTGTCTGAGAGACAGAATGATTAGACATGCCAATCATCACCTCTGAATACTAGGGCACATCCTTCTAGGTGGCTGAACTGCCAATGCATCACAAAAGAGGAAGCACAAGTTTGATAAACCTGGGAGGGAATGGTGCTAGCATAGCTGTGAAGCCTGAAAAGGGATGCCAGACAGCGCCGTACCTGCTAATACTTGTTGTCACTTTGCATAGACCAAAAAAAGAAAACCACACACACACACACACACACACACACACACACACACACACACACACACACACACACACACACACACACACACAGCAGAATGCGACAAAGCCAGCAACAACATTATCAGATTAGCAACTCCTGCATCCAGCAGAAGCGTTGCTGAGTAGGTAGGAGAGCTGTCAACTGTCACTGTCTGGAATGCCACAATGCGTCAAGCAGGCTAAAGAGGTGGTGTTCAAACAGACATAATGATAATGGTGTGGAAAGAGACAATCCAAGTTAGTCGGCCGAAAATTAAGTTTCCCAGTTTGGGTATTGGGACTACATTTGTGTGGTGTGTATTCATGCTATCGTTGGTTATGAACGCAGAAGTGGCATTAGGAAAGAAACATCTATGAGACACAAAGGAAGAGGAAAGTGTAGTTTAAAGGTGCTGCAAGGTCTCTCTGGCAGGGGCAAGTTGTTATGAACAAAAGGCAAAATGCTTCTTAGTTCATCCAGTACTTGTAATTCCAGACAGGACTGCCTGGCAGCGCTCTGAAAATGGGAATGTGGGAAAGAAGGGAAATGCCTCATGGCTGACTGCCACTTCAGTCTTGCACGACATCCCTCTGTGTTTGCCCCTGTATTGCTAATGGCAGCTTAGCTAGGTGTATGTAATGGGACACCCAGCCACCTTCAAATCAGGCCATGCCCTCATCCATTCCCTCACTGCTTCACTGTTCTGCCTTGCTTGAGAGAGAATCTAGTAATCTAACAGCCCAATCCTATCTTTGCGATGTGATGGCAGACCTTGCAATCCACCATTGCATTGCACGGGCCGCCATCACCCGAGCCACTCCAATGGCAGGTGGTTCGCTGCTAACAGCGCAGAAGCCGATAAGCCCCACTCCGGCAGCAGTGGGCCGCGGACTGGCCACCGGAGCAGGTAAGATGGTGGCAGGGGTGGATCAGGGCAGGGGTCGGGCTGGGTCAAGGGCAGATCTCGGCAACAGAGAGATCTCGGATCGATGAGATCCAGAGCCCCCATCCTGGGCTTGACATGCCCCCTTGGACCTAATAGCTGGCTAGATCTGAGTAGGCTCATTGGGGACCATGGAACGGAGGAGGAGGTAAGTAACAAAAAATCTTTATTTACCTCTCCCAGGCTACCTGGTCCCCTGCTGGCCCATAGCATGCAGTGTATGCTGCGTCAGGAGCACTGCATGCTACAGGCAGGCCCTGGATAGGATTGGGCTGTGAGAATTGGGCTGTGAGCTTACGGTATGCATAATTACAGTATGCATAATGCATACGGCCTAAAAACAGCTGGGGGGTTGCTTTTGCACCACCCGCCAAATTTCAGCGGCAGCACAGCGAAAGTGATGTCACAAACCCCAGGGAGCGGGCTTGTGGTATCATGTGGGGGCCGTGTCGCATTGACGCCCCCATGGCGGGTGTAGCAACGCCTATGCATTGCTGACAGCACAATCCTACCTATCCAGCTCCTCCACTGGTGCGGCAGTGGTGGAGGACAGAATGAGATCCCCTTTCTCCCCTTTAAATCCCCTTTCCCTCCCAAAGCCTCCCGTTCTCCCTCCACCACGGCTGCACCAGTGGAGGAGCTGGGTAAGATTGTGCTGTGATTAATTTTGCTGCTCTTGTCTCTTCAGCCCACAAGATCTTCCTTACTCAACTGCTTTCTTTCACTGGGGGTGAGGGCAGGGGAATGGGACAGAAGGTTGTGATTTGCTAGAGGCCAGTTTTTGATGATAAACACCAGCCAGAATGGAAAAAATATGCCCATTCAGAACTGGGTGAGCTACATGAGAAGATTGTTGTGTTGAGTAGCTCTTACTAAAAGCCTTTGCAAGCCAGTTCGTTGAGCTGCCTCTTGTGCATTCTCCTTAGACATTCAGTCATGAGGTATTGTGCTCTCTTGGGAGTACGCAACACACAAGTCAATTGGTGTAGTTCAGATCAAGTATTTCTCTAGGCTGACCCTAGAAAGACATCCAAGCGCTTCTGACTACTTAGTGCCCAATACAGTACTCCCCCCATATCCGCTGGGGATATGTTCCAGGCCCCTCCATGGATACTTGAAACTGTGGATAGGAGCGAACACCCCCTCCATGGTTTCCTGAGGGGCCCCCGCCCTGCCTCCCCTGCGGACAGGCGTGCACGCCCCCCAGCTCTTACTTTTCTTTCAGCAAGCTTTGTTTCTTCCTTAAAACAAACAGAGAAGCAGCCTCCATTGCAGGCAAGTAGAATGAGACTAAGTCCTAGAGAGGCTCTGCAAGGTTTCTGTTAACCTTGCAGAGCCTCTCTAGGACTTAGTCTCATTCTACTTGCCTGCAATAAGCAGCCAGAGGCTGCTTCTCCTGTTTGTTTAAGGAAGAAACAAAGCTTACTGGGAAAAAAGTAAAAGCCTGGGGGGTGTCCCTGCAATCCGTGGATAACTGAAACTGTGGATAACGAATCTGTGGATATGGGGGCCCACCTGTATACTGGAGGTTCACCAGCTATTCTTTACATATGTAAGACCACCATCCACATGCAGTCATGATGAAGAAATGGCAACTTCCAGAAAATGAGGTCTAGGAGAGAGCTGGTGAAGTCAAGTGTTTAGAGAGTTGGACAGGCACCATGGAGGCCTGGGACAGTTCCTCACTCAGCCATGAAAGTCACTGGAGGACATGGGATGGGGACCAGTCACCTTCTCTCAGCCACACAGAGGTTTCGTGAGGGTAAAATGGGGGCAGATATCATGTGTGTCATCCTTAGCAAAGGGTGACATATAACGTAACAAAGATGCATTTCATTCTTGGTCCAGTTAAGGCATGCACATTTGTGTGTGTGTGTGTGTGTGTGTGTGTGTGTGTGTGTGTGTGTGTGTGTGTGTGTGTGTGTGTGGCAACACATTCAGATGAAGTTCATTCTCTTCTAGCAACAATATACTAGAAGAGGAGAGTTGAGGAAAGACTCTTTCTTCCTCCATACACCATATAGACTTCCATGCAAGCTACCGTCTCAAAAGAGGCCGGAAGATTTAACCACTTCTATCATGGTAGAAGTGGGCAGCAAACCTTGGGCATGGGTGGTGCTAAGAGAAAGACTCTCTTCCTGGCCAAATTCAGCCCCACTCTTGTGTATTGCAAGAACACAAGAACATCACAACACTACTGCTTGACATTTCTCTAAGTTCCAGCTGGATGGCATGGCTGGCCCACACGCAATTCACCTCAGAGAGGCAGTCTTGACATCTGAGGTGAGCTAAGAGATAGTTGACCACAATCTCACAATTTGTGCATAATACATGGGACCATTTACATGAACTGTAGGACTTATAGGGGGAGGGGTAGCTATTCGTCGCTCCGTTCCCCTCTCCCTACTCTGTTACTCCCCACCCACGTGGCAGACTTGCTTAGTTTTACTTGGCTAGAGAAAACACACTAGGCATAGTTGATTGAAGTTGCAAAAAAGAAGTTTACTCACAGTTTCATTCATATGTACAATGTCTGATTCACATCAGAGGATACACTAAACTTGACAGGACAGAACCCTCCTAAAGCTAGGGCTCTCTGAGTGAAGGCATGCTGGAAGATGGCGCTGGGCTGCTGGAGGGCAGCTTGCCACGTCTTCCCTGGTCAGTGGTCAGAAGCAGAAGAGATTGAGAGAAGGGAGAAGAAGAAGGAAACTGGGTCTGGGGCCACGCCCCTTCCTTAAGACAATGAGGGGTCAAAGACAAGAGGGTCTACCTAGGTGATCAAATAACATGCATACACCCCCCAGTGTCCAGCATATGGAATTTGCCCATTATTCCAACATGAACAGACCATAGAAATGCCCAAGAAATCATCCTGGAATCCCAATAAGATGACAGCAGACTGAATGAACGTAAGAGACCTACATTTTCTAGGAGTCTTTCAAACTTATCTATGGGAGAAAGAGAGAGAGAGAGAGAGAGAGAGAGAGAGAGAGAGAGAGAGAGAGAGAGAGAGAGAGAGAGAGAGAGAGAGCACATTTTTTATGCATATTATGAAATCTTCAGCTTTTTGTTTGAATTCACAGTTTGGTGACACTTTATCAATATCCTCACCTTCAGCATCTTAGATTCATTTTTTTTAAGCTGTGGAAACTGAGGCAAGAGAAGGTAGGGGGAATGGAATTGTTTCATCTTTTCTTTCAAGCTCCTTGCTTGCATCCCCCCTGCTTCCCAGTCTGTCATTCTGTTCAGGGACAGCTTCTGCCAAAGCCTCATGCATTAAATAGTCTCTAGTGAAGAAATCTGTTTTATTTAGCTTGAATTTGCCAGAGGGTAAACGAGGTATTTTACATTCTGACAAACATATAATGCAACCATCTCAAACACTCCACCTGTTCAGTTATGCCCTCCCCATCTGTGTTGAGTACACATCTGTCTCACGTATTTTATCATTTAGATGAGCTCCTAGATGAAAAGGTCTCGACTTTCTGCTCCTTCATTGTCTTATGCAGTCACAACATGGTCGAGGGATTGTGCTTCATGGGCTGCAGTGGCATTTCTCAAAACCCTTTGGCCCCTTACTCCAATGTTTATCTCTGCCATCAACCCTCCCTTCATAGCCCTACTAGTGTTGGCATCAGCACTGGTGCTGGTAATTGCAGCTACCTGATGTTAATTCCCAAAATTCAGACATTGCGCGCTATCTTCACATATGATATTCATGGGATTGTTTCACTTTCCCCTATACCCAAGCAGGGAAAACCCTCAGCCCTACAGACTGAGCTGCTTTCAGCCAATGGGCTTCCCAGAGGTGCCAATTTGGACAAAAGAAAAGCCTAGCTGAATCAGGGCCAAGAACCCATCTAGTCCAGCATCCTGTTTCACACAGTGGTCCACCTGCTGCCTCTGGGAGAGGCAGGGGAGAAAGCATCCTTCTCTCCTGCCACCCTGCCTTGGCAACTGAGATTCAGAGTTATATTGCCACTGACTCCAGAGGTAGCACATAGCCATTGCGACCAGTAGCCATTGATTGACCCGTCCTCCATGAATTTGTCCGATTCCCTTTTAAAGCCATCTAAGCTAGAGGCCATCACTAAATCTTGTCCTTTTGTCCATCCTGAATCTTACACTATGAGTAAGAAGATACTGGACTGGGTAGACTTTAGATTTGCTCCAGCAGGACTCTTCATAGGTTACATAGTTATTTAGAGCAATTCTGGACACAATTGAGAAGTTCAGCCTCCTAAATGCAGAGGAAACGCGGGATTGCCATGGCAGTGCATTGTCACATGGGCAGCCCAGTCCTGCCTATGATGTGGCGGCTGGCCGAAATGGCGCAGCCAGGGCTCACCTTGGGGGAAGGGGACATTCGTGTAAGCCCCGGAGGTCCTAATGGGCCTCCTCGGATGTAATCTTTAGCTAGAACATGTCCGGGGAGGCTGTGCAAGGCCAACCCAGGAAGGGGGCGGGGATATGGCAGAGCATGCCACCAATATCCCCACCCCCCTCCTGGCCCAGGCCAGCCAATCTCCCCCTCCCCTGCTATCCCAGCCCTCCCTCCCCATGCCCTCCTGCCAACCAGCGCAGGACTTACCTGTGCCTGGCGGTGCAGGTCCTGAGGACGGCGTAGTAAATGGTGCTGGCCTCCACGCCAGCACCTCTTACTCATTCGGTGCCACGAAAGTGCTTTACGACACTTTCCCAACACCGAAGGCCAACGGAGCGCATGCTCCGCCGGCCTAAAGATAGGCAGGATTGGGCCCTTAAAGCTGTACTTAGAGTGGCTACAGACATTCCAAGCCCATACACCTACTGGAATGGGATGGGGCTTAGCTCACTGGTAAAGCAATGCTTTGCACATAGAAGCCCCAGGCTCAATCTCTGGGTTCTGTCCTACCAGTCAAATCCAGAAGGAACGTTGTATTCATCTAGCTGTGTGGAATTATAATATCCATTGTTGCCCTTAGTAATCTCTCTCTCTCTCTCTGTGTGTGTGTGTGTGTGTGTGTGTGAGAGAGAGAGAGAGAGAGAGAGAGAGAGAGAGAGAGAGGGAAGGAAGGAAGGAAGGAAGGAAGGAAGGAAGGAAGGAAGGAAGGAAGGAAGGAAGACATGTGGGTGCAAGAGTGGGGGAAATGGGCCAGGGAAGATGTTTTGTCACCCAAAGGCAGAGGATGTGAACAACCTTTATGCTAAAGCACATGGTACAATACTATGGGGCTGTATTGCTTTAGAACAGTGGCGGAGGTTGTAGTGGTGTCTGCATTGTGGTGGAAGACGATGATGATGAATATCTATATACTGCTTTTTAACCCCCCCAAAAGTTCACACAGTGGTTTGCATAGCTAAATAAATATATAAATGGTTCCAGGTTCTAAAAGGGCTCACAATCTAACAAAGATACAGAAGAAATACCAGCAAACAGCCACTGGAAACAATGCTGTGCTGGGGTGAATAGGGACAGTTGCTATCACCCTGCTAAACATGAAGCCCGTCACTTTGAAGAGTGCTTCTTTGCCTGACTAGCAGGGCAAATAGAAATGAGGGCACCATCACAAAAAGCCTTAAGGCATTTTTACCCAAGGGTGTATATACGCAACAGGAGTTAAATGCGTACACCTGTGGGCTGGGAGGAAATGGGTCATGGTGGGAGAGTGTCAGGAAGAATAGAAGACACCAGCTGGAGTAGTGACTGATTATATAAATGTACTACTTGGTTATAGGTGGTCTTGTAATGGAGTGTTTGAAAGTGGCTGCAAATATGGTGAGTAGGTCTAGAGATATATCCAGGGCATGCTTCATTCCTATGTATGTTTCATAGCACCCATTTTGGCTGAGATGAGCCAGCAGAGCTCCGTGGGCCTGTACCAACTGCACTCTTTCAACCTGTTTGTTTGTTTCCATCACACACACTTACCAACACTGACTATGCATAATAGGGAAAAAGTGCTTCAGGAAAGAGTGCTTCACTTTTATTGCCCTTCCTCTATGCAAGACTATGAATGACCCCTCGTTAGGGAGGCTTTTCTTCCCATGTTCATCTTTGTGAGATTGCCCACCTGCATTCGTTTTTGCAGCCTGCATTTTTAAACCGTGTCGTTTTCGAGTCACATTAATCTGCAATGGATTATTATTGGACTGACTATCCCTTAGGGAGTGTAATGAAACACATTCATTAATTCTCAGGGCAGGAGGGCTAATTACTTTTTTAAAACCTGTGCTAATTGCCAATAACTTTTTTTTTATATTGAGTTGGTCTTGTAAACCTAGTTTTGATTTCTATTCCATGTTGTACCTCATAATAACCATCTTCACTAAGTAGAAGGCGAAATGCTGGCATTTTATTGTTTTTGCAGCAGCAGGAAATCATAACCAAGAGGCTAAACTTGCTCCTTGGCAAAGAAAACACAGCGGGTTAAACCGCTGAACCATAAGCTGTCGATCGAAAGGTCGGCAGTTCGATTCCCGCAACGGGGTGAGCTCTCGTTGCTTGGCCAGCTCCTGCCAACCTAGCAGTTCCAAAGCATGTTAATGCAAGTAGATAAATAGGTACCGCTTGCGGGAAGGTAAACAGTGCTCCGTGTTCCAACCGCATGCTACGCCCTGCGGCAAGGAGAGTCATGCCGGCCACATGACCACGGAGGCGTCTTCGGACAACGCTGGCTCTTCCGCTTTGAAATGGGGATGAGCACCACACCCTAGAGTCGGACACGACTGGACTTAATTGTCAGGGGATACCTTTACCTTTTATTGCAGGGCTATTTCCGGTAAGGCTTGTACCCGTGCCAGCTGGTTGGAGACCTGGGCCAAGCCACTGCACTGGGCCTTCCATGGCTGCCCCAACTACTCCCTGATGGCACATTGGGCTCTACCACTGCCACTGGTAGTAAGGGCTCAGAGTCTGCTCTGGGTCTTGGTCAGCAGTGCCCAACCTAGCTGACACCTCTCCTGCCCTGAACAATACATGCCACAGAATGAGGTGTAATGAGGTTTGACATGGAAGGATGATGATCCCACTTCAAAGTTAAACTAAGGTGGAGGGATCATATTGTTAATGTTCCCTTATGCTAAGAAAACCTCCTGCAAGTAGAAAAGTAGCAAAGCAGGGAGCAAGCTGGGAGGGACACATCACGTTTGGATTGTGCTAGGGTTTTTTTAAAAAAAAATTAAATAACTATCTTGGAAATTTTTATATGAGAGGCCATTAGTGGTACTCTCTCCCGGCACTCCAAACTGACTCAGTCCACTCTATCTGCTCAAGATTCGACCACCTCATTTTGCTGCCTGTGTAGACCAGGCCTCCATCTAAATGCCACTCTGTAATTCAACAGATGAAGGGGATTGTTAGAGCAGTGGCATTGCTGGAGGAGGTGTGGCACTGTTAAGTGGTGCATGGCACTGCAACCGCACCTTGCAAACTGATGTAACGCGGCCCCTCCCACTCGCCACCAGAATGGCTCCGGTTCGCACCAGTTTGCAAGGTGCGGTGCAGCGCCTTGCACCACTTACGGTGCCGCACCCCCTCCAGCAACGCCACTGTGTTAGAGCAAGAGGGCATGTTAGGGCACTCCCCACTGCTCCAGCCTAAGTGTTGATCACTGTTCTGAGGAGTCAGGGAAAGCACAGCTTGGCCCTCTCCCTAATTTTCACCTAGTCTTACATCTTGAAAACCATACATATGTATTACTCCTTCGTTTGTATTGCCTCTGCTTCCCTGCATTGCTGAGATGAGCAGCTTCCCAAAGAGAGCAGGTTGTTCTTTGCCTTCTGTAGCCAGGTGTCAGGGAAACTGGCATTTCTGTGCAGGAGTCTCTCTCTTGGTTTCTGTCGGTTCAGGCTTTGGCAAGCTGACATCTGCTCCTTATGCCAATTCAGCCCACTGCTTCTGGGCCCTGCTGTACAGAACAATGTTCATCTTCTAAATTAATGTAGCAAATGCCAACACCATATCTGCATAAATGCTGGGCAGCCTGCATGCAACCCCACTAGGAATTTTGCTCAGGCTCTGTAAACACTGTTTACAAGCACACTGGCTTCCATCTCTCTTCCTTGCCCTAGCAGATTAAGCAAAGCGGCAGAGAGGTGTGGGGCTGTCTCAGGCTGGTCATGTTCACACTGTTTCTCAGTAGTAGGCTCTTTACTGTCTTCCAAAAGGTAGAGTTTCATGAGGCAGCAGATTGGCATGGGACACCCACTTCCATCTGCCCACTCACCTGCACGGCTTCTCCTCTGAATTGGAAAAGAGGGGACCAGAGGGGAAGAGGAAATGTGGAGGAGAGGAGTGGTAGGGCCAGAGTGTCTGCCACACTTCCTCTTTCACTATGCTCCCTCTTCCTTTTCCAATCCAGGGAGTGGGAGGAGCAGAGGCTGACACTTCACTAGGTAAGGCAAGGGTAGCATTTGGTACTTTGCCTCAGCACCAAGAAGTCTGCACAAGTGGGTACTGTTTTAACAATCATTTACAAGTTGACTTTTGCCGCGTATAATTCCCCCCCCACACACACACACACAAACCTGTGTTGTTATTTTAAAAAATGAACAAATTTGGATAGGTTGTAAATTCAGTGTTTCTTTTAAAAACAAAACCTGGAATTAGTAGTACAGGACCTGGCACTGTGGTGGAGAGCCCCAGACCAGCTCTTTTGTCAGTTCACACAATACTGTTATATGATGATGAGTTCCTGCCATGGAAAGGAGCGGGATTTTCTATTCTCTTGAGCATGACGTTTACTGTTTATTAGTTGGAATAATGGCAGCTAATTATTAAGGTCCATTTAGCTGCAGCAAGAAACCTTTTGTTCAAAGACACCTGGAACGTATCTTGGAGACACACTCTCTTGCAAGGCATGGAAGTTGGAAAAAGTTGTCTGCAGTCCCAGCACATCCCTCACCCAGGGTTGGGCCCAGCTTTGCAACCAAAATTACAGCGAATCGAACACTTGGCTGAAATTCTGAATCATCAGTCTTCCCCCTCCCTCAACCTTCAAAAGTTTGTCTGCTCCACAGGTTGGAGTTTCTTGCTTTACAGGGGTGTAGCCAATCAGCACTCTTTTTTGCCAGCTTCTGTTGCAAACTCGAAGTGTGCACCCGCAGATTGGCTGCACCGTGTTACAAATGTATTACACTTGGCTTTTCCTTAAGAGAATTTTAAGGACAAACACTCCAAATTGGCCCTGCCCTCACACTATTTTACAAGCATACTCTTTAATTAAGGCTCTTTTCTGGCTCCTCTCCTGTTTCTTTACCAGCAGCTGGACACACAGAAATTAAGCTGGCTTTCCCTAGTATGGAGATACATTAACAGCAAAAGCGTCCCCTGCTTAATTTATCTGTATTTGGCGGCTGTTAAAGGCACAGAAGCAGAGCCAGGAAATGGAGGCAACCCTAGAAGGATGCTTCTCGTGCTTCCCAGATTCCCAGAAGCCTTTTTTTTTTCTGTTCCTTTTGGAAGTACTGTACTGACAGCAGAGAGGAGAGCTGGAACTATTTTGAGAAGATGAAACTTAATACAGGTGCAGCCACAACCGAAGGAGGCCTGATTAACTTTAAACGATTGATCTGCCTAGTGACCCTCCCACAGTTGCAGCTGCAGGTTCCTCCCCCCACCCCAATTTTCCATTGCAGCACTAACTGCTGCTGCTCCTTTCTTGCAAGCTAGCTAGAGAGCGGTGCACATTCCAGCCTCTTCTTTAGACACCACAGAGCTCCATTTGGCTGAGAAGGAAGAGTTTTTTCCCCAGTCAACATCAGTACTGTTCACTTGGCAGATCATGCTGAACAGCAGCATGTGCTGCCAGAGCTCAGGGGCAGACACAGCCCCGCCTCCTTCCAGCGCTTTTGCCTCCACTGATTGGGTGACTGGGATTCAGTCTAATCCTCAAGGCAGGCATCCTGCTAGGCAGAGTAATGAGCCTGCAGAATTGCCCTGGAGACCTCTCAGAACCTGACCTAAATTGTTTACTCAATCATAATTAGAGATTTTAGTACTGCTGCTGCACACGGGGACAGCAGGAGCACAAGGCAGAAGTCAGGCCCCTGTTCCACAGTGAGCCCTGGTGGCAACATTGATCAAAGCTCCAGGGCTTTCGTGAGGGCGCAATCATACCTCTCACGCACAGATGGGTCTCATCGAAGAAGCACCCAGATGTTCCTTTATCCTACCAGATGAAACTAAAAACAACAGTTTGCCCTTGTACTTCCCAGTTTGTGTCTTTTTCTAACCTGTAATTCATGCATGGTATCGAGGTTTAATATAAGTGCTATATGGCTGAACTGGTAATACTGTATTGTCCCGAGTATAAGATGCACCTGATTATAAAACGCACCCGTAAAGTTTGGTGCTATTAAAAAAATTTAATTAAATCACTGCCATTATTGCAACAGCCTGATTATAAGATGCACCCCTAGTTAAAAAACTTAAATTAGGAGAAAAAAGTCTTATACTCAGACCAATACGGTAACTGCATTTGCATATCAAGGAAAGGCACATTCAACTGTCAATACCTATTTTGTTATGCAAGAGGAATCGTGAACTATGCTGTGCACACATAGAGTTTGGAACACAGGTAGCTATGAAATGTTCAGACCTATGTCCATCGTGTACGCGCTATCAAGTGTTTCATGATTAAGTGCAATTCTCTTTTGCATTCTAGAATCTGGAACTCTGCACAACACTCTAACCCTCTTGAGCTGAGAGTTGAGCAAGCTGTGTGGTGTGCAAAGTCTGATGTTCCAAGTCTGATGTAACTAAAATTTGAAAGCTTTCAAATTTAGACTGCCAAATGTAGACTGCCACAAGTAGGGATGAATAGTCATGTAGGGATGTGTTATAATGTAAGAATAGCCACCTGCCCATTTTCCTTTTGATAGGCTTCCAGATGTGGACTGACAACTGGCTTTTGGGTGTTTATTTTGGGAAGAAACACACAAGTATTCTGGTATGGCATTTTATATCCGTTTCCCAGCGCACATACTAATCTTCTGCTCTGTCTGCACAGGACTTCTGCTCCATCTCGACCATTTAGCAAAATAGTGGGGAAAGTCAGTAGAAGGAGATAGACTTCCCCACATCAGAACCTTATGCCAATGTCATAGCTTAGCTTGTGAAGACTCTACTAGCCTCACTTTTGTCTTATTTCTGATGCAGTACAGCCATATGACGATTCACTCTGGGCTATTTGTGATATTAGCCACTTTGGGTGTCCATTTGGGATAAAAGCAGGGTATAAACTGAATGAATTACCGGTAATATTCAGATCCTATTAAATGAAACTATTGGGGAAGGGGCATAATAGCTCAGCAATCGAGCACATGCTATTTATGTATTACATCCTGGGTTCAGTCCCCCGACATGCCCAGTTAAAAGTACCTCAGGTAGCACGGCTGGGAAATACTAGGACCATGGAGAGTTGCTGCCAAATCAGAGGAGACGGTGCTGGGTGAAATGGTCTGACTCTGTTTAAGATAGATCTGACTCAGTTTAAGAAAACTTCATACAGTGGGACCTCGCTATTCGCGGGGGTTTGTTCCGGACACACACACCCCGCGGATAGCAAAGATTCATGATAGCAAGCAGGGTCCACAATTTTTTTTTAAATTAAAAAGCCCCCCAAGCCAGGGTGCATTCTGGGACAAGGCTGTGAGGGGGGGAGAAGAGCCTCCGCGCGACCTGGAAGTGGGTTGAGAAGGCTGCAGAAGCCCCATGCAGCCTTGGAAACGCAGAGATTTTACTATTAAAAGGTAAAACAGGGCTTCAGGGGCTATTTTCCTCTTTTTTTAGCATTTACATTTGTGGGTCCAGGACAAATCTGCGGGTTCTGAACCTGCGAATAAGAAGGGCCCACTGTATATTCAGACGAACACTTCCAAGACCTAAAATTATCCCGATTCAGATTATGTGTCATCAAAGTCAGAAAGAATAATATGGGAATCAGCCCTAAGGGATGCTTAATTTAAAGATGCAGGATTTTGTAACGCTGCCATTGAAAAAAGAAGTCTACAATTAATGTTGAAAAAAAATAAAGGGGAAGCCAGCAAAATCCATAATGGTTCCATTTATTAATATGTATATCACAAATACTCACAATATCAATGCATTCTTGTTGGCATGCTAGACAGAGGCCTTATTAAAAAATTCCTTTTCTTTTTTAAAAAGGTCTTAAACTTTTGCTCCCCACCCCCAAAAATATTCCATATGCCTTTATTTTTTTTTGCTCTTTTTAAAAGTTTGATTGATTTGACAATGTGTTTGGTGGCAACTTCAATGCAAAAGGAGAATGAAAGAAAAAAAAGGAGGGGGAAGAAGGTTGCATTACAGCACAATTTGATTAGTCCATAATTATCTAATAAAAAGGAAGCAAAATTACCGCCTTCACAGTAAGCAAACAACACAGCTTAGTAACAGTATTACACAGGTTCAGATTCAGAGGCAAAATGCACTAGACAAAGGCCTACTGGCAAACGCACTGGGCATACGACATTGATCAGGAATCAAAGATGTAGCAGAACATCAGAAGAACAGTTCCTCTCAAACGCATTTTTTGACATTATTTATTCATTGTTTTCAAGTATCTTCATATATGTTAGTTATGTCATTGATTTCTTCTTCTTTGGGGCAGTGGTGGGGGGGCAGTGGGTAGGCTGAAAAACCTTAGTAAAGCAGTAAACAAAACCAAGAAATTAAAAACTTGATAACCAAAATAATATATATATATATATATTTATATTTATATGTATATTTTGTATACAGGTTTAATATGGATGTGTGCGACATTTATTAACCATGGTGAAAGGCTAATTATGCCCTCCAGTCACTACATGCACAGCCCAATCATTGTTGTTAATGAATTACCTCTGTTAACTTTACAATGCAACTACAGTCCGACCAAGAACATACATATAGTGCCATCATATGCAGAGCCTTCAAGGATGGAGTGTACAGTACTGGATGCTGAATGGTGCAGGCAGGCTGCTTGTGTGGCACAACAGTACTTCACGGAATGGTACACTACGCATGGTACAGAGTTTAGAAGGTGGCGATTGGTTGTAGGAGTGTGTGTGTGTGTGTGTAGTTGTGTATGTGCTCTAACATTCTTCAGAAGTCTTCCAAGAATTCTCCAGTTCCTGACAGAAAACAGGCACTGTATTTCACACCCCTGGAAAAGTACAAAAAGGGGGGGAGGCAGGGAAGCAATACATTGTTTTAGTTATTATCAATCTTTAAAAAAAATCTTATTAAACAAATATTCTGAATGTTGTAATACTGTTTTGGAAACACTGTTAACCAGGAGATCATCATCTAGTTCCACTGCAGTCACCAGCACTTTGACGTCTTTGTGTTAAAGCTCCGGAGAAGCATTGGCATTGTGTGCATGTAACCATTGTTGACAACAGCATTAATGGGGAGGCCTCTGCTTGTGTGTGAATGAGAACCCAAGCAGTTTGACATGAGGGCAGCTGACGTCAGTAGGAAGGTGCTTGCATGCACTTGCCCCAACCAGTGATGTGCTTCAGAAACAGAGTTACAACGGCCATAACAAGGCTCCCAGAGGAGAATCCTAACAAGAAGTGCTTCCCTTTGTGCACAAAGGTCAGCTCCTTTCATTGGAGTGACTAGTGAACCTGCACAAGAACAGAGTGTGCAGTACATCACAAAAGCACCCTGGACCAAAGTACTGTTCTGTAAGCAATATTATGCTGCCCTTAGGAAGGATAACAGTCCAATCCTGCCCAGGGCCGCCACAGCATACAAAAGCACGATGCGCCGGATCCTGGGCAGGATTGGGCCAGCACCAGTGCAGCTGGAGGTTTCCTTGGGGGAAAGGGACATTCATCCCTTTCCCCCAGGTAATGCCCCAGCTGCCCCTATGGATCTCCTTGGAAGTACACCAGCAAAGTGGTCAGCACAAATCCAAGGAACCTGTATAGGGCTCGCCATGCCCGGGGCGGGGGACAGGATTCGGCAGAGCATGCCGCCAAGAATCCCTCACTGCTCCCAGACCCAGCAGGCCAATCCCCCTACTGTTCTGCCCTGTTCTGCCCTCCCCATGCCCCCACACTGCTCAGCGCAGGACTTAACTGTGTCTGCCAGCAGTGGCCTCTCCCTGGTGGAGAGTGAGTGGTGCAAGTCTCGCCGCCAGCGCCGCTTACTCTCCAGGTGTCAAAAACGTGCCTTATGACATGTTTACAACACTCTGCAGCAGCCAGGAGCTGCACACAGGATCATGGTGTTAGTCACCTAAAAGCTAGTAATGAAACTGCTTGGCTATCCTGCTTTTAACCAATATATAGATGAATTACAGCTCAATCCTACTGGGCCTTGCTGCCAGCAGAATGTGCATAAAAGCTGCTGTAAATCAATTTCCGGCAGCACACTGAGTAGCGTGCTGCCAGGACGCCGGCGGGAAGGCCAGAGCCTTCCTGCATGCATTGTGAGCTCTCCCACCGCCCACCAGAGCAGGTAAGCCAGCGGTAAAGGTGGGAGGGGTGGGGGAGGGCAGAACAGGAGAGGGGAGGGGCGAAACTGGGCAGGGAGACTGCAGTAGGGTTGGATCTGGTGGCAATGGCGTGCGCCAGATCCTATCCCCTCTGGCAGCAGCCTCCCCACCCCCCTTCTCTTTTTGGACTTGCGCTAGCAAAATCACTAGAGACCCATTGTGGAGGGGGGAGGTGTTATGCAGGGGTATAGGGATTTAAAATCCTCTTTTCCTGCTGAAGCTTCCCAATTCCCTCCCCCTCCCCCACTGGATACAGCGTGCCCATTTTTGGCACAGCTGCACCAGTGGCGGGGGAGGATAGGATTGGGCTGTTAATCAATCAAATAAATATCACTGAATAGAGGCCCTGCCCAAGATGAAGTGGCTCCAAGATGAAGTGCCATCGCCACCGCCTCTTCCTTTCCCGCTGCCAATTAAAAGCAGGCTGGACAAGGGAAGGGGAGTGCAGTGCTCCCAAAGCACCCTCTTGACTTTTACTTCTACCACTTGCTGGTTCTTACCCAGAAGCTTCTTCAAACACACAGGCTGGGTGAAGCATGCTGGAAGCAGAAGAGGATTCTGCTCCCAGCATGCTCGGTACAGTCTGTGCACTTGGAGAAGTGGCCAGCTGGGAATCAGCAGGTGGTAAAAAGGTAAGGGGGATGGGAGGAGTTGCTCTGCCTTCACCTTACCTGCTGCCTGGGCAAGAAGAAAGTGGTGGAGGAGGCAGAGTGGTCCTGTTTGAAGAACTCCCCTGGAAGTGGGACAAACAGAACGGGACTGTTGTGGCCTGCTGCTGCTTCTTTCTCCATGACTGCTTTTGTGATTGATTGATTGATTGATTGATTGATTGATTGCAGCAGCAACACTGAAAGGAGGGGTGGGTGGCTGCTGCATCAGTCCTCTTCTCGCTTGCTCTCAGGCTCAGAGTGCACAGTGAAGTGGCTGGGTGGGTGTTGGGGCAGGGAAGGCGGTGGCAGGCAGGAAGCAGCAGGATGTGTGGGGCACCAATCAGGTCGCCTCCTCCTCCAGCCTGCCACTTGAAGCTGCTGCTTTAGTCTTCAGGCAATCTTTGAAGCAGATATTCAGTCATTGCTGGGCCAGCCCGGACTGAATAGCTGCACTGTAGGTACATATTTTAAGGTACCCCTTTTGCTCCTGGACCAAGGGGCACATAGCAGTTCTCTTGCACAAGCTCTAGAAGTTTCCAAGGTTGCTCTGAACAAACTCAGATTCCACTAGCATGACTGCACAATGACCACAAAAAAACAACAAATGGGTTTTGATTGTTTTTGTTTGCTTGTGTTTTTAAACAGTGTTGACCAGCACTATACACTTATTCCACAGAGAGACCACGCTAAGGTTTATGTTTTAATTTGTGATTAATGTTTTCATCTCTGCTGCAAAGGCTGTTTAAGCAGCTGTGTACATACAGTATAAGCAGCTGACTATTAAACCTGCAGTGGCTGTTGTAAATAGGAAGAAGGCAAAGCATGGGAATCAGTTTGGGGGAGCATTCTGAATTCAGCAATACAAAGACTTACCTTGTTACACCATCTCATATTGATTGGCAGTAATAAATCGGGACAGACAGCATGCCAGCAACATCCCAATCAACTGTAAGACAGAGAAACATTATACATGGAGTCAAATGTCATTGTCCAATCCACTGACTCTGCAGAAGGGTTTTCCAATTTTTAAAAAGAAAGTCCTTCAAATATGTAAGCCCACGTATGTTATGTATTGCAATCTAACTGCCCAATTCTATCTCCTATCATTGGCGCTGATGCAGCTGTGCTGATGGAGTGCGCACTGCATCCAATGATGGGGGGGGGGAATCAGGAGGCCTCCTGATAAAGGGAAAAAAATATTTCCCTTTATCAGGAGGCCTTTGCAGAAATATTTCCCTTATTTCTGCAAAGGCCTCCTGATGGCCCATGCCAGCTATATAGGTGGCATGTATTTGAGGAGCCTATGCCAGCTATATAGTTGTCATGTGTTTGAGGAGATAAAGGGGGGTGGATCATGCCAAAAAATAGGGGACAGGATCCAGGTTTTGCATTTGCTGCTGAGATCCACCCCTTCCAGCCCACTTCCCACCCCCTGCTGTCCCTGATCCACCCCCCAACACCCCCTGCCCTACCAACCCACCTGCCCTGGTGCAATCCAGAGTCCACAGCAGTGCAGCTCTGATGCTGATGCTGCTTTGCGGTGGCGGTTCAGACTGGCCCTGTGGCGGTGTGCTCCATGTACCATTGCAGGACCTTTTGTGACAGTGGGATGCTCCTCCCGCTGTTGCACATAGGGGATAGGATTGGGCCATTAGGATATTATAGAAGCATAGAATTAATGCAACAGAGAAACACCAGCTGTAATAGCTTCTATGATATACCTAAATAAATGTTTGAAGCATGTTCTTTTTCATTGTATTTGCTGGCACATAATGCAAGTTACTTGCTTGGTGAGAAAAATGTATTTCATTCCTATCAACTAACATACCATATCCAGTCTCAATGGCTACAGCTCATCTTCACCATTTGCAAGGAGAAGAGCTAAAGCTGCAGAACTGCCAATCATTTGCTCACTTTCCATCTTATAGACATCTTAGGCTATGATCAGGCAGGTACAAATTCAAGCTGGTTTAACACTGGTTACGTGTTGGCAATGAACTAACCTCTGAAAACTACAAAGTAACAAAGGTAAGAGTTTCCCAGCCATGCATCACTGCACACACAAAGCCCAGCCTCCAGAGCCATGCTGACATCTTCCCAGTGAAATCCAGTGAACGTCCTGCTTAAGAGAGATGGTACCTGGCTTGCGAGATACAATGTGCCTCCCAAGACCCTTCACAAGACCAGCCACTTTGGTGTACCTCCCAATACAAAGAACTTCAGAAGTTACAAATGTTACAAGCAAACACTGCCAGCCACCTGTATAATGACTTTTGCATTCAGCTGGAAACGCTCGCTCGAAAAGTTAAAAAACGGATCTCGCCTAGGGTCGTCGTGCCAGACCATAGGTGCAAATACAGCCTGCACACCTGTTCTTCTGCACTACCTTTTGTCAGACATCACAAACAAGTCTCAAGTCTCACTAGCTGGCTGCAGAAGAGGCTGGCAGTGCTTGTTTGCAACCTCCAAAGATCTTCTCAGAGCTGGGCTGCTGCTGTTCCATTTCACGCAGGCAGCCCTGGTGAGACTTCCGTAGCACATTTGTGTATCTTGACTGTGAAGTGACAAAGAATGAGGAAGTGGATGTGTTCAAAAAGATAGAGCAAAACATAGTAGTTAATGAAAGCTTTGCTATCTGCATTAAGCCTTGCGCTGTACAGTCAGCTGACTCTCGGTCAGATTAATCTTCCAAAGTGGCTCAGTACTGTGCATTGTCCTACACACCATCTGTCCAATCTGGCACTACAACGTTGGAAGACACTTGGCTGCCATGATATCTTGTCTCTTGCGATGCCCACTATGTGCTGTATTTCTCTAGCCTAGCATTTCCCCAAACCCATTTACTGCTCCGTTTGGGGCTTCTTCAATCCATAAATGGGTTGGCTGCCCACTAGTTGCTTTCCTTCCAAATGTCCATCATACATGTTCCTATCATTTTCTCAATGTATTCTGTGAACTGCTACGTTTTTCTCTATAATCAAGACTTAAGCTATCAATGTTTCCCTTCTCACCCACATTTCACAAATGCACTAATACTAAATTCAGTATTATTGCACTTTTGTAGCGCAATCCTATACATGTTTACTCAAAAGTAAATCCCTCTGGATTCAATGGGGCTTACCCTCAGGTAAGTGTGTATAGAATTGCAGCCTAACAGTGCAATCCTGTCTATAATTAGACCGGCGGAGCAATTGCTCTGCCAGTTTAAGGTGTCGTAAACATACCAGAAAGCACATTTGCGGCACCCGACAAGTAAGCGGTGCCGGTGGAGAGGTTTGCACCACTCTGCCAGCGCCACAGAACAGTGGAACACCGCAATAGAGGTAAGTTCCCGCCGGGCAGCAGAGAGGCGTGGGGAGGGCAGAATGGGGCATTCTGGGGTGTGTGTGTAGAATTAGTCAGCCGGGCCCGGGTTGGGTTCGGCGCACTCTGCCGAATCCTATCCCCCTTCCCAGGCCTGGCCGGCGTTACATGACCGACTCGAATGTGCACATTTGAGTAGACCCATCAAGGCAGCTGGGGCTCTACTCGGGGTAAGGGGATGAACATCCCTTTACCCTGAGGAGGCCTCCGGCTGTGCCAGCACAGGTCCGATCCTGCCTAGGTTGCAGCAGGCACTTTATTTGCGCCGCTGCATCCTGCTAGATAGGATTGGGCTGTTAGTTTCCTCAAACGTTTGGGAATTCTATAATGCCTATATATGGCATAACTAAAAACAGAAGACAGCAGTTGTCATGTACAACGTTAGAAGGGAAATCTTCTATCCATACCATTTGCTTTCTGCGCATACCACAAATATGCAAGCTTAGAATTCCAACTGAAACGTTGGCTCCCAGAGCACTTTCACTGGACACAGATGATTCTTATGCATTTCCTGATAGCTCAATTTAACATGCTATAAATTGAATCAAAGAAGGTTCTCGGGCATGTAGGGGAGAAGGTATTTAGTACACTGTACATTAAACTGCTTCTGGAAGGGGCATTGTTATCTGACCAGTGTATCAGACTGTGGACATCTTAAGTAACTTCTGGAATTATTTTATTAATTGGGCAGTGCAGAATAAAACTGAGAACCTATCATATTCTGCAGATTTTAATGCTCAACAGGGCTTTGAAGGTTTCTCTCTGGGTCATGCTACATGTTTCATTAAGCATGTCTTAAAGTTGACATAGAAGAGGCTTAATTTTGGTCCACAATATGAGCTATACTGACCCAGAACTAAGCAGTTATATTTGTAGCTAAACTGTGCCTCACGGACAGTGCAATCCTGTGTAACTCTTGCACCGGTGTAACAGTAGATCCACCGGTGTAAGTGCACTTATGCCAGTGTAACTTGCCATACGCCAATGGATGGACGCAAAATGGAAACCAGCGTAACCCCTCTCGGACGCCGTGCACACGCAGTTCGGATGCAAGACGGACACCAGCACAACTCTGCCAGCGCAGGGCGCATTCCGTGGGTGTCTGAATGCCCCCACAATGCCCCCTGCACTGGCGGAGTTGCGCTGGCGTCAGTCCTGAGTCTGAACTGCGCCTGAGAGGGGTTACGCTGGCGTCCGTCCTGCGTTCATCGACGTACAGCAAGTTACACTGGCATAAGTTCACTTACACCGGTGGATCTACTGTTACACCGGTGCAAGAGTTACACAGGACTGCGCTGACAGTCATGTACAAATACTTAAATTTACTCAGGCAATTAAACTGTCAATAAAAAAGTACAAACAATAAAATGGTGCATATAAAATACGCCATACTTTCACTGTATGAAAATGAATGGATATTGTACATTGTAAAATTGATTTCCAATACATTTACAAATAAGTGCCTAGCCTCTGCAAACCAGACCAACATTGCTGTAAAACTGTACTATAATTCATTCCTATTTAATGAGTAACTTGGGTGCAATTCCATCTAGCAAGAGTCACACCAGTGACCTTTTAAACCATTAGCTACACACTCGGGTCTCTTAGTGCAATCCTCTTTCCTAAATGAACAAGGTGTGTTTTGGGAAGTACAGGAAATGTCCATATCTATATTGAACGTTGCCACAATTATCCCAAAATACAATGGCCTTTTGACAACTGAGATTTTACCTTGCGTGGAGTGGTCTGGTCCTTCCTTTTTATGAGGTCTACTTGCTAACCTAATGTTACTCTGGCCAGCAGGGTTAACTCTTATTAAAAGCAAAACAAATGGTCTCAGGCCTATTTCTACTCAACAGAAAAGCCTGTGAATTTGAACTGTATGCAGACACTTTCAGCCTTGAGGCAGCTTTTTCAAACTCTGCTTAAACAATATAACTCTTTCATGTCGGTACATCTGCCTTTTTCCCATTTCTGAGAGCCTGCATTTTTTACAAGCTTCATAATCTCTAACTAATTATGCAAAGAGAAGCAGAAAACCTTTGGCTGTAGAGGAACAAAAACAAGAGATGGTTTCTTATTGGCAGATTAAATGCTTCTAAAGCTCAGGGTATAATGCTGTTTGATGTGTTTCTGTCTTGATGGTTACTATGAAAATGCTCTGCTTATTTGTAGCAAGGAAAACATTAAATAAGCAAAGGCACCTTGTTCTATTAAATATATAGTACAGTATACAGAATTACATTTTACTACCTTTTATAGGGAAACAGAAAGGCAAGGAATTTCTTCCCACATGCAGAACAAGTCAAATGTATATGTCTCTACAACATGTCACTTAAAAATGGGCATCTGTAATGTGCTACTGGAAACTCCCTTTCTGAAAGTGCATGAATCATACTTGCCCAAAGGTTTGCTAGCACTTTATTGCTATAGGCAACAAACCTTTGCTACTAGCTTGCTAGGAAGTTCACGGTTCAGAGATACACAGCACTCCGTCCTAAACTGTTGCAAACGTGCCGTAAAGCACATTTGTGACTACTTTTGAGTAAGGGCCACCGGCGCAGAGGCCGGCAGCCCTCACTCCACCACCGAAGCGACCCAGCTGTCACTGGGGAAGGTAAATCTCCCGCTGGCAGGTGCAAGGGTGGGCTGGGCGGCGAGGGAGGGAGGCGATTGATGGAGCCAGCCTGGGAGGGGATGGGGATGTCAGCCACCGCATCCCTGTCCCATTCCTGGGCTCGGCAGCCATTACACGGCTGCCTCGGAATTACAACAGCTCTCAAGGTGGTGGAAATCTGAGGAGGCCCATTGGGGCCTCCCAGCTCTACAGCAGGGGAAGGGGACAAATGTCCTCTTCCCCCGAGGAGACCTCTGGGCCACTCCAGAGCGGCCCGAAACGAGCATAGGATCCTGTGGGCGACCCTAAGGCCGCCCGCGGATCTTTAGGCAGGATAGCGCTGACGGCCGCTCATTCTACCCAGTATCTCCAGCAACCTGTTTTGTATGATCCCTCTTGCCTAGAATTATGAACCAGTGTTTTGCAAGAGAAGAATATGCTTCCCTTCTCTGCACTATTGGGGGACGGTAAGAATAAGAGAGATAACCAGTGGGACCAGACCAAAAGTTCCATCTAGTCTGGTATTATGTTGCCATGAGAAATTAGCCAGAGAGACCTCTGTTAGGCTCACAAGCAATGCATGAAATCAACAGCTCCCCCCCCCCCATCGTGTATTGTAAACACTTAGATGAGGTATAGTCTCTGAACATGGAGAGTTCATTTGGCTTTCTTGGATAATAGCTATTAGACCTAACCTCCATGGATTTGCCTTGGGAAAATCCACTTAAATGACTACCTGTTATCAGTCACATCCTGTGGCAGTGAATTCTAGTTATGCTTTGATGAAAATGTTATTCCTTTGCCTTTCCTGCACCTATTGCCTATCAACTTTTCTAGGTGATATGTAGTATTATTTAAGCATTGAAGTTATTAATTGCCTAGATGAAATACCCAGAGAGGGGAATGCTTAAAACAGTTCTAGTGCATTGGGTGCATATACATCTAGATGGCCTAACTAGCAGAATAGAGTGAGGTTGATGGGCAGATGGTCCTTTTTTGGGGGGGGGGGATAGGGGTGGGACTAAAGGGCCTTTCATATCTTCCAATTCCATGGGTTATGTTACAGCAACTAGTATTAGTTTAACTGAACATGGAGCTGTACGCACTGTTCTGACCTAATTGTAGCAACAAGCTGGAGTGAATTCTTCTCTGTTTACAGCTACAAAAATTAAATTAATAAAGGGTGTGTGTGAAAGGCCTCATCTCAAATTCTCAAGCAAAAGAGCATAATTAGCATTTTGCATTAACCTTAACTTCAGCATTTACATCAAATACACGTTTTATTTGTTACAAACATTATTTATTTGGGTCCTACTGAAACAACATCACTGTCGATGGCCTCAACTGTGAACCCTCAAATGGGGTAAATTCAGCATATGCTTTCATTTTAAAGAGGATGGGTCTCTGAATTCGGTATTTCCTTTAAGCAAAGGACAACTCTGGGCTGAGAAAAACCTCTACACACTGTGGATCAACTGTTTGGCATGTGAGTTGTTTACGCTCCATTTAAGCTAGTGCTTTATTGGGTTAACCTTTATTTGACCCAATGGAAGGGTACTTTTTTTCCTTGAGGCAGTCATTAGTTGGGCTGTAACTGATATTCCCAAAGAGAAACTCCATTTAAGTTGGAAAAAGAAAAATCAATGAACAGATGACCTAAGAACTAATGAGCAGTCTGAGGCCTGTCCCTTACCCTAATCCTTCCCTGAAACGGAAGAAATAACTAAACACACCTTGCTTTAAAGCACTAAAACTGTATACCTGTGAGAATGCAATCCCAAAAGCCACTCCAGCTATAATTCCCATATTTGTCTCCATAAAACTGGTCACCAGATCATAACAACCCTGAAAAAGAAAGGCAGACAATTACTCTTTGAAGGTATCTCCACTTGTCTCCGGTTAAAGGTTCATTTGCCTAAAGAGCAGGTAGTTTGACATCGGTTTTAAACACCACAAAATATTGTAATGAATAAGAGATTTGTACTAGGGTATGAGTGAATATGATAATCTGTTTATAACTTTATAAACTTTTGATTTCAGGGTGCGATTAAAATCACGTAATCTTAAAGAAACCATTTTTTAAAACTGAATGCATACACGTTAATAAGGCAGAAGAAAGTGCAACACAGAAAAGATATAGAAGTATGTCTAAATAAAACCATGCTCTGATACAGAAAAAGATCTACAAACAGACACAAATCCATGGTCGATGTATTAGAATCGTGCCTCAGATGAGAGGTTAACATGAACAGGTATGTTGATACACTGAGGATAGTGCGATTCAGTGCCTTACAGTTTGCCTGGACGGTTACAAGCTCATTGTCCTTTGCCTCCAGTGGCGTCGTCTGATATGGGGCGGTGGTGCGGTGGGCCCCAGGGCATTGGGGCGGAAAGGCTCCGTGGGAGGCGGGAGCCTCCTTAACTTTCGTTTTTTCGTTTTTTTAAAAAAGGTTTTTTTAAAGGTTTTTAACGCTAACGGGGCTTCTAAAAGGGCTTCTAAAAGGGCATGTGTGCTTTGCCAAACTTATCTGTAGTTCTAGGAACCTCCAGCGATGATCAGGGGCGCAGATCGTCCCTCTGCAGCTCTGCTCCCGGTCGCGAACTCTGCAAAGCGTCCAGGAGCGCGCTGCAGAGTTAACGCATGCGCAGAGCGACGATGTTTCCAATCGTCGCTCTGCGCATGCATTAACTCTGCAGCTCTGCTCCCGGGCACTTTGCAAATCACCCAGGAGCAGAGCTGCAGAGTTAACGCATGCGCAGAGCGACGATTGGAAACATCGTCGCTCTGCGCATGCGTTAACTCTGCAGCGCGCTCCTGGGCGATTTGCAGAGTTCGCGACCGGGAGCAGAGCTGCAGAGGGACGATCTGCGCCCCTGATCATCGCTGGAGGTTCCTAGAACTACAGATAAGTTTGGCAAAGCACACATACCCTTTTAGAAGCCCTTTTAGAAGCCCCGTTAGCGTTAAAAACCTTTTAAAAAACTTTTAAAAAACCCAAAACTCATTATGCAAATTAATTATTTAATTTGCATAATGGGGCGGCGGGCTTTTCCGCCCCAGTACCACGGGCACCTGGCTACCCCTCTGTTTGCCTCACTTAACTAACGCTTAAAATGCTACTTACTGTATATGCTTATGATATTAGGTACTGGTCTGATGATGGCCACATCACTCAAGGGGCAAAAGAGGCACAGATTTATCAAACTAGGGTAACTACTCCTAGCAGAAATTTATGTTCTGCCTACTTCTCTGGATTTTGAAGAATAGGTGGCAATGAACGACTCAGGATTAAGGTCCAATTAAAATTCTTATTCTTAACTCTTATACAAGAAGGTTATCCCAGAGTCTGAGACCGAATGGGAAAGAGGGAGAATTTCAGTAACTTCAATGGGACTATAAGTTAAGCACTCCAATATAACTATAAGTAGTATGACGGTTGAAAACAGAACAAAGTCAAAGTTATTCCTCAACAAACATCATGCTGTTATAATCATTCATTACCCCTGTGCCACTTGGAGAACATTTTTTAAATTTATCATAATTTGGCATGACTTGCAGTCTGCATCATAACACTGCTTAATTACTCTGCCCCCGCTGCATGTTCTCACAAAGGCTGAAGCAAAATTACTAAAGAAAAATATAGCTGTAGCGAGGAGAAAAATTGCTAATTAATACACGATCATCTTATTTTTTACATGACACAACTATTCCTTTATTAATACCGTATTGGTCTGAGTATAAGACTCACTTTTTTCTCCTAATTTAAGTTTTTAAACTAGGGGTGCGTCTTATAATCAGGCTGTTGCAATTTAATGCCAGTGACTTAATTAATTTTTTTTAATAGCGCCAAACTTTAAGGGTGCGTCTTATAATCAGGTGCGTCTTATACTTGGGACAATGCGGTACTTTAGAGAGAAATGTACTCACCAGGATTTATGGGTAATCCACTCTGAAGATGAGAGAATCATGGTACCAAATACTAGATTTACAGAAAAAGGCAATGGACAGCAAAAGCTTCCCAGAGTGATCTGGAAACCTCCTCAAGCCAACACATTTGCATTAAATCAGCTTCATCCTTGTGACGGGTCAACCTTGCCTAATGGGTCAGCCTGCTGTTGTGGCCTTTAGTCTAGCTTTAGGAGCTGAGACAAGAAGTCACTTATGTGCAGAGACACCCTGAGATCTTTGTTTGGTGAACCAAGTGTGAAACGTGGAGGAACCTGACAGGATTTAATGGAGGGGAAAGTGGGACCAAACAGACCCTTCAGCGAAGCTACCAGTCCTTCTCTGAGAAAGCTCCAAAACCTAATGCAGTATTGTGCAACTGGGGGCCTATAGGCCAAGTCAGACTATAAAAACAGCCAGTTGGTCTTCACTTTGGTCATGGGATTAACACTGCTGGTTCATGCCTTCGTACTATTTCTTGTTAGCTTGTAGCTGGGGGTGGGTGAGGTGGGATGAGGGGGTGGAGTTCAACACAAAAAGTGTTCAGAAGCCTTGGATTACCTCATATTGGAGACCTGAAAATGGGTGATAAGGCAAGGGGGCTCTGACCCAATACCATCCTTTAGTTAATGTATTATATCAGGAATGGCACCAGCCTCTGCCTATCACCACCACCTCTCTACTCCTTGCATCATACTGGACTTGAGAAATGATTGCTACTAAGTGGGCAGCACCGCTTCAAGCAGGAAATGAGAAGGAAGCACTGGTTTCCTGCTTAGAGAAGAATCTCTCCAGTGAGGAACAGCACCATGCATATTGCATTTAGCCTAGCCAATGTCACTCCCCTCCCCAAGCCAAAGCAAAGCAAGAGAGTCACACTAGTTCTTCTTCTGTCACTGGAATGGGAGATCAGCTCACAGACCCCTGTGTCATCAGCAAAGCCTTCCCATTTCCCATGGGGAGGAGCAATGTAGTCAAGGAGGAGTGGCGCTCCAAGACTTCTCTTACAACAGGAGCAGTGACATCATCGACGTGGAGGTGCTACCTTTGAATTTTTTTTTCCAAAGGACATTAGACAAAAAGAAATTTCAGGTTCAGCAAGAGATCAAACTGAGAAATTTGCCTATGAGCATATGTTAATTCTTAAGGCCATTATTTTCCCCAAGGGCTATCTGAGAGACAGTATGTAGCTCAAGTTATGGGCTACAGTCCTATGCAATTTATCTGAGAGTACGGTAAGTCCTATTGAACAACTGGGGCTTACTTCTGGGTAAACATGCAGAAGCTAGCACTCTAATATACCCATTTATCTGGAATTTTTAAAATCATTTTTTTTGAAGTTTTTATGCATTTGCAACTATTGCAGCTCACTCCAGGAGTTTGGGATGAAATGAGTGAGATCTTTACATTAAGTATAAGTTTCACAGTGGCAGGAAAAGGAAATATTCTAATGAAGACATTTAAAGTTTACTTTTTTGTTGTATGTTCTTAGTGGGGTGTGGCAATGGTGAGTGCCATAATTTGCTCCTGCACATCCAAATGTATCACTGCACCACTGGGACAGAGTATGTGCTGCCTTGTGTGTTTCTTCCGAACCAGCCTGCCTGAGCCCAAGGGAAAGATGCAAGCAGTTTCAAAAAGCAATACATGAAGGAGGGATCTCTGGGGCACGTCTCCATTTTCTGATGGGAGGGGCACCTTCCAGCAAGGAAAGAATTGGCCTACCAGGTTCTTTGGTTTGGGATGGCTAGCCAGAGCCCCCTTTGCCAAGCAGCTGAAGGTGGGAGATAACATTATCAGCAAGGAACTTCCATCTCTAAGCATCTTACAGCGCAATCCAGCCTAACAATAGTACATGCTCCGCCAGCCTAAGGAGTCGCAAATGTGCCGTAAAGCATGTTTGTGGTTCCTAGAGTAAGCAGCGCTGGCACAGAGGCTGGTGCCACTCACTCCGCCGCCAAACTGGACCTGCGCTGGCCGATTCAGGTAAGTCCTGCACCGGTTGGCGCAGGGGCGTGGGGAGGGCAGGCAGGGGAGGCGAAGGCGGGGGTCATTGGCCGGCCCGGCCTGGGAGGGTGTGGCTTTACATGGCCTCCCTGGATGCGCACCAGCTCCAGAGCTGGTACGCATCTGAGGAGGCCCATCAGGGCCCGCGGTGCTTACACTGGAGGAAGGGGACAAATGTCCCCTTCCCCCGAGGTGAGCCTGGGCTGCGCTGGCGCAGCCCGCATTCTGCCTGGGGGATGCAGCAACTGGCCCTTTAGGATCGGGCTGTTAATTGAGGAGAATCTGGCCACCCAGGCTGGGCTCCTTGGCTTATATGCAAAAAGAGAAAGAGTTTACATACTTTATCTTAAAAGTAGAATTATAGTTGATATCGCTTTTTATGACTACAGCTTTACATTTGTGACTCTTATTTACCTACTGAGAAGGGTCACCTTTAAACCAAGGAACATTTTTTCTTATTTTTCCATTCCAAATAATTTATTGCATAACAGTTATACTGGAAAGGGTAAATAAAATGACAAGGGATAGTGCTGGGTGCAATAAATCAACATTAATAATGCTCTTATATGAAGCTAAGCCAGACTTCTGGATTCTACCCTTTATGAGATAATTTGTTGCCTGTCCTAAACATCGTAGCCAAGGACAAACAACTGAAAAGAAGTTCTGTTCTGGTATGATAGACAAGATAGTTTTTTTTTTTTTGGGGGGGGGGTATGCAGCATAAACCATGAGTTGCATAAACCATAGCACCATCTTTTCTCCATGTTTATTCATCTAGTTTGCTCTCGCTCATTCTCACGAAGAGAAGAGCATTCTGCAATTCCTTTTGGTTTGGTGTCAATTTTTGCTGTGTTCTGCTTGCAGTGCTAGGATTCCAATAACATTATAACAGGTGCAGTAAACATACCTAATGAAGCATGGTGCTTATGTCAATCATCCCTATTTTCTTAGTTCAGGCAGGCTGTTAGCATCCAGAACATGATACGTCTTTCAGAAGACGAGTTGTAAAATGGGGGAGAAAAGCACACATGAGGACAAATGCGATGACTGACGTAAGTATCAAGGTTATCTGAACCTCCTTGCTGCATTCTTCAGTCTTGTCAGTTCTATGGAAGAGCTCTTCTGTCAGTATGAGAGCTACGGATATGGGAAGTAAGCTTAGAAAGCACTGCTAGAATCTATTAATAGGGGCATTTGAGAGGCTCCAGTTCCTGAACACTGCCAAGAAGTCGGCTGTAAGGGCCAGATTGCAGCCAACTCTCCAGGTATCTTCTTTTCAGGGCATTTCTCACGTTGGTACAGATAACCACATGACATATATGCAAGTACCCACAATGGCCTATACCTTCTGGTTTACTTTAGTGGCAGCAATGGTCATGTTGTGCAGGTCGAGAGGATTGCAGTCACTGGCGTTCATGCAACAGCTTGGGGGGATGCCATGATCCAAAAAGTAAGTGCTAGAGCTCCAGCTGGTGTAGTTCTGGACACCACAGCAACTCAGCTAAAAATGATGAGAAAGGATCACAGGAGGAAAAGAGTTACAAAAAGCAGGAAATATTTCATGCCCTTCAACCCAAAACACATTAACAGTGCACTATATAACAAAATAAAATAAAAACACCACCAAAACTAACTATACTGTACCTCCCAATGTGAGAAGCGGTAAAAGCCTTTCTTTCTGAAAAGAATCATCATCATGAATATTATTACAGCACCATCAATGTGCACTGAGCTTTACAGGCTAGCAAACAAAAATAAAGGTCTCTCCCGCAAGAAAGAGCTTACAATCTAACATTACAATCTAAAAGAACCAGTGTGGCACAGTAGTTAAAGAGCTCGATGAAGACCTGGAAGCCGGGATTCAACTTCCCCCCTAGGAATAGGGGCCAGCCACATCTCTCAGCCTCACCTACCACAAAGGGGTGGGGCAGTGCGAACATGTATACTTTTCTAAACTTGCTGGAAAGAAGGTGGGATAAAAATAATTACCGGTAAATAAAATTCAACGTAAGAGAAGCAACAGAGGGAATGGAGGAAGATGAACAGCGCAATCCTATCCAACTTACACCACCGGTGTAACCAGCGGTGAGGGAGGGGGGCCATTGGGCGAGGCAGCCCGGGAGGGGCAGGGATGGCGTCGGCCATATCCCCATCCCCACCGGGCCGGTTTGACTGTTACACAGCCTCCTCCGACTTCTGCCAGCTATTTAGCTGGCGAAAATCCGAGGAGGCCGATACAGGCGACCCCGGTTTACACCCGGGGAAGGGGACAACTGCTGCATGGCGGTCCAGACAGCCAAATCCTGTGTAAGGATCTGGCGGGCCGCGGGCAGTCCTTACACAGGATTTGGCTGTAAGGATAGGTAATTTTCAATTATCATTCACTCACAACCACTGAACCTCTATGCACCTGATCTTACAAGTAAAACATTACCTTCTCTTTGTTTCTCTACATCTTTCAATACAATCTATATTCTTTTTAGAAAACTCATCTCATGGTTGCTGTTAGCCTGGTTGGAGGCACTCTGGGGTTGTTTGTTCCGCTATCCAGTCAACAGCTCCCAAACAGCCATTCACTATATCCTGGCCTGTCTGGTTACAAATTACCCCAATTTGCTTTTAATCCTGGGCCAGGCAAGCCCAGACCCAAGTCTGTGTGTTTGCACATACAATGGTAGATGTGTGTGTGTGAGAAAGAGTGTGAGTGTATGAGAGAGAAAGTGCAAGCAGTATTGGCAACAGCATAGGAGACATGTGGAAGTTAGTACTTGCTTGATAAGCTTTTATGCTAAAAAGTGTAGAGCTGGAGCATTAATCAGGACAGAATACGGGATAAACTGTACAAGTTATAAATAGTACATTCAAGACACATCACACAGTAAAATAGCGGATACGTATCTTAGGTAGGCTTACCAGATTTCTAGCACCCCCAACGGGGACGGAAGTGACATCACGAGAAGGCGGGTCAAAAACTGTGATGTCACTTCCACCGGAAGTGGGCGTTTCCACTGTAAAATACAGTATTTTACCTTTTTCCGTGCCTCTGAGCATGTGCAGAGTGCCGCCGCTGTTTTTGTCCCAGCCAGCCAGGTGCATTGTAATGGCCAGTGCTGGCCATCACAACGCAGCCAGGTGGCTGGGACGAAAAGAGCGACGGCACTCTGCACATGCTCAGAAGCACAGGAAAAATGGTAAAATACTGTATTTTATTTTCTGAGACTGTGCTCTTTTATTTTATTTGTGTATTTTAGTTTATATGTGTATTTTATTTTATGTGCTGTTTGTGTATTTTAGTTTATTTTATGTTTATTTTATTTTAGTTTATCCCCTGTCCCCCCTAAACTCTTTTAGACCCGGCCCCGGCCCGCCGGCTGCATCACGGCCGGCCGGAGCTCTTCCGAGACTGTGCTGCCAGCTGCAGCGCGTCTCTGTCTTGATCTCTGTAGTCTCGCGTGCCTGTGTGAGACTGGAAGCACTCTGAAGATGTCCGAGTGAGCTCGGACAAATTCGGAGACATTCGAAGTGAACTTGGACATCTTCCGAGCGCTTCCAGTCTCACGCAGGCGCGCGAGACTACAGAGATCAAGACAGAGACGCGCTGCAGCTGGCAGCACAGTCTCGGAAGAGCTCCGGCCGGCCGCAATGCAGCCGGGGCCGGGACTAAAACAGAGTTCGGGGGGGACAGGGGGGGACAAGGGGCGTTACCGGGATTTTCCTGGTCAAAAACGGGACTCTGGTAAGCCTAATCTTAGGGAATAAGGGAAGGGCCAGGGTCCAAGAAGTGGAAGGGCCCTCTTTGCCTGCAGAAAGGTTCAATCCTTAGCATCTTCAGGTAAAGCAGAGAAAAATTCCTGTCTGAAACCTTGGAGAGCTGCTGGTGGTCTGTTTTGATTATACTGACCTAGTTGGGCCTATGGTCTAAGGCAGCTTCCTATGATATTTAAAGAACTTTGAGCAAAGCTTAGATATAATGGTGAGAATCCCACAATCTCACTAAGCGACATTTTTTTCCCACCCTACCACCAACTATTTTAAGAGTTAAGGAACTCTCATTCTAATGTAATCAAAATGCATGCTACCACAATATCAGTCCAAGGTGAGAAAACTAGCTCTCTGTAGGTACATGAATGATGTTGCTGCATCACTCTGAAAATAAATTCTTTGCTATGATCTAACAATATCACCTTGTATGTAAAGAGGCATCTCAATTGCTTACTAAGGAAAAGGGATGCTGTCCCACACATGCCATAGTTAACAATTTGAGCCTCCTGCATGTGGAAGGCTTTGGATCATAGCTGCTGCCTTAGTAAAAGCAGTTTATGGCACCTCTCTACAACTACACTGCACACTGGTAATCCCATTTTTTACTCCAGAACTGTAGTTTCTGGCTCCCTTGGAACCACAGGGCAGCACTGAAATAGCTACTTCTAAATAGTCTGGTATCCTGTGGCTGTAGTGATATACAGTATTTTGCTCCAAGAGCAACTGCGCTGAAGGGCAGAAGAAAGAACAGAATGATACATTCATCTGATTTTACAGAAGTGAAACATAAACCTGAGGAACTCTGGTTTCATAACATCCTTGAGTAACAGGAAGCGCAACAGAGGGAACATCTACAAAACTGAACCAAACAGATGGCAGAACGTTTCAAATTTCTGGAATTCTTGAGAGAGTGGTAACAGAGCATGGATGAACTATTCAAGGTGCAGCTTGGGAATTGCTTGTCAAGTGAGCTATAGAACCACAGTGCAGGGACAAAACCAGTTAAATTAGTCATAAATACCCAACCTTTAACATTAGAAATAAATAGCCAAATCATTAATATATCAAAGCAATCATAAATGGGTATTTAAAAGCATTGTGCACATCTACCCAGTTCCCTACATACAATTGATCGTCCAGGACAAAACAGCTTCCCAAGAAGACCAATGGCTAAGGTTACTGTAGATACATATATGTATCAGAGCTTTATCAGTGTTAGGTAGGAAGAGTGAGATGAACAAAACAATTAGAACTAGGAAAATGACCAAGGATTTATTCTGATCAATTGACTATGTAGAATTCATACAGGCCATTTTGAATCACGACTGTTCTCATGTTGCAACCAGAAGTGTATTGACTTGAAAGTTGGTGCAGCAGAGTGAGGCTGAGCTGAGAAAGTCCCTGGTTCAAATGCTACCTGTGCCATGAACTTGCTTGCTTGGTGGCCTGAAGTAAGCCATTTCTCCTCAGCCTCAGGCTTCCCCAAATGCAACATGGGGGGTAAGAATAACCACTTACCTTGCAGTGAAGCACTTTGAACATCAAAAGCACTGTACCAGTGTTTAATTTATTAATTATTATTATTATTCTTATTATTATTAGTCTTAAGGTACAGCAACCCTGAACTTACACTCTGTTGTACATCATCCACTGCACGGCTCTTCTCATCATCTCCATTGTAATTCTGGATGGCTTCAGCATATGTCCTAAGGAAAGTGTCCTTGATCTAAGAGGGAAATTTGGGGAAAGCAGTGAGTGTCACCCACACAGAACAGACTTCCCAGGGCTTTCGAGTTCAATTGTATGAAGGCTGGTAGGGGGAGGGTTTCTTGGCAGGAAATGGTGGTGTGTTTTTTTAATGTACAATTTTAGACAAGGAATAGGAGTATAAGAAGACAGCATGTTACTCCTGCCATTCCTTCTGAAGTCTGCTTTGAACATGACAAAGGTTATCTTAGAACACTCAACAGTCCATTGTGTTGACATTTACGGTGAGGCCTGTTAGTTAAATCTTCCATTCATTATTCAGAAGAAAGTGTCAAGAAGTCAGAGGCATCCAGTGAAAAACAGAAGCAAAATATGGCATGAGAAGAAAGAGACAAAAGGGACTGGGCTGACTATTCAGAAATCCTGACAGCATTTTACTACTTTGTCTCCCTGAATTAACCAGGTTTGCTGGGGAACTGAGGGGTTTACTAACGTTGGGGATTAAGAGTTCACAGTAAGCATTCTTAAAAAGGAACAAATAGGACCACCACACAGTAAAAGGTACAGCATTACCAAGGATGAATATACCCTCAGTATCAAGCTAAAAAGGTAAAGGTATCCCCTGACAATTAAGTCCAGTCGTGTCCAACTCTAGGGTGTGGTGCTCATCTCCATTTCAAAGCCAAAGAGCCAGCGTTGTCCGAAGACGCCTCCGTGGTCATGTGGCCGGCATGACTCTCCTTGTCGCAGCGCGTAGCATGCAGCTGGAACACGGAGTGCTGTTTACCTTCCCGCAAGCGGTACCTATTTATCTACTCGCATTGACATGCTTTGGAACTGCTAGGTTGGCAGGAGCTGGCCAAGCAACGAGCGCTCACCCCGTCGCAGGAATCGAACTGCCGACCTTTCGATCGACATGGAAATGTCACATGGCAAACATGGAACATTGCCCCAAGGGCACAATCTGGCATCCTGAGAGTATAATAGGCTTTTTTTTAAAGCAGCTTCTAGCCTTTATATGACTAGAAAGAAGTTTGACAAACTTCTAGAAATGCCTGGTGAAATTCTGAGAAAAGTAGAGGAGTAGCTAAAACGTTCAAGCACTGCTGAACTCTTTGGCCCTTTGGCACAATAAGAAGAAACAGAATAGATTATGGAAAAGAAGCAAATGTGAAAATGTCCTTAATTTGAATCATTTATACCGGTTGCATAATTCAGCTTTCATCTGCACAGTATTCACGTTATTGTAGCAAAGAATATTGATGGGTTTGTGTGTGTTTTAAAGCATAAACAAATGCAATCCTATACTTAAGTTGCCACTTTCCTAACAAACATTTGAAAACAAGAGGGAATCACCGTCAAATTTACCTTCTGCTCTCTCGTGATGAGAGGCAAAAAAGGAAGAATAAGGGAAATGCCAATCCAGTGACTTGGAAGAAACACGGACACACTGCAGCAGCAAAGGCTATTCTTGGGTCAGGAATTCCTGCAGGCTCAAAAAGCTCAGACATGTCTGAGATATTCAGAGCCTGGTGGCAGGGGATGTGAAAAAGGGCTTCACGGAGGTTTTCATTAGACAACTGGGTACCCACTCATTCAAAATGGCAACTCTACAAGAGCAGCCATCAGTAGGAAGACTGTTGGCATAACCTTTGAATTATGTTCGAATTAATTGACCGTTTTGTATTATCAACCAGCTCAGCCAACCAATGACAACAAATACTAAATGTTACATGATTTCAATCCAAGTGGCATTCTGATGAGAACAACTGCTAAAGATGGCTATTTTTTTTCTGAACGCATACCCCTTATGAAGAGGGCTGAAATGGACTGTATCCCAGGGAACATCAGCTTTCCATCAATCTCTGAAGTGTGACAACACTCAAATCCTACCCCATGGTATTGCATTCTTGAGGTATTTCAACTAACAGGACCAAACTTCCCTTGTCTAGTTCCTGGTGTAGGTAATCAACCAGCATGACCAAGGCTGGTTCAGTCCCAACACCAGGCCTAAATCCAGAATAGAAAAGATCCAGATAAGTCCATCCCATTTTACTGCTTTTTCTCAAAATAAACTACTTTTTATTTCTGTAAAAAAAGGTTTTATGGAACAGTATCAAGTTTTATGAAAGAGCTTGTCTAGACTGCTTGGTTCTTGAAAGGGCTTCACAACCAGATTGTGAAGGAACTTATTTGCTTTGGCTAGGCTTACCAGATCTCCAACCGGGACAGAGTGCTAGACCTTTAGGAGAAGGAATGTGGGCAGGTGTAGCTTGTTGAACCTTAGAGCACAATCCTAGGCATGTCTACTCAGAAGCAAGCCCCACTGAACACAATGGGGCTTGCTTCTGAGTAGACATGCCTAGGATTGTGCACTAAGGTTTAACAAGCTACACCTGCCCACATTCTTTCTCCTAAAAGTCTAGCACTCTGTCCTGGTTGGAGATCTGGTAAACCTAGCTTTGGTTGTGGCGGACAGGCGAGCCCCAGGTCTAAAAAACAGTTCTTCACCATGCTCTGTGCTTATTTGGGGCATCCTAGTGGCTCTAACAAACAATTGAGTGATGGCAATGATGGAGAAATAGTTCTTGGTAGCAGATTAGAGCACAGCACTGACTTGGGCTGAATGCTTTACTCTCATGCAAGTGCACCCACCCACACAAACTAGCTAAAAACACTTACAGTTACTAGTTTGGACATGGCTCTGCACACAAGGTGTGGTTACTAGCCACCAAGATGGTAGCATCCACAAAACAAAACAGCACCAATTTCTTGGTTGTTACTAAATTCAAACAATAATCATAATGGTAGCAATCATGCAACTCAACTGACTACATATTGGGAGGCAGAGACAGCTAACATTTCAGGAAATTTCAGAACAGCAGAACTGAGTGAGATTTGTTCCAATTTGAATCCTCTTTGTCTTGTTCATTGAACAATTCTCTGCCAAACCATTTTCAACCACTCTTACAAAAAAAACCCACCACGATACGTATGGGCCAAGAAACATTTGCACTACAGATCCAAATTGTTTTCTGATTTCATTGTGTCACACTAACCCAATTTCTAGTCTCTCCTGTTCTTTTCTAGCTTTGTTGCTACTTCTCAGCACAGAAAATAAATAAGATTTACAAGGCAGCAAAGCAACTCATTTAGTCTGGCTTTGCATTCTTGGAAATCCTCCCTGCATTATACAATCTAAAGCTTGTCTGGCTGAAGTAGCAGCATTTATGTAAAGAATGTAAGCTATTTTGCAGTCCTCAGCATACGTAACAGGGTAAAGAAGATCTTACATGATGAACATATAAAGAAATTTAGCTTCAAAGTAAATACTGAACCGCAAAAGCCTGGGGCTTTAGCTAAATCCTTTCATTTGGAATGATAACAGTTTTGGGGCCTGCACATCTCCTTGCCAAGTAAAACAGCTGCATCACCCAAACTGCATATGGAATTGCTGAACTCGGCAACCTAGATAATAAGGGCCAGCAGCACCCTAAGAGGCTTCCGCAAAATCTGCTCAGAGACAAGCGGCTGCCACCACCTTTCTCAACAACAAGTTATTTATACTCACCTCATGGCGAAACACAAAGCCTGAAATACCGGCCACTAGCTCAGCAAGGAAGACCAGAGACAAGAACATGGCATACTGAAGGCGTAGAGAGAGGGGAAAAAAACAAAACAAAACACAAGACAAGTCAGCAGATATTTGGACCAGAATACTGCTAGTGAAGAGAGCTATTCTTCTATCAGGATTTTAATTTAATTTTATTTCTTTTTGGGGTTAAAGTCTCTTCCATCTCTAGGTCTGACTTTCACATGCAAACAAATGTTGTTAAAAGCACATGGAAATGTTATATGTACAGGCTTGGGCCAATCCCTCTTGGTGCTTAGAATGAGGCCCGGGTACTCCCCTTCTTCCTCCCCAGGGTTGATGCAAGCTCTTTTGGCTCCCTCTCCCGGTTTTCTTTGACATGCTTGGCATGACATGCTCACTCACTGCCACTGCCACCATTTCTGAGTCTTGGTCCTCCATTTCTTACTTGCTTCAGTGTCAGTGGTGCCTGCTAATTTTGGCCACCCAGCAGCCACTACTACTTCTCCCCCACTTCCTTTGGCCAGCCCCTATCCTGCCGCTCTTGTCAATTGTCAGGAGCTGGGGTGGCCAGCTTGAAGGCAGCAGAGGGGCTGCACCAGCACACAGGGTGGCAACAGCAGCAGCAGCAGCAGAAGTGCCACTGCCACCAAATGGGGCACAGCCAGGAATGGGGTGGGGGTTTCTCTCCCCACAGAAGTGGTGCTTGGCAAACACGACCCAGCTGGTCCAACTGGAGGGCAGCCATGTGTATGTATACAAACAGCAATGCTGCAAAACTTAGTGCTTTTAAGAACATCAAGAGAGGGTTTAGTGAAATATCATTAAAAAAATTAACCAACCAAAGCTGGTTGCCAGATCATCAAGCCCCTCTTCCTTTCCCCAGTATTGCAATGAAATTCCATTGACTGGGGAGGGAGAAGCATAAGAGGAACTCTCAAGAGGTGCTGGGAAAACAGTTTATTCTGGTAAGCCCAACACATTTCAAGTAAGGTAAAGGTAAAGGTGACCCCTGACAATTAAGTCCAGTTGTGTCCAACTCTAGGGTGTGGTGCTCATCCCCATTTCAAAGCCGAAGAGCCAGCATTGTCCGAAGACACCTCCATGGTCATGCGGCCGGCATGACTCTCCTTGCCGCAGAGCGTAGCATGCAGCTGGAACACGGAGCGCTGTTTACCTTCCCGCAAGCAGTACTTATTTATCTACTCACATTCAGTGGTGTCACTAGGGCATGCGTCACCCCATAGCGGGGAGCACGCGTCACCCTAGTGAGGCCTCCCCCCTATACCCCCCCTCTTACAAATCTTCGGAAGAGGCCGGGAGCCGGCTCCGGGGACGTCTTCGGGGGCAACGCGCGCATGAGAGGTGACGTGCGCGCATGCGCGCGTCAGCCCTTGCGCACGTCACCCCGTAGCGGCCCGCTCCAGTCGCTTGACGGGAGCGACGCCATTGCTCACATTAACATTTCAAGTACGCAACTATAAAGACAACACATGAAGATACCTAATCTTAAAAATGCATGCCATTTGAATAAAACACGCTCTGTTATCATCTGCGTACATAACCTGTACAAACAGACCGTATAACAGAAATATCTATTCTACATGAACTGATTCAGGCTGCACTCATCAACTGCATGAGCGCATATGTCTCTTTGCAGGAAGACCCTAAAAAGGTCCAATTTCCTTTGTAATACTGGTAACATCACATAGGTAGGATATTGTGTGTAATGGAAGCTTGCCAAAGAAGAAAGATCTGATCTGAGGTTATTGCAGATAAATCAGAAGGGGCAGGTGAGGGAATTTGGTGAGGGAATGATTTGATCTGCCAATAAATGTAATCAAAAACAAACACTTGTTTTATTCAAAAACACTTAACACAAAAAGCAGGTCTGTAGGAAAGGGCAAAAACACATCTAAAACCATGATCCCAAGCATATTACATGGAAACTAATTCCACTGAAATCAATGGGACTTGCTTCCATATGAATGCCTGCAATCATGGAGATAATGTATGCACACTTGGGGTTTTTTGCGGAGATTTCCCTGACAGTAGCTGCCAGCTGGCTCACTGGCAGTTTGTTTGATTCTCCGTCTCAGCTCATTCAAGCAAGCTAGCTGGAAAGCACTGCCAGGAAATATGCTGGAAAAATTTGCTTGTCTGCGCATGTCGATCTCTTCTGCATGGACCTCAGGAGTGCAGCCAAAATGTTTATGAATAGTCCGAGGTAATCTTGTTAATCCAAGGACACTATTTGATTGTGTTTGGATATGTTTCCTTCACCAAATCTCTTTTATGGTCATTTTCCCACATGATAATAAAACTTTTCCCATGTCTCAAACGTAAACCCCAGACCAAAGCAAGTGTTTGATTTAAAAAAGTTATCCCTTCTGCTTTCTTAGCTGCAATAACCTCATTCACATGTATGCAAATATTAAGTGGCTTGAACACATTTTTAGTGTGATCTGTGAAAATGCCTTACTAATGACTCCTGGTGGTCTTCTAAAACCCAGCAGTTCAACAAAGTTGCTTCTTCCACCTCCACTCACAGTTTATTTAAAAGCCAAATTACTTTGGAAACTTAAAATGTTAGAATGTTATTCATCTACAGTACCTGATACCATTGTATCCTAGAAGTCTCCCCTCCCCACCCGGAGAATCTTCTCTAATTCTATTTCTACAAAACTTAGATACTAACGTATTTCTAGAAAACACATCAGAGAACATGAAGGAGACACACCCAGTTTGTACTTTGTCAGCATATGGGACTATTTCACACATTTGAGAGAAGGACAGTTGCAGTTCACAGAGCTACGTTACATTTTTAAGGCCAATCAATACTCATGTTCAAAGAAAACATGGTACAGAATGGAAATTGAGATTATCAATTAAAAAAAAAAAATCCCTCCCTGCACAGACAGATAGCAGGTCAGGAAAAAGGCTAGGCTAGAACCTGTAAGACAGGTAGGTCATTTCTGACACGGCAGAGCACTGAAACTCACAATCTTGCACTTATATTCTGAAGTGGTACAACCCCAAAAACTGTACCACTCTTTTTTCCCTTAATGTTTAGAAGTTCCCTGAAGCATGCGGTTATTTCTATGAACCAGCTCCTGGGACTCCTTTACTAAGAGTGGGATACTTGCCATGTGGACGTCTGCTTAGCAAACAACAACAAGATTGTGTCACTTGCCATTGGAGCCCTTGAAGCAGTGCCTAGAAGTCTGAAGAAACATCTCAACATTCTTGGCCCTGAGCAAATTACACCAACTCAGTTCCAGAAAACAACGTTGCTTGGAACAGCAAGAATGCTATGGCGAAATCTCTGTGATTCACAGGTTCTTGGTTAGATCCTGAATTGCAGAACATAACCAGTCCAGCATACTTGCTAAAGCTGTGTTGCAGTATCACAACAACAACAACAACTCAGTAATTATACTCCATGCACGTGTTTATGTACTGTATGCTTAGCTGTTTACGCTAAGCAAAGAAAATAGCTGCTTTCTTAAACAATTTCTAGCATTCTAGCACAATAGTGATTTTTGCCATACTTACCAGTTTCAGCATCCATGGGCTACCACGACAAGTGGCAAAGCATCCGAACAAGCCGAAGACAATAATTGTGGTACCCGTCCCAATGAGAACATAGGGAGCATTGGTAGAGTTTTCAGCAATAAGAGAAATATATGTGCCTAAAGTCAGCTTCCCCCAGACACCAACAGCAAGAAGGATAACACCAGTTATCTGGAAAACAAGAAGTTGAAAAAGATCGTGGTGAAATACATGGCTTTTTGTTTAACCTGGAAGAACTGCTGCTGTAGCACAACAAAAAAGAGGGAGGGGCTTTTATTAGCTCCACAGGAGCTGACAGCAAAAATATTACTTGTCTATTTGGGGACATGTGGTAGGAATACCAAAAGTCAAACTTCTATGGCAAATCACCACCAACCCACATAGGCCAATTTAGGGAACAGCGGTTCCAGTGTAATGCGGCCTTATATAAAATTCATACACCATTCTCTGAAAAATGTTGTGTAAACAAGAATTAAACAGAATGTGAGCTGCCTTGAAGTCCTTTTAGGAGGTGGAAAGTCAGCATACAAATGCCCAAATAGATCGATAGATAGACTAGATAGATTAAAAAAAAAAAAAACACGACAAGTTCTTCTGTTCTAAGTAAGTTCATTATGATATGATATCGTGTCTTAGCAAAATCTGCTCTTTCCCCTAATGCTAAGAAGCCATACCAGTTAATAAGTACTGTATACAGCACAATCCTATGCATCTTTTGCTAAGACTCAGAGGTAAGTTCCACTGTGTTCAATGGGCTTACTCCAAGGAAAGTATGGATAGGATTGCGGCCTAAAGGCCTAACTATACATTTTATGCAAAATGTGATGAGTTTTAAAGGAGAAACAACTTCAGAAAGATGTAATATGAAACAAAGAAATGATGAAGGGAGATGCTTAGGTAACTTTTTCCCTGCTTGGCACTTCTCAGCTCAAAATCACCACCCAAACCAGGAGGTTCCAGGTTCCACATGTGAGTTTACAAAGTTAAATACGTTTGGAACCCCACAGAAGGAAAAGTGGCAGGCAGGGTTTTGGAGTAGAGAAATGGCAGACAAGAAAATTATTCCTCACCCCTTCCCTCCCATCACTTTTCTACTCCAAAACACCCCTTCCATAATGTTGTTTTTTGTTAAAATAACCCCCCCACACACACACACACACACCAAAAAAACCCAGTTAGCTTTTGTTACATGAAATGTATAGTTAGGGCAGTATATTTTATTCTTTTTCATATATTCTGTGTATAAACCTTGTCGATGTAAGAGAGTATTCTGGAGAAAAATCAAAAATATATTTCAACCAATACAAGTTTTACATTCATAATGGGGGCTGAGATTAAACAATAATTTAAGTCTCAAATGTGAAAATTGTCTAGATTTTCTAACAAGCTGAAACACCTAACTACCTAACAAGCTGAAACACAGAACCCTTCCTTAGAAGTAGTATGGGGAAGAAGCTGTAGTGCTCTCTCAGTCTAGAAAGATTTGTCTCTGTGCCCAATAGCCTGTTTTCCTGCCATTATTCATGTCAATCCATTCATCATGACTGAAATATTGCACATTTTGTATTTAATCCTGGCACACAGAGGAAAGCTGAAACAAGGAAGCACGTGTGCTGACATCTAGTGGATACAGTTAGTAAGCTGAACAATTTATATTTGTGCATACAGATGTTGGGCCACCTTACACAGCATTTTTTCTGCAGGTGTTTTGGGCGAGGGAGTGCGTCCACACTAACATATTTGAAAACGGTGTACATGCCCTTTTTGCTGCATGATGTTTGGGACCTGAGGTGCCCTGGCAAAAGAGACACCTGCATTTGCTACGTGCTTTTTCCTACAAGAGGAGCAGAGCCTGTTGTTGACTAGTCCAGCAAGGAAATCAATTGCAGTGTGTGAAGCAGTCATGATGAAACACTGCTGCTTTGATTTGGAAAAGACAAGCAGAGATCAAAATATTGTCCTCAAATAGATAAATCACAGACAACTTGGGAGCAAGAAACATCTAGCGACTTAGAAGGGCTAGTTACCGTATTTTTCGCTCCATAAGACGCACTTCCCCCTCCAAAAAAAATAGGGGGGAAAAAGCCTGCGTCTTATGGAGCGAATCCAAACAAAAGGAAAAAATACTTACCGGGGCTTCGGGGAGGCCTGCGCGACCCTCTGCAGGCCTCCCCGATCTTCATTTCGGCAAAAAGCCAAAAATGGCCGTTTTTTGCCGAAATGAAGATTGGGGAGGCCTGCGCAACCCTCTGCAGGCCTCCCCGATCTTCATTTCGGCACTAAATGGCTATTTTCGGCCATTTCCGGTTTTCCGGAAATGGCCGAAAATAGCATTTAGTGCCGAAATGAAGACTGGGGAGGCCTGCAGAGGATCGCGCTGGCCTCCCCGAAGCCCCGGTAAGTATTTTTTCCTTTTTTTCCTTTTTTAACTCCAAACCTTTTTTCCCCTATTTTTTGCTCCATAGGATGCATGTGTCCTATGGTCCGATGCGTCCTACGGAGCGAAAAATACGGTAATTCTTAATAAGCCATTCATTAGATTTAAAGAGACACCCGGGAATGATGAGGGGAACTAAATTCTTTGCCATTAAGTTCAAACCAAAGAAAACATTTCAAACAGTTCAATGACAAATATGTAATTCAGCATCAGTTAAAGCCTGGCCTTCAGTCTCCTTTTAAGATCATCTCAAACAACAAATATGTGATCATATTCTTAACAGCTGTTCTCCTCTCTCTCTGTCGCATCCTATAGGTTCAGCTTAAATACAATTTATTTTTATGAGAGGGTGAAGAAAGGTCATGGCGGATGGAGGGCATGTCAACAACAGAAGGTGCCCACTATCAACAGCCATTGCTGCCAAGAGAAACTGCAACTAGGCATGCTCGGTGCCACTCATTCTGCTGTGTGCTAAGGAGCAATGTATAAACAATTATTTAATAAGGGTATAGTCAGATTTTTTTAATATATATATTTCTTACCATATGCATCATAAATTTGCTCTTTATTAGGGTAACTACTATATTCTACGCATCTCATATATACTATAGTTGAAAACACTATACGTGTAGAAAATAGATGGTGATAGGAAAGATAAACTGAGATTTGAAGTGTCAGTAATGTTCATTTCTTCATATTCTTGTCAATCACGTTTGAACCTATAGGTTGTACTGTATCTGTATACACACCAGACTTCCCCATATCATAACACAACCTGCTTTTTGAATGCCCTCTACTTTTAAAAGCAGATTGAAATCCTACAAGGACAGAAAATTACTCCACAGAAGCCTGAAAAGTCCTCACTGTTGGTACCCTATCCCTTGCATTAAACAGATTCATAAGATTGAGGCTCAAGTGCTTTGAGTTATGAAACAGAGAAAATAATCTATGCATGTTTACTCGGAAGTAAGTCCCATTGTGTTCAGTGGGACTTACTGCCAGGAAAGCATGCGCAGGATTGCAGCCTCAGTCTTATGGAAGTCAATGGAACATAACGATCATAAACCGAGCACTCTGTGGACTGCAGTCATATATAAAGACTAATGTGGAAATGCCGGGTCTTTTTTCTTTCCTGCTTTTAAATTTAATTATATTATTTCTTGCTTTGTCTGCTGTTCTGAGTTGAGCATTGGTTGATAATAAAGACGCTAAAAGCCAACAATCAGTTTTAGAGCTCTTTAAATTTTACATGGATCTGACCATTTCTGTGAAGTGCACTGCATAGCGGGGAATTTAACCACTGGCAGTCTATCAACTTAGCTCTCCTAAGCTTTCAGATTTCCTTAGGCAGAAAGTATTGTTGTACAGGTTTTAAAGAACAAAACTCATAAGCAACATGCACCGGGTGTAGTACATTTGCTATTGAATCAATGTACTGTATATATTTATTGCATTTCCATTCCATCTTTCTTCCATCATGGAACTCAAGGCAGCTTAGATGGGGTTCCCAGATGGCCACCCATCCAGGCACTGAGCAGACTGAGAACTGTTTTGTTTTAGTTTTAGCAAGTTTCACATTTTTTTTTAATTTCACCTTTTTTATACCGCCCTTCCTCCAGGAGCTCAGGGTGGTGTACATAGTTCTTCCTACCTTTTGTCCCCACAACAACCCTGTGAGGTAGGTTAGGCTGAGAGACAGTGACTGGCCCAAGGTCACCCAAGGAGCTTCATGGCTGAGTGGGGACTTGAACCTGGATCTTCCAGGTCTAAGTCCAACAACAGAACCACTTGTTGCAGCAACATGTGCCTGCACACCAAACCTGGGGATGGAAAGCCCACATTCGAACTTACTGTGAAACTCACTGGGTGACCCTGATACACTGGCGTCGCTGCAGGGGGGGGAGCTGTAAGTTCCACCGCGGTCCGACCCTCCGTTACACTGGTGCACAAAGCGGCCCCAGCCCTGGCCCCGGCCCCTCAACTTTGGAACCATTCAACGCGGTGAAAACAACATGTCCCTGTCGGACCGCAGTGGAACTTACAGCTCCGCCCCCCCTGCAGTGATGCCAGTGCCCTGATACATAAAAGAACTGCATCCTTCCCTAAGTCCCAACACACTTGAACTTACAGGGCCTACCCTCTTAGCTAAGCCCAAAGTTAGGGGACAACAAGGGAAGGTAGAGAAAGCTTCTTGGTGGCCATTCCAAAGCCAAAGCATTATCTTGTAAAAAACTGTCAAGCCTATTTGTAATTTGGGCTGTGAGGTGGGCCTGAGCCTATGTGGATTATGATTATTAATAGATGGCCTGTTTGACCTGAGAACCATTTTTTTTTAAAGACAAAACTACTTCCTGGAGGCAGGAGGCGTAATGGCCCATCCCTTGGCAAAGTCTATCACTTGTCATTGATATGTGTGCAAGTGCTAATGTCATTGATATGTGCGCAAGTGCTAATGTCTCATCTCCTTTGTCTTATCCAGCTTCCTTTGCAATTAATGGCTGTACCACTGAAAGGGGCCAGACATTCCTGCGGAGGAAGATAGCAGCCCAAAGCTTTTTCCTTTTTGCTGAGTTTGTAATTAAAATGTTAATAGAGCCTTATTACGAGAAAGAGGTGTGACAGTGATTGATGTCACTAATGGTACAGAGAAAAAGGCATCACAGGTAGCCTTATTAGCCCATTAGACACAAAAAACCAAAGTAGGGTGATACCTTCATTAGGACCAACTAAAATACCACATAGTAGTCGGAAAGCTTTTGAGTTCTCCAGAACTTTTCGAAAGTCTGGAAGTTAAACAAAAGGGGGTGGAGGGAGAGACAAATTTGGGCATGATACAAGAACCCCAAAATCTACAGTTTGTAACCGTCTTTATATTATACGGAATGCAGAAGGTTTTATGCAGATGTAATTTGAAGACCATCTGCTAGGTATGAAACAGAGAGCGGCAGGGATGAAGAAACAAAAATGGCTTTTTTGAATTTTTAAAAATATATACAGTAACACCATATTTGTACACAGAACTTTAAAATTCAATAGTAACTCATATCTGTCTCCAGCACTAACAGCAACACAGAGATCCCTTGTAAGGCAAACAACAGAAGAGTAACATGGTGACCTTTATATTGAAAATGATAGCTAACATCAACCGCAAGTTCCAATTGTCTTGCCTTGGCACTTTGAGCATGTGCAAAGTGATTTCAAGGACTTGTTTTACCTGCTCATCCCCCAACATGAACTAAAGACAGCCCCATGTAGAGTGCATTATTACAGTAATCTAACATGATACATGTAGTGTACATGTAGTACAATAAGGCTACCTATGATGATGCCTTTTTCTCTGTCTTAATGACATGAATGCCATGCAGTGATTTTATCACGAGAATGAGTCATAGGGGGGAGGGAGTCTGGTGGATTCCTAAAATGGAATGGGAAGGAAATCTCACCTGATAATGCATCTGAACAAATCCAAATATCACAGGAATTATCAACTCACTACAAGGCAAGTGCATAGTTCAGACTGCTCATCTAAAAACCACAACTGCTCCAGAATGCAGCATCCAGCATGCTGGTTGAGCAGGCATATTAGAACATATAACTCTGATTTTATACCATCTGCATTGGCCATCAATTTGTTTCTGGGCTCAATGCAACGTATTGCTCTTGACTTTTAAAGCCTTAAGCAGCCTGGGACCAGAATACCTTAAGAATTGCCTCTACCCAACCCTTACAAAATCTGTTGACGTGCAGCTCTGCATTCCTCTGTTGTCGGAGACAGGGTGGGATGTCGCAGGGCAAATGGCATTGTTACCATACAGGTGTGAGCCTCAATATTTCTGTTTTTAGGGCTTAAGTGGTGGGTATGGTGAGGTGCCATCTGTAAAGCAGCCTGTTGTACTTTGCATCGCAGCTGTCTCCTCCCTGCTTCACAGTAAGTTTCAATCCACCTTCCATCCTTTATTTTTGGATATTTGCTTCAGTCCCTCCCCCCCTCCATTTCCCTTCTGTCCTCACTCTCCCTTAGATCTCAATCCATTACAACCAAACACACTACTTTCTTGGTTTCTTTCTGATGAATACTAATTCTGCAGCAGCAAAGAGGGAACAATTGAATAGTGACAACTTCCAAAGAGGTAGACGTGTTGGTCTGTGTACAGCAAAAACAGAGCCTGGTGGCAGCTTGAAGACCAATTTATTTCAACATAAGCTTTTGGAGATTGGATGGAGTCCACTGTCAGATGCATGAAGTATTAACCTCAGTAAGTTAACAGTTAGATACGCACACGGGGATAGACGGAGAGGAACAAAATGCGAAAGGTGGGGTCAAAGGGCTATGAGATGGAACCGGTACTGGCAGTGAGCACCACTGACTTTGAGTCCTGCCTCTCAAGCCAGAGCTACATTACACGCGTCGCGGAGCTTCTGACCTGATTTTTTAATCCGGCGGAGCAGCCATGACCTCCGCACGGCAGGCGCGTACCTGAAGCCAGAGCTACATTACACGCGTCGCGGAGCTTCTGACCTGATTTTTTAATCCGGCAGAGCAGCCGCGACCTCCGCACGGCAGGCGCGTACCTGAAGCTGGTGTTCTATTTTTCAGGGGGCAGGAACGCAGAGCTAGGGGGTGGTTCACGGAGCTACTGCAGCCTACCAATCGTAGGAGAGTGGCTGCATGCCAATCAGAACTACCTCCAATCTTCTTCTTAAGAAGGCGGGACAACATGAGGGACAACAGGCTGGAAGACACTCCCCCGCTTCCAGTGCAGAGCGGAGGCACAGGCGGCGGCAGAGCCTCTGCCTGTAGTGTAGCTCCGGCTTTAGTTGGAATCAAGAGAAGGGTGCAGCGAGGCTCCTGGATGGAATCCTCCTGGACGTGTGCAGACATATGCAGCAGTCAGCTCCATCTTGAAAGAGGCATTTCTTTTCATCCCTGTGCTGCACTGTTACTGCAGCACCACAATTTTAAATTAAAACAAACCAATAAACAAAACAATTTCTATCTATCTATACGTGCACGTGCGCAGACACACACACAGACACACAGACACACACACACACACACACCGAGGAAATCTGCCCTCAAGAGGGGCCAAACTCTGCCACCTGAGACAATGCAATCCATCTGTGAAGGCGAGAATTACAGATATCTAGATCCTCACTCCAGCTGTCTCCCAGTGATTGGTGATTCCCATATTATTCAAGCCATTTCAGAGTGGTGATTAGGGATAGCAATAATGGTTCTCCTTTGCACAACAACTAAATCCATAAGCAATAGCAAGCGACCAATCAAATCTGTTCCCATTTGTTTTCAAGTTACTTCATGTATTCCTTGCAGGGAAACACCCAATGATGTACAGGTCTGTTTGGGGCCAGTACAATTCCGCTAGAGAGGCCACCCATGAAGACAAGGGACATTTGTTCTCCAAACTCATTACATTCTCTGGCTTTTCAGTTGAAAATGTTGGGAATGGTGCCAGCAAAGGCTGGTGGCTGGGTGGGCTTCATTATACGGTCACTTGCCCATTTGGAAGCAAGCTGACCACCAACAGTTTCCACGCATGATCAACAGGCAGGCTGCACATTAAAATGCTAAGTCATGACTACCACAACAAAATCAGATTCGCACAGCTCCAGGTTTTCTCATTCAAATTTCATCAATGAACTAAGGTTTGAATTTCCCTGTAGCTGAAGTCTGAATGATGCTAAGCCAACTGAATTACATACATATAATGCATGCTTAGTGTATTTTTTGAGGAAAATGTTGTTTTATGCATGTACACAATATAGATGTTTGTAGGAGAACACATCCACCTCCCCTCAACCTTGTGCTATATTTTCCAATAGTGTATAACACTGGTGTCACTGCAGGGAGGGGGCAGAGCTGTAACTTCCTCCGTGATCGGAGCCTCCCATTACACGGAGGAACGAAGCGCCCCACCCCCGCGCCTTCTGAACCAGTCAAAGCAGTGAAAACAATGCACAGGAGACTCCCTGCGCGTTGTTTTCACTGCTTTGAATGGGTCGGAAGGCGCGGGGGCGGGGCACTTCTTTCCTCCGTGTAACGGGAGGCTCCGATCACGGAGGAACTTACAGCTCCACCCCCCCCCCTGCAGTGACTCCAGTGGTGTATAATGCAGTTTTCAAGAGCTGAATATATAAACTTCATGAGAGCTTCATACAAACTTCATATAATATATATAAACTTCATATAAGACCCTTCTCTGAGATACTTTTATGTTCTATTGAGAAAGCACTTTTCCCTTCACAGGTAAACAGAAATTTTAGACTTTGCCACTTCTCCACCTCCATGGTCTGCAGAGGTGGCAAATCAACTAATATTCCACCCAAATGAAGCATTGGAAGTACCTATGCAGCATACCCAGGTGTGGTGTTTGCTAGTGACTAGGGATCTTGATTTCATGTGTTTCAAATGAAACTTTATGCAATACACATATGCTATAATAGGTTGCAGTTGGGCCCAAAGGAACCTTAACGAAGCCTTGCCTTGGGCTTGCAGCAGCCTGGGCTTTTGTGCACATAGCCTGCACCTGAAAAAGGAAACGTCAGAGCTGAGAACGTAGCCAAAATACTGTAAAATTGAACTGCTCCCACAATAGGGAGTGTGGGACAGTGGCGTAGCTAGACTGGAGCAGAGGCAAGTAGTTCTGCAAGACTCTGTTACACCGCTCCAGTCTAGTTTCACCTCTGGTGTGGGATAACAAGACAACAACAACAACGAGTAGGTTGGTGAAGGGCCAGTAGCCTGGGCCACATCATGTTGGCTACATGTACTCTACCTCTCCTTGCCATCTCGCTCCAGGGAGGCTGTGGAAGTCCTAGAGCGCTGCCTGGAGGCGGTTGGGGTCTGGATGAGGGCTAATAGGTTGAGATTGAATCCAGAAAAGACAGAGGTCCTACTGGTCAGGAAAGCTTCGATGCAGGTACTGAGTCATCTGCCTGTTCTGAATGGGGTTGCACTCCCCCTGCAGGAACAGGTGCGCAGCTTGGGAGTACTTCTGGATTCACAGCTCTCCCTGGAAAGCCAGGTGGCGGCTGTGGCCAGGGGTGCGTTTGCCCAGCTTCGGCTGGTGCGCCAGCTGCGGCCGTACTTGAGTCGATCGGACCTGACCACGGTGGTCCACGCCTTAGTGACTTCAAGACTGGATTACTGCAACGCGCTCTACGTGGGGCTGCCCTTGAAGACAGTTCGGAAGCTGCAATTAGTGCAGAATGCGGCGGCCCGGGTGGTAGCTGGAGCTAGGCGGTTTGACTCTGTTGAGCCGCTGCTTCAGCGGCTGCACTGGCTGCCCATTCGTTTCCGAGCCCAATTCAAGGTGCTGGTAATGACCTTTAAAGCCCTTCACGGTTTGGGTCCAGGATATCTGAGGGACCACCTTCTCCCATACATTCCGGCCCGCTCTCTTAGGTCATCTGAGGGGGCTCTCCTGCGTGTACCACCTCTATCGCAAGTTAGGGGAGTGGCAACACGTGGGCGGGCTTTCTCCGCTGTGGCGCCACAACTGTGGAACTCCCTTCCAGGGGATCTGAGAACCACCCCCTCCCTCATGACTTTTCGGCGAGGGCTCAAAACATTTTTGTTTCGTCTCGCGTTTGGGTGATGGGTTGTAACCTGCCTCCTGTGTCTCAAGATGCTCTGCCATGCTGCTTTTGTGCTCCCTACTGTTGCCCCCCCAGTGGTTTTTATTGATAGTATTGTTTTTATTGTTTTTAAATTATGTATTTAAACTTTCTGTATTTTAAACTGTTTTTAATTTTTGTTGTAAGCCGCCTTGGGCATTTGCCTCGGCATGGGATAAGGCGGGATATAATTTTTTTAAATAAATAAATAAAAATAAATAAATACAGAAAGGAGCAGCCATTGGCCAACTATAACCCAGCATTTCCATTTGTATTTGATTTATGGGCCACTCGACACAAAGAGGTTTTACGACTGCTGCCCTCCTGTTAAAATAAGGCTGATGACAGTTGGGCAGTCACCAAATAAATCTGATTCAACCTCACATTTCGGGGGCGTTAATTTGCCTGTCTTTGCTTGCTAAACAAAGTTTATCTTCTTTCCTCCATTTTAAACAGCTTTTCCTTTCCAGTACAGAAAGATTACCTTGGAGCAGAAAGCACAGTGTGGCAAGCAGGTCTGCTCAGTGTCAAACTATACAACACTAAACACATCATTTGTGCTTTCGTGTTTTGTTTGTTTTAATTAAACAGTGGTGGGTTATCACAGGATTGGGTCTGTGGCACATGGGGTGGGGAGCAGGAACAGGAAGAAAGCCCCTGGAGGGAAGCTGCTGCTGTTGCAATAGCAAGAATAAGGCCCTTCTCCTCTATTCCTTGGGCAAATCAAATCTAGTCTAGTTCATGCCCTGGTTGTCTTTTGCCTTGATGGCTGCAATCTCCTCCTTGCTGGTTTCCGTTGGCTCATGTTAGTCCCCTCACCTCTATCTAACACTCTGCTGCTCAGGTCATTCATCTTGCGCATTACAAAGATAATGTCATGCCTCTAAGTCCCTTCCAGTCCTAGATCCAATGCACGTTCTTTGTCCTTACATGCAAAGCCCTCCACAACCTCACTCCTTCCTACCTCTCAGCTCTCATATCCCACCACACTCCTGTCTGTGACCTTTGCTCTTCCAGTTCCACCACCCTAACCATCTGACGGCCTTCTGCTCTCTCAAACAACTCTGCCCTTATGCCTGGAACTGCCTTCCTGAATACCTGTGGGATGCTTCATCAATCACAACTTTCAAATCCTTTCAAAAGACCCACCTTTTTCATGAAGTCTCTGGCACATTGCCTTAGTCCATATTCCTTATTGTAACTGCAACAATCAACCACATATGCTTCCCCTGTTTTCCCTGCCTCCCCTCCCCCAAACTCCCTCTGTTGTTACCACAGCAATTATGTAGAATGATTGTAAGCATCCTGAGATAGGGATATGTCTATTTATGTAAAGCATCATAAACACTGATGGCACTGTATCAATAAATATTGTTAATAAGAATAATTATATACCACTTGACAACAAAAAAAGTTCTCAAAGTGGTTTATATAGCATGCACAAACAAACAAACAAACGGCTCCCTGTCCCAAAGGGCTCAAACAGTCTCAAAAAGATGCAGAAGAAACACGAGCAAACAACCACCGGAAAAGATGCTGTGCTGGGATGAAGAAGTACAGTCGCCCTTCCCTTGATAAATGTAAGATGAGCACCCATCTAAAAATGCTTTTTTGCCCAGTTAGCAGGAAAGAATAATAACAGAAGCTGGGGGAGGGGGCTTCATCAGGACAATACCCCTTCCTCGCACGTCATGATTCTGGCCCTAATTAAGAACACACCCCGCCACTGTGGTGGCTAGCAAACAATAATGGAAGCATAAATGACACATTTAGAGCGCAATCCTGCGCAAAAACTGATGGCAGAGCGAGCGCTTTGCCGCCAGAAGCCGGCGCAAACGTGCCATAAGGCATGTTAGCGATGACTCGGGAGTAAGGGCAGCCGGTGCAAGGCTGGTCGCCCTCACTCCGCCGCCAGGAAGTCCATGTGGCCGCTGGAGGAAGGTAAGAGATCCCCCGGCGACCGCATGGGCAGTCCGGGCAATGAGGGAGGGGGGCCATTGACCGAGCCAGCCCGGGGGAGGGGCGGGGATTGTGTCCACCATATCCCTGTCTTCCGCCGGGCCGGCTCGGCCGTTACACGGCCTCCTCTTACTTCCGCCAGCTATTTAGCTGGTGGAAATTTGAGGAGGCCCATTATGCCTTCCCCAGTTTACACTGGGGGAAGGAAATGAACGCCCCCTTTCTCCGAGTAGACCTCCAGGCCGCTGCAGAGCAGCCCAGAATGGGTATAGGATCTTACAAATGGGTATGGGTATACTTACATAGGATTGGGCTGTTAGTGTCACGTATAATTTGACCCTAACAAGTTGAGCTGAACATGCATCAGGAATCAGGAAGTAGGTACAATTTTCCAGTCCTGCAAACTGTGAATAACGTTCTTTCCATCCTCCCCCTGCCCCAACCGGCGCAGGATTTACCTGCGTCCTCTGGCACTGGCTGCGGCCCTGGGCTGAGTGAGCGGCGTCGGCCTCTCCGCCGGTGCCGCTTGCTAGCCGGTATCACAAATGTGCCTAATGGCATGTTTATGACACCCGGCGCCGGTGAATATTTAGACACGAATGCAAGTCCCATTGAACTCAATGGGACTTACTTCTGAATAGGATTGCACTGTAAGAATCTATAACTCACCCAACTATAAAACATTCTATTCAGAAGAATTACAGATTCCAGGTGGCACTATAGAGGAAATGTAATTACAAACCATTACAATTTTGATATCTTAGGTATCTCCATTCAGATCTCACCTTTCTTTAGTTACTACATTATTACCATGTCTGCACATATGAAAACTCTTATGTGTGAACTGGTAACATAAGGATCTGACTTGCCGACACATCCCTGTATTCTGTATTTTCAAAATTGTTTTAGAAGTTCAGATTTCATGAGGCTGCTAGCTGATCAAATCCATGTGTTGCTAATTCATACATTATGACTCCCCATGTATGTAGATATGAGATACTTGCGTCTGGATGCTGGTGTCTTAACATTCCATTACTATGGGCTGAGGGTAAGAATAGGAATTAAGAATACCTTCTCTGATTTATCACGAGACATTTCAATAAATCACTTCTACCACCAGCCAATTATTTGGGTTGCTATCTGGGAAAACAAAACATTTGCATCCTGGCTTTTAGGGCTAGGGCTAGGCTTGAGCTAATCATGAATCCACTTCTGATTAAATCTCCCAGCCAACCCAAAACGTTATCACTCACAGTAGCGTAGTATCCTATTCTTTCTCCAAGACATACATGGATGTTCCCTACTTTATTCACATAGCCATCCTGTGACGCTAAAGGCACATGTTCACATATTATGCTATATCCACGTACAGAATATCTGTATCCAGGTACACATTTCTGTGTGGATTTCAGACCAACAATACATGTACACTGTACCTGCATTGAATAGAATGTGTGAATAATTGTACCCAAGTACAGTCTAACAATGACCACATTTCTCAAGCTTACAAGACGTCCCAGAAAAACTAGGACAGTCCCAGTTTCCAGGGTCCGTTCAAGCCGCCGTCCCAGCCGGGACCGGAAACCAGGACTGTCCCAGTTTTCCCGCTTGCCCCTGGGCCTTTCCCGGCTGGCTGGCCGGCTGCATCGCAGCGGGTTGGGACTGTTCTGAGACTGGCTGGCTGGCCAGGACTCCTTGTGCTCCTGCGCGAGGCTCACACAGGTGCACAATGCCTGGGAGAGCTCTCCCAGCAATAAATAAATAAATAAAAAGCACTGTGCGCCTGCGCTACCCTCACGCAGGTGAGCGAGGAGTTCTGGCCAGCTGGAATGCAGCCGGTCAGGCTCAGAAGTTTCCCAGTCTGCCGCGATGCAGCTGGCCGGCCGGGATGAAGACACCGCAGCAGCGGGGGAAGTCCCGGCTGCAGCGAAAACTGGTGGCGGCAGTAGCACCGCAGGAAGGATGGCAAGAAAGCAGCAGCAAAAAAGGTAAGCGGTGGCGGGCCCAAAATGGCGGGAAAAATTAATAAATAATTGAAAACATTTCACCCCACTCTGCCCCCCCAAAAAGTAGGGGGGGTCAAACTATACTTTCTGTCTTGGTTGAGGTTAGTGAAAATATATACCTGGTACCGCGCCAGGTATATCTCTTAACCCGGTTAACATGTGAACAGCCACAGAGTGACTGAGATAGTCTGAGAGGCAGTTGACTGGTCCAAAGACAGACACTGAGCTTGGTCAAGCAGGGATTTGAACCTGAATGTTTCTGGTCCTAGTCTGACATGCTGTCCGATCTACTGTAGCAAAATGGCTCTCACAAAAGAAATAGCAATAAGAGCAAGGAACCAGTAAGCAACTGTGATGATTCAAATGTAGAATAATGGGGAAAGTACAGTGGGAGATCAAGACAAAATTAAAAGTGTGTCCATCTCTAAGATGAGGGCAAAGCAGATAAATGGAACTGTCCTGGTTGATATGTACATAAAATTCAGACAGCTTTCCACGAAACAGTTCCATATGTGCTACAATAATTTCGAAACAAATCCATTTCCCCATCTTTAGAATGTTTAGCGCCGCTAAATATTTAGCGGTTCACCAAAACAGCAGTAACCAAATTCAAATCATCGTTGTTTATCTATGTGACACATCAAAAAAGTGCCCACCCTGCAACATACATGCTCTGCCTGCCTGTTTTTTTTTTCTTTCTTTCTTTCTCAGCATGAGCAAATGTGTGAAAAATTAACAAAAACCCATTTCCTATGATTGGGAAGGCATGGTGTGTAACATGAAGACACATGCAAACCAAAACAGCTGTTGTGTCTCTTACTTCGGATATAACATACAGTATACAGTATTCCTTTTAAAGAACAACTGTTGGGCTTTTTATGCAAACTGACCTCTTGTGATTGGACTACTTCTTTGACGCAGATTACCTTATTGTTGAGGTTTTATTGCTGTTTGTTTGATGCCGCTGTGTTCTTAACATTTTGGAAACCTTCTCACCAAAAAGGCAGCCCAGAAATTTTATTGTAAAGAAGCAAACCATAATCGGCCTTTCCTATGTACTGGAACTGTGGACAACACCAAAAACTGTAGTCCTAGCGTTAAGTCATGGTGCAGTAGGGATGTTTTAAATTCAAACAATTCAAAAACCTTATCTGTGTAGGGACAGGGTGAGACGGCAGAAGAGATAAAACGTTTCTTCACTAGGATAGTATTGAATGGAGAATCAGCTTGATTTTCCTAAGATGGTCCTTGAATTACTTGGTGCTGGCCTTCATGTAAAATAGCTTTATGAATGAGCTGATCTACAGATCCCATTCAGCTTCTGCCCTCTAGTGGCAGCTTCTCAAATCTGACAGATAAAACATTTGCAGTTTAAAAAAGTTCGAGAGATGCAGCTTTAAGTATGAAACAGAGAAACAGATTGCATCTGTCTGTGGAACTAAAATGTTTTATTTCACAGCAAGCATTGGTCCTACTGAGCTGCAGATTGTCAGAAAACTGCATCTGTGGTTTATTTTAAAAGATTTTTATCCCGCTTTCCCTCCCAAATAAATGGGTGCCCAAGGACTCTGAATTAAAAACATACTCACATGTTAAACTACAATTCTTTTTTTCTTCCATTCCTTCTTCCCTCATTCTACAAACAGCTTTAAGAGTACAACCATTTGATAAGTTATAGAAAAATTATATTGTTGTAGAGAAACTAATAATAAAACATCCTACTAATTCAAACAGACATCTGAGAAGCCTCCCTGCTAGACTAACTATTCTGGAATGAAAGGAAACTTCTCTCCTTCAAGAATCTACTGTTTTCCTCCGAATGCTTGCCTTCTGCTGTCTCTAAAGGAAACTCCATGAGATGGCAAATCTACCTTCCCGTATCCACCTCTCAGGTTCCAGCCAATGAACTGACCTGTTTCAAATGCCAGGGCTTAACCCTGGAATACATGAAGTCAGAACAGATGAATGTGCCCCTAAGCATGTTGAAAGGGCATTTTCCTCACCACTGAATAAACAGAAGGAGTTTCCATACATCAGGAGTTGGGAAAGGGTTTCCAGATAGAAGGTGTTGTTTCCAGATGGGCTTGTGCCTTGACATCTCCCTTGCTAGAAATTAAGCATCACCCAAGCTACAATACTAGCATTGTGATGCAACCAAATGGAGGATTCTGAGCACATATATATGTACAGAAGACTGGCAAATGTATGGCAACTGAGGATGGGGCCTGCTTGTGATCCTTCTCCTCCAACACACACATTCAGAACTCTGTTTAGTCACACAACCAGGGTTACTGCCTTTCTAGATAAACCTCCCTCTTTTTTTCTTCCACCTGTCCTCAAGATCTTTTTTCACCACATATTAGCTGAAGAGATTGTTCTGCTATTGCAAAACAGAAAGTCAGTACTCTTCAGTCCCCGCTCCCAAGGCGTTGGACATCTGCCAGGGGAACATAAAGAGTTATGTTTTATACCCTGGCACTTTCATCAAAACATGACACATTTAAGAACCTGTTAACAGCAGCTTGTGCAGAATTCGGCAGACTTTAGATAAATGCTACTAATCGCTTTGGTCAACTACCCAGAAAAAAAGCAGTGGACATGTGACAATAACAACTAGTTTCTACTGTATAGTCAATTCTCGCTATCCGCAGACTCAGTTCCTGCTTATCAGGATTCACTTATCCATGGGAGCAAAAGGGTAACTCATATTGTGCTATCCGTGGTCAGTTCTCGGCTATCTGCAGCAAATTTGCTGCATCTGTGGCAATTCTGAAGCTCTCCACAGCCATCCTGAAGTTATTTGCAGTGGTCATTTTAAAGGTATTCCCTGTATCCGCAGCTATTAACTGCATCTGTGGCTATTCGCTGCAAAGCTCTAGTCCAGTGGTTATCAAAGTGGTGGGTCGCGACCCACCATTGAGAACAAAAGCTGTCCCCTGCCCCCTTAAGGGGCGGGGACAGCATGGTGGCAGCGGTGGCCAAAAAAGGGGCTTGAGGCAGCCTTTACCAGGGCTTGGGGGGGGGGCTTGGGGTAGGCCTGTGCAACCCTCTGCAGGCCTCACTGATCTTTGAATCACCCAAAAACAACGATTTTCGGGCACTTCCGGTTTTCATGAAGCTGGGTTTGGCCCACCCTCCCACCCTGCGTCTCCAAAGGGATTTGCACAACGCCTCTACTATGTCCTGTGGGAATGTCCCGACCAGAGGACAGGTGACTCTGGACTTGATATTGTGCGGCACTCAAGATCTGGTCAGGGAGGTAAATGTTACCGAACCGTTGGGGAACAGTGACCATGCTGCTATCTGTTTCACCATGCATGTCGGAGGGAGAGTGCCGAGCAAATCTGACACGAAAACCCTTGACTTCTGAAGGGCAGACTTCCCCAAAATGAGGAGACTAGTTAAAAAAAAGCTGAAAGGGAAGGTAAAAAGAGTCCAATCGCTCCAGAGTGCATGGAGGCTGTTTAAAACAACAGTCATAGAGGCCCAGCGGGAGTGTATCCCGCAAAGGAGGAAGGGCTCGACCAAGTCCAGGAGAGTGCCGGCATGGCTAACAAGCACAGTTAAGGAGGCTATAAAAGGCAAGGAAGCTTCCTTCCGTAAATGGAAGTCTTGCCCTAATGAGGAAAATAAACAGGAGCACAAACTGTGGCAAAAGAAATGTAAAAAGATGATACGGGAGGCCAAGCAAGACTTTGAGGAACGTATGGCAGGCAACATAAAAGGGAATAATAAAAGCTTCTTCAAATATGTTAGAAGCAGGAAACCTGCCAGAGAAACGGTTGGTCCGCTGGATGGTGAGGGAGAGAAAGGGGTGATAAAAGGGGACTTGGAGACTGCAGAGAAATTAAATGAGTTCTTTGCATCTGTCTTCACGGCAGAAGACCTCGGGCAAATACCGCTGCCGGAACGGTCTCCCCTGACTAAAGAATTAAGTCAAATAGAGGTTAAAAGAGAAGACGTCTCAGACTTAATTGACAAAATAAAGATCAATAAATCACCAGGCCCGGATGGCATCCACCCAAGAGTTCTGAAGGAACTCAAGAATGAAGTTGCTGACCTCTTGACCAAAATATGCAACTTGTCCCTTAAAACGGCCACTGTGCCAGAGGATTGGAGGATAGCTAATGTCACGCCAATCTTTAAAAAAGGAAGGAGGGGGGACCCGGGAAACTACAGGCCGGTCAGCCTAACATCTGTTCCAGGGAAGAGGGTGGAAAGTCTCATTAAGGATAAAATCTTAAAATACATAGAAGAACAAGCTCTGCTGAGGGAGAGTCAGCATGGCTTCTGCAAGGGGAAGTCTTGCCTCACAAACCTGTTAGAATTTTTTGAAAAGGTCAACAGGCATGTGGATGCGAGCGAACCCGTGGATATTATATATCTGGATTTTCAGAAGGCGTTTGACACGGTCCCTCATGAAAGGCTCCTGAGAAAACTCCACAGTTAGGGAATAAGAGGGCAGGTCCTCTTATGGATTAGGAACTGGCTAAAGACCAGGAAACAGCGAGTGGGAGTCAATGGGCAATTTTCACAATGGCGAGAGGTGAAAAGCAGTGTGCCCCAAGGATCGGTCTTGGGACCGGTGCTTTTCAACTTATTCATAAATGACCTGGAGTCGGGGATAGGCAGTGAGGTGGCCAAGTTTGCAGATGTCACTAAACTTTTCCGGGTGGTGAAGACCAGCAGGGATTGTGAAGAGCTCCAGAAGGATCTCTCCAAACTGGGAGAATGGGCAGCAAAATGGCAGATGCGCTTCAATGTAAGTAAGTGCAAAGTGATGCACATTGGGGCAAGAAACCAAAATTTCACATATACACTAATGGGTTCTGAGTTGTCTGTGACGGATCAAGAGAGAGATCTTGGGGTGCTGGTGGACAGGTCGATGAAAGTGTCGACCCAGTGTGCAGCGGCTGTGAAGAAGGCCAATTCCATGCTCGGGATCATTTAAAAAAGGAATTGAGAATAAAACAGCCAATATCATTCTGCCTTTGTACAAATCGATGGTAAGGCCACATCTGGAGTATTGTGTCCAGTTCTGGTCACCACACCTCAAAAAGGATATAGTTGAATTGGAAAAGGTGCAGAAAAGAGCGACCAGAATGATTTGTGGGCTGGAGCACCTCCCTTATCAGGAAAGGCTACAGCGTCTGGGGCTTTTCAGCCTAGAAAAAAGGCGCCTGAGGGGGGACATGACTGAGACGTATAAAATTATGCATGGGATGGAGAGAGTGGATATAGGGAAATTCTTTTCCCTCTCGCACAACACCAGAACCAGGGGACATGCACTAAAATTGAGTGGAGGGAGAGTTAGAACAGACAAAAGAAAATACGTATAAAATGATATATAGATGGTATATAACCCCAAGCAAATTAGCAAAAATGTATGAGAAGGTGACGAATAGATGTTGGAAATGTAAAAAGCAAGAAGGAACTTTTTACCATATGTGGTGGACATGCCCCCAAGCAAAGAAGTACTGGACTCAGATTCATAAACAGATTGAGTTGATTTTAAAGATTAAGGTTCAAATGAAACCGGAAACATTTTTGTTGGGTATGTAGGAGGATCATGTAGGCGAAAAATTTCAAACTTTGTTTTTATATATGACAGCTGCGGCAAGAATTTTATATGCACAATATTGGAAGAATTCGGAGATACCTTCGCTGGAAGATTGATAGCTGAAAGTTTTGGACTATGCTGAAATGGATAAACTTACAATTTTAATTAAGGAAAAGTCAGTTAACTTTTTCGTGAATAATTGGAAACCATTTATTGACTTTTTAAGAGAGAGAGAGAGGAATGATGTGATGCTATGCAGATTTAATGAATAGAATGTGGGTGTTGTTTTGGCTTAGTTGGAAATTATATGTAGAAAATAGTGAATAGTATGCTAGTAGGATGTATTGCTTCGCGCTTGCTATAACTTTATGAAATATGTATTGTTTTTATGTTTTAATATATCAATAAAATATAAATATAAAAAAAGAACAGACAAAAGAAAATATTTCTTTACCCAGCGTGTAATTCATCTGTGGAACTCCTTGCCACAGGATGTGGTGATGGCACCTGGCCTAGATGCCTTTAAAAGGGGTTTGGACAGATTCATGGAGGAAAAGACCATCACAGGTTACAAGCCATAAGCAACCTCCTGGTTTTAGAAGTGGGTTTTCTCTGTGCCAGGTGCAAGGGAGTGTCAACGGGAAACAGGTTATCTTGTTGTCTTGTGTGCTCCCTGAGGCATCTGGTGGGGCCACTGTGTGATACAGGAAGCTGGACTAGATGGGCTTTTGGCCTGATCCAGCAGGGCTCTTCTTATGTTCTTAATTTTCAGGTGGATGAGTTCTCTCTTCAGATCCTGTTAGGGCACGCCTAAAGGAAGGGTAAAATCTTGGGTAGACATCTAGCAACCTGGGCACATGTTTTATAGGACTCCATTAAGTTTTTGTACTTGCAAAAGCTGTCATACAAGACGATGCTGATGCTGCAAAATCTTTGTTTCATGCACAGAAACTAAATTAAGATAGTACATAAAACTGTTGTCCCCCACCCCCAAGTTTATATCGTATTTCTTCGAGTCTAAGCGGAATAGATTATTATACAGATCCCTGCTAACCAAGTACTGTATTTCTTCGATTCTAAGACGCATGTTTTTTCCCAATTAAGCATTTCAAAAAATGGGGTGCGTCTTAGAATCGAAGGTCTCCAAAAAGCACTCCAAAATGCAATTTCCTTACTTACTGGGGCTTGGCGGAGCTTCAGGGAGGCCTGCGCAACCCTCTGCAGGCCTCCCCGATCTTCAGTTTGGGGAAAAAACAGTTATTTTCAGCCATTTCCGGTTTTTGCGAAAACCGGAAATGGCCGAAAATCGCTGTTTTTCACCGAACTGAAGATCGGGGAGGCCTGCAGAGGGTCGCGCAGGCCTCCCTGAAGTTCCCCCAAGCCCCGGTAAGTAAGGAAATTGCATTTTGGAGTGCTTTTTGGAGACCTTCGATTCTAAGACGCACCCCATTTTTTGAAATGCTTAATTGGGAAAAAACATGCGTCTTAGAATCGAAGAAATACAGTACTTGGTTAGCAGGGATCTGTATAATAATCTATTCCGCTTGAATTGAAACACTATTGAAATCTTAAAAGGCTTTAGCAGAGTTAAAGAGAAGCTGTCCTGCAGTTTATGCCAATTGAGGCCAGGTCTGCCTTCAATGTTGAGATTCAAGGCAAATACCCTTTTTTACAGAGTCTCTTCTTTTGATCTCTTCTGTGGCTGAAAACATTCAGCAGAAGCAATATTCAGCCAGAGCTACCACAGGGATTGGGGGGAAAAATTTAAATAGGATGTATTTAATTGGTCTTAGACCCTGTTACATACAGTTCAACTGAAGTCAAATACATAATCTCAGCAGTATGTGAGGCTTCTGCCAAGTTACACTGCAATGGTGAGTGCTATGAAGCACTTCCAGGTTTTTATAAGTTGGCCTCAGTACCTCTTTTTCTCAGTGTGCAATGGGAAAGCCATCCTAAACTTCAGTGATGGAGCAGAAAGTGCCAGGTTCCATCTTTGGCATCTCCACTGCAAGGATCTCAGGTGGCAGGGCTGGGAAAGAGCTCTTTGCCTGTAGAGCTACTGCCAATCAAGGAAGACAACACTGGGCTGGTTCCTTTTAAAGTAGCTCTGTATGTTCTCAAATTGATGGCTTGATGGGCAGTGATTTGTACCTGATGCTGGAGTTTTCCTACTATTTACCAATTTCATTAGCACACATGCAAAACTATCTTTGTTTACAACTTCAATTTCACAACCTTTCTAATAAGTACAAAAATTCTGGGAGAGAAATGATGATGATGATGATGATGATGATCTGTAGAAGGATCTGCCACCAGAATTGGAGCAGATCCGCCACCCCTGTTAGTATGCAACTCCCCACTCTTGCTGCTGCCACTTCCTCCTCTTCAGCTATCTGACTCTTAGGGAAACAGATGGGCGATACACCATCTCTCTCTCTCTCTCTCTCTCTCTCTCTCTCTCTCTCTCTCACAATCTCTAGCACACCAGAAAAAAAACTTTGCTGGTTCACCACATCACTGTTCTACATGATGCAGAACGAAGTACAACATAATGTTCAGTTCTACAGATTTGTGGCAGCAGAGATAAGTAATAATGAGGAGGTCATTTCAAGTGGCCTTCATCTAAGAAACGATCTGTAGAATGGACCTAAGTACAGTACTGTAATTACAGTACATGTACTGTATACGGTGTGCATAAGAATGTTGCCTGGTCAAGAGTGTATCACATTGCTTCTTGGAGGGGTTGTTTTTGCATTTGTTTTACTGAATATTCATTGGTATTAAAATGAAACTGTGGAACGTGGTTTTGGTGGTTTCATAGTGATTTAAGAATGCCAATATTGATGAGGATTTCTGCCTTTCTCAGTTTGCCTCCTTATAAGTATAGTGTTGAATTCTATATACAGTAGATGTCTTTATTCTATACAGGAACAACTTGGGGCCTACTGCACCACAGCTGTCTCAAAATTAGTCACACGTTGAAGTTCTGCTGTCAAAACAGACTGAAATAGAATAGCGAGTTTGTGTAACCAAAGCTAGAAAGTTGCGTAAGCCTTTAAGATACAGAGAACAGAATGAATCATTGAATCACTGGGCTAACAGCGTTCAGCTTTCAATGAACTATAAATGGAACAGTACAGAAGAGAAAGGATAGAACTGGGTTGCAGATCTATTCTTTGCTGGCAAATGGGAAGGAAGTGCTCTGGTGGACTAATCAATCTATTCCAAAGACTATTTCAACCCATTCTTTGCACCTACAGCAAGCTATTCAACTTCTTTCTATTTATTCAAGAAGCTATTCATACAAATGTTGTAACAGCTACATTAATCATGGCCACATCCATACCTCCATGATTACATCAAACATAGGCCTAACAGCTACTAATGATGTGAAGGCATCTGCCTTCATAGGGAGGCCATAGAGGTCATATGGTGTTGGTCATATGGCAACACTGATATGAACATGTAGACATTCATAGTAAAAATATAAGGCAGATGCATCCTGGATTTGGGGACACATATATTAGCACACACAAAAGGATGCATGGTTGGAAAGTCTGGTTTACAAAGCATTCATAATAGATTTCTGTAGATAGCTGAAGATGGTAAAACAGGTCATTCAATTTGTCTGTCAAGGCCATGCCCTGAGCTTCTGCACTTCCTCTTCCCATCACCTCTTGCATCTTCTGATTTTTTGTTGGTTCCCTACATGTTCATTATCTTTGAATTGGACAAAATATGATTTCCATAATCCACAGGTTGCCTACAAAATAAAATTAGACAACACGGTTTGAACTTTGCAGTAATTATAGTTAGCCCAATTTGGACATCGCAATAAATTATGTGTTATATCCAAATGAAGTTAATCAAGATGACTGTGCACTGCTGAAATCATTGAGACAAATTAGAAGTGACTAACAGCGCAATCCTGTGTAGGATACGGCACCCAGCCTAAAGGGAACAACTTGGGAGAAGGGGACGATCGCCCCTTCCCCGGTGTAAGTGGTGGGAGGCCCAATGGGCCTCCTTGAATGTACGTGAGCTCCAGAGCTCGCGTACATTCCTGCCGGCCGTGTAAGGCTCTGCCAGGCCTGGAGAGGGCTTGGGATACGGCGGATCTCGCCAGCAATATCCCCACCCTCTCCAAGTCCCGGGGTGGCCAATGGTCGCCCTCTCTGCCTGCCTGGTCCACCCTCCCCTGCCCTAGTTAGGGTAGGACTTGCCTGCTCTAGTGTGCGCAGGGCCGGGCAGGAGCCCGGGTAAGGGCTGCCGACTGCTGCGCCAGCGGTCCTTACTTGTCAGGTGCTGTGAACGTGCTTTACGGCGTGTTTATGACACCCTGCGCCGGGAGAGCACGTGCTCACAGGATTGCGCTGTAACAGTACAATCCTGTGCATGTCTACTCAGAAGTAAGTTCCACCAAGTTTAATTGGACTGCAGCCTGTTTCATTTCAGTCCCATTCAGCTAATTCAGTTAACTGTTCAGTTAAATCCCACTAATTTCAACAGGATTAGTCATTACTAACTTTCTTGGGGATACAATGCTATCATTACAGCAGACCAGGATGTGAGGGAAGGAAATGGAGAATGCAAGGGGGAGGAGGGAGTGCAAGGCCAAGGTTTGGCCAGAGGTCCTCCTTTACAACCTCATATTACACTTGGTACATATATGGTATATTTTTCAAGCTTCACATTCATATTGGTAAACGATAGCTTGTGATAGCCAAAATGACACAGAAAGATATACCAAAACCTAAGCTTTCATTGTAAAAGCATGTTTCTGGTTCCAGCTGTCTTAGAGATCACTTTCCAAATATCCTGAGTGTAGCTGCCCAACTCTGTCAAGAGCCAGTGGTTCCCAAACGTTTTTGACTCACGGCTCCCTTGACCTCCCTCGCCGTTAGCTGTGACTCCCCATTACAGTGCATGGAAGAAACAGGCACTCTTTACATGCTCAGAGGCACCCTTTCTTATATGTATGTGTATATGTATGTGTATATTTCCAAAACGAGCCCTAAAGTGGATTTTCCATGCTTATGCTGAGCAGCAGCTAAGCCAGGAGTGCACAGGGTGGGGTTGGGATGCTGCCCTCCCTCCATTGGCAGGCCTGGGTAGAGGGCACTGATGTGGTCTGTGTTAGTCCTATTCATGGCAAGAGAAACATCAAAGCATGGGAGGGAAGCCCCAGTTGCACAAGAGAGAAAGAGAGAGAAAGCTAGCTCCTTTTGGTAGCATCTTTGCAAGATGAAAAACAGATTCTTATACTGCCTGGCAGTTTCCGGGGGGGGGGGGGAGTTGTCCCAGCAAATAGAGTGGGGAACTAACTTAGAGGTGGGTCAGAAAGGAAGGAGAGAAATCCTAATAATTAATCAACCAAACTAAACATAGAAATCAAAGACTGTATGTAAAGCAGAACCTGCTCTGCACCATTTTCAATTGCAGTTCTTGCATTTGTTTTGTGTTTGCTTTATTAAAAACATTCAACAGAAAGAAAATACTTTACTTGCAAACCTGCAATGTCTCAGGATTTGGAGAGAAACGAGATGCTGTCTTTGCAGCTCCAGCTCCAAAGTACCGGTACTCACGCTGTGGTTAAAAACAAGACGTGGAAACTGCCTACAAACCTGAAGTGTTTTGAAATTAACTTTGAGTGACCCGATGTGAAGAGGGAATCCCGGGTCTTTGTTTTTGCTCGCTCTCTCTCTTGCAAGCAAGAATATGTGTTAATTAAAAGATTAACGCAACGCCCCTGGCTGCTTTTGATGACGCACTTGGGAGTCGCGCCTCACACTTAGAGAACCTCTGGCCTAGAAAATTACTCAGAGGCGTACACAGTCATAATGGAATGTCACCCTCATCACTGTCTTCCATTGGCTGTTTTTAATGTTTTATATTCTTCATATTTATATGATTTTTAATATTTATTTAGCATTTAACAGTTTGATTTTAATCAGTGGCATAGCTAGACCGGGGCAGGGGCAAGTAGTTCTGCAAGACTCCGTTACACCGGAGTCAGCGGCACCTCCCCGCTGCATTGGAGCCATTGTGGCTGCAATGGGGGAGTGTCCTATGCGTTGTCATCGCCACCGGAATGTTAGCTAGTTAGTTAATTGGAGGGAACGATGGTGTAGCTAGACTGGGGGCGGCGGCAAATAGTTCTGCAAGACTCCGTTGCACCAGAGTCAGTGAACCCTCCGCCTTGGAACCATTCTGGCAGCGACAGCAATGCGTGGGACATTCCCGTCACTGTCGGAATGGCTCTGACAGCAAGGGGGAGGGGCCGCTGACTCCGGTATAACTGAGTCTTGTAGAACAACTTGCGGCCACCCCGGGCTAGGTACGCCACTGATTTTAATTGCATTTTGATATTGTTGTGAGTCATTTTGAGTGCATTTGGTAGATAAGTGGGATAAAAATGAATGAATGAAAGAAAGTTAGTTTATGGTGATTATTACAATTTGTTTTTAGCATTAAGTATTCCTGTCACTGACCAGCTAGCTGACAAGAGCACAATAGGGAAAATGTGTAGCTGAAGACTAAGAGTTGCTGCAGTAAACACACAAAGGGCAGGAGGTCTGGCTCAGTTAGTAGAGCGGCCATCTCATATGCCTGAAGATGTGAAGGATGGCAGTTCAAAACAGCCGGAAGTATCTATGCGCAGTCGAAGAGCTGTCACCACTGATAAGCTGCAGATACTCTGTGAGGGTGAGAAGCTGCAGCTGCACTTTGAGTGGGAGTCAAGGTTGGCTGTCAGTCAATGCGTGGGAGGCGAATGCCAGAGAGAGGCTGGACTGTGAAGGGAACCACCATCCTAGAATGAAGGGTTCTATGCAAGACTAGAACATATTGTATTGTAAAAACCACTTGGGGTTTAGAAAGCCTGCCTCTTTAAACCGCCTTTGAATTAAAGTCAGAGGAGAAATCCGATGACCAAAGAAAAGGCAGTATATAAATGCTGGTGGTGGTGGTGGTGGTGGTGATCATAGGAAATAAACACAGTCCAAAAAGAAGGAAAAACTACTCAGCAATAAAGAATGACAGGTGGTATTGTTTTTGTAAAGGAATGAATGAGGCAATAAACTACTACTTGATGTTTCATTTGCACAAAAAGTCACGTTCTCCTTCTCCTGTCTATTCCAAAGTTCTCATTCAGGTCTAAATTAAACAGTGATTCTTCTGCCACTCACTGCAGAACAACTCCCATAACATCGTGCACACACACTAAGATTATTGCAGGCAGCTAGCAACAAGTACCACAAGGTGGCAGTTTAAACAAGAACTGCATCCACATGACAAATACAATACTGTACTTACATTTCTTCTTTGAAATGTTTCTTTCACACATTTTCAATTTACCGTGTATCTTTATATGATGCAGACAACTCTGCAACTTTACAACAACTGTATCTCAGTTATATTTTTACTAGATAAAATTGCCTCAAATATACACTGCCAAGAATGTAAAAATATGCCACTTAAAAACAAACTAATGATCTCAGGACTGATCTGTTTAAAACTTTGGGAACATTTTTGGTGCACCTGGACTGAAATCAGAACAACTGGTGAATTCCCACATAATATCTACCAGTATCTTGACTTCTCATTCTGAACTTTGCATTATTGAAAAGGGCATGATTTTATTCTCCTCCATCCAGCTAAATTCATTACCTATCAGTGTTTGTTACACTAAACATTCTGTCTACAAACCAGAAAAGGTTTTTTAAAAAATTCCTGAAAAAAAACCGGAAATAAAATATATTACTTTCATATTGTGAGCCACTTTAAATGAAGGATCTTTCAAGTATCAACAATTACCTAAATTTTAATGTATTCCACAGGCTATATAATTTTAGTTGAATTATTTTAAAACAAAACAAGTATAAACTCATGCAGGTTTCCAGATATACATATTAACAGCCCAATCTTCTTTAGAATTTAGACCGTGGGAAATTGGGAGTCATAAACGTACCATAAGGAATCTCACGTCACCAGGCAAAGAGGCAGCACAGCTCTCCCCACACCAGATTCAACGGAGCACCCGCCAGGAAAGGTATTTCCCCACCAGGCGGCTGAGAGGCAGGGGGAGGGTAGAGCGGGGTGTTGCAGGGGGTTGGATTGGCTGGGTCCAGGTAGGGGGAGGGATTGGCGGCAGCCTCTTCCGTCATATCCTATCCCCCTTCCTGGGTTTGGCCACCACTACATGGGCTGGCGCTTTAGTTACACTAAATAGCTGGCGCACATCCGAGTAGCCCCATTGAGTAGCTAACAAATGTTCTCTTCCCCCGAGGTGACCTCCCAGGCAGCCTTTTTGTGCCCTGGATGCAGCGCAGGCTGCACTGGCCTCACTGCATTCCAGGGCACAGAGTTAGATAGGATTGGGCTGTAAATCTTGCAATTTGGCAAAAGGACTCTCACTGTACTATATTCTATCTACCACTTACACCCCCTCTGCCTTATTAAATCCCTCTGTTATTCACTATATAGCTTTATTATCCTCCTTCAATTCAATATGATCAATTAAGCTTCATAGAGAACACATTCTCCATGTGAATGGAAAATTCAAAGCAGCCCAGCTACTGGCTGGTATTTGAGAGCAATGTAGTAAATCTTAAAGGAAAATTTAATCCACTGCAATTGATACTTTGCATTAATGAGATCAGACATCTCTCTTCTCCCCAAAGTTTAACTGCCTGCGTGGAAATTAATCTCTCTTGCTGATCATTGCTTACAGCACTGATCTTGCTGTATGGTTTCTATACATTCTTCAATTAGTCTTTTGCTTGGTTGGTTTTAACTGCTCTGTTTAATCATGATTGAACACAAGGCCAATGACTATATGTATGCCTGAACCACGTTTAACATTACAATGTACATGCAGAGACATAACATTTATGAGTGGTTTAAACAAAGTTCACATTTCACAGAATTTTTCTTTATATACGGTATGTAGCATGGTGGGTAAAAAGTGTTCTAGAAATAAAAGCCCCTTACATCCCTGAAATGTTCAACATTTAAAAAATGTTTTAACCCTTAACACAGAGAAAGCCTAATTCTACATGCTCAATTATTGCATGCCTCCCTTTCAGTACCTACCTTTTCACTGGTGTACTGGAGTAAATGCTATATGCTGAATATGTACCTAGTAGCACAGCATATTTGCCACATGAACCTAGGATAGCAGTTTTCTCAGACAGGGCAATTTTTCTATCATATATCAGGTCTAAAATTCTAACAACAGCAATCTTTGGCAGTAGATTTTTCATGACACGCTGAAAACAGGGTGTCTCAAAAAATGTACACACATTTTGATGAGCTCTAATTCATACATACTTCATTGTAGAAAACTTGCAACACTCAAAAATCTAAAGGAAGCAATTGAAGAGATGAGTGGTACCATCCCAGCACACACATTGGTGGGTGTCTGCAGATTGTTTAGGGTCCAATCCATTCCTAACTAACCCCCCACCAATGCAGCTGTACTACTAACGGACCACACAGTGCATCCGGCAGGGAGGCAGTCCAGAAGTCTCCCCAAGGTAAGGGAAACATTAACTTTATTTGATTAATCTTGTGATGAAATTGATTAAAAGTTTGCAACCCCTAGTCTGGCCTGATTCTCAGGGGTAAAAAGAGAATACAGTACATTGCTGCTGAGGATTAAACCCACAGCACATAAGTAGTCATTCTAGTTTGTTTATTTTAAAATAAACATTACATGGGAAGGTGACAAAATGGGTCAAAACTGTGGTGAGGGGGAGAGAGACTTTAGCACCTTGCCCCTGCTGCAGTTCTGAACCCAATCTCCTCCCCCCCCACATGCTATTTTTAATTAAAAAGCTTAAACTGAAAGCCAATGGAAGCTTTACTGCAATTACAAACTGTGCAGGGGGGGGCAGCAATCAGGATCAGAACAGTAGCCGAGGCAGAGTACTTTAGGTGCCCTCCCCCCACCATGGTTTCAGCCTAGTTCATCATCCTCTCCCATGTGATCTTCATTTAAAAAAAAAAAACCTCAAAAAGACTGGTTACGTGTTTAGGGCCACATCTAATTTGACTCTTACTATAGCGCTGAAATCAAACCAGTGTTCCGTATAACAATGAAGTTACTTGGCTATTGTTTGCAGGCACAGTGGGTGCCCTGGAATGACAGGGTGAGTAAAGCCACATTCGCCTAGTGTGGATGTAAATGCGTGCATGTATACCCGTCATGTCTCCAAGAAAACCCATGTGCTATAATAGCATCCTCCTTAACCTCACTTCTAGTTGCCATGCTAAGAAGACTGTTGACTCAGATCCCTACCACACTGGAATCATAGACAAAATGCTGGTCACAGGCTAATCTCCAAGTCCCTCAGACAAAGCAGAAAGAGCTCTGTTAAACAGAAACAGCTGCTGGATTTAAAAGGGAGTGGAGATGCCAGATATAAGTCTTCGCCTGGATGAAAAGCACAATATTTGCAAGGCTGGAATTCAGATCCTATGATATGTGGGAGCATCACCATGACAACAGAAGTACCAGCAAGGCTGGGCAGGCTGCTGCCCCCCCTCCCTAAAATTCTAGAAACCAGCTGCCCACCTACCATCACCACCAGCGTAAATCCTAATCTTGCTATGAGGATGCTGCCCAAAACAGAATTCTCATGGTGAGTTCTCCCCCTTCCTGTTGTAGCATTTACAAGCTTTACCATACAAAAATTAAATATAGCTATGTTGGGCCATCAGACAAAAATCCAAGAGCCATAGTAACACAACACCTTGATAAGGACCAACTCTTACCATGTAAAAAATAGATATAACGTTGACAAAGATACTCCCTACATGATGCATTACCTTCATATGGTAAGAGCTTGTAAACATTATGGCAAAGATAGCAACTCACCACATGGACAACACATTTGGCAGCATCGAGACTAACATGTATACCTGCCTTGACATAGTCTTGTGTCTCGTTCATTCAAGGTCATAAAATAGTGCGACTCTTAAACAGGAAGATGTCTATGAAATTGGATGGATTATCAGAAGGCTGCTACATAGTCTTCATACTGCCTTATTAGAGAATCTTCCCATCAGGGAAGGTACTGGGAGAAGGCAGGCTGACTGAGGGGAGTAGTGCCCAGTGCTTAGCATGCACACACCCCTTCCTGCATTCCACTTTAACTTTTTATGGGACCAGCAGCTGAATGGAGAAGAAACTGGAAGTTCTATCTGCTGCCACCATCACAGGCGAGAGGGGGCATATGGGAAAACCCTCCTTCCTAGGAGAGCACAGAACCTCAGGGGTTCTTATGAAAAGCAAAACCACAATAGCATCTGAGAGCTATCAGATGTGACAACCTACTACATTGCCCGAGAACAAGGACTAGGCAAATAGAGTCATAAGATAACTAGTTTATTTTTTAAAAATCTAAAAGATAAGGAATTACACCAAATGAAAAAGGGAGGGATAGAAAAAGTGCAAGCAGGCTGATGGAAATGCCTGAACTTGGCTGGATAGACGTAAAGAAAAAGCTCGACCAAATTAGATACAGTAACCAGTAACACCCAGCAGATGGAGCTGGGATGCTACTCAAGAGCAAAGCACAGAAACCCCCCAACCCACTGCGAGGGTTGCAGTCTGGCTGGGAGTGAAAGGGCAAACACACACAATTTGCAGTCTGGCTGGGAGTGAAAGGGCAAACACACACACAAAATTCCCTGAAAGTGTCTACCTAAAAATACACTCCCTATTGCTAACTATGTCCCAGGAGTCCCAGTCCCTGCACTTACTGGAGAGTAAGTGGGTGTGTCTTCTGCAAATCAACACTAGATCTCAGGGTGAACCTGGCAGAAAAACACACAAGCATTTCTGTGCTTGAACTTACGTAACCTAGGTTTTGCTGATGTCATCTAGTTACATGATTGGAGTCTACCTGGCCTCTCCATCTCACTCCTTTGACTAGACAGACAGATTTGGCTGCCCAATTGATAGGCACATCTCAATAAGTAGGAAGCTTGCCTACTCCAGACAGGGAGAAGGAACCTGAATCCACAAAAGAACATGCGCTGTGAGCAATGGCGTTTCAAACAAAAGACAAGGACTGTTGCGGAATATGTCCCAACAGCCTTTTAGGCTGCTGAGTCAGCACAGAAGCTTCTGAGGGGTTAGCAGTGTACAAAAATAAGGAAAAATGATGGGAGGGAACAGGGAATTCAATACACTTCCTTTAACCAGCACCTGCCAAGAAAATAATCAGACATTTGGATGCTGGTGGACTATGATGGCAGTGGCTGATGGGGCAGGCGTTTGAACAGCACTGAAAAATGGTTCACTGCATTTTTCTTTCCAATCATATTAAGCAAAAACCATTTCTCTTATCACACCTATCAGCATGTTAGCAGAATGCATGTTACTATAGGCAACTGTATATTTTGTGTGGGCTACAGATGAACGTGTATTAGGAAAGTTAGCTTTGGGGGATACAATCATGCAATTATAAAATAGCTCCAGGTCTAGCTGCAAGCAAACTGAACTGCAAGACACTGTTCTAAGAAGAACTTTAAGCCTTAGTAGCAAGGGAAAAGTACTGGGTAGAAGACCACTAGAAGAAAGGAACTACTTGTTCCTTACAGTAAAGATGCAGAAAGTAGATCAGTACAGCTCAGCAGAAGCGTCGTCTGATATGGGGCGGTGGTGCGGTGGGCCCCAGGGTGGAGGGCGGAGGGCTCAGGGGGTGGGGCGGGGCTCCCCCCGGTTTCGGGTTTTTTTCCGGGTTTTTTTCCGGGTTTTTAAACTATTTTCGTGTTTTTTTAAGTCTTAACGGGTTTTTAAAGTCTTAATGTATGCTTTCGCCCACTTATCTTGTTACTGTAAGGCTCCAGCGATGATCTTCTTCCAGCTCCTGGGTGCTTATTCTCCCTGCGCCCGGGGGGGCGCGAGCTCCTTAAAGGCGCAGAAGGTCACTGGAACAGCTTCGTTGTTCTGTGAAGACTTGCGCATGCGCAGAACAACGAAGCTGTTCCAGCCGACCTTCTGCGCCTTTAAGGAGCTCGCGCGCGCCCCGGGCACAGGGAGAAGAAGCGCCTGAGAGCTGGAAGAAGATCGTCGCTGGAGCCTTACAGTAACAAGATAAGTGGGTGAAAGCATACATTAAGACTTTAAAAACCCGTTAAGACTTAAAAAAACACGGAAATAGTTTTAAAAAACAGAAAAAAACGGGAAAAAACGTTAAAAAAATAAGGGGGCACCGGACGGGCGGAGGGGGTGGGGCGGCGACCCCCCGCCCCCTTTCTGGCGACGTCTCTGCAGCTCAGTACAGAACAAAGCATAATTATGAAGTCAAGGTGAATTCTGATAAAGAATTGGTCATTAGCAATGGGCAGAAATCTCCCATCTCAACTTGTAATTATTTTAGAATGGAAGCTTTCATGGCTGGTTATAACAGTAGAGGACACAGGTATTATGGGTTTGAAAGCCATGTATTATTTGTTAGAGACCGACGTTTCAACCTCCTAGCCGAGGTCTTTGTCAAGGTGGTTACAGCAAGGCTGCAAGGATGGTACTGAAGATAGATTGGAATCTCTGTGAAATGTAGTTAAAAGCCGTTGACAGTGTGCACAGATCATCCACTTGAAACTGGCAAGAAATCTCATCGGGATCAAACTGGGGAAAGCAATTCTGCAAGCAACACCTATTGTCTCTGAGTGCATCACGTTCGTGCTGGGGAGGTTAACTACATTCATGACCCATTAACACCACTGAAGGCTTTCCCCGGAGTTCCATTTGATCTGAAGGTTGGCCCCCGATGCAGCCCACACTCTCTATACTCCCCTTGGAATGCCAACCACGCTCACCGAACCAAGTAAATCCAGCACCGGCAGGGGGAGGGCAGACCGGGCAGCGGGGGTGGTGGTGGTGGCCATTGGCCACCCCGAGCCTGGATAGGGCGTAGTCCTCCGATATCCGACGATATCCCCAGTCCTCCCCCCACCCCTGCTGCCCAGTCCTCCCCCCACTCCTGCCGGCACTGGATTTACTTGGTTCGGCGAGCACAGTCGGGGGAGAGAGGGCTGCCGGCCTCTGCACCTCTGAAGCAGGCATACATTTGAGTAGGCCCATTGGGCCTCCAGCCTCTCGACACCCAGGGAAGGGGGTGATCTTCCCCTTTCCCTGAGGGCAGCCCGGATCCTGCACAGGATACCGCAGCCGGCCGTTTAGGCTGGCCAGGTATCCTTACACAGGATTGGGCTGTTACTCTGATAGTTCCAGGAACCAAAGATTGTAGTGTCAGGTTTGTTTATAAGGCAGCAAACCAGAACAGGTAATGTATTTCACACAATGACCTCAAAAGAATCACTGTCCAGTGTAATTAGCCCACTTTCACATCTTATTCACAATGCTAGGCTAAAAGATAGGGGAAAGCTTCAAGTTCAGCCTCTAATGGTCTTGCCTTTTGGTAGCCTAGGAGCTATCTGGTCCTCTTATCACCCCAACAGTACAGAATTGTGCTCTGCTACTGAAGAACACACTCATTTGCTGACAGCAGAGAAACTACGATGTCTTGAATATGAATGGAACTTTATTCTCAGCTTGCTGTTGCATCCACACAAAATGTCAGCCCCCTCAAGCTAGAACTGCGGTCTGTGCTTGCACTGCTGCAGCTGTGACAAGAACAGGTGCTTTTAATAGCTGCTTTATGTGTTCTGCTCCCATTCTTGTTTTATTCAGCCAGGGGCAAGACAGGCAGAAAAGGGGCTGGAATGGATGAAAGGCAGTTGTTAGTATCAAAAGCATAGAAATCCTTTTAAGAAAGGAAGACGACAACCCGTCCATATTTCCCAGCTCCACTGCAAATGCCATTTTCTCCAAGCTGACTGGCAACACTTCTACACTTTTAATCAAAGAGGGAAAGAAAGTCTCCACTGTAAAGCAACAGCCTCTCTCTTTCCCAGGCAGATTTATTTATTTACTATCTCGTCTTTTTCCCAATGAGGGCACTCAAGGCGGCTTACCGCATTTAAAAACAGTAACATGGTAATAAATAAAAGCAATAAAACATTAAAAACAGTAAAAACAGAGAAACCCCGCGGATCATATAATTAACATTTAAAATTATTAAAACGCCAGTCAAATACGACCATTATTATGTTTACCAATCACCGTCTTATTTGTTCATTATGCAGTAATATTCTTTACAAAACCGCACTAGCTGGTAGCAATTTGAATGTAAAAAAAAAATGCATGTGGAAGATAAAAGATGTAACAAAAGTGATGTGTGAAGGAGCTTCTCTTCGAAAGAAAGGCGCACCTAAGATGCAATGAGGGCTTGGCAAATACGCTTGACTGTAACTGAATGGTCACTACTGCATTGCGTCCTGTAAGCTTTATTGTTTTTTTATACACTGCGTCCCCGAGTTATGGACATCTGAGTTACGGACGTCCGAGGTATGGACATTAGTGCTTTTGTGCAGACACAGTCCATCCGTTGTGGTGCTTTTGCACAGGCATGATAGCACTGGGCTGACAAGAGCTGACTGTTTCAACTTCTATACCTTCCGACTTCCGGTCAAATTTCTGAAAACTTGGGGACTTGGTGTATTTGATGTGCTGTGCTGTTTTAGGATGCTCTATTTCCCCTTTAAGTCAGATGTAATATCTTGTCACAATGTTTGTTGCAAACTGAGAATCCTCAGAGGCCCCTGCAATGCCACAGGGGTCTCTGAGGAAGTCCATTTGCCAGAGGCAGCTGCTGCCCCTAACACTCCTCCCTCAGCACTGCAAGGATGGTAAAGGGAATGGATTGGGCTCACCCCTCTCTAAGCATGCTGGGAAAGGGATTGCCAAACCTCTCCCTTTTACCTTTACAGCTACCCACAAAGATAAAAAGGGGACAGATTGTTTATTGAGATGGCGTAAGGAGAAAGTGCAGTTCCTCCTCTCTCCATCCCAGTAGTCAATGGGACTTTTTCCATGGTGGGAATCCCAGAAGAAGCAAGAGGGAGGAGTGCCCGTCTGTCCAGCTACCCATTCAGTACGTGGTGGAGGGAGGCTGGACAGGGGAAAGAAAAAGCAGGGAGAAGCTTGGGCAGAGGGGGAGATGGGGTAAAGTCATGGGAGTGCCCCAGCCCAACTCAAACAGGCTGGTTCAACCCCCAACATCAACTATACCTCCCAAACAGCAGGACAGAGGAAGGGAAACTCTCCCACCCTCACTATGCCCTGCATAAGTAAGAAACATGGAGAGAGCTATAAGTAAGAAACATGTAGAGACAGAAGAAGAAAGCAAGCCTAGTCTTTCCCACTGACCTGTCCCTTGGGAGGTATGGGAGATTTTGCAGGGGAGAAAGAAATAGGGAACCAAGGAAGGAACCTCCTCTCCCAACATGATGTTTTAGGGTTTTCGTTATTGTAACTATAAAAGTGTTATACAAAAATACTGTAGTTAGGGGCCTGTGTTTCATTGGCATATCTGAGACATAGGACCTCAAATCTATGCGAGAATGACAGAACCCCATGATGCAGGTGGCTCTTTTAGGTGTGCTATCTCACAGCCACACATAAACAATTACATCAAGTTCTATCCAGTTAATTATAGAAAGCGCTTCATTACCAGGAGCCTGCAAAGAGGCTGTTGAAGGTCTGGTGCAAAGACACGACAGCTCCACTACACATTTCACCAATAAGCTCCCAAAACCAAATAGCTTTTATCTGCTTCAATTTCACAATCACCACTTAATTACTAAGCGCTGCACAGCAAATAAATCAAAGAGACAACCTGTCTCCTTTCACATACACAACACACAATTCCAAAGTGGCAGCAAATGCTTCTCTGTCTGTAGATATTGAACACTACAACTCCACATTCTTCTAAGAAGAGCCAAGCTGTTAACAGTGCAATGTCGCACTTGTCTACCCTTGAAATGTGCCTGTCTGAAATGTCCTCGTAAGAAAATGCTAGCATGGGTTAGATTTGTTTTTCAAATGCTTCTTATTATCTATAGTAGAAGCATGCAAAATTTGCAAAACAACACCACCTAATTCATCAAAGCTATGAACTATGAGGACCTGTGAAGTTTCCAAAATTTCACAGGCTTTCTTGCAGGAAAAGCTGAGTATTCCACAGTATCATGCTCTTCACAAATAACATCTCTGTAAATAGTACTTGTCTCCATAGTATTCAAGGAACGGGAATGTTCAGCCATGATCTGAAGTAATGGACTTCCCAAAGACTTAACGCTTCCTCAATGGCTAGCCAATCACACTAAAAGGCAAGGGCAACCACTCCAATTTCCATCTCTTTTTCAATTTCCATTCTCATCTCTTCTTAATGTGTTCTTAAGGGAGCTAATAACATTCAGAACAGAGAGGGATCTGCTTTTCTCGGATTTTTTAAATCTTGGAAGTGGCCTGATTTTCTAGATAACCTCTACAATCCATAAAAACTTTCTCTTCCTTGCAATTTTGCAATTGGCTTCTGGTCTAGTCAGACATTATTTTCCCTCCAAGGTTGTCCCCAAGGAGAGATAGATATTGGACAAAGATATTGGACTCACACACTCCATCCCTTGTCTCTATCCATCTCCCATTTGTGTCATTGCAGAAAGAAATGAACAATGAAACTGGGAGGTCCTAGAGTTAATTTAACATGGGATCTCCTTTACCCTTGGAATATGCAGACCAACAAAAACATGGAAAAATATACAGAGGTTTGTCTGCTTTGCAATAAGCTACCAGTTCTGTTCCACTGTTTGAGTGTACAAGTACAACTGTACACGTAATACAGAGTCGCAAATACTGTACACTGCTTTATTTTTTTCTTTTGCTTTCTCCTAACACTCCATTGCCTTGTATGCTATTCTAAAATTGACTTAGAGCCCAATCCTATCCTCCCCCCCCCCACCGATGCAGCTGAACCAAAAAGGTGTGCGATATATCTAGCGGGGGGGGGGGCTTTGGAGGGGAAAGGGGAAATATTTCTCTTTACCCCTCTCTAAGCCTCCCGCTCTGCAACGGGACTCCTTGGACCTTTTCCCCGCTTGGGGCTTCGCCTGCCTCCTCCCGCTCCATCACTTTTTCCCAGGTCTTTCTCCTTTCCTTGTCCTTGCTCTGGTTTCTTCCCCTTGCTCCTGTATTCCTCCTCCTTCCCCTTTCTCCTGTTTCTGTCCCTGTCTCTTGCCTTTTCCTCTTTTAAATCCTCCCGCTCCTCCTCCATCCCCGCTCTGCCTCAATCACCATCAGCTGCGGAGCTGTCAGTGCCTTTCCCGGAGCTGGCACAAGGCAATGACATCATCACCCCAGCCAAGCGCGAGGAGGAAGCACTCCGCTCTGTGCAGCTGGGATGCTGCACGTTTTAGGCATCAGAGCCCACAGGGTGCTACTCTCATATTGTTATGTCATATGATGTAGCACTACAGTATAAAAGTAAGTGAAAGTGAAGTCACAAAACAGCACACAAATTATTTAGATTACAGAATACAAACCTAATGAACTGTTAAAATGGCAGGATCATTTGTAAGAGGCTGGACTAGAAAACTGCATGCTTGTTTTGTAGTTACTGTAGTTGGTTGGTAGCATATGTTAACAAAGGAAAATATTTAAATGCTTCACCAAAGTAGGGATAGCTGTTTTTCTAGCTTTGAGGAAATTTGCCACTGATGAAAAGATACATACGGTATATTCCCTGTTCAACTTCTATTTCTTTACATAAGAACATAAAGAGGAGACCAGCCCTGCTGGATCAGGCCAAAGGCCCATCTATTCCAGCTTCTTGTATCTCACAGTGGCCCACCAGATGCCTCAGGAAGCACTGAAGACAACAAGATACCTGTATCCTGTTGCCACTCCCTTGCATCTGGCATTTAGAGATATCCTACTACTAAAACCAGGAGGTTGCTTATACCCATAATGGCTTGTAACCTGTGATAGACTTTTCCTCCATAAATCTGTCCAATCCCTTTTAAAGGCACCCAGGCCAGATGCTATCACCACATCCTGTAACAAGGAGTTATTATACACTGGGTAAAGAAATATTTCCTTTTGTCTGTTCTAATTCTCCTGCCACTCAATTTTAGTAGATATCCCCTAGTTCTGGTGTTGTGCAAGAGGGAAAAGAACGTTTCTCTATTCACTCTCTATCCCATGCATAATTTTATACATCTCAATCATGTCCCTCCTCATGCGCTTTTTTTCAAGACTGAAGACCAACAAACACTGTAGCCTTTCCTCATAAGGAAGGTGCCCACCAATCATTTTGGTCATCCTCTTCTGCACCTTTTCAAGTTCCACTATATTCTTTTTGAGATGTGGCGACCAGAACTGGACACAATACTCCAAATGTGGCTTTACCATCAATTTGTACAGTGGCATCATAATAGTGGCCGTTTTATTCTCAATCCCTTTTTTAATTATCTACATGTAGCGTAAATACAATAAAGTAGCAATGTATGGTTGCGAGAGTTGGACCATAAGGAAGGCTGAGCGCCGAAGAATAGATGCTTTTGAACTGTGGTGCTGGAGAAGACTCCTGAGAGTCCCTTGGACTGCTAGGAGATCAAATCAGTCAATCCTAAATGAAATCAACCCTGACTGTTCCCTGGAAGGACAGGTACTAAGGCTGAAACTCAAATGTTTTGGCCACCTAATGCGAAGAGAAGACTCTCTGGAGAAGACTCTGATGCTGGGAAAAATTGAAGGCAAAAGGAGAAGGGGAAGGCAAAGGATGAGATGGTTAGACAGCATCACCGATGCAACGAACATGAAAATGAGCGAACTCAGGAAGATAGTGGAGGATAGGAAGGCCTGGCGGGATATGGTTCATGGGATCACGAAGGGTCGGACACGACTTAACAACTGAACAACAACAACAAAGCGTAAATAACAATTTGCATGTAGTAAGGTTAAAAAGATGCATATACCCCTGAATGAAATAAAAAGGAAAGCAAGGTCACAAATTCATTTGTCTGCAACTATTTAGTCTAGCTGTAACAATTTTCTTTCAGCTTGCCAGAAAATTACCATAGCAATCCCATTTTTCAGTGCACTGTAGCACTGGTCAACACACTTTTTCTGGCATTTTGTTGTTGTTCAGTCGTTAAGTCGTGTCCGACCCTTCGTGATCCCATGAACCATATCCCGCCAGGCCTTATTTTTCTGGCATAAGGTATTCCAATGGTTTTAAGGTACCTTTTGGGCGCTGATGCCAAATCTGGCATCAGTTTTTGTCTATCACATCAGGTTTTTGAGATATCAAATATTGCATTTGATAAAACCAATGAAAAACAGCAAATTTACACTGGTCTACAATTTTTTCTGGCCTGAACTTTTGCAGCTGTTTTAGACTAATTTCAAGGTGCTGATTCCAAATCTGATCTCAGATTTGCTCTATCACATCTCGTTTTTATGCTATCGCCATACCCAATTTTCATGATACCAAACCTGATGCCAGATTTGGAATCAGCGCCCCAAAATTACCTTAAAACCATTGGAATACCTTATGCCAGAAAAAGTGTGTTGACCGGGTACCCCCTTATCACGGTCCAATTTTCTGAAGTACCCCCTGCTAAATAACTGGATCAATCAATCAATTAATTAATTAGGTAATTAATCGTTAAGTAAAAAAGTACTAACATAATTTTAAATGTGAAAAAATGTCTTATTTAACTCTGTGTGTGTGTGTGTGTGTGAGAGAGAGAGAGAGAGAGAGAGAGAGAGAGAGAGAGATGCAAGAATCTCTTTTTTTCTCCAAGTCACACTTCCCAAAATCAGCTCCTCCCTCCCCCACCCCACCAAAGTACATTTTCCAAAGTACAAAAATAAGCCCAAAACCAAAATCAGAGAGACAGAAGGGCTCCGCAAATAATTACAATTTAAAATTCATGTTAATTAACACTTAATTAGCTGCTGATGGGGCAGATAAGGAGCAGGGCTTGGCGTACCCCCAGCAAGAGGTCCGCATACCCCTAGGTGTACCCGTACCACAGGTTGAGAACCCCTGTTGTATCCATTGTTAGATCACACCCTTCAGAAGGAAAATATTAAATAAATGTGGATATCTACATAAAATGATATTATAAACACACTATCCTAAAAATACAGCACCATATTTTAACAGTAAAGTAGTCACTGACTCGCAACAACTTGCAATCATAAGACAAAGAGTTAATTTCGAGTAAAATCAATAAAATGGGGTATGTCGATAGCATAAAAACGAGATGACAGACGAAAACTGATGTCAGATTTGGAATCAGCACCCTGAAATTAGCCTAAAACAGCTGCAAAAGTCCAGGCCAGAAAAAAAAATTGTAGACCAGTGTAGTAGAAGCACCTTTCACTTCCATTGGATTTGCAGTGGCAGACCATATTGAGGATTGGACTGTAAATCTGCAGACTCAATTAGCATTTTGCTTGAGGCTCAGCTATAAAGAAAGGTGGAAAGCACTGTCTTACGACAGAGATAACTTAATAAAAATACACAGCATACAAATAGTTTTCAGCTCCACAGCTCCACAGGCATAATATTATGCTAATAATGTATGGGATTAATTTTCCATTTTTGTTAATATAAATTCCACTGTTAACCTAGAACTTGGGGTCATAGTCCCTTGGATGGCAGACAGTCAGAGACGCATCAGGAAACAAGCATGAACATGAAGGCACCAGCTAAATTTAAGTAGCATAACTTGCATTTCATTGCCAAAAACATAGCAGATGTCAAAATACAATTGGTCAACACCCTGCATTGCTCTACAATATTCTCACTGAGATCCTTACCATGAAATATACAGACCCGGGGGGGGGGGGGGAATGGAGAGAGAGAGAGAGAGAGAGAGAGAGTATTGTGTGTGGGTTTTTTTCCCAACAGTTAAGAGCCCAATCCTATCCCCCCCCCTTTGCTGGTGCAGTCGCATGCTGTATCTAGCGGGGGGAGGGGATAAGGCGCATGCTGCACCGGCCTAGGCACTCAATAGGATTGCGCCGTTAATTGTTGGGAAAATATTGTTCCTGCTCCCCACCCCCATTCCCACCCTGCAACAGCAGTTACATGAATTGTGGTTGTACAGATATCATGTTGGAGGGAAGTTACCGTATTTAGGATATAACTTTGCACCTCCCCATCTGTGCCACTTTGAGATATTTACAGAGCCTGTTGTTTCAGTAACGCTTTTTTCCTTTTCATGGATCTGACAACGTGAGTTTGCTTGACAAAAACCTGTGCTCCAATTCATTTGTTAGTCTTTAAAGTGCCGCTAAATGTCGTTGTTTTTGCTGCAACAAGTGAACACAGCTACCCCTCTGGAACATTTTTTAAAAAAATCTTTTTTTCTTATTCTTCTGAGAAAACTAGACCGCATACTTTCCCCAATGTTCTCAGGTTTTGTTTGTTTGTTTGTTTTAAAGCAAAAGGATATCCTGCACCGAAGCAAGTCTATCCCAACATATTATGCAAAGATGAAGATCAGGCACCACTTGCACTGAATGGAAAGAGCACTAAGAGCTACACGCATGATCTGTGTGCAAACAAAACACTATAACAGGGGTGGCCAAACTTGCTTAATGTAAGAGCCACATACGATAAACTTCAGATGTTTGAGAGCCGCAATATTTAAGAAGCATTTAAATTCTTAAATACCGTATTGGTCTGAGTATAAGACTCACTTTTTTCTCCTAATTTAAGTTTTTAAACTAGGGGTGCGTCTTATAATCAGGCTGTTGCAATTTAATGCCAGTGATTTAATTAATTATTTTTAATAGCACCAAACTTTAAGGGTGCGTCTTATAATCAGGTGCATCTTATACTTGGGACAATACGGTATATTTACTCACCATGAACATTGAACTTATGTTTTAATCCAGCGGACTCTCAATTTATACCTGGTTAATACGGTAATTATAAAACTTGAAAAATCTTATTTACCTTTTATACTATTCATGGTGCAAAAAGAAGCTCAGTCAACATATTTCCGAGAGCCACACATTATACAGTATGTCAAAGAGCCACATGTGGCTCAGGAGCCACAGTTTGGCTACCCCTACATTATAACAACCCAGCAAGAGATTATTAAAAGGCTGCATGTTTTCCTTACAGATCGCACTGCTAGCCTCTTTCACAGATCATAGAAGAAAGCTTTGAAGGTTTCCTCCAATATATTATAGATAATAAGGGATAAAGTTTTGACATTTCTGGTTTTGGTTGGTTTTTTTGCTAACAATTCAATTGATTTCACATTACAAAATCTTTCCTTCCAACTATTCAACAAAGATTCAGTACAGCTAGACATGAGAAAGGTAAAGGTGACCCCTGACAATTAAGTCCAGTCGTGTCCGACTCTAGGGTGTGGTGCTCATCCCCATTTCAAAGCCGAAGAGCCAGCGTTGTCCGAAGACGCCTCCGTGGTCATGTGGCCAGCATGACTCTCCTTGCCGCAGCGCGTAGCATGCAGCTGGAACACGGAGCGCTGTTTACCTTCCCGCAAGCGGTACCTATTTATCTACTCGCATTGACATGCTTTGGAACTGCTAGGTTGGCAGGAGCTGGCCAAGCAACAAGAGCTCACTCCATCACGGATTCGAACTGCTGACCTTTCGATTGACAGCTCAAGGTTCAGTGGTTTAACCCACTGCGCCACCCGCTAACACACACTTTAATCTATATGTTGCAATATGTCTTGGCTGGAACTATACAATTCATTATTCAGATTCCTGGAACATAAATTACGGAGCATGTAGACACTGGTAGTCTGAATACTAAGACTGCAGATCAATATAAGATACAGGAGTTGACATATTTGAGCTTGCAAAGACATTAGTTGCTAAAAAGAAATCTCAGGAGTCTTAAGCTGTCCCCATCTCTTCAGAGTAGGCAGAATGAAACGTCTTCTAATCCACCCCTTAAGCTACCTCTGAAAAGAACAGGGCTACTTAACTGAGGCCAACATCAAGAAGATACTGTGTTCAAACTAACATGTGGCCTGTAGCACACGTTACTCTCTCCCCATGGTGAAAGGAAGGAGCACATGTGTGCCTCTTGCCCTATTGAGACTTTCCTCCAGTAAGCAGGATCTAAACAGGTCCTTTGCGTGAACTTTTGGAAGAAAAGATTTTAACATTCTCTTCCTAAATTAAAATATTATAGATTTGTCCCTACCTACCCTATAGAGTACTAATATTTCAGTATATTCTAAAGCTTGCAGCTTTCCATATAGAATAAAATAGAATTTTAGAGTACTGTTTTTATAGTTTCGTACATTGTTTTCTTTTAACGTTAACTCATATATTGTTTTTAGATTTCCATTTCCATTCAACTGGGTTTAAATATCTATTGATCTAAATATTTCCCCACTGGGAGTGCATTACATTAAAGAAACAGAATTCTAGAACTGTGATTTGTATGACATATTTAAAAAACATTAAGGCTACCCAATAAAGCAAAGAAGCTTGATTTGTACATGGTCCTGGTTACAGACAATGTACACTTCTCCAATATACACACAGACACACAAGTACATAAGTCTGGAGATAAACACAATTTTTTAAGAGAGGCAAAGGTGGTATATAAGAGGCGTAGTTTCCTATGGCGTACATGTTCATTTATTCAATCCTACCGTCATCTCTGATCGAAGGGTTCTTGCAGGCTTTTGAGGCACTACAAAGCCCTACAAAACCTGTAAACAGCTACAAAAATAGGGTGAGTATACACACCATAGACACAATAATGCCTCTATCATGCCAAGCATCACTTAATCAAGAAGCAATGAACCAGCATGTGTGAAACAGCCAGAATGGGTGAACATCTCCAGTCAGGTTCAGAACTGGCTTGGAGAACTGAACTATTTTCAGCAACCCTGAGAATAGTTTGATGTACTCTGAACGCAATTGAATCCAGTTATTATACCCCCATAGATATAAGTAGGGAAGGAGGTGTCGTTTGCAGGCTGAGCTGTCACCTTGCCTGAAAAAACTAAGCAGGATCAGTTGCTTCAATGGGAGACCAAGAGGCTGCTTGCGCATCTGTGCAGAGGAGTCAGCTGGCCAAAAAAACAACAACAAAAAAACAAAAAACATTTGAGAAACCAGTCTGAAGCTTGGTTGCAACTGCCTGCGAGAACTTTGAAAGTGCAAGAGTCGACAGCCAGGATGATGACTGCACTATAAAGGGAAATACCTGGAGAATTGGAGGTTCAATCATTCTATGAGATTGTCTCATGGAGTAATACAGTACTTGTAAAAATCTCATTGAAAAATGGATTTATGTTCAGCCTGCCTATGTAAATCACCTTGAGTCTATTGCAGCGGTTCCCAAACTTATCTGGCTCACGACGCCCGCAGCTTCTTCTTCCTGGCTCACGATGCCCCCGGTAGTTCCTCCTACTTGTTCTCTTGGGCGGCGCCACCTTGGATCACGCAAAATCTCGCAAGATCCAATATGGCGGCGCCCCATTCTCACAAGATTTGGGTGCAGCCATCTTGGATCTTGTGAGATTTTGCGAGATCCAAGATGGCGGTGCCCAGGAGAACAGGTAGGAGGAGCTACCGGGGACATCTCACAACGCCCCTGTGACTGTGCTGCGACACTCTAAGGTGTTGTGGCGTACAGTTTGGGAACCACTGGTCTATTGAGAAAGGCAGTATATAAATATCATAATAAATAAATAAGAAGGGAAGGAGAGCTTAATTCTTTGAAAAGTGTCTGAAAATTAGCATTAGAAATCTTGTACATATGCAAATCTTTTGGACATTAACACACACATGGGGAAGGGTCAATGCAAATGACTCACTCTCAGCATGTAATCTCCAAAGCAGGGATTTGTACATTCTCCCCTATGGCCAACAGCAACATGGACGAGCTATGCCTGTGTTTGGAGTCGCTACTGAGTCCACTTTGCAATACGCTGTTTTTAAAAAGGGTGAAATGTGTGCCAAGGTCACAATGTGAACTGCAGAGGTTCTTACATGTACACAAGGAGAAATGTTAGCATGTGAAAAACACTTTAATCTTTTGTCCCTTTCTTCCCCACATGGTGAGTAGAGGACATACTAATAATAGCACCAGAATTCCTGACAAAACTGATCTTATGTAAGATTATTGCAGTCACTTGGCTTTTACTACAAGGGAACAAAAGAAAGAGTCATACTGTTCCCAAATTTAGAACAGGAAGCAAACAGAATTGCCATATCATTTTTTTTTAAAGAAAGGATACTTCAGAATTGTGACATTCCTTCAATGACGTTTTACAAAATGTCATATTCTGAAATAAGAACATAAGAGGAACATAAGAACAGTTTAGAAAAAAGGCACCATTTAAAAAAGTATTTCCTAAAGTTGTCCCATTATTTACACAAAATGAATGAAGCTGCACTCCAGTCAAAGTCAGTCATGACAAAATCCCACTGAAAGGATTGTAGTTAGTTACAACCAGCTTGTTCCATTGGATTCCATTAGTCATAATTCACTTTAAATTAAGTTTAACATGGGATTGGAGTCATGTTTCAGAGCAGAAATTTTAAAAGGCCCATGTAAACACAACTATGTTTATGTAGTAGAATAGTGGATCTGATATCTAGAAATACAATCACAAAGTAGAAAACTGACTAGGCATCATACCTGCATAATTTGTGGCCAGTTTTGGATTGGTCTACCACTGATCCTAATCTGCTTTGTGATACATGAACATATCAAAAGTGACCTTTTTCTCAAAACAGGATTTGATCTAATGTAGGGCAAGGAATCCTGAAATCTAGGAAGCACTAAAGTACGTATATGATTTAACTTCCAGCATATAAGTCACATGATTAAATGTTCTGCAGGATCAAGTTTAGAGCACTCCGTGCCTGTAAGATCAAGCTCATGTGCCACAGATATCCAATGACCTTCTGTTTTAATTATTTGCAATTGATATTTCATCCATCTGCTTGCTTGCTTCCTTCCTTCTGTCAGTCGTTTTCCCTTTTGGGGGGGAGGGGCTATCTTTCTTAGAAGGTACAGCAATATAAGACCACATGCAGCAGAACAGGTTTAACTGACCACAGCTGAATACCTTGAGATCTGCTCAAGACTGAACACAGTAACGTTCTGGTGGTTCCAGAAAAATAAGCCAGGTTCCAGCTACCACCCCACTTAGAGTGTGCTAGTAACAGGTATATCTTTCATAAGAAGTAAGTAACTAGCAAAAATTGCATCACAGCTCTTTCTAGCTTTGTTTCCTATCATCCATTCCTATGGGCACTAGGGCCTACTCAGTCCATTTGCTCAGAGGTGCAAGGAGCTACAATTCTCATTCTTTTTCTTACAAAACAGACTGCTAAAGTATTTCCTGAACACCTCACCTACCACATAGTCATCAATTCAAGAATCCTGATATTAACTTAAAGCGGAAAAGAGATATTACCACATCAGCAGTGCTCAATAAATGTCTCAACGTAGAACTGCCTGTCGTGCAAGATACTAAGCAAATGCTTATTGGGAACTGTATTAGGTGCACGCTTACATGCTCTCTCTCTCTCTCTCTCTCTCTCTCTCTCTCTCTCTCTCTCTCTCTCTCTCTCTCTCTCTCTCACACACACACACACACACACACACACACACACACACACACACACACAGACATTTCTATACTCTATCAGAAATGTCCCTGGCAATAATAAAGTTGCCAGCATATGTACCATTGCTGTGCTTGTTGAAATCTACACAAGAAATGCTGTAGCAAGCAACTACTGCATGTCAGAAACAAGGACAATCTGTTGTCCCCTGAAGCAGACCAGTCATGCTAAAGATAAAGAGAACGTAAACCTTTCTTAAAATCGCGGTCTTACACGGTACACCAGCTCTTCCAGAGAAACTTTACTACCTGTTTCGCATACAAATGTAGGTTACCGTTTTCAATCCAGCACAGTGTCTCGGTCTGTTCATTCCCCTTCATTATTACCCAGTCTGTTGGCCGCATACAGAAAGCAGAGAAAGAAATTCAGAGAAAGAAATTCAGAGAATAGCAGGCCTAATGAAGTACCAAGTCTGGCCATGTTCAGACTGTACTATGGGCAAATTCAACACTTGGACTTTTTGAGAGAGAACCTCAGAGAGAACAGGGCTGCTATGGTGCTACATGCTCACCAGACAATAATGGTAGGAAACGGGTCACACAGCAGCCCCAACGTGGGCCAATCTAAAAGCCAAGCAACCCATTAAAATGCACACAAGTGTAACTGTATTATCCCAAGGTCCTTCTTGAAAAGGCAAAATCATTTTTGGAAGAGTCAATGTGGAGTGAAGTGGTAGGCAGGGAGGTGATGCTTAACTGTTTTCCCATCCCCCACTTTCCAGTTTTCCTGCTCCAAATCCCCCCTCCCATGCCTAACACTTTTTCCCATGCTACAATAAAAACTGAGAATGAATTTCCTCCATTTGAAAATACCTAGTAATGTAGCTACTGGCAAATTTGTGTGTGCCCAGATGAACACTTAGTTCTCTGGCACAGACAGAAGTCCACATTAATTTCATCAATGGGAACAGATACACATGCACAAAGGAGGAGGATCCTTCCTTGCCACCGACTTACCGGTGATGACAAGAGACAGAGGAGGTTCAACGGGCCAATGTCACCTGCGCAGGTTCAGGGGGTTGCCCTGGCAGCCACAGCCCGCCAAATGGTGGAACAACTTTCCCGCTGCTGGCCACCAGGAAACACTGACGGGCTGTGAGATCCGCTGATCTGGGAAATGCTGATGGGCTGCGAGAAACTTTCCCGCTGACGTACGCTGACAGATCGCGAGATCCGTCAGCATAAAGTACTGATAGGATTGGACCATGAATCAAGTTTTAGTTTTTATTCACTTTGTCCAATAAGCCAGCTCTACCAACAAAAATATGATTTATTTCTGATAGCTAGGACGGATATTATTTTCTTTTACCCTGTTATATTATTCTACAATCAATGATAAAAATAGCACACTGTAAATTATACTTTGCCCTAAAACTGTGCCGCTTAGCACCATGCATCCAGGAGAAATAGAGAAAACACATTCATGAAGTGTTGACTGCATATTCAGTCAGAGCAAAGTTGTAATTTCAGAAATTACCCCTGTGTGTAGCAGCTCTCTCCTGCTGCAAGTCAGAACAGTTGAAGTGGTCAAAATGATTATATGTTGGGTAGAAAAGTTTCCTTTGGAGGTAGTTAAGAAAGCTGTATTCATCTTGTACACTGCATTCATGCTTGCAAAAGCACCACCAAGCAGTTTACTGGGTCACCTCTCTCCTGGACCTCCTCCAGCACTCCTGTCATTTACCAATGTCAGGTGTACATAAAATAAGCCTCTTGCTGCCCTTAATCCGTACTTCTGGCGGGCACTAGTGGTGCTTTAAAACTAAACCAAGAATTGCAAAATCATTCTGGTTTAGTCTGACATGGAGATTTCAGCACACCCTGTCTCCCACCTCTCATTTCTTGACTGGTTGTAAAGAAACAAACAGAAAATGTTTCAGCCTCAACATACATACATATACATACATACATACATACATACATACATACATACATACATACATACATACATACATACATACATACATACATATGTTACAGCAGTGTTTCTCAAACTGTGGGGACCTGATTTCTGATGGGTCCCACAGAGCCTCCAATGGAAACATGGGTGATGGAAAGATTGGGTAAGTAATTGCCTCAAGCCCTGAGGCTATTCAAAAATCAGATAGCTGCTAATTGCCCTGCAAAGAGCTGCGCTCCTGCAGTTTGCAAGCTTGTGTAAATATAGGGAGATCAATGTTTGAGAATCTTCTTTATGGGTTTTTTTTCCAAGTCTGTCAATGACAGGTAGTGGGGGTGGGTGAAAGCTGGTTCACATAACTAAGCCCCTCAAGCCTTGAGGCTATTCATTAGGGCTGCCTCATTACGAGAAATGGATAGAGTTTTTTTGCAAATAAATAAATAAAATATTACTTGTAAATAAATAAATATTTTATTTCTTTCTAAATCACTTTTTTTTAAAGTCTCGTAAAGCTAGGTGGGTCCCAATAGAGTTTTCATTTTAAAAAGTGGGTCCCAGTGGTAAAAAGTTTGGGAACCACTGTGTTACAGAACAAAAACATAGCTCTTTCCTCAGAATTTGGGGGAAAGGAAAGAAGAGGTTGGAATAAATTCCTAATGAAAAAGTCTTTTTGAAAACTCTTGTTTTAAATAAGATCAATTGAATGAATATTCATTTAAATTTATTTATGAGATTTTTGTTTTAATATACTGCCTTTCAACATAAATGTTCAAAGTGGTATACAATATAAAATGGCAGCAATAAAATACAGTATATCATGGTTTGATGATACTAAACAAATTGGATAAACAGCCAAAAATACAACAAAACATCAAACCAATAAATACACAAACAGCAGAGAAGAAGAAGAAAGTGTTAGCAAATTCAATTTCCAAACGCACTACAGAAAAGGATGGTCTTAATCTGCTTCTGGAAGGACGGCAAAAACGGAGCCCCCTTGGCCTCTCACAGGAAGGCAATCCAAGTTCCAAAGACACAGCAAGAAAGATCCTATCCCTCACGATGGTCTAACAGACTGGCCTCCACATAAGATGGCATTTTATGAGCAGGGCCTCATCAGTTATCCTTAAAACACAGCAGAGCACATATCTATATACTAACACAAAAATATCTATGGATATGTTAAGGCACTTAAACAGGTTAAGTACTTCCTTTTCTTTTATGCTATCAGAAGTTCAATCTGCCAACATTGATACTATACTGTATATCTCATTCAATGGGTGGATACCTGTAGCAACCATAAATAGGTCTGAAGTTTTCTTTCCTCCACATTTCTCTTTGCTTATGAAATTTTTAAGAAAAGGTTTTTAAAAGTTTGACAAGCAAATAGTACTTTGTTCACCTATGTTTATAGCAGGGTTATGGGAGCATTATTGGAATAAATTACAGAGCCAGTGTGCTGTAGTGGTTAGAGTGCTGGACTGGGGAGACACAGGTTCAAATCTTCACTTAGCCGTGAAGCTCACTGTGTGACCTTCTGGCTCTCCTTAGCCTAATCTACTTCACTTGGTTGTTGTGAGGATAAAGTTGAGACAGAGGAGAACAATGTATAACACTATGGGTTCCTCAGAGAAAGGGTGGGATATAAATATATAAATATAATTACAGCCCCCCCCCCGCTATCCACAGATCCTCTGTCCGCAGATTCATTTATCTGTGGGTAGCGGGTGGTCCCCCACCCCCCACCCCCCGCACACGCAAGCGCACACACCCAGGCTCTTACTTTTAACTCAGCAACGTTTTTTGCATCCTTAAACAAATGTGATAAGCAGACTCCTGCTGCTTATTGCAGGCAAGTAGAGCGAGACTAAGTGCTAGAGAAGCTCAGCAAGGTTAACAGAAGCACTTCCTGGGGGCGGGCCTCAGAAAACCGCAGAGGGGGCATTCGCCCCTATCCACATTTTTCTAGTATTTGCAGGGGTGCCTGCAACGTATCCCCCGCAGATAGGGGGCCCTACTATAATTAAATAAGCAACAAATTTGGATTCCCTTTCCATTATGGTTAGGCTTACCATCCATCTCAGAATGCCTGGGATCGTCCCAGGTTCCGGGCTCCGGTCCCGGATCGGTCCCAGGCTTTCCGGGCCCGGTGGAAGCCTCCGCCATTGCTGATTTTAAAGTGTCAAAACTTACCTTTTTTCTGGGCACTGCCATCTTGGATCTCATGAAATCTTGCGAGATCCAAGATGGCGACGCCCAGAAAAAGGTACGTTTTGACACTTTAAAATCGGCAGCGGCAGAGGAGGTTGCGACAATGGGCTGCAATGGCGGTGGTGGCGGGCGGCGACAATGGCAGCGGCAGGGCACGACGAAGATTATGGCGGCGGCGGCAGAATGGCGGCAGCGGGACAGTTAAGTCAATTTAATTAATTGGCTGACAAAATAAATAAATAAATAAAATTTTCGGCCGCTCTTCGGGTGGCAAAAGGGCACTTCGCACCCCAAAAAACACGATTTTTACATTTATTTTTTATTTGCTTGTTTGTTTGTTGGGGGGGGGGGATGACCCGGTTTAGAATCAGGAAAATCTGGTAAGCCTAATTATGGTCATCTTGCAACAGGAACTGCAGATCTTGTTCCATAGGCAATAGCGAACCGCTCAAACCTGCTATACTGTATATCTCATTCAATGGGTGGATACCTGTAGCAACCATAAATAGGTCTGAAGTTTTCTTTCCTCCAAATTTCTCTTTGCTTATGAAATTTTTAAGAAAAGGTTTTTAAAAGTTTGACAAACAAATAGTACTTTACACAACCAAATTGTGTAGTTTATATAAATGGAATGAACAAATTTAGCAAAACAGGATTTTAATAACACACAATAATGGGGCCGTTCCAGGCAATAGGTCCAAGCAGGTCTCATCCACAGGCAACTAGGGACATGAGTACTCACATTCCACTACTCCTTCCAGCAAGCCATTCCCCTTCTCCTAATTGCACAAAACCCACATAGAAATGTGGACACTTCCCACACAATAAGCACACGTTTGGATGCAAAACACATGGGAGTTTCCTTATCTGTGAAACATCGTGAGTTTTTGCCACAGAATATCCAAGTATCTCTTTCCAACTTTTTCATTTCTAGAGCCTAATCCTATCCTTCTCACCCCCACCCCCACCCCGCTGATGCAGCCATACCAAAAACAGGCACGCTATATCCAGCAGGGTAGTGGTGCAGATCGGGAGTCTTCAGAAGGGAAAAGGGAATTATTTCCCCTTACCCCCTGTAAGCCTCCTGCTCCACAATGGGTCTCCTCTGACCTGCACCAGCTCTGTAGCTGGCTCTGTAGCTGGTGCAAGTCCAAGGAGAAGAAAGGGGCAGGGAGGTTCGAAAAAGAGTGGATAGGGTTTGGCATGTGACATTGCCACTGGATCAATCCCCTCCCACCGCCTCCCTGCCACATTCCTCCCCCCTTCCTGTTGAGTTTCGCCCCTCCCTGCCCCCACCGCTGCCTTACCTGTCCAGCGGGCACAGCGGGAACCAACAACAGATGTGGAGTGCTGCTGCCACTTGTGGCAGCACTCCCAAAATGGCCACCGACTGAGTGCTGCATGCGCCATCAGCAGCCATTTTACGACAGCGGAAGACTCTTCCGCTGTTGTAAATCCTTCCCCCCAATCTGTGAGTTTGGAGTCTTTCATGTGGGTTTTTTGAACATATGGTTGCAAAACCCATGCGTTTCTCAATATCTGGGAGTTTTGAGTTCTCAGATGACTCAAGTGAGTCTTTATAGTTGTGATGAAATTGAGTCTTTATAGTTTTGCTACCAAGAAACAGCTCCCTTCACTTTCATTATTACCGTAATTGTTCCACAAGTTTTAAACACACCATCTCTTTATCTACAGTGAAACATGTGCATGTAACCTCAGTTGTCAAGGACCATAGATAATGAACACCTGGGGAACCAGAGTTAGTGCCAAAACCTGCTGACATAATCCCAGAGCTACAGATGTAAGAAAAGATTGTTTCAGCAGGAGTTGTGCCATGCAGCCATCTATGCATGTGTGATGACAAATACTGCTCACGCCACGTCCGTGGCTGGCCAATTGCCCCTTCCCACCCTGGACTGACCTCTCCACACCCCTGCCTTGCCCGGCGCAGGACTTACCTGCATCCACCGGTAAGTGGATCCACCGGTAAGCCTCTCTGCTGGCGCCACGTACTCGCCAGGTGTTGAAAATGTGCCATGGCATTTTACAACACCCGGCACCGGCAGAGCCGTCGCTCCGCCGGTGTATAGTTGCGCTGGACACCGTTAGTCTTTATTATATGATATGCGCAAGGCCCTGCTTTTCTGAGGCAGAAGACAGCTACAGTACTAGAATCTGTCCAAACAGGTAGACGTTGTCTGCTATAGCCAATCTCCACACAGTGCCTTGTATTCAGTATTTTCCACAGGGTTTTCCTATCATTATCTCAGAACTTAGAAACAAGCATTTCATTACTAGAACATTATCGTTTTCCCTGGATGAACATTCATATGAGGGTAAAAACAACATATTTATAACACTCTCAGGCTTGTAAACGAATATTTCATTGGCTAGAAGACAAATTAGAATTGAGGATCCATCTCCTTTTCCATTACTGCACAACATGCAGATCTTGACTCCATTAACAACTTGTTGCTCCTCCCCTCCTTACAGTGGCCACAGAAACACCTTGTGCAGAGAGAATTATGCTTTTAATGTCATTTTTTAAGTTTATTTGTCCTCTTTTAATCACCCAAACCATTTTTTTTAAATACTGTAGTCTGTCTGCTGGGGACAGGACAGGACTACTACTAATATGCAGAAGAAGAAGAAAAAAATACTACAAGTCACCTTGGACACCTCCTGATGGGGAAGGGAGAATATATTGTATTTTAAACAAATACAAACATAAACTTATGCTCTAAAAAGCATGATTTTAATACTAGACAACTTGATGGAGTCATGAACAATTTTGCTGCTGGTGACGTTGCCCTTTAGCTTCCAACAATGACATTTGCTATGTTCTAGCTAAGGAAAACATGTACTGTACAGTACTACAAAGTCATCTGAATACATATGAAACTGTAGGGCAGTGGTTCTTAACCTGGGTTCGATCGAACCCCAGGGGTTCGGTGAGTCAGTCTCGAGGGTTCGGCGGAGGACTACTCACGATTCAATCGTGAGTAGTCCTCCGCCGAACCTACGAGACTGACTCACCGACTAGCGGCGTCACTAGGGGGCGCGCGCCGCCCTAATGACCCCCGTGCCGCCCGACGAGGATGTCTCCGGAGCCGGCAGCAGTGGAGCCTCCGCTGCCGCCAGCTCCGGATACATCCTCTCCAGCCAGCTGTCTTGGGCAGGAGGAGGCCTCGGAGCGTCCGCCCTCGGCGGAGCTCCAAGGCCTTCTGAGGGAAGCCCGATGCGTGACGTCCTATTTATAAGCTTTAGCGCATGCGCAGTACGTTTCGGGGCAAATTTGCCCTCAAACGTTCTGCGCATGCGCTAAAGCTTATAAATAGGATGTCGCGCATCGGGCTTCCCTCAGAAGGCCTTGGAGCTCCGCCGAGGGCGGACGCTCCGAGGCCTCCTCCGAGGCGTTGCTGGAGTGCGACGGGAAGGGCGGACCGCCTGCGCTCGACGCGCGGGTGCACGGGCACGACCGCGCTTCCCCCATTGCGCACGTCGCCCCCAGTCGGTCCGCCCTTCCTGCCGCTGTCTATCCACGCCTCATTGGCTGCAGGTGATAACGTGGCGTGGCCTATCTGTGCTGCAGGGAATTTGGTGCGCCCAGTAGTCGAAGTGTGTGATTTCTTTCTTAATATTTATTTAATTTAATCCCTTCATACTATGTCGAGCAAAAAAAGAAAGTGGTTGGACAAATATGTACAATATGGATTCACATGTATAACGGAACGTGATGGGAGTCAGCGTCCTAGCTGCATGATTTGCAATGCCAAGTTGAGCAATTCTAGTCTAGCACCAGCAAAACTAAGAGAACACTTCCTTAAGGTAAAGCCGCGCATTTCTGAACTGGTCTCTGAAAGGCAACAGCAGAAGTCACACTGATTTGCAGTAAATATTCATTATTATGTTTTTGTTTTTGTGTGAAAATCATGTTTTAATATTTGTTCTTAATGGTTTTGTTCTTTAATGGTTTTGTTCATTTTGTGCACCTATAAAAATATACCTATGTATATATACCTAAAATATATACCTATGTTTTGAATTTGAAAAAATCATATTTTATTTTTCAAATTAAGAAGGGTTCAGTGAATGCGCATATGAAACTGGTGGGGTTCAGTACCTCCAACAAGGTTAAGAACCACTGCTGTAGGGACAATATGACCAAGACCTAAAACAAGCATGTTTGAGGCAAAATATGTCAATGGGCAATATTTAAAACAAGTAGGAAAACCATAGAAAAAATGGAAGTAAAATTCCATTAAGGGTGTCTGGAATTTCATCACATCAGTATTTAACATCTAACAGACATAGCAAGAATTAAATTTCAGTTTTAAAGAAAGCCACAAGAATCCCTTTCTTGGTGGGTTGGCTTTTTAGAAGAAGGCAAACCACCACTGTGCACAAAACCTACTTGTATTTCAAAATTCAGATGAAATATTACTCTGTGCACCTGATAAACCTGCATAAAGTGCACCTCTAATTGTCCATAATTCTGATTATCCATGTGTGGGATGTGAATTATACCACTGGGATAAACAAGATTGTAATGCATCAAACTTCTATCCTGGCACTCCTCCGTTCGGAAGAGGATTTTTCATTCATTGCAGTAGCTCTGTTTATTCTCAGATGGCTTATTATAAAATTCCCTTTAGATCCTTCTCTCCTTGGTATCTGTTTTACCACTGCTTCCATTTGCACAATGGAAACTGTACTACAATGAATGCTAACTCCAGAGCCCTGTACTTTAACCTCATATTAACTCTCTCATTTTCCTAGGAAGCAAAAGCCAGGGATGCCCTTAGGAATGGTCATACAACCTGCAAGAGGAGGAAGGCTTCCAACAGAGTAGCGGGGAATCTTGTGCCTCTACAACTATTCCTAATGTGGAAACAGGGATGGAAAAAAGCAGGGATGTATCTAAGTAACTAGGTCACGAGTGCGAGTCCGAGTCCGAGTCATTTTTGCAAGAGTGCGAGTCCGAGTGCGAGTCAGTGTCAAAATTTTGGGGCAAGTACGAGTCAAGTGCGAGTCATTTTTGCACAAGTGCGAGTCGAGTACGAGTAAGGCCAGAAACCACGAGTCACAAGTCACGAGTTGAGTCACTTTGGGGAAAATGGCTTTTTCCCCTGAAAATGGGGTGGGTGGGTGTCTGTGTGTGGGGTGTGTGTGGGGACCTCTGAGACTTTTAAAGCACCCACTTGGCTCCCCCTATGCCCTTTCCCTCACCTCTCAGTCTTGTCACCACCCATCTGGTTTGGGAAAAACAAGCGTGTCTACATTCAAACCATTTATTATTCCCTCCCTGCACCTTCCCCTTGCTGAGCCGAGCATCCTTTGGGCTTGGAGTTTTGGTCAATGAGGAGGAACTGCTGCGGCAGCTTTGCCTTCCCTCACTCCTCCCCACCCCTCGCGCTCGGAGTTGTGGCCAATGGCAACAGACAGCAACAAAAGGGGGGGGAACTCAGAGCCAGGCTTGCTTTCCCACCCCCTTGAAAACCCTTCCTCCCTGCTGCCCTCCTCCTCCGAGGTCTCCACTGCGCCTGCCTGTGTTAATGCCGGCCATTAAAGGAAAATGACTTGGAAATGGCAAGTTGTTACCCCCACGAGTGCAAGTCAAGTACGAGTCCCGTGGGTCACGAGTGCGAGTGCAAGTGCAAGTCAGTGGGTCACGAGTGCAAGTACGAGTACGAGTCAGGGAAAAAGTGGCTAAGTCACACTTGTGAGTCGAGTCATTTGACTCGAGTCCCCATCACTGGAAAAAAGTGGTTCAGGAAGGTAGGACTATATAGGATACATCACAATGAGCAGCTGGCCATAAGATGGAGGACACAGGGGATACTCAGCCTAAAAACAAAGTACATGTGCCAGCTCGGGCAACATCATCCTCCCTTGCACAGTGAGAGGTCAGGTAGAATTTAGAGGTAGAATAATCAGCTCAGCTGGGATGGGAAGCCTGAAATGTAGGGCTGCCTTTTAATCAGCAGTAACCAGACCACGGGTGATAGGACTGGATGCAAAATCATCCACTCAACTATGTAAGCCTTGCATACTAGGATTCCCTTCTCTCCCTGAATACTGTATGTCAAAGGCGTAACTACGCCCCACAGATATGGGGGCCGCACCCTGTGACAACCCCTGGGGATGTCACAAGCCCCACCCACCCATACATGACATCACAAGCCCCGCCCTGCACACAAAAATAAAAAAATGCCCCCCGGGCGATTTTCCACTGAAAAAACACTAGGGGCGTGGCCGGGTGGGCAACTCCTGTTGCCAGCGTCGTGTCCCAAAAGGCCAGTTTTGCTGGCAGCGACACCCCCACACCACCGAATTGCCACCAAATCGGCGGCTTATGCACCCCCCTGCCGCATGTCGCCCCTGTCGCCCGGGGGGGCCACCCCCCCAGCAACGCCTCTGCTGTATGTGCTAAAATTGTCAAATATTTCTCCAGCAATATTGGCAGGATCTTGCCCCCCAGCTCCTTATCGGAAGAGAGGAAAGGAGAGCATTTGTCACCTAAGGATAGCTTGCTAAAAATTTCATACTCAGTTTCTATCAGCCCAATACTACCTAAAGATCAGGCGGGCAGCTGAGACCGTCTGCCCGATCCAGTGCTCCACCGCGGGCAGCCTGCAGCAGGGCCTATGGGGCTATGGCCGCCCTCCCAGCTCCGCCGTCCCTCCCCCCCCGCTCGCTGAGCTGTCCGCCGGATCCTACCTTGCCAGGGTCCGGCGGTGGCCAGAGTCCTCGGCCTTGCGCCGGCCTACCCAGCTCTAAAGTACTGTAGTCACGTTTGCGACTATTCCGGGAGGCAGATGCCAGGTCCGCCACCCGTAACTTGCGCAGGATTGTGCAGTATATGCTTTTGTTCTTAGGGTTTCATAGAACTGTAGCAGCACAAGGCTGGGAGAAAACAGCAGGTAACTGTGCCAAGCCCTTTATTACAGAGAGCAGGAGTAATGGGTAAAGCCACAACTGATCACATCTTCCCTGCTACATTAGGATTATCTACACAATTGTTGCTTACAATATAGCAATCTACATAAACCAAATTGCAGTGTGCTACAAGAAGAAAATAAGAGCAAGCCACTTACACTAGCCAAGCATACAAGGGGCAAATAGCTCCAAATGTCTCAATTAACTGAGTCAAGCAAAATAAGAGGAAGGCAAAATAATACACATTATTATTATTATTATTATTATTATTATTATTATTATTATTATTATTATTATTATTATTATTGGAGTACCACAACCTTAAGTAGAACAGAAGTAGAACAGAAGCTGGCATTTCTGAGGAAAACAGCCCAAGCATCTCTCAAGCTCTTTCAGTTGGGGGTGTTTTGGAAATGTAGAAAACGAGAAATGTACCGGTAACTGCTGCCCAAATTGCATGCCAAAAATTGCTGTTACATTCCTGAATACATTACAAAGAATCCATTGCCTAAAAGACTGGAGGAGATGCTTACTCATCACAGCCAACCCTTCGTAAGCCTCCCACTCTGCAATGGGTCTCCTCAGACCTACGCCAACAATTTTGCTGGCGCAAGTCCAAGGAGACAAAGGGGGTGGGGAGGCTTATAAAAGTAGGGAAAGGATCTGTCGCACACCATCGCCACCAGAACCACCCCCTCCTGCAACCTTCCCACCCCATTCCATCCCCCTGCCCCATTTCGCCCCATCCCCATCCTGTTTTGCCCCATACTCACCCCCACTGCTGCCTTACCTGCTCTGGTGGGTGCTGGGTGGTCTGGTGATAATTGGGGAGCGCTGCAGCCTCCTGTGACAGTGCTCCCATAAGGCCATCTACGGAGCATTCCGTGCTCCATTCATGTTGCATCATATTATTATTATTTTTTAATAAAAATTCAAATAGAATATGTCAAATAGGTTTCTTTGGGTCCAAAAACTAGTTCTATTGAAAAATTTGACATGAATTATGTTTGCAAAACCCACCTTTCATTAATTCATGCCCTTAACATGTATGCTAGCACATTTACCTGGCACTACAGGAGCAGGCCTATATACTGCAAATTTCTAGGGAATTTTAGATCTGTAGTTTAGATTAGTTCTACTTAGATTTTAAATTATAATTTCAGCTTTGTAGAAAGCAACAATGCAATTACTATGATCAGAAAACTGCATTCTAGTGTTTCCCTACAGGGCATCATCACATCTGATGAAAGGCAAAAAAAGGTCAAATACACGATGTTATTTGAATTTAGGATGAACATGCAGCTAATGTTTTGAATAAGCAAGTGACTGGCAGTTTGAGTAATCAGTTCAAGGACTGGATATGAGACAATGAAGTTCTTCCAAATGGAAGGAGACCAACTCTACTGAGCCAAGCTGCTTCATGAAGCTCAAATTACAAAACTGAAATCCCTTAAAAGGCTATCTAACCTCTACAGTTAGAAGCCAGGCTTTCTGGAAAGAATCTCAAGGTCAGGATATAACAATCAATTCACTTGGAAAGTGATGAGTTTGCTCTTCCCACAGTTTGTTAACCAATAGTCCAAATATCTTTGCTTTACCCAGAAATACAGGACTATCAGGTGATGAAAGGGAAGGAGTCCCCTTTGGTGAGAATCTCAGCATCTGCTGAAACATTAATGATGCTCTTTATATGCCAGAGTCTAAAAAGGACGTTGAATAATACATTGCAAGGCAATGGCAGTCCAACAGTTGATTTGTCTTCCACTCACATATGGGTACAGCTAACACCTTTTAAAAATAGAAATGTCTTAAACCTAGAGGGGAAGATGAGAATTCAAGTTGGTGGGAAATTGTCCAGCAGTCCATCTTTATTTGGAGGACCAAGGAGATAACACACAATAGAGGACTCATGGCGCAATCCTATCCTCTTCAGGCGCCAGTGCTGCGGCCTCAGCGCTGGCACCAGGTGTCGCAAACGCACCATAAAGCGAGTTGCGACACCCAGAGAAGAAGCAGTGCAGGCAGGAAGGCCTGCACCGTCTTGCAGCGCTGAATCCAAGCCCCACGCACACCGGAGCAAGTAAGGTCACTCCGAGCGGCGCGGGGGCTGGGGGACGGCAGGGGTGGGCTTTCTCAGAAGCATTGTTTGATGGGGAGCCCTGGTGCCCTGGGCACCAGGTGCCGCTTTAGGGGGGGCGGAATTTCCGGGGGAGGGGGTGGAATGTTGCGGGGCGCTTACCCGTTTTTCGCCACTTCTTCAGAGTCATTGCGGCTCTATTTTGGCCCTCCCACCCGCCCTCGCTCCGTTTGGCTCCAAAAAGGAAGCCAAACAGCAGGGGGGGTGATTGGAGCCGCGCGCTGACATCACGACATGGGCAGCGTCGCGTCGGCGCCCCCCCATGTGGGGGTGGAGCAACACCACTGGGCTTTCTCCGAGTAGACCCCCAGCAGGGCCACACTGAACACCCTATGCTGGGGAAGGATAGGATTGGGCTGCCCATGGATGGAACACAAAGAAAGAAGGATGTTAAGGAACATCATGTTCTGATACAGGGATAGGTTTTAGCAAAAATCATTAAGTGAATTCAGAGTATTACCAAGTTTAAGATCAAAATGCTTTAAAATGCTCAATATCTCACAATTCTTCAAAAGTCATCTCAAGCCAAACTTCAAAAAGAATGTTACAATTAAACATAAAAATGACATTATGCCTTTCAAGTTACAATTCAAAGGGAGAAACTACAAAAAATATGACGCTAAGACTGGACAAAGTAAAGCTTGAACTTCCAAACAGAAGGCCAGTCATTCATTGGAGGGGTGGGGTCCGTCAGATTTACTATTACTGTACATAAAAATCTTCACCACCGCAGCACTCCCTGAACAGCCTTTAGAAGTGGTGTATTCAGCAGTAGCCCATTTTACTTGCTAGTAAATAGCTTGGTATGTGTTGGGCCTTAAATGTTTATATAAACAGCAGCGTGACCCGCTTTCCCAATGACTGACAAGTGAAGATGTTGCTATAATTGGCTTTGGAACAAGTCATCCAGAAGGTGTACTCACAATCAGGACAGTTTTAATGTGTTTCCCCACTAGGCAAAAAATTCCAAAAGCAATACACTGTAACATATTAAACCAGTGCCTAAAGACAACAATTGGACTTTGATTCTCCATCATGCTAAACAATGAAAAAACGAGAACTCTGTCCCTGCCCAGAAATGTATACAATTAAGAGAATCAAAAATTGTATAAGGCCAAAACAAAAAAAAATGTAATGCAGAAGAGCAATGATGAGTTTTTCTTGTCGTGTGTGTCTTTTGATACTCTTACAGTGCACTGGCGTCACTGCAGGGGGGCGGAGCTCTAAGTTCCGCCGTGGTCAGACCCTCCATTACGCGGGAGCACGAAGCGCCCCCGCCCCCTCGCCTTTGGAGCCATCACCCCCTCGCCTTTGGAGCCATTCAAGTCGGTGCTTTCACTGACTTGAATGGCTCCAAAGGCGAGGGGGCGGGGGGCGCTTCGTGCTCCTGTGTAACGGAGGGTCTGACCGCAGCGGAACTTAGAGCTCCACACACACCCCTGCAGTGACGCCAGTGTTACAGTGCAATTCTAGTCATGTCTACTCAAAAGTAAGCCCCACTGAATTTTATGGCATTTATTCCCAGGTAACTGTGCATATGATTGCAACATCATTAGGAGGAAGAATGAACAAATGGTAAATGGCTGAATCTAATTGGCCAGTGGGCATAATGAGAATTGAAGACAGAAACAAGGGAGAGAGAATAAGAGGAAAAGGATAAAATTGTAAAAGAAAGTGAACAATGACAGCCAATCAGTATGCTGCAAAAAATCTGTTTTGAAATTCTATGAAGCATTTGGCTGAGACATCAGAATTTTGAAGTACTTGAGATTCACAGCCTCACTTGTTATTGATATGACTTCCTTTTTTAACATATGAAACTGCCTCATACAAGTCACACTCAGATCCTTGGTCTATCTAGCTTAGCATTGCCTACACTGACTGGCAGCAGTTCTGAAGAGTTTCAAGCAAGGGTTTTTCCCAGCCATACTTGGAGATGATGGGGACTGATCCTGAGATCTCTTGCATGCAAACCATGTGTGCTACCACAGAACTGCAGCCCTATCCTATATACAGTAAAACTCCAGGAGTCTGGCATCCAATAGTACGGCACTCCTGAAAGTCCTGCATCAAAATGGCCAGGGCTTGGCAATTGCTCTGAGCCGCCGCGGCTGCCCAAGCAATGTTGATGGCACCCTGGGCCAGCACAGGCCTCCACGACTCTCCCACACCTGTCCCAATCCCTCTGGGAGAAGCAAGAGGAGCCAGCCATGCTCACCTCCAAGGGCCACCCCAGTTCTGCAACTGTACAGCAGGTTCCCTCCCACTCCCTCAGTGCTGCTTGGCGCCCCCGGAAGGTAATACAAAAAGAGATCCCAGACAATCGACACAGGGTGCAAGCAGTTACATATATACAGTGTGTATATATAATTTCCTCACCAGCCCACAGTACCTCCCCAAAGCCCAGCATATCTGACAATCTTACACAACCCAAGTCCCGACGGTGCCAGACTATTGGCATTTTATTGTACTTGGTACTCTCCCAGATATACAGTATTAAGTAGTGAAAATGTTATATGTAGTTAGTCACTTTAAGAACACAAAGCTGAAAAGAGGGAAAATGGGAAATGAGAAATGGGAGAAAGCCTGAATAACAGGTGCATCTATACTGGGCTGATAAAAAACAGAAAGATGGAATCCCAGCCAGAAGTAACATAGAATAATTTGTAGATGGTTCCTATAGCTCTCAGGCAGAAGGACCAAGGCTTAGGTACTCGGGGGGAGGGGGACTTGGATGGGTCAGGTGAGTGAGACTACATACACTTCTCAGTTTACACCTTCGACCCAGGTTTACAACTCTTATCTTAAAAAAAAGCCAGTATCAAAAAATTACTAATTCCCATGTATATGTTTTCCCCAAACACTAGGTACCTTTTTCTCCTCAGTTCACTGATTCATTTAATTAGAGAAAATGTATTGCATGGGCAATAGAAAACAAATGAGTTGTTTTAAAAATGTGGTTCATCACTATCAGGTCTGCGGAATACTTAGGATACTGCAGAATACTTACCAGCTGGAGACGGTGTGTGCCACAAAGCTGAAATCCAGTGAGAGTTCTTTTGTAACATAGTCTGTCAAATTTTAGATGCAAAATAAAAAGCTGAGGCTTCATTAAAAGAGTATTAAGAAGCTCTAAGATAGGGAAGGTACAGGATGACTTTAGAATGAAGCTTCTATTCATTTGCCTGCTCCCTAGACTTAAGTCTCTACAGAGCACATGACAACTATTGCTGACTTCTTTAAATGCAGAGTGCCAATTCTGTCATGCGAGTTTGGTCTCCCCCCCCCCCCCACTTCTTATCTGAACAAATCCTTCATATGCATGCATAATACTGTAGTAAGAGTGTCCTTTTTTTGTATTTGAAGGGTGGCATCATGAGATGTGGTGAGGTTTGCAATTGACATCAAAGGATAATAAAAGCAAAATCAGACTGTGGAGAGCTCCAGAAGGATCTCTCCAAACTGAATGATTAGGCAAAGAAAAGGGGGTTGAACATTAGCATTAATAAGCACAAAATAAAGTGCACTGGGAATAACAAGTGCAGCTACAGATCCTAGTAACCACATTTTAATGACTCAGGGAAGAGATCTTTAGTTGTAGCAGAACTATGCAAATATCGGCTTAAGCTGACTTCAGATATTGAGCATATACTGAGAACCCAATCCTATGCTGGCCTTCGGCGGCAGGACTGAGCTCCGCACTGTTGCAAACGTGCCGTAAAGCAAATTGCGATAACGCGGAGGCCAGCGCTGGCAAGTCTCTGCCAGTGAAGGAGCTATGCCCGCCGGAGGGAAGTAAGCTCTCCACCAACCGGCAGGGAGGAGGTATTCTAGGGTGGGGAGAGGATGGGAAGGAGGGCAGATCAGGCCAGGGAGGGGGGTAGGATCAATGGAGGAGGCCTCCTCCTAATCCTATCCCCTGTCCTGTGCCTGAAAGCCTGACATGGGGTTTCTCAGAGCTGTGACAGCCATTTTGCTGGTGCACCTCCGAGTAGCCCCATAGGGGCTGCTCGGACTCGAAATGGGGGAAGGGGACAATCATCCCTTTTCCTCAAGGAGACCTCCTGAGCTGGATGCATCCAAGCACGAGGCTTCGCATAGGATTGGGCTGTGAGGGAACTTCACACCACAGCTATTTGCAGAACCAGCAGTTTGGAATCCTGCAACATGTTAAACAACTAGTCTGATAAAATAATTTTAGTTCATATGTTTCTCATTGTTGAAACAAGCAGGTGAAAACAGTCACAACCAAAGTCGTCATCCTTCAGTGGGGAAAAATAGGGATTCCCATTCACAATTTCATTCACCTCACATGAAACATTGCTAGACCCTACTCTTAAAGACATACAAACATAAAGTCATATACAGCTCTGGCTCTTCCAGTCAGAAGCGTACTAACGTAGGGGGGCGCTCACCTTCCGGGGGGCGCTCACCTCGGACTCGAAGCTGGAGCTCGGCGCCCGCAGCTATAGCGGGCGGGCGGCGCTCCAGCTTTCGAGTCCGAGGAGTGAGCGAGAGAGCGTCTCGTCGTCTAGGCAATGCGCACAGCGTGCGCCCAGACCCTGTGGCTGCGGGCGTGCGCTGTGTGTGTTGCCTAGACGACGAGACGCTCTCTCGCTCTAAGCTGGAGCGCGGCGCCCGCCCGCAACTATAGCAATTTATAGCGCGGCGCTCCAGCTTTCGAGTCCTGAACACAGCGTCATTTGACGTCACGTGACGTCATACGTCATGTGACGTCCGGGGGCGCTTGTCCAGCTCCCGCCCCCCTAGCCCCAGGCGTCCAGAGGGCTGAAGACGCCACTGCTTCCAGTGAATAAAAGTCTGAAAAGGAGACCACTGCATCCACATTGTCTTTAGAAAAAAGGCCCATTACCTGATTTAGAATCCTCATGAGCCTGTAAGCACGCACTAAGAAAGATTATTATAATCACTCCAACCAAAAGCATGCACTGAAAGACTCAAGATTAATCCGACTCTACCAGAGATTAAATCACAATGGCTATACATAGGAAAGAGTGATTAAAGCATGACAAGGCATAACTAATCAACATTACAGTACTTCATCTTACATATAAAGCACATAAAACACTATAGCAGTGGCCTCAGTAAAGCAAGCTTTGCCACCAAGATTTGGGCAAATCCCAGGTGCTTGGTTCCCCAGGGTCTAGGACAAGGGTGGGGAACCTATTTGGGGTGGGGGGCCATTTTCCCATGGGGAAATTTCCCCCCCACCGCAAATTTGCCCCCCCCGCGAATTTATAGGACCCACCCACCGCTCGCTCGCCCACCCGCCCGCCCACCCACCGCTCGCTCTCGCTCATCTCCCTCCCAGGTGTCAGCACCTGGAAATCTGAACTTTCTAAGGATGGCTACTTAATATTGATGATGGCTCCTAAAACATAGATACTGTCATTGACAGCTAAGCAATTTGAAAGATATGATATGATATAATACTCTCATTGGTTTCAATAGGAGAGTTAACCATGTGCTTAACTCTCACCTATTGTAATCAATGGGATTCAAAAGTGCATAATTTGATCTGGATCACACCCATTTTTTCCTAGCCCACAGAAAATACTTCATAGGAGAAGGCTACAGCATCGGCCAGCCCAATCCTATCCAGCACTGGTGCAGCAGGGCCACATGGCCCACACTGTATCCAGTGCTGGAATTGAGCAGGATGACGATCTCCTCGGTGTAAGAGGGCATTTGTCTTCTTACACCATGTTGAGCCCCAGCCTGCTCAATGGGGCTACTCGGATTACTTGAAGGAATTGGCCTTCTCCACCAATTCTTCCCCCCTCTGCCCACCCCCACCCCATTTCATCCCCTCTGCGCCCTTCCCAGGCCCTGCCCTGCTCAGAGCAGCACTTACCTCCTCCAAGGCATAGGGTCCAGCGGTGGCCAGTGGGGAGGTGGTGCAGGTCTCGGCACCAGCGCCTCCTCCTCCCGAGTAATGGCAAATGTGCCATTTGGCATGTTTGCGACATTCAGTGCTGGCACTGAGGCCCAGCACCGGCGGCCCTGGCCAGTTAGGATTGCACCGTTAGTCTCCAACTACTTAATTCATATGGAAAATTTTGAACTGATTTTTTTATGATGAATTCACAGTTTCCCTTTCAGTTTTTCCATTTGTTATAGCTTCTTAAGCTTATTTTGTGGTATTGGAAGAAAGAACTGGCTAATTTCCTTCATGCAATGAGTGTCACAACATTACAATAATTATATGGTGAAGCAAGCGGGATTAAAAAAACAGCAGATTCAGCAGTTTCAACCAAAAGAGCTAAAATTTTACTATTATTCAGTCCAATATAAACCACATATACAATCAGTATCATTTTACTGGATAATGTTATTGCTGAGAGTCAGAATACTAAAAATATATCTAAGCATTTCTAAATAATATCCCTGAGCTCTAATGCCAGGCATAGTTGATGGTGAAAAATTCGTGCATATTGTTCTTGATATCATTAAGAACTAAAATGTTGCCTGGATAAAAATCTGTTCTGATTGTCACATTTTTTATTGTCTTTTCTTGACAGTAATACAGAAGCACCAAAATATAATCAAGAATGTTTTAGTGGACATGACAAAGAATAAGCAACTGGTCTGGAAAAGACTTGCTGGACACTTAGGAACCACTAATTCTAACCCTTACCGAACTCCACCCGTAAGGAAGATTAATCAAGATTGTGATTAAAACTCTTATGAGTGGTCATCACTTCAGAGAGGGAGCTGCAAAAGTGAGGCCTCCCAGACCGTATGTGCATGCATGTGTCCAAAAGCAGCTTTCATCCCACACACCACAGCTGTTCCCAGGCGTAAGGTCCCAGTCCCATCATCAGCCCCAGCACTGGCGTCGCTGTAGGGGGGCGGAGCTCTAAGTTCCGCCGTGGTCCGACCCTCTGTTACACCGGTGCATGAAGCGGCCCCGCCCTCTCGCCTTCGGAACCATTCAAGGCAGTGAAAGCAACGCGGAACTTAGAGCTCCGCCCCCCTGCAGGGACGCCAGTGAGCCCCAGTACTCAGTAACCAAAATTCGATCTGAAATAAACAAACTGAATATTCAACAGTTGCACAAAGGTTATTACAAAAGCACCTATTATTACAAGAACCCAAAGTCTCTTGTGACTTGCAATGAAGTTGGCAAGGGAATCAATTCACATGCTCAACCACGCCTGCATAAAAATTACATCCAATTCAGACTAGAGTAGGAGTCAGGTATTAGGTGCTTGCCAGTACATACATTTCATAGTTAGATCAGGGGTGCTGGAGAAATTTTGGGTAGGGCTATGATGAACACCTGGTCAGCCAGGACCAGAACCTTACTCAGCACAGATAACAGGCTTCCCACTTCCACATTCTAGCTTGTCAAGAAATCATCTCAGCAGATTTAAGAAGACGTAATTTGGCCATTGGCCCTTCTCCCTATTTTTGAGTTTCCTGCACAGGGACATAGACAGTACAGTTTGCTGTCATTCTCTCCTGTTCCCGTAGAGCAGTGGTTCCCAAACTTTTTTCACTTGCATACCCCTTGGCAGCCTATTTCCATAAACTGTACCCCTCATAAATTGTATCCCCTATGTTAAAGCCCTTTGTGCCTTTAACAGTCAAATGAGAGGATAAAATGCGGCCAGTGAAACTCTCCTCATCACACCTTCTGCAGGCTGGAAAAAGCATCACCTATTGAATTTCTGCATGCCTCACTAATATGAAAGGCAAAGAACGGGGGGGGGGGAGATGGCAACCCTGAGTTAGAGCAATCCAACTGTGATGTTTTTACTGCTCTCAACACTTGCCTGACAAAGAGTTCTGTACAACCTGGAAGCTTCCCTTAAACATCCTGGCGCGTACCCCAAGTTGGGAATCACTGCCCTAGAGTCTATATTCTAAATCTATGTTCTCAGCAGTTGTTCTGAGTCTATCGTTCAACCCGTTACGGTGGGAGCCTGGATATTTGCCTCCAGACTCTCTGAAGTACAGTTCCTTTTAACCAATCCATCACTGCCTCCAAAATGACCGTCTGACTTTATTCTTGGCTCAATTCTCCAATAAAAGGACCTACGGCCCAATCCTATCAAGGGCCTATGGCAGCGGATATCACAATCTGTTGCCATAGGCCCCATTGTGGTGGTGGGAAAACTGCGCCACCGTCACACGCAATGGATCCACAGGCAGAAATAGCCAATAGAGATGCGTGCACCTGGACACTTCAGACTCACCTGGACACTTCACCAGCTTAGGTAAAGTGGCGGCAGAGGCAGGCTGTGGGCAGCTCAGGGCAGGGAGTGGCTGGATCTCGGCGGTGCACACAGGATCCTATCCCCAATTTTTCAACCCATCACGACCCAAAGAACATGCACGTTTTAGTACATGTGCAAAGGCATTTTCATATGTCACTGAGCAAGTATGGTAACAGTAGTAAACAGCAGCCTGTGTTGAATATATTATACATAGACTATGCTCAAATAACTACCTAGGGTGGATGGGTGATTATGTTTCTCAGGGCCTCAAATGAATAATGAACAGCAGCCATTGAAAATATGAATATGAAGAGAACAAGGGCAGTCTTGTCTGGCTCAGTTGGTAGAGCGATCATCTCATAAATGCCTGAAGATCTGAAGGACGGCAGTTCAAGATGGCTGGAAGTGTCTGTGTCTGTTGGAGCTGCCGGCACGCCGAGCTGATAAGTTGCAGAGCCTCTGTGGGAGAGTGAAACTGCAACTGCACTTGAGTGGCAGTCAAGGATGTCTGTCAGCTGAAGTGTTGAAGTGTGTATGTGTGTGTGTGTGTGTGTGTGTGTGTGTGTGTGTGTGTGTGTGTGTGTGTGTGTGTATATATATATATATATATATATATATATATATATATATATATATATATATATATATATATATATATATATATTCCAGTCAGGTTTCATGTTATTCTTCTAAGGCAGGGAATATTTATTGTAATACAACAAATAGTTATACTAAGTAAAAGCTGATATACTATTAAAAAGTATATCAAGTAGAGAGTCAATCCAGCACAAATTCAAATAGTGTTACCTAGTGATCAGGAAATAATTGTTATATATAGAAGTTACGGGAAAGTCAGAAATGTGTGACCAATTAAATTACAGCTGCCTCTTTCTAAGAGGTTTGGGAGGGGAATAACCAAGCAACTTTGATTTTGTGTAATTTGCTTAGTTTGCTTGTTTAACGAAGTTGAACTGTTACTTTGCATAGTTCATTTTGAACAAATTCAATAAAGTAATCAGTTAAAGCTCTGCTTCATCAAACGGGTAAACTATGCAAGTTAAAAAAACGTGGAAATTCATGCTAGTATTTTCAATGGTATGAATCTGAATGAAACTTAAATATATGCTCAAATTAAATTTATGTTAAATATTAAAATTAAATATATGTTCAAAGTACAATGAACACCAGTGTGACACAACAAGGGACAAACCATGTAGAGGAATTCCAGCGCAAACATGCTTTTAAAGAGTGTGTGTGTGTGTGTGTGTGTGTGTGTGTGTGTGTGTGTGTGTGTGTGTGTGTGTGTGTGTTTAATGACTTCATAATTATCAGCAGGTTTCAAGTGGAAGAAATGTCAAATTTATTTATTTATTTATTTATTTTCCACATTTTTTTATACCGCCCTTCCTCCAAGGAGCTCAGAGGGTGGTGTACATATTTCCTCCCCTCCTTTTTGTCCTCACAACAACCCTGTGAGGTAGGTGGGGCTGAGAGATAGTGACTGGCCCAAGGTCACCCTGGAAGCATCGTGGCTGAGCGGGGATTTGAACCTGGATTAGAACAATTATTATTGCTACTGAACATTTCTTTAGCATCAATGCTGTGTTAGCTACTGTGAAGAACACAAGTGGCACAGCTCCTGTCATAGTGCCAAGAGAGAAGGGCAGCATCTGTTCATCTGCTTCAACTGGAGAAGGATCAGTCCATACACGTGGATACATTCCTCAACTCTGGTCACACTCAGCCCTTCAAGAGTTATCTTTCAAATTGTCAATTTGCTCACCAGTATTTTCTACACAAACGCCATAGTGCTGCAGAGCAACTGTATTTTCAAAAAGCTGCTGCTGCAGAGCTCAAGGTTGGGAGCACATTGATCTTATACTGCAAAGATGATCAATACTGTAATAAGAAAAGCCGGTCACCCAAGCCTAATTTCCTCTCCTGCTAATATTATTAATGGGATTCAGCCACACACAGCCCCAAATGCTGGCTTTTCTAACTATTCTAGATTAGAGTGGTGTCTCATCGATGCCTTTCATATTTAGAAGTTTTTCATCTTCACCATTTCAGTAACAACAAAATTCATTACAGCATGTAATCTATGTGTTCAGGCAAGGTGGCTAAATGAAAACAGCACACTGGTGAAGTACTACTCGAAAAATTCCATTCCTAAATTTCACCATCCCTTAAATCAAGCTCCTTTTACTTATTAAGGATTCTTTTAGTCACACTAGAATCTTGGTAAATATTGATTTTTTTAAATGGATTGATTTTCAGCAGAGGCACCCAGCAAAAGCATTCCGGATGCAGCCACAGCAATGCTCTATCTATCTCTGGCAAACTGTCTTTCCAATACCCCTGCTAACTGGGCAAGAGGCACTTTTTCAATTGGTGCTCCTCTTATATTTAGCAGGGGGAGAGTAACTGCCCCCCTTTCACCCCAGCACAGTGTCTTTTTCTGGTGGCTGTTTGCTGGTGTTCTTCTGCCTCTTTTTTAGATTGTGAGCCCTTTGGGGACAGGGAGCCATTTTATCATTTGATTTTGTCTGTAAACCGCTTTGTGAACTTTGTGTTGAAAAGCGGTATATAAATACTGTTAATAATTAATTAATAATACCCCGCTTCACGCAACACCCAGATGAAACAATGGAGCAAAGGGAACAGCAATAGAAGGAGGGATGGAGCGCAGTGGCAGAGTGCCTGCTCTGTTTGCAGAAGGTCCCAGGGTTCATTCCCAGCATCTCCAAACAGAGCAAAGATTAATTCATCTCTGAAACCCTGGAGAGTTGTTGCCACACAGTGCTGACAATACTGAGCTAGATGGGCCAGTGGTCTGACTCAGTATAACAGCGCAATCCTATCCAGCTCCCCCACTGGTGCAGCCAGTTATTATTATTGCTATTATTGCTACTGAACATTTCTTTAGCATCAATGCTGTGTTAGCTACTGTGAAGAACACAAGTGGCACAGCTCCTGTCATAGTGCCAAGAGGGAAGGGCAGCATCTGTTCATCTGCTTCAACTGGAGAAGGATCAGTCCATACACATGGATACATTCCTCAACTCTGGTCACACTCAACCCTTCAAGAGTTATCTTTCAGCCAGTGGGGGAGGGCAGAGCGGGAGGCTCTAACGGGCGGGCAGAGCGGGCAGAGTGGGCAAACCTCCCGTTCTGCCCTCCCCCACTGACTGCACCAGTGGGGGAACTGGATACGATTGCGCGGTAAGACAGTTTCCTATGCTGAGCCACAAATACTAATCTCAACACATTATTTCTGGCAAGGTAGACAAAAATAGTTGAAATAATGAAGAAGGGTTTGCACAGACATTCTGCAACTAACGGTGCAATCCAGTTTAACATTAGGCCAGCAGAGTGCGTGCTTCGCCGGCTTTAGGTGTTGTGAAAGTGCCATAAGGCACTTTCACGGCACTGAGAGAGTAAGCGGCATCGGCGTGGAGGCTGGCACTGTTTACTTCATTGTCCCCCAGACTCGGCACTGCCAGACACTGGTAAGCCCTGCACGGGGTGGCGGGAGGACAAGGGGAGGACGGGCTGGGGTGGTGGGGGAGGGAGCCATTGGCCAGCCAGGGCTGGGAGGAGCAGGGATATCGGCACCGGCTGTGCCAATATCCCAAGTACATTCCTGGGCCAGGCTGGCCTTACACGGCTTCCCCTGTTGTGCACCAGCTAAAGAGCTGGTGCACATCCAAGGAGGCCCATTGGGGCCGCCGGGGCTTACACTGGGGGAAGGGGACATGTGCAGATGTAATACAGTATATACCATACTAACAGTTATCCGGAGCCACTCACTCCTCATGGAAGTGGTGCACAAGAAGTGATGCACAGAAAATAAACATACATTTGTGTGATCCTTCCTATGTTAATCTACACAGGATGTGAGCAGTACATGAGTGGCATACTGCTGCAGCTCCTAAGCCCGATAGCTCTTTACTCCTAGCTCAGCTGCGATGAACACTTAGCGTAACGCGATAAGTGACAGTCATCATATAGAGTCAATTATGTGACAAATGATCCTTTAACTCTCTTGCTGCCCGTCCCCTTACCCCAAGCCATCTAGCAGAAATGTACAATGTCATTAGCCCAGGACTAGGCAAACTGAAATCAGATTTTCTATGACCAGGTTTAGGTCAAGAAGAAAGAGTAAGGGTTGACAAAATCATTGGAGCTAAAAGATCAAAGGATCAAGAAAGCAGAATCAAAATTAATGAGTGACTATTCATAGAAATTCACACACCATCATATGTGCCTTGACTCTGCCCTCATAGCAATACATACATCGACAAATATCCAGAACCAGTTTCCCCTACGGCTGAGCAGCCATGACCAATTACTGACCACATATGTACCCATAATTGAGGAAATTTTAGTGTGGATTAGAATGGACCACAGCAAGCCCATCTATGACAATGACGATGCAGCTCATGTTCAGTGGCAGGGGGGAGTGGCAAGCAAATTGAGGATGCCCTTCACCCCGAGTCTACCACCGCCACCCTCCAGCCTGTTGCAGACGGAGCTGCAGCGATCTGCTTCCTTACCCACTCAAAGTGAGAGGAATGAGTGAGGTAAAGGGAGAGGGAAGCAGATTGCTGCTGCCTGTGCCTGAAAAAAGCTGTGCAGGCAGTGGCGATCCACTTCCCTCCCTCCTTCCTTCCTTGTACGGTCCCTTTAAATAAAACAGGAATTTGGGACATGCTAGAATCTCCCAGCACGTCCCGCACTTCCTGTTTTGTTAAATAGGATCATGTGAGAAGGTGTGGGCTCACTTGCCATTTTATGCCAGGTGGGGGGGGGGGGACGACGTATGCATGCAGTGGAGACAGCACGGCATCAGGCAACAGATCACATTGGGCTGTCCTTGGCCTGGAGTCCTGGACTATATACAGACACAATCAGCAGCAATTGCTACGATCAAGGCAACACTTCTTCCAGCTGCCATGTAATTAGGGAATAGCTGATATTTGTGTACCATCCTTTTCATGCAAACATTTGCCCATGCAATCACAGGCATGTTTGTACAAGGAGGGGCCACAGCTGTTCATGTGTAAAGAAGCTCTCTGTGAACTGACCCTCAGGGATCATGTATAAGATACAGAAAGACGTGTTTCATTCTCAGCACAACTATGACCTGACAGAAGGCTGCGTGAAGGTCCATAACAAAAGCAAAGCCCCATAAACCAATCACTTTTTTGACACCCAATTTGTTCTTAGCATTGACTCCTCTGCCTCCTCCACCACCACCCTTCCTAAATAAGATGATACCTACTAACTATTGGACAGTCACGTCTTCTACATACTGTACACTGACATGGATTATCTAACAGAAGAATAAATTCACAGTGCCCCATATCAGGACATTAATTTGAAGTTTCAGGTACACTACCAGGCTTCAATCGAGTGTGGAGGTTCCCATGGCATGTAACAATGTGTTTCATTCTCCCATTCTCCCAAAATCCCATAACTCTCAAATCGTTGCAAACTACCAGGCTTGTTCTATTCCTCCAATGTCACTGCCATGCTTTTCAATGCTCTCCAGCCACCTCACCCTGCTGTTTAGGAATCAGCAGCACAACCTACATGGTTCCGCCTCAATTCCTAAAACCATCACAGAAACACTTAAAATAAAATTAGGCTGATTTCTCCAAATACTTTTTGTTTTCGACTATGGTCACAGAATCCAGCCTTATCCTAGATACTGCTGTCTTAAAACCATGTATTGTTCTCTTAACACACTCTGCGGACTTTGCCAGCAGTGATTTCAATAGTCTTCTACTGAATCAGACCAATAGGCCAGCACTAAGCAGCATCAGCAGCTCCTCAGAGTCTCAAGAAGAGATATTTCTTAACATTCTTTATTAATAATGTTTCCCAGTTTTGTTACCAAGTTCTTTTCACTCAGGTATGCAACTAGTTCCACATGGTTAACCCCGCTGATTTCAGCAGGAATAAGAGTTCGATTGTAAACACATTCATTACAACAAAATCCTATGCATGTTTACTCAGACATAAGTCCAATTTTGTTCAATGGTGCTAGTTCTCATGTAGGTGTGCATAGGATTCCTCTGTTAAAACAAGAAATAGAGATTTTTGCATATATGTATTTACAACTGGAGTCTTAGTGCCACTGAATTTGATTATCCATGAGCAACTGATACTGATCCATGAACTGTCATTAATTTCACAGCCCAATCCTGTCTAGAATGCAGCAGCGCCACACCTAAGTCGGCTGCTGCACCCTAGGCAGGATTGGGCCCGCACCAGCTGAGCTGGAGCACTCCTCCGGAGAAAGGAACATCAGGTAGAGCCCCAGCAGGCCCAATAGGCCTTCCCAGATGTGAGCCGACAAAATGGCCGGCGCAAATCCAAGTTGCCGGCGTAAGGCCAGCCAGGCCCGGGATGGGGGATAGGATTCGGTGGAGCACACCGCCAATGATCCCTCCCCTGTCCCTGGCCTGGCTGGTCAATCGCCCCCTCCTTTTCCACCCCAGTCCAACCTTCCCATGCCTCTGCCCTGACCGGAGCAGGACCTATCTGTGCCCGCTGGCGGTGGCTGCAGCCCAGGACGGAGTGAGCGGTGCTGGCCTCTCCACCGGTGCCACTTACTTGCTGGGTATTACGACACCCGGAGTCAGCAGAGCCAGTGCATTTCTACACAGGATTGCAGTCAATAATATGCACTTCCAAAGAACTTGCATCTATAAGATCCATTCAGCCAGTTTGCATATTTATATCATGAAAACAAGTGTTTTTCCAAGCAGGAGCACACTACCACAGTATCCACCATATTCACAGGTAGAGGTGCCTTTCACCAACACGTTTTAGGTGCATTCCAGGGGACTAAAAACTAGTGCTAAGCTAACATGGGCAGGGGAAGGGCTGGAAGAGGTCACAAACATTTTTCTGCTTCTTGAAAAAATGCCTCCATTTTTGGCTATTTTTCAGGAGCCCTCAAAGGATATGAAAATGTTCATGAAGTGAATTTCCAGAAAGTAAAAAAAAAAGAAGCATCAAACATGTGCACAGCAAGAGTTTTAGAAAGAGACGTTTAATTCTGCATTTTTTTCTTAAGGACATGCATTGATGCACCACAGTGCATAATAAGGAGAGGGCTTTAAAAAAATATTTCAACTTTGCATGTGCATCCCACTCACAGAAAAAGAGCTAGAAAAAGGAGTTTGGCCAGTTTGAGATGGTTTGAGAAATACAAAATGGTATCCAAGGCATGAGGAGATTTGGGGGAATAATGGCTGCAAACAAGCACACACAAAAAATGGCACAACATGAGAAAGTGAGTGATTTTTTACTGACCTTTTCTCACCCTGCAATGGCAGTTTTTTAACTGAAAATTGAACACCGTGAAAATTTGGCACAGCGCTATAAGGGAGGAAAGGACCTAGCTACAGCTATTTGTCAAATTCTTTGGCTGCCCTGCTTCCCTCCATCTAGCAGGCTCCCCATGCTCTAGTAGAGAGGCAGTTTCTGCATATAGTACTTTGCATCGCAGAAAACGTGGTCATTGACCTACACTTCTTGCATTTTCACTTTCTCAAATAATCAATTCCACTACCACTAATACTACTACAAGTACAAAAAAATAATAATAATTGCTGAACCAAATCTCTAAACATGTGATTGTGTTCTGCTACTCAGCTGGCATTCTAAAGATCTGAGACTTGTCTCATTCACCTAGTATCAATAAAAAAGGAGTAGTAAGATGGGCATTCAAAGGCAAGTGATTGCCTTTGGTTGCCTACCATTCACAGCTGCTTCAGCATTCTCTTTATCCATGTTTTTATAGACTGTGTAATATCAAAACCCCGCTCTACACCCACAATTGCAGCACATTAGTCAATATTGCTAAGCACTAAAGAAAGGTCTCCCAATTTGCATTTAACCTCGTATTTCAAACATTTCTCAATACTATACATTTTTATTTCTTAGGCTTATACCAACAAGACCATTGCCATTAATCTTCACAAATTTTATATTAAAAGAATTATAAAAGAAATAGCTAAGTTGTGCCCTTTAAACTAGAGTAACAGTTTACATTATTTTCAATTTAACAATGATTTGTGGAGAGCCCAGACGACCAACTGAGTACTTTGGGCACAGTGACTTCCCTTTGAAATGGCTGCAAACAATTCTTCAGCTCATTCTACAGGGTCAAAGAGGTCCAAAAAGAACCTAAATTGAGAGGGAAAGCAAAGCAGCAATGTTAGCTGATCCTCTCAGAACAATTTGCTGACAGATATAAAAGCAAAGCTGGTTCCATGAGCAATAAAAAGAAGCAGTTCAAAGAAAATATGGTTTGGGGAAAAATTGTTGATTCCAATAACCCAATTTAATATTCACTGCAGGAATGATTAACGCTACCAATAATTCAAATGCATGCACTATTAAAAGAAGAGAGTAAATTCACTTTCCTAATACGCAGTTTGCACTTCTATGAATGGGCTGGGTCAGCAATTCCATTTCAAGTACTGTACTTGCTTCTGAAATAAAATGACCACAGCAATCCTTTGTCTAAGTCAGGGGTGTCAAACGTATGGCCTGTGGGCCAGATCTGGCCCGCGGAAGCTCTTTAAGTGGCCCGCGTGATCATTGGGCTCTCCCAGGGCAGCCATCAGCTGCTGAGCTGTGACGTGTCCTCTCAGCAGCAGAAGCACTGCTGAAAGTGCACCTGCGTGATGACTGGGCTTTCCCGGCACCTCTTTTCAGCCACACCTCTTCTGCCGAGGGGACACACTGCAGTTCAGCAGCTGAGAGCAGCTAATGGCTGTGCTGGGAAGCATTGCTGAAAAGAGGTGCTGAGAGCGCCTGATTTTCTGCCAAGGGGACACAAGCACTGGGACACAAGCACCGCCTTATGGAATGAGTTCGGCACCCCTGGTCTAAACCTTTTTTTGCAGGACTTTTATACTTCAGTTCTACACAAAAGTATTTGCTACTGTTCTAAGATTCCTAATAGTGGCATCTTCCTGCTTATAACTAAGAGGAATTTGCAGCTGTAATATGAATGTTCCATGTAAACTGCAAAAGCAAAACTCATGCATAATAAAAAAAAGGAAAGAAGCAATGTACCCCCCCCCCCCACCAAAATGTACCACCCCAGCCAAATCAGCATGGAGGGAATGTCTTCCTCCCAAATGTGCTTTCTGCCGTCATACCTCTTCTCATCTACATTCCCATCCATTCAAAAATAAATATGGTAAAATCTCAGACCTTAGACTTGAACAGAGTCCAGCTTTTCTTTCCAGCACTGAGGAGTAAAAACTTGGTCTGACTAAGAGACAGGGAGCTCTCTTTATAACTTTTTAAATGGCTGCTAAACGGAAGCAAAGAGGCTACTCAGAGCAGCCCTGAAGGAAGGAATGGACAGTCAGAATATGTGGTCATATACATAAGACCATGTTCTTCTAGTCCAGACCCTGGAGAAACCAACCAGGTTCCATATTCTCAATGAATTACCGTATTGTCCCGAGTATAAGACGCACCTGATTATAAGACGCATCCTTAAAGTTTGGTGCTATTAAAAAAATTTAAATAAAATCACTGGCATTAAATTGCAACAGCCTGATTATAAGACACACCCCTAGTTAAAAAACTTAAATTAGGAGAAAAAGGTGAGTCTTATACTCAGACCAATACGGTAATTCAGGTAACAACCGTGGTAATGAAGCTATCAAAGGATGATAGTGGGTGACCATTTGTGTGAATGTTCTGAGGGTCAAACTACACATGACTCTGGGAGATCTGTGGTCGACTTTCCTTTTTAAAAACAAAACAAATGCAACTGTGAGATAGCAGCTAATTTGACTGGGGAAATGGCACACGGCGAGGGGCTTTAACCCCTTCCTCATGAGTTGATTTCCCAACCTAAATTGCCCTCCCCACCTGCTATTTCCTCTGGGTGGGAGGAAACAGGCATGTTACAGGCACCTGTATTCTCTCCCAATAGCAAACAGCAGCTTGACGGAGCAATTTAGATTGGGAAAACAACACAGGGGAAACGGATTAAGAATACCCACTACCCACCATTTCGCTGATTAAATTAAACCGCCTTTGTAAATTGCCTTTGAATTAAAGTCAGAGGAGAAATCCAATGACCAAAGAAAAGGCAGTATATAAACACTGGTTGTTGTTGTTGTTGTTGTTGTTGTTGTTGTTGTTGTTGTTGTTGTTGTTAAATTAGCAACCTCTCCTCCTGCAGCTGCATTTAGTATTAAAAAAAAAAGTCAGGAGATCAATCACGGATCTCCCAACCTAGCACACACTCTGACATATCGCAGATTTCAACTAAAGCTCCATCCACATACACCATTAATTAACAATATTAGAGCTACTTTTCTATGGCAAGATCTGTCACCACTGGGGTACATGAATCAATATCATAATCACAAGGATGGGGCCAATGATGTGGGTCTTCCTCATAATTGTCCCCCTTCTCAGATGGTCAAAGATCAGGTGGGAAAACCCATGTGATTGATCTGGCCCACATGGTACTAGTGTTCATGCACAGACCACAACTATGTGGGATTTCACTAGGGGGAAGCAACTTCTATATCACCAACTCTCTGTGTGAACAGGACCTAAGTATAGCACGAACGTAGCATCTCTTCGGGATTAAAGGCCATACAAAAGTATACAAAGAAAACAATGTAAAAACACATTTAGTACTGCAACGTTTCGTTCATTCCCATGAACTTTTTCAAGCAGAAGAAACAGAGCCAGCCGGTTTCAAATGGCTCTGTTTCTTCAGCTTGAAAAAGTTCATGGGAATGAATGAAACGTTGCAGTATTAAATGTGTTTTAAATTGTTTTCATTGTATACTTTTGTATGGCTTTTAATCCTGAAGAGATGCTACGTTCGTGCTATATTGTTGCTGGCCATAAAAGCTTTAGATTTTACTAGGACCTAATTAGATCAGAAAAGTATCAGCACAGTACAGGGTTTCTTACTGATTATGTCCTTAGTGTCCAGAAAATATAATCCTCATAACAAAAGTTTGACTTTGAGGGAAGACATGTGTGATGTGTGCAACAAAAACACACCTACAGCCCAATCCTATCTACATTTTAGAAAGGCAGAGTGCCGCTTCGCCAGTAGAGTGTCACAAATGAGCTTTTTGGTACGTTTGCAGCACCCTGGGAGTAAGCGGTGCCGCTCCTCCTACGCCAAGGACAACACTGCACCCGCTGGGGAAGGTAAGTTCCCTGCCAGGCAACAGAGGGGCATGGGGAGGGAAGAACGGAGCATTTTGGCAGAGGCGGAGTTTGGGTGGAGCGTGTTTGAGCACTTGCTCCAGGGCGGAGAAGAACACAGGCGGCCCATCAGTTTCATCAAGATAAGATAAGCTGCAGAGATCTCCTGGAGGGCAGAGACTGAATTTACACCCGGCCTATTATCTCATCTCTTTGTGTGAAATCAGCAGGAACTCAGCGGCCCCAGCAGTCAGCCTGGCACCCCTCCCCCCTTTCCCCGTTTACCCACTGATCTTTTTACTGCTGCTAAAGCCTGTGCATCAACTCCAAACTCATCTCTTGCTTCAGCCCTTCCCTCCCGCGCCTCGCTGCGCTTCCCCCGCCGGCTAAATACTGCGGACTTGTTGTTCGCTCTGTGTAAACATACCCAGGAGGATCTTGGTGCACCGCCGCCTGCCATGTTTGTATGCGCGCGCCGCGCATAAGTAAATTCTTGCACCGGGCACACACACCCCAATCGCTATTGGGCGCCCGACCGCCCTCCTTGCTCAAGGCGCCAGGAGGGCTAGTTACGCCTCTGCATTTTGGGAGGGGGGATTGGTCGGCTGGACCTGGGAAGAGGGAGGGATCGGCAGCAGCTTCCTCCGCCAAATCCTACCCCCCTTCCCAGGCCTGGCTGTCGTTACACGGCCCGCTTGAATGTGCACCAGTAAAATAGCTGGCGCACATTTGAGTAGATCCATTGGGGTGGCTGGGGCTCTACTCAGGGTAAGGGGACGAATTTCCCCTTCCCCCAAGGAGTGCTCCAGCCATGCCACTGCAGGGTCCTATCTACACAGGATGCGATGCTGGCTCTACACCTGCGCCACAGCCTAGTCAGACAGGATTGCGCTGCTACTGTACCAGAAAATATTTTAACAGAGGATTACAGAAAACTAGAATTCCAAGGGTTCAAGAGGAATTCCATGACTTTCAAATCAGTTTAAAACTTGTTTCAGTGTATAGTATATTGCTTCGTACCTTGGTTTTGAGAAGTTTGCATGCATGGAGAGACTGCTTTGTCTTTTTCAGATGTACAATCAATCACTAACTTTCTGACAGTTATAGGTCAAGGTTCTCATCTTGAGATCCACTGTACTAGATCAAGGCAGAGGGTTTGCATTTGGACTCAAGAATTAGATGTCAGTTTGTTAAGAGTGATTCTCCTTTTACAACTGTTGCATTCGTTTAATCACAGCAGGATTTATACAATGAACTGTTTTAATTTGAAAAAAAACTTGAATAGAAACAAATTTCTGCTTTCATAAAGAGGTACAGGTGGCACTCTATTATTGATCAAATACTTTTAGGATGTTAGGATGCCTTCAGAACAAATCATACTAGGTACATATATTTTAAACATACAATAATTTGAGCTCCAAATCAAAAATGAGCACTTATGCTTCATTCCTCCTTACAGAGCTTGCTTTGGCTGAAATCCTAAGCACAGTTACAAAGTAACACAGTAAGCTCCATTGAACATAATGAGACTTACTTCTGACTAAGCATGCATAGGATTGCACTGTAAGAACTCTACCTAACCTCCAATGTTTTCCTCCATTGAAAAATAAAGCCAGATAAGATCGTTAGTTGATTATGCAAACTATTTGCACAGAAATACAGAGGGAAGGCTGACATTTTGCTGTTTATTTTATCACAGTAATGTGAACGTGCTAAAGAATTCCAGTTAATAGAATTAATACAAATTACTTATTAATATCAAATAAATATCAAATCAATTATTAATATCAAATTAATAAATATAAAAATATAAGCGGCAGGGGGTGGCGGCCGCGGGCGACAGGCAGGCAGGGGGTGTAATGGCAGCTGGCGACGCAGTGAAATGGGCCGTTTCGTCGGCACGAGTGGTGGCTGCAGTGACGGGTTTGGCCCACCCGCCCACCCTATGCCTCTGGGTGCTCTAAAACCGCCGCTGGTGGTGACGTCACTTCCGGCGGGGGGGGGGCGGTCGTAGCTCTGCCACTGGGGAGGAGCCTCTAACAGATGCTGCTGAAAGGAAACTGCTGGGCTGGCTGCTGGAAGGACTTTCTGTTGGACTTGCGGCTGGAAGGAACTGCTGCTGCTGTGCCGAGTAACCAGAGGGACAAGGAACAAGGAGCCAGAGGAATTCTGCAGCCGTGAGAGGAATGTGCTGGTATTCCAAGGACTGTGACCTTGTCCAGATAAACGCCGCCCCAGAGAGGGCTTGTGGACATTAGAAATTGATTGTATAGCAATAAAACTTGTTAATTACATTCACGCCGGAGTTCAGTAGTTTTTTTGCACACAATTATGACTGTTTCCTGGGAAAGGGGGGCTAATTAGCCTTGAGTGGGCATACGAAATTGATGGGGGAAGTCTGAGAGGGAACAGGTACAGTGATTAGAGGGTCAAACTAGGACTGGGGTAACTCATGTTCAAATCCCCCACTCAGCTATGAAGGGTGGCCAGAGACAAATCGTTCTTGCAACCTAACCTACTTCACAGGGATGTTGTAAAGATAAAATGGTTGGAGGCCCCTGAACTCCTTAGAGAAAGGATGGGATCAAAATGATATTAATAATTGTTCTTCTTGAGCTAAACTGTTTCATAGCATCCTGGGATGTTCAAATTGTTGTTGGCCTAATTATCCTACCCTACCTAAATGGGCAATTAACCTATTTCATTGGAGTATATTTTGTGTGTGTTTGAAAAAGATTATCTGGTAGCTAAGAGCTGATTCATACATTATCAGTGTATACGTAGTATAATGGCTGCTTCCCCAAGGCTAGATGCTAAATCACATTTATAATGTTTAAATGACAGAATCCCATAGGCTGGGCAGAACATGTGGGATTAAAGTCAGCAGTGCTCACATGGGAATATCCCATATGAACATAAGAAGAGCCCTGCTGGATCAGGCCAAAGGCCCATCTAGTCCAACTTCCTGTATCTCACAGTGGCCCCACCAAATGCCTCAGGGAGCACACAAAACAACAAGATAACCTGTATCCTGTTGCCACTCCCTTGCATCTGGCATTTAGAGATAGCCTACTACTAAAACCAGGAGGTTGCTTATGGCTTGTAACCTGTGATGGTCTTTCCTCCATGAATTTATCCAAACCCCTTTAAAGGCATCTAGGCCAGGTGCCTAGATCTATCCATCTCATTCAATTCTACCAATCAACTGTCGGCGTGACATAGGATCCACTCATTACCACATCACTTCTCTAGTATTTAGTCAGGCCTCAGAAAAGCAGTTATGCTTCACAAATATGCCTTAAGCCTAACATCCCCTACTCAGCACTGTGGATTGACTAGGTTTTTTATGATTCAACTTGGCTCCTCTGCATTTGGGTGGTTAGGATGGCTTCATAACTAACATATGTCACTGGACAGAAATCACCTTTGTATAGGAAAATGAATGTGTACACCATAGACTGATCTGTAAAAAAAAAAAAAATTCTAAGCTCCCATCTCTGTGCAAGGAAAAACATTATGGATGAAATAGCCCTTAAAGGAAACAGAAAAGGAAGACAAAGGCAAAATCTTCAACATTTATCGAGAAGACTTCCTCGAGGACACAGGATTGTCCCTGTGGCTGTATAATGCTCACATGCTGCAGAAGAAAGCGGGCGGGGGGAGATATCTGAAGGGTTCAGACAGGGCATCATGGCTACAACACTTTTTGCACCAGTGGCTGCTGAAAATTTTCTGAATGGCTTTCTTTACATTAGAAATATGTGCCTCTGATCTGAATGAAGAATGAAGGCTTCTCTTTTGAACATTGTTTTTATCCCTCTATTCAAAATAAAAAATGTATTATTTTTTTATTACTATGGCAGACCTGGAAAGTGCCACCATAACCTCAACAACATTAACATTGTTAATGAATTAATTAATAATTAACATTAACAACTTATAAACATACCCATCCACTTTGGTTCTTTAACAGACCCCATGTATGCACATTTAAAAAAAAATATATCATAGGACTACATCTCATGAAAAGAACTGGTTCAACCGATCTCCAAGCACAAATCCTCTCTTTAGCCAGAGAACAAGATTCTCTAATTACCAGAAGGAAAATGCTTACAACCAGCAGGAAGTCAACACTTCCAAAGATGTTATTTCCTAACAATTCTGAAGAAAAGAATGGTAATCGTTTCCAAACAGTGCAAAGTCCCTGCCTTCTATACCTCGGCTATGCACCAGAGGAACCACTTGTGGCCATAAGGGGTAACTGTGCCTTTTTTTTTTTTTTCTCTTCTCATTCAAGGTACCGGTATCTGATTCCACCCTTTGTTTTGGAAGCAACACAAACATATCAGGGATAGGCATGAGAGAAGATCAATGAGAGAGAAGATCAGTGAGAAGAACGGATACAGACATTAACAGCCCGATCCTGCCTAACTTTAGGCCGTTGGAGCGAGCGCTCCACTGGCTGAAGGCGTTGCAAAAGTGTGACGCCTCAAGAGTAAGTGGCGCCGGCACAGAGGTTGGCACCGCTCACTCCCCCCGGCGGCCCGGACCTGCGCCGGATGACCCAGATAAGACCTTGGCCGCTCAGTGCAGGGGCGGGGCTAAGGCAGCAAGGGAGGGGGGCCATTGGCCAACCTGGGCTGGGAGGGGATGGAGATATCAGCACGGAGTTGCGCCGATATCCGATATCCATCACAGCCCAGGCCGGCCTTACACGGCCTCCCTGGATGCATGCCATCTCTGGAGCTGACGTACATCCGAGGAGGCCCATAGGCCTCCAGCCTGCTTACACCCAGGGAAGGGGACGTTTGTCCCCTTCTCTCGAGGTGCTCCAGGGTCACCTGCAATCTACGCAGGATGCGGAGGGCAGCCCTTTAGACCAGCCGCACATACTTGCTCAGGATTGTGCTGTAAATTGAGGAAAATGCACAGCCTAATCCTATGCATGTTTATTGAGAAGTCCCACTGAATTCAGTGGGCTTTACTCCCAAGCAGATGTGCCTAAGCCTGCAACCCCAGGAAATAAAGAGCTTTAAAAACAAAGCATACAAATGAAAGTTAGGAAAACCAGGCTGTGCGTTAGGAGTCACGGTCCTATCCCTTGTCCCCCTAGCCAAGTTATGTGCTACGGCTGTACTGGAAAAATTATTCACTGAACAGCACTTAGATGAGAGGATGCTTTACATCTCATTCCTGTATTTCACAGGATAGAGCTATTAAAATGATAGTGCGCAATCAGCTTTCCTCCTTTGAACCAACAAGCTTGCTTCAGTGTGTTGTATGGATGACATACAGATTAAGGCCTCTAATAAACATAGAGGGGCCATTATACTGAAGTGTCACCACGCATCAAGAAAAAGTTTTTAATCAACAGATCACTGCGTCACAATACAATGTCTATGTCAGCAACCTGCTAAATAACAGACCAGGTTGCTGAGAAAATTTCAGCTCCTGGGGGCTGGTTGAAAGTCTAGGGTTCCTGTTACCAAATGAGTCCTTAATGGATCTGGCTGGGTCACATATCACAATGATATGATTAATTCTTTTTTTTAATCTTATTGTATATTATTTAATTATAATCATCATTATTAAACTGCAATGAACAGCAGAAGATATTTCCCCCCTTCAGCTGCAAGCAAAGTCTGATGTTAGCTTGAAGGTAAAGAATAGAAAAGCAAGATCAACAGCACTCAAAGAGATAAAATTGACATTGGATATCCAAACCTATGCCCAGCAAGTGCAGCATGGCAAATGAACCATCTCTTGAAACCAACAGTCAATAGCACAAGCCATGTACGCAGACCAATTAAATCAAAGTGAACCTTATGAGTTACATTTATCGAGCATATTTATGTGCAAGTAGGAGTTTGTGTTGTCAGCGGCGCTTCTTGCTTCCACATGTGTCCTTAGAAGCACAGCTGACTACAGCCTTTAAGCTCACTTACTTGGACATGTACGGTACTCGTATTTCAGCGTAACCTTATCATAAATCAGGGTGTCTATTTTTATTACTGTGGTCTGCGAACAATGAAGAGGTTATTTCAATGCTTTATTTCTGTACGTAGCAGTATTATTTCAACAGAGAGAGAGAGAGAGAGAGAGAGAGAGAGAGAGAGAGAGAGAATGTGAGACTTTCAAACACAATGTCTTATGAAGGAAAGCCCACTTTCGAAAATCCATGACGAGTGACGACAATTCTCTATTTGGCATAACCTTTCTGTGCCAGCAACAGCTACACTGACAGCAGCTACTGTGAATGAGCAGCACAGCAATAAAAGTTGATCTGACTACATGCACATGGCATTTATTCAAGTATGATCTTGGGAGTGGGCAGTGCTGGGTGGTTCAGAGAGCAGCCTGCAGCATGCACAAAGGCATGGAGCCAAGCAGCTTCTTTGGAAAGAGCCATACATAGCTTATTTTAATGTAGGATACACACCACACATACATACATACATACATACATACATACATACATACATACATACATACATACATACATACATACATACAGCCCTATCTAGGTAGCGCTTGATTCTAAATGCTTCTTTCTCTTCCACATCCTTTACTGGTAGAGCTATCCACAACACTTCCCAACGGTATTGACAGGCGGCGAATGCAGAGAAGCAGCAGGGCTGTGGTTGAAGATACTGAATAATCTGTGTGTTCATGCATGATGCACCAATTGCCTCATTCATAAACACTACAGACAGATCTCTTCATTGGGCATATCCTTACAACCAATTTCATCCATCAGAGATGCAAGGTTGCAATTTAAAAGTCCTTTTCCGTGCTCCAAACGGCCAAAAAGGCAGCAAGCTTCCTTGTCTGTTGTCTAAAATCCTATCTATAAATATATGTTACTTGCAAATATATTTTAAAAAGGAGCAGCTGAACGTGCAAACAAGCGGAGCACTTCTAGAAAATCGACACAGAGGCACAGTCATACAACGATTGCTTACTGCAAAGAAATGGCAGTGCCAACCAACCCTCCTCTGATATAAGAGATGCTATAAGCACTCAATTGATGACGAACTGCTACTACAACGCTTCAAGTCCCCCAGACATTACAAGACATTAAAAGAGGGAAAATATTTCATCCTAGAAAGCAAGACAAAACTGGACGAAGCCTGACCAAGCTGGCAACTTCCTTCCCAGCTTTACCTTCACGTAGGGCTACCTGAAAAGGGGAGGATGTGTGCAAATGTGCCAAAGACCTCAAATCCCTTCCCTCCATTAACTAGCCAGTCAATGATAAACTAGGAGCAGGAGCCGAGAATGGAGGAGAGCCCGCTTGCTGCAGCAATATCCCCAGGCAAGCTGGCGTTTGCGCAGCAAACATTAGCTGCTGCTGCAGATCCCCATTGCAATGCACCGTTATCATCCTCGGTGCTCACGCAGGAGTCACTCAAACCCTCCTGGGGGCGAGGCGAGGGGTTAATTGCCGCCCCCCAGGCCCCCACCCTTCGCTCGGACTCGCGGGGCCGCTTCCAGTGGGGGGCTTTCTGCACTCACCCAGAAAACGAAGGAGTAGATGATGAGCAGGGTTTTGAGACACGTTATCACGGGTTTGGTCTCCATTCTCCTCGATGCCATAATACTGAGATCCCGGCTGCTGGCTCTGGGCAGGGGAGGGAGAGAGCGCGAGGGGGGGGAGGAGGAGGAGGAGAAGGGAGGGGGCTCAGAGCTCGGCTCGCGCCTCCACAGAGCAGCTTATCCGCGCTGCCTGCCGCTGCTGCTGCCGCGAGAGCTTTGGCAGCTGCTCCTGAGAGCTCGTGCACTGCTGGGCCACTGCCGCCTGTCTGCCCCGCCTCCTGCCGCCCCGCAGCGACACACCACACACTACAGTGTATTGTGCAGTCACAGTGGCGGCGAGGGCAGCCCCCGGAATCATAACTGCCCTGCCGCGGAACACGGTGCCAGGGCGAGGGGGGTGAAGGAAACTGGCCCTGATGCCCACTCCCCCGTCCATCTGGAGGAGTGCTGAGGCCGGAGGCGGGGGGCATGCATGGCGGGCAAGAGGGAGCGTGTGCGTGCGTGATGGAAGATACCTAGGCGCGCCGTGGCGGTGGCGCAGTATAGAAGGCATTGCAGTTGACAGAAGAGAGGCTAGAACGGGGCGACCCGGCGGAGGAAGGGGAATAAACGGGGGGTGGGATCTGTGTGCGCGCGCCTGATCGAGATTGTCTGTGTGACAATCAGGCTAATGGCACCGGCACGGCACGTAGAGGTTGGGGTGTGTGTCCGTCTGTGTGTGTGGGGGGGGGGGTGTCCAAGGGCTTATTCACACGACCGATGGACCGAACGTGCTGGTAACTGCAGGCTAAAAAGCTCGTGAACAGGCTGGTTGTGCCAGCTCCATCTTCTGCCACACACACAGGATTCAGCTGTGGCGGATGGCTCTTGCAAACGCTTGCACGGTCGCGCAGGTGCCCATTCGGCTTCAGGCTGGGATCTGTCGCAATTTTTTCTCTCAACTACCACTGGATGAAGTGGCTGCGTGAATAGGCCTTTCCAGGAGAGGCCAAAACGATAACACCACCTTGAAAGGGCAGTGGCTTAGTTCTTCCTAAAATGAGAGTGAGAGGGCGGATTTGAGCCTGCCTTCCGACCTGACTGAACACTCTGCCCCCTCATCCCAAAGCGGTTAGATGTGGTTAACTCACGATCAGTGGTGTAATGGGAAATTTTTAAAGTGCAGGACCTTGTCATGACACCACTATCCCCATACCCTAGCCACCCCATTGAGACTATAGCAGATATATTTCTTCATTAGCGATTTTTATTCTCCTGCTAGGGCCAGACCAGCCATGAAGCAGCCTGATGCATCAGTGCATGCTTGCATCAGTGGCACTGGCAGGAGCGAGGGGTTGGCAGATTCAGGGTATCCTTTGCCCCAAGACACCTGCTGCCGCCTCCCTCCACCTTGCCGCAGACACGAGCTGCATTGATCCGCTGCATTGATCCTGGTCCTTGCTGTACTCCATCACATGGTTTTTGCAAACCAGGACGCATGAAACTTCCAGCTTTTTTGAAAGGCAGACAAAGGAGGTCCTTCATTCACACCGTCCCTTTCAATAAAACTGGAAGTCCTGCACTTCCTGATTTGCAAAAACCATGTGACAGAACACGGTAAGTAGGGTTTTTTTTTCCCTTTTAGCATGCCACAGCAGCGGCAGACCCAAAGCTGTGGGGTGGTGCCCCCCATTGCACCATCTCTGTCTCCTGCCTCTTATTTTTGCTTTGAAACTTATACTTTATCTAAAGATCTAGCCCATTTTATCCCAAACTCTTGTAGAGGATTCCAATAATTTTAAAACAAATGTATAACAAAAAGTAGGACAAAAAATATCTAAAATAAATAATGTATATTGCAGCCCAAACCTAACCAACTTTCAAGGCTTCTGCAAGAGTAAGTCTTGCCTCACAAACCTTTTAGAATTCTTTGAAAAGGTCAACAGGCATGTGGATGTGGGAGAACCCGTGGATATTATATATCTGGATTTTCAGAAGGCATTTGACACGGTCCCTCGTGAAAGGCTCCTGAAAAAACTCTACAGTCAGGGAATAAGGGGACAGGTCCTCCTATAGATTAGGAACTGGTTGAAGACTAGGAAACAGCGAGTGGGAGTCAATGGGCAATTTTCACAATGGCGAGAGGTGAAAAGCGGTGTGCCCCAAGGATCAGTCTTTAGACCGGTGCTATTCAACTTGTTCATAAATTACCTGGAGTTGGGGATAAGCAGCGAGGTGGCCAAGTTTGCGGATGACACTAAACTTTTCCGGGTGGTGAAGACCAGCAGGGATTGTGAAGAGCTCCAGAAGGATCTTTCCAAACTGGGAGAATGGGCAGCAAAATGGCAGATGTGCTTCAATGTAAGTGTAAAGTGATGCATATATTGGGGCAAGAAATCAAAACTTCACATACACACTCATGGGTTCTGAGCTGTCTGTGACAGATCAGGAGAGAGATCTTGGGGTACTGGTGGACAGGTCGATGAAAGTGTCGACCCAGTGTGCGGAGGCTGTGAAGAAGGCCAATTCCATGCTTGAGATCATTAAAAAAGGGATTGATAATAAGTCGGCCAATATTATTATGCCTTTGTACAAATCGATGGTAAGGCCGCATCTGGAGTATTGTGTCCAGTTCTGGTCGCTGCATCTCAAAAAGGATATAGTGGAACTGGAAAAGGTGCAGAGGAGAGCAACCAAAATGATTAGTGGGCTGGGGCATCTTCCTTATGAGGAAAGGCTACAGCGTTTGGGGCTCTTCAGTCTAGAAAAAAGGCGCCTGAGGGGGGACATGATTGAGATGTATAAAATTATGCATGGGATGGAGAGAGTGGATAGGGAGAAGTTCTTTTCCCTGTCACACAACACTAGAACTAGGGGACATCCACTAAAATTGAGTGGAGGGAGTATTAAAATAGACAAAATAAAATATTTCTTTACCCAGTGTGCAATTCATCCATGGAACTCCTTGCCACAGGATGTGGTGATGGCACCTGGCCTGGATGCCTTTAAAAGGGGATTGGACAAATTTATGGAGGAAAAGTCCATCACAGCTTACAAGCCATGATGGGGAAAAGCAACCTCCTGGTTGTAGGAGTAGGTTTTCTCTGTGCCAGGTGCAAGGGAGTGGTGACTGGACACAAGTATCTTGTTGTCTTCAGTGCTCCCCGAGGCATCTGGTGGGGCCACTGTGTGATACAGGAAGCTGGACTAGATGGGCCTTTGGCCTGATCCAGCAGGGCTCTTCTTATGTTATTATGTAAGTACTGATGCAGCTGCAATGCAGCCCCAAGGTAAGGGAACAAACATTCCCTTATCTTGGAGGCCTCTGTGACTCTCCCCCACCTCAGGATGCAGAGTACACCCCCCCCCCATTGGAATGACCGCATTGGCTCTGGAAAGTTGGTTAGGATTGGGCTGTTAGAGTGCTAGATTATGCATGGTTACGTGGATGTAAGTACTAGTGCGTTCAATAGGATTTTGTTGCTGTTGTTCAGTTGTTAAGTCGTGTCCGACCCTTCGTGAGCCCATGAACCATATCCCGCCAGGCCTTCCTGTCCTCCACTATCTTCCTGAGTTCGCTCATTTTCATGTTCGTTGCATCGGTGATGCTGTCTAACCATCTCATCCTTTGCCTTCCCCTTCTCCTTTTGCCTTCAATTTTTCCCAGCATCAGAGTCTTCTCCAGAGAGTCCTCTCTTCGCATTAGGTGGCCAAAATATTTGAGTTTCAGCCTCAGTACCTGTCCTTCCAGGGAACAGTCAGGATTGATTTCATTTAGGATTGGCTGATTTGATCTCCTAGCAGTCCAAGGGACTCTCAGAAGTCTTGTCCAGCACCACAGTTCGAATCAATAGGATTTACTCCCAGGTAAATTTTCATTGGATTGGACTCAGTGGGACTTCTGAGTAGACATGCATAGGATTGTGCTGTTAATGTAACATGAGAAGTGTTGAGGAAGATTATGTCCTAGCCCTAGACATTTATTTTTACCCCTAGGCAAATTTCTCAGTTTGCCTCCTGCCAAGTCCGGTGCTTCTCCGCAGCTAAGGCCCTGACCCTTTTGAAAAAAATTACAGAGGCAGCACCTGAGTGCTCCTACTAATAATGTAACAACTGCTGCTGTAGGAGAAATACCAGTGTTTGCTCCCTGTCCCCCATTCCCTCTTGAGTATACCCTGCTCACAGTGAGTAAAATACACTCTTCATACAAGAGATAGACACATGCCAATAATTTTAAAAAGGAAAAGCATATGTGGTAATGCTCCAGTGCAGGGGTTCTCAACCAGTGGTACTAGTACCACCAGTGGTACTTCAGCCGACTGCTGGTGGTACTCGGACCGCCGGACCCCTGTTCTGACGCGGCACTTTTGATGGTGCGTTTTCACTCCCAAGAGGCTCCTGCCTTTGGCCAAGCCTCTCAGGAACACTGAGAAGGGCTCTCCCACCCGCCCAGAGCCTCTTGTCTGCATTTTCTTGTCTCCAAACACCTGAAAACACAGAAGTAACAGGCAATGATGTCATCACCAGTCACTTCTAGTGGTACACAGCAGGAGAGTGGCACCGGGGATGGTACTCAGCCAGGAAGGGCTTGAGAACCCCTGCTCTAGTGATTAATGAGAGGAAAAGTCTTGCCACATCACTGCCACAAAATAGCATGGGCCATAGAAACACATCAAAACTGAACAAGTTTTGGGAAGTGCTTTGAACAGATTAAAAATTTTTGAGATGCAATCCTAAAACCACTTACTTCAGACTAGTTCCATTGACTTCAGTCATCATATTCAAGAATAAGGAGCCTGAGAATTACTGCAAATTGGACAAGTTCAGTTAAAACCTGGTTAAAAACAACATTATTGATCTGTGGTTAATGGACTAGTTAATCATCACACCAATCAATTATTGATTTCAGTCCTTGCTGTCATTGTAGCCCAATGCAAATGTAAATCAAAACTAGAGCTGTAGTCTAAGGCTTTTTATTGTACATGAGAGCAAAGAAGAATGGGACATTATTTCAAATGAGGCCCCGCCTCTACATTTATCCATCCATAATTCAAAAGCGAAAGCTTTCTGGAAAAGCTCTGTAAATTTGAAATATAAACACGTTTATCTGAATGCATCATAATGATTTTCTTTCTTAAAGAAATATCTGTGGAGAAATAAATGTGAAAAATGTCACATCACATTATACAATCCAGATGGATTACATCAGAATGGGACGGTCAAAGGATACCGCGGTCGGCCCTTTAGGCCGGTCGGGTATCCTTACACAGGATTGAGCTGCCCAGTTTGCTCTATTTTTACTACAGTATGAGCTTGTTGTATGGCCAAAGCAAAGAAAATAGAGAAATGTTGATAGTAAATATTGGTAGAAAACATGCTGATTTCCTGGATCATCTGATAAACCATAGCCTCAAATAATGAATGTAACACTTACACAGTAAAGTTGCCTCTCTATATGACTCACATGCAAACGCTGCATATATCTGCCTTACATTTCACATGCTTTCAAGAATTTCCAGAGTTACATGTGAAATCTCAAATAACTAGTTCTCTCAATAAAGCACCTATTGACAGACAGCCATATGTCACAGTACTGTACCAGTGGTTTAACAGCCCAGTCCTAGTTCAGACGATACTGAATGTCAGCCCAATGCACCATGATATGAGTACACATTCTACCCCCCCCCATGTGTCATTCACTTTACATAATCATGTGGGAGTCTGTCCAAACCTCCTCACCATGCAATTCAAATACTACATGAAAATTGCATGGTTTTAGTTTATTTTGGTGTGTGTTTGTTTTTTTGCATTTTTTTAGCAGAAAGCAGTGTTATTTGTTCTTTTTATTTCGTTATCACCATTTTCTCCTGCCCCAATCCATGGTATGTTGTTGTAATTGCATGCTTGCATGTAACTGCATGGATGTTAACACATCCAAACTCCTTAGGATGTGGAATTCACTTTCACAATACTCTGCATCCCCCACTTCTCTGAGAGATGAGAAATTCCACTAGAAGTGCTACAAGGCTTTTGTTTACTTTGGGTAGGAAAGCAATGAAAGCTTTTGGTGTCTTTGTAATATATGTTTTATTTACAAATATGCAAGCAGAGTTTAGTGGAAACAAGAAGTCATTAGTACAGCCTTTGTTAAACTCCCTGACTGCAATTGTTGCAGCCCCCTAAGGCAGTAACTCAGTTTCAGATAACTCCAGTAAGAAACTTATACTGCAGCTCTTTCTGCCTCCCCCACTATTCTAAACTGTTTCCCAGCTCCCACTAGCTGAAGGGTTTCACCTTCCTGAATTCTGATGGGCATATTACCAGTAGGCTTACCAGATCTCCAACTGGGACAGAGTGCTAGACCTTTAGGAGAAGGAATGTGGGCAGGTGTAGCTTGTTAACGCTTAGAGCACAATCCTAGGCATGTCTACTCAGAAGCAAGCCCCATTGAACACAATGGGGCTTGCTTCTGAGTAGACATGCCTAGGATTGTGCTCTAGGACTTAACAAGCTACACCTGCCCACATTCCTTCTCCTAAAGGTCTAGCACTCTGTCCCAGTTGGAGACCTGGTAAGCCTAATTACCAGGGCAGGCGAGCCCATCCATGAGGCCAACTAAAGTGGTTGCCTCAGGCAGCAGATGGGGGGGGTTGCCCACCTCTGTCTGCCTACACTGCTGCTGCTTCCACTCCCTGGACTGGAAGAGGGGGGCAGAAAGAAAGAGGAAGTTTGGAGGGGAGGACAGTGCTGAGCTAGGACATTGGAGAGTGGGAGGAGGCAGGAGCAGAGGCTGGCATATCATCAGGTGGGGGGGGCAGCTTTAGCATATTGCCACAGACATCAAGAGGTCTTGGGTCAGCCCTGGATATTACATTCCAAAAGCTGGAGAGAGATTTACTGCTATGTAAGGACAATATTATATTGATCAAGTGCCTGACCACTGTTTGCCCAGTGATCAGCCCATTCACAGCACTCCAAATAGCCAAACTCACAACAATGATTATGAAGCCCTCACTCAGAACATAACATGAATCTGAGTTCATCGACTGGTGCTACTGTCATACAATGGTAAAATACATTTAAATATTTGTATAAAATATTTATTTCTCACCTCTCTAACCTCACAGGACATTCAGGTCTGCACACAATAGGACCAGATAAAAATAAAAACATGCAAGAAAACCTACAATAATAGCAACAATAATATTGGTTTACAATATCGGTAAACCAATAAAACAGCAAAAAAGCAGCAGCCTGCAATAAAAATAGTTGCAGGAGTAATAGACAGTCAGCAAAAGCTTGCTACGTTTAGGTCAAACACTTGCTTAATTTGATTTGGCACCTAAATTTGACTTGGCACCTACAAACACAGAGAGAAAAAGCCAGACATATCTCCCAGGGCAATGAATTCTATAGCCTCCTCCTAGACAGCTCAGCTGGCAAGTCCTCTCTCTTGTATCCACCTAATGTTTTTTAAATGGTGGTGAAACATGCAGTAAGATCTCATCCAAAGATCTCAAGGTGTAATTGGGTTACATCCAAAGATCTCAAGGTGTAACAGCAGATTCGGGGTGGCAGTTTTACTGCCAAAGGACTTTTTCCTTGCTTGCTCCTTGAGGACATAAGAGGACTCCTGTTCTGAGACATTTTATACTTGGTACTCATATGAAGCCAATAGGATTTCCTTGAGCCATTCACTTTCACGCTTAGCTAACCTCACAGAGTTGTGAGGATAAAATCAAAACCTTGCATGCCACCCTAAGCTCCCAGGAAGAAGGGTAGGATAGAATGTCAATTATTATCTATTTTAAATATTCATCATCATCATCATCATCTTGAAATGAGCCAACCTCTCCAATTTTATACAGTAGTTAAGGAAGGAGAAAGTTTGAGATGCCTGAGTACGAGACGTTTTGGAATGGATTTTCCCACTTCATTCCAATAAAAATGAAGTTGCTGACAGGGCTTTTGGGTCTGATGTACAGAAATTTAGCAGGTGACACTTTTCCTGGAATGGAGATGAAGTGACAAGAAATGCTTTACATGCAACATTTCTGCCCATCAGGCAATTGTTAAGGGCACAGAAGATATATTAGAAAAAAGCTGACAAACCTAATTAAATAATATTTGGGCAGGGCAGACTGGGTACATGTTGTGTAAACCAGAGGTTCTCAACCTTTGGAGGCCCCGCGTACCCCAGACGTCCTGCCCCCCACATACCCTCAAGAACCCCCCAAGTAACCCCCACGTACCCCCTTAAAATGTATTTTTCCCAGGTTGCGGCACGAGTGGGTCCTCCCACCTGCGCTGCAACCCCGGAAAAATGGCTACAGGCCTCCTGATGTACCCCAAAGCTCCCGCTTACCTTCTCCCAGCCGCCATCTTGGCAACACCCAAATCTCACGAGTGCTTGATGTGCCCTCACAAGATTTGGCCGCCGCCATCTTAGATGTTCTGAGATTTCGCAAGATCCAAGATGGCGGAAGCCGGGAGAACAGGTAAGGGGGAGCTATGGGGGACATCAGGAGGCCTGTAGCCATTTTTCCTGGGTTGCGGCATGGGCAGGCAGGCCCTCCTGGGAAAACCGGTTCCGCTGCCTGTCATCAGCTGCTGATCACAACAGCTTATAACGGGCAGCGTCTCACGTACCCCCAGCCTGTGGTCCGTGTACCCCTGGGAGTATGTGTACCACAGGTTGAGAACCCCTGGTGTAAACAATGATATGTGCCACCTGAGGAGGCTGAGACTTTGAGAAAAGAGATCTGCAACCAGGACTCCATTGGTGCTGGGGTTAACCAGCACCTGCAGCTTGATGCAGCATCCAGGTGCAGGGTGATCTGGCTGTCCATTTGAGGGAGCCAGAACAGGTGTGTGGTCCAAAAGAGGCAAGGGGTGAGTTCCAAGGCAGCAAACAAGGATCAGAAAAGCTAGGAGCAGGTGCATAATCAAGTCAGACAGGAATCAAAATCCAGAGCAGCAAACAAAGATTGAGAGGCCAAAGGCAAGCAGGGTTCAAGATTCAGGGCAGCAATAGAAGATTGAGGGGGGCAGTGCTAGATACATAGTAAAAGGCAGGTTAGAGCTCAAGATCCAAGGCAGAAATCAGGAAAAGAGAGTAGGAGCTAGGCAGAGTCCTCACACTAGAGACAAGTTGCTCAGACTAAGGAACAAGCTCTGAGGTTAGGACTCTGTAGAGCTTGGTGGTCACGGACTGGCCCAGAGTATTATCTCACACAGGGTGGTTCTGCAGTGCACAGTCTACCAGGCTTGCACTGAAACAGAGACTACAGTACTAGTGGTGCAAGATGTATGGCGCCAGAGTCTGACTACGAGAAGCTCTGCTTTGAGACAGACACCCACCAAACATCTGGAGACAAAAGGTGGCATTAGAAGCAGAAAGTATGAAAAACCTCATATAGGAAGACTTTTTATTTGGAAAGCTTGGGAAGATGTCTTTAACAGATATTTAACAAACCAACAATGTGTTGCTTCATTCTAGATGGAAAAGATACAGCATAGAGCCAATCCTGGCCATAATTCCGGGGACATCAAGAGGATGAATATGGGTTCCATTGTCATACCCACTGGAAAAATGGGATCAAGGTTTTCAACTGTTTCCTACTTGGGCTCTTTCAAAAAGGACATCAATGCCAGCTTCACTATTGATGCTATCCTTTCCACTGGCAAATCATGTGTTCAAAAATAAGATTGTGCAGGAGTGTGTGAATCAGCTCAGAGGCATCTGGAGGTGCTTACTGTGACGTGCTCAGTCGAGAATTCGAAGTGTTTGAAAGGTAAGGAAGGAATCAAGAAGTGTCAGGTGGCAGAGCAAAAATAGCCAAGAGTGCTGTTTGGGGAGATTCAACCACTCAAGGTTCCCAACAAGTCATTAGGATTGGTGATGATGGAACCTCTATCGACTTCTGAGAGAAAATGTGTTATCAAACTGTACAAAGGTGCTGATGGGTCATTCCAATCAGTTTAAATACTGGTGAAGGCAGAACAGCACAATCCTAGGCATGTCTACTCAGAAGTAAGTCTCATTGGTTTCAATGGGGCTTACTTTCAGGAAAGTATGAATAGAATTCCAGAGGAGTGAGGGTGGAGTACAGTGCATAGCAAGGCTGAAGATGAAAAAACGGTATTGTGTGAACATAGTAGAAGAGAATGAAAAGAATGAAGGAGCAGAAGAAAGGAACAGGTTAGTTAGATCATGTATTGGAGAATATGAAGATGGGGATAGAGAAATAAATTGCTCAAGAGTGAAGTGAAAAGACCAATAGGGAGACAATCTAGTAGCAAGTAGTACCCAAATAGTAAGAGGCCAATCTTGTGGTGAAGATTTAGTACAGTCAGAACCAATCTGATACAATAAGTAAAATGTTGGGTGTCGACGTGGGAAAACCAGTTTCAAATCCTGCTGGCTATGGAACTCACTGGTTGGACTTGGGCAAGTCACTCAGCCTAACTTCCCTTACAGCGTTGTTATGACAGTCACAGAAATTACCATGTTTGCTTTATGTTTGCACAATCCTCTCTAACTTTGGAGCGGTGGAGTGCGTGCTCCGTCACTCCAACAGCCCTGACTCTGCCGCTCTCCAGACCCCATGGCCGGTGATGGAGGTAAGTCCTGCACCGGTCGGTTGCAGGAGTGGGGGAAGGGTGGGCAGGGGCAGCCAGGGGGGTGGCCATTGACTGGTCCGGGCTTGGAGGGGGCAAGGATATTGGCAGTGTGCTCCACCAATATTTTAAGATATTGAGAATGTTGTCCATCTGTAGACTTGGCACAGACAACTAACACCTGCAGTCAATTCAAAAGAACAGGGTGCATAACATTAGAACCTTTGGTATGGATAGATAGTGAAGCAATAAGATACAGTATTTCAAGGGAGACAAGATTGAGAGCCAGGGAGGGCTATTTGAAATAAAGGTATTTAACAAAAGACAGTACTCTCTGATGATCAGATGGTGAAAAATAGGTTTGCTGCTCTAACAAAAAGGGTACAAACAAAATCTCTGTAGAAACCTTGGTGTGCCCTTTTGAACAGTACTGGGAACATATATGCGATTCTGGAAGAATTGCAGGAATATTCAGATTATCTTCCCTGTTCTATAAAACAGAAACATTTCAATATGATAAACAGGAATCAAAAAAGTCAGATGCTGCACATCCCACTATTTCAGTCTAAGAAATGTCACTGGAGACATCGGGTTTTGTCACCACACCTCTTGCGAGGTGCAGAATTGATTGTTTGATGGTGAGCAAAATGGCTCCTTGCTCAGTATATTTTTGGCATACTTCATTTGCTCTGCTCGGGGGTGGGGGTGGTACAAGATACAAGACTAGGCAAAAATATAGCAAGAAACAAGGGCCTCTTACAGGACCTAATGTGAGCAAAGCATTCCTTGGAACTTGGAAGCAACTTCTGAAACTGTTTTCCTTTCATAGGAAAGGGTCAAAAGGCAAAGTCATATGTCAGTTGAAATGAACCAATTTGGGCCTTTTTGCAAGATATGGAATCTATCTAATAGCCATGATCCCCAGCAGAATTCTGCTCTGCACACAATATGGCTAATGTTTTACTATAAAGGCTCAAAATGGAACAACTATCCAGCAATGAGATTAGCAGGAAAGTCTGACATTCCATGTGAGAAGCAATGCATAGGAAATGGAAATCTGTTAGACTGAGATTAATGTGGAATCGTGAAGGTGAGCTCTGTATTTTACTTTCCAAGCTATTCAGCAACCTGAAGAGAGATTATAAGAGATAGAGATAATAAAGCAATAAATAGCTTGAAGGCATACTTGCTTAGAAAAAGTAAAACTAATGTAATGTTGCAGTAGACTTATATTTTTTACAAGTGTGGAAGGGGAATAATTCGTTACGACTGTTAAGGGAAGAATAAGGAATGTGTTTCTAGTGTAACAAAATACATTTAGTATGAGTGTTAGGAGATATAATTAAGAATAACTGTAATAAGTTGAATGGGAAAGACATAGCATGATCTTTGGTCAAGATCTGGACCTCTATATCCACTTCCTTCTATACACAGGCCTAGCCCAAGGTGAAGTGGTGCTCAAAACAGTGCCCCACATTTCTGCCCCCTTCATTTTCTGCTGCTGCTGCCTTGTTGATTCAGCCTGTTCTGAGGAGGAGGCCAGGTGGGCAGGAGGTGGCAGTGGCAGGATCCTCAAGTGTCCTGTCCCCCATATCTTCTCCACTGTGCTGCCTTCTTCTTCCCTGACCAGTTTCTTCTTCAAAACAGGTTGTACACTTGGTCTGTTTTGAGGAAGTGGCAGTGGTGGAGCAATAGGAAAGAGACTGTAGCAGCCCCCTGCTTTCTTCACCAGCCCTGCCACTGCAATGGCTTGTTCATGGCAGAGGCACTGGAAGAAGAGGGAAGCCGCCTCTGTTCTGATCCTCACTCACTCATTCAAAGTTCAACGAGAAGAGGATCAGAGGGCAATGTGAAGGGGCTGGGTGTGCAGTAGGCCAGGAGAGGTGGCAGGCAGGACAGGGTGAAGGGCACCCGCACCAATTCACCGCCTCCTCCAGCCTACTGTTCAAAGCTGCTGCCTCAGCTGGCCTCATGGGAGCACTGGTCTTATCTAATTAGCTCTATTGTTCTGAGTAAATTGATATTTTCCTTTCTCATTCTCTCTGCTTAGACATATCCAGTGAAACTATTAATGCTTATGATAGGGACTTGCAAAACCACAGTTTCACATGGGAAAGACAGAGATACGCTATTGATCTGAATAATCTCATTCACACTAATGTGACAAAAGAAGACTGCCCTATTCAAGCATAGCCAGCTTATCACCCACTTACCCAGATGATGTCATTTCGGAAATAAGTCCACCTGCAATTCACCAGTGATATTTCAGTGTTGGCTGTCAGACGTTTATTAGGCTATTCATCTGGCATCCTAGTTAGGATGTGGAAGAAGTCACCATTTTGTTAGTAGTATCTATACAGCAAGCAGAAGGGACTGTCTCCCCATGGCAGAGCTTTCCACTCTAAATATATACTGTATATATAGACAAAGTGCAGCGACAGGCTGCAGGGGGCAGAGAAAAGAAATGAGGAAAAATAAGAAATGGTGGAAAGCACATCTTGTTATGTGGACTGTTACCTAACACAACAACATGTATCTATCCTTGGGGGGACATCCCTAACATTGGATTCTCAGGAATGTGATTTGTTAAACCGCTGAACCATGAGCTGTCGATCGAAAGGTCGGCAGTTCGAATCCGCGACGGGGTGAGCCCTCGTTACTTGGCCAGCTCCTGCCAACCTAGCAGTTCCAAAGCATGTTAATGTGAGTAGATAAATAGGTACCGCTTGCGGGAAGGTAAACAGCGCTCTGTGTTCCAGCTGCATGCTACACGCTGCGGCAAGGAGAGTCATGCCGGCCACATGACCACAGAGGCGTCTTCGGACAACGCTGGCTCTTCGGCTTTGAAATGGGGATGAGCACCGCACCCTAAAGTCGGACACGACTGGACTTAATTGTCAGGGGTCACCTTTACCTTAAACCCTATCACAGTATACAAAGTGTCTTACCCTTTTATCTTGTTCACCTTCACAGGAAGAAAAACAAGGTAAAGGCTGTGTACGCTGGAAGGACTTACACAAAGGAGCGGATCACATTCTACTAAATTGCCCAACGACACTCAGTGACTGAGTTGGAATTTGAACCCAGGCATCCCCAGTCAAAGTCCAGTTCTCTGTTTGCTGGCCTGTACGTTTTCTACAGACAATTTAGCAAGCTACCCTTCTCCTCTCCCTGAAATATTTGTTTCCAAAACAGACTTGAAGGTAGGAGAGGCAGCTTCTACCAATGAGAATAACATCCAAACAACTCAGTTCTTCGGGAACACCTTCACCCTGCATGTCTTACAAAACAACTTTTCTCACATGCACACTTCCTCAGTCAAAATTGCTTGACCAGCAGTTTCCATAAAAACCAAAATACTATCCATCCAGCCACAAAAACCAAACAAACCCATCTTGCCCCATTTAAAGACACCATGGAAAAGAGTTTCCAGTTGCAGATGTCCATGCATGCATCATCATTTATATGAAGCAGTGTACTGTACAACCAAACATCGAAATATAAGGACAGTGCATCTCTTGCTTTGGATGACTCTTGTGCATCTCTTGGATGACTATAGGTAACAAGATCCTGAATTTCATCATGCTTATACCCATGGCAGTTTAGAGAGATAATAAAGGCACTAGTGGAAGGGAAACGGAAGCTGCCATTGGCAAAACCCGAGAACAAATGTTTGAAAATGGTACCTGTGTATTTGAGGAAATGAAATAATAAAGAATGGAACATGAATGAGTAGATGAAGTTGCAGAATGCATCTGGCGGTCTTATTCAGGTAGAAAGGTAATGCAGAGAAGAATGTTGTGAGGATTGCAGCTTAGAGGCAGCCCCTGGGTGGGTGGAGAATGTTGATGCTTGGTGAAACCATTGCTGACTTACTGAATGAAATAACCAGGAAAGGTCTGTCATGCCACTACAGGGGAAGGTCAGCCTATATACTAAGAAAGTTAAGTACATATTCACATGGCACCTAATGCACAAAATACAGCATATCTGAATGGACCCATAATGACTCTCATCCGTCCAATAATTTGCAGATTTCTGTGACATGTAGTGGAGTTTTACATTATCAAGTTCCATTTAGCACTCTAGAGTGGTAGAAAAAGATGTTAAAAGAACCATTACAATCCTTACGCAAAACTTCATTGAAAATTATTGGTAGAAAAAAGGAAACAGACCTTCTGTGGTGCATTTTTCAGCATATGGCAAAATACAAACACACAAGTTGAACCTCACATACAGATTGCTACAGGTTGCCAGAAAACTAAATCTGCCGTGGGGAATCTGCCTCATAGGCCACGTTGCAAAATAAAATACAATGTCATAATAAAGTCAATGTTTCAGTTGTAAGTTTATCTTCGTATTCTCTTGGATTTATTTTATTTTATTTTTAATATGAGCTTTAGGAATAAATGGACTGGTATGATGTATATGGAGAGAGTGTATCCCTGAGCTATTCATTCTGCTTATGCTACCAGTAGCATTTACACTTGGTAGTCCTTAACAGCCATGTAAAGAGAGGAATGGTGATCAGACTTTACTACATTTCTTCTTTGTTGGTTGCAACCTCCATTTCTGAAGTTTTCTTATTGACCAGGGATTCACAGTTCACTGCAATTTCATAGGGCTTTGCTGAAATCAACTGCAGGTGACTGCATTGCCATCTAAAACCACAATTCGCAATGGTAGTTAGTGTAATAAGCATTGTATAGCTTCATTCTGTTAAGACCTCTGGTGGCCAACTTGCTTTGCCTGTGTCTCTCTGACCTAGAAGCTTGACACTGGCTGAAACACATTCAGAATGATGCATGCTGACACTAACAGGCAGTTCTTAGGAAGAGGGGTATTCCTTAGGTAACCCTCCTCTTTTTGGCATCAGCCCCATGAAACTCCTGGTGAACTCTCATAATGTTGAATGGAAGTCCTCTATTCATAGACACCTGACAGATCTGCTGGGGAGTCATGACCATCAGTGCTCCTTGGTGCACGTCCACCGTGTATCTGTGTATGTTTGCAGACATCTCTGTGTGGAGCCTGCTTATTAGAGCAAATCAACATCTGTCAATATTAGTACTCCACACATGAGGATACAAATATTGGCCTGTTGTAAGGAACAGGATTATTGAGATAATGAATATGAAGTGCTTTGAGCACTTTGGAAAAGTGTTATTACTATTATAATTAATTAAAACACACTCAACAGTGATAATCACATTTTACTGAGAAGATGATACGAGTAATAAAGAGTAGTGTTTTCCATCTACCATACTTTTATTTTCGTTTCTCTGAGCACTAACCTCAGGGAGTTCTATTTCCATATTTTCCCCCATTTTATTGTTTTTTTCATTGCTCATCTGATTTGTATTCATCTCTTGTTTATTTCATGACAAGCCTGCAAGGCACAATAATACATTGCACATCTTTCACAACTTCCATTCAGAGCTCACCAACTGCTTTGCAAACTTTGACTTAAGTCTCACAATACCCCTCCGAGGTGGGGACAAAATTGTTATCACCATTTTTTTAGATGAGGAAAGTGGCTTTGGAAATTGATATGGCAGTGAACATTATTTTTAATCAATTTATTTAAATTAAATAAGGCAAGATGCTTTTTATGTTCAGGAACAGACCAGGATAGCAAGAACCCCTCTCACTGGCAAAGCTTAGTTAACTGGCACTGCCTCAGTTGCTAAGAGACCGGATTTTTGCTTGGAAATTCTGCTCTCTATCTGATATTGACGGTTGGGTAGCAGAACTCCTAGAAATAGCATCTTGAGAGCAACTGAGAAATATATGAAGGAATACCTTGCACAAATGTAACAGCATATGGGATACTTTCTGAATACTTTATGACAACAGAGCTATTCGCATGTTACGTGTACACATGTAAGATCTGTGTGCATATAGGTATCCATATATTAAGTTCAATGCACATATAGCAGTCCACACAATTTGTACCTTACTTTTGACAGGACTAGACCCCAGATTCACTTTTAAAATTAATGCACAGACAGTAATTCACATAAAAACATGTGCGAACAGATCCTTTACGCATGTACAAAGTAACGTGTGGTGTGAATAGCCCTAATTTATTGTCCCCAAATATCAGCTGCTGAGACCAGGTTCTCTGAATCCTTTCCCAATTAACATATACAAAATACCTCCCATTAGCCCCCTCCATCTCTTGTTTTCCTGTTATCTTGTTCCTTATCTTCCTTATCTGACTGAAAACAGACCCCATTTTTCAATTACTCTGCACTGGCACAAGTCTGTAACAACAGGGACATAATTTAATAATTAGAAGTCTTTTCTTCTGAATAGTTTTGGGCCTAAGGGAAATATATCTGCTGTTTAAAAAAAAGTCAAGGTTTTGTTTTAATGTTAGAATTTCATTTCTGTTATAATTTACTGTTACAGATAATGAAAAGCATTAATAAACTACTGATATGAAAAAAATATCTGATAAAACACTGGAAATTACACAAGACATTTTGTCCAATTGGGACACAAGTAATAAATGGCTAATCAAATATTCTGCTATAGGCAGAACTACAAAAGAAGGATATTGTATTTGTATTGTATGTATTGCATATACAGTATTATCATTGTTAATGCTGCGTATATTGTCAGATGGATTGCTATTTTGACACTGTGATATTGACTGTTTTTGTTGCCAGCCACATTGGATCTTTTTTGGAAGAGAAAAAATAGGGTACAAATTCTAAATACTATAATCTCCTTCTCATCTATATACTAATACAAACTCGAGTGGTTGAGAGCCCAATCCTATGCTGGCCTCCGCCAGCGGGACTGGGCTCCATGCTGTTGCACACATGCCTGAAAGCACGTTGCGACAATGTGGAGGCCTGTCTCGCCAGCATGGAGGCCAGCACCAGTGAAGGAACTACGCATTGGCTGGCGGGGAGGCGGGCGGCAAGGAGGAGGTGTTCTGGAGTGGGGAGGAGGGCGGAACTCGCTCAGGAGGGGGCGGGCTCCTCTGCTGAATCCTAACCTCCATCCCGGACTTGAAAGCCTGACATGGGGCTTCTCAGAGCTGTGCCAGCCATTTAGCTGGTGCACCTCCGAGTAGCCCCATGGGGGCTGCTGGGTCTCAACACGGGGGAAGGGGACGATCGCTGCCTTCCTTCGAGGAGACCTCCAGTCCTGTGCTGGATGCAGCGGAGCCTGCTCTGGCACCGCTGCATCTGAGCGCAGGGCTTTTAATAGGATTGGGCTGTCAATGTCAGTCAGTTTGTACACAAAATAGGGCCAGACAGTGCTTTCTATACTCCGGAAACGCCCTAGGTTTGCAGATGTAGTTACATTTTATAAATTAAGAGAAAAAGGCACACACAACCAAAACTACCTGACACAGACTGAGCATGCTCAGTGGCTCCCAGCATCCTTTCCAGGGTCCCAAATCTTCAGAGGACTGAGGTTAGTTCTGGATGTCACAATATGCTGAACCACAATTTTTGTAAACAAAAGCTGTGAGCATGACAAAAAAACAGTTCTTTTGCCATCTACTCCATGGAACTCTATCAGTTTAAACATTGAATTTACTATCCAGAACACAGTAATTTCTCTCTTCTGTGAAGTCCAGTATAAAAGGAGACATAATGGATCAATTCAAAGCCACGAAGAGAAAACATGCAAACTTGAAGAGAGAGAAAAAAATCAAATTTATTTCAATAGGATTTGGAACATACTCAGGCTGTTTTGGGGAGACGATAAATGGTTTCTCTCGTGGTCTCTGACATACCTCCGCCTCCCAAGATCAGCAGAAAATAATGACAACTTTTTAGAAAACTGCAGTGGTTTTCACCTGCACACCTCCAGGATACATTTACAAAATCAATTCTACTATATCAGTGACAAACCATTGCCTGTATTCCTGACTGATCTGTTTGTTAAACCTGTTTAGGAAGCTAATCAATATGCAGGATGCAGTTAGAAAAAGAAATTGAGCCTCAATGTTTAAGTGTATGAACAAGTACAGAACTGAACTATTATAGGCACCTTCACAGTTCTGTTAAGTAGTCATTAGTGGTTTCAGAAAATAAAGAGAGATTTCATGGACCAGAATATTCTGCTGGTGAGAAATCTTTTCTCTTTGCAGAAACCCAAAAGTCAAAATGTAGGCTTTTCCAGTTGCGGTGAGTAATCTGACAGCAGGGAAACCATGACAGCCTAGAAGAGAGAATAAATAAATGAAATTACCAGTTGTACTGAAAGAAGATATTGCATCCAACATGTTTTATCTACAACCGCACAGGAACTGCACATATGTGAAATATGAAGAGCGCAAATGTACATGCACAGTGCCATTCTCTCACCAACAAGTAACTACTGCCAAACCCCATACGTTGGGATTGGGGAGAAGAATACTAAGCCGAAGGTGACTGCCAGGCAAGCAATCTCAAATTGCTGTAATTGGAGAATGTGAGCAAAGAGCCTACCAAGGACAGGAAGAGGGCCAAGAAGAGGAAAAGGGTGCAGGGTGAGTGGAAGAAATAACCTGGCTGTAGGGAACTGAGCAAAGAGGAAAGGAGATGATGGGACTGTATGGGAGGCAGGAGAATGAAGCAAAGGGGGGGGGGGGTTTGCAGGGCAAAACACACAGGCCTGGGTACAAGAAGGACTATGTGCTGCTGGGAGAACTGGTGAAGAACTTGGGGAGGGGCTGTAGCTCAGTGGCAGAGCATGCAGAAGGTCCCAGGTTCAATCCCCAGCATCTCCAGATAAGGCAGAGAAAAACTCCTATCAGAAACCCTGGACTACTGAGCTAGATGGACCAATGGTCTGACTCAGTATAAAGCAACTTCCTATGTTCCTATGAAGAGATGTAGTAAGGCCTGGGAGGACTGGAGGCTAGCTAAGTGGGCAGAAGACAAAGGACAAGGCCTGAATTTCAAATCCTGGTTTCAAATCATCCTCCAGTTGTTTGGCTGCCCATCTGTCAATACAGAGTAATCATATGAATTCAGATACAGCTTAAATTCTGTAGTCCTTTCCATGCATATGTCAAATCTACGGAGGGAGCAGTGGCTTCCACCACACTGGCATTCCTGATCACAGTACCATGTACAACTGTATACATGCAGAGGTCTTTCATGTGTTCAGCTCCATGTGCAGAGCTTGGAGGGGGGGGTCATAGCCAGTGAGCGTGATCCCACACCCTCCTCCATGTGTTTGCTAAACATGTGCAGAGGAATAACTGGGCAGGGCTTTAGTGTCTTAAACATTAGCTCTCTGAATATGATAACCATGTGATATGGGGTATCATGACAAAAATGTGTTTTTTCAAACTTGGATTGAAGGGCAAAATATCAGCCGTCCTGCTCCCACTTGCACAACACTAGAACTAGGGGACATCCACTAAAACTGAGTAGTGGTAGCATTAGAACAGACAAAACAAAAAAAATTCTTTACCCAGTGTGTAATTAATCTGTGAAACTCCTTGCCACAGGATATGGTGATGGCATCTGGCCTAGAAGCCTTTAAAGGGGGATTGGACAGATTTATGGAGGAAAAGTCTATCTCAGGTTACAAGCCATGATGGGTATAAGCAACCTCCTGGTTTTAGTATCTCTTAATGCCAGATGCAAGGAAGTGGCAACAGTATACAGGTATCTTGTTGTTTTGTTTGCTCCCTGAGTCATCTTGTGGGCCACTGTGAGATACAGGAAGCTGGAATAGATGGATCTTTGGCCTGATCCAGAAGGGCTTCCTTTGATTTTAATGAGAATTAAGCACAGCTAATTTTCTCTGGATTGAGGCCAATGGATTTGTGTCAGTTTCCTTCCACTTGCTATGTGATCAAGATCACATCTCTATGCCACTGGTGGCATTTAATGGTTGCCTTCCTCCATAGCAAAGAGTCTTCCTTCCTTTTGAAGGGAACCTTTGGTTGCAATTCTTTGTTTCTTTGCCCAATTCCTTGGGGCTTGACCGTTTCGAAGTCTCCAGGAGGCTTTCTGAGGCACGTGGAGGCCGTGCGCAAGCTTCCTGTGTCTCAGAAGGCCTCTTGGAAGCTTCTGAAAGCCTGAAAGGCACATCCAGTTTCTCGTAAAAATAGGAAGTGCCCTCCTTTTGCAGGTTCAGAACCTGCAGTGAGTCAAATCCGCAAGTTTCGAACCCGCGGAAAAAAGGGCACACTGTATGTACATTGTACCCCCTCCCTTCCATTGTCCCCAAATCAATAATCTGTTCCACAGATGCAAACATTCCACTATGGCATTACATATAGCCTACTGTTGCATGCAAAGATCTGTGTACCAGAGTGCTATCTAATATGGACCTTAGAAGACTAGAACAGGACTTCTTCCGTAGTTCTGTCCTAAGGCTGCACACAAAGAAATTATCACTAATACAAAGAGACTGCTCTTCCTATTACTTTTTTCATATCAAGTTGGGATGATGGGGCAGTTGGGGTGCAGTCACCCTCACAAGTTCCAACATGGATCAAAATGGAAAGAAGATTTCAAACTACTCAGGCCATGGCTGATTGGGGAAAGAAGGCTCCACCTGTCTAAAGATCCTATCCTTCCTTAGAACTTTGCATATGCCGTCCAGCTGTTCCATTTCCCCCCCTAAAGGGGTTCCCCACAATCTGAGAATCATTCATCTATTCCATCTCTTATATTGTCTAACTATCGATAACCCCAAGTATAGGAAGGTCTATTATCAGTTGAGTACAAATTAAATACATTTGCATAAACAATTGTACAGTAAATCTTCCATAACACTATTTCCTTTAGCACCAATTTGTTACAGTGTTCTTTGCATGATTGACAGCTATTCTAGCCAATGGGAGCAGTGCATTCTAGACCATTCAGCTCCTGTTTCCTGCCTATTACATTAACAACGTATTCTGTAGCACGTAGTGCTAATCTTTCCTGAACAGATCCCCCGTGTTATGAGAGTTAATACTGTAATAGCAACTGTTCTTGCCTTTGATGATGTCTGAGTCCTATGAACTACTGTGCTGGCATATTAAGGTCATCATAAGATTGGATGCAAGGTCTGTAGTATTGGTGCAACATCATAATTTGCTATTTTGCAATTGCTGTACCAGTGTTGCATTGTGCTTGTTTGATGATACAACAACAGTAACAGAAAGCATTGGCCAAACAGCAGATGGAAGATTTTCAAGTCAACATGGAAATGGGTGAGGTGGGATGGGGGCAAGACTAAAGATAATTCACAAAGATAATTCACACGTCATCCTCAATGCCTTTTGGCCTCTACTGAACCAATTACATCAGCACAGGCTTAGCACTTGATACACTGTGGGTAAGCAATCATAAGGGAATTGTAACTGTTAGGTAGCACAGCAAAACAGCATCACTTCACCTGCATTACACAAAATGCAATTTTGGCTATGTTGGTTCAAGACACGCTTTGTGAACGACATTAGAGTTATGCTTGTCTTTTGGATTTGGGTGCTCATACCATAATTGTCCATTTCCTATTTTCAGCCTCTTGAAAAACCAGTGATTGTGGAGAATAAAACACTTCATCATCAACTTCTTGTGGTTTTCTAGGTAAGCAATGCAAAAATGTCCACCCAGGAGCAGCCACTTTCCCAGTCTAAAGATTAAAAAGAGATAGATAAGGGTTTGCTGCATTAGGAACCGAATACCGTGCACAAGGAGAAAACCAACATGATGCACAACATAGTAGATTAGTTAAAATAAGCTTTTGTCAATGGTCCATGGATCAAGACCGGTAAGGGGACAGATTTGGTGGCAGTGGTGTCTGCTAAATCCTAACCCCCTTCTCAGCCTCAATCCCCCAACCCGAGTCCACGCAGACCTGTGCCAGGTAAGGAGGTGGCACAAGTCCGAGTGGGCCCGGCGGCTTGGCATGGGCTTACCCCTGGGCAAGGGAACAAATGTTTCCTTACCCCAAGGAGGCCTTCAAATGCTGACACCCCCCCACACAGGATACAGCGGCCGCCACGTTGGTGCCACTGCATCGCCACGCAGGGAGTTGCATTGGATTGGGCTGAATGGCACATGCACAACCACCTCTATATTACTGAACCAATATGAAGACTCAACAGATGGAAGTAGGTTTTATGACATGTATCATGCCACTGCAGTAACATAAACTGGACCTTCTCTGTGAGCACATAGAGCACATTCTCTGTAGAGATTTCAGGTCATTCATTTAGCTGTTCATAAAAGCAATGGAACATGCAAGCACATAGTAGATTGTTTGAACTGATCTGTCCTTACACACTTAGACGACGGCTGTTTAGGAAGGCAGGCAGAAGATACAAGTAGTTGTAAATACTAGTATAATTGAGTGCATTCATGTACGGTAGATGGGGAAATGGGACCAGGAACGTTACTGAGAACATTTCATACTTACCGGTATATGTAGACTATGAGAGAATTTTTCTCACTTTGGTTCTCTTAATGATAATGTCAAGATTCAAAAACCAGAAAAGATATTTATCCAGAACGTATTAAGTACAGTAATGTATTCATGTACATTTAATAATAAGGAAGTAATATGATTATTCTCCTATTTGTGTTGAATGTCATCTGTTTTAAATTTGTATACTGATTATTAATACTTTATTATAATGTTTTTATTTTGTATCATATGCCACTTTGGAGGCTTTCTTGATGGATAAGCAACCTAAAATATAAAATTGAAGAAAACATTTCTGTCCTCCCACAGACAATATTATATTGGTACCCAATAGGTATGGGGAGCAGGGAAAAGATTGTAAGCTTTGGGAAAAGGTTGGGCAGCCCATCTTATTTATAAGTGATCCAATCAATGGCTGAGTTGTCATTTGGAGTTGCTCAAAATGTATATCCATATAACCAAGAACTATTGAATGTGGCTTTTCCTCTTTAGCAACAGACACACAGTGCAATCCTGTGTAACTCTTGCACCGATGTAACAGTAGATCCACAGGTGTAAGTGCACTTATGCCAGTGTAATTTGCCGTACATTGATGAACACAGGACAGACACAAGCGTAACCCCTCTCAGACGCAGTTAGCGCAACTCCGCCGGTGCAGGGGGCATTCTGGGGGCATTCGGACATCCCCGGAATGCCCCCTGCGCCGGCAGAGTTGTGCTGGTGTCCGTCCTGCATCTGAACTGTGTGTGCACAGCGTCCGAGAGGGGTTACGCTGGTTTCTGTTTTGCGTCCATCGGCGTCCAGCAAGTTACAGTGGCATAAGTGCACTTACATTGGTGGATCTACTGTTACACCGGTGCAAGAGTTACACAGGATTGCGCTGTAAAAATTGTGGTGGATCAATGGGTGTATTCTATACAGTTGCTGCATATGCCAATATAATGTTTGTGTAATGGTAACAACTGCATATTAAATCATGCCTTAAAAGACCACAATCTATTCCTCCATATCAATAACTCATTACATATTACCGGTAATCTAACGTATGAAAAAGGTTCATAGCACCGTAAGCAATTTTGAACACATCTGTTGCTACCATTTTGGGAAATGAAGTTAAAATATGGTCAATTAAGATACGAATTATAATAGAAGGGTTTTTTTTTAATATACTTGTAAATAATTTATTAGATTCCATTTTCTATTTTTTAAAAGAAGTTGCTATAAGAAATATTTCAGCCAAATGGCTTTAAAAAAAATATGTTACACTTCTCACACACACACACACACACACACACACACACACACACACACACACACACACACACACACACAAGACCCCTACCATTCTAATTTATAGCAAGCACATTAGTGCAGTCAGTCAAAGATTTTAAAATCTTGCTATTAAAAGGAAAGATGCTCAAGCAGTAAAGGGAGAGCTGAAAAACAAGGTTCAATGCAGACCATGTTTTAAGATCTGTCTACACAAATTCCTCTGCTGGAATCTATAAAATGAAATCATTACTACCGGTATTTGTGTTGCACTTCTTCAGTGTGCAAAGCACTTCACATGTATCATCTTGATGTAATCCTTACAAAAATCCTATGTGAAATATTATTTTAGAAAAACATTGTTACCTTGCCTTTCCCCTCTAAATAGATGCACCCAAGTAGACTTACACCTGAGCAATAAAATCCAATATTGTCAGGGTCAAGAGAGGGGCTGACAGCGACTACCACACTGATCCAGGGCAGTAGTGCCTAGTGGTTAGCATGCTCACTCCTTTCCTGCTTCCTTCTCTCCCCTGTTTAGACATGCAGCTTACAGGGGGCAGCTTAGCCTTGGTAGACCGAATTTGCTGCCACTAGCCCAATCGATTAGGCTAGCTAGAGGGGCTCCCTGGGCAGAACCCCCCTCCTAGAACAATACTGAACCTCAGGTGTCTCTATCAAAATTACTCTCACAGTAGCTCCTGCAGAGCGAGGTGCCGTGACAATCTACTGTACTTCCAGTACCAGCGAATAGGAAGACTCAGAGTAAATGTAAAAGGTTTATTAAGTCTAATAAAAAAGATAATAAAACCAAATGAACAAGAAAAAAAAAAGTAAGGAGAACTGAATTTGGCAGAAAAAGAAGTAAGTTAACCTGCAATAATACTGAGCAGTGAAGCCCCAATTCACAGCTTCAACTCTTGGCCAGCAGATGGTGCTGAGGCACTGCAGAATCTCATGCATGCACTTTAACTCAGAGCTGGGGCTCGCGAATTTCAGTTTAGCTATACAACATGTTAAAGCTTTATAAAATGACTAGAGAAGACAACACTGAAATCAACAAAATGCTAACAATTTTCTGATTAAATAAACTGTTCCTTATCCGATTGTACCTGGATGATGGAACCACCAACTCTTTACACTCGCATCTTGCGAGGATGGTGGGCTCTCCCTGCCTGGAGCCGGAGGAAGAGGGGAGAGAGAGAGAGAGAGAGCACGCTTCTGGCTGAGAACTGTTTTTCTTCCTCAGCTGGAATGACGTCATGAGTCCCCCTAATTGGAGGAGTGCCAGCTGCCTGGTCACGACTCACCCCATCCCCTTGAAACTGGTTGAACTAGCTTGACTGGTTGTAATTCGCATCTCAGCTCTGAATCAAATTTGCATTTCTCTCCCATTCTTGTCTGGCAGCTTCTGTAAGGTTTAACAGAAAAGCTGCAGAGGGAGGGGTTACAATGCCCGAAACCATGAGGATTACACAGAAATACACATAGCATATATTGATTTTATGACAAATTTAAAAACACCCTAAAATAACAAAAAAAGCAATTCTCACCAACAATTGCACCAAATCAATTTAGACAAAACCAGTGGAGGCCAGCTGAAACAAAAAAGCGTTCAAGATACCACCAGAACGTCAGAAGCAATGGAAGAGAGTTCTGTTATTCCCATATTGCAGCAGTGGGGTGGGGGGGGGGTGCTGCTGAGGTTGAGAGGGAGTAGTTTGCCTAAGGCCACTAAGTGTGGCAGAGGTGAGATTGGAACCAAGGAAGCCCCAATTCACAGCTTCAACTCTTGGCCACGGGCAACCCAATCTTGCCTAGAATGCAGCAGTGGTGCACCTAATGTGGCTGCTGCATCCTAGGCAAGATTGGGCCCATGCTGGCAAAGCAGGGAGAAAGGGACGTTTGTCTCTTTCCCCCCGGATAGAGCCCCAGCAAGCCCAATGGGACTCCTTGGATGTATGCCAACAAAATGGCCGGCACAAATCTGATGTGCCAGTATAAGGCTGGCCAGGACCTGGATGGGGAATAGGATTCAGAGGAGCGCACCACTGATGATCCCTCCCCCTATTCCTGGCTTGGCAGGCCAATAGACCCCTCCCTTTCTACCGCGGTCCGCTCTCCCCACACCCCTGCCCCGACCGGCGCTGGACCTATCTGTGTCCGCCAGTGGTGGCTGTGGCCCCAGGCGGAGTGAGCAGCGACAGCCTCTCCGCCAGCACCGCTTACTTGCTGGGTGTCAAAAACGTGCCTTACAACACCCAGCGCCGGCGGAGCCATTGCTCCGCTGGCGCATTTCTACACAGGATTACGGTGTAAGCTAACCAACTCTCATAAAATACACCTTTGTATCTTACCTGCATTGTGATCTGATAACCATGGAAAGCCTTCAGTCTTGCTTGTTTTTCTTCTTCTTGCCCCATGCTTATCCATGTGTCCGTGATTAAAACATTGGCTCCTCTGGCAGCTTCGAGAGGATCGGTTGTGAGAAACAATCTGGTGCCATACTAGCGTGTACAAAACAGAGGAAGTGAGCTAAATTTGTGTGGAGCAAAAGAGGAACCAAATTTTAAAATCTCATACTTGTACCTTTATAGAATACTCTTCAGCTATTTGGGTTACCATGGGATCCGGCTCAAAACCCTGTCAAAACAGATGACAATATTACTGTGTATTCTATTCTTATCTTGCTACAAGTAGCAACTGAACATTAAGTACATTCTCAGATTTTCCCAGAATGCCTTGTAGTCTGGGTATCTTCAAACAACAGCACAATACTTGCGTTGGCAGTCTGCGTTGGACTGCAAAGTTCTGTTGATCTGAATTAGATACAAACTTTGGAAATTATCCCCTATTAGCAGCTACTGAGATAAACTGTGTGATTAGAACCAACTCAAAGGGCCAAACTAGATACAAGTCACACACAACGGTAACAGACTCAGTGCTCTGGAGTGAGAGAGAGACAAAGCCCCTTACCATGCTGCATCACATAGTTTTCTCAAACCAGGAAGTGTGGGACTTCCGGTTTTATTTAAAGGGACTGTGCAAACAAAGGCGCTCCTTCATCCACGTGGTCCTTGTAAATAAAACCAGAGGTCCTGCACTTCTGGGTTTGAGAAAACCGCATGGTGGAGCAAGGGTTCAGAGGTGAATTATCTGCTTCTTGCTTGAGTGAGCGGGAAGCAGTTAAAGCGGCTCGCATCCACAGCGGGTTGGTGGTGGTAGACTCGGGGTGAAGAGCACCCCAATATGCCACTCCTTCTACCACCCATATTGATGTGAGATGCATCAGGTAGCTTCATGTTTTGGCTGACAGTGTTTTCACTGCCACAAACTAAGATAGCTACCTCTCTGGAGAAAAGCAGCTTTAGGGAGAAAAACATGTATGGTGCCTGGGGGAAAGGTTCAACTCCCCTTTCCCATCTGCCCATTCTGCACTTGAAGTCTTCCTTCTTCACCTCCCGCTTTATTGGGAACCAACAGAACCTCGCTTAGGCTCTGCCACCGTCACACTGAGTTTCACTTTTTATCTCCAGGTTCTCTTCAAAGCAAATCAGACTGGTCCTTCAAGAATCGGATTAATCCAAGCGTCAGCTCTCCTAACCAACTAAATGACATCACCTACTGTGCCCAACCAACAGTCCAAACTGCTCACTTTTGATTGACCCTCAGCTGATTTATTCTAGCCATTTTTCTCATCCTCAGAGTAGGTATTTCTTGAAGGTGTTAATAATGAGGACTAATGTTGCCTCTTCATTTACAGCTCTTTGTCCTGGGGCTTGTGCCCCAGACAGAGATTTCTCTCTAATGGGCAGGTGCATCATTCTCCTAACCAAAGTGCAGATTCAGCTTCTGACTTCCAACTAACTTTCTCCATTCTCACTTCAGGGATTTAACACCCTGAAAGCCTTGCCTTGGATTTTCTTTCACTGTGGGAGTGAGTTACTTCTTTTGACAGCATCATACCGTGAAACGCTGTGAAGGATGGTATTACTGCTAACTGGCAAGGAGGCCCTTTTTCATCTGATATTCAGCAGGGGGAGAGTAACTGTCCCTCTTCACCTCAGCACAGTATCTTTTCTAGTGGCTATTTGCTGTTGTTTCTTCTGTGTCTTTTGGGACAGGGGGCCATTTAATTAATGGTTCTCTGTAAAGCGCTTTGAGAACTTGTTTTGTTGAAAAGCAGTATATAAATATTATTATTAATAATCATTATTTGAAAAGACAATTTGTAAAAATACTGAAAAACAAAATTTAGGCTTTAGAGAATTTTACTTCCTCTCCCCAACTACAAGATTTTCTTACCTTTGGGGTAGCAACGTGAAGATTCATCCCAAATTTAGCAGCACTCAGCATAATGGAATTCAGGACATTATTTCCATCACCTATCCAGCTTAGGGTCAGTCCATTCAAAGAGCCATAGTGTTCCTACCAAAAGAAATGGCAACTGTGATTTTTCCAGACAAGGAACAAGAAGTGAGAAGAAGCCAATGGCTGATCAGATCAAAACTGTCACAATAGTACAGAAGTCATAACTTGTCAACTGTGAAGTGTATCTTTGATCATAACTGTAGTCTAGAGTTGGTGGCGATACCTGGCCACAGGGCGTAGGTTCAAGGAAATCCATTGGATACCAGATGGCCTATGTAGAGGTAAGTAAAACAGTTTTTTTATTTACCTCTGCTGGGCTGTCTGGCCCCCTCGCTCTGGACTGGCAGGGTATAGGACTGGACTCTGAGGCTGAAATCCTATACACACTTACCTAAGAGTAAGTTTCAGTGAACTCAACGAGACTTACTTCTGAGTAGCTATGCATAGGATTACTCTGTGAGTTGTGAATCATGACTTCGCTGGTTCAAAACTTGCTACTGCCTTGAACTCACCAGGTAGCCTTGGGCAAGCCATTCCCTCTCAGCCCCAGCTGCAATATGGGAGATAACAATACTTATTTACCTTACAGATTTGTTGTAAGGACATCAAAATAATACATGTGGAGTGCTTTGCATTTAGAATGCTAAGTATGGTTATTATTAAGAGCTGGAAAATTCACAATACTATGAAATGCAACACTGAACAGTTGCTGTTTTTAACAAAGCATGTTTCTAGCTTTCTTCTTCCCACAGTTATAAAAAATAAGCTTTAAAATGTGTGGCTAGTAAAATCTTTAAAAAAACAGAGAAGATCTAAACAGGACTTAAGCGATCAGAGTTGGATCTTCCTTTTGTTTTGTTTTTCTTTCTTTTTTAATAGTTCCTTGTCTCTGTTCAGGCCGATTAGGAGAATAAACTTTGAAAAAATATGCCAATACTGTACATGTACATTTGTTTTCATTAGCATAATTTATTCAGATAATGGAATGTGTTTTTTCTTGTTGTAGGAATTTAGATTATTGTTTGTGAAGCAACAGGGGTGAGAGGTGAGAAGCACAGTAAAAATAAATTAAAATTCCTAAATGTGGCCAATAATAATCTGCTATCTAAGCAACTAAATATCTACTATATCCATCTCCAATCTCTGGAGAGATGATTCATGCAATGGACAGAAATCAAGTATTAACTCCCATCTGCCATGTCTGTGCTACACCACAGAGGCCAAGGGAAAAAGAAGTAGGCAGCTCTCAGAGTTTCTTCCATTGTATTATCTAAGCAGGAATCCCAGGAGGTAACTGGCAATGGGATAAGTGCCACCAGCATAGCTAGCAGCCTGTGAACTCTTACATAAGAACGATGAGTCACTTTACTGAAAACCTGTCAGTTCTTGGTGATAATAATATACATTCTAAAAGCAGGAGTGTTTTCAGACAAAAAGAACAAGTAGAAGTGATTTATTTCATTCTGCATTGTAATGAAATCATGATTTCTCTTTTGATGAGGACTCACAGTATTACATCTTTCTAAGCAGCTCACAAAGACTGACAGACAGCCAGATTCTCCAGGTATCTCATCTACGAACAGAGTCCTTTCTTCTAAATAACTGTAGTTTCTCCTCTCAACTCTTGAGCAATGCTTACAGTAGAAACAAATGAGCACACAATAGGAATATGTGGAGGAGTGATGCATGCATAACACAGGGGGCTCCCACAGCATTTGAAGTTTCCGGCACAAATACTGTACTTTTTTTCTTTCATTTGCACTAAAGAGCACCCACTCATAGCTTCACTTATGTGATTCACCTCCTCAAAGAAGCGGCTCCACACTTCATCCATCAAATGCATTTATGCCAAGTATACTGTTACTGCCTATGGTAAATATGTAAAGTGTGAATGACATAAGTCTTTAAACATCAGCATACACATGGTGGGAAGCTACAGTCCAATCTCAGCTCCCAGATGCTGAATGTTTAAGCTACATGAACGATGCACATCTGTTGTTCACACTTTTCATGTTTGCTGCATAAAATGCCCATGTAAACATGGTAGACCCACTAGTAGCAAGCACAATTGCCACTCATACCGTAGTCCTCAGCTTAAACTAGTGTTAAATTGCATACATGAGGGTTAAATTGCATTTAATCCTTTTGATTGCTACTTATGTGAATAATTCATGGTCATGGATGTGTTTGAATTTGGACAGATGTTCTGAGGGAAAGGCTACACTCAAATTCATTTCCAAGTTCAGCCTGCATTTCCAACTTCCAGGCCCAATAGCGCTCACCAATTAACCAGCTGTTGACATGAAAGATCCATCAACCAGCTCCTCCATGAGCAAGCCCCACTCCCTGTGTTGTACCCTATGGTGCTGGAATTTCAGACATGGGGGTATGGGTGAGGCTGGCTAAAAAATACCCTGTAAGTTGCTGACTGAACTGCTTTGCTTCCATATACACTAAGAGGAGCCCAACCCTACGGGCTCTCTGCTGCCAGAACTAGTGTTTCGGCAGCTCAGGACACCTGACAGCAGCGCAAAGGCTGGGCGACGGCTATGCACTGCCGGGCCACTGCCACCAAATGGTGAGAGGTGCAGTGTGTGCAGCAGCAGCAGCAGCAGCTCCAAGAGGCTCCATAAGTTGTTGGTGGGGGTGGCCAGGGCAGGGGAGTAATGGGGCATTTGGGGGGAGGAATTGGGAGTGTGTCAGGGGAGGGGGGTTGGATCTGGTTGGATCTGGTGGCAGTGCGCACGCCAGGTCTTATTCCCTTTTTTGTCTGCTCTGCCCTGTCCAGTAGCTCTCCTCAGACTCACGCCAGCTATATAGTTGGCATAGGTCTGAGAAGACCCATAGGACATCAGAAAGCCTATGCAGAGGTAAGAGAAAAATATCTTCCCTTACCTCTTGCAGGCTTCCGACCCCACCCCACCCCCATAGCATGCAGCGCAGCCTCACGGCTGCATGTGATAACATGGTGGGGGATGGAATTGGGCTGTAACACTCACACAGATTCTCAAAATACCAGAAGAGAACAGTAGGAAGAGTGAGGGCAGTGAAATTAAGCGGGGACTGGAGTATCTAGAAGACAAGGTAAAGCAGCGACACATAGTGGACCTCAGTTGGTGGCAACAAGCTGTGGGCAGTGGGGCTAAGCAATGGTGCATCACTAAGAGCAAGGGCTCTAAACAACCCAAAGAGAAACAATTGGACACAACAGGCTTGTGAGAAAAAATGATTAAAAAAATGCCCAGTACTTATATAGTGCATTTCAAGCCATATTTTATATATATATATGTTAGTCACTTTGGGTGTCCTGTAATTGCGACAAAAGAGTGCGGTAAAACATTTAAAAATAAAATAAAAGAGAGAGAGAGAGAGAGAGAGAGAGAGAGAGAGAGAGAGAGAGAGAGAGAGTAGATGAGGAGATTGATCTTAGAAATACAGTAGTGACTTGTCTAAAGCTGCAATCTGATACATCCTTATCTGGCAGTAAATCCCATTAAACTCAGCAGAACTTAATTCTCAGGGGACATGCATAGGATTGCACTGCAAGACATCTAGCTTGTGTATTCAGGGCTGAGGAGAGATTTGAACTTCCCAGCTCACAATTTATACTCTGAGCCACAATATTATAACCTTATATGTTTACTTTCACAGGCTGCCAGCACAATCCTATGCATGTCTACTCAGAAGTAAGTCCCATTGTATTACTCTCCTGAGACATGCAAAAGTGTGCATAGGATTGCAGCCTTCCACTCATCCCAAATATTTAGGATAAAAGTCTGAATTCCACAATTTTTAGGGGTCTCATTTTGTAAATGCTGTATTGTTTATCAGGGAATATATTACCTGAAGTGTAAGGTAATCAGCCAAAATCTGAATCGGATGGTCAGAATCAGACAGTCCATTTATCACTGGGATCAAAGCCTCTTTGGCCAACATCTCCAGATCATGGTGTTTATAAACACGTGCCAGGATCGCATCTGTCATGGTTGACAATACTCTATAAAAAAGTAAAATAAATATCAAAGTCAATTCTACAAAAAAATAGAAGAGTAATAATACTATTTCTACCAAAAAGACCAGTATTATTAGCCCCATATAGTTGTTATGCTTGATTTTATCGTTTTCAGGTCTGATATTGTCAGTCATTTTGGGTGTCCTGTAGCTGTGACAAGAGTGGGCAAAACATTTTAAACACACACACACACACACACACACACACACACACACACACTTTCATGGTACCCTTGGAGTAAGCGGTGCTGCCGCCGAGACCTGCGCCACTCACTCTACTGCCGGCCCCATAACTGGCTGCCGGACGCAAGTACAGTAAGTGCTGTGCCGGGTGGTGGGAGGGCGTGGAGAGAGCAGGCCAGGGTGGCAGGGGACAGGGCGAATGGCTGGCCAGGGGAGGGGAGCGGGGATATCGGCAGTGCACTTACATGGCCCACCCAGACGTGTGCCAGCAAAACAGCTGGCACACATCTGAGGAGGCCCATTGGGGCCACTGGGGAAAAGGGACAAAAGTTGAGGAATTCAATCAGTTTAAGCACCATTTTAAAGCACAAAGGAAAATGGAACAGTCACACATGATGTGCTAACCGTGCTGTATCAGTGATGTTTTCATTAATGCCCAAGTGAATGTCTTCTGCTGTAAGAAAACAAGGATGTCCTCCAAGGAGACCAAATCCTAAAGGAGATATAATGCACAGAACATAAGAACATAAGAAGAGCCCTGCTGGATCAGGCCAAAGGCCCATCTAGTCCAGCTTCCTGTATCACACAGTGGCCCCACCAGATGCCTCAGGGAGCACAAGATAACAAGATACTTGTATCCTGTCGCCACTCCCTTGCACCTGGCACAAAGAAAACCTACTCCTACAACCAGGAGGTTGCTTATCCCCATCATGGCTTGTAAGCTGTGATGGACGTTTCCTCCATAAATCTGTCCAATCCCCTTTTAAAAGGCACCCAGGCCATGTGCCATCACCACCTCCTGTGGCAAGGAGTTATAGTGATGCAATCTAGGTATTCCAAAGTTTTATGGCTAGCATTTTGCTACTCCGGTAGAACCAGAAATTCTATATTTCAAGCCTGCCCTGGTTCAGAGATGCAGTTATAGAGAAAATTTGACTTGTTGAATTTCTGACTGTCATGTAGAGATTAAAGGAGCAGGAGCCTACCAGAAAAAAAGCCATGGAAACTTTCCAATGTGATCGAGTTGGATGAACCAGTGGCTTGATTCAGTCTAAGACAGCATCATAGAGCCATTGATGCTTTCTCTTCATGGTTATTTTATAAGGAGGTTGTCTATTTTAGATTTTATTGTTATTTTTTGGGTTTTGATGTGTGCATCTTTGAACATTTTTAAGTCCCGAAAAAAAAGTTCCCTATGAATGAAGAAATCATCATAACATCTGGGTTTGTAACAAAGGGAATGAAAGGGCAACGTCTAGTAATAACTACGTGATTAACAATACAGTACCATGCAAATAAACACTTTCTGGGAATATTTTCATAATGTTTTTCTGGGCTAAACCTTTATTTACAGTCATAATGAGACGAATACAATATGACAAAAGTTAAAATGTCATTTGGCAAGCGGTTATCCAAAATGTACCGTGGAGTCATACACCAAGGGTGTATGAAGACTTGCTTAATTCTTTCTCACCAGCAGGTGGCACCACAGTCATTGCCATATACTGAAAAGTTTTAGAGAGTCATAAACATAAATGTTACTAATGGTTATTGTTGTTTAACAGCTGATCCAACTACAGTGGTCATGTGTATTTACTGATTAAAATTCCTAAAGCAGTTCTGATAAAACGGTGTGGAGGAAGCAAAAAGAGATTGGGGTGTAAGCCAGTGTTTCAGAAATTTTTCTGGTGCGTGGAATGAATCTGCTTAGTTGTAAACTGAACCTCTTGCTCCTCCTTCTCTATAGTGAGCAAGTACAATACAGAGCTCCAGCACCTTTAACAGAAGAGAGATTATCTTCTCTGCAGCTTCTCTCTACCCTACAGCACTAGACCATGACATGCTACACCTAGCATAAACATCTTATTGAACTAATGCTGCTGATGGGAGGAGCATAGCTCAGTAGTTGAGTACTATACACGATTTGCATTCTGGAAGCGCCCAGTTCAATCCCTAACATGTCCAGCTGAAGGATTTTCAGGTAGGAGGGTGAAGGAAGGCCAATACCCAAGATCTTGGGGAGCTGCCACAAACAACCACTGTTGATTTAGTTCTTCTGCCTTATTGAAATGTAATCCATTTTTAAGATTTCTGGATTTAATCACAACACTGAAATGGTGTTTCGGGAGTCAATACTGGATTACATCAACCTCTGTTGGTTCAAGGGTTTGCAAGTTTTTGAGCAACATAGATTTTTTCATCAGCTAGAAGAGAAAACCTTTTGTGGATAATAAAAGCTTGCATGCACATAGACCTACAGAAATCTCTTAAAATATACCAATTTACTTTTGTATATCTTGTTTTCTGGATACTAATACAGCAACAATTTTCTACATAGAATGAAATATTTATTACATCTGTATACTCCTAAATGCATCAGGCATAATCTAGACCAGCAGTTCTCAAAGTTCTTCCGTAAGGTTTGGAAGTTGTAAGTGTTGGCGAGGGTGGAGCGGCAGCGCTCCCGGGATTGCGCCACTGCCATGGGAAAAAGTTTTTTTAACTCAACGGGGGTCACTCTGGCCCTCTGGCCGTGGCCCCCTCTGCATGCCTCCCAATCTGCATGCCTTCAGGACCTTCATATCATTGCTCCAATGTGATCGAGATCCACTTCCGGTTTCGGACGACCCCAGTAAGCAAAAATAACACTTGTTTTCCCTGTTGGTGGCAGGACCCCGAAAGTGCCGCCGCCAATGTCGCCATGCCCCTTAAGGGGGTTGTGACCTCTTCTGGTTTTTCTGGTGGGTTGTGACGCAGCAGTTTGAGAACCGCTGATCTAGACAAAGATAAGCACTTTTAAATCCAGTTGATTTTACTTTGCCTGGATTGTACCCATTACTTCCTATTATAACTGTTTTTACTTACCGGTAATTTAAAAAAGTAGTAAGACTGAACTACTAATAGCTAAAATTAGTAATGCCAACTTTTAAGTAAATGGTCATTTCTTTCAAGCTTAACTTTCTTTTTGTGTGTGTGTCCTTACTGTCATCATTGCTCTGAACATAAGAACATAAGAAGAGCCCTGCTGGATCAGGCCAAAAGCCCATCTAGTCCAGCTTCCTGTATCACACAGTGGCCCCACCAGATGCCTCAGGGAGCACACAAGACAACAAGATACCTGTGTCCAGTCGCCACTCCCTTGCACCTGGCACAGAGAAAACCTACTCCTACAACCAGGAGGTTGCTTTTCCCCATCATGGCTTGTAAGCTGTGATGGACTTTTCCTCCATGAATCTGTCCAAACCCCTTTTAAAGGCATCTAGGCCAGATGCCATCACCACATCCTGTGGCAAGGAGTTCCACAGATGAATTACATCTCTGAATTCAAATTATATTACAATTTCTTCATATAAAGAGAAATAGTAGAGCTCACACAAGAAAATGTACGGTATTTACTGTTGCAACTTTTGGATGAGTATTCACCTGTCTCTGTAGATAATCTAGTTCTTGTGCTTCGTTTCTCAAAAATCATGGCTAAAGATTTTCCTTGTAGCAAAGGCAAATACTGGAAAAAACAAACAAATGAACTTGTGTAATTAACGCAACACATCAAACATTGGTTCTTATAAGCACAAGAGCCAAAAACAGATTTTTATTTTTTTTAAACTTCACTATTTTTAATAACAGCAAATGAACAAATTTACTGTTGCATCACACACAACTTTACAGAAAAACCCACTAAAGACATGAAAGATAATTGACACCGACAATGTTGCATACCTCCCCTTTGTGTTTGATTCTTTCTTTCAGATCTGCTGATACCCAAAGCAAATACTTAATTTCTTCAGCTGAAAAATTCTGTAGAGTCAGAAGGTCACGACCTTTCAGCTGAATGGAAGTTGTAGTAGGTGGTCCATGCCTATATCTTCCAGTAAAATGACAGAAAAATACCCTCTTTATTATCTATTTGGTCTTTGAAAATAATCAATGTTGAATAATTAGGTGCGATCCTAAGCTAGCAAGTCTTAGCAAAAGAAGACTGCACTCTCCTCTATACCAAAGGAGCTCACATAATAAGGATTGCCTGATGTGATGACAAAGCACATCAAACCAACTGTCCAGAAAAACCTGTTCAACTATCCTAGAGAGGGTTGATAGTGGTGAAAATGGGCAGGAACAGACAGATGCAAAATGGTTAAAAATATAGATACAGAAGCTCCCCTACTGACTCAGAAAGTGGGTGGAGCGTGTTTGCAATCACAGGGGAGGCTGCGTCTATTTTCTGTGGACTATGACGGGCGGTTCTGCCTCCCCTCGCCGCACGTCCCTGCGTCTTTCTAACAATGATTACTCAGAAGGGAGTTCCATGGACTTACCTCCAAATAAGTATGCTTCACACTGCAGCTCTACAGTTTACACAATCATTCAGCAAAAAGGTCTATTACACAACTAACTATTGTTGCACTATTCCACTTATGACTCTTTGCCTGCATTTTCATTCCCAACAGTGTTTCAAACCACTTCTATAATCCACATGCTGCTGTTCCATCTATGCTACATTTACTGGCATAGTGGTAAGCCATGGCCCCCTAAGACTACACAAACAAAAAAACAAATGTTAAGTTTCTTCATTAGAGTGCTTTCTTTGCCTGCCACTTATTCCTATTTTGAAACTTTTTATACCTCATTTAAACTCTTGGAATTTGATGCAATATATAAAATTGTAGTTTTTATCAGTATAAAAACGGGGGGGGGGGGGGGGAGAATGGATTAAAAAAATCCCAGAGAAATATAAAAGGCATATTAGAGTGCTGAACTATGCATGCCCAGAAATACATCCTACTATGTTCAACAGGGCTTATGTCAAAGTAAATATGCATGGGATTGTAGACTTAATGTCACATGAGACATGTACTGTTTCTCAGGCAGTCCTTGAAAAATAGGATGACCGAGATGCTAACATATGCCCCATGGCAAGTTTCTGAGTTTGCCTTCTGCTGAGCCTACCGATTCCTCTTGGCTATGAAAAATGTTTCAAAGGCAGCACCTCGGCACTCCTGCTGATGACATCACTGTTCCTACAAGAAGTCCTGCAGTTCGCCTTCCCCCTACTGCCCCTCAACTACAACCCTGGCTATGTTTAACTAACTAACTAACTAACTCACTCACTCACTCACTCACTCACTCACTCACTCACTCACTCACTCACTCAATGATCTTGAGTAACTTAGAGTGCCCAAATCAGTGCTGTTGGTTTTTGAGGGGCTAACTATATGGGCGCCGAGGTGGCTCAGTGGTTAAGACGCTGAACTGCAGACTGGAAGGTAGGCAGGACAGCAGTTCGAGACCTGAGTGCCGTGTGACGGAGTGAGCTACCATCTTTGGCCCCAGCTCCTGCCAACCTAGCAATTCGAAAGCAAGAAATTGCAAATAGATTAATAGGTACTGCCTCGGTGAGAAGGTAATAGCATTCTGTGCGCCTCGGCATTGAGTCATGGCGGCCACATGACCATAGAAGTGTCTTCGGACAACGCTGGCTCTTCAGCATAGAAATGGGGATGAGCACCGCACCCTAGAGTCAGACACGACAAGTTAAGTGTCAAGGGATACCTTTACCTTTAACTAACTACACCTTACACTCACAGCCCAATCCTATTGGGCTTGAACACTGGTAGAAAGAGTGTTCCACCAGCGTTAACTGCCTTATAGCAGTTGCAAAAGAGCCTTTGACAGTGTGCGGAGGCATGCGCTGCCAGAGTGCCAGTGGGGAAGGCTGCAGCAGCCCCACATGCAGCAGCGGTTTCGTCGGGACCCACCTACACAGGTAAGTCGGCAGGGGAGGCAGGATGGGATTAGGGGAGGGCAGAACGGCTCGAGAAAGGGTTTGGCAGCAGTGGTTTCTGTCAAATTCTAGCCTCCTTTCCAAACCCAACAAAAATTTAAAACAGAATCAGCTGGCAGGGGAAAAATTAAGCACCCCACCTTTCTCTCTCCATCACGATCACTATTCTATTCCAGATTCTCCCTCCTGAGGTTTGCTTTTCCTTTTTATTTCTTTAAAAAAAATCCACTGAGGCTGTTACATGCAACAAAATAAATGGGATCTAACTAGTAAGAATGTTGGGGAGGACAAAACCCACTCCTGCTCCAGACAATGGCGCAAACACTAAGTCCAGTCCACTTTCCAATGGAGTCACTTTATTCTTTCCTTCCACATAAGTGAGGTCATTTCAAAATTATTTTTCCTTTCACTTCCATTAGAAGTACCCAAACGTTCTTTCCAGTGGCACTTTTCTACAATGCTCCTTTCCACTAAAAGGGGTCAACACACTCACAAAATTAGTTTAAAAACATCATTTCTCTTCCATATCATATCTATCAATTTTTCTACATTAGCACTATCTAGGGACGCTAACAATATCATTTAGAAGCTCTTATATCAGCAGCTTTCCAGTGACTGATTATTATTAACATCTTTGTCATCACTAACAATATCTCTATCAGTAATAGACAACTGAAAACCATCAAAGACATTTAATGAAATATCTAGTGGATCCAGTTACCTAATGGCCTATTACAGAAATCTGAACTCTATATTTTCTCCCCAAAGATCTTCATTTGATCACTATACCAGAGAGAAAAGGAGCCAAAACATTTGAAAATAACAGGACACAATTCTGTTAGGACTGAAATGCACATTTAAATTCTTTTCTGAGTTGCATAAAATTGACATCTGCAAACGGAAAGCATAATGACTGTAATTGCTCTGCCATATTAATTGTCCTATAGAATTATTCTACCTTAGTTTCCTGGCTTATGAATGAATGCTGCTAAGCAACAGAGACAGACATGGTTGACTCATCTGATAAATCTTGCAGCTGCCAAGAAATCGGAGTAAATGGCCAAGATTGTTGCTTCCAGCTCTGATGTTGTGAAGTATTTAGATGATACACTTACCGAATACATGGCACCAGATGTTTGCTGATCTTCTTTACGTTCCTAGCACTGAACAGGGATCTAAAATTAAACAGCATATTTATCTAATGCTAAAGTTTAGTAGTAGAAGAAAACTCATTTAACCAAAGCTAGATGCAACAGCAAATGCCGTGGCTTTTAGTGAAAGAGCAAAGGTAAAACAATCATGTGACACTGTTATCTCCGATGGTGTGAGACCTGCTCAGGGTTACTATGGTATGTAACCTTATCCAAATACTATAGATAAGTGTCATTAGGGGCATTGCAAAATCCACAAGCTATATTGTGAACCTGATGGGCTATAGGAGGATTGCACATCATAACAATATCTGTGGCCCAGGTCAAACATTTACAAGGCTAGCAAGAGTCTTCTTATGGTTGAAGAGCAGGAGGATGCCCTCCTCACTGTAACACAAATTATGTCACGTGTGATACAAGTGTTCCATTTGGCATCTGGTCATACAAGGGAAGCATTGAACCAATCAGGCATTCATGTGACTAACAGCACAATCCTGCGCAACTATCTGACAAGCGGCCCAGGCCGCCCACCGAATCCTATCCCCGTTCTGGGCCGCTCCGGCTGTGTAACAGCTGCGCTGGCCCGAATAGGGACGGGGATATGGCGGACGCCATCCTGGCCCCCTCCTGGGCTGGCTCAGCCAGTAGCCCCCCTCCCTCACTGCCTGGACCACCCCCACTGGGGGATCTCTCACCTGCCTCCGGCAGCAGTGGGGACGTCCCTGGCAGCCTTGTGCCAGCCGCTCTTACTCCTGAGTCGTCGCGAACGTGCTTTACGGCACATTCGCGACAGCGTCCGGCAGCAGAGCGCTCACTCCGCCAGAGGAAATCTACATAGGATTGCACTCTAAGTGACAGGAAGTCACATCACATACAATGTGGTCATTCCTCCACCATGCAAAGACTCTTGCTGGCCAATATATTTCTGAACCAGGCATATTAAACTACATTATTTTAATACAGTATTTATTTAGAAAATGTATGTCACTCACTCCTCAGCATAAGAGTCTCAGGGCAGCACATGCAAAGAATAAAGCATAATCAGATTCTATTCAATACAGGTACATGTATCATTATAACTAATAGACCCACTCTACAAGAGCTGCTTCAAGAGTACAGCAAATCTTTTGATCAAGCAGTAAAGCCACAATGTTAGTATGAATGTGTCCTTGGGCAAACAATCATTCTAACCCTCACCATAACACAGCTGTGCCTTGCAGAGTTACTCTGCCAGAGGTGGGAAAGCCACACAGTACACTCCCTCTAGATATTTAGGAACAAAAGATTTTTAAATTAATTTTTCAAATAAGCCCACAAAAGTTACAAGCCTACTTGCCCACACATACTAATGTTAGCTGTGGCATACTATTTACTTAGACTACGTAAAATCCCATTGCATTCAATAGCACTTAAAGGTAAATGTGTATAGGATTGTAGCCTGAACATGCTTCCTTGCCTGGCCACCTAGAGACAATTCTTATTTGCTATATAGTAACCAGTTGTGTGACTATTACTTAAAGGTCTTGAAGTAAACACAATAGAAGCTTCACGTTCTCATCTGAGATGCTCCAACACCTGTGTTGGTCACCCTTCATTATGAAGCAGCATGTTATGCATGACTGTGACTGGCACCGCCAAACTTTTCTAATAAAACAGGTTCTGGGGCAAAACTCCAAGAGAGAACCACGAATACCAATTGAGCTCCCCTCTCCAAAAGCGTCGGAAGAACAAACACACAGACGACCCACCCAAAGGTGGAGGGGCTGTGTATGACTAGGAAAAGGAGGTGAAAGGTTGTCTCTCCTACTGACTGTAAAGATATTAAAACCATAGGCCCAGACAATCAGTTCCAGTTCTTTTCTTTTTTTTAAAGTCCTCCAAAGACTAGTGGAAGTGATAAGTATTAATGTAACCATTGACATAAACAGCCAGGAGGAGGAGTCTGCCCTTTCTGTTGCAGCGTTTGGAAATACAGTACAGTAATAATCGGTACTTTTTGTATGCCCCGATTTCCTCCCTCTTCTGTTCACTAGATGAGCCTGCTCCCCTTCTCTGGTTGTTGGAATAGTAGTCGGGGGTGTTTTTCCAAAAAAGAGCTGAAAAATTAGTGAGCGTGAGAAATAAAAACTAAGTAGAGAAACGTTGAAAGCTGGCATTGTGCATAGCTTAGATAGTTTTGTTTATCATCACTGAGGTTTCAGACACGCGATTTGGAAATTGAGGCCCTTTTCTTCGTTCAAGTCTTGCCAATCCATGCAACAGACAAACTGAGGACAACCCCTCCCCCCTGACACTGCGCCCTTTGCTTGGCTGCGCCTAAGCTACAGAAATCCCCAACAGTTTTTCTCTCCGACTCTATGGCGCCTGGAGCTTCCGCTCTACACCGGCTACCTCTATGGTCGAGGCAGGCTCCGTTGCTAGTGGCAGGAGTTTGTTTACTTCCGGGATCTCGGCTGCTCGCGGCTCCTTCGATCTCCTGGGCGCCTCCCCCTCCCGCCTGTCATGGGGGAGGCCGAGGAGCAGGTGCCTGGTGAGTGAACCCCCCGGGGAAGTTGGTTGGTTGGTGGCGGCGACCCTCTCCCGCGTCTGTCTTCATCCGCGGGCCCCTTCAGGCAAGCGGGTCGGGAGGCGGATGCGGCATCTTCTCGTCCGCCGCTTTTTTCCTTTTTCCGCCGTCTTACTCGGCAGAAACTGGAAGAACCAGCGCATCTTCTTCAGGCTCAGGATAGTTACTCTCGAGAGAAGCCTGCCTAACCATGCTTACTTGGAAGTAAGACCCATGGATTTTCCGTGGCACTTGCTTCCAGGTAAGTGAAGCACGCCTCACCAGCCCTTGGAGCTCTGTCATTCCAGGGAATGTTGCCGTTGTTGTGCGTGGTGTGGACACATTTTATACCAGCCATCTGCCGACTTGGGATCTGTTTTGCATCACATACACATATTTATGTTTTCTCCTAACATGCTTGTCATTCCCACTCTTCTTAGTGGTACCTTTTTCTCACTTGCACTTTCTCACTTTTCTCACATTTGCTGTGCTTCTAGGATTGTCATTGTACAATCATGCTGGCCATTGCATGTTAACGGGAGCTGCGTCAGTCTTGACGCAGATTGAGGGCGGGATAGATACGATTGCCAGGGGTACAGTTACAATATGAACAACATGGTTGCAGAACAAGGATGCTTGGCTCACTTGAACGCTGTAGCTGGCATCATCTTCGCAGTAAAGGGTGCATCTGACAAACTTATCTCAGGGTTTCAGCTGACTGTTGCAGCTCTGTAGTGAGTATGTGGAAGTTGTATTTTTCAAAAAGTTGTAAAGGGTGATATGGAAGGAGGCTTTCCACAGTTCCTTTCTTCTCTCATCAAAAGATTATTTGCAATCAACTCTGGTTTTGTTTCCAATTGGGAAGGACTGGTTTACACATTCATATTGCCTGGAGTATTCTATAGGCCTTAAGGGAACTTGTTTGTGATGGTACTCGTTTCCAAGAGCTGATAGTCTTATATTTAGGGGGCTATTTTTAGAGCAAATGTATCTTTACAGATGAGTGAGGAAGAGTGGTCAGATTTGGAGCCTGTCAGCCTTTACAGTGTGTGTGTCACTCTAATCCAATTTGGAAAGCCTCTTTGAAATCAAGTGTAAACGTAAGTGATGTTTGTTTTGCTCTTGTTTTAACCTGCTCTCAGGATTAGCTTTTTTTTTTAAACTATTTTTGAATATGAAAAAGCACACCCTTATTGGCAGTATTGTTTGTCAAGTGATACCATTGAATAAATACCTGGCTATTTTAATAAAAGAAAATTGTACTTACTCTCTGTATTAGTAGAACTCAAAATACTAAAGAAAATACAAGGTGTCCCCCCAGTTAACAACGAGGATACCTTCTTAAAACTCCGTTGTAAAGTGAATCTGTCATTAAGTTAGTCTTCATCACCTTCTAGTGGTGGATTTTGGTATAGCCTATGTAATACAGTGCAGTTGCTATAGGGAATGAATGACAAGTACTCCAGATGAGTCTTTTTAAATCTCTGGCTCATCAGCTGTTTGGCACTAGATTAGTGCTTTGATGTTTAGCGCCTAACAGCTGATGGGCTGGGTATTAAAAAAGATGCTTAAAAAGTATTTTAAAAGGACTGTGAGTGCTTCCTGCCTCCATTTTGTAATCAGCACCAGGCTCAGGCGACAAGCGACTTTTCATAAGGTACTGTACTGGGGGACCGCCGTTGTATATGCAGATCATTGTTAAGTGAACCCGTTGTTAACTGGGAGACACCTGTATAAACTTCAAGAATTTAGGGTATGTTGAATATCAAATAGAAGAGGATGCTAGTGGTATTTCTGGAGTAGTGGTACTAAAGTAGAACTCATCTGAATAATGTTTAAGCTCTTTTATTTCTTTTAGAATCCGGTGCTGTATTCACATTTGGAAAAAGCAAGTTTGCAGAAAATGTTCCTAGCAAGTTTTGGTTTAAAAGTGACAAGCCTTTACACATATCATGCGGAGATGAACATACTTCTGTTGTAACAGGTTAGTGTTAACAACTTAAGGAACAAGTTTTCCGATACCTACCTTTTGACTGTGTGGTATTGTTGCTGCCTTTACAGCAGCATACCAGGAAAAGGCATTCATACTTGCAAACATTGGAAGTATTTGATTGTAATTGTGATTTGATGAACTCTGTTATCCTACGCACACTTAAGGCCCAAACCTGAAGATAGCCTTATATGTTACACAGAAGTAGTGACTTGTGCTTCCTCTGTATGTGCAGTACAAATTCATGCATCTTCCCATATTGAGATGCATTAGTTCAAGATGGATGTCAAGCTTGCACTTCTCCCTAGTCTTCAAATAGCCCAGTATGTCAAAGTGTGTCATACAAACTCATAAGTTACATGGTGTGAGATATTTATATTAAAGGTGATTGTTTAAATTATACAAAATCAAATATATATATTATTTAAAGAATTTATATCCCGCCTTTCTCCCAGCAAGGGCACTTATATATATATGAATGACTGAATGCATACAGCTTTTCACGCTGTTAAAAATGATGTTTAAATTAATCCTCTAAAATGCTTGCAATTATATCAACTTCAGAATTCAGTGGGTGGCATTCTAACTAGCATTTTCACCACTGGGAGCTAACTCCGCAAATGGAAGTGTCCTCCATGAATAGAAGGAGCATTCTCCTTGTGGAAAAGATCCTTTGCAGAATGCTCCTTCCATTCACCTTGGAGGCCTCCATTTGTGAAGTGAGGTCCCAACAGCAGACAGGCTAGTTGGGATGCCACCCAATGTTTATTTTGCTGTTGGATTTGATGCAGTTTGTAACTCAATGTTAGATTCATAAATTTTGTGATGCTGTTCAAAGAGGCAGAACAAGCTCCAGAGTTCCAAAAATCTTCCCAGACGTACAATTGCATTTCAAAACATGATCTTGGTGATGAGTTTTTTTAGACATCATAATTGCTGTATAACTCTTGAGATATAAGCAAAATAAACAATATAAAATGTTAAGTAATTTCGAGATTGTCTTGAAACTACTTATGGAATGCAAAACATACTACTAAATGTTTAAGAAATTTATCCAAGTAACATTTCTTACTATAGTGGAATATCTAGTACTGTATACAGTATGTGAAATTAATTCTACATTTATTCTGTTTGAACCACTGACTAAATAAATATAAAATACTTATATCTGTCATCTGAGTTTGATGGGATAAAAGCGAGAAGGAAGTTACAATTTGTACAAATGACTTAAAGAGGCCATGGGTCCTACAAAATGTCAAATTAAAACCACTACAAAAGAGACATGGAACCTCACCCTGTAAAGAGTTGACTACATCATATGGAACTTACATTCCTATATCTAAAATACAATTTCAATATTATTTTACAATAATACTTTGAAGCACAAGGATCTTGAAACAGGCACAATGGTAGTCACTTATTTCTTTGATGTTTGCAATCTGCAGGAAACGGTAAACTTTATATGTTTGGAAGCAATAATTGGGGACAACTAGGATTTGGAACAAAGAATACTATCAACAAGCCAACTTGTGTGAAAGGTTTGTCTTGCATTATTTGACTTACTAATACAGAGCTCTTCTCAGTTTAGGACACCTAATATCATTCTAGTCTCCTGAAGGTGATGGACAGCCCAATCCTAACTAAATCCCTGTGCGGCGATGCAGCAGCGTTGGATGGCTTCCGCTGTATCCTGCTGGGGATTTTTGGCTACTGGAGGGCTCCTTGGGGTAAGGGAGCATTAGTTCCCCTGCCCATAGGTAACCCCCAGCAGCCACTATGGGTCAACCCAGACCTGTGTCAGCTCAATAGCTGGCACAAGTTTTGAATTGATTTGTGAAGGTGGATCAGGCTGGGGAAGGGGGTCAGAATGCAGGGTGTGCTGCCATGCTCCCCCCGAACTCACCCGCCTTCCGGCTTCCATGCCTGATCTGCCCTTTTCCCTGCCCCTGTCACCACCCCGTTCCACCCACCACTGCCCTCATTCTGCCCTGCCCTTTTCCACCCCCTGTGCTGGCTTATCTGCTCTGGTGGGTTTTCGGCTGTCTGCCAGTGTGTGGGAGGCCACTCTGGCCTCTCCGCCAGTGGCCTGACAGCACACGCCAGCAGAGGCTGCTCTGCGACTGCTGTAAAAGCCTCTGCCTGCACAATACGTGTTGCGCCAGCTAGGATGGCCCAGTTAGGATTGGAGCAACAGAGTCTTTTTAGATCTTTCATCATATTAAAGTCTTGGGCAATTTGAGATATCTTCAAAATGTATAGAAAGACTTATCTTCCTTTATGAATGAGATCCTATATATTAAGTCGTATTTCCTTCCTGTAATTTAAAGACAAAAACAGTGAAAAAGGGTAAGTTTTGGTTAATTTCTGTCAGTGAAGACCTAAGCAAAAAGCTTCAGCTCTATCTTCAGAGATCCTGAAATAGAGGCCTTTCGGCGGGGCCTTAAGACGTTTTTATTCAGGACTGCTTTTAATGTCTGACATGGCGGGCTGACCTTTTAACAAATGGTTTTAATATATGTAAATGCTGGTGACCCACTGGGGTTGTTTATTTTTAATCTTAAGTGTTTTAATTAATTTTAATGTGTTAATTGTTTTAATGTATTTATAAGTATTTTACTATGTTGTAAGCCGCCTTGAGTGCCCTCGGGAGAAAGGCGGGCTACAAATTCCTTAAATAAAATAAATAAATAAAATAAATAAATACTTAATGAACCATTTTTATCATTCAGGTATAAAATGGAGTAGAAGGCTCAAGTTATGCATGCTGTATCCTGTAGTTGTCCATCTTGTCACTATTAGATTGCCCGACAAGTATTGTAAAGTAGCAGCACTGAATATATTTTACAGTAATAATTCTTAAATCATAATCACCGTGTCTTTAATTCATAGCTTTAAAACCTGAAAAAGTAAAACTAGCTGCTTGTGGAAGAAATCACACTTTGATTTATACAGGTATGTAATTTTTGATGTTTACACGCCATACATTTTTCTATGGCAGATTCTGCTTCTGACTTGTTGTTGAAAGTGTCCTGCATACATCCCAAAGAATGGCCAGGGCCTTTAAAAATCAACCAATTCATATGAAGATGCTTTACAGTGAGTCAGAGAATTGGTGCATCTGGTGTAATATGGCCTACTCTGTCTGGCAGCAACTCTCCAGGGTCTCAGAAAGAGATCCTTCTCAGCCATCCGTCCTGAGATCCTTTAACTGGAGATGCTGGCCTGGGGACTAGATCTGGGACCTTCTGCATGCAAATTAGATGACATACCTCTGGACGATGACAGATCCCAGATACCCATATTGTCCTGAGTATAGGACGCTCCTGATTATAAGCCGCACCCTTAAAGTTTGGTGCTATTTTTTAAAAAAATACATTTTAAGTTTTTTAACTTAAAGAAAATATACACATTAGTAGAACAGTAAAACAGTACAGCTTTAGTACAGTTAAAGGCATAGGCACCCTGTCCCTTATTGAATCTGGGCACCCTAGTATAAGTAGCCTTCCCAGATCCAAAGGGGGACAGAGTGCCTACCTTTTAACCTTTGGAATTTGGGCAGGTGCAGCTTGTTGCACCCTTCCATGATGATGAGCTGCACCTGCCCAAATTTCAATGGTTAACACCACAATCCTATGCATGTCTACTCAGAAGTAAGTCCCATTGCATTCAATGGGGTTTATTCCCAGGAAAGTGTGCATAGGATTGCAGCCTCTGTCCCCCTTCGGATATGGTAAGCCTATGCAGGAGCTCTTGCTCTCAACTTTCACACTGCACTCTCAACTTTCAAACTGCAGGATCAATAAATATCTTAGTTTCCACAGAGTCCTGGGTCTGGAACTTAAGGGTTAATTTTTTCAAATGCTTCTGAGGCTAGAGGCTGCTAGAGAGATCAGTGTTTTCGGTCATTTAGCAAGTGATTAAGAGCTGCAAGGAACAACCTTGTAAAGGCTTGAAACACAGCACTTTGCAGTTTAAAAAAAGAAAAAGAAAAAAAAGCCCCTTTTACCTTTGAAAAAGACTTGGAGAGGCTTGAAAACAGAATGCTTTGCAGAAAAGCAGAAAACGCTTGGCAGAAAATGCTAGGCTTTGATTGTAGGCTGTACCCTTACTTTAAAGACTTGCCTAGGGGAAAAAAGTGAGTCTTATACTCAGGCCAATATGGTATATACCGAATAATTTTCTCAGTGCCTTTTCTAAGGTAGACTATAAAAAAATGCATCTTCAGTAGGATTTGGCTAGCACTAGCCAAGTTTGGCTATTCAAGTTAGCTGCATTTGAATACATTCCTGGATATTAGATCTTACTGTGAAGGTGATCTTGTTGCATGGCTAGGAAGTTAACTTGTCTGCCTACTAGGATTCCAGTTAGTGAGCCTTATGCTTTCATCCAACCAAGATGGATCCTAGATCACTCTAGGGCAGAGGTTTCCAAACTGGTGCGCTGCAACGCCCCAATTGGGAAGAATTGGTTGCTACCCCCGTAAGGGGAGGTGGCAACGTTCTATGACATGCAAAAACACTCCAGGGATCGTGCTGGAACCTGGGAAAAGGGGGCTTTTTTGACTCGCCAGGGGTTGTGCTCGCCCTCTGGAGGGTGCAGGGGGGGTCACGGACCCCTCTGCGGGCCTCCCCGCACCCCAGATTAGCTTCTAAAATCGATTTAAAGCTATTTTCGGGTTACTTCCTAGTTTCGGCAAAAAGAGGCTATAGAACCTCCCAACTTCCCTGGGAAGAGAAAAGAAGCCTGTCTCACCCCCCCACACACACACTTTCTATTGTAATAATGATACCATTGGTTTTGGCAAACTTCTCTGGGAGCATTGTTGGCTGAAGAACAGGGTACAAATACTTCAAATAAGTAATTACTGTAATTTCTATTTCAACAAATATAAACTGACAGACTTCAGGCATAGTATTTCCTGTTATGTGCTACTAAAAAGTCTATTAGCAATTGAATTCAATTAACATATGTGCTTAACTTAATTAACCATAATATTATTCAAATATGCAAACTACAAAATGTTAATGGTGGCTATAAAATTAATGAGCCACAATGTGTGTCGTTCCCATGTTTAAGCTGACTCTCAAACCATATTAAGATGTATTTATATAATTCATTTTGTTTTACAACATTTGCATATTGCTTTTCAACCTTTGTGAATTCTCAAGGCTCTAATGACATAATTAGACAAATTCTTCATAATTTACAAAGAAAAACAGACATAAGAATACTGAAGCAGATTATGTATATGTGCGTACATAGGCACCTTTTCAAAATTATTTTACGATAACACTGCAAGATGAGGGGGAAACCTTCCTATAAACATTGAAGGCATTTAACTAGAGCAGTGGTTCTCAAAGTGGAGGGTCACGACCTGTCACGAGAACTGGATGTGGTTGCTACACCGTTAAGGAGGGTGGTGACGTGCGGAGACATCGACAATGTCCCACCACCAGCGGGAAAAGGACAAGGTATTCTGTAACTTCTGCCATATCCAAAGGATGACGGGGATCTTTAGCAGAATGTAAGCACTGTTGAATGCACGTGCTGACAGTTTGCACCTTCCTAGGTACTACAAACTGGTTGTGGTCTAGTCTTTCCTTTGAGAATGCTCTGCACAGCTCAGAGCGAAACGTCAGGAAGAGTAAGTTCGCACAGACCGTGGTCTAAAAGCCCGAAAATGCATATTGAATTTGAAGCAATAATTTTCCATGGGCTTTACAGACTGGAAGCTGCAAATGTTCTTTTTCTGCTTGATAGGAATACAGGAATAAATCCTAATCATTCCTTGTAAACTGATTTTCAGCCTTGAGTGAAAACAGCTCCTACTGTGTTATACATGTAACAATAGTACACCAAAGCATTTTCAAAGCAGCATCCCTGTGCACAGGAGGGATGCCTGAAGAGCTGAATAGTACCGGTAATTGCTACAGCCAGCTGTGGACTATTTAAAGGCAACTGATCAGACATCTATATGGAAGAAAATAAACATGATCTGAAGTGGTCTGATTTTTTAGGTTTTGCTATCACTTCAAATGTGTTTACATGTGCTTTTCTGTATACAGAACAAGGAAATGTATATGCTGCTGGAGGTAACAGTGAAGGGCAGTTGGGATTAGGTGACACAGCGGAAAGAAGCACATTTCATCTAATTAGTTTTTTTACCAACCAGCACAAGATCAAACAGCTGGCAGCTGGATCCTACACCTCAGCAGCACTAACTGGTGAGAGCAACAGCTAACACAAATGTTTTGTTAAATAGGGCCAGTTGTTTATTTGAAGGCTTCAGCATTTTTCATTTGACATTTATAGAAGCCTGAACTCAAGATTACTCTGTGTGGTCAAGGTCAAAATTACTTGTATAGATGTAATGTGAAAATGCTGCCACTTTGGACAATCTGATATAGGGTGGGTGTCAGTAATATCCTTACTTGGTTCTTAATTCCTGGCTGATAGGTGCATGATGTAATGTTTTGCTCTGCTAAACTCATCTCTTTTGAAGGACCTGCCCTACAGTTATATACCAGATTTTCTTAGAATTTTAGAAATATTAATTTTGGGATTCCAAAGATTGGCAGCGCAATCCTGCCCATGTTTAGGACAGCGGAGCGAGCACTCTGCTGCCCTAAGCTGTCACAAACGTGCCGTAAGGCACATTTACGATGACTAGAGTAAGGGCTGCCGGCACTAAATAGTTGGCGGAAATCCGAGGAGGCCCATTGGGCCTTTCCCGGTTTGCGGGGGGGGGACACGAATAAGATCCGACGGGCGGCCCTGGGCTGCCCGCCGGATATGTGGGACTTGCAACAGAGTTACATCTCCCTAGTTGCAAGCTCAAACAGACCAATTCCCTCCCTCTGCTCCACCCCCTGTTCTGTTTTGTTTTGTTGTTTCTCCAATGGACGCCTCAACATTCTGTGGCTCCTGGAGGCCATTTGACCATGCTCAGTCTGCATCAGGCATTTTTGGAGTCTTTTTTTTTTCTTTTAATTTACCAGCATATCAACTTCTGCTGAACCATGAGCTGTCGATCGAAAGGTCAGCAGTTCGAATCTGCGACGGGGTGAGCTCTCATTGCTTGGCCAGCTCCTGCCAACCTAGCAGTCCCAAAGCATGTTAATGCGAGTAGATAAATAGGTACCGCTTGTGGGAAGGTAAACAGCGCTCTGTGTTCCAGCCAAATGCTACGTGCTGCGGCAAGGAGAGTCATGCTGGCCACATGACCATGGAGGCGTCTTCGGACAACGCTGGCTCTTCGGCTTTGAAATGGGGATGAGCACCACACCCTAGAGTCGGACACGACTGGACTTAATTGTCAGGGGTCACCTTTACCTTTTACAACTTCTGCATACCTAGTTAACCTCCTGAGTATGTAGAAGCCACTGTCTTGTGTGTGCATGGACTTATTTCATATCCAAACTGATAGGCATTCTACTACCTGAATTTGCAATTAATAAACAGATTTGTACGAAAGCTTTCATGGCCAGATTTGTGTGTAGTTTGTGTATCCTCGCAGGCTCTCTGTCTTTAAAATGTCACATCATGTAGTGCAATTTGACAATCTGAGTTGCCCTGGTCTCTTAGCTTGCAACAAGCAATGCTCCAAAGTATTCTCTTTTTCTGTATAATATGCTGCAATTTCATTTTTGTCTGACTTCAAAGAGACTTCATTTTAGATAAGACATGACAGTGTGTAATCTGCTTCCAGATGCAACTCAGTGGCCCTGATCCCAAGTTGCATGTGAGAGCATCAAACACACAGTGGAGCTTTACTATCATTTCTATACTGCAGGCTTGTATCACAAATTGCTTTTTTAATTGCCCTCCTTCAGGCTCTCCATATTTAAAATGTCACATGATGTAGTGCAAGGGTTGCAGTTCATAAGTCACAATATGTGGCCACTGAACCGTGGCTGCTGAAGTTTTTGTATTATTTCCTTCTTAAACAATGTGTTAACTTTACACTCATGAACTTGTTCTTTTAAGAGGATGGACAGCTTTTTATGTGGGGCGACAATTCTGAAGGACAGATTGGCTTGGCTGACGAAACTAACGTGTGTGTTCCTCATCAAGTGAATATTGGGAAACCTGTTTCCTGGATCTCTTGTGGATATTACCACTCTGCCTTGATCACGCGTAAGTGTGGAACTCTACAGATATGCTATAAACCATGAAAATGTCATGTGGATATGCTCTAAAGCAGGGGTTCTCAACCTTTGGAGGCCTGGGTACCCCTATCACAATCCAATTTTCTGAAGTATCCCCTGATAATTAACTGCTAATTAATTGGATTAATCAATTAATTAGGTAATCATTAAATAAAAGGTACTAAAACAATTTTAAATGTGAAAAATGTCTTATTTAACTCGTGTGTGTGTGTGTGTGTGTGTGTGTGTGTGTGAGAGAGAGAGAGAGAGAGAGAGAGAGAGAGAGAGAGAGAGAGAGAGATGCAAGGACTCTCCAAGTCACACCTAGCTCCTCCCTCCCCCACCCCACCAAAGTACATTTTCCAAAGTACAAAAATAAGCCCAAAACCAAAATCAGAGAGACAGAAGGGCTCCGAAAATAATTACAATTTAAAAATCATGTTAATTAACAATTAGCTGCTGATGGGGCAGATAGGGGGCAGGGCTTGGCGTACCCCCAGCAAGAGGTCCGCGTATCGCTAGGGGTACCTGTACCACAGGTTGAGATCCCCTGCTCTAAAGTAACCATGACATCAAATTAAGTCCCCCAAGTGTAGCTTTACATTGGGCTACATTAATTATTTGATTGAAAAAAATGGATTCTATTTCTGCTGGATATATGTTGCAGATCTGGTGAATGGTTTGTGACTTAAGTTTAAATACGGTCCTTAGGCAGAAGATGCACTTGTCACAAAAGAAACATGCAAAGATAATTTGCAAACAAGCCTCTTTGTTGCTCATGGTATAGTATCAATCTTTCTTCTTTTTCCTACAGGAGATGGTGAACTATATACATTTGGCGAGCCTGAGAATGGGAAGCTGGGTTTGTCACCTGAACAACTGCAAAACAGCAAGGTTCCACAACTTGTTTCTGGAATTTCGGGTAGGGTTAATAAGGTTGCCTGTGGAGGCGGACATACAGTTGCGCTGGCAGGTATGCAAATTATGGCTTTATTCTGATCTGTTAGTGTTATGTGTTCAGTTGTTTTTCCCCACCACCCTAAAATACTGTAGAATTTTCACATTAACATCTGTGTGCTCAGACATCGCTTAGGGAAGTTTAATTGCTGATTACCTCTAGCTACGATTAAGAGAGCAATCCTGTCTAACATTAAAACGGCGGAGCAAGTGCTCTGCCTTTCCAAGCCGTTGCAAACTGCCGAAAAGCACATTTGTGATGCCTTTAGGGTAAGGGTGGCTGGCGCGGAGGCCGGCCGCCCTCACTCTGCCGCTGGATTGTCCCTGCGGCCGCCGGAGAAGGTAAGTGAAGCACCGGCGGGCACGGGGGTGGTCCGGATGGCGAGGGAGGGGGGCCCTTGGCCGATCCAGTCGGGAGGGCGGGGATGGCAGCTGCCATATTACATGGCCTTCTCAGACTTGCGCCAGCTAAATAGCTGGCGGAAATCTTCCTGCATTACACGGGGGAAGGGGACAAACGTCCCCTTCCCCTGAGTAGACCTCCAGACTGATCCTGGAACGTGGATAGGATCCGGCAAGTTTGCGCTGTAAGTCCCTATCACTAGCTACTTATGTTGTCTTGGGAATCCTGGTCCATGCACTTACTGGAGAGTGTGTGGGTGTGTCTTCCGTGAACCAGCACTAGATATCACAGCAGACCTGACAGAAACACACACTGGCATACCTGTGCCTGAACTTAAGTAATCTAGGTTTGATGATGTTGTAGCACTACCTGATTGGATGAGTGGAACTCACCTGGCTGCTCCATCCCACCCCTTTCCCTAGACAGGCAGGTTTGGTTGCCCAATTGGTAGGAGCTTAGCTACTCTAGAGAGGGAGAAGGACCCAAATCCACAAAAGCCTATAGCTGGCTGTTAATGGCATTTCAAACAATGGGCGAAGGCTGCTGCAGGAGATGTCCCAGCAGGTTCTAGACTTCTGAACTTGCACAGGAGCTTCTGGGGATTTAGAAGTGTCCAAAAATAAGAAATAGACAAAAATAGAGCATTCATCCCAGGCTGCAATCATAGAAGTTTAGTTTCTCCTCTAGTAAACAAGGAGAATGGGCAGTGGGAAACATATGCCCTGATCAGTCACAGGATGATTTGTCCTCTTAAATGAGATAATTGGCTTTCGTTTGCAGGTGGTGGGAAATAGATGGTTAACAAATGGAACACTAAGCAAATGCAATGGGTGGGGGATTACAGGATGATTTCATATCACTTTCTTCCTCCAGTTGATTGACTCCAGATTGGTGAATTCTTTTCACCAAAATAGTTTGAGGACTAGTCTTAACAGAGTCATGTGTTGACGTTGGAGAAGTAGTACTACCACAATGTCTTTCATTTTTTCTTCTTCAAATAAGTGGTGACCAGGAGTCAGGAGTATGACCTATAAGTGTGAATATAGACAGTGTTGTGAAATGTACCCCTTTTAAAGTTCAGAGCATACATACTGGCAGGGGATATGGCAGGGGTTATGAAATGAAGGGAGAAATATGTTCAACGGGTATCAAAGTATGGGGTAATATTTTGGGGGAAGGCAAGGCACTAGCAAAATCTGAGCAAGGTAAGGTCCTTCGTTGCTTTGATCAAAGGAACAGGCCTGATCCAGAAGCTCTTACAGGAGTTGGGATTTTCACATTAAGTTATGTGGCCTGTTGATGTTCATTAGGCTATTGTACATCTGGAGTCGCATCTTACAGGTGGGGGTTAGGTTCTAAAGTCAGTGTGTAAGGCGAAAATCACGTATAGTCCAAACTACCCTTGAAAATCCCTTAAATTGTCCATAATGGCCATAACACTATTATATTATGATGACCATAGCACTTGATGTTGATCTAGGAGATGGTGGGCCAGGCTTTGGTGACAGAGAGAGATAGTCATAGACGAAACGGTTGGCTGTGGTTCAGCTCGAGAAGCTGTAAGCTCATCTGCTGCTGATTGTCTTTTCTTGAAAAACATGGTGATTGGCAACAGTCCCTGTTGTCTCTTGAGCTGCTCAAGCGGTACGGTCTCAAATTGTCCATAATACTATGCCTGCATTTTTTAAATTATTGTTTTTCTCTCTCTCTATTTTGCCAAGTGCATATACAGTAGTTGAATTTGCGGAATCTGAGTGAGCATATGATGCAACTCCACTGTAGTTCTGATTGGTTTTCTTGTAGTTTTTCTTCAGACTAGAAAGTTGGGGGTGCATGGACAGAATCCCTAGACATTAAAAAGATCCTGAGCAGTGTCGTTGCTAGCCTGCCTGGACGGGTCATCGCCCCGCATCGCTTGCATTTCACATCATCGGCCCGCCCCCTGCACTCCTGGAAGTCTTCATTTGAAGTGTTCTAGGACCCGAAGCGGGTGGGCGGGCTCAAAAAAAGCACCGAAGGTGTGAAAATGCTCCGCGACTGCAGACGCAGCTACTCTGCTGCAAAAAAGCAGCCGCGGAGCAAAAAACTGCTGCCGTGGCTGCTCCTCACAAGGAGACCGTTGCTGTCACCTGGAGGCACTGCGCGTGCGCGCGCACACACACACACACACACACACACACACACACACACACACACACACACACACACACACACACACACACACACACACACACACACACCGGCCCCAGTCTGGCTACGCTACTGATCCTGGGTTCAGATCTAACTTAAGGCCTGATATCACCAGTATCTATGATGAAAACTGATGACCTCTCACATAGAGGCACAGCAGCTCTCTTAGGGTGCATACATTCACTTTCCACTGTAATTGATCAATCAGAATAGCTTTCATAGTTCAGAATGCATGTAATAATCCAGTATTTGCTCAGAAGTGTATTATGATAATGGCCAAACATGAAAGAATGGAAACTCAGGTTGACACTGAAGAGAAACAAAAAGAGGAGAGGATTCTAATATTAGCAAAACATTGCTACGAGGGAGAGGAGATGCAGTAGAGGGACAAACCCATAAAACAATACATCAGAACTTAGAAAGGGGCCAGTGCATGATTTCAGGAAGCGGATGTTGAAAAGAAGGTGTTACATGGCTGATTACCTCTTTGAATCTGAGGGTATTTTCTCATGACCACCTCAGCCCAAAGGAGCTGCAGGAAAAAGCCAGCTTATAGCAGCCTGTCAAATGCTGACTCCTACACGTACTGACACATTCTCATTACTGCCTTGCCTGGGCTGGAATGGTAGAACAGTCCCTGCCTGAGGAAATATGGGCAAAGTGTTAGGACCTGGATGCCAAATATCACCTCTATCAATTCCTTCTCCTGCTGCAGCCCCTGGCAGTCTATTTCACACCATTTCAGAGTCCCTTGACATTAAATGTGGATTTTGGAGACACAGATGTGCTTTGGGGCGGAAGGGGGCAGGAAAGGCCTGTTGCAGAATTAGTGAGGCAGATGATTAATTTTGCTTTAGTATTTTCCGGCAGAGGGAGGAGCTTTAATAATAAAAGTTAGAAAGAAGGTACTGTAACTATTTACAGTTTTATTCAGGGTTAAAATATATTAAAGCTTTGGCTTTTGACAAATCCTAGCATATTTTTAAATTGCAGTATAAACTACAAGCCTAAAAAATGCATTAAAATACGTTACATGCTACTTAACAAATCAAACAACTTTGTTTAGTATAAACATGAATACAGAACATTCTAAATTATATAACAAATGGCTTGAATTTTATTTCCTGCTCTTTGGGGATTACCAGATCAGTAGAATGACAGTTGTTCAACAGATGACTCATTTCATGGCAGCTAAAAGTATTTCTTTTATTTGTCTAAGGTTCAGAGTTCTGGATCCTGGCTCAGACAATCACTGTTTCTTTTATTGCATTAAATAATGGATACATCCAAATCTGCTGATTATCTTTGATGTGATATTCATTCCACTGGAACGGGATGCTAATAATTGCCCACTCCACAGGTCAGCCTAAGCAATCCACACCACAGTTTCACGCAACTGACAGCAGCTTATTTGGATGTCCATTAGAATTGCCTCTAAAACACTTTAGGGTGTGCTGCTACCTAGCTAGTTATCTACCATCTTATAAATGTGCTGCTTGATCCAGAGATGTGTGAATTCAGTCATGCAATAGGGATTTCTCATTGTCTCTCTACTGTGGCAGCCCCTGAAAATCTGCTCTTGAATGTCAGGGGTAATGGGATGGAGTGCCAGGGACTGTAACGGGACGGGCTCCTTACGAAAACAGAAGTACCTTTCCATTCACACAAGGCACCTTGGATCCTGGGTTTGTGCATCTTTTCACGGTTGTAAAATTTCTGCTTCTCCTTTTGGATTTCCCTTTGTTTTATTTGCCCAGCTCTTCAGTTCAAGATTATTTTGAATTTGCTTACCTACCGGTAGTCTTCCCCAAGAGCAGCATACATTTTTTAGAGAATGGCATCCTGTGAATATTAACTTCATATGTATTTTACAGAGGGAGATGTCTACACTTTTGGCCTTGGTCAATATGGGCAGCTTGGACATGGTACATTTATTTTTGAAACCTTTGAACCAAAGATTGTGGACCGTCTGGGGAGGCATAAAATCTGTAACATTGCAAGTGGGGAAAATCATACGGCTTTAATAACGGGTATGTATGCTGCCAGATCAGAAATAGCCTTGAAAGCTATTCATGCACTTTTGCGTATAATATAAAATTATCTATTGTAAGTCTTCCAGATCAGAGAATAATATGTAGAACGTATGGTATGAAATATTAAATCAGATGCTCCCAGAGTGGGGCTCTTGCCTACTGGGAGCCTGAAAGGAAAGATCCAGGAGTGTAAGGGCAGGCTGGGTAAAACTGAAACTCCATGGAGCAGCATTGAAGAAAGATATGCTGTGCGTGGCGATTTGACCAGCTGCGTCTGCTGAGGGTGCACTGAGCATTTCCTGATCCACATATATCCTTGTTTGTCATTAACGGCTGAATTGGAAAAACCATGGTTTGCCTCTAAACCAGAATTGAAAACCACAGTTTGAAGTGAGTTCATATGAGGAAATGAGGCATGCATGTGAACCAGGCCATTGAATCTTTAAGATCTTGACAGAAGTGACTCTGAAAATGTGAACCAAGTATCTGTAGCAGCTGTTGGTCTTTAGGCAGTCTTAATTAACAGCAGTCTTTCAGGAATGTGCTAAACTGCCTCGCGGCATTTAGTTACCACTCAGTGTGTACATCTTGATATAAATAAGCGATTGTGGTTGCTGTGTAAATCTTCATGCTGTGCAATAAGTATATCCACCAGATGTGACTTTCTGTCAGTCAGGATTATATACGTTTTATTTATGCATAATTAATGTAATTCAAATAAAATGAACAGATTAACTGTGACCCTACTCTTTGGGATGTTTCTGACTGCTGCAAAGCTCTTTTCTGAGTAAGTTGAATCAGTTATATCAGCTACCATTTGACAAAACAGATTTCATTTGATTCAGTGGCTATGGAATCTGCATTTTTCATGACCACACAGATTTAGAACAATGGGGATTTAATGTTGAAGGGTTAATACCAAGATTGAAATCTTGGGTATATGACTCCTCCTTGGCTCTGCTGTTAGTATTAGGAAATACCTGGTATGGAAAGATTGAGAATTTCTAATTTATGCCAGTTTTAAGAGTATTTTGGGCACACTTTCCAATATTTGTCTTTTATGTTTTCCATGTTATTGTTTCCTTTTTTCCTTCCTTTAATGAAAATCCTATCTTAAAGTTAAATATCTATTTTAGGATTTTTGTTCTTGGAAAGGAAGCAATTCTTTTTGCTACATTATTTGATTTGCTTCTTGCTGGGATTATTTGACTGAGGCTTTTTAGCCTCTACTGCATTACACGTTACTAAACCTATTCCTCTCTCCACACTTAGAGAATGGCTTTATGTATACCTTTGGAGATGGACGGCATGGCAAATTGGGACTTGGAGAAGAAAATTACACTAATCAATTTGTACCTACGTTATGCTCCAATTTTTTGAAGTTTACTGTACATACAGTAAGGCTTTAGTTTCTTCTTTGTGCAGTGTGTCTCATGTTGTTTTTAAAGGAATCCTGACTGTTGAAAGCCCGTACAACTGCTATTCAGCGTTGTATTCTGTAATTAGAGATAAGCAATGAAGAAATGTTGAATTCTTATTATTACTAGTTTGTTTACCTTTTTCTGTTTAGACTGTTAAATAGACTTGTATGAGGAGGTGTTCCTTTTTGTTTCATGTGTGTAAACACAGTGCTGCAGTCTTTGTGCTGAAAACAGTTCAAAGCAGTTTGTGTGTTTAAGCAAATTTCTAAGATTCATAACAGTCTGTTCTGTATACTAAACCCCCCTTGAAGATTTTGGATTTAGACCAACTGTTCCTTGACTGCTTTTTAGCATTAAGGCTATTTAACATGGCAGTACATGCAACAAATTACAGGGGAAAGTAATTATGGGGGAGAAGGAATAAAATGTCCTTTTCCCTTTCTTCCCTCAGCTGCATTAGTATTCTCAGTCCCCCTTTGCCCATAAAACAATAGTTGAAGGGGCAGGGTTTTGGCTCAGAGAGAGCTTCCTCCTGAGTTTAAACGTCTATCCTTTGCCAACAGTTGTTTGGTCGTCCAAGCAGTCTTAGCCCTCCTCCCTTGGCCTGACATTAGAGAAGGAATGGAGAAGGGCTGAGCTAACTCAAATTCTCTCCATCCCTAAGCACTGAGGATAATAAATTAGACTTGGAGAAAGCATGCCCTTTGTTCTCTGAAGGCAATTCTGGCGTGTGATCATTAGAGAATGGACCCAGTTCAGCTCATCCTATCCTCCAAATGATTACATGCAGGAGGGGGAAGTGGCCTCAGACAGAATGTGCCAAGAGTTGCAATCTCCTACCACCTCCCCACCAATGGTTTCAGGGAGAAAATGGGCTACTGCTCTTCATCTGGGGGGAAAAAATCACTGTAGTGAAGCAATTTGGCTAAGAGAAAATACACCAAAAGCATGCTTCCTGGGAGGCCAGTATCCATGCACCCTGTGATAAAAAAGCTGAATGGGTTTTTAGGAGGAATGAGTGGTGGGCACGTGATGTCCCTGCTACTTTTCTGCAAGGGTAGGGGTCTCTGTCATGAGTAGAGAGCCTCTCTTACCCCCAGTTTTGTATCAGTGTTGTCATTCCCCCTTCAGCCTGTCTGAATGTAGTTATTCATAAATGCACACGTGCAGGTACATCCTTTATTTATTTATTTATTTAGTTTTTAAAAAATATATCCCGCCTTTTCCTATGCCGAAAGGCAAATGCCCAAGGCGGCTTACAACAAAGATTAAAGATACAACAAAGATACATAATTTAAAATAATACATAAAATAAATTTAAACAATACATAACCATACATAACACATTTAAAAACAATAAAATCCACTAGGGGGGGCAACAGTATGGAGCAGAGAAGCAGCATGGCAGAGCATCTTGAGACACAGGAGGCAGACCACGACCCATCACCCAAATGCTAGACGAAACAAAAACGTTTTGAGCCCTCGCCGAAAAGTCATGAGGGAGGGGGTGGTTCTCAGATCCCCTGGCAGGGAGTTCCACAGTTGTGGCGCCACAGCAGAGAAGGCTCGCCCACGTGTTGCCAGTCCCCTAACTTTCGATAGAGGTGGCACTCGCAGGAGAGCCCCCTCAGCTGACCTTAAGAGAGCGGGCCGGAATGTATGGGACAAGGCGGTCCCTCAGATATTTTAAAGAATAACAGCGCAATCTGACTTAACTTTTGTGCCGGTGTAACTAGCGGCGCAGCAAGAACGGGAGGCCCCAGAACGGAAAAGGGATTCAAATCCCCTCCAAAAGAGGAATTCAAAGGGGATTTGAACCCCTTTTCCATTCTGGGGCCTCCCGTTCTCGCTGCACCGCTGGTTACACCGGCACAAAAGTTAAGTCGGATTGCGCTGTAAATGTCTTCATTTATGCAGTTAAGATACATGCTGCCTCATCCAAGAAATGCTGCCGTTTGTTTAGTTATTGTGTATGTTATTTTAACGATCATCTTCTTATGCACAGTGGTGTTTGATTTGAAACATGGCAGCCACAGCTGCAGGGGTGAACCAAGTAGTGAGGGAGCGCTTCAGAGAACAGTAACTATGCCAAGGCATATCAGCAAATTAAAGAAACAAATCTTTAGTTTAATATTCTCAATGTCTTTGCTTTGCCCTGGCACAGAAAACTACATTACTTATGTATTGTATATGTTGAGGGCCTGTAATTATGAATGTTCGGAAGTCTGTACATAATAATTAAGAAAAATGCTTCTTTAATCTTTTTCATAAAAGATGAATGCAAATTAATGGCATCCATTATGCTTGTACTATAGGCTGCCTGTGGTGGCTGTCATATGCTGGTTTTTGCCACCCCAAGGCCTAAAGAATCAGCTGAGATCTGTGTGCCAGACCCAAATGACCATTGCCTCGCTCCTGTAGTCTCTGAACTGGGTGGAGATTCATTAGTAATAGACACTTTGCAACGAACGTTATCAGCACGTATGCGACGGAGAGAGAGGGTAAATTTTTTAACTACATCCAATAAACTTCAAAAATGTGGGAAAGTATTTAAAATTGAAGTGTCAGGAATGCTACTTCTTTTCCTGGAAACTTTCAGACGTTGTTTTATTCAGCGTGATTAATTTTTTAAAAACATTTCCTTGAAACCTTTGTGATGCAATTTGGTAATCTTTTCTTTTCGGAACGTCTTCCAAGATTTGAGAGGAAGAAAGGGGCGGGCGGGCAGGGGAGGCAGGATCATGGTTCATATAAGAGTTGCATTCCAACCAAGCATTAGAGAGCAAGGTTATCTTTTATTTAAAAATTTCTCTCTCTCTCTCTCTCTTCTTTATTGGTTACCTTTACATCACTTAAAAGCTGCTCTGTTTTCATTTGATCTTTTAACAAGGAGAAATCACCTGAACCATTTAGTCGACTGACAAGAACTCTTCCTCCGCTGGGAGAAGGCTCCCTAAAGCCCGCATCATGTGTCCTCAGCAACACTGCTCTGCTTGGTGTACCCCGAATAAGTGATCCTGACTCAGAGGCAGCTGGTGCACATAAAGATGTTGAATCTGCTTTGGACTGTGAAACTGGTGAGCTATATTTTGACCATGTCTATTTATTTTGTGTCTATAAAAATGCTGTGCCTCTTAAACATCAAGGATCCTAAAACTGCAATGCAATTGTTGCGTATACGGTCTCAACCGTTGTTTTGATTAATCAGCTATGATAGCTGGTGACGTAATCCTGGAAAAGTGCAATAAGTTCCTCTACATCTGCTGTAACCCTAAATCCTGGAAAGGGTGAATTGAATGGTAACCTGTTCTTTCCAGCTATACATTTTAGGACCAAACTGAACTTAGCGTAGGAGAGCCTCCCATATTTAGCCTCCCATACTTAGCCTCCCATATTTCTTGAAAATATTTCTAGCCGCTGCACAGGGGTCACTGTGGATTTGTATCGCAGCAGTGTGGAAGGTGGGGTTGACATTCCCCCCTCCCATCCTTGTGGGGCAAGCAAAGCATGCAGGGACCATTATGGAAAGGGATCTCATTTATTTCAGTGTTTTAGTTTCCTTCATTCACTCACAGCCCAATCCTGTGTAACGCTTGCACCGGTGTAACAGTAGATTCCCCTCTGTAAGAGCACTTATGCCAGTGTAACTTGCCATACGCTGATGGACGCAGGATGGACACCGGTGTAACCCCCTTTGGATGCCTCACATGCGCAGTTCGGACGCGGAACGGACACTGGCGCAACTCTGCCGGCGCAGGGGGCATTCTGGGGGCATTGGTATAAGTGTTCTTGCAGCGGGGAATCTACTGTTACACCGGTGCAAGAGTTACCCAGGATTGCGCCCCCATTGTACTTATTGAAAACAAAATTGCTGTTCCTACCAGTTAGGACTGGCAAGAATTTTTATGCTTCAGTTCTACCTCGGTAATATATTAATATCCAGAAGTCTGTTTCTCACAGAAAATATACTTCTAAGTTGTATGCATTTTGTTCTAAAGGAGATAAGAAAGAGGAGAATGATGATGCAGAGGACAGTTCAACAGAGGATGATTCAGATGAGAATGAGGGTCGAAGCCTTGGGAATACAACAGATACCTTGAATATGGTAATATATGTACTACTGATTTAATAGCTTGGATAGGTTTCTTGTAACATAGACTGTCATACAACTTGACATTACCACATATGGCATTTCTGTGTCTAACAGGTATCAAAATGTAGCTTGGTTTGTGGCACCTGTTAAGACTGAGAGTCTCGCTGCCCGTCTCTTGCAATCTGAAGCATGTTCCAAGTGAAGCACACACTCCTTAAGAACATTTTGTGTTAATGTTTAACATATACTGTACACTGGTGATGGACGTTGACTCTCCTTCTAGTTTTTGGTGCTTTGCTAAAGCGTTAGGACTTTATGTCCTGCTGTGTTAATTTAAATGACAAGACTGCAGGTTTCTGCTAAAAACAGTATTTCTGTATCTTTTTAATGCTTCTCCCATTTATCAAGTTTAGCCCACATTGGGTTGTATCCAAAAATGCTGGTCATGATTAAATTTCATTGAAATTAGTGGAGCTTAATGGCAACTAACTTGTCTCACTAATTTTAATGGCACAGTCATGACTGACTTTCTTTGGATACAATCCATTGTACATATTGAGCACGTATTTGTATCTATGTTTGCAACTATTGTACTGCATGTCACTTTTGAGGTGCTTCATAAATGTTGTGGTTCTTATTACATTTTTTTTGCCTTTAGGACAGTTAAATTAAAAAGTTACACATTATTTTAGAATTTAAAAATAATTATAATCTATGCACAGCTTTTGTGTCATGGCACTGTTTAGAATCTCAATTTTTCTCAGTATGCTGAAGGAGCATTTCCCATCTCAACACACTGAACAAAAAATTAGGAGTTGGGGAAGGGAATGGGTGTAAGATTGCTATAAGTTTGGAAAATAGATGGTATTTGTTCAGGAAAAAGTGCCACTGACTCTGCTGACAGTATCCACATCTGTGCTCTTGTGTAGGGATTTATGCAAGTGAACTATTTCTGCATTGGGCATTGTAGGCCCTCTGCATCTAGAGCACTATGCTCTGCTTTCTTATACATCCCAATACTACTTCTGAGCAAGGTCAACTCACTTTGCATCACACTATTTCATTGAAATTAGCAAATTCATGTTAGGTTTGTCTGTATGAATTCTGACATTGAGAAGGTTTTGGTTCAGTAAAGTGAATGACAAAAGTGTGCTTTAGTATTTTCTGAAAACAGAATTCTGGTTTGGTGGGTCATTTTCTCTAGAGACCCATCACTACTGTGCATTAAACCACAGTTCTACTGTATGCATATTTACTCAGAAGTAAGTCCCATTGTGTTCAATAGCGTTTATTCCTAGGACATCGCATTGGCACCAAAATGGCAACCATTGCATCGGGGGGGGGGGGCTGGACCAGGAGGCTTCTGCAGGGAAAGGGGATGTTTAATCCTCTTACCCCTGCATATGCCTCATAGCCCACAATTGGTCTCTTTGGACCTACACTAGCAAGTTTGCTAGCATAAGTCTGAGGAGAGAAAAGGGGTGGGGAGGCTGCAAGGAAGGGGGATAGGATCTTGCATGGATAGGATCTGCTTTATGGCAGTCAGTGCCAGCACAGGAGGCACACTGCCATTGGGCGGCACGCTTAGGATTGGGCTGTGCGTATAGGATTGCAGCCTAAGGCTTCTGAGGAATAATCCATACTTGATCTGAAACATGGGTGGTTGTGGTGGGTGACTTCCTGTGAATTTGGAATATTTACATAAGGGTTTTCAGTAATACATGCCTATATCTCAATATATATATTGGGTGGCGCAGTGGGTTAAACTGCTGAACCATGAGCTGTCGATCAAAGATCGGCAGTTCGAATCTGCGACAGGGTGAGCTCTCGTTGCTTGGCCAGCTCCTGCCAACCTAACAGTTCCAAAGCATGTTAATGCGAGTAGACAAATAGGTACCGCTTGCGGGAAGGTAAACAGCGCTCCGTGTTCCAGCCGCATGCTACGCGCTGCGGCAAGGAGAGTCATGCCGGCCACATGACCACGGAGGCGTCTTCGGACAATGCTGGCTCTTCGGCTTTGAAATGGGGATGAGCACCACACCCTAGAGTCGGACACGACTGGACTTAATTGTCAGGGGTCACCTTTACCTTTTACCTATATCTCAATCAGCATCCTGATTTCTGCCACTGCTCCTCAGATGCATTTTATCTCTTCTATATCCTAATATAATGAAATGAATTCATTATTATTCTCTTGGGGGCTTATTGGTTAGTATTTGGGTGGTATAAAAAAAAATCCAGTTTACTTAATTCTAGATGAATGTACAATGCTTCCTCTTTCTTTGGCCTGAGGCTCATTGTTTGGGAAATCTTCTAGTAAAAAAGCAGACTATATGAATGTAAATCAAATGTTATTGTTAATTCATTACTTTTAATTACTGATGCTATAAAAAAATTTCAGACCCATGTGATGAGACTGAATCCCAGTGACCAGTCATTACAGATACAGCCAGTTGAAAAACAAAAGGTATGTTAGATCTGTATTTTATTTAAAGGTCTGTATATTTTTCATGGCTTAAAATATTAACAGAGCAATCCTGTCTATAATGCACCGATGGTGAACCCAAGGCAGCCACTGCGTCCTAACCAGGATTGGGCCTGCACCAGCAGAGCTGGAGCACTCCTTGGGAAGGAAGAGCCCCAGCAGGCCCAACGGGCCTCCTTGGATGTGCACTGGCAAAATGACTGGCGCAAATCCGAGGAGCCGGTGTGGGGCCGGCCAGGCCCGGGACAGGGGGTAGGATTTGGCAGAGTGCACCGCCAATGAGCCCTCCCCCGTCCCTGGCCATAGCTGACCAATTGCCCCCTCCTGTACCACCTCTATCTGCCCTCCCCACGCCCCTGCCCCGACCGGCACAGGCTGTACCTGCGTTCGCCGGTGGTGGCTGCAGCCCCGGGCTGAGTGAGCAGTGCTGGCCTGCTGGCGGAAACTTGCACAGGATTGTGCTGTAAGTTTAGTAGTTCAACTAATTCATTAATTGCAGTTTTAAAATTAAGTGAATTCTAAACATGTTTTATATTTGTTGCACAAAAATAGATTAAATGCATTTTTTGATTCAAGCAGTGCATTTAGGGCAAACATTTTGACAGAAAAAGTCATTTCTGTGCTTACTGCTGGAGAAAATATTACTCTAGGCATTTCCAAAATACCACCTTTGTAGAACAATCCACTAAAATTGTTTAAAACCAAGAGAGTTAGCAAAAGCAAGTTAGTTGTTCAACAGATCCAGTATCTACATTCAATTTGTATTCCTTTACTTAATAATAAATAATGACATAAGTCTTTAGATATTAAGGTAATGATTCTCTAAAATGGCTCTTGGGAATGGACCACTGTGCTTTTATGCAGCACTAATAAAAGGTCTGGTACTCTGAAAAAAAAGGCTGTTTTTTGCACAGTTCTTTCTGTTCTGAACTTCTTTCCTGCTTTCTGAAGTAGTGAAAATAAGACAAAAGATGAAAATCCTTATACTTCTGTCAAGCAGAGGTACTATGCATTGTGAACTTCTGAAGGAAAATGTGGTTTGTACCGTTTTGTTTAGAAAATATTCCAAATAAGACAACATGATCCAGCCCAAAGAAAGTTCATTTGATGTTCAATGATAGACTTAAATACTGTATATACTCAAGTCTCTATCTCTGGAATTTGTGGGATGTAAACGCACATAAATGTGGCTGGATTGTGCCTCAAATATTAGGTTTTACCCACTTTCAATACAGAATGTAAATTTACCAGAAAGTAAGCTTACTTTTTGTTTTGCCATGAATGTGAATCCTCTATCAGATTCCGTACTCTAATCCAGTTTTACAAACGTGGCCTTCTCCCAACTACAAGGGCTTCAGTGGGAGAAGGAAGCGCCATACAAGCAACATAATATATACGTAAAACAATTCCATCTATCAGAATGAGTGGGAAAACCTGTTTGTGCAGGCTGCGTGTGTGTATTAGAAGTACACAGTACATAAAAATAAATGAAAACATAAACCTATTATGTATTAGGAATTATAGAATGTTAATGTGCGTATAACAAGAGACAATATGGCAGAGCAATTATATTCTTTCATGTTTTGCATTTCCTTAAAACAGTTCATTTAAGCCTTTCTTCCATCCTGTTAAACTATTTATCGTGTGTGTGTGTGTGTGTGTGTGTGTGTGTGTGTGTGTGTGTGTGTGTTTTGTTTGCTTTTTTCAGTTCTTAATCCTCTCCTTTCTTTCATTTTTCCTTTTGCTTCTCATGTGGAATAGAAGAAAAATAAAAATGTGAAACTGAACATTAATGGTAAGAGTAGGTTGAAAGGATCTGATCTTCCCCACATTCAGGAGGGTTTGGAATCATGTGATGCATCTTCCCAGGTGATGCCTATACGTTCAGAGTCTTTTGGAAAGGATCCCTGTTTAGAAAAAAGCTGTTACGATGCTTTTGTGAGGAAAATTAAGGCTGATAAAAGGTATGCAAAAAGCAAATCTGAACAGGCCCTTAGTGTTAGTGCACTGAAGTTTGACAATCAGCCAACAATTACAGAAGAATTTAAAGTAGCAAAAAGGAAAAACGTGGACAAACGACATTTTAGTTCAAGTCAACAAGTGATACCATGTAGCCTTACAAGCGATAAGATGGGGTGGGAAAATCTGGATGATCAGGAAAATAAAACAGACAAAGTAGTGAAATCTGACAAATATGGGAAGATATATGTGCAAGGTAAGGAATGCAGTGAAGAACGGAAAGAATTTAAAACTAAGGAGAAGTTTATTAAACAAATAGCAGTAACTGTGTCATCCTCATCAAGTGAGGAAACAGACAATGACTCTGCAAAATATGTTCTTCAGATAAACCAATATAATTATGACACAATGACGAAGAAAGAAATTAATGTAGAAAATAGAAATATTAAGTGGAAAGAAGAGCAAGATGCCTATAAAGAAAGAGAGGGTTTTGAGAATATCAATGTAGAGGGCCAAAGTGAAGACAAGACAAATCAAGATGATGGATCAGATAAGGATATCAAAGTAGGAGGAGAAAATACAGAAAGTGTGCAAGAGAATGAGGAAAGTGAAAAGATTATGGATGAAATTGAAGAAAAAGAGAAGCAAGATGCAAATGTTGACAGCAAGCTAGAATCTGGAGAGGAAGAAGAGGAAAACGAGCCTATTAAAGACAATAAAGAAGATGGTGCAATAGCTAGAGATAGAAATGAAGAGGGAAAAAATGAGTTGCAATCTGAAGCAGAAAATGAGGATGGACTAGCGGTGGAAGAGAATCTTCAAGTAGGAAGCCCTGAAGAGAGAGATGACACAGATACCGAGATGCAAGAGGGTGCTGAAGTAGCCATGAATGAGGGAGAAAAGGCAGAAAAATCTGAAAGCATCGAGGAGTGTGAATTTGTGGAGGAAACAGAAATAGCAGAGGAGGAACAAGAGAAGAATGAGTACATTAAGGTGAAAGAAAAGGAGAGGAGCACAAGTGAAGAGGGAGAATCAGAAGAAGAGGATAAAGAAAGGGGTACTGAGGAGAAGGATGAAGGGGAAGCTGAAGAAAGCGGGGAAGAGGATGAGAAGGAAGAAGAGGTGGTGGAAGGGGAAGAAGAAGATAGGGAAGGTGAAGAAACGGAAGAAGAAGAAACGGAAGACGAAGATAGGGAAGGTGAAGAAGGGGAAGAAAAGGAAATTGTAGAAGAGGAAGGGGAGGAAGAGGAAGGAGGGGAAGATGAAGGAGTGGAAGATGGAGTAGAGGAGGTGGAGGAAGAGGAAGGAGAGGAAGAAGAAAATGAAGAGGAGGAAGATGAATCAGAAAATGAAGAGGAGGAAGATGAATCAGAAAATGAACAGAGTGAGAGGGAAGAAGAACAGAGTGAGAGGGAAATGGAGGAGGAAGGAGAAGAGGAGGAAGGAGAGGAAGAAGAGGACGAAGAGGAAGAGTTGGAAGAAGAGGAGGAGGAGAAAAATGAAGAAGAAAGTGACGAGGAGGAGGAGGAGGAGGAAGAAGAAAGAGTTGAGGAAAAAGAAAAAAAAGTAGTGGGGAAAGCCAAAAGCTATAAACATCAGGAAAGTTATAGAAGCAGAAAACAGGAGACAAACAATAAAATAAAAAGCTCAAAACAAAAAGTGGCATCAAAACAACATGTTATTAATGGCATGCAACATTCCCAACAATTCTGGAATAATGTGCTACCACACTATTTGACACTAAAATAGTGCAGACTACACAGGAGATGAATTTGAAATGGAGTATTTGTTTAGGAAACTATATAGTACTATGCCAAAATGTGTAATTATTTATTATTTTTAAAAATATAAAACACAAAGCTACAGTAAGATTTTATAGGAAGGCCTCAACTGTCAGCTTTTTAAAGCGCACGAAAAGCAATCCAGTACTGGCAGTAATCTGCTAGTAAGAGACAATGCAGTGTTCCCCAATGTGAATCCAAAACTACAGATGTGATTCACATGCTACTCTCAATGTTCTACACCCTACAGATTGACAGTGCGATCCTGGAAATAGTTCCGGTGACGGAACGAGCATTCCGTCGCCGGAAGCCGTCATAAACCGGAAGCGCTGGAAGCCGTCGTAAAGCATGTTCACGACTCGGGAGTAAGGGAGGCCGGCACAAGGCCAGCCTCCCTCACTCCGGTGCTGGATCTCCACGTGGATGGTGGTGGATAGTAAGTGCTCTGTCGCCGGCTGTGTGGGCAGTCCAGCCAGGCAAGGGAGGGGGCCATTGGCCTACCCGGCCTGGGAGAGGGCGGGGGATGGCGTCGGCCATATCGCTGTCCCCACTGGCCAGCTATGCCGTTACACGGCCTCCTCTACTTCCGCCAGCTATTTAGCTGGCCTGGCGGAAACCTGAGGAGGCCGATAGGGCTGGCCCGGGTTTACACTCAGGGAAGGGGACGAGCATCCCCTTCCACAGGTAGACCTCCGAACCGTCGGTCGATGGGCAGTCCATGCACAGGACCCGGCGGGCAACCCTGGGCCGCCGGCCGGATCCTTAGTCAGGATTGCGCCCTAAGACAGTTGCAGCACAATGGCTCATTATTTTGAACAATGTCTGCACAGTCATAAAATCAAGTGTTGGTATAGATTTTTTTTTATCCCATGCTGCTACGTCCCTTCTACATAAAGAGAAAAGGCTCTATACATTCCTATATTTTTTTGCAAACATGCTAGCTATCTCAAGTTTGTAACTAGCCACTTGCCTATGAGAAGTGCAAATTTCCTGCAGATGAGTTCCTGCTGCTATGGGGATAGATGTATATATGCAGCTGCCATAGCACTGTCCTATGCTAACATGAGACTTCTCTATAATATAATCAATACTTTGAATGTGTGTATCACTTCAAAGAGTTTGAAGTGCTTCATACACATTGATGTGTGATTCTAACAACCACTTTGTAATGAGGTTGACAGTATTATCCTACGGGGGGTAGGCTAAGACTGAGAGAATAGTAGTATGTCAAGGCATCTCTTAGCATTCTACTCTCCATAATGATAGCATGTGTAGTAGCTCTCTTTTCTATCATATTTATTTTGGAGGTTGTGTTCAGGCCCATAGCCTCTCCTCTAGCCTTGAAATTTGTTTCTCTAACAATAGAACAGCAATAGCCTCACATGTAGCTTCCATTGCCCAGCCCTGTGTTAAACAAGCATTTGGAGGTTTTGAGCAGGATAAGCAAACACAATATTTATGTATTTAATTAGTTTATATCCCGCCTTTCCCATGCCGAAGCATATGCCCAAGGCAGCTTGCTTTCTGGCTCTACTTGATCAATCTTTTGCATGCAGTGGTGGAAAGGGAAGGGTGACCAGAACAGGGGATTGCTGACAGCCTTCTCGGAACTTATATCCAGGGTTAGATTATTGAATGCTGGTGGTGGTTACTTCTGTCATGCCTGGCTGTGAGTTTCCTAGAAATATCTGGCTGGCTACTGTTGAAGACAGAAGACAGGATCCAAAAATCCATGCATGTGTACTCAAGGTTTTCTCTTCTGACTGCAACTTCTCACTCCGAGTATTGTATTAGAGACTGCTCTAAAGCACTTTTTCTGTGTAGTTTTTCAGGGGGAGAATGGCAGTGAGAAGATGGAGTATCAGGAGACCTGGTGGGGACAGAGGATCTCTGTCTGCAGTTCTTTGGACCATCAAATATGATGGACTATACAGACCTTTACAGCCCAATCCTAACCAACGTTCCAACGTGCAGTCCTAACCAACGTGCAGTCACAATGCAGCCCTGTGGTAAGGGAACAAATGTACCCTTACCTTGAAGAAGCCTTTGTGACTGCCCCTCCACTGCAGGATACAATGCATGCCCTGTTGGCACAAATTGCATCGTGACTGGAAAGTTGGATAGGATTGCGCTATCAGTCTGAGTCAGCAAAGATCATAGTTATGCTGTTATGTTCTAGTACAGTGGTTCTCAAACCTTTTAGCACCAGGACTCACTTTTTAAAATGACACTCTATTGGGACCCACCTAGCTTTACGAGATTTTTAAAAAAGGTGATCTAGAAATAAATATATTGCAAGTAAAGAGCTCAGCTGCTTGCAGGGTAAATAGCAGCTATCTTGCAAACTGTAGGAGCTCAGCTCTTTGAAGGGCAATTAGTAGCTACTGTATCTGATTTTTGAATAGCCTCAGGACTTGTGGCAATTACTTATCTGATCTTTCCATCACCTGGGACCCACCAGAAATCGGGTCGCATCCCGACCCACAGTTTGAGAAACACTGTTCTAGTAGTTATTGAGTTGCCTGTGGTGCAAATGTGTCTTTAGAATCTGCTTTGTCATCTAACCATTGTATATAGAACTATTTACATATTTTGTATCGGTAGATGTAAAGATGCAAACAGAATATGTTGGAGGACAAAGCATCTTCTTGAGAGAATTTATATACAATAGCATGAATGATGTATATAGAAATATAGCTTACGTTTTCATTTCTTCCAGATTCCCATACACACTAAGGGCTTTGTTCAGTTTAACATGTTTTTGTGCCTTACATTACTATTCTAATAAAATGTTTAAAATAACAGAGTACGCGTTTAAAAAAAATTCTGTTGCACTCATTCTTTTTTTACTCTTGTCAGGTGTACTGTATGTACCGTATATAAGTATATTTGGGACATGCTGTTTATCTTGTCCAAATGTGCCTATTTTCAGCCTCTGCACTCAGCTATGCACATAGTAGTTTTGCTTAAAATGTTGAGGGTAGTGTTAAGGCCTGTAGGCTCGTTGTTCTGAATGATTTCAACATTCACACTGGAGCAGCTCAGATTTTCATGACCTCCATGGCAACCATGGGTCTTTCTCAGATGGTAACTGGTTCGCATCTGCCGAGACATGCTTGCAAGTACCATTCATGTCCCTTTCAAACAAATGCAGTAATAGAGGAAGAGAAGAAGGACCAGAACTTATTCACTTCCCTCAGTGAATTCTTGGAATTGATGGGGAGAAGAGTGGTTGACGTTAGGGAGGGAGGGAGGCAAGAGTGAAAACTCTGAAGGATAAAAGACCACATTCTGGCCATTCGAAACTCCTCTCAGATTCCTTAATTGATGCTTTATTTTTGAAACCTTATCTTTCCAACCATAAAGGCTAAAGCCTTGTTCGCTTTTCTTAACTGAAACTGAATAGTATGCATTGGATAGTTGCACAGGTTGCTGCATTGAAACATAAATTGCATGTCAAAATGTGATTGTGGCCTTGCAATACACTGTGTGCCTCTGGTTGTACTCTGTAAGTGTCATATGCCTCTATCCTCAGAATCATGTGTACTAATAGTAAAGACCACAATTTTTTAAATAAGACATGACCACACATTTATTAATACTTGTTTTTGTTTAGGAAAAATGTTTGAAATGTGAATTGCATTGGGCAATGGTGATTTTTGGTCTGGGTGTGTGTTGTGGTACTTAACAAATACTGTACCACAAAAAGTTTGATCAGCTTTTTAAAATCCATTGAAAAAGTCAGCACATGTTGACTCCCCTATTTTAACAAAGGTGGACATGAGAAGTAGCCCTTAGTGCCGACATGCCGTCTAAAAGAGAGATGTGATATGCCAGTACAGATTGACAGATCTTGATTAAAAGTAATGGTCAAGACACCCATATTCTATTAAAAGAGGGATTCCCTGAATAAGAGCAAAGAAAAGTGGTTACCTTGACTGCTCTGGATAAAGAATTAGCCTGGACACTTGGACACAAAGCTGCATTTCCCTTCCTGACATATTGTACAAACCCAAGATCTAGCTCCAGTTCCCTGTATTTTTTAATTCCTTTTTTGGGTGGGGGGGATTTCTTTGGGCCTCTGTTGGGTGGTTAGGGGGTTGGTTGATGGTGGGCAGTATGACTGTGATAGAAATGGATAGCAGTTAACAGCACAATCCTATCCAACTTACACCACTGGTGTAACCAGCAGGGCAGGGCAGGGCATGAGGCTTTGGAAGTGAGGGGAGATTTAAATCACCTTTAAATCCCCCTTTGGAGGGGATTTGAATCCCCTTTCTGTTCTGGGGCCTCCCGTTCTCGCTGTACCACTGGTTACACCGGTGGTGTAAGTTGGATAGAATTGCACTGTAAATTGAGTAGGAAGTAGTTGATATTGTAAAGTGCACCGTGGATCTAAATGTGCAGAAAATACTTTTTAAAAAGTAGACATTTTCTTCATTCTGCAACAACTTGATTGTGAGGGAATAACCAGATGTCTTGTTAATATTCTGAACCAGTAGCCTGTGATTTTCATCTTGAATGTTTTACAAGTAAGCTCCATTGATTTCAGTATGATAATGTATCTGGCCCATTGACTCTAATCTAATGGGGAGTATGTACTGAGAGTTTTTAGGATTAAGGAAAATGTAAGAGCCCTATTAAAACGAATCTGTTGTAATATTGTGTTCTTGAAGGAAATTACAATGGGGAAGAACAATGTGATTTTTTTTCCCAACCCTTTTTCTTTGCTGCATGGATACGATATTGTTAGGTGCTATGGTATATAGATACTTCTTCAGTTGGAAATTGCAGGTGAAAAGGAGAAAATGAAGGGTACAGAATTTGAGCAATTACAAAAGGAGAAGATAAATTGCACAGAATTTGAGCAATGGTCTTCTTACCTGTACTAAGGTTAACACATTAGAATCTTATGGACTACATTTCATCAGCATTTGATGTTGAATCTGATGCAGTAAACTATAATCTGCAAAAGCTTATGCTGTAAGAAATTGGTTACTTTCACTTTTCACTGTTTTTGCTGCAACAGACGGAACATGGCTATCTCCGTGGGTAGCTGTACTGAGGTTGTAAATGAATAAGTATTATTTGCATAATACTAATGCTCTGGCTCTTGTTTAGTTTTTTTATAAAATAAGAAATCAGTCCCTGTGGCCATGTTTCACATTGCAGACTGAGGGGATGAGATTACTGAATCTGCGAAAGACTTGAATTTAGAAATAAAGCTGCTGTGGTCCAAAGTATGTGTGTATGGGGAGAAAAGGAAATACTTCTGAGAATTTTCCTTTCACAACCTGTCCCCAACAGATACACACAGAAAACGTTATTTCAGCTTTTATGAAGGCAATTTATGAGAAGCCAACTCCCCGAAAAACATAGATATGCATATGGCTTGTTTGAAGAATTTATTTACCACATCTCTATATTGCCTTTTAACACAAATGTTTCCAAAGCAGTATACAATAAAACAAGTTAAGAAAAATATAAGTAAATATAAAATTATGAAACAAATATAAGACAATTGAAAAGCAAGAACAACAATTAAAGCACCCCTTTAGTTATGGTTTGTATGTGCATCTTTGGCTCATAGGTGACACCTCTGTGAAAGAATGTACTACGAGGAACATTTGGACAATTTCAATTTGAGCTACTGCTTATAACACTTGGGGATGAGTAATAATAACTTTTGTGTAGTGCTTTCGGAGTGTGCAAAGCGCTTCATTTTCAAAGTGCTTCATCTTGATGTTGTCCTTACAACAACCCTTTAAGGTATGTTTTAGTATTCCATATCGCAGATGGAGAGCTGAAGAGGAGAGTGCCAGGATATTGAAACAATAACCTGGGAATTTACAAGCATGAACAGAACAAGCTAGGCAAAATGCTGTGTCATGCTGAGTCATACTGAGTGAGTCAGAGGTTCTGAGTCATGCTGCATGTTGCAACAGGATGACTGAATGGCTGGCAGAGGTATAAAAGTTAAGGTGATAAACCTGATTGGATGGCAGAGGTATAAAAGTAAGGTGACTTATGTAATCACTAGACAGACCATTATTCTAGTCGTACCTCTGTGCTGTTGCTCTGTGCCATTTCGATGCCTTAACTGTATGGCTATGTTGCTGCAAGATTGCTACGCTTATCTGCTGTATATATTTGTAAATATCTGAAAATTGACTTTGGTGGTGGCAACTACCGTGTCTGAGTCATTTCTTCACCATGGGAACAGAAGGACTGGAGAGCTGCATGTCCTACATCATCTGTGCACTCTGACAGAGTAGCTTGCCTAAGGCCACTGGAGGAATTCATGTCAATGGCAGGATTTGAACTGCAGAAGTCCTGATTCAGGAGGTGTGGTCGAGCTGCTGCCTTGCCTAAAGAACAACTAAGATGGGATAGGTTTGAGACAACTGGAAGGTGCCGACAAGCTACCAACAGCTGTGATAGCTCAGCTGACAAAGCTGAGATAGCCTGCACTGACCCTCAGTAGGAGAGAGGAGTCGCTGTCAGACAAGCTCAACTCGAAGCCGTGTGCAGCCAGAAAAGATGCCACACCGTTGAAAGGAAACAGCTGGAGAAGTTGGGTTCTATGCAAATAGAACATTTATTGTAAAAATCCCTACAGGGGTTTAGAAAAGCCTGCCTATGTAAACCACCTTGAATAAAGTCCGAGGAGAAATCTGATGACATAGAAAGGCGGTATATAAATACAGATGTTGTTGTTATTATTATTATTCATACCTCAGCCATTGTGCCACTCAGCTCTCAATGAAGGATTAGTATTCCTGACTTCTTGATAGCTTCTGGCCTGGCTCTGAGGACATGTAGAGAGTCTGCCTGTTGATATCGGTTCCAATTACATAAAATGGCCTGAGGTCCATGATTTTAAAGGAGCTGAATAATTGAAATCTTGCTATTTAAAAGAATGGCAATTGAACAAATCATGCACTTTACTTCTAAATTATTTGAGCAATTATATTGTATTCATAACAGACCTCTTAGTAGCAAACATCTCCAGTTTGCTTTCTGTTTTTGTTTTGTTTTTGTCCTGCTGATAAAGTATTAATCCCCCCTGGACTGAAAAACTTGAGCTAGTTTCTATTTTAATCAGGAATGTTAAACAAGCTCTTCATTCTAGGCAACACAGCATTCCTTCGCCTCTTCCTCAGAATTGCAGACCATTAAAAAGCTGATACCTAAAGTAAATGGATCTTCTGTTTTTCTGAATACATTAAGTGGTTGTTACTTGGCAAGAATGGAAGGTTTAAAAGTACATTTTGTACATGGCTTTTGTCTGCAAGATTGTTAATTACGGTAAATTCAAAGCAGATATAACAATAACCGAGCATCCTATTAACTCACTACTTTCTCACTGCTTCCAGCAGAAGTTTCATAAGCAGGCTGGGGCAAAACTACATGACAGGGCAGCAGTAGACATGTCTGCCTGATTCACATACAGAGCAAGGGGGTGCATGTAAGGGTCTAAAAAGAGAACAGAAATCCATCTCTCCCCACCTTTCCTCACTGCAATCTGCTATTTTAAGCAGTTTTCCCCCCATCCTGGCTCCAATACCAGGGCTGAGTCCAGCAGGGAGAAAATTACTGAAAGGAGCGTGGCATGGTAAAGAAGGGGTGGTGGTGGTTTTGCTCTCCTCCCACCATGTACTGCTTTTGTGCTTCCTGCCCACACTTTTTATATTTAAATAGGGCACATGTGCGTAACATGCACATAGCTGCTCCATCACATCTAGTTTGGCCCTTAGTTGGTACTGCTATATTAGTGGGTTCTCTGGAGTTAGGGAAGATCCATCTCCATGTTTGTTTGTTTGTTTGTTTGTTTGTTTGTCTTGTATAGCAGACTTAGGACCTAAGACTTAACCACATCAGCTTTCTAACACACTTACAAATTACAGTTTTGGAAATTACCAAGTAGTTTATACAGCCAGTCTGTTCCTGTTATGTTGGTAGTTCCCTTTGTGAATGGTGATGTTTTCTCCCAATAAAATGGCAAATTGCTGTCCTCTGAAGTATTGTTATAAATAAAGGGTCACAAAAAATCAATGCATCTTCTAATCATGTAGTAAAAGAATCTTGAACTTTAATTGGAATAAAAATCACATTAAAATCCAAGGAACTGAGCCCAACGTTTTGTTCCAGCCCCGTGGAACCTCTTCATAGGAATCTTGAAAGATCATAGATGGTGCTGTCCTCAATTCATCATAGTAAATTTAATCTTCTAATCGTTACCTTTTACTAGTGCTTTGAGAGGTACCTTCAATTTCTGCATTTATTTATTTATTTACAATATTTCTATCAATACACTTCAATATTTCTATCCCGGCTTTCTCCCCAAAGGGACCCAAGGCGGCTTACACAAAAATAAATACAAAAATACAAAAAATATTACATCTTACTGTAATAGTAGCATACCAAGCATACCAAGTCTGACATGTATATGCTACCAGGTGATTGATGGGTGTAGGCACCTATGGATGCTGTAATTTGATGGCAGAAATTTCATTTTGCAACTGTTTAATAGTTCCTTTAGGATAATGGATTTAGAACCATGAATATTAAAATACAGGAGCTTTGGACCCAGGGATCACCTCTAGCTTATATCTCTTTAGATTCAGGCAACCTCAGTTGCAAGGAATCACTCCCTCTTGTTTCTGTACTGCCTACTAGACCCTTTAGGTCTACAGCCCCTATTGTCCCAGGGCTCCCTCCCTGAATCTCGGTGTACACTTCATTCTGCTTGCAAGATTTGACATACTTGGTCAGAAAATTTGGATTTTTCTTGTTATGGAATTTGAACAATAATCAGTCTATCTCTTGATCATTTGTAAAGGGAAATAGGCTGCCTTGAACATATCCATGTTTGTGGTGCATAGAAAACGGAGCTTTCTTTTGTCCTGTGCAAAATGTTTTTTTTTTTAAATGTTGTGGTGAGATCTAAAGAGGGATCATGCAAATGCTGGAAATAGCCACATGCTCAACCAGAACTTTATTTGCTGTTTTCTTTATAGAAATTCTACTGCCAAAACAACAAACCACTGTTCAGTAAAGCAGCTTGGGCAGTGGGAACAGCTGTGAATAAAATGAGAAGCAAAGCACTAGCACTAGGGAAAAAAGAGAAAGGAAAGGGAGTACCATTTGGTGCTCTGATTCAGGCAGCCAAATGTCATGGGCTGGCATTATTGATTGCCAAGCAAGCCAGTTTAGTTTAAACCAAGTGATTAGTTTAAACCAGGGATTCTCAACCTGTGGTACTAGTATCCCTAGGGGTACGTGGACTAATGGCAGGGGGTACGCCAGAGCCTGCCCCTTATCAGCATCAATCAGTAGTTAATTACTTGTTCATTAGAACGTAAATGCAATCCCCCCCATCTGTCTGACTGACTCTCTCTCTCTCTCTCTCTCTCTCTCACTCACACACACACACACACACACACACACACACACAGAGTGTGTGTCTCCCTTTCATCTGAGAAGTTCCTCTGCCACACAACACAAAAAAGTCTGGCTTTATTTTGTCCTGGCAAAACAAGACTAACTAGTTTGGTGCGAATTAATAGAAGAGGTTTCCTGCATAAGAGAAGGAGGTCTTGTGAGACAATCCAGGAAGGGGGGGGGGGGGGAGAAGGCTATTTGAGGCTTGTGCTTAAATAATGACAAAGGTTTTGGAGGAAATGTTGGTTTTTTTCATAAGGATCAACTTTAGGCGTGTGCTGTGGCCGTAAAGGGGAGAACTCGGCTTTCCAGGATCTGGCACGGCAAAGGTAATTTAGTACCTCTAGTTATAGTATACAGTGTATGCTAGAAACTTCTGTTCCTATTTCATTTTCCTATTTGTTCCATATTGTTTCCCTCTCCTATCTAAATGTTTTGCCTTCAATAACCATGTCATTTGATTTATTATAATTGAACATAAAGTGTGTGGTAAAAGGAAGATGATTTGAGGTGTCTAGTTAACTTTGGGCATTCTATTTCTGCTGAGGTGGGGATCCTTTTCTGCTACTTCTCGTGCACCCTGAAGGGCTCAGGCATCTGGAAAGACACTTTCCAGTTGCTATAACTGCAGGATATAGTATTAGTAATACAATGTTTGTTGATTTTTTTTACAATAGTTTCATATGCATCAAAATATGTTTTTCATTCAATTTTTCCCCATAATGTCTCCAAGCTGATAGCTATAGTATAAATTAGCCAAAGCTCCTTTGTACCATTGAAGAGCTGGTTTGAGATTGGCCACAATCTCATGCTGACTTTGTTGTATCTTAGCAGTCACAGAACTGGAAAGCATTTAATTTACAGTGACTGCTCTGCTTACTAACTTTCATGGAAAATGAACGTGATCTGAATGATGTGCACATTTGAGAGAGAGAGAGAGATGAAAATTATTTTGATATTTATTTTACTTCTCAATTTTTTGTGAAATAAAAAAATTATAGAAAATAATCTATAAAGATGAAAAAAATCAATCAACAGAAAGATTTGGCTATCTGGTCTGAGCTGAAATGCAACTTCTATTCAATCTGTTGAGGTAATTGTTTAAGACAGTTTTGCATTGTATCTGCTGTATGAGGTCCCAGGATTCTCTGTAAAAGAAGCTCTTGCATACTTTAAAAAAGATCTTCTTAAACTATCAAGATCTGGATATCTGTTTCTGATGAGTGTGAAAAGCTGATGTGGGTTTGCAAGGTTTTACAGTACATAGGCTATAAAACATTTGTTTTCAATGATATCACAGGATCAACAATCATCTGATGAGGAAGAAAGTGAAGATGGTTATGAAGATGATGAAGACTATGATGAGAAAGAGGAAATAGACAAGGAAGAAGTGGAAGAAGATGCTATAGCAGAACATAATGATGATCAAGCACCTGAAAATGTAGGACAGAGCAGTAAATCACTGGCAAGTGAGGAAGCTCATCAGATGGATACAGAAACCATTGAGGTAAAAATTTGCTCATGTTCAGAGTTGTATTTCTTAGGAATGCAATGATATATCTTGTGTTACCTAGTGTCCTGTTAATGCCGGAGCTGAGCTATAAATTTGCATTAATTTGCAATCCAGGTACAAGCACTCCCCAACTTACATAAGGGCTCCATTCCAGACAACCTGCTATAATTTGATTTTTATGCAAGTCAGAATCCCTGTTCCAGTTCACACAGCACTGGAGCAAAGAGGGAAGATGAGAGACACAGGGAGACATGCTGCTGCTACCACTACTACTACTACAACATTAGCATCAGCAGCGGATTGTGGGGTGTGTGTCAAGCACGCCCTGCCTCCCTTCAGGACTGAGCCAGCCTCCTACCTGTTCCACTGCACACGCTCTTCAAACACAGAGGGAAAAGTGGGACATGCTGGCACACTCTGAATTTCTTGCTTCGTTTAAAGAGCCCGTACAGGGAAGAGTGAGATCTGGAGGAAGGAGCTGCATTCTTTTCTGAGGCCTGTCCTGGGCTTACATAAAGTCGAAATTACGTAAATCAAGGCTTATGTAAGTTGGGACCTGCTGTAATATGCTGATGAAGCAACATACGGTAGGTGCCGATATCAAAGAGGTCTAGAATAGATTTTTTTTTTGTCACTAAAATCCCCAGTTTTACAGCCCAATCCTACTAGACCATAAAGATCCGCCAGGCGGTCAAGGGCCGCCTGCTGGATCCTGAGGTTCTGGAACTCCGCCGTGGGCAGGCAGCCCGCGGCAGAAAGTCTACTCAGGGAAGGGGGCGCTTGTCCCTTGGATTTCTGCCAGCTATTTTGCTGGCGGAAGTCTGAGGAGGCCGTGTAACGGCTCAGCCGATCGGCGGAGGTCTGGATTCGGCCGAGGCCGATCTCCGCCCCATCCCCGATCGGCTGGGCCAATCGACCCCCGCCGTTTGCTCCCGAACCGCCTCCCCTCTGCTGGATCCTTACCTGGGTCTGGCGGCAGGTGGAAGACAGTCCAGGCCTTGCACCGGCCTTCCCTGCATTCGAGTCGTCATGAAAGTGCTTTACAGCACTTTCGCAACGTCTTCAGCCGACGGAATGCATTGTTCCACCGGCCGATTTTAGTTCAGAATTGCACCGTTAATTTATTTGAAAACATTTGATGATATGACATTTTCCACTTTAATTTAGTAGGTGTTTACTGTCGTAATGAACAACTGACTCTATATAAGTTTGTGGATTTGAAATATGCTGTGCAATCCTATGCATGCTTACTGAGAAGTAAATTCCATGGAGTTCAGCGAGACCTACTCCTTAGGATTGCAGCTTAAATGATGCTACATTTGCTCCAAAAAGACAGAATATTCTATTGTCTTTTAAACAAATTGATGTTTGTTCCTTTTGATTTGTTTTAGGGTCACAATTAAATATTTTAAACAGTCACAATTAAATATTTTATATGAATCTTATATAAAAGGTTATCGTTTCTTGTATTTCTGATTCTAGAAAGAAGAGGCTGCTCCAGAAGTCGACACAACTCGGCAAGGTGGGGACTAATGTGCTGATCTACTTTTCAACATTTAACTAATACAGTTTTGTTCCTAGAAACACTGAATACTGTGGGCTTCTGTTAAGTGCAGCACTCTCCTTTTATAAAAGAATCTTATCTCGTCCTGAATCTGTAACTGATATCTTAACCACAGTCACCAGGGCTCATGTGGCTCCAGTTCAGCAACAGAGGTTTCTCATCAAATAACAGCTTTGTGCTAAAGTGTTGTCTCATTCAGATAGGTGGAGAGATGGGAACACTTTCAGATATCATTGGCTGAAATCTTTTATGGGCAGTGGCGTAGCTAGCCACTGTGGTACCTGGGGCAAATTTCCCAAACATCGCCACTGGAAGTGACATGGTGTGATGTCACTTCCAGGTGTGACGTCACACACACACACACACACACACACACACACACACACACACACACACACGTGTTGTTTTTTTCAAAATTGAAAGTGAGGAGCAAGGGGGTGGCGGTGGCAAAAAAGGTAGGTCACTTGCCGCCCCCTTGGTCTGCCGCCGCCTGTTGCCCCCCAGCTCAGCCTGTCATCGTCCCTACTCAGCCCCCCTAACCCCAGCCCAGCCTGTCCCCCACTCACCCTTGCCACTGCCTTTTTTGCAGTCGCCACCACCGCCAGACTCCAGCAAAAAAGTGGCAAAAAAGGTAAGTCTCTGCCGCCTGCTCCTGCCCCCACCTTGCCTGTCTCCCTCCTACTCAGCCCCCACCCCCCCACTTAACCCTCCCACTCACCCTTGCCGCTGCCGCCAGTCTTTTCCTTGTTAAAAATTTTTTGGGGGATGCATGTCACCTCCCTGAGGCGCATCTGGCATGGCACCTGGGGCACAGCACCCCCCCCCCCATTAGCTATGCCACTATTTATGGGTCCCATTCATTATGGTATTACATGTTGCTATGAGTACAGATTCAGTGGCAGACCCTACTCTAAATGAAAGTTGGTGTTGTATAGTGAACTTTCCTGGTTTGAATCTCATCTCTGCCACAAACTCACTAGGTGGCCTTAGGCACGTCACTCTCTCAGCCTCACCTCCCCAGCTGCAATATGGGGATAGTAATACATACTTTCTTTACAAAGTTGTTGTAAAAACAGCATCAAGGTAATACATGTTAAGTGCTTTGCACTCAGAAAGCACAATATAAATTATTAATAAGTTGGGGCTAACAAGTGCTTGTTGAATCTTGGTTTCTTGGCAGGCTTACCAAATATAGGCTAATTGTACAATCCAGCTCTTAAGAGAATTTGTCACCCTTGTTAATACAGGAAAATGAACATGTATATGTACAGGAAATGTATAAACTCTCTCTTACTGAGTTGGACCACTGGTCTGCCTAGCTCAGTATTGTATGCTGATCGGCAGTGGTTCTCCAGAGTTTTCAGACAGGATTCCTTCCCAGCCTTACCAGGAGATGCTACGGATTGAACCTGGTACTTTCTACATGGAAATCAAGCACTCTACCTGAGCTACAACCACCTCCCTCAGTTGTGTTGGCCTTGTGAGAAGGAGTACTGTTCGCTTGTGTTTTTTAAAAAAAGAACTAGAACATTGGTTTCACATTAAAAAAAAAAAAATCTTCCTTAACTCACAGATAGCCACAGGACTTTGCAATAAATGCAGTCCAGTTCTAGTTGCATTTGGCACATTGACTGTAATTGCCAGTGTTGTGTACTAATTATTGCCACCGTCTATTTCCATTAGATTTCTTGAGGCAAGAACCTGAATCCTTGGCCCACTGAAGATAATATCTGTCTTCCTACTATATTTTATTGTGGTCATGATATAGATTGGCAGGCTTTCAGCCCTCAGTGTTGAAGCACCATAGCATGTTCTGTTATGGTGGAATATAACAACGTAGGAAGTTTTGATTCCTGCATGGGAACGTCCTTCATGGTGTATCTTATGTAATGTTTCATACTTTCTATGTACGTGCTTTCCTGCCTTGTGTCAATTGGCCCAATTTTGTATCTGTATTGGCTGACAGTTCTGTGAGTTTATGCAGAAGTTCCTTCTCTCCACCTCCGCCAGTACTTTTTATGAGCCATCTGCTTGAGGTTCCTCCCTTTTACTTTCACATTATTTACATTGATAGTAAGCTGGTATTTTGAATGCATTAAAGGAGAAAGTCCTTGCTGGTTAGGATTGCCAGACTTTTTTTCCCCCCTGGAGGGGGAGGGGCTCAGACGTGGCCTTAGTTTTACAGTGGCTGCTGCAAAGCCACATGCCCCTCTGCCCTTTCCAGGCTGTCCTTGTGGTCTGCTTTGTGTCAGCTAGAAAAATAACTGAACCCTGCCAATTTTAAACTAGAAAGAGAGACAAAACACTGTTAATGCCAACTGTATTAACTGCATAAAGTTCCAGGTCAGCTGCAGGAAACTTTCTCTAAATATAGTAGAGTTGTCTTTGATCTTGTCTGTTTCTGCATTGTTGTAATTTTTTTACAATGTAAAAAAAAAAAAAGCAATATAGTAGCATAGTCTTCCAGTTGTCATTTTAGGTGCTTGTAGTAATGAAAGAAATATATTGGTGGCTCTTTTAGGCTTTCAGGTAAAAAAGGTGAAACACAATAATGGAATATATATAGACTTAAAATAAACCCATCACCCTTGAGTCGGAGGGACTGGAGACAAGAAGAAATTCTGATCTCTCTTGATGCAACCCTTGAGGGCCTTGATTCCAGCCCTCAAGCCTATCTTCTCAAATTTTCTTAATTGTATCCCTGTTTCTTTCTCTGTTTGATGACAAACACCAAAGAGTTCACTACAATGCTGATCTTGCAGGTAGTGCTGGGGTTTCTTATCATGCAGATAGAAATTGTGGCATTACTGGAGTGTAACAATGGGATTTTTACTCCAGAGAACCGTTTAGCTGCATCAGTTTTCAGAGTTGGCTGGCAGTCTTCCAAAACCTGAAAGAGGGTTCAAAAGCACAGCTGACACAACAGAGCAAAGAGGATGCAAACTGGTGATCTTGTGCTGTCAGCCAGCATGTAGTTAATGCTGGTCTTTCTAAGGAATTTGCCACAGACTAGCACAGCAGCTCCCCAACTTTTTGTGTTGCGGAGCACTTTTCAGGAGAGAAATTCGTCACGGAGCACTATTGTCGCCTTTATGCCAAAGGCCTGTATGCTATCTACACTGCTTCGGTCTATAATACTTGCTATCTATACTGCTTCACAGCACGCTGCAAGAGCTAAATAATTTCTACCCAGTACTTACCTATACACAGTTCATGGCCGCACAAATTCACAATTTCGAGATCCTGTCACATCCATTTTATTTTCTTTCCAGTCTCTTTGCGAAGCACTTGGAGATACTTCACGGAGCACCAAGTGCTCCGCGGAGCAGTCTGGGAACTGCTGGACTAGCAAATGTCTTCCTACTACTACATTCATAGACTGCCTGTTAGCAGTTGGTGAGATGCTAGAAAATAAAAGGTTTATAATGCCTGTTGGACTTAATTGTCAGGGGTCACCTTTACCTTTTACCTATGATGTACTATATTGACTTCCATGGGAGAAAGTAACTTTCTTCAGTCAGGGACACAACTAAGGTAAAACCTGTTGTCTCCACCTAGTTCTGGTGACCTCAATGTCAGGAGGCAGTTTTGTCTCCACTTCCACATTCTTCCTGATAGCAGCCTTGCTATTTTGTCTCTTATAAACCAAGGTATCTCACTGATGCATATGAAAGTAAGTAAACAGCATTGTCTCTTCTTTTGCTTGTGGTTTTGTACATCTTTGCAAAGGACTGGAAGGTGTGCTGCACTGGAGAAACATCTCCAACAGACTTGACTCACAGACGAAAAGCATAAAGTTATACAGTACATAAAATCTGTGATAAAACAACAAAATCTTAAAGCAGGTCCATATATAGAACTCCTGCCCATCCAGGCTTGAGATAGGGGGATCCTTGCAGGGAATGTCCAGCCTGTACAACTGATTTGTCACTTTCAGTACAGGAAAGTTGCAGGGGAAAAGGTGCCTGCTTTTTCCAGAGTCACTATTTTGTTTGCCCACATGTCCTGCCAGAGGACTCTTGTGTGGAGTAATACAACAAAATCCTCTGCTGCAAGACGGCTCAGAAATCTTAGGGAACCTTATTGGTTATATTTGCTGTTGTCTTGCTTTGATACAGAGCATACTCTGCTTTCTGTTGCCTGTGAGATTTTTAGTCAAAACATTTTACATGCCCATCAGTATTAAACCCATTCCTCTATCGTAAGCATCTGGAATCCAGTAAAAAAAGTAAAAATAGATATGATCTAAAATAAAACTAAAATTTTTGAGGTTTGGTTGTACAGTTTCAGACTAACTGGCATGTTAACTTATACATGTAAGATGAAGGGCTTGTGGATTTAGGGTTGTGATTGAAATAATTGAAAGAAGGGTTTCAAAAATCCATGGCTAATATGTTGTTTTTTTAGAGAGTGAGAATCCTGAGGTACATGCCACGAACGATTCGTCAGGAGCAACTACAGTTGGTTATGATAACAGACCGTCTGGAAGATTTCTGGGGAAGACAAAAAGGGTAAGAAATGGAAATTAAATCCAATGTAACTTAACAAAAAGAAGGTAGTGTACAGGAAACCATGTAAAGAGCTGTTCTTCTCACTTCTTTTTCCATCTTTTGCTTCTGGGTTTGTCATCATAGGAAACTCCCTGTGCTTCTTTTTTGGAGGCTTAATGCTAAAATGTGATCATGAGACTCTCTCTCTGTAATGGTAGAAATTATGTGGTATGAAGAACTCAACACAGTTATGCTTCTCAGCATGCATTCTAGCCCTGTGATGGCCATCCACTGACTACAGTACAGGCAGAGATGGGGGAGCACCATGGAATCAAAACATGTGCAGTGTAGTAGACTGTGGTGGTTAGTCATTTGGATGTACTCAAAAGTGTATGTAGATGCACACTGCAAGTCCTGTCAGCAGTGTTAATATATAATAGCTGGAAGAAATAATCTTTTTATCCTTCCCCCCCCCCCTTAAATCACACTTGGAATTATCAGGAGGTTAAAATTAGCAAATCAACAAGATTGCTTCCTGATAACATTGTGATTGCATTGGGTAATACAGGTTGGTTACCCCTTATCTGGACATCCGAAATCCAGACTATTCCAAAATTCAGACATTTGGGGGGCTATGACTTTAAAAACTTTTTCCAGTACCTGGCTGGCATAGCGCAAAGCATGCTGGGGCACAAAATTATTAAAAATATTGTATAAAATTACCTTTAGTCTATGTGTATAAAGGTGTATATGAGATATAAATGAATTCTGTGTTTAAACTTGGGTCCCATCCCCAAGATGTCTCATTATATTTATGCAAATATTCCGAAATCCAGACAAATCCGAAATGCAGACAACTTCCCGTCCCAAGCAGTCCAGATAAGGGATACTCAACCTGTACTGGGGAGTTGAGTTGAGCTGGCACTTACAACTTTGAAAGTTACCAGGCTAAGCATTAGTATCCATGCTCGCAACTGGATTGGAACCATGAAAGATAGCATTTTCCCCAGATCAGTGGTGTCTCGATGCACACCTCATCACAGGATGGAAAAGCTTATTTTTCAAAAGTATGCCTTTGGAGGCAAACATTCGCTTTGGGGTTCTTGGCCTGGTTGTGTGATCTGTGAATTATCATCGCCCTCACAAACCTTTATGAAATTTAACAAAATGTTTGAAGTCAAGTTACTTCCAGGTACGGCAGAAGTTACTCAGTCTTATTGTCTGTAAAGTCTATCATCGCTTGTTTGGTTGGATAAATGTAAAGTGTTCTACACGCTGACTACATTCTTCTGTCTCAAAGTAGAATGCCTTGCTGTGTATATATCACCATTTATTCTGTGAGCATAATCTTTTTGCAATCTACTTGTAAACAAGCATCTGTTATCAATTACCATACAATTACATCATACTATGTTGAGTTACAATCATTAATTACGATTGTTACTCCTTTATCCTACTTCTTTTGGCTGCAGTTCAGTGCACAGTTAAATGACTTTAAGACTCCAATCCAAGTACACTTTCTTGGAAGTAAGCCCCATTGAACACAGTGGGACAATTCTGAATGATTCATCTTTCTGCATATATGCACTTTTTTGTTGCTGTTACGAAACAAAGCCTTTTTCTTTTTTAACTAGTGTATATAACAATCTTCAGTTTTACTCAGTTGTTTTTAGGGTCAATAATAACTTTTTGTGGTGCATGTTTAGTTTTCTCTCTTTAGATTAAAGTCCTCAAAGCAGAAGAATGCACACAGCTGTGATGAAAACAAACTTGAAAAACTACCTCAGAGTGAACAGGCAACTGAAAAGCAAGTAGGCGGACCCGAAGAACATTCTAAAGATGAAAATGAGAACCACACCAGGGAAAATCAAAAGGAACCACCACCAGCAGATCAGGACAGAAAAGCATCTTCTACCTGTGTCATACTTTAATACTGAAACAAATGAAGCTTGCATATCTGTGATGTCATAAGCGGCAAATTGCAAGCAGTTACTGCAGTTTATACTTGAAAACAATAATGGCATATACTTAATGATTATTGTGATGGACTTTTTTTTGTAAAATTAGCAGTTTTTTTGGATTGATTTACCTTCATTGTGGACCAACTTTCTAGTATTTATTTGTATTCATAATTTTAGATACTGCAACAGATATGGTTATCACAGTCTTACTGAAGTGTTGTGGCCTTAACTCTCAGTGTTGTAATAAAAATATATTTTTGTACATCAGAAGTTGGATTAAGGCATTTTATAATTTTTCCTAAACAAATTTATCTTTTGAATCTATAACTATAAATAAACAGTGTAAATACTTTCTTTACTGGGTTCAACAAGACAACCAGAAGAATGGTTATATAAAATATTCATTATCTGGTTCATTTGACTTTTGAAAGAAGAAATAAAATTCTTAAGTATTGAAAGGTGCCATGTCTCTTCAACAAGGTAATTTAGCACATTTTAATTAAGAGTTAATTAATAAATATAATGGGAGGGCTGGGGCTGAGCAGGCTTCTCCCATAGCAGAAATGGTGACATCATCCACAGGACTACTCAGGTGCTGCCTTTGAATCTTAGGGCCCAATCCTGTCCAACGTTTCAGCACCAATGCAGCCGCAATGCAGACCTGTTAGCATGGCCTCAGCGCTGGAAAGTTGGATACGATTGAGCCCTTAGACGATAAGAAATATCAGTCTCAGCAGGAGGTAAATATACCTAGGGGCATATGTTGATGTCTAGTCCGCTGTCTTTCCCAAGGGCTATCTGGCAGACAATATGAAGCTCATGTTACATTAAGGGCCCAATCCTATCCTTTCCCCCTGCTGATGGTGCAGCCGCACCAAAAAGGAGTGCGGGGGGGGGGGGAGAGGAGAGATTGGGAGGCTTCAGAGGGGAAAGAAGTTTTAAATCCCTACCCCTCCGTAAGCCTCCTGCTCCACAATGGGTCCCTTGGTCCTACGCCAGCTCTGTAGCTGGCGCAAGTCCAAGGAAAGAAAGGGGAAGCTGCAAAATGAAGGGATAGGATCCAGCATGTGCCATCGCTGCTGGATCTACACCTCCCACAGCCTCCCCGCCCTATTTCGCCCCCTCCCCACCTCTGCTGCTGCCTTACCTTCTCTGGTGAGTGCAACGAGGTCCAGTGATGTCCGGGGAGCGCTACCACCACTTGGGGCAACGTTCCCAAAATGTCTACCGCTCCATACGCCGTCGGCATCCCAGTCCAGCATAGGATTGGGCTGTAAGGCTACCATTTTATGCAAATTTACCTGGAAGTAAGCCCTATTGATTATAGTGGGACTTACTTCTGAGAAAAGATGCATAGGCTAGCACTCTAATATGCCTTTATATTTATTTGGGAGTTTTAAAACCCCATTTTTCAGTCTTTACATATATTTTAAAACTGCTGCAACCCACTCCAAGAGTTTGGGATGAAATGAGCTAGATCTTTAAATGAAGTATAATTTTCAAAATAGAAATAAGTGGCAGGAAAAAAAAACACTCTAATGAAGACATTTAAAGACATTTAAATTGTTATAAATTTAAAGTTAAAACAGATCTATAACTTTCATGAACAGCTATTACGTGCAAAGATTGGGTTGGCATGGGATTAAAAGCAATGTAAAAACTACCAAATATATATATATATATATGTGTGTGTGTGTGTGTGTGTGTGTGTTAAAAACATGTTAAACCAATATTAACAGCGCAATCCTGCGCAAGTGATCTGCCAGGCGACCCAGGCCACCCGCCGGATCCTGAGCTCTGCCGCGGGCAGGAACCCCGCAGCGGAAAGTGTACTCGGGGAAGGGGACGCTCGTCCCCTTCCCCAGATGTAACCGGCGCTGGGGCCGATCAGCCTCCTTGGAATTCCGCCAACGAAATTGCTGACGGAAGTCGGAGGAGGCCGTGTAATGGCTCAGCCTATCGGCGGGGGACAGAATATGGCTGAAGCCATCCCCCTCCCCTCCCCAATCGGCTGGGCCTATGGCCGGCCTCCATTCCCAGCCGAACTGCCCCCCTCCCGTCCACTGGATTCTTACCTGGGTCTGTCAGCGGGCTGACGAGTTCTCCGTCGACGGAGCAGGGGAGGCTGGCCTTGTGCCGGCCTTCCCTGCTCGAAAGTAGACGTAAACGTGCCTTCCGGCACATTTGCGATGTCTTCAGCCGGCGGAACACTCGTTCTGCTGGCCGAATTTACAATAGGATTGGGCTGTAAAAAAGTTTAAAACAGGTTTAAAAATAAAATATAAAAATCACGTTTCGTTCAATTCTATGAACTGCCTCAAGTGATAAAAGCTTGGATTGCTTTTATCACTTGAGGCAGTTCATAGAATTGAACGAAACGTGATTTTTATATTTTGTTTTTAAACCTGTTTTAAACTTTTTTAATATTGTTAACGTGTTTTTAACAAATATATATTTTTGGTAGTTTTTACATGGCTTTTAATCCCGTGCAAACCCAATCTTTGTATGAAATTTAAAGTTGTTGTAGTCTGATGTTAGGCAAGGAGAAGAGGACTGTAAGGTTCATTGCTTTCTGGATCGCATTTTTTCCCCTCATCAATGAAGACTGCCTGGACAGCAGTTCACAATTTACGGTAAGTTACAAATGTATCTTTCTTAAAATATCAATTATGGTAAAACTATATTGACTCATTGGACAGTACCTACAAAAAGCAATGACCATGCCAATATATTGTGAGGAGGATTTAACAGCATCCTCTCCCCTTTTCGCTTTACATATTCTGCAATCTGAGTCCTGCTGTCTGAACTTTACCTGAACTTCCAAGACTTGGCTAAGAAAGACTCTCTTTTAAAAAAATCTTTCTTTACCTGAACTTCCAAGACTTGGCTAAGAAAGACTCTCTTTTTAAAAAATCCATTTGACTTCTATTTCCTTGCAGACTTCTTGCCAGCTAGACTTGCTCGGTCTCACCACAGATGATTTCTTCCTATTGTGAGTGGCTCTTTGTATTCAGGTCATGCTGTCATGTCCTAACACTTATTAACACTATTTGCATGAATTTCCAGGCTAGCATTTTAATATGCAGTCAATGCAGTAGGTGTGGAGAAGCCACAAATCTTTCTTCGCAGTAGGTACTTAGGGAAACTGCATTTCCATGCATACAAACCGCTGTAATTTACAAAGAGTGCAGTTATGTTACCGTATTTCTTCGAGTCTAAGGCGCCATCGATTCTAAGGCGCACCTTTACTTTCAGTACCACCAGCAGGGGGGAAAAAATCCATTGATTGTAAGACTCGCCTCCCTTCATTGAATCTACCTGCTCAGCACCAACTCTCCCTAGCATGTCTCCTGCAGCTGAGGATGACTGAGTGCACTGCCTTTGCATAGCATTTCTGGCCCTGTCAGAAAGTGCCATTTCCTTTGTTACCTGGGCTTGGGGGAGCTTCAGGGAGGCCTGCGCAACCCTCTGCAGGCCTCCCTGATCTTCAGTTCGGCGAAAAACAGCAATTTTTGGCCATTTCTGGTTTTTGCAAAAACCAGAAATGGCTGAAAATCACCGTTTTTTGCCGAACTGAAGATCAGGGAGGCCTGCAGAGGGTTGCGCAGGCCTCCCTGAAGCTCCCCCAAGCCCCAGTAAGTAAGAAGATAGCATTTTGGGGTGCTTTTTGGAGACCTTCGATTCTAAGATGCACCCCATTTTTTGAAATGCTTAATTGGGAAAAAAACATGTGTCTTAGAATTGAAGAAATACAGTATTTATTCTATTTTCTGCTTTGGAGTGCTGTGGAGAAAAAAAGTGGATTTTGAGGAGGGATGTGAAGGAAAGAAGACTTCTTTAAGAAGTAGCACTACAAATGGACCAGGGATGAATTTACCAGGGAGTGGAGGGAGTTAGCACAACGACCTCCAGCGCGGTGAGGGGCAGCTGTGATTGAGCTGCCCTTTCAGCATGGCTGCTGCAGCACTGAAGCCGAAGCCAGCTTGGGAGGAGAAAGTGTCGCTCAGAAGAGGACTGACTGAAGCCCTCCAGCCAGACCAGACAAGATGTTGGTAGTGTTAAGTGAAGGTGACCTGAGACTGCAGTGGTGGCCGCCTTTCCTCCCCGATGCCCCAGCGCTGGAACGTGCGCCCTGCTGGAGGTAGAGGGAGCTGCAAGCCCCCCCCCCATGTAGGGGGGTATGCATACGTAGGACGGGGATATATATATATATATATATATATATATATATATATATATATATATATATATATATATATATATATATATATATATATATATATATATATATATATACACACACACACACACACACACACACACACACACAGGACAGGATATGCATATGCTCTACTTTGAGTGTTGGGGGGTCAGGGCTAATTCTTTGAAAAAAGCACTCTTATTTCTGTCTGGAGGGGCCCGGTCTTTCAGAGGCAGAAAGAGCATGCGGTATCTTCTCCTTTCATCTGCTGTGTGTGTGTGTGACCAGCGTGGTCAGACGAATTACAAGTCGGTTGATGCACAGGGAAGCCGGAGCGAGGGGAAAAGAAGCTGGTGAGCGGTGCCTTTGAGACAAGAGGCCAAAGTGTGTGTGGGCGCGCGCTTAAGTTAAGAGAGTCTGCAAACGGTGCGGCATGGAGACGTTCTGAGTTGGGGTAAAGACCTTTAAGACTCCCCAGAATGAATGAGCAACTTAAAACACGCTAGTTGGCATTGGAAGCGAATCCCAAAGAGGTGGGACGGACGTGCTTGGGCGGCAGAGACTAGAGTTGCATAGCATCTGGCTTTGCTCGCTCTTTGCAGGGCCACCACAGACTCCTTGAGCAGCCTGCAGTTCCATTCGGCGTCCTGTGCCAGGGGGCGGAGAAGGGAGGCTGCAAGGGGAGCTCCAGCGCTGTTCGCCAGCAGGAGGAGAGGAGGAGTTTCCAAGGGGAGCCCCACAGCTTGCTCGGAGGAGTAGATCTCTGTTCCCTCCCCGCCGGCCTCCGCTGCCTGCTCCCGGCTCTGGCGAAGACAGCCTTCGAGCAAGACGCCTCACAGCCGCGCGAACATGAAGAGCGCCTCTGTCTGCTTAGCCCTTCTGTTGGCGGTGGCGGGCGTGCGTTTAAGCTTCGCATTCCAAGGTAGGGGCTGAGAGGAAGGCAGCAAAGGAAAGGGGGTGTGCAGGCAGGAGGCGAGGGGAGCCTTGGTGCAGGCTGCCGTGTTGTGGGCTCATGGAGGAGGAGGGGGCGACGCCGACGCCAGCCCTCCTTCTGGAGTGCTAGGAGCCGTCAAGGAAAGGCAAGCGGCAGCAGCTGCTCCTGACCGCAACCCGCTGGAGGCAGCTCCAAACTTTCTGAAGATAAAAATCTGCAAGGGTAGCTTTAAGGCGGACGATTCGTTTGCTCTGTTGTGTCGAGCGCTGTGAAAGAAAGGCGCATCTCTCCACTGTGGGTTTGTAATGCTTTGGCATAGGGGCATCTGGGAGCCCTTGAGGGCGCCGCGGGAAAAGCGCGTTCAAAGCCCGGGCGTGTTGGCTCCCAGCCCGTGGTGAGTGTGAGGGTCAAAACACCCGCGAGCAAAGCGCGCGCGCAAGTCAGCAGCCCACACGCGTGTCCCGTCACGTAATGTGAGTCGACCCATTCACGTGCACGCTGAGAACGCCGGCGGTGGGACCATCTGGGCCACCAGTCGTTGGTGTAGCTAATTCCACCCGCAAATGGACCAAGTCTTGTGGTAAGTGTACTCATAGGTGACAGAGTGCACGTGTAATGTGGGGACACAAGTATAGTTATAGCATTCATAATGAAACCCTGGTAAAAGGGGGAGAACCTGTGGGGTACTATTATTCTAGGATACTACAAACTCTATAGAAAGGACAGGGAAGGTAGGGTATATTGGGGTGGTGCACCTCTATGTCAGAGGAGATAGAATCCAACTAGAACTCTTAGGGGGAACAGACTGATCTGCAGAATCATTGTGGGTGCAGTATCATACCTCAGCTCTTAATGTAGTTCTAGAGACACACTATTGCTGTCCTGGCCAAAATGCTGAGGGTGATCTTTACCTGGCAAAACCAATTAGGGAGGTATCCAAAGGATACAAAGTGTTTGTAGTAATGGGTGACTCAAGTTACCCCCTGTGTAGACAGGGTAAGTGCCCAGGACCTAGTGCAAGATGTGGTGCTGAACTGTTAGGGAACAGTGACCATTTATTTTTATTTATTTATTTTTCACATTTTTATACCGCCCTTCCTCCAAGGAGCTCAGAGCGGTGTACATATTTCCTCCCCTCCTTTTTGTCTTCACAACAGCCCTGTGAGGTAGGTGGGGCTGAGAGATAGTGACTGGCCCAAGGTCATCCTGGAAGCTTCGTGGCTGAGCGGGGATTTGAACCTGGATCTTCCAGGTCTAAGTCCGACTCCCAAACCACTACACCATCCTGGCTCTGTCAATACCATAGTGCTATCCAGATCAACATATCTGTAATTGGAAAGTTGCCAAGGAAGTCCAACATGAACACAGTTGATTTCAACAGAGGGAACTTCTCAAGAATGAAAGGACTAATAAAAGAAGGCTGAAAGGGAAGGTCAAGAGGGTGAAATCTGCCCGGAGTCTCTGGAAGTTATCTATTCTAAAATGATAGCAGAAGCTCAGCTAGAATGTACAGTAGTGCCTCCCATAGCACAGTCTCCTTGAGCACTGTTTTGCTACAGCACTCTTTGCCCTGTGCCTGATTGATCACTACTGTAGCCAATGAGAGCTCTGCATGCTGGGCAGTACAGGACCAGTTGGTGCCTGTTTCCTGCTTCATTGAAAATGATGTCTCCTATAGTACCATTTCATGCAGCACTTGACCTCTGGGGAACATATCCTCTGTGGGTTTTTTTTTGGGGGGGGGAGTTATTTCTGCATACCACGGACAGGTACCACCATGTCTAGGAGGAGGCTAGCGTGGTTCACAAGTGGAGTCAAGGACACTCAGAGGCTAGATGTCTTCCTTCAGAAAATGGGAAGTCTGGCCCAAATTAGAAGAACAAAGAGGAACATAAGCTCTGGCAAAAGAAGTGTAAGCTGACAATAAGGGATACAGGGAAGAAAAAGAATACGAGGAACACATGGCTAAAAACACCAGGGCAAACAGTAAAAGGCTGTTTTGTATATCAAAAGCAGGGTTGGTCTGTTGGATAATGAGGGAATCAAAAGGAAGGTTAAGGAAGATATGGAGATTGCAGTGAAGCTGAATGAATGGTTTGCCTCTGTCTTCACTACCAAAGGCATAGAGTAGATATCTGTACCTGAACAGATGTCAGAGAGTCAAATGGTAGTTGTGGTTCAGTATACGTAAGTGTGAAGTGATGCACATTGTGGCCAAAAATTCCAACTTCACACATACACTGATAGCATCTGAGCAAACAAGGAAAGAGATCTTTTGCTTGTGGTGGATAGCTAAATGAAAACGTTGACCCAGTGTGCGACAGTAGTGAAGAAGTGTGCAAATTCCATGTTGGGGTCATTAGGAGAGGGATTGAGAATAAGACTGCTGATATATTGCCCCCTACAAATTGATGGTGTGCACATCTGGAATACTGTGTACGGTTCTAGTTGCCATATCTCAAGAAGGATATTTGTGGGAGTTGGAAAAATGCAAGCAAGGGCGATGAAAATGATTACAAGAAAAGGCTACAATAAAGGGGCTTTTATTTACTCCTTTGGACCAAACGTCTTGTCTGATGCCTGCATGGTCAGGTGGATTACAGGCTGCTGAGTTCAAATACTTGTTCAGTCATCACAGTCTCTCTGGGTGGCCTTGGGAGAGTTGCTCCCTCTCAGCTTTAGTTCTGTAAAAATTGGCATTCTAATGATCTGCTTCGTGGTGTGGGTGGGTATTTATTTAATTTGTATGTTGTCTTTCACCTCAAAAGGATCAGGGCAGTTTACAGAAACACAAATCAAAGAAATTATAAAATAGTAAAAAGCAATCTAAGAACAACAAGAGCTGTTTGCAAAGATAAACAAGAGAAATTGTAAAATGCTATTCTTGTTAAAAAGTGTTGGACTATGATCAATTTATTGTTAGTTCATGCAGAAACTGAGATCATGAGGAGGAGACTGTCAGTGTGGTTTGATTTTCTTTCTGCTTCTCAGTCTTAGGGGCCTTCTGTTTCCATTCAAATTTCTGTTTGTTGATGTGGGGCTATACTGTATAAATCTGATTCTGGAACAAACTATAACCGTCCCCTTTCACAGCTCCTGTAGGAAACGGGCTCTTTGGGGACTTGGTCTGACTTGCAAGTCAGCTTGCCACCATTTCTCATTCTAGAATAACTTTCAAGAGTCAAAATGTGCATATGTACAGTAAGAGGAGTCTCGGTATTCTTCCTTCGTGTGCAGTGGCTTTCTCTGTTCCCCATGGAAGTTGTCTCTTTTTTTAAAGGAAATGCAGTGCTGGGGGAGTATGGCAAGATGATGGAATGATCTCCTGTCTCCAGCAATACAATATTATGTGCTTTACACATCAGTGAAAAACAATTGTTTTACCTACTTTTTAATGACTTAGGGAGCAATCCAAACCTACTTAGGCTGCCGTTGTAACCAGCGGCCCAGCGAAAATGGGAGGCCCCAGAACGGAAAGGGGATTAAAATCCCCTTTGAATTCCCCTTTGGAAGGGATTTGAATCCCCTTTCCGTTCTGGGGCCTCCCATTTTCGCTGGGCCGCTGGTTACAACGGCAGCCTAAGTAGGTTTGGATTGCGCCCTTATTCATCCTTACTCAGAAGACTAAACAGTTCACGAAAAAGCTTGCATAACAAAACAAACTGTTCTCATCCGTGAGACAAACAGGTCTCACAAATAGAAACGCCAGCAGACAGCCACTGGGGTGGGGTGGTGGTGGACATTATGCAGGTGTGAATAGAGGCAATTATTCTCTCCCTGCTACATATAAGAGGAGCACCACTTTAAAAAGTGCCACTTTGCCCAAGTTGGCAGATAATGACAATCTGAATGTTACGGTTTTATAGCAATTCAACTCTATAAGAAGTTAGTCTCTGCAGCACTCGCAGAAATGCACAGAGCAAGAGAGACAGAAAGTCACAAGAATCTGAGTTCAGGTCTGAACAAAACTTGCAATTTCAGTGTCTCATCCATGCTCCAGAGCTGACAGAACTGGAGATCTTGAAGGTTTAAGTGCTGCAAACAGTTAAGAGGAAGCCCTCTCAAGAGCAGCTCCCTTTTCCCTGGTATTAGACCAAACTCATGGATCCTTTGAGGGAAAACAGCTCACCTCATGAGTACTACTCACTGAGCATAATCCAACCAGCTAACTGTGGGGCATAATGAAAGGCTGCACCCTCTATTGAAAGCTGTAGGCTAGGGGGTGGCCAACCTTCCACCATTAGGGCCTCTGCGTTCTTAAGAGTTGTGTAGAAGACAGAATCTTGGCAGCTGCAAGTACTGATGGTGCTGCTAAAGCAGCTGCACCTGCTGAAATTCCCTCCCCTATGCAACCATAGGTGGCGCAGTGGGTTGAATCGCATGAACCATGCAACCATTACAGGACCAGGAGCATTCATGTTGAAAGGTTGACCACCCCTGTTGTAGGCATAGGCGTCCCTCTTTAAGTGCAGCTGGTGCGACCCGCGGGGCAGTTGCAGCACCACTATGGCAGCAGTGTCTGGCTACTAGCTGCAAACACGGCTGTCGCACGCATCACCCTTCAGCCCATGCTAGGGCTTTCTCGCCTTGCAACCAGCACCACGGCTACTCACTGGTGTTGCTGCAGGGGGGGTGGAGCTCTAAGTTCCGCCGCGGTCCGACCCTCTGTTACACCGGAGCATGAAGTGGCCCTGCCCCCTCACCTTCGGAACCATTCAAGGCAGTGAAAGCAGTGCTTTCACCACCTTGAATGGTTCCGAAGGCGAGGGGGTGGGGCCGCTTCGTGCTCCGGTGTAACGGAAGGTCGGACCGCGGCAGAACTTAGAGCTCCGCCCCCCCCTGCAGCAACGCCAGTGCGGCTACTGCCAAAGCAGCACCCCGCCCGCCGTGAGGTGGGAAAGCCTTGCAAAGGTGGTTCGCAGCCTTGCAAAGGTCAGCTCCATTTTAAATGCTGCTGCCGACTACTCACGAACGTAGCATTCAGAACAGAGCCTCTTCAGGTTGAAACAACCCAGAAGTAACTGGTGGTGACGCGATGACGTCATTGCGTCGCCACCAATTACTTCCGTGGCTGTGACGTGGAAGAGCCCGTACTGCATGATGCACGGGCACAGTCTATGTCTGACTGTAGGTATGCTTGTTTCTACACTTTTCCTTTGCTGCTGATAAAAGTGGTAACAGCGTGGATTATGTGTACATGTCTCACGAGTGGGAAGAATACCACTGGTTTAGCAGCACAATAAGGAAAAGTTCTCTTCTGTTTCAGGAAAACGTTTCCTCTGCTATACTGTTTGTCAGTTTTCTTCAGATTTTGTTCTTTCATTGCTTCTGTGCTGTGTCATTGGTTCATACGCACTAGCAAGCAGCTGAATGATTCTGAATGAATCGAAGTTTCCCACTAATCTTCAAGAGCAGCTTTGCATAGCATGCCTGAAGTCCACCAATGGAATGTTGGCAGTGTGATTAGTGCTTGAATGCAGAGGATTTGCTAAATTGTCTACCTTTGAATGTAAGAGACCATAAGTGTGAGAGGGAAGCCAATGATATCAGTACCCACACATGACTTCTCGGGATGATATCACATGGGAAATCTCCTTCCACAAAGTGACTTGGTTGAGTTTACCTGGTGTATGATTCATGTGAAATTGAGTCACATGAAATGTCCGGCGCGTGCTCAGTTCCCTGTCCACTGCTCTCTTGGAAAATCTGATTATTATTATTTTAGGTTGCTAAAATTACACAGGGGTCAAAAAGCTAAGCATATGTTGGAACTTTCACATAATAACCCAGTTCTAGGCGTCTCTCACTGGGTTACTAAAACACAATTGCCTTGTGTTGGAAGGAAGTTAGTCCTACAAGTACTGTATAATGTTGACCACTGAATCTGGTTTCATTTCCATATCTGCAAAAATATACTTTAAAAGCAACACTTTGCTGTGTGTGGGGAGATTAGTACAACTTTGAAATATGGACTTGCATGCAAGAAAAATAAAGGCTTTTAAAAGCAGTTGTGCGTTACCAATTCAGGTGTGGGTGATTTTTTTTTTCTAGAATGAAATTTCAAGAGAGATTCAGTAAGCAGATACTGTATGTATATTCATGTTCGGGGACTCTACTACTCTACTACTACAGAATTGTGCTTAATGAATGAACACTATGTTGTTTGGGTCCACAAGCACACTTAACTATTGCTTATGTTGTCTACTGGGGGTTGTAAAGAGCCAATTAAATGCAACTGCAAGCCAAGGTTTGCATTTTATTTTATTGTTGGCATGATGCAGCTACCTTCTTGCCAATGCAAAGATGCTGGAAAACAGATTTGTACTGTTTCATAACTCTGTTTATTTAGACTTACGTTCCAACTCATCCCGACTGCTAAAGACAATAGAATTTGATACACAGATTGTTAAATTAACATGCAATAGAAATATCTCTGCCTGGACTATCTTTCTTGGAGTGCAATCCAGTGCAAATAAACGGCGGCGGAACGAGCGTTCCACCGCTGGAAGTCGTCATGAACGTGCCATAAAGCAAGGCCAGCTGGCCTCACTCCGCCGCTGGGACATCCCCACGGCCACTGGAGGAAGGTAAGGCTCCCGCCTAGGGGCGTGGGGGTGGTCCGGGTAGCGAAGAAGGGGGGCCATTGGCCGAGCCAGCCCGGGAGGGGGTGGGGATGGCATCCGCCATATCCCCGTTCTGGCCGGCTCAGCTGTTACATGGTCTCCTCCTACTTCCGCCAGCTAGCTGGCGGAAATCCAAGGAGGCCCATCGGGCCTTCCACGGTTTACACCGGGGGAAGGGGATGAACCCTCTGGGCCACGCCAACGCAGGCTGGAACGGTGATAGGATTGGCCCTGGGCTACCTGCCGGATAGTTAGTTAGGACTGGGCTGATACTTAGAATTGATGTCTCATAGTAGTTTGTACTACTGGAGGTCTGTGTGTGTGTGTGTGTGTGTGTGTGTGTGTGTGTGTGTGTGTGTGTGTGTGTGTGTGAGAGAGAGAGAGAGAGAAATTGCTGCCCTCCACCATTGATTTTTTTTACTGAATATACCTTACAGAGAGATTATTAAATTGCCAAAGACTCTCTTGCCCCTGCCCACCCCATAATATTATTAAGATACACTTTCTATATTGCAGAAAGTGATATCAAAGCTACTTTCACCATACCTCACAACGAAAAGGTAAATGCAAGAAAACCCTGCTTTTATCTGACAGCCCAATCCTAACCAACATTCCAGAGCCGATGAATCCTTGACAATGGGGCTCGTGCTGCATTCTGCGGTTGAGGGGAGGGGGCAGTCACGGAGGCCTCCTCAAGGGAAGGGAAGGTTTGTTCCCTTACCTTGGAGCTGCATTGGCGCTGGAAAGTTGGTTAGGATTGGGCTGTTAGTTATACATGTTTCCTGTCCCAGATGTAAAAGACCATTCTGTCTGTGGTAGTTCATCTGCTTTCTCTGAGCTGGAAAGATAGCCATGGAGAACAGGATGAGATGCTATCTTTTCAGTTGCCTCAGATTACTACTAGCCTCACAGTCATAGGTGTGGGTATATGTACTTCTGTTGAATAGCTGCACATACAAAACACTTTGAGCTAACACAGAGAACTAAGATGGTGTAGTGGTTCTGGTGTTAGACTTAGACCTGGAAGATCCTTCCCTGCTCAGCCATGAACCTTTCTGGGTGACCTTGGGCAAGTCACTCTCAGTCTAACCTGGCTCATAGGGTGGTTGTGAGGACAAAAGGAGGGAAGGAACCACATACACCACCCTGAGCAAATTGGAGGAAAGGTGGTATAAAAATGTGAAAAATAGGCAATTGAGAGAAATGTTGAGGCTGAATGCACCTGTTGTGCACCGTGATAACCAGTTGAGAGCTGTGTGTGTATTCCCAGACCTAGCCTGACTCTGAGGCTAGCTTTCGCTGGAGCTGTGAGCTACTTTCCTTAGCCAATACTCCTTAGCCAATAAAGGGAGAATTGTTTAATTTAGAGCGGAAGCTTTCATGGCTGGATATAATAGTAGAGGACGCAAGTATTATGGGTTTGCAAGCCATGTATTTTAATATATAAACCGCAGGAGGTTACTGATAAAGCAAATAAAATCCCTAAGTGGGCACACGTAATAGTAAGCACACTAGAGATCTTCTGTCAGAATCAACAAAGTCCAGGGTTGAAAGGGACCGACGTTTCGTCTTAATCTTAAGACATCTTCTGGGTGGTGACAGCTTGGCTGTAAGGATGGTACTGAGGACCAACCGACAAAACAGAACTTTAAAGGAAATACCAGGTAGAGCTAAACAGTAATCTTAAAGGGACATAGGCAGATACATAAGACAAAAAGTTTAAAGGCTGAAAAGAGTGCGGGAAAACCAAGAGCTGATTTGAAATGGAACCGGGAGCTAATTGGAAGCGGAACTCCAATCAGAAGCGGCTGACGAGTTGACCTCCGTTGTTGGTTGTTTTCTTTTATTTCTGTATCTGTCAAACGGACCTTATGAATAATAGGAAACCAAATTTCATTGATAAATGAAAGGTCTTGCTGTCTGTTAATCAGGTCTCCTGTGTGTCTTTTGCTTATTTCCACCGCTTCCAAATTCCGGAGTGTTCTGGTGTTGCTGCTGTTTATCAGACATTTCGTGCTTTCAAACAAGATTGTATGTCCTGTGCTTAAAGCGTGTTCAGCAATCGAAGATTGCTCTGAATGTTTCAAACGGACAGATCTCTCATGCTCCGATATCCTCGTATTTATAGATCTTTTGGTCATACCGATGTAACAACAACCACAGGAGCAAGGCACACTGTAAATTCCGGAGTTCGTAAGGGGAGGTCTCTTATCTTTAGGATTATTAAAAATAATTGTTTTCTTGCTGGAAGACTTGATTTCTACTCAGAGGCGTCGCTACGGTGGGGGCGTTACTATAAGTTGTGCCCCGTCCTAGTCCCCGTTTACAAGCTGGCACAAGGCGGCCCTGCCCCCTCGCCTTTGGAGCCATTCCATGCGGAGAAGGCAACTTGTAAACGGGGACTAGGATGGGGTGCAACTTACAGTACCACCCCCACCGTAGCGACGCCTCTGTTTCTACTTGGGCTTAACTTTTTACTATGTCCTTAGTCCTGACTCTTGTTTTGAAGTAACTTACTCTACTGTTAAAAACCTTTTAACAAATGGTTTTAATATATGTAAATGCTGGTGACCCACTGGGGTTGTTTATTTTTAACTTAAGTGTTTTAATTATTTTAATGTGTTTTTAAATTGTTTTAATGTGTTTATGTATTTTAATATGCTGTAAGCCGCCTTGAGTGCCCTCGAGAAAGGCGGGCTACAAATTCCTAAAATAAATAAATAAAATAAATAAATACTGATCCAGACTGACAATAAAGCTATAGTTGCTGCATATTTTTCCAGAATAAACGTGGGAAGTGGTTCTTGGCGATCACTGTGGAAATAGTTCTAGGCCCCAAAGAGCATCTGGTAGGAAGTGGGGAGAGCAAAAATGAGAAGATATTGCTCACTCTTGTTCTTGGTCCTTCTGGATAATTCCTGTATGTGTGTCTGTTCATAAACATGAAATAAGTGAAGTTGGCTCAGTTTGTTCCCTTAGGTATGAAAGTGTGCTGGTTCTTTGTCCAAGGGAAAGTGAGGCAGGCCAGATGTTAGCTCAAGAAAAGTCTTCTTGAGACACAGTGTTGGGCACACCAGCTGTTGTTTGGAAGGCTGGTAAGGTTTTGGTGGCTAAAGGAAAAGTTATAACCAACAAGATAATCGACCTACACCTAGATACGACTGTGCTTTCCTAATGAGGCTCCAGAAATAGCATGGTATGAAATGGTGACAGGGTTAAGAGTTGGTTGGAAAGAGAGATGAGACTGGCTTGATGTTTTGCAGATGTTAATAGGTGATATGTGCAAGCATTATCAACACTTTCAGGTGAAAACTATACATTGCATGGGATTTAGGATCATTTCAGATGTGTTGATGATGAGCTTTAATTACCAACCAGGAGTTCTTGTTGCCTAGTAAAGGTAAAGATATCCCCTGCTCTAAAGCCAGTTGTGTCCGACTCTAGGGTGCTGTGCTTATCTCCGTTTCTAAGGCTGAAGAGCCAGTGCTGTCCGACGACGCTTCCGTGGCCATGTGGCCAGCATGACTAACGGAATGCTGTTACCTTCCCGCCACAGCGGTACCTGTTTATCTACTTGTAATTTCTTGCTTTCGCACTGCTAGGTTGGCAGGAGCTGGGACAGGAGACGGGAGCTCACTCCATCACGCGGCATTTGGGTCTCGAACCTTCCGATCTGCAGTTCAGCGTCTTAACCACTAAGCCACCGCGGCCCCTTCTTGTTGCCTAAGGCACTATAATCAAACCTACTGCAAATCTGCTTAATACAATCAACTCCATTGAGGCGGGACTGAAAGCAACTTCCTTTTAAGCAAGGGTGATGCGATCCAGAACCCAATGTGAACATCATGTAGGCTACTCTGCAGTGCTGCAGCGTTTATTTCTTTCATTAAAAAAAAAACTATATCCTGCACTTTCCCCTGTAATTAGGGAGGCACTCAAGGCGGCTGACAGTGCAAAGTTAAAAACAACAATAAAATCATCAAAAATACAACAAAAACCTACAACAAATAAATAATACCAAAAGCAGGTATGAAGCAGTAGATAAATGTCCAGCTAGCACCATAATCAAGAGGAGGAAGTCCAGTTGAAATAAGTAGCACAGACAGATGCAGATGAATCCAGTTGGTAAGTGCAGATTGTGAAGGACTGTGTAAGTTACAGAGAGCAGATGAGTTCTTGTGCTGGTTCTGCAAAGATTCCTATATACAAAAGCCTTGTGCTTGTCTGCTTTCCAGTTGAAGAAGTGGCATATGAACTGGAACTACATGTGTACCTGGTTATGTGCAATTTCAATTATTGCCACGATCACAACAGCTCTTTTTGACGTTTCTGTGATTGTTTCAGTCTCAGCACTTGTGTTTAACTGGGTATGCATTCACACACTACTTTTTCCATGTGCATGTGAGCATGCATGAACCAATGGACTTTGTGTACAGAATTTAGCTTAGATGGTGCGGCCATACATGTACACTGTCTCTCTGAGTGCATCAGAAGCTTGTGTTTCTGCTAATGAAATAAACCTTCCTCCCAGACACAACTTGTCTCATTCAACACTTGGTTAAACACCAACATCTTTGTCATTTAGCTTTTTCACTTTTGTCAGAAAAACACAGAGGGTCAATTTTGTTTATTTGCAGTAGTGACTTTGAATTTTTAGTTTTATTGGGACTTGCTGAACATCTTGCTTTGCCTAAATGCTCCCCCCCTTCCTGTCTCATGCGTACTGTAGATTACTGCATGATTTATGCCACAAACCTGAGTACGATTTGAAACTTGCCTTAATACATGGACTGGAATGAAGTTAACAGAAGCTGACTTCAAAAGGGCAAAGCACCAAGTTTATGGAACTTCAGTCTGTGTTGAGAAACATATGCATAACTGGCACTATTAGTCAGATCCCTCCATTTTGACCTAGAAGGTTTCAAAAACTTTGAAAGTTTTTGTCCCTTTTACACTGGAAATCGCATGCTCTGCTTGCATAATTGGAATGCTATTACCACTACATTATTGATCTGTTGTATGATCAATGTGCTTGATTTTCTTTGTAGCAGTCGCTACATTGATTTGAGAACAGTTAGCTATTTATTAACCTTTAATTGCAAGCCTGCATTTGTAAAGAAATTAATAAATAAATGCTTGGAAATCAAGCACTTCAGAATGAGTAGTATATAAATACCAAAACTGTTCAGGATTGGAACTATATTAAATACATTATTAGTAGGCAACCGCTATATTTCAGCCAAATTTCTCTAACCACTACAGGTCCCAACTTAACCTGTGTTCTTGTGTGAAATGGTAATGGAGCAGATTTTCCAGACTCCGCACAAAATGACTGTTGGAAGTGTAGCGCAGTGGATTTTCTTCATAAAGTTACACTTTATTTGGTTTAATGATTTTACTCAGTCATGTAAGCATTTTATGACATGGGATTGAATATGTAAATTTTTCAAAAGGTCTCCAAAACTGGAATGCTCTGTACTTTCAACAGGAGTGTGGGTTTTGGAAACGGCACTCTTAGTGACTGTTTCATGCATATTAAGGATGTAGATTAATTTGTGATCCGTATATAATTTGAACAAGTTAAATACCACTTTGTGTGAAATTTACCCATTGCCCAAGCAGCTATTTTGGAACATAGTCACTGTTGTCAAATGAGGCTCCACTTAAGTTGGTCCTAGATGATTTTGATCATCATGGTAAAACATTGCATTTCAGACCAATCCTATCCTTCCCCCCACCCCCGCTAGTGCAGCCGCACCAAAAACAGGCATGCTGCATCCAGCGGGGGGGGGGGGCAGATTGAGAGGTTTCAGCAGGGAAAGGGAATTTAAATCCCCTTATTGTAAGCTGCCTGCTCCATAATGGGTCTCCTTGATCCTGTGTTAGTGATTTTGCTAGCGCAAGTTTAAGGAGAGAACGGGGGCAGGGAGGCTGCAGAAAAGGGGGATAAGATCTGACACACACCATCAATGCCAGATCCACCCCTCCCGCAGCCTCCCCATCCCTTTGCGCTCCTCCCTGCCCCGTTCCACCCTCCTCCTGCCTTCCCTGCCATCTTACCTGCCTTGGCAGGCCTGTGCAAGATCTGCAATGTGCACGCCTTCCCACTAGCGCTCTGGCAACTTACTGCCGGAAAATTCAGCGCACTGCCGGGAAGTGCTTAACGACTGCTTTTCGGCAGCCGCCATCAGCAGAACATGCATTCCAATGGCAGCTGAAGCCCATAAGATTGGGCTGTTCTTCTGATCTTCATGCTTCTTTTCCAATGTATTTTCCAACTTAACTACTACAGTAAATTTCATCAGTGCAGTGGTCTATAGTGGTGTACTATTCCTGCTTTATGATAGTATTCTAGTACAATAATTGAATTTGTCAAATTTTCAGATTCAAAGTGCATTTGTTAGGCAGATTTGAAAATCTTCAAGATTTTTGTTTGTGCGTTAACGTTTTTGGTGAAGGGAAAAGGATATGTACTCCATTTTAACAAAAAGTACATTAGGGAGGAAGAAAGATAAGTATTCTCTCTCTCAGGACAGGAGTTGCAGGGTTCCTTAAAGTTCATGCGAACTTGGGCTATTTTTTTCTGTTCATTATCTGGAAGAGGACTGTTGAAATATGCCCTCTTAAGAATGTTATAGTTCGGTATACTAGTTTTCTTTTTCCACAGTTCATCAGTGGTACAGAAGGGTTTATGAAAGCCTCATTAAAGTCTAGCCAATGTGGAATGGCAAAGTATGAGTTAGTGTTAGTCAGTCTGTCTCTTCTCTGACTTTACCACAAAGGTTAACCCTTCTGGGAACTGTGGTACAAGCTAGCAATTCTGACAGGAATTTTGTCCATCTTTTTGGCACATACTTTCCAATTCTGATGAGAAATTGTTGCTGTCTCCTGTTAGCTAAATTAGAAAACATAATTTAGGCTTAGAATAATATTTTGGTGTTATGCTTTCTCCTTAGAAATGGGAGGCTGAGCATGAGTTGCATAATATCTGCAGCATGTATAGAATATTTTTTTAAAAAAAGAATGAACATCTTTTATTTTTGACTGCTTCACACATGACCTTTTCTTTTCTCACAGATTTCAGAGAGCTGTGGCTAAGAATGTGAACTGAGCAAAGACACCCCCTGTCCAAATCTTACCTCCGCCATGAATTCTTGCTTTTGAAGAAGGCAATTCAGTGAAATACGTTGGGCGTCTAGAGATCACATTTTTTATAATAAATCCCACACTTCATTCTTCACCCTTTTTGAAGTCTGCTGTCTGTTCTCCTTTTGCGGATGTTTTGGGTGCCTGCCCCTTTTCCTTCTCTCATACTTTGTATGTTACCACATATAATGTTTGTAAATGTATTTCATTCTGTATCTTGGCTTTTTCCTGCATTGATACAGTATCTGAGTAGGAAGATGGTCGCAAGTGACACACCAGCATTTAGTCAATATGCAGTTTGTCCACTGTTACCAGCAGTACTTTTTAAAGACTAGTAACGTGCACACGGGGGGAGATTTGTGTTATAGGAACCCTATGTAGTGGTTAATGGCATAGCTATGCAGTTCAGCAGGAAAAGGACAAGGGAAGCAAGGGTGAAAGATGCAACAAAAGTGACTTAACAGAATACAGAACAGTATTGTAGTGATTTAACAGAATACAAAGGAGAATCAAAAATAAAATGGTGCCTAGCTGAGCTTCTTCACCTGCAGTTAGCTCGACAGAACAAAAAACTGTTTCTGACCATTCATTCACAATGAGGGTCTGTGTGTACAATGAATGGACTCACACACACATCACTCATGGAAAGAGCAAAAGAGAGCCAAAAACAGTAAGGTCCCAATCCTATCCAACCTTCCAGGGCTGATGCAGCCATGCCAGTGGGGTGTGTGCTGCATGCTCCTCAAGGTAAGGGAATGTTTGGTCCCTTACCCCGGGGCTGCATCGGCGCTGGAAAGTTGGATAGGATTGGGCCCTAAATTTGAAAAGCTTCAATTTGTCAGTCTGATTACATGCCCAATCATATCCAGCTTTCCAGCATCAATGCAGACCTGAGGTAAGGGACTAAAATTCCCTTACCTTGAGGAGGCCTCCGTGACTGCCTCCCCACTGCAGGATGCAGCGCACGCCCATTGGCACAGCTGCATCAGCACTGGAAAGTTCGATAGGATTGGGCCCTGTGACAGAAGATAGAAGACAGAAGATTGGCAACACTGTGTCAATGACCAAGTTTCCCGTTCCATATCTGTTGACTTGAGTGCACTGCATTGCAGGGTCTGTGGGTCAATGTATAATAGGTGAGCCAAACAATGAGGCAATAGGATTCCACTTAATTCTGGACATAAACAAGCAGGTGCAAAAACATATTTTTTTATTTATGAACTGAAATCTGAGTGACCTGAAATGGAAATTAATTTTAAAGACAATGAATACAAACAAAAATATCCCACCTAATTAATTTCTACAATGCTTTTGACCAAACATACATATTCATTCTGTTCAGTCATTGCGTTTCCCAATCTCCAAATAATGGTTTGGAGATTGGGAGTATGCCACAGGCTCATGTGTTTCTCTCCTCTAGTACATGAATGTTCCCTCTTTCCATGATTTGCTATAATCATAGTTTATTGTTATATCATCAGTAGCCCGGATTGCCTCAAAACATTGCTTTGAAGTGGGTTTGCAAACCATGGTCCTGGGCAGACATAGTTAGAGCTAATTATATTTATGTAAAACATAAGTACAGAAGGGAGTTGGGCATCTACATGCAAGATTGGAGGAAGGACCACCCTAAGCAGCTTCTGCATTTATGAACATGCTTTCATTTGCAACCTTGCATACAGCCCAATCCTGTGTAACTCTTGCACTGGTGTAACGTAGATCCACTGGTGTAAGAGCACTTATGCCAGTGTAACATGCGCAGTTTGGACGCAGGACAAATTCCCCTGGAATGCCCCCTGTGCCGGCGGAGTTGCGCCGGCGTCTGTCCTGTGTTCAAACTGCGCAAGTACTGCATCCGAGGAAGGTTACACCGGTGTCCGTCCTGCATCCGTCGGCGTACGCCAAGTTACACTGGCATAAGTGCTCTTACACCAGTGGATCTACTGTTACACCAGTGCAAGAGTTATTATTTATTTATTTAAATAATTTTTATCCCGCCTTTTTCCCAAGGGCAATCAAGGCGGCTTGATTGTTAGACATGATTGGGCTGATATTCTGATTAAAATAGAGCTATACAGTCCTTGATGGTAAGGGAAAGTCGACTAGTGGACATCTGTTACAAAATTGTTTGGGTGGAGATTAATAATAATCGCTTAACTCTAAAAGGTCCCACTGAATGCTCCTATCTCCTACTTCTTCATTTCTCCAAATCTCTATACACTTATACATCTTTCCAGTAGCTTTACCACAGTCTGGCATTGTCAGCACCCATTGGCACCTTTTTTCTCTCTTCCATGTTGTTTTCCAAAGTGTATTCTGAACTGTTCAGAACATCTCCTTGTACCCTCACTCACTTGTGACATTGGCAGCAGTTGCTCACTCAAGACCTCTGTGCTCTACTGTATTAATACACAGAGGTCTTGATTTTACTATGACCATTTCTCACATACATAGGCATCTGTTCTTAGTATGGAACTGGGTGGTATATTACCCTGTTTCCCCGAAAATAAGGCACGTCTTATACTAATTTTTTTCTACCAAAAAACGCAGCATCTCTTATTTTCAGGGGATGTCTTATATTTTTCATTTGCAACAATTTGCTGGTACATTTATTCAAATACAATCATGTTGTCGTCTTCTGTAACATCGACATAACTCTCCAAACCCCGCATTGCAAGGGCAAATTCTTGAATATCAGCACTGTGCACAACCAAAGCCTTTGCTCTCCTGTCAGCAATCCATTCACAGATGGGGGCAGTTCCGGCCAGCCACAAGGAGCCGGGATGAAGAGTGAGGGGGATGTCTTACTTCCGGGGGTGTCTTATTATCAGGGAAACAGGGTATACAGTAGCTGAAACATTGGCAGCATTTTTACTACTTTGCTTTTTTTTAGAAATGTAAAAGTTTTGAAAGAAAAATAACTGGGCAAGCATTAATTTTTGTTTTGTTAATTTCGTTACTTAACGACTTGAATATGCCTGCATCCTCACTTGCAAGCAAATAAAAATCTGTTTAAACCTACCAGCAAATACTTTGAAAGCATGAGTTCAGAAAAAGGCCTTTTTGTGCACAGTATTTATTATTACATTTGCAGCTTATATTCATAACTGAAAACACATGCTGAGGTTTATACTTGACTCAGTCACAATGACGTCACAAGGAATGAGTTCGCTGCTTGTGTTCGCAAATGTATGAACGCATCTTATTTGACATTGGCATCCTGCCATGCAGTGTCTCATAAACATCACTTTTATCCTCTGAGGCTCATCGTCTTTCCATTTGCTTTTTAATTGTTTCAGTTACAATGGTTTTGATGGCACATGCTATGATTGCCAGCATTAGAAGTCATGGGCCACATTTGTCTACTCCGTCTTTAGATTCCAAGGCCGGATATGTGAACACGTCTATTGACAATTTAGCACAGTGCCATGCTATTGAACCAGTGTCTGACAAGCTTTCTTGTAAAATTTCTTTATGATTTTTTGCCTAACCACATGAAGCGGAGGACCTTAATTAGCATCTTTCATGTAAAACTGTACAGAAGTGAGAAGTGATGAGCAATATTCTAGCACAATGCAGACTGTCGGCCTGTGCTTTGAACGGCAAATGATGAACAATAGTGAAAATGAGAGATCTGCAAAAATTGTGCTGAACTGTTTGGAAAGGCAGAAATATCTGTAGAAAGAAATGGGAACGTTTGTAAATCCCTAATAGTAATTCTCTCTAATCTTTCAAAGATGCATTTTGAAATAGTCTGGCTGCAGATTTAGTGTACAAGCATAGCTATTCCAAGTGCTTTATGTAATGAAGGGCTAATGCTGAACAATGCACAATTTCCATTTGGCTACTTTTGATGTTGTGAATGGATTCTCAGGCTACTGGTGTGTGCCAGAGTGCTAAAAATAGTTTTGAAATAATTTCTCAAGGAGAACTAATGCCAAAATCAAGCTTACAATTTTGGAAGATTTCCTGGAGAGCCACAATAAATAACTTTCATCCTTTTGCTGGCAATCACACACCCTATAACTAGGTATCTTTCTTTAAACACCATGCTTGGACTAGATCTCTAAACTGTGACTTAAAAAACAACAACAGATATGGCATGCTATTTGTGGAGAGACGTTTGCTAGCTGAATCTTTTTGTGGGTGAAAAAATGTTTAAACTGAACAAATAGTTTCGATGTGCAGATAATATTTTAGGGATACTTTGTCTTTCAAACGACGGTGCTTACAACTTACTCAAATGGGACTTCCAGTTTGGAAGTCACCCAGGTGGAACTACACATTATTCTAAGAAGCAAGAGGCAGCTGCTGAGCACTTAGCACATATCCTAATGTCATTGCACATGTTGCCTTTTCCTGCTCTATGTGACATCATTGACTGGTGGAGGCAGAGAAATTTGACTGCAATTATATTGGGACTTAGATCAAGTTGCACTATGGGATAATAGCTGGTGTTGAAAGGGGCTGCCCTATGTTTCTTACAACTTTTTTTAATTACATCTAGGTACAAAGGAAGCTGTCTTCTGCTGAATCAGACTGTTGGTCCAGCTAGCTTACTATCGCCTTCACTGATTTGCAGTGGCTCTCTAGGGCTGTAGACGAGTCTTTTCCAGCCCTACCTGAAGATGCCAGTGAGGGAACCTGGGCCCTTCTGCATGCAAAGCATGTGTTCTACCACTGAACTACAGTCCCCATCTCTTAATTTCTATTCCATTTTTCCTCCCAGGAACTCAGGGTGGCTTATGTGGTCTAATCCCGCCTCCATCCTTGCAACAACCTAGAGAGAGAATTACTGGCCCAAGGTCACCTGATAAGTTTCATGACTGAGTGGTTCTAGTCTGACACACTAACTGCTACAACCACACTGGCTCTCAAGTGTGTAGTTAGCCAAAACATTTGTTCTTGTAAACAAGCGAAACCTGAAAGTACCAGAATTTGCGAGGCACCTTGCTGCAGGCTGTTTTCTGGGGTCTTGTATGCATCAGATTGAAGCTTCAGCATGTACTGCACAGAATCAGGAGTAATATTGGTGCAGAATTCACCCCTCCTACATCATAAGAATATATGTGTTGCTTTGACCAGACTTGAGCTCTGAATATATATACAAGCCCAGCATTGTCTCCAATAGTGGCCAGCTATAAATCCATAGTAGAGATAAAACATCCTTTGTTACTTGACATCTCTTGTAATTGGAGATGTATGCTCCTGAACATAGAACTTCAATTTTTAACTTATATGGCAAAGAGCCATTGATGGAGCTATTATCCATCCATTATTCCTACTGCTCATGATCCCACTGATAGAAGAAAATGCCATAGTGATTTTTTTTTATACATATGCACTCTATGTGATCGTGGCCAAGTAGATTTCTAAAGCCCTGTAATGATGGAGAACTCCATTAATTAAAAAAAAATATCTTAGTTACTTCTGACATTAAAAACCTCATCAGACAAGCTCAACAAAGCACTTGCAAAGGTCAGGAGGAATACTTTCTGAATCGGCTGTGGGAAAGTAGCTTGTTAGGAGGCTGAGAGCAGCTCCTTGTCAAACTTCTTGCACCGGCCAAGCTGGAAGCGTGATAAGCTAGCTAGTACCAAGGTCTCTCTTGGAATAATGAGCTTCAGCTGTAGATCTCCAGTTGGGAGGGGGAGAGAGAGCAATTGCCCAGCAGTTACATCAGCTGGTGAGGTTGTCATCTAGTAGCTTTGGCTGGTCTGAGTTTCTGGTTGGACAAGAGTTACCTTCAAGGTATTAAAAAAGTCTCTTGCTAGGGCAGGAGATGCTCCTCCATGCCATTCAATCATGGATGTCTGGCTGTATCAGTTGTGGTATGACAGGTGGAAGAGTTGTCCTTTGCCTATGCTCAGGAGAAGGTCCATGTGAATGTTAGGATTAAGTTATTCTAGAAATTAGCGTTATCGTTTTAGCATTGTGTGTGTGTGTGTGTATTCTCTCAAGTAATTGCCTTTCAAGCAACTTGTAACCATATTTCTATTCTTTAAATAAAACCTTTTATATTTACAGGCTTGTGTCTGTGCAAGTACAAAGAAACTGATTCATCAAAGTCTGGCCTGGGCCAGACTCAGTTCAGTCAAACTACCATAGTGAACCAGAGCCTTGAGTCCCTGGAGTTGGGTAACTCAAGGCCCAATCGTATCCAACTTACCAGGACCAATGCAGCCATGCCAGTGGGGCATACGCTGCATCCTGTGGTGAGGGGGGCTATCACGGAGGCCTCTCTAAGGTAAGGGAACATTTGTTCCCTTACCTTGGGGCTGTATTGCGGCTGCATCAGCGTTGGCAAGTTGGATAGGATTGGGTCCCCAGAGTTTATAAGGTTTGGGGAGTTAGCCCTTAGGACTTCAGCTTCCTCTTAGCTGGAGGGCTGGTTGTTAAAAGGAGTGGTGACACCTACCATAGGGCAGTTTGCCCTGAGAAACAGCACATCCATCTGACTGGGGCATTTGGCCCATAGGCCCAGTCGCCCGGGGCAGGGGCATGGCTTTCCAGGTCTCCGCCAGGCGGCTAGGCCTTTACATAGCCTCCTCCGACTTCCGCCAGCAAAATAGCTGGCGGAAATCCGAGGAGACCTATCGGCCCCAGCCATGGTTACACTCGGGGAAGGGGACGATCGTCCCCTTCCCCGAGTAGACTTTCCGCCGCAGGCTGTCTGCTGCAGGCTGCCCATGGCGGAGATCAGGATCCGGCGGGCAGCCTTGGCCGCCTGGCGGATCTTTATGTTAGGAGTGGGCTGCCCATATTGCCTGTCGGCATAAATCTTGTGTCCAGCCATATTATATTTACATAACTAAGAAGCTAACTCCAATATTTCTTAAGACCATTTCAATTTGCTTATTAATGAGGCAGATGTAGAAAAGTTTTCAAATGTGAAAGTTAGCTCTGGCGTGTGCATTTGTACTTGACAGTTCCCATGAAACCTGACAAGAATAATCGTTTCCTGTGTCTGAACGCAGTCTCTTACTGGGGAATTGATTGATCGCTCATTCCTCCCACCCCAACCTATTTTGAGGTATTCTGTGTGGTATTGGGCTCTGCATTTAAATTGCAGTTTAATTATGTCAGCTTGAAAGATACTTTTCTTTTATAAACATTTCTTTTATAGAACATATCTTAAAAGCAAGTTAAAACCTGTAATTTCCAAAACGGTGGGAGCTTTCTTAAGAATACCCATGCATAGCAATTTGCTTGCAGCCTTTGGGGATTTTCCTCCAATGGAACTCCCTTTTTATTCTTGAAATAACACCTGCATGGAGTATACAGAGACATTTAACACATGGCTCGGGGGGCTATGTAGCAGGGAACAGATTTTTTCAAAGTAATTTCATATGTGTATCATTAGGTAGGATAAAGAATTCTAGGGAATGGTTTTTGTTTTGTTTTGTTTAAATCTAATCTAAAGGATGTCCATCGCTTTCGTTCCAGGTTTGGAGACAGGTAAACTGAAGGCCAAGTTCCACACTGATATTCTGCATAGAAATGCATCTGTACAAGGAATCTGTAATGCATGAAACCATTTTTAGAGGGCAATGAGATAATACGTTGCAGCTTCTTTTAGTTTTTGTGTAAATGTTATACGAGTGAGAATCACTCCTTTTCCATGGTGCTGCCTATGTTTATCATAGAGTGCACAGAGTTTTTGTTTTCTTGTAGGACGGTTCATACAGGGGTGGCACTGCATGTGGGTCTTTGTGGGGGACAGGGCCATGCCTGTGCAGGGACCCACATGGAGATGAATCAGACCCTTGCTAGTGCAGGTCACTCCAGTCAGCTGAGGTTGCTCAGTCCAGTCGGCTGGTGGGAAGGGAAAGTATCCACTCTTTCTCCTTCTCTGCCAGTCAGTTGTTGTATCCTAAGTGAACACACACACACACACACACACACACACACACACACACACACACACACTTACTTTACAGGGGGATCTGGGAACAGAGGTGTTGTGTGGTTGCTGTCAGGTTAAGTAAGCCCCGTAAGCTGGGGAAGAAGGGAGGAGAAGTCATTCCAGATCCCAGTTTATTGTGATGGGACTTGCTTCTGAGTAGACAGGCCTAGGATTGTGCTCTAAGGGTTTAACAAGCTACACCTGCCCACATTCCTGCTCTCCTAAAGGTCTAGGCACTCTGTCCCGGTATGGATCTGGTAAGCCTAAGAGTGAGAAGTGTCAGCATGTACTAAATTTTCATGTTTAATTCATCAGTAACCTACAGTGTATTAAAAACACTGTAGTCTTTTGATGCACCATTAGTAAGATGACAGGCTTTTTTAATGTGTTTTCTTCAGAAGTTCTCTCTTAAAGTCAACATTGTGTCATAATTTTAGCGTCATTAATAATCCTTGCCTTTAGCTTCAAATGGGTCGCATGATGGTACAAAAATGCTGCTAATGTCTCTTATTTGCAAAGATTAGATGGTTGAAAACTTCTGTTGATCTATTTCACCATCTGTGAGAAAGTAGCAGGCACCATTGAGAATCTGAGAATGCCTTCTTGTTCTCCTTCAGAGATTTTCTTGCTGATAATATGCCGGTTATAAGAAAAGTTGGGAGAACAGAAAAGGCGTCCTGGGGAACTGCTTCTTCAGGGTATCATCGTGTGCCTATAACCAACCAATATGATTTCCACAGTCTGTTCAACTGTGCAGATACACAGCTAAGCCTTAGCCATGGGGGTCCCAACAGTAACTGTGCTATAGTTCAGAATTGTATTTGGGGCCATATCATTCCATACTACATTAGTTCTAGAGGCACCTGGTACCCTCCCTTTGATCTGTCCTGCTGTATTTGCATGACAGGAATGGGTGGTACACATCCAGCATAAAGACTGAATCTTCCATGATGTTGTGGTCCTGCCTATTCTTATACAGTAGGTTGTGCATTTATTTTATTTATTTGTTTTAAAAAATTATATCCCGCCTTTCCTATGCCAAGGCAAATGCCCAAGGCGGCTTACAACAGAAGTTAAAATACATAACTTAAAAATACATTAAAAGTTTAAACAATACATAACTGTACATAACAATTTTAAAAACAATAAAATCCACGGGGGGGGGGGACAGCATGGAGCAGATAAGCAGCATGGCAGAGCATCTTGAGACACAGGAGGCAGACCACAGCCCATCACCCAAACGCTAGACGAAACAAAAACGTTTTGAGCCCTCGCCGAAATGTCATGAGATTCATGCATGGGATTCATCTGGTGTAAATGCTTTAGTGATCCTATGGAAGGAAATTTAAAAAGTTCTCTTTAAAATTAAACAGAAGGTTAAATGTTTCACTAGACCAGAATTTAATTCTTGGTATTTTCTTTTTAAAAAACCACTGGAAGAGCTTATTCTTCCAGTCTTGCACACCAGAGTGCTTGTCTTTGATTGCTCACACTTTTGAAAGATGACTCATCTATCTAATTATTTGGAAAATTATTTAAAATTATATGTTTTGTTGAACTCTCTTGAACTGAATATTCAGAGCCAAATTTCAGAATTCTGCCAAGTAGCAGAAGGCAAAGCAAGACAAACATTTCCTTAGTAACATCTTCAAAGTCTTTAGAGACTGCCTGATATAACACCACATGCTTTAAAATCCTACTAAGCTTAGAGTTTTCTACCATCGAGTTGTTGACATGCCAACGTGTCTGCAGACATCAGCAGTTTTAAAGAAAGTAACAAGAAAAGAACACTAGGAAAATAGGGCTAACAAAAACGTAGTAAAGGCAGTTGACTCTGGAAATTCAAGTCATAACCCATTGTAACAAAAGAAATGTTTCTCTGTCATAACAAATTCTGGGATAAATAAATGATAAATTGACTTTTATGAAATAAAGGAATATTTTTTTTCTAAAGTATCAGAACTTTCCACACAAAAATGATACTCATTTGCTTATGATCCGGTATCTTTCCTCAAGCTGGTGCTTTTGTTGCAAGGAAAACTGCATATTTGCTGCACTCCAACCGCATCACTAGGAAAATATAATCCTCCCCCCTCACACACACTTACAAACATCCAGGTGCCCATTGTGATCATGGCTGCCTTGTGAAATGTGGTTGCAGCATGTGTATCTCAGTCAATGGTGACCTGATAGTATTCCCTCCTCCTGTACCTGTACAATTTTGTGAGCTTTTAAAGCTTTGAATCTTGAGAAGCTGAGCATTTGAGGACAGGAATACTCATGTAGCCCTTCTAAAATTGGCAAACATCAGAAAGCCCTTCCCTGGCAGCAGTTCTTTGCCTGCTTCTTAGTATTGCTATAGCAGTGGCTTGAAGATGATAATTTCAAGTTTCCTACCCCTATATAATACCGTTGTAAGGAAGGTGGCGCAGCGGGTTAAACCGCTGAACCATGAGCTGTTGATCGAAAGGTCAGCAGTTCGAATCCACGACAGGGTGAGCTCTCGTTGCTTGGCCAGCTCCTGCCAACCTAGCAGTTCCAAAGCATGTTAATGCGAGTAGATAAATAGGTACCGCTTGCGGGAAGGTAGTGCTCCGTGTTCCAGCTGCATGCTACGCGCTGTGGCAAGGAGAGTCATGCCAGCCACATGACCACGGAGGCGTCTTCGGACAACGTTGGCTCTTCGGCTTTGAAATGGGGATGAGCACCACACCCTAGAGTCGGACACGACTGGACTTAATTGTCAGGGGTCATCTTTACCTTTAAGGAAGCTAACTTCAGGTGCTAGAGCTCGGAAGGAGTAATGATGGCTTAACTTAAGAGAGAGTTATGTTTTCTTTGTGAAAACATGCAATAACAGTACAGTCAACAAACTGTACTGTTACATCTAAACCACATTAACTCCACAATTACTCTTGTCTGTAATGTGAATGGTTATGGAGTGAGTCTGGCATGTTGTGAAAATGAAAAGATATGCATCAGACCAATGGAAAAATAGCATGTGTACACTTTTTTCTTTTTTCTTTTACATAAGCTAGCTGTGCCTCTGATTGCTGGTATGTCAAGTTAAATGAATAGCAGGTTTTTGGTTGTCAGGGTTTGGTCAAAAATGGACAGGGAAGGGTTAAACATATAGATCTTATGGGAAATCTTAGTGTTGATATACGTTCGTTCTCTGTAGAGTACATCTTAGATTAAAAATTGAAAGAAAACAGTAGAGAAGAGGTGATCCCTTTGCTCAGTTAAGTATAAAGATAATCAGATTAAAGTTATGTCTTTTAACACATTGCTCAGGAGTATTCTGTGATATGCTGTCATGTTTAGTGCAAATGACCTGCTCTCAGGAAACCCACTGATTGGCTTGCTTGCTGGGGTTCCCTTGCCTGTCTGCATGTAGGCTGGTTAAACCTAGTTGTTGGCTGGCAAGAATTGAGAGTTTTGTCTTAAAATGTGCCCAACATTCTTTGGTGGTAGAGACATAATGCAGAGACATAATGGTTATAGAGCACAAGTGTCTTTTAGGCAACTTCTCCACTATTTCTGGTCTCATTGAGGAATGCCGGTTAAATTTTTAGGAACCTCAGATTTCCTAGGAATATACAATAGTTTTGAAAAGGTTTTATGAGTGATCTGTATTGGTGGGATTAAATAGTAGCCTGAATTCATGGAACTTTGTGTGCAGCAACTGGCTGTGCACATGATGTTGCATTCAAGTCTCTGCAAGTGTACACTCTTCAAGTTGGTGCTATTAGCCCTGCTATCTCTGTCAGTACAGTATGTCAAGAATGTGTTTCGGGGTACATTAATGGACCCAGTCCAACAAAGATCACCATTACAGCCCAGAATGATAAATGTGGAACTATTTTATACCACAGTGCATCACTGTCTTGCACCCTTGGGGACCAATCCTGAACAGATTGCTACCACCAGTAGATTGTGCTTGCTGGTTAAAATGAACGTCTGTGAGCCCATTGCTTTTTTGTGGGGTGTTTGTTTTAAGGCATTGAAAGGTAACATACAGTACAATTCAGATGACTATTGGTAACATGTCATGGTGTTCCAGATCTATTCTGGTAAGTTTTGTTATGTTTTTATATTCTTTATCTTCACTAATTAAGGAAGATGCTATTTTGATGGGCTGGAATAGTATTGTGGTATATGGGATGCAATCAACATTGTAGGTGCATAGGGTGTGCTGAATAGCCATGATTGAGCTTAATCGCACCTGCATATGTATCTAGAATGGGGGTTGCATCTGAATCCTGCCTCTGCAGCTGGTTGCTATGATGGCTGATGCATCCACTTGCATCGTTGAACTATCTTATAGTGAAATCTCTCTTGAGACTTACATAAGACCTTCTTTTGTAATGGAAGATATCTGCAGGATGAATCATATCCTCCTTTGATTTAGGATATACTGTATTGGGCAACAACTAAACTTCAATTAATTTTCAGTATCCACAGTTTGTCTCCAATTTCACTATATACTGATTTCACTGCAAGTCAACTTGAAGGCTTATGCAATTGCAATTTACTTTGCCCAAGGATGTCGTTGCATCCTAATTCTGCTTTTGCTCATCTTTGCATGAGCTTTTCTTATACTTTTCAAATGTATTATTTCCTTTCTTGCTGCAGTTGTTTCTCTCTTTTGTATTGTAGGTTCGGGATACTCACCCCTAGAAGATGATGAAGATGTGTATGCACACAATGCATATAAAGGTGAATGCTTTGCTTATGTGCTAATGAGGATCAACTGTTGCCAAGAGAGCTTTTTTCTTTTCCTGCTTGGAGCATGAATCCTTAGGGTATGTCTGTAATGGCCAAGGTCTGCATGCTTGTTGTATCCTATGCTGTGAGTAACTTCTGCAGTCCACCCACAATACCATGTCCCATCACAATTTGCACTCTGTTGTTGCTGCTGCTATCGTATGTTATGAGAATAACTGGTACTTGACAGAATGATTGTACACATATTTACAGAGGAGGAATTCTTCACTCTCAAAAGACGATTTTGTTTCCTCTGTTCTGTAAATGTTATTTTTGAAACATTGAATATTTGTACGTATCTTTGTGACTCTAGACTTGAAATATATTTTTATTGAAATAAATTTGTAATTTATTTGTAATTGAATTCCCAAAAACAGGATACAAGGGAAAAAGTTCTTGCTTGAGTGAAAGCATTAACAATGTTCTGCTAGATCTAGATCAAAAGTACATAAACAGTATTTGGTTCATTTAAAACATATAATAGAAACTCACTTCACTTGAGCAAGAATTTGCTCGCTTGCATCCTATTTTTTGAGTTGTTATGAATTCATAAAGCTAAATGTACTGTATAGTATCTTAGGCCTCTTAATTCACAACAGGCCTCTTAATTCGCAACAGAATCAATATAAAAAGCAGGAAGGAAAAACCCCATATTAAACACATGTTATTAATAACTGCAAGTTGAGAAGACAGCATTATAATTAAAATACATAATTTTTTCCTCACCATAATATGTGTCCAACTGGAAATCCACTTCAGCTGTTAGATAATAACATACTGTAAAAGGTGTTTTGTTTCTTCAGTTGATGACAAGTCAAACTGTTCATACATTTTCAGAATTAATCCTGATTTCCAAGCCTCTTGCTACCCTTTCCATACAATTATGGGTCCTTCAAGAGCCCAGTCTCAGTCTATCAAGTGACCACAAAGTAGGTAGCTTTCTGGATGGTACATACTTAAGAACAGCTTTTAAACACAAGATCATATTTGGGTGCAGGGCTGGCCTGAGGCACAGAAAATTCATTGCTGCCTCATCCACCCCCCCTGTGGTAAGCTCCAAGGAGGCAAGCTATCAAAAAGGCAGTGATCTACTTTCCTGGTGCAGCCTCTTTGAATGAAACTGGAAATGCAGGATGCACTGGAAGCAATCCCAGTGTGTTCTACACTTCCTGTTTTATTTGAAAGTACCACATAAGGTGGTAAGGAAGTGGATTGCTGCTTCCTGTATTGTTTTTCGGGTGGGTGGGGTGTTGCACACCTGTTGGTGGCGGTTCAGTCCTTCCTTGTCCTGTCCCTTTGAATGAAAGGAATTGCATGAGGAAAGACTGAAGTAAGAGTTTAGGAGGCTGAATTGCTTTCTCCCAATTGGCTTCCTGTTCTCTAAAGGCAAATGGAAAGTGAGTTGGGAGTGGCTCCATTTGCAGCAGGTTAGAAGGAACGGCAGCAGCAGACACAGGTTTAAAAGCTTCCCAAGTCTTTTTGCCCCACCCTGCAATCCACAACTCGATGTGAGCTGCATCGTTTGTGTAATCTGTGGGCTGGTTCTGCTTAGGTCTCCTCAGAGAAGGAGTACTTCTACTTTGACAATAATGTTCCATAAATTTGCAAGTACTCATATTGAGAGGAAGCCAAAATATTGGAGTTTTTCGTGTGTATATTCACATGTACTGCAGTGTAAGTACATGGATGCAAGTCACGGAAAGTTGTGCACTTGAATCCCATAGATTTGAATCCTTGTTTGCTGTTTGGCTGCTTGTTCTATGCAAGGGAGATCCAAACTATGTGTTTTGCTCTTGTTCGACCTGTTATGGAGCACTTCCATAACTGTGGAAGTGCTCAGGAAAGAATGCAGAATAAAAAACTTGTGATATTCTAAAAACCAATACTTTAAATAAGTTCTTAGATTTTCGCGACGACAACAAATCACTGAGTTAAAAACTTTAGTCATGCCAGGAAAAATTTCGTTGTTTAATTAAATATTAAAATGTTAAAACATCAAAATATCACAGCTCTTATGCTGTGTTTCGCCACCAACATCTGTGGCATCATCAGAAGGCATTAAACATTCTAAGACCAACTGAAAACGTGAATGGTCCTTGCTCTTCTACACTTACAGGCTGCTATTCTAAATGGAACTTCCATTACCCAGAAGTGTCTCACTCTGAGCTAAACAAACATTTAACTTTTCTTGCGTCCAATTTGTATCTGAGAACTGGAAGCCAAGCATTTAAGTTTAAAATTTGGAAATAACATTTGGGATTTTAACGTAGGAATCTGTTTCTCAGAAACATCGGTTGGTCTTAAATGAATGTTGCTTTTGGAATGGAGGACATTTTTTTTTGTCATGAAGCTAGTTCCATTAAACAAAAACTCACTGCATGTCCAATGAACTGACCTTGTAAAGATTCATGGTGTCACAACACCATGGGTTTGGAGACAGGGAGAACATTTTATCTTAACTATGGTAGGAAGAAAGGAGTTTCAGTGCAAACCTTGCGGTAACGTCCAATTCCTGCCATAGTTTGAATAGATCCTGTCTGGAAGGAGGTGCAAAATAAATGTAACAGACTTCTGTACCAGCATATACTAATCCTCTGTCATCTTGGGAATGTTGAGCTTCATGTTGTGTGAGTGGGAGATACCTTGTAAATGTAGCTAAGTGCTCATAGAGTGGAACACTTCTGTGTAGGATTTGGCCATGAATCACACGGTACTTCAGTTTTCCCTATTCCATATGATGATGAGATGCTGTACACCTCAGTAAAAGTCTTGGATCCATGGCAGGATCCAACTGAGTGAGATAATTTATGAAAGACAACCTTTACTTTTTCCTCGTGGTACTGTTTTTAGATAAACGGTGTACATATAATTAGTTGGGTGCAAATAAGTGCATGACTAATTCCATCTGCCCAAGAGAGATCTGAATGTGTGTTTCTTGAACAGCAGTCTCCCAGCCCCATCCTGCCCCATGCTGAATCTTTTTTGAAACTGAGAGAAGTTTGTATTTGGTATGAAAGAAGTGTTTGATAGGGCATGGGGATCTGCCATTCGTAAGAAAGAAGATCAACGTTCTACTGGGTGTTCATAAGTGGCTCTTTGAATCCAAGTTAGTGCTTGGAAACTTTCAAAGCTCATTTACCCTCTCTGGGTGTTGCGTATTCCACAGAATTCCAGTCCTTCTGAACACAAATTTTAACAGTGACCTAGTAGATGGCTACACTGCTTGATTGCCAAACCGTGGCAGATTTGTGCTCTTCCTTTTCCTTGTTTTTTCTTTCTCCTGTTGTGTTGTCATTTTCCATTCCTTTTAAGTTTTTGGGATAACTATAGTTAGTGCTATGTCTGCACGGACATTTTTGCTAACCATAGCAAAACCATAGCATGACAGTCAAAAGCAGGTTCACAAAATGTGGTTTGGCCAACTATAAGTAGTGAAAGCACTGGTGCAAAACTAGGCTAATCAAAGATATCTCTGAAATGGAAAGGGATGGGGTAATAATATATGTACATGTGTAGGAGGGGAGGTGGAGGGGATTAGGAGTGCTTCCAGTTGACAAACCATTGTTTGTTAGTAATTGGGCAGCACAATGTACACCAGGCCACTTCTGTTCTCATCAAATGTGCTTGGTAAAGCTTCATATGCCTGGTACAGCTAAGTCAAAATGTATTTGTTTCAGCTAAAGTTTATACTGCAGTCACTTGGAATACTGGCTTGTTATGAAAACATTGTTTTTTGGATATAGCCACGGTTATCTGCTAAGTCAAAACTGTTCTCACTCACTCACCCCAATTCACTTAAGGGACATCTTTAGAAATACGTAGCAGAATGAGGGTTTTATTTTTCACCAATAGTATATTTGTATTGAACTGTGCTAGTGACACATTCACAAGCACTTTTCAGATGGGATACAAAGGAGCCAGAGTAGAATCGATCCAAACAGAGCTCTATAAAAAGCTTACCCCTTGGGAAAGCATAACTTTGCCATTTTAAGAGTAGAGGCAGGCTTAGGTCTAGACATGAGAGTACTATTTATGCCCTTATATCAGCACTCGGTGCTTAAAGCTCAAATCTAAGAACTTCTGCCTCATTGGCAGAATTTCTAAGAAATTAGAAATGCTTCATTCTCATTTTATGTCTTCATGAAGTTCATTGGATTTTAATTGAGCAGTTCGCAAATAAGTTTGAGAGCTGATAAAGAAAAGACGTATGCATTGAAATTACTGAGGCAAAGGGTTTTTTTTCCCCCTAACACAGTGGTTCCCAAACCTTTTATTACTGGGACACAAAATGACGCTCTACCGGGACCCACCTAGCTTTATGAGACTTAAAAAAGGTGATCTAGAAAGAAATAATATATATTTATTTACAAGTATTTATTTATTTGCAAAAAAATCCATTTCCCTAATGAATAGCCTCAAGGCTTGAGGGTCTTAGTTATGTGACCCAGCCTTCACCTGCTCCCACTACCTGTCATTGACGGACTTGGAAAAATCGCACTAGGAAAATGATGCTCAAACATTTATCTCCCTATATTTACACAAGTTTGCAAACTGCAGGAGCTCAGCTCTTTGAAGAGCAATTAGCAGCCATCTGATTTTTGAAACACCTCAGGGCTTGAGGCAATTACTTATCTGATCTCTCTATCACCCATATTTTCATTGGAAGCTCTGTGGAAACCACCAGAAATCGGGTCACGACCCACCAAGTGGGTCCGACCCACAGTTTGAGAAACAGTGCCCTAACATACTAGGTTTGGAGCCAAAGAACTGTAAGGAAAGTAGTTTCTATAGCTGTTCTGCCAAGGGTTGCACAACATTTTGTGTAGTGCTTTAATCAATAGAAAGAGGTTTCTAAAGCAGTTCTCTTGCTTCTGCAAGAGGTTGTTTGATGGAAGAACATCTTTGGATTTCATCTTATGTGTTCCAAAGACTGAATGCCTGCCTAAGTCTTCCTGTAATGTTTGTCCTTTTTGCCTTCAGGCAGTTGAATATAGCATTCCGGACAAAACAGAAATATTGTGCAGAGCCGTAAAATATAATTTAAATGGTCCAGAGGACATACAATACATTTGAGCTCTCAGAAGGTCAGAAAAATGGAATATATCCAGGGCCAGCTGATGTGGATTGCTTCAGCGGCAGATTGCAAGGGGTCTGAGGGGGTGACAGATTTGGGGTGCCTTTTGCCACCACCTCCCTCCAATGCAGGCTGCTATGTTCTGCTTCCCGCTCACTTGAGTGAGAAGCAGATCATTCCCCCTCCTTACTGTTCTCCTTGCGTACTGTTGTCAAAACCAGAAGTGCAGAACTTCTGGGTTTATTTACATAAATAAACTTATTCACATAATTTTACATCTAGTTACGGTATTTATGCTTGCTGTAAATAAGACAGGAAGTCCTGCACTTCCAGGTTTGACGACACTGTGCAAAGAGCACAATAAGGGTGTTTTTTGGGTAGTGGTGGTGGTTTGTAGCACACAGATGTCTTCACTCGGCATTCCAGGTTATGCCACCCCTGAATATCTCAACACCTATAGCTAGCTATATGGGCAGTGAGTAGAAATTTGTATCTGTTCTTTATTACATGGGAGCTTTAGTGTCCCTTGATCAGTACAGCCATGTTTGCCTCCAGTCTCTGTAATGTGTTACATGGTTGTAGACAGAGTGGTAAGTATTCCACTGTGCAAGTGCAGACATTTTCACAGAGTGAATCCCACTAACCAAACATTAGAGGATTTCAACCAATATTTAGCTGGGATATTCACACACAGAACCTCCACCAACACCTTCTGTCACCTGGGTACCCAATCATGGAAGAATGTCCTTGAGTCTCTTTCCTCCTGTCCTCCACCTTGCTCTCATCTTTCTCACATGTCCCTTTCTCTCTTTCCCCTCTCCTTTGCACCATGCTTAGTGACTGCAGGTCCAGTTTAAATAGTAACCCAGCAACGTGGATTCTCCATAGGTAAGTTTTTGTTGCAGACTTAGCATCACATTATAAATTGGTGTGTTTTGTCTTATGCACTCCCATCTCTTCCTCTCCTTTTTTAAAGCATGCACTATTTGTGGCAAGGCTTCATTGACACAAGTTCCACGCAGTATCGCCATGTGTCTTGGCCTAAATAGGTATGAGTCCATTATTGAGTATAATAGCTGATAGTCATTATTTGGCATTGTAATACCAGCTACCATGATTTGGTCATGGGGCACAAGCACTCCGCGTCCTAAAAATAAATACTTTACATTTTAAAAAAAACATCAACGTTAAGGAGTGAAGGCTTAAGACTTAAGGGCAGAGAAAAGGCTTAAGACTTAAGGGCAGTTGAAAAATCAAGCCTATCTTGGCACATAATTTGGGTTAACAGCCCAGAGGCTGCTGAGAGTCCAAGGATTATTGTTCTACAGGAAACATAATTGTGTGAAATAAGAGTAAGAGGAGTAAAGCTTAGGCCACATACGGTACATACAAATCGTTTTATTCTTGTTTGGTATAAATTTCAGCTGCTTGGTTTTTGAAAAATGTGTCCTTCCTCTCTGGGTAATAAAACATCTAATCTTTCTAGCTGTCCACACGGTGGCAGACTTAATCCACAACCAGGGAAGTAATGGGCGGTCATCCTCTCATTGCCATCAGTGCCTCTTAATGGTCCTATGATTTTAATGGATCAAGATTTAGGTCCAAATTTTAATACAAGATATAATGTTGTAACACTTGGAAACAAACTACCTTTCTAATCTCCAATCCCTGGAAGATTTTCACATGATCTGCCTACAGCTTGCATCTTTCTGGGTAATATAATTAATATTTTTCTACCTGATGGACTCCGGTCCGACTCCATGGTTGCATCTTTGTCGTGCATTTTTAAAGTTCTTCTTCTGCTTACATGTGCCTGTTTCCACTCCTCTTACCAGACACACCATGGTGCTCTCCTATCAAGGTGAAATACGGCTATGCAAGTTGCAGAAGCCCTCATGGAGGATATTACAAAAATGTCTTGGCGACAAAATGTGACATCCGTTGTCAGAAAGGTTACGAACTACACGGTCCTCAGCAGCTGATTTGTCAGCCAAACAAACGCTGGTCTGGGAAAGCAGTGTGCAAACGTGAGTGCCTTACTGAAAACCTGCTTCCAGTTCACTTGTTTCCAGCCATGCATTTCTCCAGAATTTGCATTTAATGTGGAATGGGAAAAAAAGATTTAAATAATGGCTTGTTATTTCCAGCTTTTCTATACAATCTTGTCCATTTTTTAAACTATATGTACTGAAACATTATTTATCTTGTGATTTTTCACATGAAAATCACTAACAGCGCAATCCGACTTAACTTTTGTGCCGGTGTAACCAGCGACGCAGCGAGAACGAGAGGCCCCAGAACGGAAAAGGGGTTCAAATCCCCTTTGAATTCCTCTTTTGGAGGGGATTTGAATCCCTTTTCCGTTCTGGGGCCTCCAGTTCTCGCTGCGCCGCTGGTTAAACCGGCACAAAAGTTAAGTCGGATTGCGCTGTAAGGACATCCTCCTGCCCCAAGGCAAGATGCTCCACACATCGCCATTCTCATGCCTCAGATTAAGGCAGGCCACAATCTGTCCCACAGCATATCTCAGGAACAGATAATCAGAGTACCAGCAAGGCTTGCCAGCTGAAGTTGACTGGTACAAGTAACTTTCTATAAAAAATGGATCCACATTGGCAAGTGGGTTGTATCTGTTTTGAAAGCTTACCTCACTGTTGGGTTTGCTGACATTTTATTGCCTTTTCTTTTATTAAAAAGAAAAAAAGGCACATAGAGATCAATCCTGATTCCCCTCCCCACAGCTGATGCAGCTGCTGCATCCAGTGGAGTTGGGGAGTCTGGAGGTCTCCAAGATAAGGCTCCACTACCCCAATGGGTCTCCTTGGATCTGCACCAGCTACTTTGCTGGCAGAGAACCAAGGAGATGGACAGCCCAATCCTGCCTAAGATGCAGCAGCTGGCCTAAAGAACTGGCCGCTGCATCCTAGGCCCATTGCAGGCTGCACCGGCACAGTACAGGCTCACCACAGGGGAAAGGGGATGTTTTTCCCCTTCCTCCGGTGTAAGTGGCGCGGGCCCCAATGGGCCTCCTCAGATGCACGCCAGCTCTGAAGTTGGCATGCATCCGGGGAGGCCGTGTAAGGCCGGCCGGACTGGGAGGGGGCGTGGATATTGGCGCTAAGTTGCCAATATCGGGAGGGGGGGATATTGGTGCTAAGTTGTCCCAGCCTGGGCTGGCCAATGGCCCCCTCCCTCGCCACCCCTGTGCCAAACGGTGTGGGACCTACCTGCGGTGGCCAGTGCATGTCCAAGTCAACGGCTGAGTGAGCAGCGCCAGCCTCCACACCGGCGCTGCTTACTCAGAAGGAGCTGCAAACGTGCTTTATGGGACATTTGCAACTCCTTAGGCCTGCGGAGCGCATGCTCCGCCGGCTTATGTTTATGTAGGATTGGGCAGAAAGAGAGGGGGGGAGGAATGGGGCTAGAATACCGGTGCAAGTGAGTGCTCCTGTTAAACACACCCTCCCTCCCATGTTCTGCCTCCCACCTGTCCCCCTCTCCGCTCGCACTCCTTTGTTCCTGCACCGTTCCTCCCTCTGCCCACCCCTGCCACCAATTTACCAATGTTTGTGCGGGGAGGCCTCTCTGCTGGCCTGTGCACGCAGCCACCAGCCATGTGCACTGGCGGCCTCATCACATGTGCGCCGCCACAGAGGCACTTTTGCTGATGGAATGTGCATACCGCCAGTAGAAAGTCCATAGCCCAGTCCACTGTAGCTCCCTGCGTGGCGATGCAGCAGCGCCAATGCAGCATCCTCTGTATCCTACAGGGGAATTTTGGCATGTTGATGCCAACTCAGGGTAAGGGAACATTTGTTCCCTTGCCCTGGGGTAAACTCCAGCTGCTGCCATGGGTCAACTTGGACCTCCATCATGAATCAACGTGGACCCATGCGTTGACCTGTGGAGGTGGATCAGACCCAGGAAGGGGGTTAGGATTCAGTGGGTGTTGCCGCCACCGAACCCGCCCCCTTCCCTGACCCGATCTGGGCCGAATTGGTGGTCATCATACTGGCCTCGTAGAAGTTTCTTTAGGAGACAAAGCTAATCCTCCAAACCAATTCTCTTTCATGTATTGCACTATATGGAAAAACAATTCTGAACGTTCATAATATTTCAACATTGTGTTTTTTCCCCATAGAAAAACGTTGTCCAGTCCTTTCTATGCCACCTAATGGAGGATTCAAGTGCACAGATGGTGCCTATTTTAACTCCAGATGCGAGTATTACTGTTCACCAGGATATCAGCTGAAAGGAGACCGAATAGTACAGTGTATGGATAACAAAGCTTGGAGTGGAAGACCAGCTTCTTGTGTGGGTAAGGATTGCGAAACTTCACTTCGTGCCATGTAGGGCTGTTCATCGATTTGGATAAGACCCATTCAGGGATTTTTCAGGTATGGAATCCAGGCAGTGAACCATTACATTTGGAGAGGAAAGGAAAGGACAGGACGACATCTGAATGGCCCGTGCTCATAAGATACCTAGAAACTGCTGACTGCAGCAACACAAACCATGGTTTGCAGCTTAATCAACATCCTTTTGGTTTGCCAGTGAGGACGAAGTTGTTAAGCTCTGCCACCTAGCACAGGAAACCTCCCCTCTTGGCCTACTACTTTAAGAAAAGCCAAAGTTCTGCTTGGTATCCAAGAGGGTCATCTGTTTAGCTGCAGATAAGACCTGCATATCAGCTCTTGAGAGTTTGCTTGCTCTCCCTTGCTCAATGTGGATAGGATACTATAGCACAGCCATCCAGGACCTTGCCTTTCTTGAGGTGGCCGTGACCAGAGCTCGGGTATAGCTACCCTAATGTACTTTAATCCACTTTAAACATGGAAATTCAATCAATAGGGCTGGGCTAGTATATAGGAGGAGGGATTATCTTTTTGAATGACGTAGCAATGGGTTTAAAACCAGCTGCTTATTTTTCTACAGGCCTGTCGAAGTGTACCCCTTCATATGTATGCACGCACACCCCTGTAAGAAAAAGACAAATACTGAAATCACAGATAATAGTCTTAGCCATGTCACTTTATCACCACACATTTGCATTCATGGGCACTCCATTTATGACTTCCATAAAAATGGTTGTGACAATGTTGGATAGCTTTGCTGAAACTGGCTCTCTCACTGTCTTGTATTATAAATATAACTGCTTCTGTATCTGGCTCAAATTATATTTGTGGCTTTTGTGGAATGGCTGAAAAGAAGAAATCCCAGTTGAGGAAATTCCAATTTGTCACAAATTCTCCGAAGACCACCGCTTCTCTGTGTTGTTACAGATTAAGAGGGCAGGAGGCGGGGGTTGTGTTTATCTAGTGATTGTCTCTAAGCAATTAAAATGGCTTCAAGCTCTCTGGTCCAGCAAGAAGAGTTTACTGATCCATGAGTGCCTGGAAATGCAGTTCCTATAGTAACACAAGGTTGTTGTCTTAATGTAGCAGAAATCCATAGTGATATGTGGAAACGCTGGTTCTTTGCTGCTTGGTGATGGGATCCTGATAGTCATACATCTGAAACAGAGTTCTTCAGAAACATTTCTGCTCCTCCTTTTGTTAGCATAAAGCACGTGTGTGTTCAGAGACGTCGCTGTGGTGGTGGTGGGGTTACCATAAGTTGCACCCCGTCCTAGTCCCGTTTACAAGCCGGCAAGAGGCGGCCTCGCCATTGGAGCCATTCCGTGCGGAGAAGGCAGCGGGCAGGGAGTCTGTAAAGATTACTGTAAAGAAGTTGTCCAGCCCATTTTGCACAATCGTGTACACCGGACCTTTAGGCTGCTTTGTACCTTACAGTTTTAGCAAGTGCAATGCTGAAAGTGAGATCAAACATGCTTGCAGTGCTCCACAAACATGTTTGATCTCTCACACTTAAAATGCTCTTGCCTATGGTATGCCTATGGTATTGGGGGTGGGGGACAGGGCTCTTATGGGGGACAGGGCTCTTATGCCTACATTAGCCGTGGCCAACCTTTCAGCCTGAATGCTTCTGGCCCTTTAATGGTTGCACAGGTGAGGGCATTTCAGCAGGTGCAGCTGCTTTAGCAGCACCTTCAGCATTTGCAGCTGCCAAGATTCTGTCTTCTACACAACTTTTAAGAACGCAGAGGCCCTAATGGTGGAAGGTTGGCCACCCCTGGCCTATATAGTGGGAAGCAGCCCTTGATTACAGTGACTAGTCGAAGTTGCAACTGCATAGAAAATGCATGCAAAATGTTTAGAGGGGTCCAGGTAGATCAGCCTCTAACAATCCATTTTGCATTCAGAATAGCTCCATCTCCCTGCCTCTGCCTTCCTGCCTTGCTGTGTGTGGGTGCAGAGATTACCTCCTATTGTAGAATATGGAATATTTTAGTACAGTGTTCCTCGCCTCTTTATCAGTAACCACCCTCCTCCAAAAAAACAAATGCAGCACTTTTAGGTAATTGAATGTAATTATTAAAGACAAAGGGCAGGAACTGTGTGTGTGTGTGTGTGTGTGTGTGTGTGTGTGTGTGTGTGTGTTTCAGCATGCAAGAGTAGATAAAGTTTGGGATCAGATTTTACATGAGTAGATTTAACATTCAATAAGAGTGTTCGACAGTGGCAAATTTAAGATCACCATCTCTACGTAAAGGGAGTGTGTTAACAATTAGAATCATCAATATACTGAAAAGTTATTAAAAATAAAGACCTCCCTTTTTGAAGAGTCCTTTTTGCAAGACAGTTAGTAAGACTGTTATAGTTTTAGAGGTGAGGGGAACTTCCAAAAGCATAAATGGCCAAAACAGGAGAAAAGAGCAGAAGGGTAAAAATTGTGTGAAAGCATTTTGGTGCATTTCTGAGGAGTCAGCCTTACTTTCTCACAACCTCTCTTCTTGCCTTTAAACTGATGTTATTTTAATGTTATGCTATAGCCAAATATCCTGCTAGCAGTTTGATAATTAACTTGTCCAAGATTATTCCTGTTCTTTATAACTGTACTATGTTTGTAGTGTGTGTATGATATCAGGTTAAGCCAAACAGTATCATTCTTTACATTTGTTATGTTTAGATTTGGAGCCTCCGAGAATCCAGTGCCCGAGTGTCAAGGAGAAAACAGCAGAGCCCAATAAATTGACAGCCCGAGTGTTCTGGGAAACCCCAGAGGGACGGGATACTGCTGATGGCATTTTAACAGAGTGGGTAAAAATGTGTTCACTACAGTAAAAGGAACATCAACATACCAGGATGTGAGCCAGGATGGTGTAGTGGTTTGGGAGTCGGACTTAGACCTGGAAGATCCAGGTTCAAATCCCCGCTCAGCCACGAAGCTTCCTGGGTGACCTTGGGCCAGTCACTATCTCTCAGCCCCACCTACCTCACAGGGTTGTTGTGAGCACAAAAAGGAGGGGAGGAAATATGTACACCACTCTGAGCTCCTTGGAGGAAGGGTGGTATAAAAATGTGAAAAATAAATAAAATAAAATACAGGTGCTGGATGGATATTTAATATATATTCAATCCCAAGTATGTCTATACCAAGGGATTTATACTGTAACCGTATTCGTTCCTGGAATATTCTCAACAGAGGTAGAGTAGTTCTGGTTCATGATCCAAGAGTAGATCGGTGTATTAGTATACCATAGAGTAACTTCCATATGACTAGTACTGGTTCTTCCTTTCATATGTAGTGCAGTTATGTATAGCTACTAGTGGGTGATTTTTGGAAGAGGGTGAACCCATACAGGTGTGATCAATGCAGTGTAAACATTAATCATTTATTCTGTTAAAGCTCCTATCTCTGCAACAAACCATACCTTACTACATTTTATTTCATTTCTTTTAGTGTTATTTTGAAAGGGCTATCACCAGGATCACATTTTCAAGAAGGAGATCACAAAATCCATTACACTGTCTTTGACAGAGCTGGGAACAAGGGAACTTGCAAATTTTTGATTAAAGTCAAAGGTAAAAACCATATTTACTGCCAGGGAAAAAACTTAGAATGCACAGCCAACAAACTGAGACCCTGCTGGGAGGGTACCAAGAGCACCATGGTTGCTTCCATGCCATCTGTGCATCGTTTTCACTCTAGCGATAGATCATGTGAACATAAGAAGAGCCAAAGGCCCATGTAGTCCAGCTTCCTGAATCACACAGTGGCACCACCAGATGCCTCAGGGAGCGCACAGCCAACAAGATAACCTGTTTCTTGTTGTCACTCCCTTGCACCTGGCACAGAGAAAACCTACTTCTAAAACCAGGAGGTTGCTTATGACTTGTAAACTGAGATGGACTTTTCCTCCATGAATCTATCCCATCCCCTTTTAAAGGCATCTAGCCCATGTGCCATCCTGCGGCAAGGAGTTCCACAGATTAATTACACGCTGGGTGAAGAAATGTGATTAAATGTAAAGAAACATGATTAAATACTATGCTGGCAACACACTCCCTAATGTGATGAGTGTCTCGTATATGTTACTCAGATGCTCAGTCTTTCTTACTCATGTGGCCAGAAGCTGTAGGTGTACTGTTACCAGAAGTTGTGGCAATAGTACTATTTCAGGTGAGACACAAACTATAGATCACTATAGATTTCTAGTTGAGCATAATGGGTGAGAATGCTTCCTGCTGTAGGAATATTATTTGTTATATAGATCTTACGCAACACTGCCTCTGTTTTGCTTTTGCCCAGCCAGCTTTTTGGGAGTTGGGAAACTGCATTCCACAATTTCTGAAGACTGAGGTCCAAGAGGGGTCCAGGAGGAGCACTAATGAGTGGTTCTGCTTTCCTGTCTTAGTTCTATATTCACTGATAAAGTGAATAAATATCACAGTTCACTGATAAAGATACACTTCAGAGTGAAATGCCCTTTGATCTGGCATTTGTGGAAGCATTGTTTAAAAAAATGACTCTCATACAGAATAGAATGCCTGACAGTAAGCATTCAAAATGAGTGGCACATACACACATGGAGTTAAATATCTGCTAGCCCCAAGTCCTATGTGTCTGTTTTAGCAGTGGCAATGCAAACAATACTTTATACCATGTCTGCTAAAGTGACATCCTCTATCAGTCTACCTCTGCTCCATGTGTTCTGTAAACCCCGGCAAACAAAGATGCAGAGAGCTGTGCCAACAATTCTAGCTCATGTGTGGCTCTTAAGCACAGCTCTTAAAGCTCTTAGGGGACCTTTCTGCAGTGCTCTTCAGCTGTAGGTAAGTGCTGATGCTGAAGTCCAACCACTTAGTAACATCCTTCTGGGTTTCAGACTAGGGTGCTAAGTCTGAATTCTGCCTTGCCAGTGCAGTGCAAGATCAGGGCTGTTGGCCAGACATGCATTTGCATTTTCTTGTTCCATGAGTCAGTGAGTATATGTCAATTTTACAGTGCTTGGGGGGGGGGGGAGAGGGAGAGGGAGGGAGGTGTTAAATGGGTGTATTGTAAAAACAAAAGATGCAGATGTTTCTGAAGTCTGACAATTGAAAATGTAGGATTGTTTATAAATTAGTGGTATAGCAGAAGAGACACTGAATTACTGAATGCTCCTTTCCTTTTGCGTTTGAAGTCAGGCGCTGTGGAAAACTGAATGCTCCAGAAAATGGCTACATAAAATGTTCGGGTGATGGTGATAATTATGGTGCAACCTGTGAATTTTCCTGCATTGGTGGGTACGACCTGCAGGGAAGCCCAGCACGAGTTTGCCAGTACAATTTAGGCTGGTCAGGAACGGAGCCAACCTGTGCACGTACGTGAGTAATGAATAATTCCAGTTAAAGGGCAGCCTGTGAGGTAAGATTATGTATATTGTGTAAAGCCTTTGCTTAGTGCAAACATCCTGATAGGCCCATCCTGTTCATCCCTTTAAAGGTTTTTGGCTCGCAGTGTGTCTGTGCAGGATTAAGTGGATTGCGTGTTAATGATTAGTGAGCTCAAGTCTGTTGTGACTCTTCACTAAAGATGGCAAAAAATATAAGTGAACCAGATCTGCTGTTAGCCTTGGCATTCCAGTTTCACATTACATTGCTGATATCAAGCTGTTTTGCACTTCACCCATAGGTAGGCTTACCAGATCGTCGACCGGGACGGAGCGTTCTCCCCTTAAGGGGGCAGGGCGTGGGGGGGGGCATAACGTGACGCATTATGGCCCCCCACGCCACGCCCCCTTAAGGGGAGAACGCTCCGTCCCGGTCGACGATCTGGTAAGCCTACCCATAGAGATCCAATAGCTCTAATCCAGAGGAGGTCACAGAAAGCTGCACAAATGTAGTGGGGCTGCTCTACTTTTTCTTAAACACAGCTTTGCATCCCTGTTAAAGTTTAAAGAAAAACTCCCTCAAATTTAAAAAGGAACTTGCAGTGTAGCACTGCGAGGCTAGGGTGTGCTGGTGGAGATCTATTTAGAAAGAAGTTGAACAACTTTGCTGAAAACATGCAAGCCCCTGTACATGTCTGAAAAGGTCATCTGGGCAAGTTGTTGGGCAGAATATTTCTTATAGCCCAGTCCTATCCATTACCCCCTCCTGCCGATGCAGGTGCACCAAAATGGGTTGCGCTGCATCTTGCAGGAGGGGCAGTCCTGGAGGTCTCCTTTGGGTAAGCCTCTGCAGTGTGGAGGGGTCTACTTGGACCTGTGCAAGCAAAATCACTGGCACAGGTCTGAGTGGACCAGGGCTGTTGGATAGGGTTCAGGAAGGTGGTTTGGATTTGGTGGCCACTGCTACCATTGAACCCGCCTCCTTCCTGGACCTGATCCACCCTCCTTTTTCCGTCTTCCTCCACTCTGTCCCGCCTCCCCTGCCGACTTACCATCATTGGTGGTCCTTTGGCGGTTCGTCACTATGTATGGGGCCGCTCCAGCCTCACCACCGGTGAGCCCATAGCTCGACACGCTGCCAGCAGGCCATTTGTGACAGCCGTAAAGAGCTTCCTGCCTTTGGAACACTAGTTCCAGCGGCGGGGAGGGGGGTTAGTCTTGTGAGCTTTCTTTGCACAGCTCTCCTGTTCTCATTGTATTCTTGTTGTTTCTCAATAGAAATTGATACCAAACAAGCACTCTTCTGTACACTCATAAGTATGAGCAGATTTTACAAACTAAGTACCAGTTAGCACTGGAAGAAACCATAATTTGTTGCAGGTTGTGAATGGAGAGATTTAAGCAAGACTCTCTCCCACTATCCTGGACACTTGATCCAACATCATTGCCACAGGATGTGGTGATGGCACCTGGCCTAGATGCCTTTAAAAGGGGTTTGGATGGATTCATGGAGGAAAAGACCATCACAGGTTACAAGCCATAAGCAACCTCCTGGCTTTAGAAGTAGGTTTTCTCTGTGCCAGGTGCAAGGGAATGACAGCAGGAAACAGGTTATCTTGTTGTCTGTGTGCTCTCGGAGGTATCTGGTGTGGCCACTGTGAGATATAGGAAGCTGGACTAGATGGGCCTTTGGCCTGATCCAGCAAGGCTCTTCTTATGTTCAACATATGTGCATGTGCACAGGTTCCTTTATGTACCAAACATCAGGATTAATTGCTGACAGACTGTTAAAGGTTCAGTTCCCAGCACTGCCAGAAGACAAGGGCTGGGAAAGACACTACCTGAGATCCTGGAGAGAGATGGTACCAATTAGAGTAGACAATACTGTGGTGAATCATGGTCTGATTCGGTATAAGTAATCTTAATATATCTAGACAATTTACTAATATGGCAATCTTAAAACATTACATAGAGTTGCACGCAAATGTTGGGATGCTTCAGTGTATCCTGTCTGTAGAAACTAGGGCTGTCTGGATGTGCCCCAAGAGCTCCCCTCCTTTTTCTGGAATGTCGGGCCATCACCATCACTGTTTGCCTTAGTGCCTTTTTCATTTCCATATGCAGAGTTGTAATAGGGAAATAAGGATGAGCTGGTACCTAATTCAAAAATAAACTTTCTAGGGCCTACTTTGTATAAACAATTAAATGTATGGAAGCTGTTTGACGTTGCATTTGCTTGCCAGCTGCTGCTCAGTTGCTCACATGCAGTGGTTCATTGCACATGGACAGTGGTCCATGTCAGCCACTGACAGGAATGATTTACAGTGGTGTGATAAGGCATGTGAAAAGGACTGATCCACATACCCAGCTACTACTATATAATTTTCCCTGCATGAAGTATTCTGCAATTTCATGGAGCCTCTATGCCATCTAAATAGGCTAATGACTGTACAGTAAATTGTTTTTTGTTGTTTTGTGTGTGTGTGTGTGTGTGTGTGTGTGTGTGTGTGTGTGTGTGTGTGTGTGTGCATGTACACACAAACAGAAGATTAAGGCCCTCTTCGCACACTCATCCAGCAGCGTGGGAGATGCTTGCCTGTAATGTGGTTCCACATTGTTGTATGCATGAATACATCACCCATGTTGATTGGATTGTGTGGGCTTTTCTCCCCATCAGAACCTTGCTGTATAATTAGACAATTTACACTCATGAATATAGGTAAGATGACCTGAAGTAGCTTCTATGTTGGTGGGTATGTGTGAAAGGGGACCTGGGAGTCTACTGACTGTGTAAATGAGACTGTTAAGTTATAGGACTGGACATCTTTTGTTGGGATGTTCCTCTGACTTGGCTCTTTTGTTCACTTTTGTGTATGAAAGGAGTGTTCTTTTAACCAGACAAAAGTATGTCCCAATTGCACTTGGCCTCTTTAACTAAGGAAATGAATGGCTCGAGCAGATAGGGAGGAGTTGTGTCACTAAAAATGGAACTGGCACTATCCAATAGTATCCAGGTAATCCTGTGCAGACTGACTTGGAAGCAAGTCCGACAGAAATCGGTGGAAATTTGCATGAAGTCAACATGCATAGAATGAGGCTGCATATCTCCCATCTGTTGAGGAGTTTTTCATTGCTGCCGAGAACTCAACTAGAATTTAAAGCCGAGAATGCCCCCAACTCTTGATATTTATCCCTTGACTTCCCTGGCTAAACCAATTGAGGTGATCTCCAATACTGTATGTTTAAAAATGCATCTTTTAGTTTATCATGATTGTCTCACTTCTAATTTCAGCCATGAATATTAATGTTGGTGTGAGGACTGCAGCGGCCCTCCTGGACCAGTTTTACGAGAAGCGGAGGCTGCTCATTATATCCACTCCTACTGCAGCCAGTTATTTCTATAGGTTGCAGCTGGGAGTGCTGCAGGTGAGACGCAGCTCCTTGATATACGTACTTCAGAGCCAAAACTGCTGTGATGACCAGTTTTGCTCCTTTTCTTTTCCTGCTTTTGTCCCTTAACTTTAACACAACTTATAATGCATATAAATCTGGCCCATACATCAACTACTGAAATAAATATGATGTTAATTGGACAGTGGCTTTCGGTTAATTCTACGTCAGGGGTTCTCAACCAGTGGTACCAGTACCACCAGTGGTACTCTGGCTGACTGCTGGTGGTACTCTGACTGCCAGGCCATTGGAACCCCGCTCTGATGTGGCACTTTTGGCGGCGCGTCTTCGCACCCGAGACGCTCCTGCCTCTGACCGAGCCTCTCAGGAATGCTGAGAAGGACCTTCCCAGCTCTTCCTACCTGTGTTTTCTGGCCTCGGAAAACCCAGAAGTAACTGGCAATGATGTCATCGCCAGTCACTTCCGGTGGTATGCAGCAGGAGAGTGGCGCCGGAGGTGGTACTCTGCCAGAAAGAGGTTGAGAACACCTGTTCTACATACATCTGCTCCCTTCAAAAATGAAAGAAAAATAAAGGCTCCTGAGAACTTGTATAGAAGTAGCTGCCTGAGTCTCCACTTTTAACGGAGAAATGACTCAAGGTGTTTTGCTGTTCTGTTGTTCTGGGTCTCTCCAACCAGGCACCTGTATTCATAACAAAAGGAATTTTTCCTGCTGCAACTACACCTTTTGAAGAAGAGGTGGAGAAGCTGCCACACTTCAAGCCTCTATCCATACTCTTTTTATAGGAGACAAACGTCCTACATAAAAAATGAAAGCAGAGATTCTTACGACGTTGCTCCATTCTCTTCCAGTTACTGAATTCTGTGCTGCTTGCGCAATCCATAGCAGCAGTGTAGCCAGTGGGAAACTCTCATGTACAGTAGTAATTTTTTTTCAGAGCTATTTAACACAAAATGTGCCACTGTCTCTTCTTTTCAAAATCAATTAACACTGTTTTAAAGCAAAAATACTACTGTGATATATCTCCTTTCAACTTCTCTACCACACGCACACTTCTTTGCTTATTCTTATTCCTTGTATGTCGAGGAATAATCGAGGTTAGATTTTATATGACGCTAACGATAAGCATAAGTTCTGTTGTATGGTTGCACTCCATTACAGTTTGATGTGTATTTCCAATTCTTACCTTGACCATTTTAGCCAGCACAGTGTGGCTTGGATCTCCGACATGTTACCGTGATTGAGTTGGTTGGAGTCTTTCCATCACTGTTGGGAAGAATAGGATTAAAACTGATGCCTCCTGCCCTGGCTTTGCAACTCAGGTAAAATAAAATCTCTCCAATGCTAATCTTCAACTTTTGATTCTTTTTCCCCTGTGGTGTCAATTCTGCCCAACTTCAAAAATGTTGCTCAGCCAAAGATAGTGTAAACAATGGATAGTTGCAATGAAGTGTATAGAAATACTGTACATTCTACTGTGATGATGCAATTATGATCTCTTGTAGTGAGGCACAGACTCTGCTCCATACCCCTTACCATGTGGTGGCTCTAGCCACATAAAGGGCTCGTTTTCTGTAGGTGGGGGCTGTGGGGTGAGCTGTGTGTTCACACTCGCATCTTCCCTGGCAGTTGTGGGAACTAGTTCAACTCCACTCATCACAGGTCTAGAGCTACAGAAGACTGACTCTCAAGTGGCCACCATGTGGGTTGTCTACGTCCTTCAAGGAACCTTTAGTCCCAATACTGCTGCAAGGCCATAACTGAATTGATCACACCAGTGCCCCATATCCCTTTCACCAGTTACTCCTACATCAGTATACCTGTTCTGCACAATGGCAGTTTTGTCTGCCTTTCAAAGATAGGTCAGTCTCTGAACTTCTTTGTTGTCAGGAGTGTGGCTGTCTTGAACATTAAACTGGCACATGTTTGAAGAACAAGGAAGGAATGGGGGGCTCTCAGCTGGTGTCTTTCTTAGTTGCGAAGCACAGCTCAAGCTTCAACAGTTCAAGTAAACAACTGTACTCGGGCAGTAAAGGGGATACTTGGGAAGGGATACAGACTGCATGCCCAGCACATTATGACAAGATGTGCAGTTAACAGAACATAGAAATAAATGTTACTGTGGAAAAAGTAAACAATGCACAAAATCTTGAACAGCTTTATTTTCCTGGCTATTTTTAACAGTGTAACTTGATAACTTGTGAGGGATTTGCTGTCTGCTTCCGTTGCAGCAGCTGTCGTTCTGAGTTTGTGACACTTGTACTTTCCACTGTGGCTGAAAAACAGATATGTGGTCAAATTGTACATTTAGACCTGGATGCCTTTAACTGTGCACATTTGGAAGTGGTTTATAGCCTCCTGTTTGCCTTTTCCACAGCTAAAGAGGAGTGAGTGTTCCTTCTCTCACATTGGCAGATATGCTATTGTGAGGTTACACAATTATAGTTGCAATGGGAAGAGAAGACAAGTCATGAAATGTAATATTTACTAACAACTCCTTCCCCAAGGCTGTTACAAACCTGGTTTTCTCTTTGATCTCCAAGGTTGCTGCTTCAAATCCCCCACTATAACTTCAGCATGTTGGTGGTTGATAAACATGGTGTGGACAAGGAACGATATCCTTTCCCAGTTACCCCCGCTGAGGTCTTTGCTCTCATTGATGCTTTCCCTTTGAGAAAAGACGAGATGAAACTGCAAGCAGAAGCTGGCCAGTCCTGTGCCTGATTCTGGATTGGTAGCTAGCCTTAACGTGCCAGTACCTTTCACTAAATTTATTTCTGGTGCTACTCAAAGCATGGAATGATGGAAGTCACTGATGTACAGATCTTTTAATGTGTGTGTGGATTTTTTTTTTTAGCCTTTTGTGTTGGAGCTTTTGTTTCATTTAACATGTGAATGATGCCTCTATTTTCAAAAATGTGTTCTTCTCCTTTGAAGGTCTTATAACAGTATTGAATTGTGTGGTTGGGTTTCCAGGAATAACTTTGAACATTGCTTCCAGTGTAAATTTTGTCTCTTCTTTTTACAGAACTTTATTAATAAAGTATTGTTTTGCATAACTTGAGTTTTTCCTTAATCTTACCAACTGGATCTTCAAGATAGTAAGGGGGATGTCCTTGAGTCATTCCTTAGAAAAGAAGTAAAACCACTTCTTGCTTCCAATCAGCAATAAGCTTTCTTCATTCAGCACAAACCTTCTAATAGCCACTGAGAAGACAGTTGCATGGGGCTTGTTTTCTTTGGGAGTCTGACTATGCTGCTTCACTGTTGGCATTAATTCACCAAGCATTAATAGATGCCACAGCCTGACTCTTAGCTTAGTAAAATAAAGATGGAAACATTTTGTTTAAAATGCTGATCAGGTGAACTAGCCAATTTTATGGCCAAACGTTTTGTAAGTGGCAGTATTTCTCAGATGTGAAAGAAATCTGATTTCTTGAAACTGGACTCCTTCAGATGCATTTCTTAGTGTTTAGAACAGGGGTGTTGAACATAAGGGCCACAGGCCAAAATACTACATCCCCAGGAAGCTAAGTATCTGGTCCCTATGGTGATTGATGATTCTGGTTATGGCTACTGGCTCCACTGCTGCATGCAGTGCCCCCTCCTTGTTCACTTTTCTTGCCTTGCCTCCACAGCCAGCCGCGGCAACCTCCTCCGCTTGCACACAATGATACCAGAGCTGCCTCTCTCGTGTGTGTGTGTGTGTGTGTGTGTTGTGCTCGGCTATTGCTGGCAGCTTCACCTTATCTCCCTGCCCCACCTCCTCCCTGCCAGCCACACATCCAGTGGGAAGCAACTTGCCTTCAGCTCAGCCCTTGCCTGAACCAGATAACAGCCCACAGTCATTGTCCCCCACAGCAAAAGGTTGCAGTTTTGCTGCTGCACCTGCAGCCAGACAGGAGGTGTGCAAGCAAGGCTATGAGGCTACTGTTGGCACTTCAGTTCTCAGGAGGAAACAGAGGCAGACAGTTTGCAGCTGGGCTAACAAAAGGAACACAATGCGCTGGTGAAAGCTGGTGCTGGCTTCTTTTCTCACTGGGGGTGAGAAAAGAAAGGTCTTAAGATAATCAACAAGTCTGAGACAGCTTTTGCTGACAGCAGCGTTTGCTGTCATAGGGTGACAATTGCTGGTTAAGGTGAGAAATGCTCATGTAAAAGCTGTTCTAGCCCCCATTGTCTGAGGTGCTGTGCAATGAGTCACCTGCAGGGGGGGGGGGAGAAAGCAGCTTAGCTATTCAGGCAGCTGGACTGGCTTTTGATTTCACTTTTCCCCATCCTCAAAGGTCCTGGAATTTGACAAGCCAGCCAATGGATTGTGGCCATAGTCCCAAACACACTCTCTCCAGAATATTCCTATTTACTTCAATAAGATTACTCCAGAGCAAGTCAAAAAAAGGTTGCCAGCATAAATTAAAATGTAATATCATTGGTTTAACTTACTCTTGTGTTTATAATGGGTAAGAGCAGTGCTGAATAAGTCCACCATACCCATTATCTACTTTAGCTATGTGCATGAAAATTATAAACTCACATGCATATTATATATACACCGCACACTAGAGCAGAATGTCAAACATAAGGCCTAAAACAAAACATTGAATCAGTATAAAGCACTATATGAGTACAGGTGGAAATATCCTTAACTTACAATGGCTATGAATGGTGCTTTCCCGCGCTGCTAATCATTGCCTCTGCTGTTATACAAAATATGATGTACAAAACTAGCCAAAAGCATGTGCCATGAATCCTATCTGGCCCACTATATGAAATGAGTTTAAGACAGCCCTAGTTTAGAAGGAAAAATGACATGTTCTGTTAAGGTCCAGTCCCTTCCACCCAGCAGTTCCAAGTTTATCTTTTTCTGATGGAAAGTCAATAATTGTATACAAAATTACACTGCCTTTTCAGTGTAGCGTGCAGAGTATCATTTGATGCAATCAAATTTAAGGAGCCTAAGAGTGATAGCAGAACTACCTACCCTCTGAGAAGGCATGAATTGAACATTGACTCGTACAGAAACACTGGGGTGGGTTCTTTTTGAGTATGAGATAGTTTCTGTTTTTAAACCTCAAAGTACCTACTATATACCTTTTGCCTGAAAGGAGGGTGAAGTATGTGCATCCATAAAAGTTGTCCCCCTGCTGTAAGTAGTTTTAAACCACAATAATGATATTTTCCCATTAAAACACTTGGGAAAAGGATTAAAAGTTAACATGGCTAAAGAATTTAATTGCACAAAATAAGACCTTACTTTACTGCAACTATAAATGAGTTCAGTCAGCCTTTTTTTTCCACAAATTACAATGTACAAATACAGAAGTAGCAAGCTTGAGTGGGAAAACGTTCTGGTTGATTTTTGGCATTGCTTAATATAATACAGTTTCAATTTATCATTTGATACTGTTCATGGCCAGCATAAATGTTCCAAATGACTTAGTTGCAACAATAGGAATAAATACAATAGAAAGACATTTGCTCATTTAACAAATACAACAAAGCGTTTTTGCTGGGGGGGGGGTTTAAACTACATTGCACAGGTGTTTGTATTCACTCACTGCTGACATAATTTGCAGATTAATAAAATCAGATTCTGTGGGCCAGTAGTTGAAGCATGCAGTTAGTATAATTTATTGCCACAAATAAATTGTGCTAGTCAACCTCTAGTTTCATATGAGAAAAAAAAACCCTAACCCTTTTTTGAAATTTGAGACTTGTTCACTTGCCCTATCAAATCTTGAATTCTTTATAGGTACTATCTCCATGTTGTGCCAGAGAGCATAATACATATGCCAATTACAAGGCAATGTCCCCATGGACAGACACAGTATGGGCAGTTGGTGCAAGCCCAGGAATGGCGTCAACAGTTACAGAAGAAGTTGTCATAATCTTTACTTAATGCATACCTTACTTTGTGGAAATCCAAAGGATCCACCTTGCATACATTTCATTGTTGCTATAAAAAATCAGTAGATGTAGAGCAAGGGTTCTCAACGTACTTGGTGCAGCGTACCACCTACATGGCCGCTGCCGTGTCGAGTACCACTGGAAGTAAGCGGCAATGACAGCATCATCGCTTACTTCTGGGTTTTGGGCACAGGAGGCTGGTAAGAAGCTCCAGGTGGGCTGTTTTTTGCTCCCAAGAGGCTTGGCCAAAGGCAGGAACCTCTCTGGGAGCAAAAACACGGTGCCAAAAGCGCCACGTATTCGTGGGTTTTTGGGTGTCCCAGCGGGGTTCAGGGGGGCCTGGCGGTCCAAGTACCACCAGAGGTACCCAAAAGTACCACTGGGTGATACGCATACCACCAGTTGAGAACAAAAAAGGAGAGTGTAACACCTGTTCAACGAACAGATTATTTCCTGGGAGCCATCAGAGTAATTTTAGTGGTGCTGGAAAGGAAGAGACCGAACAAATTGCCAGCTTTCAAATTGGAGAAGCTCACCATTTCAAGAATTTACAGTTGTATTGTTTTCTTTTGTCCTTAGACTTTTAACATAAAAATAACGAGAAAAATGTTACCTTTGTAGTTAAGTGTCTAAAAAATTTGGTAGTTGGTTAATATATTGTATTTGGCTCATTTCTTACACTTGTTCTGTGAGCTGATTGTGCAGAAATATGCAGAGATGTGACAACCATGCAAAAGCACTTCATACAATATGGCTCCACGTATTCACAGTTTACGTAGCTAGGGTGAGAAGCCTAGTCAAGATTGGTTTAGCTATCTCACGGTGAACAGAAACAAGGTTTTAGCTCGGATATTGATTGCTTTACATACTACTACTCAGTCAGAGGGAGTATGCACAATACGTCATGACTGACAATCACAAGCAAACCAGTCAGAATTATTTGAAATTGAAAAGTCAAATATGCAAGGAGCATTTTTGCTTGTCCCACGTACTTGTTTTCGGGAGACAGAACTGATAAAAGTGAAAAGCAGGCTTCTACACAACAAGTTGGAGCTACCAGTGTACTTTTAACACACTGTACAACAGTGTACATGCAACCCAAGCCTTTTGGGTAGCTGCTGATTATTTTCACCAAGGTCATTTCATGGCAAGAAAGGCAGCGTATAAACAGACCAAAAAACAATTCAAGCATGAAAATGGACTGAATGTGCTGTTGTCATACTGTTTCTGAATCACTCCTCTGCCTCATCCATCCACAGTTCCCCACTAAGCCATTATGTCTTAAATGAGGTCTGGTTTACATGCTATATTACGACTGCGTTGTGTATTAAACAGAACTTGCGCCTCAAACATATTCAATTGCAAACAACTGCGCCATTGTCATAATGGGCTTTTTCAGCTCGTGTTACCAAAATGCAAAATGGAACCTATACACATTGAGCCATGGGAGGCCTATATTTTTCCCCACAGTAAATCCTTATTTCATAGCAAATGTGTTTATAGTCCAGTCTGCATTCATGTAACAAAACACTCTTACTAGCATGTGAATTTCACAAATCCATAAAGAGTACGATAGTGGATTGCATTCCAAGCATTGTGCTCATGGGAAGACACGCTGGCAAAAGTCACCTTCCCCACCCCCTCCTCCTTAAGACCCTGAGAAGTTGCTGTGGCGGGTCAGGAGATCCACGGCAGTGGAATGATATGTACAGAGGGGTTGCAGAGAAGGGGGGTGGGATATCTAGAAGCCAGGAGAGAACTACTTGTAGACTGCGTGCCTCTGCTCGTGGTTCCCTCCCACGTTGTGGGTATTTTCCCCCCCTTCCTCTTCAGCTCCTCCACACAGCATACCATGCTGTTGTCAGCAGCTTTCAGGGGGCTCCAGTAGGGAGGAGGTTGTGGGGAAGGCGGCCTCTGGCAGCATTCCTTCCACAAGTGCAACAGTCTGGATCCAATTCAGTATAGCATTTGCCAAAAGATTTGTGTATGACCATTGCACTTGCTTTCCTGGGAGATTGGTTTTATTATCCACCTGTATTTGTGACTTTTTCATGTTGTTAATCTTTTGACAATTCAGTATTATTGCACCCAAATAAGTTTCTTTTAAACTTATTTTTGAAAAAAAAGTGATACAATTATATAATTATGAAGATGATGTATTCAAAGCATAATATAGTAAAAAGTGTACCTGATTTATATGGTAGAGTTAATAGCATGGTGGGGAGCACAGCGCTGGTCCTTTTCCTACAGCAGGAATGCTCAGCTGCTGCCTTTGAAACTTTTGTTCAAAGGACTTTAGCCAAGAAACATTATTGGGCTCAGCAGGAGGCAAACTCAGAAATTTGCCTAGGGGCATACGTTAATGACTTGTCCATTATCTTTCCCAAGGACTATCTTAAGAGACAGTATGGAGTTCATGTTATATTAAGGCTACAGGCCTATGCAAACTTACCTGGGAGTAAGTCCTGTTGAACGTAGTGGGGCTTATTTTTGAGGAAACGTGTATAAACTAGCACCCGATATACCTTTTGTATTTATCTGGGACATGTTTTAATTAAATTTTTATACATTTCTTTTAAACTATTGCAACTCACTCCAGGAGTTTGATTTGACATGAGCTAGAACTTTAAATGAAGCATGATAAGTTTTATTTCATTTTAGAGCCGAACGGGCTCCAGGGAGGGTGGGCTGATACAGCGCGGCGCTTCGCTACGGTAAGTGTTCCGCGCGCGCCCCCCGCCCGCCTGAGCGCCTGGAGCTCCTGCTCCATGCGCTCCACCCAAGTTCCGCTGCTGCGATACAACTACACACTTCTGCTTCAAGTGTGCTTTGAATCTCGGCCAGGGTTTTTCCAGAAGGCAGTTACTCATCATCTCTGGGATTTTTAGTTTTTCATTCAAACTAGTGGAGTTTACCGTTTGCTTATGAAGAAATGTATAACTGAACGTTTTGGTACCAGAAATGTACTAGTGGGGACAGGGGAGACACCTTTGCATGCAAAGCACATGCTCCATCATTGAGCCCCTGACATTTCCAGTTTTTTTTTAAAAAATGGATCACAAGTAGCAGGGATGGGAAGCACCTTTGCCTAAGACCTTGGAAAGCTGCTGTCACTCGAAGTAGAGAGCACTGAGCTAAAAAGACCAATGATCTGACTCCACCGAGGATGGCTTTATCTGTTCATGAATAAATTCCACAAAAGTGGGGGGCATGCCAAATCTCAAAGATGACAGTGCTGGCTTTTAAGAGGCTGGCTTTCGCTTCAGCAGTGAAAACAAGGCCTCGGTCATTGTATCTGGCTAGAGGCCCTATGGCCCTGTCCTAAGAACCTAGGTTTACCTGAAACGGATACAAGCTTGTGCTGCTATGAAAACCACTGGAAAAACCTGCCCCTCCGACATCTAGGCTAGAAGTGCTATGTTCACTGCTATGTTGGCTACTTCAGTGGCAAAAGCTGGTACAGCACCAGCAATGGATGATGCTAGAATTGGTCCCACTGATGGCCTTCCTTCATCATATACAAACTGTTGCCCAATTGCTATGAGCGGCCCTGGTGGCACTGAAGCCACACAGTGTCCATAAGAAAGCAACCTAAAGTAGCTGTGTGGGGACAAAGTGAAGAGTGCAATTTTTCAAACTAAATGCTGCCACTCTTCTTCTTCTTCATGAAGGTTAGTCAAGAAGGTGCAGCGATGCACCATTTGAATCCTACAGGCAGAATACTGTCTCTAGCAGGCACATGCCATTTCTGTCCCGAAGGTGAAGCAGCATGGTCGACAGAATCCTAGCAGGATGAAGATGCATCACCACTTCCTCTCTGGATGGAGCCAGAGGTTTCTGTGAAGAGAGGCGAGGTCCAGCCAATGCCGCACCTTCAAATCCATTCTGGCCCTTAGCCTCCAGAGTAGCAATGTGTTTTTTCAAGGCCTGTAGATGGAAGGCAAATCCTGGTACAATCTAGGGAAGGGGATGAGGATGGTGACAGATTTGTTTCAAATACACGAACGGATGAATGGGTAGGAACCACTGTTCCACTTGCTGCAGGGAGGTAGATTTAGGCTAAATATTAGGAGAAACAGCCTACCAGTTAGTGCAGTTCATCTATCTAGGAAAGTCTTTGAAAAAACCTGGACAGACACTAGTCTTAGCATAGGAATTAGATGATCTACTTGGTACCTTACAACTCCAAAAATGAAAACAAAAAACAAAACCCAAGACGATGAGTTAATTATCTCTCTCTGGGATGGTAGGTATGTTAAACGTCCTGGAAAGAATTAACTTAAGTTTCTGTATAATAAAGGCACCAAATCATAATGGCAACCAAACTGTTAGATGCTCTTTTGTCTGCTTGCTTGGTATCTTCTAATATACAAGTTTATATGAAGTGTTGAAATAGAGGGGGTGCACTGTGGCTTTTGCAATTTATATGTCAGCAGAATCTGCTGGTCCCTAAAATCCCCAAATAGCAGTTCTGTTTGTGAGTGGGGAGCTGGAGATCTTTGACTTGCTTATTACCAAACCCACTACAGGGAACCATTCATGGAAATGAGAATGTGACCTTGAAGGGAGGAGTAGAAGTAATTGAGAAGTAATTATTCTTGCAGCTTGTCTGCAATCTAACACCCCCTTAGCTCATTCCAATTACTTGGCTTGTCTGAAATGGGTTTATTTTGAACTGGACTAATCAGCATCTTTTCAGGCTGTTTATCGATCACCATTTTTCTGTGACAATGCAAAAAAAAAAAAGTTAAAGCTCTCTTAAATTAACAAAGGTGATGCCTAAATTGTGTTCTTTAAGACTGAGGATTCTAGAAGACTCAGCCAGGAAATCCAGTCTTGAAGGTGATGTTTCAGTGGCTTCAGATAAGTAAGGTAGAGCAAATGTAGGAAAGTGCTGAATGCATTTATAATCTATTTCAAGAGATTTGAAGTCCAATTGAAGAAGAGTCTTCATTTTTCTCCTCCATTTTTACATGTGCAAATTATAACAGAAGGAGCTCCACTGACAACCAACAGCATATTGTAATCACACAAGCAATATACCTGGAGTCATTCTTAAGTCAACGGTCTCCTCTTAGAGTCTGCGTTTTCCCATGCTGGATCTCAGCATTAACACACCTTCCACAGAATCTCCAGGACTGTCAACCATCCTTTGCCAGAGAAGCTGCTCTGCTCCTTGAGAATCCATCCAGTCTACTTCCTGGCCATTACTTAAACCTGGAAATTGCAAAGTAGGGTAAAGTCAGTGTAATTTGTTGCGGTAAGAGAAAGGTGCTGATTTATTTATTTTTAATTCAACCAAATGTATTCTATCCTGTAGCCTGTAAAACTTATGATTTTACTTTCATGCAGGAAAAAGTAGAGACACATTCTGTCTATTTAAAAATGTAATCTACGGTAAATACTACAAGGAAAAGGAAGAGCCAAAATCAAAACAAGTTACTATTAAAATAAATAGAAAAATGTGTGAAAACGTAGCACATGCCTTTGTAAGCTGGGGTGTGCCTAATTTTGTACTCCCACTTTTTGATGAAAGCGAAGAGGGAATAAATGAGCTTTGAACAATTAATGAAATATATGTCGGCTTAGTATCACATTGGGGACTCTATTAAAAACTGGCAGGGTTGAAGTGTTTTCGTTTAGCTGGGATTTATGATTTGACTCCTCATTCAACAGCAACAATACATGAAGCACTTAACTAGAAATAATGTGTTGTCCCAAATGCCAGCAGTCCTTGGAAACAGCTGACCTTTACAAATCACTCTTGGACTGAATTCCTGCAGCGTGGTGAGTTGTGAGATAAGAATAAAGACCTACAGATTTAGAAATTGTTTGAAAGCTAACACTAAAGATTCACATGGCTGCTTTCTTCAACAGGTAGTAACAGGATCAGTGCTTTGTAGGTTAAACAAAATGATTAACAGTTATTTCTGGCCATAAAATGTGCACATCTGATTCTTTCATTTTAACATAAGACAGGAAGTTATAACTCCTGCTTATGAGACAGCAAAGGGAGAGGTGTGTAAGGAAGCTATGAGCTTTCTGTGTTTGTACTTCTTGTTAATATGAGGAACTCACACCCAAAGCTGGGGCTCCCAAGTTTCTCCTTCATGCATCATACCAGAAGCAGTAAGCAAAACTGCACTCATGCTTTCTCTTCTCCCTTGCAACATGTAGCAACAGATTAAGGCTTCACATTCAAGTAACTAATAAAAAGCCCACATAGAATCTGGTGTGCACAGCAGGGGGTGGGAGAGGCTGAGAATTCCGCACCATTAGTAGTGTGAATTTGTCAATAAGTTTCTGCCCATTAAGATGCTGCAAAGCATCCCAAGGAGCCTCCAAGAAACCTTCTTTACTTTATGGTACTTCCAGTTCTTCGTGGCTCACAAGACCAAGAGCTCTGTGCAGTGTGCAGATCTCAAACTTAGTGCTCTAATCCAACAGAAAATGTAGTTGTCTCCTCTTCTCTTGGTGCCCTTTTGGTTTATGTTCTCTTAGCTCCCCAACTACCAAGGAGAAATAAGAGACTTGACTCCCACCCGACCGAATGGCTGTTCTTACCACTGCCAGTGCTCAGGCGAACGCCTCCCAGAAAGATATTGCTGGCAAGGGACTCTTTGTCCCAAACAGTGAGTTCTACGCAGACGTTGTTTATATCTCTAGGATTCAAGCCGCTGAAAGTGAAGGTGTGATTCCAGTGGGGATTCACACTCTTTTTTATAACAGGAGTTTTGTGTTTGGATGCTTTCTTGTTGTCCGGAAGCAGGTACCTGAAAGAGAAAAAAGAAAGTGGAGCTAAACAAGAGAAAGGGCATTATGGCTTTCTTGGTGTGTCACAGTTTGGGTCCAGGATATCTGAGGGACCGCCTTCTCCCATACATTCCAGCCCGCTCTCTTAGGTCATCTGAGGGGGCTCTCTTGCGAGTGCCACCTCTGTCTCAAGTTAGGTGAATGGCAGCTCGTGGGCGAGCCTTCTCTGCTGTGGCGCAAAACTGTGGAACTCCTTGCCAGGGGATTTGAGAACAACCCCCTCCCTCATAACGTTTTGGCGGGGGCTCAAAACGTTTCTGTTTCGTCTTGCGTTTGGGTGATGGGTTGTTGTCTGCCCCCAGTGCCTCAGTATGTTCTGCCTTGTTGTTCTGCTCTACATTGTCACCCCCCAGTGGATTTTATTGTTTTTTTATTTACTTTATGTATTGTTTTTAAATTATGTATTTTAACTTGTTGTAACCCGCCTTGGGCATTTGCCTTGGCATAGGAAAAGGCGGGGTATAATTTTTTAAAATAAATAAACAACAATTCTAAATAGGAAGAGCGAACCCAACATAGTTTCCTCCATCTGAAGAAAGCCTGCTCGTTACATACCATGCAGTCTAATGAGATAAAATACACTGCAGGAAAAGAAAATATTATGATTCTTACTGACATGGAACTATTGAGCAGGCCAAAAACCAAAACAAGCAAGCCACTAACACCACAATCCTATGTGTGTCTACTCAGAAGTAAGCCCTATTGGTTCAGTGTGCAGTGGCGTTCCTACACCCCCCATGGGGGGCTGCCGGTGCGACACCCCCACGTAATGCCACAAGCCCTGCCTCTGGGGACGTGACATCATTTTCACGCGCTGCCGCCAAAATTGGGCGGCGGCATGGCGCCAAAACACACACACACACACCAGTGCTTTTCGACCACATTTTGGAGCCGTACGAAGCGTGGGTGGGCAAGCCAATCTTGCGGCTGAAGACGACAAAAACAAGACAAAAAGGGGAGGAGGGGGCAACGAATCCGGAGGCAAGTACACCCCCTCCGCTTCTTGGCACCCCGTCGCCATGGGCCCCCCCTAACGACACCTCTGTCAGTGGGTCTAAGGTAAGCGTGTATAGGATTTCCACCTAAGTCTTTAGCCCAATGGAGAGAAAAATACAACACATAAGGAGTTGCGTCTAAAATACTAATGGTATCCAGGCAAGCTACAGCAGATCTAGGAATCTAGCATATTCTTTTACTTGCCAGATCAAAAGCAGTGGGACATATCTTTCCACAGTCTGCTCTGTTAAGTATTTTTTATTTCTTTTTACACATGAACCGATAATGTGGTAGGGAGCTGGTTCTTCCAAGTGCCAGAACTGCTGGTGAAAACAGTCTTAGTTCTACTGCCTTACCTCATGTTCAGAGAGCCAACTACAATGATGTGCTCCCAATATATCAACAGGCTTTTCAAACATTATTTTTCTCAGATGAGAGCTGGTATAGCATAGGAGGTTAAGTAACTGCACTGCAAATCAGGACTTCCTTGCCTCAAAGCTTGCCTCTGCCATGAACGTATTTGGTACGCTCTCATAACCTCAGCTCCCCAGCTGCAATATGGGGGTAATAGGGTTCAAGTACCTTACAGGGTTGTTGTTGTAAGAACAAAATCAAAATAATACATGCAAACCACTGAATAATTGCTAAGTATTATCATTCTTACCATTATAGAATAGAAGTAGGGAGGAAGTGGAGGCTCAAGAGAAAAGCCTTTATCGTTTTTGTCACAAAATCAAAGTTCTTTGTCGGGTTAGAATGTGACCAGGTAAATTGTTACAAAGAAAGTACAAGAAAGGAGAGAGGAAAGGGAGAAATTACCCTTTCACAAACGTGTCAGAAGAGCCTCCCGATTTTACCGCCATTAAATTTTTGGCTTCTTTGATGACAACTTCTAATATGCCTCCTGATGGCAGTTGTGAGCTTGTGTTCTTTCCTTTCTTAGAACTCTTCTTTCCTTTAATAAAAATAAATCAAGAAGATTGGTTTATACATCTTCCAGTGTTTTAGAATTTAGATAACATCTTGCCATCCTGGATTAGAAAACCCCAAGAGCAATTAAGAATTCCTCGGTCTCTTCCCTACCCACACACTCCCAGCCCAACGCATACCTACCACTTCACCTAAACTAGCAATAGAATCAGCTACCTCTGGAAGCCAGCTGTACATCATCCAGCCCTTGTTTCTCACCTAGAGGATTTCTTTCATCTATAATCTATTGCTCAGCACAGTTCTCTCTCATAGACACCAAGGGAAATCTCTGCCCATTTCTCTACCTCCTCGGGCTCGTTAACCCACTTTATCTCCTCCTAAAAAGGAACTATTCACCCAAACACACATGGATAAATATGACTTTGTTAACCAAATAAAGGGGTGGTTCTCAAGAAGCTGGATTTGACTTCTACCAAAACACCTTTGCAGATGTCATAAACAAGGTAAATGGGTTGTTACTCAGCATGCTTAATTGTTCTTTCTGGAGTGCCCCCCATCTGCAGCTTTGGTCAAGGGACAATGCTGGAAATGCATGGAGCCCGAGTCAGACTTATGTGCCTCTTGTCCAGGCTGATGCTAGAAACACATCAAATCCAAGCTGGATTCAAAAGGACACCGTTTCCCTGTTCCTCTTTTTCCCCTTCCCCACTTGCCTGGAGAAGCCATGAGGAAGTTTCCTAAAGTGGCTGCTCTTGCTTGCCTTCCTTCTCTGACTTGCCGGGCATGGCACAAATATCAGGACATCCAGCCACGAGAGCAAAGTAAGGCCAGGCCACTTAGGCCAATAAACTCAAAAGGCCAGGTCTTCCCCCAAACCCATGCACTTCCACTCCACCGGCCTGTATTCTCCCCAAGACCTACCGTATTTGTTCCCTCAATAGTCTCATCTCCATAAAACATTCATGTCTCTGCTTTGCATCCCCACTCCTCTTCCAAGGAGAGGAGCAACATGACTGTATGTCTCGTTCCCTTTCTCTCTCTTGCATCCCCAGGAACCGGCACTTGTTGGGTCCAGTGCCATTTTATAAGCACCTTTACTCTTCATGGAACCACTTGAATTGCTGCTCATCTATTTGGTTGCATTCTTGTTCTTGATTCACCCTCCCTCCAATTGTCTCCTCCCAATAAACAGTACTGTGTTGACATCTATATCTGACTCTCTCCATCTTTCGCAGATGCTGATCTCTTTTGGGGCGCACCACAATCCAACAGTCAAAGGTCTGTAGAACATGATGCATGTTCCAGCGCATGTTCACGTGCACTTATAGGTGTCACTGACAGCAAGTATAGTAACAGAGCACACAGGTACAATGTAAGAAATGATCTGACAATAAAGGGCTTAACACATATCTTTAAGAGGGTCAGCACAAAATTTCTCCCCAGACCAAATCAAACATTAATTCGTACAGCAATTAATGAGGTGCAAATCTATATGCAGTGTGAGGGGAGAGGGGGAGGGCAGAACCGGAACGAAACCAGATAATCACAGGATGTAGTGTGTAACCCTTCATCACATGAATATCAGTAGTTAATCATGCAACCCCCCACAACACACACACACACACACACACACACACACACACACACACACACACACACACACACACACACACCCTGAATGTGTTTTACTGAATGCATTAAATTATGTTTCTGTAATATTTTGTGTATAATGAAAATATCAAGTGTCCTCAGACAACAAAATCAGATTATAACAAATGCTATGGAGCTGACAACTCATAAATCAAGTTAGATTCATTTAGGAAAACTAGCATATCCTCCCTGTTCCAAAATATATATTGCTAGGGCCTCAGTACTACAGGAAAATAAAATCATTTGCAGTTTTAAATTTCTTTTGAGATTGGTAACTAACTGAATACAAGGCAATCCCCATCTTCAGCAGCCTGGTAAGTTAAGACCTTATGTCTGAGGAAGATGGTGCATTTCAGTTCCCCAGAGAAATCACCACTGGATACTGCCATCAAGGTTCATTTTACCTTGAGTTTCTCCCAGGGGAAGTGTTAGGTTCCTCTCAGGGGGGATATACCGTAAGACAACTATCAACTCTCCTTTGTACTGAAGACTGACATCAGTTGCAACGTCCACCTGAAAAGAACAAAAGAAAAACAGAAGGGTTTTGGACTGCGGCACAAGCAGTATCTTTCCCCTTTACCTTTTAACATACTTTAGAGGCAAGCCACATAAAGCGTAGTGAGCCACCAAAGGCCATTTTTACAATGTGTTTGGTTTATCAGAGTTTTCCAGCAGGCGTGTGACTTTTAATGTACTTGTTTATATGTTATATAAGCTGCCGGGACACAGGCTGGGTTTTCTTACACTTCCCACTTCTTCAGTTTCAACACAGCAGGAAGACAGCAGGAAAGGGTACCGCAACCATTTATTTGTATTTATTTAGTGACATCAGCATTTATATGCTGCTTTTCTGCAACAGACCCCCAAAATGGCTCATGGCAAAAAAAACCAACCAAACAAACTAAACCAAATACAAAAAAACAAGGGATTTACAGTCAAGTAAAACCCACTAAATGCACACATCATAACAAAATACTACCCAAAACCACAGCACTAAACCAGACATTGAAAGCTTGTCTTAAAAAAAAGAGAGAGACTCTCTTTACAGTCCTTCTAAAGGCTGCTGGAAGGACGGGACGGATATACCTCCTGGGGAAGGAAGCTTCAGATCCTAGCTGCCGCTACCGAGAAAGTCCCGTCCTGAGTACTCACTAGTTTAAACCTTGAAGGCAAAGAGTAGAGCAGCAAAGGGAACTCTCAACATCAGTCTGCCTTCTGCATAGCTCAGTGTTTCCCAAATGTTTTTGACCTGTGACTCCCTTGACCATTGGCCGTGGCTCCCCATTACATTATGTTGATGCCTGCCAATAGGCATTGCACAGTTTTTTGCGAGGATTCCATGGCATTCCACGGCTCCTCTGGCTGGTTTCTGCGGATCCCCTGGGAGCCACACCTCCCAGTTTGGGAACCACTGATAGTGCCAAGCTGCTACTTGGCTCCTCTCTTGAAGCTGTAGTTCCAAATCTTCATGCTGTGTGGATCTCTCAAAGAAGCTGCATACTACCCCCTAGCCCATGACATCATTCTGAATGCATATATACTAGTTCTGCGATGGCACATTACACACATTTCTTTGAAGGCACAGGCTTCCCAATTACCATGATTTGACAGATTCAGTAGGAGGCCCACAAAGCAAATGCTACTGCCATACATTTTCATGCATTAAGGGTTGGGAAGACCTGAACTCTGCAGGACCAACTCAAAAAGTGCAGGATATCAGAGGAGACAGGACAAGACCTACTTCATCATCCAAGTCCTCAAACTGGCCTGAGTGACCAAAGTTCCTGTTAAACTATAATATTGACAACTGTGCCACAATAAAACACAAAATTAGGACATTTGAGAATATTTTTTCTCTGAAGATCTCTAACCTAAAATGTACATGTCTCTTCAAGGGAACTGGATCCCTTCTTCCCAGGAGACAGGATGCTTTTGCTGTACAATACAATATCCTGATTGCAAATTTGTGTAGTGGAAATGGTCCTTCCTTGTTTGTTCCACAGGTGCATGGAAGGTAAAAGGAAAACGTTGCAGAGGTCAGTCAGGTTAGAAGTGAAGTTAGGGAACCGTTTCTGTGCCTAAATCCATGGGTATTCAAGACTGGGTTAATCAGAGATCTCCTAGGCTGCAGGAACAGAGACAAAGTGATCTGGAAGAGCTTCAGAAGAAGCTGCCATCTGGTGCTCATATGTACCAGAATGCAGATAGCCCCTCCATCACCCTAACAATGTGCTTGCATTTGGAAACCTGGGGTACACCCTCATTTGATGCTTGTTTCAAACAGAGGGGTGGACTGAGGATTGCTCATTTACATAAGCAAACATGCCCACCCCCTCTTCCTTGCAGCAGCCCTCTGATCCACCAAAACGCCGCTTCCTATGGTGGGGGGAACCCTTAGAAAAGCAGTGAGGTGGGGCTCAGGGAACATGCACTTAGTTTGGGGAGGATTTCCTCCCCTTGCAGCTCCCTGCACCCCATATCACCCCATTCCTGACCACAGGAGCAGCTTTTCAGGTGGACCAGAGGGCACCTGAAGATCTTTGCTGAGATTCTAAGAAAACAGGCCGTTTCTTGGAGTACCACATTCTGATTGGAAAAAGTAGCTTTCTGATGAAGAGGTAATAGAAAGCACTCAGAAAGCCTCTGTCATATTTGCAAGCTATCCTACACACAAAATCTAAACACTCTGTTCACGTTGCTTAGAACTAATCTTCTAAACCAACTGGAAATCCTTACCTTAGGCTGAAGCATAAACCACTCGTCTGCCTGGTTCTCAAAGTTCCAGGAATCCAGCGGCAACTCCACTTCTCCAAGAAAACTATTGTGCCCAAATCTGTCATAATGCCAGGCAGAAAGCTGGAGGGTCCGAGTCTCAAGCTGTGTATGGCTGATGACGTACTGTTGAGCAACAAAAGACCATTGCAACATGTTCATAAGATAAAACTACATAGCCCCACAACTGTGAACAGCGGAGCTTACGCAGCCAGATTTTCAGGAAGATACCAGCAGCTGACAAACAATGCAGAGAAGAAATTTTTCCGTCCTTGTTAGATTAGCAGACCGATCTAACAAGGTTACTATATTAAAAAGAGAATCTAAAACACACAACGGTTCTCTCGAAAACCTATTTTTCTTGCTGCTGCCTGCTTGTATTATTTTTGTATCCAATAATTAGCAATATAGATGGAACTTCTTAAAATATCCCTTTCAACATTTTTTACATCAGTTTACAGAGACAGTGAAAAAACTGGCCACTCATGTTTGCCCACGTCATGAGCAAGAACCCCTCTCCTGAGAAAACGTTTCCCCCCCCCCTAAAATACAGCTCTCAGCGTACACTGAGGCTGACCTTAGAAGCACTGGCGTCACTGGAGCGTGGCGGGAGGGGCGGGCCGCAAGGGGGTGACGCGCGCACCCCCTCGCGCGTCGCCCTCCGTGACGCGCGTCGCCCTCCGGACGCTCCGAGGCCGGCCCGGGAGCCGGCCTCGGAGCGTCCGACCCCGTCGACGCTCCAGGGCCTTCTGAAGGCCCAGGCAGCGCGTCAATCCGGGTATTTCCCGGATTTTCGCGCATGCCCAGACCCGTTTTGAGGGCAAAAAGCCCTCAAAACGGGTCTGCGCATGCGCGAAAATCCGGAAAATACCCAGACTGACGCGCTGCCTGGGCCTTCTTTCAGAAGGCCCTGGAGCGCCGACGGGTTCGGACGCTCCGAGGCCGGCTCCCGGGCCGGCCTCAGAGCGTCCGGAGGGGGCGACGCGATGCGGGGGGGGGGAGCCGGGTGGCCCCCTCCCCCCCGCGCCTATAACGTCGCGCCCCTAGGGGGGGTGACGCGCGTCCCCGCACTAGGGTGACGCGCGTCTAGTGACGCCCCTGCTTAGAAGCAGCCTGTCACATTTGCCATTCTGACCAGAGCTCTTCTAGGTCACATTTCACACACAACCTTCCTTTTTCAGATATAAATTGGAGTCCCACAGCTGTCTGGTATCACTAGAGAACAACAGCCTTGACCAAAACCTAGCTCACACCCAGTCAATGTATTTGGAGCTTACTCTCACATGGAGCTTACTCTCACGTTAAGTGTACATGAGCCTTAGATTATGATCATGTTAAGGTTTCCCTAGTACTGGGCTTATAAATCACAAGAGCCTAGGAGAAAAAGAACAAAATTCTACATGAAACTTTCAGGAATAGTCAAAAAGTGGATATTTTGCTGTTTGACTATGGCCATATTTACATTCTATGTTTTGGGCCAGGCATCAACGAAAACATACTGTGAATATTGTGGGGAAAACTGTCATGATCGTTTGTCCAGATCTAACAGACCACCGCCTATAAAGAGGCTGCCAGAGGAAAAGGGAGAAACTCCTTCTCTTAGAGATTGATACTAACAAAAATCCTATAACAAAGACAGCTAGCTGTTTTTATTCAAAACATTTTTATTTATCCGAACACAAAGGGAGTATGGAACTATTCAGTGGGATACATGGGTTTGTTTCAGTTCTTACCTTCAGTGTTTCATTGAACTCTGGATTAGTGCTATTGCTTTTGATCTTTGTCTTCCGTTTACTTTGGCGAGACTTGTCCGGCAGGAGGTATGCTTTTACATAGCTGTAGATTAATTAACAAATAATTAACTGAACTTAAATACTATAGGGCCACGTGTGCGCACACAAAGGTAACTCTTAGGACATTACTGTAATCCTGAAAACAAGTGAAAAAGTGGCTTGTGATACATGGAAAAAAGTTGGTCACTTGAGTCACTTTCTCCTGTGCTACAGCGTAGGTTTAAGACTGCTTTAATATCTCAAGATAATTTAGCACCTAAGTAGTTTTCACAGTGCGTGGCTGTTTAAGCTCTCAACAATCGGCTGCACAAGGGAGGGCTGTTGCGCCCCATTTTATATCTGGAAAATCTTTGTAGCTATGGGACTTTGTTATAAAAATGGTGATATGATTTTAAGGAACCACCAAATACAAATACTGTATGAGAACTGCCAATACAAATGCTACCCCACAAATACACAATCACTAGTAGTTCTTTTAATTCTAAAGTTTGGTCACATCGTGAGAACCTAAAAACGTAACTAGTAGTCCTGCTTCACTGTAGAGAACGAATGTGCATCACGTGCCTCCATGTACAGTTTCACAAATAAACATGATTGAATGTGGCAAGATGAAAGAAGGGGTTAAAGGAGAATCCTCTTTGCTTACGAATCTGTTCTTTGCTTCTTTTCATCTGCTATGGCCAAGTTCCTGCATTTTTTTACTAGGATGTTGAGGGCTCCCGTTTTGTAGCTGTAGCTGATTTGAAGGCAAATTTCGCCACTTATCTTCACGTTGCCATAGTCCCCAGTTTCACTATACAGACTCATCATACTATTAATGCTAGTCTGAAAACACAAAGAGGAATAAAAACAGTTTGTTAAGCTGAGCCGTGTGTGGTGTTTTTTTAAAAGAGGACCATATTTTTTAATGTAGTCCAGTATCTCTAATAATAACTGTTCATCTCTTCTAACAATGAAAGAGGTGACTTAGAAAACCAGAATGACCAAATTAGGTATTATACTGCAGAAGATTCGCATGATAAATACGTTTCTCTACATGTACTCAGTACAATGTAATACTGTACACAGAATCCTTTTTCCTTCCAGTTTCATTGAAGTAGGAAGAAGAAAAAAAAGACCCTATCAAGTCGTTACATAGCAAGTCATGCAATAAGAAGACTTTCCAAAGCGGGAAAAAGATGGTTTCTCTAAACTAGCATCTTCTCCAACATCAGTTCAGATGTTTAACAATTCCTCCATGCAGAGTGACCCCAGCTGACCAAAAAAAAAAAAAAAAAAAAAACCACCGAATTACCACATTCATGTAAACCACCACCAATGATTTACTATAAATGATTTACTGGGGTAACTGGAGCATCAAATCAGTTGTTACTTCTTCCATGTTGTTGCACATCTAGGGCCATGTGGAGAATGCCACATAGAATCAGTAGACATCTGAATCAGCCTGCAGAGAGTATTTTATTCCATGTGTTCTAGAACCAGATTGTCTGTATGCAATTTGAGCTGGTGGGGATACAAAACCCCAACTTTTCCCCATCCACACACATTAATGGGCTAAGTTCTTCTCAATATGGGCTGCACAGAACAACCCATGAGAAAATTCTCTTTTCTAAGGTAAACAAAAAATTTATTTCCTGTAGCCTGCTACTTTGTCTTCATGTTTTAATCTTAGCTATTTTTAAGAAACACACAAGCAAGGGGGGGGGCTCACTTATTGGTTTTAGACTTTAGCCCTTCTTTTACAAAACATTATACATCCTATTATAAATTCTGAAAGGATATGTATTTCATTATATAATCGACAACAGGTTGTTATGAGTCCTTGTGAAAGCAAAACCAAAGCCATCTTGCTTCCCTGGACACTGATCAATTGTTCTAGTGCTCTTCAAAGACAAAAAGGCGCTTCTTTGGTTTGATTTCAAGTTTTTATCATACTGCTGACTAATACTTCCTCTTCCACCTTATCCTGAAGCATCTTACATGGGGCTGGGCACTTACATAAGTTTCTCAGCAGACAAATTTTTACTAGTCATCGTTCAATTAACTGAGGGTGCAATCCAAACCTACTTAGGCCGCCGTTGTAACCAGCGGCCCAGCGAACACGGGAGGCCCCAGAACAGAAAGGGAATTCAAATCCCCTCCAAAAGGGGAATTCAAAGGGGATTTGAATCCCTTTTCCGTTCTGGGGCCTCCCGTGTTCACTGGGCCGCTGGTTACAACAGCGGCCTAAGTAGGTCTGGATTGCGCCCTGAGGCTCTTAGTATCAATTAACATGGTATATTTTAACTGAACTATTTTAAATATAGGGAAATGAAAACTGCAACACCAAAAGAACAAAAAGGAAGAGTTCTTGAATGCACTGGAAAGCAAGAGAACTCACAGTATCACCATCTGCATCGGGCACATTTAAGGAGGTCCATTTCCTGTCAGAACTTGAAGGAGAATGCTTTATGAGGAGAAAGGAAAGGAGGAATGGAAATATAGTATTACGAGGCTGCCATAGGAAGTCAGAAATGCAAGGAAAGGCTTTAGGAAATAAAACAGATAAAGAAAGCATAGACTGAAGTACAGAAATATAGCAATAAAGCAGTGTAGAAATTATTGCAAGGAGTTACTTTTCACCTGTAGCAATGAACCCAATACTACGTTCACAAGAAGTCCCCATTTCTCTCTTGCATCGTTACAGAAACATTTGGGCGATTGTGGTTGCTAATCATGATGGCAATGTCTGTGGAGCTTGTTACTACAAGCCTCAATCAAGACACTTTGATCAACATTTTAAAAATTGCTTAATGGCGCAATCCTGCATAACTTTAGAGCAGCAGAGCAGGTGCTCCATTGGCCTAAAGCAAAGCTGCCCTAAAGACTCGGGAGTACATGGCGCCAGCGCAGAGGCCAGCACTGCTCACTCCGCTGCGGAACTTACCCAACTCAGCTGCCGCAGGTAAGTCCCACGCCTGTCGGTGGTAGGGCTAGATGGAGTTGCAAGGGGGGCCATTGGCCGGCCCAGGCTGGGAGGGGGCAGGGATATCATGGATATCCCAAACACCTTCCCAGCCCGCACCGGCATTACACCACCTCCCCAAATGTACACCAGGTCTGGACCTGGCATACATCTGAGGAGGCCCATAGGTCAGCAACATCCCCTTCTCCTGAGGTGCAGCCTAGCAGACCTGGGGCAGCCCGTAATGGGCTTAGGATACAGCAGCCGGCCCTTTAGGCCAGCCGCATATCTTTACACAGGATTGGGCTGCCCGATGTACAAACTACAGAGTGCTGTTAACAGTGACACATTGATACCGTATATGTTTCTGACTCTAGAATGTTCTTTGCAGGAAGGCTTGCCTGGCACCAACTCTTAAGGCCATTCTGGTGACAGACAGAGACCTTTTTGTTTGCCCAGGCCTTTGGGACACTATGAACTAGGTTTACCTGGATGTAAGCTTTTCTGCTGCTCTTGCTTTATGCCAATTATTATATTTTAGTATTTAAATTTACATTAGCTGCTTTTGAGGCTCTTACCTGAAAAGTGGAGTACAAATATTCTAAATACATACAATTAAACCAGGATTTGCTGATTTAATCAGCAAATAATGTGCTTATGAAGTGAGTTGGTCGGTCTAAGGCTGCAATCCTATTCATGCTTACCTGACAGTAACTTCCACTGAATTCAGTGGAGCTTCCATTTGAGTAGACAAGTATAGGATTCTGCTATGAGGATATATCCATTCATCAGTTTGACATCTTATCTTAAATACCACTTGCCTGTTGTGGTTGATGCACAGACTGTTTCTACCAAAAGAGTTATATGGTCAGCCCAAAATCCACCGGGCCTAGACTACACCCTCACAGTGGATTAGGTCTCAAACAACAGTTTGGGTAGACTGTTAATGGGTGACCACTTCCAGGGATCTATGCTGGATCAAAGCCAGAACGTCAAAAACAATCTTTTGAATGAAGCTCAGGAGATGACAACCAGCTGGTGTAGAAGCTAGAGTACAGGAGTAATCATCTCCAGGTGACCTACCCTCATCAGTAGATGCACTCCCATATGGTGTAGTTTGATGTAATGCAGGAAATCTATGATCAGATCTCCCATGGATTTTTCCCCACACAGAAATCCCCCTAGGAAGGCAACTTGTTTTCTTGTCTTGTTGCTCTATTTTCTCTCCACCTTCTCCTCACCGAGACTAAGCCAGTCACTCCCAAGAGTTATGCAGTCACCCCAAGCAAACACCTTCGTTCTCCCTGCTCTAAGTACACTGTGAACATTGTGTATTCTCCTTCTCCCAAAAGGCACTTCACAATTATAGGTCTTGAGTGCAGCACCAGTTGGTCAGACAGTTTCCTGGTTGAAAACTGTTCTTGGTTGTCTGAGGAAAGTCCTTAGGCTTGAGCATTGGGTTCTGAGACTCTTTTTGCATCCCATCTCCACATTCCAGCTGGTCAATAAACAAATCTCAGCAGATTAAAGGGAAGTAACCTTGGCTGTTGGCCATTCTCCCTATCTTCCAGGTTCCTACACGTGACCCATTGGTAGTGCACTCTTCTGTTCTTCTATTTGAAGCCTCCAGACTCCCTTAGACATAGTTTCTCTTAACAGATCCATCAAGGATTCCAAAATAACTTTTTGATTTTATTCATTCAGAGGACAGAAAGTATCATGAGGAGCCAGTTCTTCCACAGAGAATAGTGAATTAATGTCATATTTTGAAACTTCTTCCTTTGTTATTTGCGATCCAAGTCACAGCTGCATCTCCATGACTCAGCTTGAGCTCCTGTTTTCTTCATGCTTAGTCACCAAATTCCTCTACTCGCCCTAGAGCCTTTATTTCCCCAAAGGCCTGTTTGCATCCTGGATGAACAACTTTATCTCCACAGAACAGTAACATCTCTGTTTTGCGTTCCCTTTCTTCCAAGGAGCTAAGCAACATTATATATTTCCCCATTTCTCTCTCTTGCTTCCCCTGGAGCCACTGCTTATTAGGTCCATGAGGCCAGGTTGGCCCCTGAATTCTTAGCATCCAATAGGTCTTTGAGACAAGTAGATGGCCTAGTGCAGGGCTTTGTCCATCTGAAAGACCCTAACAAACCTGGCCACAGCACTGCACGACCACATTCTGTGTTTCCATAGAATCATGGCACATACACAGACCATACTATGCCAACTCATTTGGAAAACTGAATCCATATATGAGCAAACCATGTTGCTTTTCATTTGCCTCATTTTCACTGAAGAAATCAGTGCCAAACTACAACCAGAAATATGTTTCTAGTGTACTGTATATGCAGTAGTACCTCTTGCTACAAGGATAATTTCTTTTCCTTGCCATTATCTGCATGAGAGCTATTGCAATTCAACATGTGTATATGTCTGCTGCTGCCTTCAGAAAAATGCATTTATCTTCATAATGTGATTCTCTGGCAGCAACTAGCGGCCTCATCCCTACATCCTTCAATATCAGTAAAATATAGGCTTACCAGATCTCCAACCGGGACAGAGTGCTAGACCTTTAGGAGAAGGAATGTGGGCAGGTGTAGCTTGTTAAACCTTAGAGCACAATCCTGGGCATGTCTACACAGAAGTAAGCCTCATTGAACACAATGGGACTTACTTCTGAGTAGACATGTTTAGGATTGTGCTGTAGGACTTAACAAGCTACACCTGCCCACATTCCTTCTCCTAAAGGTCTAGCACTCTGTCCCGGTTGGAGATCTGGTAAGCCTAGTAAAATAAGTCACACTTTAATGGCCACATGATCACCATCAAGATGGGCCAGCTGCCCTGATTTTCTACATTGACAGAATTCTCAGATCCATTTGGTGTCTGGGGGCTTGCAGTCATTCACACTTTTGACACACAACTTCCGGATTAATAGACTATGAATTAAGTGCCTCTTCTGCAGAGTTCCTGAGGGGTTTCTCCTCAAATTCTAGCCCTACTGCCACTTATGCGTCAACTGCAAGTGACCCTCAAAGAGAGAGAGAATCAATGGAGGTTGAAAATTAATCAGTTGAACAGTAGATCAGAATGGAGTAAAATATATTCAGTACAAAGGAATGAGATATATGTATCATAGGTCAACAATCCAACACAGTCTTGGAAGAGAACATACAAGGAAAACACATCTAGATAGTAACAAAGACCTTACTGTTGAACATCCACTCGCCAAGTTCATCCGCCTGTTTGAGTAGCCTGAGGCTACAATGTCAATATCTTCCTCTGCCTCATCCAGGTAATCCTAATGAAGGGATTAAAACACACACACACACACACACACAGAACAAAACAAAAAAAGGTCAGGGGACAGCCACCTAGCCCTAATTGAGGAGATCCAATTAGGTGTTTCAACACATGCAGCCTCCTCCTACAGCAGGTGCGGGTGAGGAATGCTAATCTTCAACTAATTCACAACTAACAGGGGTCAGTGCAGGAGTAGCATTTGTCACGCTTCTCAATGCCCACCCCATCCTGTCTGGGTCATCTTAGGCCCAAACCAAACATGCAAAAAACCATGAGGAAATGGGCATCTACCATGGAATAATTGTATGTTGGGATGCAAAACTGACACAAGTTTAAGTTAGAGCGGAAGCTTTCATGGCTAGGTATAATCTTGCAGGATATAGGGTATATGGGTATAGATGCCATGTACATATTCTATCAAAGCCAGAATAAGATTAAAAACAATTTTCAAACACTGAAACGCAGGTTTTAAAAAACAAGTCCCAAAAAAACTGCGACCAGGAAAAATATATTTAAAATCAAGGCTGAAGATGGTGTAAAAACCGACATTTCGTCTTATTCCTAGGACATTTTCTAGGTAGTGACAGCTTGGCTGTTAGGCCTAGGTTTTTTGCACTGCTGACTTACCATCTTACAATCCTTGTGATTGCATCTGAAAAAGTTCCTAGTTTGGAATGAAACGTCGGTTCTTGTACCACCTTCAGCCTTGGATCTCAAATGTATTTTTCCTGTTTGCAGTTTTTTGAACTTGTTTTTTTTTAAATCTGCATTTCAGTGTTTGGAAATTGTTTTTAATCTTTTCCTGGCTTCGATAGAATTTGTATATGACATCTCTACCCTATATCCTGCAAGATGACACAGGTTTCCTTATTTGTGAGACACCAGTGAGATTTTTTCTTCTTCGCTTTTTATGCTGTGAGTTCTGAATATTCCATGTGGGTTCTGAATGTATGATAGGAAAAATGGTTTTCGATATCCAGGGGTTTTGAGTCCTAGGAGCAGGTGAGACAGTGTCCTAGACTGGCTTCCGGCTGAGTCCTCCTTCGCGCGTGCATGCAAGAGCGAGAAAGCAGCAGCCTGTGGTTGAGGTGGGGACTTCTTCAAAAGCCAGTTATGTCAGGAAAGACAGGAGGTTCCTGAACTCCCCCCAAGTCAAATTGTGCCCCCCCCCTAACCTTCTAAAAAACAGTAGATGAGGGAACTGTAACAAAAGGTAAGGAGAGACCTCCTCTCTCCTACCCTGTAATTTGAGCAGTGATAACATGCATTTATGCAAACTCATTACAGGTTACAAAATGCCCTTAGCCAATGGCTATTCTCTCCACTAGTTTCATGCTCCCCAATTCAGGTTGTTGCACCAATCCAGCTTCTCTACGTAACAACTCAAACACAACCAACCTCAGTTAACAACCCTGTCTTTCCAATAGCTAGGTTCTCATGCTCAACTATTTCATTAGATCAGAATGGATCTCCATCAGGCTCACCATCAACTTTTCCTCCTTTTTAACTACCATGCTCACAGTATCTGTTGCTACTTGTATATTCTCAGTGTGAACTGTGACACAAATGAGGAGTTGGCTTCAATTCAAAACAAAACTGTGAGTCCTTATGAAGGAAAAGAAATAAAGAGGCTGTGCACTTTGAGGACTTTGGTGTGGTTCTAACTCACCAGTTCCTGGTCCAATGCTCCAGGTACAGATTTACTCCTTAAGCTCAAAGTATCATCATTGCCTTCTGAAAAGGACCCACTGAGATCAAAGTCTGATCTGCTGCGATCTACAAAACAGAAAGGAAGAGAAAGAGCATTTTTTTTAAATCTATAATACAACAGATGCTACTCCAATATCACAGTTGGTTTCCAACTTCCATTTTTTGTGACCAGTAATACACAGACTAACTTTCACTCCCTGCAGTGTTAATTTCCTCTCTTCAGCCTCCTCTCCTTTTGCAAAAACTGAGGGAGGGACAAGTTAGCAGCACAACACGTGGGCAAGGCGAAGACTCTCACTGGGGCATCCCAATGTTTCTGTTCATGCCGTGCTCTTCCTTTTAGGGAAATTGGTCAAAGAAAACTGCTCCTGCTGTGCTCCTGCAACTTGTGCTCCCATTCAATAAAAAGGCTGTAAAGCTCAACCAGAGCATACAGTGCCTTACATCCAGTGGTTATAAGCATAAATAGCCACATGAACTAAAATTTTGGAGCAGATTGATCAAAAAAGATCTTTGATTGAAGCTAATACTTCTCAACAACCAACGTGTCTGTTAATAATTCCTAAAAACAAAGTGAGGAAAAAAAATACACCCTCAACCCATCCTTTCCCTCGCCAATAACTGAAAGGCAAGACAAGCAAAAAGGTGGCAAAAGCAGGCAGTGACTCTGAAGGGTGGGCAGAATGTATTAAAAACCACTTGTTGGAGAAGTTTACCAGATGATAGAGATGTCCTAGAAACTGCAATGGAGGGTGTTCCAGATGGTGCTCTACAATGCCGTCTCACTAAATCTGCAGGTATACTTTCACTCGTAGGCATAGCAGTGCCGTTTTCCAATCCAGGATCCTGCCCGAAAGAACACATGTTTTGTTCCAGGTAATGTATAACGGTATAAAAACCCCATGTGCAACACTCAATTCTTTAACCCACAGAAAGTATACAATGACAGTGCTGTGTGTTGGCAATGCCATGCTCAACTTTCTGCAAATAATGCCAACATCTCCTATCGTCCATCTGCTTGTTTTCTCTATATCTGTAAAACACATTCGCATTCCACTGCCTATCCATATTAACAACAAATAATCTGATTTGACTGAGTGAATTAATATTCCCCCATAAATACAAACAATTACTGTTCTACAGAAGAGAAAAAAGCCTGTAATGTTGCAGCATAAAGCAAAATAAAAATGAGCATATTAAAGCAAACATAAGACACTCCGTCAGTAATTGCCACATTTACCAGATTGCAGTATGTGCTCTCATTTGTGCTATAAAGCAGAATTGAATACCAGCATCTGTGGACAGCCTGCAGAGTTTCAGCAGAAAAAAAAGCCACCTATAAAGTAGTATTGCAATGTGTCCGGTTTTCCTAAGCCTTCATGGATGTCAGCACATATTAACAGAGCCAAGTCCCAAGAGTTATTGTTCTCCTGAAAACCTGAGTCACATTCACTTTGACCCTTTCCGATTTAGCGTTCCCTTTGGCACAAGTGAGTTGTCATTACTAAAAGCCTAGTTCTGTTTGAGGTGGAAGCAGGGCTGGACCATCTCTGAGGCCAATCGGTCGCCTCAGCCAGCAGATTGGCGAGGGCATCCACTTGCCTCCATTGCTCCTCTTCCAGTCCTTGGATTGGAGAGGGAAGAGGAAGTGTGGAGGAGAGGATTGGGCTGGAGCATCTCCACCGCACTTCTTCTGCTCCATGCCCCTCCTCCTCTTCCAATCCACAGAATGGGAGGAGCAGAGGCTAAGGGGGGCAAGCATTTGGCACCTTAGGCACCAGGAGGTCTTGGGCTGGCCCCAGTTCTAACACCTGGGTCTGAGTCTACACTGTGCCACCTCAAACTGAAGCTGGAGGCTCCTAAGACTGAACCTCTGTACAAAACATCCCTTGTCCTAAGACTGAACCTCTGTACAAAACATCCCTTGTCTTTAGAAAACCAACAAGTCAAGGAAAAAGTCAGGCTAGAAATCTTCTCCCAGACAAGTTCCTTTTCTCTATGCAAAGTATTCATTTGCATAGAAGATAATTCAACCTTATGAGCCCCAACCTGCAGTCTGAAGTGACACGGCCCACAGGCAGGTTTAGCACCTTAATGAAAACTAGACCATGTTTCAGCTCTGACAGCTTTCTTTCTTTTTCACACCTCTCTGCCAGCAATGAAGCCTAAAGGGCACCCACCCATCTATCACCCGCAGACTTACCCTGCCATAGCCTACAGTCATGCTCCTTGTGCTCAGTGCTGGTGACCTAGGATGGACTGGAGTAGAGGCACGGCTTCTGTTCACAGCACCCACTGCCCCTTTCAGACTACCAGGCATATCCTCTGGATCATTGTTGTCTAGCGAAAGAAGGCTTCCCCTAAGGAAACAATACAAAAATCCATTCTCTTAGTACAGCTAATTATGTGCTGCAGCCAATACTGCTACACATGTCAGCCCTCTTGCCACTTAGCAGACCCCACAGCCCAATCCTATCCAACGTTCTAGCACCGGTGTAGCCATGCCAATGGGGTGTGCACTGCATTCTGTGGTGAGGGGACAGTCACAGAGGCCTCCTCACCTCGGGGCTGCATTGCGGCTGCATTGGTGCTGGAAAGTTAGATAGGATTGGGTCCCCAGTCATGTCGCACAGAAACTGAAAAGAGCTAACCAGCAAAACTGCAATCTGACATACTACATAAACTCATTTATTTCTCTCCTTGCCTTCATGAAGTAGCAGTTCAATGAATTCTAACCCATAATTTTTCCAGAGGAATTCTCCAGTGCCAATCAAGCATTTACTCTGTAGTTGAGCAAAGAGCTTGTACTTTCCAACATCACACAACTGGCATTTGGGCCTCGCGAGATGGCAAGATCATTCCACAATTGCTTGCAGAATCCTCTAGGGCCAATTGTCATTCCAGGGACATCTGAGCTCTCACAGTGCAGTTCAGCTGCTCCAAACATCTCCATCTGCCTGTACTTTACCCAAAGGGAGATATGTTCCAATCTGCCCAATTTATCTCAAGCTATTAATTCCTGATCTAAGCTGCTTCCAATATCTGCCCAACCTGGATTTTTCATGACATTGCAATAAACAATTTTGCCAACCATGCTTTCATTCAATAAAATGAATCTGTGCTCAACATTTGAGAAAGCCAATAACTTTTTAATATCCTGCAATTCATTTTCTAAGGCTGGCATTGATACAGTAATTTCATTCTCATTTGCCAGGAAATACAACAGAAAGACAATGGAAGATTATTTTTTTTTACTCAACTGAAACTTGAAACTCATCATCTCCCATCGTCTCCCATCTAAGTAATCTTTCTGTGTTTTTGGCAATTCCATTCATGGTAGAAATATCTTTTCTATAATGAATTACATCTTTGCTTGGTTGAGCCTGTCATATCATATCCCATTCTCATTTATTGCTGAGAAAACACCTTTTTTTACAACAATGGAGACATTTGTAGGGAAAATGTGGAATGGAAAAACAGTGTATTGGCAGCAATAGTGCAACTAACAAGCTAGAGATGCTGGAACTTTAAGTCGCTCTAGTGTTGTATACGTAATTTGGGATGACAATTCATTAGATCAATTTTTTATTAGCTTCTTTGCTTTTAACAGGTTTAGCTCTGCTAAAGAGACAGAGGGCATTTATCTGGTGCATCTTTAGTAACTGAATGGAGAAAGCTTCATCTGTTGAATTTCTGCCTAGATATGCCACACTGAAAGACCAAGGAAAAGTGTGGGTGCACAGGGCCTAATTTGTAAAGTCAACTTAATATAAGAGACTGCACCAAGTCTTTTACTATTTACATGGCATGGAAATTAAGGCACCTTATAGCCTAATCCTAACTAAAATCCCTCCGCCGATGTAGTCGTGCCAACAGAGCACATGCTGCATTCTAATGGGGGGGGGGGGAAGTCGCAGAACTCTCCTCATGGTAAGGGAACTTTGGTTGCCTTACCCTGGAGCAAGCCTCCGCTGCCCAAATGGGCCTCCTCAAATCTGTGCCAGCCATTTTGCTGGCGCAGAACCGAGGAGAATAAGGAGTGGGAAGAGGGGAGGGAATGGGGATAGGATCCTGCACACACCAGAGCCAACAGGATCCACCCCTCCCTCCCCCATTTCTCCTTCCAACTGCCCTGTCCCTGCCCATTCCTCCTACTCCCCACCCCTCTCCTCCCTCACCACGTTTCTCCCAATGGGGTCCCTCTGCACCAGCTTACTTTTGCTCCTGCTGATAACTGGCTGCAGCAGTGGGCCACCAACACTGATGCGTTCGCGGTGGCTTCCAAAATGGCTGACAGCAGCACACTGTGTGTTTGGGCCACTAATTTCCAATTTACCATGTTTATAGAAACACAAAGGAAAACTGTAAGGCCCTTTATATTTATGGAGTTTAAAGCAAACATTTTTTTTTAATATTTTATATAATTTAGGAAAACAACATAACAGCTGTACTACAGACCCAAATGCTGAGGTTTAGCTTGCTTAAAGTCCATTTCTCTTATGCATTTACCCTGAAATCCAATAAAACTAATTTACAGCCCAATCCTGTGTAACTCTTGCACCGGTGTAACAGTAGATCCACCGGTATAAATGCACTTATGCCAGTGTAACATGCCACACGCTGACTGACGCAGGACGGACACCGGCGTAACCCCCCTTGGATGCCATGCATGCGCAGTTTGGACGCAGGACGGATGCTGGCACAGGGGGAATTCTGGGGGTGTCTGAATGCCCTCTGCATGCCCCCTGCACCAGTGGAGTTGCAGCGGCATCCGCCCCGTGTCTGAACTGTGCATGCATGGCGTCCAAGGGGGGTTATGCCAGTGTCCATCCTGCATCTGTCGGCGTACGGCAAGTTACACTGGCATAAGTACACTTACACCAGTGGATCTACCGTTACACCGGTGCAAGAGTTACACAGGATTGGGCTGCCAATGTCCTTGCGACTACCGTATACCTAATATCTATTAATGCAATGTATTTTCAAAATAATATCTCCGTCTGCTCATTCATCATCCCCTAACAGCAACCAAAACTGACTTCCCACAGAAGTTGCTTTTTAAGAAGTCTAGGAAAAATGCATATTTTCTTCCTTCTCTATTTGAATCATACTGTATCCAATTTTCTATAACAAGCTCAAAACTGTTCAAAAGCAGCCCCAACTTGACAGAGCTTTTTATGTATTTCAGAATCCATGCAACGTAAGAGAAAACATTAATGATGAATATGAAAGATATTTGCCGGTAGAAAGAACACCATTGCTAGGCAGCAAAATTGCTCTATTCGTAACACCTCCTTAACAGAAAGAGAACATTCAAAAAGAGACAAGTAAAAATAAATAAATAAATCCCTTTTGGGTGTTGTTTCTCCAGCAGAAAGAATTATACTTTTCAGCAGAATCATAACTACCGTATCATCTGAAAAATGGCTTATGAAATTTAGGCTGGTTATTCTGAATACAGGATTAGATCTGTTAAATGATTTTGTTGTTGTTGTTGTTGTTGTTAAATCAGTGTGTACATCCTGCTCCTACCACCTATATTTACTGAATTTCTGACACGCAATAAGCAGCCATCAGTCATGGATGGAAAAGTCATTTGCAATTCTGACAAAAGGGGCATTATGAAGAATGCCCAATACAGTAGAATTTGCTTCAGTTTCTGAAACCAGTGGAGGAAGTAAGGTCAAGGTTAGAGAGGTGGTTCTGTTTCTCTTACCTATCAGCACTGTGTATACTCTGCACATCAGCATCTGAGCTGATGCTTCTTCCATCTTCTGCTTTCGCATTTGCAATGTCTCCTTTGACAACCCCCTTGAAGACTTTCCTATTTGAACCAAGATTTAAAGGAGGACAACAGGGGGATAAATAAGCAAACTACGGAATGAGTCTAAGTACTCAAGGAAGTGTACATCAAACACAAAATTTATAAGGATATCAATTGAACATATATAAAAATCACCATAAATAAGGCATCTCGGGGGGGAGGGGAGAACAGAATATATCACCTGCTAGCTAGGCCAGAGATATGCTTGCTTGACCAAGAGAGTATTCAAACCATACTTAAACTTCACTAAAGAGGAAGCCAAGTGAATACAGTGGAACCTTGGATTACGAGTAACTCGGTTTGCGAGTGTTTCGCAAGACGAGCAAAAAGTTTTAATAAATTTTGCCTTGATACACGAGCAAGGTCTTGCATTAAGAGCACTCACTGCAATCCTGCCGTTGCCAGCTTTCGCCTCTCACTCCCTGCAGTTCCCTGCTGCTGCCTTTGGGCGTCGCCTCCCTTCCTGCCAATCACCACCTCCTCAGTCACCTCCTGCTGCAGGCTCCCTACTGCTGCCTTGGGGAGGCTGCCCGATCGAGCTGCCCATCGCCTCCCTTCACAACAAAGCCCCTGCCCTTGGTCAACACCCCCCTCCCCGGGTGAGGCCGGCAGTTCCCGAAGCCAAGCTGCGAGGACGCCGCCACGCGTCACGTGCTAATGTGTAGTAGGCCAGGCTTCTGCACGAGATACATTGGGGGGGGGGAAATAACACGCACGTCCTTTGCCAGGTAAAAGCACAACGGTTTTAAAGGGGACCAAACTTTACATTTCCACGAGAGAGAGAGAGGTGATTGCTCGCCGCCTCCCATCTCCTCCCCCCGCAGTTGAGGTACCATGGCAGAGGGGGCCATGAAAAGGCGGCTTTGAAAGGGGGTGGTGATGGCCGTTGCTGCTGCTGCTGCCGCCGCCGGGCACCTGTCTCTAGCTCCCTTTCCCTCCTCTGCCTTGCCTGGCAGGAGCTTTGAACGGAGGAGGGAAAGCGAGCTGGAGACAGGAGACCGGCGGCGGCGGCAGAAGCAGCAGCAACGGCCATCACCACCCCCTTTCAAAGCCGCCTTTTCATGGCCCCCTCTGCCATGGTAACTCAACTGCGGGGAGAGGAGAGGGGAGGCGGCGAGCAATCACCTCTCTCTTTTCCACCAGCCATCCAACAGCGCTACCCCCACCAGCCTGCCTGCTCAATGGGGTGCACGCGCGAGAATCACCCACGACTTGGGAGGAGGCATGTGTGAGCGCTCTCTTTCTCCGTGAGAATGGAAAGGGCTGGGAAAAGCTCGCGGCGGTGCGGGGCGCAAGAATGATGGGGCGCAAGCAAACACCAACACCAGTAAGCCTCTCAAAACTCCCCCAAACTGACCAGCATTTCAGGGACTATTTGTTGTTCAGGAAAATACATTCCCCAAACCCAAAATAGCTCCTGAAAATGGACAGAAATGCTGGTAAGGTGCAGGTTACTGTAATTTGGTTTATTTTTCAGTACAGAATGTACTTTATACTGTGCTGTATTTTGTATTACTGTAATCATTTTTATATGATTCAATGGTTGTGGAACGAATCATCTGAGTTTCCATTATTTCTTATGGGGAAATTCGCTTTGATATAAGAGCGCTTTGGATTATAAGCATGTTTCCGGAACGAATTATGCTCGTAATCCAAGGTTCCACTTTACTCTCTTCCAGGGCAAGGAGCTCTGTTTGATTTTTCAATTAGCATTTCAAAGAATGAGGCTCCCCACACACTCCAGTTCCAACCAGATTTCCCCCCCCCCATGTGACTGTTGAGGGAAAAGAGGCACCTCTAGTGCAGGGGTTCTCAACCTTTGGAGGCCCTGTTACCCCCTATCATGGTCCAGTTTTCTGAAGTACCCCCTTCTAATTAATTGGATTAATCAATTAATTAGGTAATTAATCGTTAAATAAAAAGTACAAACACAATTTTAAATGTGAAAAAGTCTTATTTACTCTGTGTGTGTGTGTGTGTGAGGCGCGCGCACGCGCGCACACACACACACACACACACCTCTTTTTTTCTCCTTCCCAAAATCAGCTCCTTCCTCCCCCACATTTTAAAATCCATGTTAATTAACACTTAATTAGCTGCTGATGGGGCAGATAAGGGGCAGGACTTGGCGTACCCCCAGCAAGTGGTCCACGTACCCCTAGGGGTACCCGTACCACAGGTTGAGAACCTCTGCTCTAGTGCACATGTTTGTGTGCATAGCTAGTTTGGCTCCAAAAAGTATTTGAAAGCAGTGTGCTTCTTTTCTTGGTCCAAAATTATCCAAGTTTAGGACCAACCAAAATGGAGGAAAAACAGAAATGCATTCTTTGACATTCTGAACACTGCAATGGCTTACCCTATTTTCTTGGGCCCACTGAGGACTAATTTGGTCCCACTTGAAAAGGAAGCAAACACATCTGGCTTTGATGTCTCTTCCCTGCTCTCTGGTGATGGAACTTTAGGTTTTCCTCCTTCTGTCAGCTCAGAGGAAGACTCTTAAAAAGAAGAGGCATTTTTAAAAAATAGTAAAAGGAATTAACAGGCTACCCAGGTAGTTAACCTTAGTTAACCATTTATTTGAACCCAGCTGTCTGAAATCCAAATCCAACATGGTATTCACTTGGCAATGCTGCAGTAGATGAAGTCAGTCCAGTGATCCATCTGGCCCAGTGAGGTTTCCTTGGCTCTCCAGTTATCACATACACGATCATAAATCCACCTGGCATTTTTCATAATACATGCAGGATTAGCTCCTGCAAAAGGTCTGTACACCATGAAGTCTGCTTTATGTACATACTGTATAGAAAATACTGAATTGCAGCTCTAATGTTTCTGAATCTGGAAGAAGTTACTTTGCCTGAATATCATATGGGCTAGGGCAGTGATGGCGAACCATTTGGGCTTGGTGTGTCAAAAGATTTGAAAATACTTAACTTGACTCCGCTGGTGTGTCGCGCCCCCCCCCCCCCACTTTTAATAGTACTTTGACTATTGCTACTTTTAATAGTAATTTTGAATTGAACTGAACTATAGAACACATTGCATTTTATTTAACATCAATCAGTGACTTTTTTTGTTGCTGAGTTTTACTAGATAATAAAAGAGGTCTGCCAAAAATCTCTGCCCTAAATGTTCAAGACAAGCCTGTAAAACTTTTGCGAAAATGTAAGGTGTGTCGGGGCCCTGGGGGAAAACACTGGCGTGTCACCCAAAATGACCTCACGTGTCACCTGTGACACGCGTGTCATAGGTTCGCCATCAGGGGGCTAGGGGAACTACAGTATTAATAGAAAATTCTGAGGCAGAATGCCAAATGCTGCCTCCCCACCTGGTGCTCCTCCTACTCTCCAATGTTCTTGCTCAGCACACTCCTCCCCTCCACATTTCCTCTTTCTCTCCTCCCCCCCCCCCGCCTTTTCTAATCCAAGGAGGAGAAGGGGCAATGGAGACCAGTAGGCGGACAGATATGGGTGCCCCCCACCACTCTGCTGCCTGAGGCAACTGCTTTAGTTGGCTTCATGGATGGCCCAGCCCTGGGGCTAGGACAGACCCCTGTCTGAAACCCTGAAGAATGGTTGCCAGTTGATGCAAGTTGTAGACAATACAATACTGAGCTGGATTGACTACAAGTTTGGCTCAGTAGAAGGAAGCTTCATATCATTTATGATCTATTCTTGGATGGTGCAAAATTGCTAAAGCTAAGTAGGGGGGCATGATTAGTCCGTTGAGTAGAAGATCACAAAGCCAGATATAAATATTAGGAATCAGTACATGCTAGTTCATTATACAGCAATAATAATATAACCAACATTTAGGAAACAGTAACACTTTAGACCTACACAGGAAGAGCAAACATCTTTTTTTCTTGTTATTGTTACCTGGGGCTCTGCGTAGGATAGACTGTCTGACAACATCAGTCCCAAGGAAGTTGGAGTGTTTGAAACGCTTTGCTCTCTCTTCAAAAAACCATTCACCTGTTACTATCCTAAGTTGCCTGCATGAGAAGACCGGGGGGGGGGGGGGAGAGAGAGAGAGAGAGAGAGAGAGAGAGAAATGGAGCAAACTGACCAAGGCAATGTGAACTAGTTTGCTTCTAGTCCACCCAAGAAGCAAATATTTATTTAGAAAACATTTGCACCTGAAACCACACCTCACCTATCTGTGCACGACAAGGATCTGTCACTGGAACAAAGCAAATGCAATTTTACCATGATTAAACTTTAAGAGGTTAATTATGATGTGTTACATGCAAAATACATGCAACTAAGCCACAACAACCAATTTTAAAATGGAAAGCAGCTTTGGGAAGGTGGTGCTTAGAGACGAGGAGCGATGGGGGAGGAAGAAGTGCTGAATTCTGTCTGCAACCACTGTTCCAGCACCCCAAATCATCATATCAGTGGTATTTCTTCTCACAGGATTCCAAAAGGGTCATTACCTTAATGATTGCAGTGATCCTTTAAAAATGCTTGTGGATACTCACAACTGTTGTCAAGCTAAGCAGTATATACTATAGAACAGGGGTGGGGAACCTTTTCCCCGCCGAGGGCCATCTAAATATTTAAATTTTGTTTGCGGGCCGGCCGCCAGGCCGCTCGCCATTTTTAAATTAATTATTTAATTTAGGGCCCCCCGCCCCCCCTCGGCATCCGGAGGCTCCGCGCTCACCGTCCGAAGCCTCCGGAGGCCGGGAGAGGGCCTTTGCACGTCCTCCCCGCTCGCCGACTCGGCCCGTTCTGAGCAGGCCCTCGGCGGCGATTTTGCACATGCGTACAAGGCCGATGAGGGCAAGCTGCCCTCATCGGCCTTGTACGCATGTGCAAAATCGCCGACGAGGGCCTGCTCAGAACGGGCCAAGCCGGCGGCCCGAGAGGACGTGCGGAGGCCCTCTCCCGGCCTCTGGAGGCTCCGCGCGGACCCGGCGGAGCCTCCGGGGGCCAGTTGGGCGGCCTCCTGGCAATCTCCCCGGGGGCCGGAGCCAATGGCCACGCGGGCCGGAGGTTCCCCTCCCCTGCTATAGAACATACAGATAAATCAGATACATTGTTCAGACATTTTTCTTCCTTTTTAACATACACATATTTCCACAGAGGCGTTGTTAGGGGGGGCGGTAGGCCCCAGGGCGGCGGGTGCCACGCGGTGGCGGTGTGTGTGTACTTGCCTCCTGGAGTCGCCGCCGGGTCGCCCCCTCCACTGCCGCCCCTGTCATTTTGCAGGCGCTGCCGGGTTGCAAGATCGGCCCTCCCACCTGCCCTGGAGCCATTTGGCTCCAAAATGCCTCAAAAAGTGGCAGGTGGGGGGGGGTGTTTCACGCCACACCACCGCCAAATTCGGCAGCGGTGCGTGAAAATGACATCATGGGCCCCAGGGGCATAGCGTGTGGTGTCACGTGGGAGGGTGTTGCATCGCCCCCCCCCCACGGGGGCATAGGATTGTCACTGCACTTCCATAAGATGTTGTTTCCTGGTGTGGCATAGTGGCTAAGAGACTGAGCTATGTATCAGCACTTCACCGATTTGAATTTCACATCTGCCTTGAATTCTCACTAAGTGGCCTTAGGCCAAACACTCCTTCCCAGCCTCAACAATCCAGATGCAACATGTTGATAATGCGACTTACTTTACTTACCTTGCGGGATTGTTGTAAGGACCACATCATCATAATGCATATGAAGCGTTTTGCACACTCCGAAAGCGTTATACAAATGCTAAGTATTATTACTGTTGCCTACAGAAAAACACTTTTACTAAAAAGAGAGAGTAAAGATGACATGTTTGGGAAGAAAGGGCTGTCTAGATTTGGCAGGTACTACCCTAATAAAGGAGAGGGGAGAGATTCCTCACCTTTAGAACTCAACTGTCACTATCTGTAAAATGTCATCCCTCCATTGTACCGCTTAAGGGACATTCTCAAAGCTTCAACCACAACCCATTCCAATAGGAATACTACGGAGTAACCTCTCTTGCGTAGTATTTTATCTACTCAAGAACGTTTTCCAGAACAAGTACTATGAAGCAGTATCTAATTTTATATTTGGTCTTCCTGGTCAGCAGGAAAAGTAAGGGCTTGTTAGCAGGTCAAAGATGCAAGGACTGCTCTTGGTTTCTCTAGCAGAATCCATCCAACAGACAAAAGTCACATGTTTGACAAAAACGGTACCCAGGTGAGCTACAAGCTCTCTTGTTTTACACAAGATGCAGAATGATACTAACTGCACCGCCTGCATGAATGAAAGCCAAAGGATATGCAAAGAGTTTCAAGGATGCCAGATGTTCAAAAGTAAATGGTGTTCATTTCTTCAGTGTTTGAAGCTGGATAACGATGGAATATCAATCACCTACCAGTCAACGTTTGTAAAAAAAATCTTTTCAGTTCCACCATGGAGCAACTTTCTGAAATCTCAATTACCCTTGATAACAAATATTTAAAGTAGGCACCTGGCTAAGGTTACTAAACAAAGAAACTTATTAGAACTATTAATCTCCAGGATGTTGATTGTCCTGGGAACCCAACAGGATTTGCAAGCCTACCTTTAGCACAGCTAGGAGGAAGTAGACTGGAAATGTACGAGAAATGTTCAATTCTGTGTACGAGATATTTTCAGTCATAATTGCCCATTTTGCACAAGCAACTGCCAAGCAAATCGTTTAATTATGTAGTGTTTTCTACCTTGTTGGTGACACCCTGCCAAATCAGGACGGGGTTTGCTCTGTATGCAGTCAGTACCTTAAGTATTTCAAGCTGTGTAAGACACAGAAACTCAACCCTTTGAGACAAGAAAGATTCCTACATGGCTTTTGAAGGCTCATCTTCATCTGCAAACCTTCTTTTCCTTTCTTGGTTTTGTGCCTTTTCTTTTGCTGAATGGATCCTTGACGTATCTGGACAATGTTTGTTCCCTGGGCAGCCCAATGCAACACAAATCGATCCCCGCCAATGCAGCTATGCCAACAGAGCAGGCGCTCTATCTGTGGGGGGGGGCGATTGGAAAGGTTTCAGGGTAAGTGAACGCTTCCTCACTTACCCTGGGGAAAGCCTCCACCGTCGCCATGGGATTCCTCAGATCTATGCCTGCTATTGAGCAAGCGTAAATCCGAGGCATGTAACGATTGCAGTAAGGGAGACAGACAAGTTTAGATATTGGCGCATGCGAGCACCGCCGATAGCTCCCTCAGTCCGCCTCCCTCCCCACCCCCATTCCACTGTATCCCCACCTCATTCCGTCTTCTGCCACTGTCACGTCTACCTTTTCCAGAATAGCTCCAGAATGCATTGCAATGTATTCTGGGGCGAACTTGGGAAAGGGGAAGGGGGAGTCGCGTGACACGGAAGAGGCTTCTGGAGTGCAATTTCAGCTTGTACAAGGAAGAACACGCAGTAGTTTGCAGCTAAAAAGGTAAAGAAACCGCTTTTTAACCTTTTTTAGAACCGTTTTAAGGTTGGCCCCGGTATCGGCAGATTTCAGTATCAGCGGGTATTCCAAAAACGGAACACCAGCAGATACTGAGGGCCAACTGTACTTTAAAACCCCACCTTAAATGACCTACTCTCCACCATTTCCTAGCTAAAATGAACTCTATGCTAAAAGTAGGAAAGCTTTATAAGAAGATGAGCACACATTTTTATTTTTAATTAAGAGTTCCCGTTTTACATATCTCTCGCCTGCAAAGTACAATGGAGTACTTCGTATTTTCTCTTGTGTTCTGTTAAGAGATGCTTGGAAGCTTTTCAGGGTTTTATATCCAATTCCCTACCTACACTGTTTGGAAAACTGTTTCATGATATAATTTTGCTTCTGTGTGCACTGAAATTCAGGAGCCTATTTATCTCTGACATCTGCTTAACATGCCACTTGAATATTATTCAAAGTACACTGGGAGTTTGATACGCTCTGGATTTGCTTTGACCTTTTTCATGCTTTTAGACACTGTTCGTAAGTCACGATGATGTTCTACAAATGTAACTTTTACACATCGCCAAACCAGGCTGAACAAATAGCTGGAATATTACTGTTGCAGCCCACAACTGGACCTGGTCCATTATGCCCATCAAAAATTCTAGAGCCCTCTAGAGCAGGGTTCCACAACCACCGGGCCGCGGCCCGGTACCAGTCCTTTGCCTCTTCGGAACCGGGCCGCCCGCCATAGTGGCTTGCCTCCTGCCAATGTCTCAGGCGTCGGCTCAGGCATGGCACGGTAAGCCCCAGTTTCCCTCGCAGCGGCCTGCTGGAGATGCCGCCCAAGGCTGCTGCCGCTGCTGGCTAACTATGAAATAGCTCGAGAGGCGCAGCAGCGGCATCGGCGGGCCTGGGCGCTCCATGCGAGCAGCTGCATGAGGCTCGCCTTAAATCTAAAAAACAGAAGGGGCAAGCAGGGGTGTGTGTCAAAGTTGCAGCGGCAAGGTTTTCATGCTGCTTTGGAGGCTCCTGGAGGACTCCAAAGCGGCATTGAAGTGTTCTTGCAGGCGGGGGGCGCACAAAAGTTTTCACATGCCCCCCCCAGCCCTCAGGTACTTTTTCACACCACTGGCACTATTCCTGGGGGCCGTTCCTGGGTGTCATTTTGAGCAGCGCCCCCCAGTACCATCCCCCCCCCCGGTCCATGGAAAAAAATTTCTACAAGGAAATTTCTACAAGGTCCCTGCTGCCAGAAAGGTTGGGGACCACTGCTCTAGAGAAATGAAATGTTAGCCAACATTCGCAAGCCCCCCCCCCGATCAAGTACGAATGACAACATCACTGCACAGCAGGGTGGCTAGCCAAGGTATGTCCAACTGCAATGAAGATAGTTCTTGGGAAATCATCGAGTCTGGGGCTCTCACTTTTAATTCGTTGTCTGTTGAAAAGGCTTCAATTACTGTATCAGTAACGAGGGCCTAGATCAGGAGAGGACAAGACCTGATGCCACAAGACAGTACTGAAATCAAGCTCCGAAATGCATTTTAATAATGTTGGAGCTGTGTAAGCCACAGAAACATTAAGAGCGTATCAGCGCAATTCTATCCAACTTACACCACTGGTTTAACTAGCAGTGCAGCGAGAACAGGAGGCCCCAGAACGGAAAGGGGATTCAAATCCCCTTTGAATTCCTCTTTTGGAGGGGATCTGAATCCCCTTCCCGTTCTGGGGCCTCCTGTTCTTGTTGCACCGCTGGTTACACCGGTGGTGTATGTTGGATAGGATTGCGCTGTATGTCACATTCCCCTGAGGAGGATGGCAGGAGAAAGCCATCCTATAGAATAGGCAGATATCATGCTAAAATAAGAGTAACAAAAGGTGGAGGAGGTGGGAGGGAGAACATTACTACTACTATTAAAGGAGAATAATAATAATAATTACGACCACTGCAACTACTACCCAAGCCCTCTTCTTTTCATGTATGCTGTATCAGCCGACAACCATATCACCACAATAGGTCAGAAAGCTGAACGTGAACTTACGCTATCTTGGCGCACACTGTGCATTTCCAGTTGCCATCAAGTCCTACAATACGACATTTGTTGCAAACTCGGAGCTGACATGCTCGGCACAAGTCACCTCTATCAAAGATTAAGCCCAAGCTTTTCTGACACCGAATGCAGATCCTGCTGTTGTCCTGATGGTGATGCCGCCCACCTTTCCGCTTCACTTCCAATAGCTCATTCTTCAATTTCCTGAAAGGGGGGGGGGGGAGGGAGAAAAAAAGTCATTTAACAAAATGGCTTAAGGTAGATATATTTTCCACTTCATAAAACTTATGGGCTGGTTCACACATGCATGACAACCACTAGAAAAGAGACAGCAGCAAATGCTGACTTGCAGGTGTTGAAGGAGCATCACAAATCAAACTACTGCAGGGGGGAAATACTGTATATTATTTCACATCATTTTAAGCAGAATGCTTTTCAATAGAATCAATTTCACATATTCAGCAGCAAATTATGCAGGGAAGAGTATTACATTCAAGAAAACAAAATCCCATTGGCTCAAACATTCCTGTAGAGTGGAACTGTCATCTTAAAAAGCAATATACCGTATTGACCTGAGTATAAGACTCACTTTTGTCCCCTAAGGCAAGTCTTTAAAGTAGGAGTGCGGCCTACAATCAAAGTCTACCTTTTTCTGCCTAGAGTTTTCTGCAAAGCGTCCCTTTTTTCAAGCCTCTCCAAGTCTCTTTCAAAGGTAAAATGCTTTTTCTTTTTTTAAACTGCAAAAGCTGTGTTTTCAGCTCTTAATCACTTGCTAAATGGCCAGGATCTCTCTAGCAACCTCTAGCCTTAGAGGCATTTGAAAAAAATAACCCTTAAGTTTCAGCCCCAGGACTCTGTGGAAACTAAGATATTTATTGATCCTGCAATTTGAAAGTTGAGAGCAAGAGCAGAGCTCCTGCATAGGCTTATCATATCCAAAGGGGGACAGAATGCCAACCTTTAGGCTGCAATCCTATGCACACCTTCCTGGGAGTAAGCCCCATTGAAAGCAATAGGACTTACTTCTGAGTAGACATGCATAGGATTGTGCTGTTAACCATTGAAATTTGGGCAGGTGCAGCTCATCATCATGGAAGGGTGCAACAAGCTGTACCTGCCCAAATTCCAAAGGTTAAAGGTAGGCACTCTGTCCCCCTTTGGATCTGGGAAGGCTACTTATACTAGGGTGCCCAGATTCAATAAGGGACAGGGTGCCTATGCTTTAACTATACTAAAGCTGTACTGTTTTACTATTCTACTAATGTGTCTATTTTCTTTAAGTTAAAAAAGTTAAAAATGTTTTTTAAAAAAAAAATAGCACCAAACTTTAAGGGTGCGGCTTATAATCAGGAGCGTCCTATACTTGGGGCAATACGGTAAATAGCAGCAGAGAAAACAATTTCTGATAGCAACTTTATGCCCTTCTGAAATCAAACCTCCTAAAACAGTTTTAGCAACTTCAACTAACAACAACAACAACAGAATCAGTGGAGGGACGATGGCTGTAGTCAACACTGAAACATAGAGTTAAGAGAAGTACTGTATAAAAAGGACACTGAAATTACAAACAAAAGAGGTTTTACGCTCAGCTATGGAAAGTCAAATCACAACCAATTTGTCCTGCTTTCTCGGTTCTTTATGTGTACAAAGATATTATGGGAGAATCTGGATTACACCTAGCTTTCCAAAAATGGATGTTGACCTGAGATTTGAAGCACTTTTCTCAGCTTCGGACAGATCCATTGCCTAGCCTCAGACAACCTCTCATCTCTTAGCCTCATTTTTCCTAACATAATCAGAGAATTGTTGTGGGATAATGACAACTATGGTGACATACCAAGCTGTGGAAGAGGAATATAATGGGCCTTCCCTTGTACAGTACATAAAAGACACTCTGTTTGCCCTCACCAAAATGATGATGAGTCGTTTACTTGGCTCCATAATCCTAAACAATTTTGTCTGTCTATATCATAGTGAAAGAATTCTATATTTCATGCAAGGCAACAAAACATTGCAGAAGATTATAATCACTGAACATTGCCAGACATCAGTACATTTTCTTTCTAGATAATGGCCACATTCTGATATTTTTTTCAAACCATCATTTGGAGATCGAAAATGCCAAATGCTCTGTCTTCCCCTTGTGTGAATCTTCATACATTACTTCCTATTAGATCGCCGGGGAGGGGGGCGGCAAATGCCCCAGATCTCACACAGGACAGGGGGCTACACATCATCAACACTGACAAACACTGCATTCGGAGGATAAAAAGAAGGGAGACTTCAAAGGAACAGTCACCCCCCAGGCCTCATCCAATCTTAAAGTAGCCCTACTTCCTGGTCTAATCAATAAACCCAGTTTGCCACTCTGTCAGAACAAGCCTTTCAAATCAGGGCATAGTGGAAAATAATGGTTTGCGTAGATCAGAAAGTAACTTATTTTGTGCAAAGTTTATCTTCTCCCATCTATGTCATGTGTTTTAGATTGTAAGCCTGCAGGCAGGGCTTGTTGTTTTCTAATTTTGTAGCCATATTAGTAGCTCTGATAAACAACACATTTTTAACACATACACCCTGCCCCAGTACATACTCTTGACACTCCCTCAACCCTAGGCAGAACAGCAACGGTAAGTGCAACACAATTGCTTGCTTGAAGGAGAATGACATTTACTCTGCAACTCAGAATCTAACTACATGTAATGGACAAATACAATGCCCTTAAAAAGGAATTATGTGCCGAGAGACATCATCAATATCATCCTCAGCAAATAGGAAACTGCTCTGTATTTTCCACAAAAACACATTTCAGCAGAGGTTCTTGGGTAATTTTTAGAAGCTGTGGATCTTTAGAAAGCACTCATAATCAAAGGAAGGGAGGTATAATTCAACAACGCAGAAGAAAAAGAGAATGCAGCAGGAAAAAGGGAAAGGCAGGGGTGAAAGAATTCCCACAATTTCAATTGCTGAAAAAGACAGGGTTGTGAACAATTAAACAAGCGATAAAATATCAATGGTAGTTAAAAACACACTGGCCTCATTTTAATTCATGCCCTCTGGCATATTTCCAAAATTAAATGCATTACATTATATGAAGTCTTTCATTATTAAATCTAAGGTTTATAAATGAAGTCCTGTTTAAAAGAAAGTCTCTTTTTTGTGTACTCAAGAAAATTAAAAGAACGATCAGTCCTTTAAAAACTTCTCATTGTTTAACTGTGGGGAACCATGGATTCAATTGTAGTTGGCAGTACCCACATCACACGCCTGAAATTCCAGTCCTCAGCCACTTTCATACAGTTAAATGAAACTGAAGCATTCTGTTGCCTCTCCTTCAGAATAAACTAGAACTGAGGGAAGCCTCCAGCTAGACACAAGGCTTTAAGATGCAATTCTAGCCAGGTGCGGATGGTATATTGTCTGATCATCCAACTAAGATCAGGCAATCAGAATTACCAATGGACTCATGGGTTTCTCTACCTTTCATATAGACATACCCCCCCAGGGCCACTCAGAGGAATGTTATCAGCAGGAACAGATTCTTTTGAGCCCCTTCCCTTCATGTAAATTTTGCTCCAGGGCCCCCTTTTTGACCCATTTTTGGCCCCGGGCCTGGGTACGATTGTATCCCCTTAACCCCCACCTTCTCAAAGGCCCTGATGCCCCCCCCCTTTCAGTTTGGGAACTTACAATCATTAATTGTGGTTATTTGTACTGACGTTGACACTAACTATGCTTAGCCGAAACCACAGCTTGCAAACCTGTTTCTTCTAAATACAGTGTCAAATTGCGGCTTGCTATGGATAGTGGATAACCATGGATAGTGAAAACAGTGTACAAAGTTCCAAAGCTAAGAGGAGATGGAAAAAAAATGTCACTGCAAAAGGAAACATGAAGAAGGAACATGTGAGCTTGCAGGATGCTCCTGATCATTTTAACCATGGTTAGGTGACCAGTCAGTCTGTAAGGAACCTCTTTTAATAGTACACTTGCAGCAGCTGGGTGCGAGGGGGGGGGAGTCAGAGAGCTTTCTTGCACAGCAGCAGCTCTCTACTACTAACACAGAAGGCTGTTGATGGCAATAGTAATGCAGCAAACATTATTCCAAACTAGCTTTTGCTATCATCACAACTTTCCTGGAAAGATTTCACAAGCTTTACACATAAGGCTGCAAAATGTTCTAAAATGCAGGAACTTTCACACTATCTTGTAATGTTGACACGCTTTCTCGATATTGATATTTATTTAACAAGTTTCTTTGCATTGCCTAATATTTCCAAGAACACGATAACATTATACCCTTTCTAAACACCATCCACCTCTGACAAATAGCACAAACCACATAAGGGGGCAGGAGACGGCTGATGAGAAGTTCAACCAAGGCTATTTAATTGAAGGTGGCTGTGGAGATAGGAATAGGAAATAGGACACTCTGACGGAGCTGGCTGGCCTCAGGCACGTAGTACAGCCCATCATTGTGAGTTCAGAAACCTGCACATCCACCAGAAAGGCGTAACCTCAATCATGTAGTAGCTGCATTATGGTGGCAGCCGACACCTAGCCTCAGGAGAACAACGTGTAAAGAGGAGAGCACCAGTGCCTTGCTGGGTTTGCTCATGCCTGTCCGCTGGTCAAATTCGGGGGGGGGGGGGCTGAGACAAGTTTCCCACCACTGAAAAAGCAAGTGGGAAAGATAGAATCTTAAACCCTGAGCCCCATTAAAACTGAGAGGGAGCATATTTTTTAAGAACTTGCAGATACCTGTGTGTTGTTGTCATACCCCTCCAAACCACTGAGGTGATCAAGGGAACAGCAACTAAGAACAGAAGTCTAACTAGGGAGAAGCCTCAGTAGCTGTGTTAAGATGTTATTTCATGCACCTCCAATATCAAAACCTGACTTTGTCTAAATTCCAAGGTCTGTCTTTTTTTTATCTAAATCCAAGAGCCTGCTTTTGAATATTTGAATCTAATTTCCTTTTCGACCTTTTTAATAAACTCTGTTAACTTTTGAAATTTCTCCAGCCTGCTTTAGACAGACAAGAGCAGAGAGCTACTTCCCCACACTCTCCTATAGATTACTCATGGCTAATTTTATAGGGCCCTGTGTGTAAAGGTGCAGGGAAGCTGCGAATGGCCAGGTCAATTGGCTCACCATATGAAGCAACCAGCTTCCATGCTGAGGGAACCCCAGTAACTGGATTCTCTCCAAATGAGAGAAAAGGTGTTGAAGGGTGCCCCTTGCTTGGTGCTTCCCCTTCCTAGTAATCTTTCTGGGACTATCTGTCAGAGTGCTGTGTCAGTCACATTTACACTAGAAGGAACCCAAAGGATAGATGCACAAGTTATACGCCTTGCCCATTCCTCATATGGTGGGCCTCAGCGGCCCCAACAGGCACATAGTGGTCTAGCAGTAGCCTAGCAGTATTATGACAGTGGCCTAGCAGTAGCCCCACCTACACCAAGCATAATGGAACTTCATCATGCAGCATAGATAGGTTTGCACTCAAAAGAAAATAACTGCATCAAAAGAGACTGCCTGGCCCTTTATGCCAACAGGTTGCAACCATGCAGCACTGGGATATCATATCATGTTATGTGGCTGGAACACATGCCATAAATTGATTACATTGCACTAAAAAGGGATGCTCTGTTTACTTTGGCTCAATGGTCTTACACATGTCACAGTGATATCACTGGCACAGGTCTGAGTTGACCCATGGTGGAAATTGGGGTTTGCCTCAAAGAGGCCTCAACATGCCAAAACTCCCCTGCGGGATACAGCGTACATTGGTGCCACTGCATCGTTGTGTGGGGAGCTATGGTAGATTGGGCTGCTCACTGCAATCCTACACACATTTACCTGGGAGTAGGTAAATGTTCCAAAGCATGTCAATGCAAGTAGATAAATAGGTACCGCTTGCGGGAAGGTAAACAGCGCTCCGTGTTCCAGCTGCATGCTACACGCTGCGGCAAGGAGAGTCATGCCGGCCACATGACCACGGAGGCGTCTTCGGACAACGCTGGCTCTTCGGCTTTGAAATGAGGATGAGCACCACACCCTAGAGTCGGACACGACTGGACTTAATTGTCAGGGGATACCTTTACCTTTTTTTTTTTAGGTTCTAATGAACTCAGTGGGACTTACTTTTGAGTAGATAGGCATAGGATTGGACAGAAAAGAATTTACCCTCCCTGCAGCAAACTGCTTGGCTCACTTGAATAAATCATCAGGAACTACCACTCTGAAAACATTTATTGAAATACACTTGCTCTCTGCTTGTGACTCATTCTGGCCTGGATTCTGTGGGTTAATTTCTGAGAGGGAGCAATAGGTGGAGGGTTCTGTCTTTAGCTTGGTAGATCATAATCATTGGTAGTTTTCTCCTTCTACTGCTATAATCCTGTGATCCTATAAACAGCAATTTCTGTTTCACATAATTGGAAGATAAACACTGCAAGGCCATTCTATAATTATCAGAAGTGGCCCAATGAACAGTCTCAGATGTGGATTCGTTAGCCTGTACCTGCCTCTCAGAAACTGACAGAGAATCCCAAATTTGCATTTCCAAGGCTCCTTGTTATAAATGTAGCAAAATAAATAGAATCATGCTCAACTTGGTACTTTACCAGTGCCTTCATTTATCATAAAACTAATGCAGACAGCTGTGTCAGATTCAGATATGAATTTCCTTGTAGTATCTTGAAGTCTGAATCATTGAATGGCTGTGACAATGTGCTCTGATTTCAAAATCGGAAGAATTAAGTGTTCCAAGAGTAAAGGGGAGAAGGCAAATGAGTCATCAGGCCTTAATTCACCATCCGCTGAGTCTCTCAACAGCAACTGCCTAGCTGTGTCAAGCAATACTAAGAAAACAGATGATCGTTCATCAGTAGAACAAATTTGCTTTCCGCACATTTATGCTTAGTACAGTACTAGCATTTATGTTATGTATATAGTTTTTTTTTTGTCAGAAGCCGGAACAATCTTAAAAACCAGACAGAAATAAAACAAGGAATAAAATATAAAGAGAACACTATTAAATCACAACATTCAATAGGTTTCACTTCATATTTCCCAGCACAATTAATTTTGCAGCTGTGCTCTCCCACCCCTTGCAAATCATAGTGATATCACAATACTCAAACAAGATATTGCATTAGAGTGTCTTTTACATTTTTGTTGCCTTGGTGAAAATGGGTACAGGGATAGAATTGTGCCCTGAATGTGTCCTGAATGTCCACACATCATTGCCAGTTACTTCCAGGTTGGAGGCCTCTGTGCGAAATTACAAATGCTGGTAAGAGGCTACAGATGGGCGGGAGGGCTTTTCCCAGTGCGTGAAACCTGCGTGCTGGAGTTCTGGCCGCCAAGCCGAGCCTCCTACCGGCGTTTGCAAGGCCTCCATGACACGAGGTGGGAGTTTGCTGGTGCCACGCATACCACCAACACCCACCTCATGTACCACGGGTGGTACGCATACCACTGGCTGAGAACCTTTGTTCTAGTGCTTCTCCCTCCCTCCTACTGCCTGGCCAGCAGGAAGTAAAGAACTTGTAGCTCTTGAAAGAGCAGGTCACGTAAGGAGGCACTTTTGTGTCTCTCAAATGGCAAACACTAGAGTTTCTTGTGCAAGCGCTTCCTTATTTGCTCTCTGCTGTAGAGGACGGCTGGGCCAGCAGCTCTTTGTACAGAATGCTGCTTGTTCTCTCTTCAAAGTCCTTCTAACAGGCTTCAACTAATCTCACAAGATCTGGATACTCCACATGGGCAGTAGGAAATACATACATATCCTAAAGCATAAGTTACAATTTAGTCTCAGTTTTTCTTTCTGGTGGTAATGGGCTAGCAGCCAAGGCAAGCCCTCTGGGCATGGATAATGGATAAAAGTTCCCTACTCCCCAATATTTGGGCTGTGGTTTCAGACCAATCCTATGCAGAGGTAGTTGCACCAAGCCAAGTGAAATCAAAAGGCTTAGATGTATTCTAACGTTGCATAGGAGTAAACTGTTAATCAACTACAGCCCTGCACATTGATTTTTAAAAGGTACCTGTTGTGTGTTTCAAGCCAAGCATTTCCCATGTGTACTGGCTAATTTGTTGCCTATAGGTATAGCCTCTTCTACTAGCTGATAGTTATTTGCTTTTCAGGGAGCATACAATTTATTATTATTATTATTATTATTATTAACAGTATTTATATACCGCTTTTCAACAAAAAGTTCACAAAGCGATTTACAGACAAAATCGAATGATTAAATGGCTCCCTGTCCCAAAAGGGCTCGCAATCTAAAAAAGATGCTCGCAATCTAAAAAAGATGCAGAAGACCACCAGCAACAGCCACCAGAAAAGACACTGTGCTGGGGTGAAAGGGGAGCAGTTACTCTCCCCCTGCTAAATATAAGAGGAACACTAATTGAAAAAGTGCCTATTGCCCAGTTAGCAGGGGTAACTTATTTATAGAAGAGTTCTTCTAATTTATAGAAGAGTTCTGCAAAACTTGAAAGCTAGCTTACTACTTTGCTATTTTTGTTTGGGCTTTATAATGATACTGTGCTACTTTCTCTGTCTGAATACTAAACATCTCGCTATATTGCCAGTGGCAGTCATGGAAGTATATTTTATTTCAACCTTGTTCATTTTTACCGCACTTTGGCAGTTTCATATTAAAGTAAGGTAAAGGTGACCCCTGACAATTAAGTCCAGTCGTGTCCGACTTTAGGGTGTGGTGCTCATCCCCATTTCAAAGCCGAAGAGCCAGCGTTGTCCGAAGATGCCTCCGTGGTCATGTGGCCGGCATGACTCTCCTTGCCGCAGCACGTAGCATGCGGCTGGAACACGGAGTGCTGTTTACCTTCCCGCAAGCGGTACCTATTTATCTACTTGCATTAACATGCTTTGGAACTGCTAGATTGGCAGGAGCTGGCCAAGCAACGAAAGCTCACCCCGTAGCGGATTCGAACTGCCGACCTTTCAATCGACAGTTCATGGTTTAGCGGTTTAACCCACTGCGCCACCTTTAAAGTAAGAAAGAGCTTTTACATATGAGAGAGAGAGAGAGAGAGAGAGAATGAATGAATGTTAACTAGTATATTGTTAAAAGGTGGCTCCTGCTGTAATAGAAGGTTCCCGCCCCTTTTTTGGAGAACATAAGAGCTAATGGAGCAAAGCGCTGGTTTAACAACATCAACCAAAGTTCCTTTGGATACCCTAGAAGATGTGTTTTGAGTAGAAGCACGAAACGTCGGGTCCTCAGTGGTTTGATTGTATTTTTAAGTCTTTGATTGTCTGTGGTTCGCCCGGGCAAAACCGCAATTACTTTTAAATCGGCTGAATCACTATACTCATTTTAGAAATATGACCGTTTTACCCGTCTCAATTTCTTCTTCTAAAATTGTTGCCCGTCATAATAGTTTTCGGTCTAAAATATTGTTACATGTTCACACTTTCCCAAGGGGTGAGAATTTCCAGGGGCACAACATTATACAGGCTCTGGCTTCCTTTGGAGAGAGCACTGGTTGCTTACGCTGTCTTTGTACTATCTGTTTCACTTACAAATATACAGGTCGAGCATTGAATTGCAGTACATAGCAGAACACGCCTTACAAATAACTGCAGGTTACACCCCCAGCTTCAAGTCTGTCAACTGTGGCGGAAGCCATACTTTGAAATCCCCCGCACGCGCGCACGCACACACGCGCACTAACTACTGTTCCCTTTAAGCTTCATGGCTGCGCAGCTCAAAGTTCTCTGAAGCTGAGCTCTACGCAGCTCAAAACTTGTGTTCCCAGAAGTTCAGCAATGATGTTTGACGTCACCAACGTGAGTTTGACAATGCCAAGGACCTGCTACGCAGCATGTGAAAGGGTCCCCAAAATTAATTAAATTAAGGTTGCAGTGCTAAACACACTTACAAGGAAGTAAGTCCAACTGAGAGCCCAATCCTATTCAACTTTCCAGCGCTGATACAGCCGCAATGCAGCCCCAAGATAAGGGAACAAACGTTCCCTTACCTTGAAGAGGCCTCCGTGACTGTCCCCACCACCACCACACAATGCAGCATGTGCCCCATTGGCATGGCTGCATCAGCACTGGAAAGTTGGAGGGGATTGGGCCCTCAATGTGGTACAACTTACTTCTGAGTAAGCATGAATAGGATTGCACTGTCAATGTACTATTTTTCCTTAAAGCTGGGTTGCATGCAGAATGGAAACATCTAATTTAAAATTGGAGGATATTCATTAAACTTTACATAGACAAATTTATTACTTACATTTAAGAACTATCAGCTGTCCTCTTGCATTACTAGCTTAACACAACGAGCGGCAAAATTGCTGACCAGCTAGCATTCTACCATGTAAGCAGTTGATCTAATATTGATAATCTTAACTCCAAAACCCACTTCCTATTCCATAATAATATTTTATGTATGCTTATAAAACTGTATGATAGTGGTTAATAAGCTAAACCTTTAATAAGCTAAAATGGAGCATAAAAATTAACCAACATGCCCGCATGAAAGAGAAAAAGACAACCATCTTAGCTTACAGTATTTTTTATCTATGAGTCACCAGAGAGCACATTCTATGAACCCAACCAACTGTAGCTGTGAGAAAGCAGTAATCGTAAAATACTGTGTTTTAAGAAAAATGAGATCTGCACATGAACAAGAGGAAAGGAGGCAATTTAATAGGATGTCAACTTTCAGTTAGTAGTTAACCTAAATACCATTTAATATATCAAGTCATTAACAAAAGTTTACCTGCTACCTGATCAGATATTGCACCAATATGCTGAAGTCTCGACTGTTATCGATTACACAGTGCTTTTGTATTGATGTATTATTATTATTAAACACATTTATATCCTACCTTTCCACTTTCACAAAAGTGCCCAAGGCAGCTTATGTCAATTAAAAAGCAACAATGAACAACAGAAAAGTGACAAGAGGCAACAGACCATCAATCTCTGTCTTGGTTTATGGTTGCTTCTGCGCTAATCGACATTACTAATATAAAAAAAATGATAGTTTGATAAGAACAGAAAAAATGGGGTAAAGGCAGAAAGCAAATCTAAATAATCATAATAATGATCAAAACAGGCTCATATACCAACTCTATTAGTCAGAAGTCTAAATACCCCCAAACGGCAAGGAACAAGTTTACCTGATTCTCTTATCTTCAGTCTTTTTCAAGTATTCATCTCTCTTCAGTACCCCCAATATCATTTCTCGTTCATGTTCCAGTAAAAATGATAAATTGATGATATCCAAATTTTTAGACATATTTCAGCTTAATTGTTTTATAACATTCTTTTCCAGTTGTGCAAAGGGAAGTGTGCTATATAGAGCTCAAAGGCACATAATCGCAAAGAAGCAAGAGTTACAGACAAGATACCTCTGCTCAGGGGAATTAACTCGTACGTTTAGGCTGGTGCCAAAAGAGCACGTTTTCATCATAAAAAGTATCTGCTTTGTATTCCTTGGCAAATCTCATCATTTTATTGACTTCTGAGTGTTCATTACAACTCTGCTGGAATTCCTGAACATGCTGCAAGCCTTCATTCATGAATTATCCTTGAGTTGATCATTCAACATAAACAGCAGAGTTTTCCCCAAAGCTGGTTATTTTTATTCTTGCTACCTGAAAATGGAGAAAAAAAAATACTTTGACATGAACAGCATTTTCTAAAGCAGCATAAATGAAATTATGACTTGGGGGCCTTGAGACAATAATGAACCCCAAATTGCCTGCACAGTGTGGTACTTCATCTCTCTCAGTCTGACCTGCTAGTACATCAGCTTAAGTCAAACAGATATAAGCAACAGACTTGGCCACATCCAAGCCAACTACCCGTTCTCTGGCCAGAATAATTCCCAGAGCATATATTCATAGAAATACAGGCTGAGTATCCTTTATCCAGACTGCTTGGGATGGGAAGTTGTCTGGATTTCAGATCTGTCTGGATTTCGGAATATTTGCATAAATATAATGAGATATCGTGAGGGATGGGACCCAAGTCTAAACATGAAATTCATTTATGTCTCATATACACCTTATGCACATATCCTGAAGGTAATTTTATACAATATTTTTAATAATTTTGTGCCCCAGCATGCCTTGCAATGCTAGCCGCTTGCTGGAAAGTTTTTTTTTTAAAAAGCCATAGCCCCAAAAAGTCTGAATTTCAGAATAGTCTGGATTTCAGATGTCCAGATAAGTGATAAACAACCTGTAATCACATTCTTAAAAGTTGATCTAGACCAGGGGTTCTCAATCTCTCGGCGGCGGTGTACCATCACTGGGATCTCTTGGTGTACCACTGGAGGTGATGGGCGATGATGTCATCACCCATCAGTTCTGGGTACTGGACACCAACTGAGATCAGGAGTAGGGGTTTCTGACACTGCAGAGCTTGAGAAAGGGCCAGTACGATAAAAGGCTTGGGGTGGGTGGGAAAGCCTTTTCCAGTGCGTGAAACTCGCACGCTTCCTCTGCTCACCAGTCAAGCCTCTTGCCAGTGCTTTCTTGAGCTCTGCGGCATCAGAAACCTCCGCTTCTGAGCTCTGTCAGAGGGGTTTTGGGGGGTTCAAACTGGTCATGTACCACTGGTTGAGAACCCCTGATCTAGACACACAACAAGGGTGTCAAACATAAGACTCATGGGCTGGATACAGCCTGCGGTCTGGCCCATGTGATAATTGGGGTCTCCCAGCACCACCTTTTCAACGGTACTGCTTCTACCGAGGCTCTGGGAAGGAGAGATGGAAGGAGGCCTCAGAAGTCAACTAACACACGAGGGAAGAAGCAAACCAAGAGGGACGAGAGAGGGAGATGCTGCCGAGGCACTGGGAGAGCCCAATTATGCAGGTCATCCTTTCAGCAGCACCGCTGCTGCTGAAGAGTCACTTCGCAGAGTACCTCTCAGATGCTCGGCAGAAGCGGCGTTGCTGAAAGGGTGGTCTGTGTGATAACTGGGCTCTCTCAGCTTGGGCTTTCCCATATCTTGAAAATATGATCAAGAATTGCATATTTTCTATTCTGTCCTTTGTCATGAGTTCCTAAATGAGAACTGGACATCAGAGGCGTCGTTGGGGGGGGCAGGGGCGGTGGGCCACAGGGCAGCGGGGTGTCAGGCGGCATGTGCACTTGCCTCCGGTTCCATCGCCCCCTCTGCTACTTTTTTTGTCATTTCGCGGCCATTCGCCGCTCCGCTGGCCACCTGTTCCCCCCCCCCCCCGCTCTGGCTCTGTACGGCTCTGAAAACAGCCAAAAAAGGGTGTTTGACTCGCTGCCGAATTTTGGCGGCAGCGCACAAAATTATATCACGGCCCCAGGGGCTGGGCTTGTGGCATCACGTGGGGGTGTCGCGTTGGTGCCCCCCACGTGGGGGTGTAGGAACGCCACTGCTGGACATCATCTGCTTAATAACATCACTTCTTTAATGATGTCACTTCCAGCCCTCAGCAGGTGCCATGAATGCTATTCAAACCGCTGTATGAAACGAGTTTGACACCCCTCCAACAGAACAATCAGTTGACTAGTCTGCTATTTCACTATCAAGATGTGCTTCCAAGATTCAAGAACATATAAAAACTATCATCTAGTTAACTTATATTTCTGAATTTTGTTCAGCTTATTTTCCTTTCTTTCTTAGGTGGTATTCCCTACGAACTTTGGAGAAAGTAATACATTACAGACCAAAGACATTTTTTTTATTTATTACCTTGTTTTATACCTGTTATACCAAACAGCAAATATTTTTCTCTAAGGTCTGTGTTCACACACACTTATCCATAGCACATATTCTGGAGCTGAAATGCTATGCTGAGGTCACGTATAATCTAAGTGTTCAGTGGGTAGCTTTTGAATAGATGTGCAGTAGCTGAATAATTACAACTTGTTCCATTTGCTTATGTCATGCATGAGCATGAGCAATAATAAGAGGTTGGGTGTTGTCCAGACTAACCTTGATCTTCTCTCAGTGTGCACTTTCTATTGTTGCTGTTATGCTAAAGTGACAACACAACATGGCCACACTATGGCTTTTTGATCACCACGTAGTCTAAAATAACTAACAGTCCAATCCTCAAGTTATGACAGCAGAACTTGTGTTCTGCTGCTGTAAATGGTACAGCACTGCCGTAAATAGCGCACCGCTGCCGGGGCAAAAGAACCACCAGCGGAAATGTTCGGCAGCTACCAGCACATAAGAAGAGCCCTGCTGGATCAGGCCAAAGGCCTATCTAGTCCAGCTTCCTGTATCACACAGTGGCCCCACCAGACGCCTCAGGGAGCACTGAAGACAACAAGATTCTTGTATCCTGTCGCCATTCCCTTGCACCTGGCACAAAGAAAACCTACTCCTACAACCAAGAGGTTGCTTATCCCCATCATGGCTTGTAAGCTGTGATGGACGTTTCCTCCATAAATCTGTCCAATCCCCTTTTAAAGGCATCCAGGCCAGGTGCCATCACCACCTCCTGTGGCAAGGAGTTCCACAAACCAATTACACGCTGGGTAAAGAAATATTTTCTTTTGTCTGTTTTAATCCTCCCTCCACTCAATTTGAGTGGATGTCCCCTAGTTCTAGTGTTCTGTGAGAGGGGAAAAGAACTTCTCTCTATCCACTCTCACCATCCCATGCATAATTTTATACATCTCAATCATGTCCCCCCTCAACCGCCTTTTTTCTAGACTGAAATATTTTCATGCCCATGGCCCACCCAGACCATGCCTGTCCAGGCCAGATCAGGTAAGGTGACGAAGGGGGGGGGGTCATGGGTGAAGTTCAGGACAGAACAGGGGAGGGCAAGGGACAGAGTTCAGGGACTGGAAGGGGAGGATCCTGAGGACAGTGACTTGTGCCCGGTTTTTCAGCCTGCCCCGTCCCCTTTCTCTCCTTGGACTTATGCCAGCTGCATAGGTCCTAGGAGAACCATAGGCAACCAGAAGGCCTACAGAGTTGTTGTTTTTTTAACTTCTTATTGGCTTTCTGGTTGCCTCCCCCCATAGCGATCAACATGCACTCCACTGGAGCAGCTGCATGCTATGGAGTAGTGGGGATAGGAGTGGGCTGTAAATACAACTTTCTTGAGATATAAGCTGAGATTCTCCAAGAACAGAATGGACAATAGAAGAGCAGCCTGATTTCTGGTCAACATAAGTCATAAATAAGATGCTCAAATATGATTTGGGTATGCAATCATATTTTTCAAAACTGGCATTGAAAGAAGGTTTTCATAAGAACATAAGAAGAACCCTGCTGGATCAGGCCAAAGGCCCATCAAGTCCAGCTTCCTTGTATCTCACAATGGCCCCATCAGCTGCCTCAGGGAGCACAACACGACACAATACAGACTTTTCTTTGTTCAGAAGTCTGTCTCTGCTATGTTTTTGACGTTGGCAACAGCAATATAGTGAATGTCTTGGGTAAAAGAGCAGTCATTTTAGTTTGATTTATCTTCAGATTAGTAGAACAACTCCAAGAATAGCCTGTCAAGGCAGGAAGAATCAGGATAATTATTGAACTACAGCTCCTCCTGATCAAAAATTCCAACTGGCTACAATGCTATACTTTAAGTTGGTACTGCAGAAAACATGCAATTTTGTTAAAATCCCAAATTCACTCATTGAGACATCACAAGTAAAACAAATCAATAGTCAGTAAACTTGACAAAAAGAGACTATTACATTTAAAATAGACGGCCTAACAAAGCCCCGCTCCTTACTCTTATTTTCGGGATAGAAGTGATAAGAGAAAAGAACAGCTACTGGGTTGTGTTCTTTGTAATGATAATAATTGTACCAATGGCATACTAAATACATAGGCCTTACCGTGTCCAAAGTCGGAGCTCTTCTTCTGTCACCTTACAGAGCACTGCTACAACTACAGTGGGCTCTACAAAAACTAGAAAAACCAGCTGTTCTTCCGTCAGCAATCTGTTTGAGCTGAGCAGTGCACACACCCTGCAGCGTGATGCTAAGTTTACCCGGCAGCCAGTTATCAAAGGAAGCAGGAAATACTTGAAGCACCAACAAGTGAGTTTTCAAAAGAAGGAGAGGAAGCCTTCCCTCCTTTGTAAGTAATCTTTGGCAAACAATGAAGTGAAAAGGTGAAGTGCCAGGCTTTCCAGGAGAATTACTGTTTACCATTTACAATGACTAATCATCGCCCTAGCCGACTAGCCTGGAGGAAGAGTTCTCTGTAAAGATAAGGAGTGGGTAGGGGTAGGTTCCAATGTGGCAATCAAAAAGTATTTTACTACCTTAGTTCTGCATGGTGAGTATTTTGAAAGAAACATGTATTTATTTATAAAACCGCATGGGTCATTTTTCTGCAAGCCAGCCTAAGTATGTTTACTCAAAAGGAAGTCCCACGGAGCTTGGTGGGTTTTACTTCCTTGTAAGCGCGTTTAAGATTGCACTGTAAAAAAGCAGGCAAGACAATATGCATACACAGCATAAAAATACAGAAAAAATAAAATAAAACACTGGTGTCATGAGGCCAGACCAGCACTTTACTATGCTTGGACAACTCACTGAAAGCAAGCTCACCTAACAATGGTTTCCTGTTTTGTAATCCATATACTGAACACCCATGCATACCAACTGGCTGCTAGAACATTTCAATATGCTAGCTGACATACAACCACTACAGCCTTTATGCGCCTATCAAGGAACATAACCCAAAATGTCTAATCATGCAGCCCATGTGTTTTTGCACCATAGAATCATCAGCTTAGCGCCACTGGGTGGGGGTGCAGAAATAATTGTGAAAATAATGGATTTCTGTTTGGCTCTCCTGTCCCTGCACATGAAGGACATGAAGCAAGGTCACATACTTAGGTGCTTAGAAATTTATAGAAACAAAGGCAGGTCATTACTGGCAGAACAGACTTTCCCTGCCAGATGGAAGGTATGGGCAGAATCCAGGCAAAATGTAGCATGATGGAATCTGGGAGTGGCATCAAGAGTCAGCCAGATTGGGCAATGGCTGAGGGCTCACCTGGCTGGGCTCACTCTTGAACCCTCAGTACTGGTGCTACTAGTTGTGCTCAGTGTGACATCAGCAGGCAGGCAGGGAGTGCTATGGGGGCCAGGGTAGGGTTATGCTCCAGAGACCCGAGCTGCTTAGTACTGGCACTGTGCAAGTCCCATTGATTTCTGCAGGAGAATTCAGCACAAGCCTAACTCATTCCCTTGACGTTAATGGGTTTTAAATTGCTTCACTTCAACCAGATTGTGCCTGGCTTGTCATGCCATTTAGCTGGCACTCATAAATACCGGTACTCATAAATTTGTCACAATACTATATGTCCAGTCATTTTATATTTATAATGCTTGGCCTGAAGTCCTTTTTTTCTTCACAATTTTTTTGTATGGTAAAGCAGGATTTAACTCAATGCTTTTGACAGAGGTTGCACCACTACTTCACCTGGCTCACAAAAAGTTATGCTAAGTGATAACCAACAAGTTTATTACCGTATTTCCTCGATTCTAAGACACACGCTTTTTCCAAATTAACAGCACAATCCAACTTAACTTTTTGTGCCGGTTTAACCAGTGGCGCAGCGAGAACGGGAGGCCCCAGAACGGAAAAGGGATTCAAATCCCCTCCAAAAGAGGAATTCGAAAGAGATTTGAATCCCTTTTCCGTTCTGGGGCCTCCCGTTCTCGCTGCACCGCTGGTTAAACCGGCACAAAAGTTAAGTCGGATTGCGCTGTTAGCAACTAAAAAAAGGAGGTGTGTCGTAGAATCGAGGGCATAAAAATGCACCCCCAAAACGCCACCATCTTACTTACCGGGGTTTGGGGGAGGCCTGCGCGACCCTCTGCAGGCCTCCCTGATCTTCAGTTTGGCGAAAAGCGGCTATTTTCAGGCATTTCCAGTTTTCGCAAAAACTGGAAATGCCCGAAAACCGCCATTTTTTGCCGAACTGAAGATCAGGGAGGCCTGCAGAGGGTCGCACAGGCTTCCCTGAAGCCCCCCCAAGCCCCGGTAAGAGATCATCAGAAGCTATCGTCAGCATCAGAGCGGGGCAGTAGAGCAGCAAGTGGGGCGAGCTCTCAGGAAGAGAACAGGTCAGGCTAGCTGCAAGGCAAGCTGGGGAGAGTTGGAGCTGAGCGGGTAAATTCAAGGTGCGTCTTACAAGCCAGGATTTTTTTCCCCTGCTGGTGGTAGTGAAATTAAAGGTGCGCCTTAGAATCGATGGTGCCGTAGAATCGAAGAAATACAGTACCGTATTTTCCGGCGTACAAGACAACTTTTTAACCCAGGAAAATCTTCTCAAAAGTCGGGGGTCGTCTTATACGCCCAGTCGTCTTGTACGCCGGAAAATACGCACGCTGAAACAAGCCGCGGCGCTCCTTCGGGCTACACAGGATGGGAGAGGAGACTCCAGAAGAAAACGAGTCGGGCTGGCAGCCTCGTAAAAGCCCCGCGCTGAAGCAGCTGACTCACAGCAGCTCATCGGATCATCGCTTCTGTCGCGTGTGAATGATCATCAGGCTCAGCGATGGATCTCTCCTGAGGCTGCTGCAGGGCCCTCCCACTCTCTTCAGTCCGGAGGCTCCCGAAGAAAGCGGGTCGGGCAACGGCACTCCTTCGGGCTACACAGGACGGGCGGGAGAGACTCGCCGTTGCCCGACCCGCTTTCTTCGGGAACCTCCGGACCGGAGAGAGTGGGAGGGCCCTGCAGCAGCCTCGGGAGAGATCGATCGCTGAGCCTGACGATCATTCTCACGCGACAGACACAACGATCCGATGAGCTGCTGTGAGTCAGCTGCTTCAGCGCGGGGCTTTTACGAGGCTGCCAGCCCAACTCGTTTTCTTCCGGAGTCTCTTCTCCTGTCCTGTGTAGCCCGAAGGAGCGCCGCGGCTTATTTCAGCGTGTGCACGCAGAAACAAGCCGCGGCGCTCCTTCGGGCTACACAAAGTCCCCTGGGCCTCGGTTGCGGCTGCGGCGGTGGGGGGATGACAACAAAAGCCCTCGGCCCGGTGGTTGGGGACCCCTACACTAGATCTATGACTATCTGATATGGCCTGCTTTGATTTACAGTTTTATTATTATTTATTATTTATAGAATTTTTACCCCGCCTTTCTCCCATCAGGGCAACCAAGGCGGCTTACAACAAGCCGGCTTTTCTGTTATTTAGCGCCTTGTTATGCTATGAGCAGGTAGATGTCTGCACACATACTTAAAAATCCCTTTGGAACATTCTACAAAATGATCGTAGAATCTTTCCACTCTGTTCCTAAGTATGTTTAATCAGAAATTAGTTCCATTGATTTTACTAGATCTGGCTTCCAAATGAGTATTTTCTAAATACCGTAGATACTTAAAATACCCAAAACAGGTTTTGGGAGAGCCATTTCTCTCCTTGATGCTAAAATTCCTATAAAATACTGTACAATAAGAATTGAAGTATGGGGCTATGAATATCTGCTGAAAGGTCCTAGATGTGAATGTGAGGAAGAGCCCCTTGTGGACTGTAGATTCCATTGCTAAGTTAAAATTTACTGTTGAAAAAGCTGCAGTTGGTTGAATGTAGTTTTTTTTAATTTTTATTTGGTGTGCGTTGGAAGAGGGGTAGTCTTATACAGCGAGTATATCCCAAACTCTATATTTTAACTGGAAAAGTTGGGGTCGTCTTATACGCCCAGTCGTCTTCTATGCCGGAAAATACGGTATATCCACATACTGTACTACAATTCAGGTTGACAAAGTCACTGAAGTGGATACAAATCCTATTTTATAGGATAAAAATCCTATAAAATAGGATACAAATCCTATAAAATAATTATTTTTAAAAGAACCAGATAATACTAGTATTGTAAATGTAAAATGGTGTAAGAGAGTAACATATTACAAATAAAACTGCACTGGACAAATGCCACCATCTGACTTCTTATAAATTTCATCCCTTGCAGCTATATAATCGGCAATAAATAGGTGGCGGTAAGAGAGCATTTTTGGCACATCCGTCGCTAAAACAGAAGACATCCTTTCATTCCGGAAACCATGCCAGTTTTCTTAGATTCTCTCTTGGCAGAGCTCTTCTCATTCACCTAAAGGATTACTGCTAACTGAACAAAGCTAGAGCCTCCAATCTGTCCTGAATTAATAACATAGAAGCATGAAGCAGAAGTAGCACATATGCATGATTAAACTAATGCTTAAGTTAAAATACTGGATGCCTGAAGACCTTTAGCTAGCTGATCCTATAAACACCAGTTAGCTTTAAAAAAAATGACTATCCTCACTTTATATACTTTGGGAAAACAGAGCATTAAAGTTTAACTATTAATTCCTGAATCCCTGAAGGCTGCTTCACATTAAATCCAGTTCCACATGGTCCAATTAAGACTACTGTAAGACACTTTATGTGGGGTTGCCCTTGACGACAGCAGCGTTTTCCACCAGTTGATGTCTGGATTTGAACTGTCTGGACTGGATCTGAGTTGCAGTGTCTGGACTGACAGGCCTGAGGCATTTGGCGTATATCACACCTGTCTTCTACGAACTGCACTGGCATCAGTTTATTTCTGGGCCAAATGGAGGCGCGGGCGGGCGGGTCCAACTAGCAACCCACCTCGGGCCATGACCCACCAAGTGGGTCATGACCCACACTTTGAGAAACCCTGGGCTAACCAATAAACAAATGTTCAATCAATCTCACACACACACACACACACACACACACACACACACACACACACACACACACACACAATACTGAAAGATATGAGTAGCTAGGAATATATTTTTACTGATGTGCCAAGTGAATGTGAATGCGAGAAATAATAAAAGTGATACAAACCTCAGTAGGCTCATCATTAACAGAGACACAGCATAGTTTGGCTAAACAAAAAGTCAATAAACTTCATATTATATTACAGGTTGGACTATTTTGGGGCCCATGAACTTTTAAAAAAAAAACGTTTTCCTAGAAATAAAAAGGGCTATCCTAGAAATAAAAAGGGCTAGAAATAAGCACAGCCCTAGCCAGCTTGCAACAAGAATAAAAACATGCAAAGCCAATTAACATGTACAGACATGTATTAAAAACAACCTACAGTCAGTTCTCTTTTTTTTTCAATATATATTTATTTTTTATTAATAAACTACTAAACAAAAAACAAAACAACAAAACAATACAACATACTACGAAAGATTACAGCAAGCACGAAGCAGTAAATCCTTCTTGTATACTATTATATATTTTCTACTTATAATATCTAACTAAGCCTATATCTCTAATATACTATTCATTAAATCCACATTTCATCACTTCTTCTCTCTCTCTTAAAGAATATATAAGTGGTATCCAAATATTCACAAAAAGATTAACTAACTTTTACTTTATCTAAAAATCTTAATTCCCGCTTCAGATATTTTAATATATAAAGCCACACCATTTTTCTCCAAATGTATTAAAATAAAAACCTTCCAAATTTTTGTTTTTTTTAAATATTCTATATCCCCTTTTTACATAAGATTCTTGAAAACAAATCACATCTTATTTAAGTCTTTTCAAATAATAAAACATTCTTTTTCTTTTATTCACAAAAGGGTTAACTAACTTTTCCTTTATCATCTAAAAGTCTTAATTTCCACTTCAAATATTTTAAATTTATTAAGTCAACCCATTTTTTAGTCTTCAATTTTGTTAAATTCCATCATCAAAATTTTCCATCATTCTTTATATGAGTTTCTTAAAAACAAGTCATATCTTATTTTTTTAATAAAACATTTTCTTCTTTTTGTATAACTAACTCCAGTAATACTCTCCACAAAAAATATAATCCCTTAATTTTGACAGTTGCCCATTACACCTTCCATCCTTTCCCCTCCTCCTCCTTCCTCCTCTTCTTCTTTCTTTCTCTTCTCCTTCTTCTTCCTCTTCTTCATCCTTAAATCTTCCCCGAAAGTCCCTTGCTTTTTGAATTGTATCCACTTTGCAATTTTTTCCACAGGATCATTCACGTCTTCTAAATTCCTCCCCCGAAAGACAGACTTTTTCTTCAGCACCTCCACGAAAAATATATAACCAAATATATAACCTCTTGGTACTTCCTCTGCTACAATCTCTTCCACTAAGTCTTTCTCTTTGTCATTATCTTTATCTTTATCTTTATCTTCCTGTATTTCCATTCCTTGCGGTTTGTCCTTTTTCTTCACTGCTTGTTTCAATTCTTCTTTCATATTCTGAAATTCTTCCTGCAAAATTGCCATTTTTGCATCAAATCTCCTTTCCAAATTTTTTAAAACAATACTCCAATTGTGTAGTCATGCTGCAATTTTTTCACCAGGTGCCAATTTCTTTTCTCTTAAAAAAAAAAAGAGGTAAAAATAAAAAGCTTCTGCGGTCGCCGACATGAAACAGAAAGATTAATTGCCAAAATCCATCAACTCTGACACGGAAGGGCTCATATTCTTTTAGCAAAAATGTCAGGAATGTCAATACGTAGAAGGAAACACACACACACACACACACAAATCCCAAACAAATTTCTCTTGCCGGAACAGTCTATTTAAAAAAGCTAAGCTTCTTCATATCTTTCCTTCTCCTTCTCTTACTGTTTTAATCTTCCATAAGTACAGAAAAAAAAATAGGTAGAACTCTCCACTTTAAAACTTTAACTTTGTCTTTTCCAACTTTCACTTTCGAATGTTCACTTCGCCTTATCGCATTAATTATTTTTAACGTTAACTCTTATCTCGGCTAATTTCTTCAACTCATAAATCATTTCTACGCCTCTTGCCTAAGTAAAG